>CM031373.1:104369813-105675294 GCA_018208015.1 Medicago ruthenica | reverse complement strand
GAGAGAGATTTTACTTTTAGAAATAAAATACCAATAAATTAAAGCAAATGGAGGGAAAAAGAGCGCGGAAAGTAGAACGGAAAGTAGACGAGCTTGACAAAGTTGGGTGGATTCTCTTCCTAAAATGAAAAAGAAAATCCGAAAGAACAAAAGTTCATTATTATATTCGAAAGTTATCCAACATTGTTTAATCACGAGAAGTTTTTAATTCGGCGAATATTTCTTTTTATAACTAAATTTTGGTATTTTACTAGATTTTAAATTTCATCCCCCCCGAATTTTGAGCTATCCTCTAGAGTAGATGATCAGATGAAATACAGTTTCTCCAAAAAAAAAAGTAACATGACATAACATAACAAATGTCTTTACCACACGGGAACATACATAAATAATTCTAGTTTAAATTATGCACTAAAATCCTAATACTTTTGATAACAACAATGAAGAAAAAACTTCAAATCATGAAACGGTGTTACCAAGTTGATTAATAACCACTTCATTCGCCATAGGGTGGTGGCGTATTGGCAGTGAAGAATTCATTCATTCATATATCAGAAGAATCAAAGTGAAGAGAAACTAAAATATTACTAATTACTAATATATACATTAAGGTCTCTAAAAGCTCACTTCCCCAGCAGGTCAGCAATACATCGAATCGAACTTCCCTTACGACCAGTTTCAAGGTCACATATATCTACATAATAACTGGGTGGCCACAAAAGAGTAATTAGTACCTCTATAACCTTAAACTATTAACCTACTACTATATCAGAAATATGCAAATTCCCGATTAATATGTAACATAGTAAGTACGAAGGGAGGCGAACACTAGATACATTATCTATGTTAGCATAGACAGTACTATTTAACATATCTCAGTCATTTCTTGCGTCATTCCAATCTCATTTGCACACAGTCTTGACCCTCTTTGCAGCATTGACAAATCCCTTAATGACCTGCAACTCGTCCATTTGCTTCACAAGAAAAAGACACAATTTCAGGCTATAACTATCATAACAGCCAAATACTTCATTCAATTCAAGTTCTACAACAAACTTTTAGGCACACACGCAACCCACAACAATTCATGCATATTTTAGTGGCATGCTTGCCCCATCATCAGATAATTTACGAATTCAGCGTAATTTGTGGAAAATAGAAACTTGGTAATATGGAGCTCAAAACTACAAAAACCTCAATTACAACAGTTCAAATTGTACAATATTTTAAAAGAAGGTTATAGTATAATCATTAATCACTAATCAATAAATTAAGATATAGTATTAAGAAAAGACATCATTGTGATTAGTTTAATGTTATAATAATAAGCACATGCTGTTGAAGAGTTCTTTATTTCAATGGAAACTAGCTAACACAAACAAATAAGCAATCAATAATCTTAATGTACCAGCTGGGACATGAAATGCCTCTGAACAACATCTACTAGCTGCTCCTTTGATGGGTTTGGGACGACATCCACCTGCAAATCCATTTTAAAAGTAAGTACAACAAACACATTCAGACTGCCATAAGCATCTTCAATAAATATCATAACCAAAAGATTAGTTATAGGAATGTACAAGATTAAAATGTCTCCAATATCTCCACAATGCAGCCATTTCAAGCTTGCTCAAGTCAACCTTCTGCAGAAAATATACAAAGAAAATAACATTAATAATTAAAATATCAAGGAATAAATTATCTAATGCGTCAGTGACAGTGGGTAGGGAAATAAATTATGAAAAAGATTTAAAAGCTGATATACCGTGGACCCATGAGGCATAGTAACGGAACCCTTAGACTGTGAATCACCAGAGAAGGACCTACTCATGGTCTTGTTGTGACATGATCCCAATGATCTATGCATTCTGTGCCTCGATTTGTGAGACTTGTGTGTATCGTCTGATGCTGAGAAATCAAACATAACACACAATTTTATTTAATTATAAAAAATAGTGGTAGGGTCAATAAATATTAAAAAAGCAAAACACTAGAGTCTTTTTAGTATATAGAGTAAAAAAAAGGGAAAAAAAAAAGACACGCATAAAGGATCCAATGTTACCAAACTCTATCACTTTGCAAACCCATGGTCATGGAAGCCAAAACAACAATTAATTAATAAACTAATAAAATATCACAGCATTCTAATATGTGCAGAAACAAGTACTAGGAATTACATAAACACAATTGAATCACATTCTAGGAGAAAACAAAATGATAAGCTTAATTGTTTTTTCTTTAGGGGAATAATGATAAGCTTAATTGTTAATCATTATTGAGATGGGATGGTCTTAAGATAAAAACACAATACCCTTTAAGATAAAACAGAATACCAGTACCAGTCAGAATTATTAAGTTAATTTGAAGCTTTAAAGTGTAAACTTACCCATATCTGATCCATTCCATTGCACGTTATCAAATTCAAGGTCATCATCTTCTTCATTGCCCGTGGGTGCTTCAATCACACTAAGAGCATTCCTTTGTAGCTTCACTTCAATTCCATTAGTAAGAACCTGCATTTATTTATACAGCGAAAATTGTTAAAAAAATAAAATAAAAAAATCATTTAGGCCTAATTTCAAATAATCTAAATTCTTGATAAATATTCATAATTCAAATTCAAATCACTAAAATGAGAGAACCCAAGACAAACTTGATTTCAATGCCACTGATAATTAGTTAATTGCAATAAGCATTGAAAGAGAACATGCATGTAGCTTTTCACCATGAAAAATAAAAATGCATATATCAATAACATGCAAGAATCCCAAATAAAATCCCCATTAGATTCAGAAAATCCAATAACACGATTTATTTAATATTGGAAAATAATACCAAAGGGGGTAATATACTCAATTCAGAGCTCAAATCAATAAAACCCCAAAAAAAAAAACTTGCTAAACAATTGATCTTGAATTCTCAATAGCGCATCTCGTGAAACACCAGATCCAGTAATAAAGAGAGACATGCAATGAATACAGGCAATTTGTGATTCAAAATTGAAACTCAAAACCCACATAAACAAAAAAAAAATCAATTCAGATTTCAACAAAAAAAAACCTCAACATTTTGAGAATCAAAATTAAATTAAAAATCAAAACCTGAATGATTTGGATAAGAATTCATAAAGTAGGGTTTATAACAGATATAATTAAATAAAACCCAAAAAAAAAAACGGTAATCAATAAGAGCTTCAAAGCAATTTCTTTCAAAAAAAAAGAGCTTCAAAGCAATTAGATTTCAGCGTGATTGAAGGAGTGTTGTAATAAAATTATAAATATATGAAATGAAAATAAAAAACCAAAATTGACCGACACAAGAAAATGGTTTGAAATTGAACTGATAAGAATGCAAATAAAATTATAAAACACATTATAAAAAAGTGATTAGTTACCAGCCAATGCCAACCACCTAATCCAACAGCTTTCTTAACAACACCTTGAAGACCAACAAGAACCGATTTTGTACGGTTATTTCCAGTAACAACAACCTTAGTATGACGAGGTAACACAGATAGTTCCTCTTCACTACTATCACCACCGCCACCAAAGCTTTGCAAATGAGTCGCGAAACCACCACCACCACCACCGTTAACTGAACTTTCCATTGCTTCAATCATTTCGTCTCTAATTCTGAAAATTGAAATATTCTTAATGAAGATCGTGCATTGCTTGTTACGAATGTGCGAATTTCATGAGTAAAGGTGAAAAGATAGCGGAGATAATGGGGGAATTGTAGGGAGAGCAAAACACAAAATTGAGAAGAAAGAGAAAACAAAAAAAGAAGAGAGAGAAAGTGAGAGGAGTGAGAGTGACTGGTAGTGTTTATTGGTGTGTTGGTATGAATCCCGACGAGAGGGAATGAACCAATGAATGAGTGACACGTAAGATTGGGAAGGTGGGTTCTTTAATCATGCGCTCATGTAGAGAGAGAGAGAGAGAGAGAGAGGTGTGATTCATTTCATTTCTGAATTCTGGGAATGAAACTTCTTCTTTTTTTTTTTTCTCTTTTTCTTCGTGGCATTGTGATTCAAAAAAGGACAAAAAAAAATTACGCAAGTTTTGAAAACGCATATTTGTTTGCTGGCAGAGTGAAGATGGATCATGCATCAGCAGCACACAGCTTGCGTCGCTTGCTGCTGCCTTGCGTTTGCGTGGTTGGTTTTCAAATTTCAGAAGTTACATTTGCTTTTGCGTTTTGACCACGCCTCATTTGTTGTTCTACTTACTCCTTTTCTTAACACATTCATTTTGAAAGTCCTCATTTGATCATAAATTGTTTCTTTACAAAATATCTCTAATTATTTTTTCAAAATAAAAGTAAATTTTTTTACTCAAAAAAATAGACACTATTATGCATGGTAAGATAAATCTTGCATCATGCATTAACTATTTTCTACTATTAGATCAATAAATCTCAGAGTTAAATCAAATGAGATATAATGTGACTTACCGATCAAATAGTAAAAAAGAAATTTATACGTGGTATTAGACCATTTTGTTTGTACATGTTAAATAAAACTATTATGGTTTAGGTACAATCATGAAAAAATCAAGTTTTTAGACACTTTACAAGGGTTTTATTGACAATGTGACAAGAAAACTAAATAAAGAGATAATGGTGAAGTTATATTTGCAAGAAAAATAATGTATCAAAACTAATGCAACAATAAAATGTCAGACTCGTGGAGAAAAAGATATAGAACAAAATAATTCAAAAGCGTTTAGATAAAATGGTGTGAGTCTCTTCTAACTTAATCAAGGTTTTGTGTTCAGATGCATCATTGAAAATGCAATATCGTTAAAACACTTTGGGAGAGTTTGTTGATCATTTATGTCCAATAAAGCTTGATGGATGGAGATTAGTCTTCCCAATTGTGCGCAGACAATAACTGTTTTATGCCAAAAACAAATATGTATAACAAGTTAATTTGAGTGGTGCGCAAAAAAGTGATGCTTCAAATGAGTCCCTCCTGGTAAGAATAAATATACAAAACTTTTAGTGAAAACAAACAAATATTCAAGATTTGTCGTTTTTTCTCAAACTAAAACACCGAAAAATTATTGTACTTTAATTTTAACTAAAAAAAAACTTAGAAAGGGTGTTTGATAATGATAATACTATCGCGGCGAAGACACACTGCAAAGTCCCTCATTCAAGGAAATGGATTCAGTGCTGTAAAAAATAGCACAGTTTTTATGCCAACCATTGGATGAGTTTGACAAGGTTATAATAATACAATCCAATGGTTATAATTGCAAATTGTGTGAAACTGTGTGGTTTCACTACAGCAGCAAATCCAGTCCCTCATTCAACAGATGTAGAGTCTCAAGTAGTCCCTTATAGTTATTATTAATTATGAACAAGTTATTAACTATGAACATTCTTCAAAACAAAGTTAATTATGAACATATTGAGCCTAAGCAAGATATATCTATTGTTGTAGATAACGTAAAGATACAACCAAGTTTATGAATTTAATTTCCTTTGATGCTAAAAAAAATCAAATCTAGATGAAATTCATAATATGAAAATGCTCGTAAGTTTATTTTTTTAAGGACAAAAAAAATATTCACTCATTCAAATTGATAGAAACATCAATTGAGAACAACACAAATTAAAAGTTGATAAATCCAAAAAAGATAAATATGTGAACAAACTCGCAACACTTAGGTAAAGAACATCCAACCATAAAATGCTACAAATATGACAAACCCAATAATAAACATGAAAAAAATTATATTTTGTCTGGAATACATGCGTGGCCATGGATATCTAACGTTTCCAAAGTCATTGATTTAATCTTCAATTTGATTTGACATTGATTAGTCTAAGATAAAACCCACACATGCATAATCTAATACGTAGGCTGTGGCAATTGAATTTAGAAAGAACAAATAGTTAATTTAATCTATAAACTATCAATATCTCATCAATTTGATCTATAAACTATTAAAATCAACTAAAATGATTCTAAACTATACTCTCATCAATCAATTTGATCCCTATTGAAGGCCTAATTTGATGAATAAGAGTAGAATTTATGAACTTTTTAGATGATTTTTATAATTTATGAACCAAACCGATAAGAAGGTGGTAATTTAGAGACTGGATTGGTTGTTTACGAAATTTTGGAGTCTCGTTAGCAATGTTATCTAAGAAGTTAACATAAACTTGTATGTTTGTAAATATCAATATCAATCAGAGTTGCAAGAAAAATTTAATGTTTAACGATTCAATGTTGAGGATTTATCTCCATTGATTTCCTTATAAGGTTTTGATGGACTGTCTGCTAACAATATATAAAAATTAAAGTACAGTAAAATTTCATAATCGTCCTTATTAAAATTTATGATCTTCTTAATTTTATGTACATAATGGTTATTTTACAAAATTTAATTTATTTGTTTTTTAAAAAATTAACTACGGATAATCACAAGTGTAACTAATTTCCACGGATAACTATGAAACTAATTTATTTGTTTTGTAAAAAATTAATTACAGATAATCACAAGTGTAACCAATTTCTACGGATAACTATCTACTAACAATATATAAAATCAAAGTCCAACAAAATTTCACAATCGTCCTTATTAAAGCTAATAATCTCCTTAATTTTATGTTCGTCCATCAAATATTGAATAATGTTTTGCATATAAAGTAAAAATTTATTTAATAGAAACACTACATTGATGTTTATATATTGAAAATAATCATGAGTTTTCAATATTTTATCATATCGACTTTCTCATATATGTATATAAAATTTGTTTATGCAGATATAAACATTTAAAATCTCCAACGAGAACGGTGTAAACATTGAATGGTGTTTTGCATATAAAATAAAAATTTAATTGATAGTGAAATTCCTGGTAGGACTGGTTCTGAACCGTAAAACAGAGTATGAAAATAGCAGTTCAGAAGCAGTAATATAAAGGACAGAAAGTAAAGAACACAGATGATTTGTTAACCCAGTTCGGTGCAAACTTCACCTACATCTGGAGGCTACCAAATCAGGAAGGAAATCCACTAAAATAGTATCAATTTGAAGTCCTATGACACAGCCCCTGTTTCACAGCCCCTATGACAACAACCCCTATTTCACAGCCCCTTCTCACTTAATCACTACCCGTGATATTTCTACCTAGAAACTCCTAGATATAAGAACCCCTCTTACTTCCTACTCAAGCAATCACTGCCCCAGTGATTGTAAACTCTAAACAAATCAACTAAGATGAAGACACTATTCAAAACATAAAAACAGTCACTCTTGCTTAAAAGCTTTGAGTGATTACAACTCAATAACAAACAACCAACTCTAACAGATGAGTGGTGCACAGAAACAAAACACAAGGCTTACAGACTCAACAACCTAAGACTCTTTCAATTCTAGCTTTTGTTGAGATCAATTTCTTCAATAGCAGCTTCCTCCTTATATAGCAATCAGCTGCAACATAATTCTGAACAAAATAATCTTCAACAGATATTGTTCTAAAATTCTTTAGAAGCAATTATATTTCTGAAATATATTTTCCAAATATTGCTTTGAAAATATATTCACAAATAATTGAATCCAATCTTCAACAAACATCTTCACGCAAAAATACTTCCTTCTAGAAACAAAGCTTGGATAAATCTTCAATTAAATCTTCAAAAGATTATGTGAGAGAATTAACAGCTTGAAGACACAAATTCTGAACGCAGAAACCAGCTTCTGAAATGCAGCTTCTGAAGGTCAACGAAAGTCAGCGTCTGAACAGTGTGTTTGAAGGTCAACGAAAGTCAGCGTCTGAACAGTGCTTCTGAAGGTCAACGAAAGTCAGCGTCTGAAGGTCTGTTCAGCTTCTGAAGTGTACGGTCAGCTTCTGAAGAACCAGTTTAGCTTCTGATGAACCAATTCAGCTTCTGATGAACATTTCCAGCTTCTGAAATGTACGGTCAGCTTCTGAAGACACATTTCAGCTTCTGAAAACATACTCCTTGAGATTTCAGCTTCTGAAGCACAAATTGCTTGTCTATTTGATTTTAGCAAACATGAAGTCAACAACCAAATATCCAACAGATAGAAACATTGCATTAATGTTGATATTTTAAAAATAGTCACGAGTTTTCAAAATTTTATCATATCGACTATCACATACCAGTACACAAAAAATTTCTTCTGCGTATATAACCATATAAAATCCTCAACAAGTGCGGTTTAAATATTTAAAGGTGTTTTAAATATAAACTAAAAATTTATTTAATAGAAACACTACATTAATGTTGATATTTTAAAAATAGTCACGAGTTTCTAAAATTTTAACATATCGACTTTCTCATATACGTATATAAAATTTATTTTTGCATATATAAACATTTAAAATCTCCAACGGGAGCAGTGCAAACGTTGAACGATATTTTTCATATAAAATAAAAATTTAATTAATAGAAACATTGCGTTAATGTTGATATTTTGAAAATAGTCACGAGTTTTCAAAATTTTATCATATCGACTATCACATATCGGTACATAAAAATTCTTCTGCATAGACAAGCATATAGAATCCTCAACGAGTGCAATTTAAATATTTAACTGTGTTTTAAATATAAAATAATTTTTTTTAATAGACACACTACATTAATGTTGATATTTTGAATATAGTCATGAGTTTCCAAATTTTTATCATATCGACTTTCTCATACATGTATATAAAAATTTGTTTATGCAAATATAAGTACATAAAATCTACCACGGGTGTGGTGCAAACATTGAACAATTTTTTGCATATAAAATAAAAAGTTAATTAATAGAAACACTACATTAATTTTGATTTTGAAAATAGTCGTGAGTTTTAAAAAATTTATTATATTGTCTTTCTCATACATGTATATAAAAATTTGTTTATGCTGATATAAGTACATAAAATCTGCAACGAGTGCGGTGCAAACAATGAACAGTCGTTTGCATATAAAATAAAAAGTTATTTAATAGAAACACTATATTAATTTTGATTTTGAAAATAGTCGTGAGTTTTCAAAAATTTATCATATTGTCTTTCTAATATGTATATAAAAATTTGTTTATGCAGATATAAACACATAAAATCTGCAGCGGGTGTGGTGCAAACATTGAATAGTCGTTTGCATATAAAATAAAAAGTTATTTAATAGAAACTCTACGTTAATTTTGATATTGAAAATAGTCATGAGTTTTTAAAATTTTATCATATTAATGTTCTCATATATCTATATAAATATTTGTTTTCGCATATATAAGCAAATAAAATTCATAACTGTTTTTTGACAAGAAAATACATAACTGTTGTTACTCAACTATTTAACAAATTTTTGTATAATCTTAAAAAAAAAACAAATTTGTATATATACAAAAAAAATATTTAACAAAAACATTACATTAATACTCATAATTTTCATTCAATATCTATAAACATTATACAATATTAAAAATCTAATTATTTTTTATATAATTATCGCAATGTTACGTGACTTGTGCGAAAACACGAGTCTTCTACTAGTTTGGATCAAATAGTTTGACTTAAATAAAAAATTCTAAAATATCGTGGATGACGACGACTGAAGAGGAAGAATGCCTCAAATGCCAAAAAGAAGTACGGTTGGTGAAATGTAAAGAGAAAACATAAAGTTGCTAAAGACATGGAAGGATGATGAAAATTTTAAGACAGTGGTGTACCGCAACCGCGAGAGAGGAAGCAACATGGGTGAAATTGAAGGAGAACGTAGGAAGTTGCAAAAGACATGGAAGCACAAGGGAGAAAGCAAGAAGTTGAAGAAGTCTTTGAAGCATGATGAGTATTGAAGGTATAGTGGGATAATAATGATACTGCATCCGTTTTAAATGTAGGTCTTTTTTTAAGTTTTCTCTTGTCTCTTTAATTTTATAACATCATTTTCAAATGCATTAATTATTTGTTTACCACCACATCACTAATTATGTAGTATCTTTTTATGCAAACTCCAGTAAATACTCAACAAAAATATTACCTAATTCTCTTTTATGAATAATAAACTTATTTTTTTTAAGAAGCTAAACAAATTTTATTAAAAAAACTGACACAAGCTCCTCTAGTACAAGGTGTACCAAAGGAAACTAAAATGTCCAAAAATTACAATGAGACAATTCACAAGCTACGATAAAGTAGCCAAGAAAAATAACATTATGTTACAACCTGAAAACATAATAAAAGATTTAACCTCCAAACCGAATACTCAAAATCAAAAACAGCATAAAAAGATTTAAACCACCAAAATGCTTGGAGTTTAACATTTTCCAATAAAGATAGAAGTTGTTCCTATTTGTTGTGAAAATGCCTCAAATGGCGGTCCTTCCAAATAGTAAAAAGAGCTGAAATCCAAATAATATTAAAGAAAATGCTCAAATAAAGAACCTTGAAGAGTCGTTGAAATGCCTAACCATCCTGATATTAAAAGACAAAGTTGACCATAAAAAGCACAAGAAAAGAACAAATGATCCTGATCCTCAACGAATCTGCAAGAGGTCGAACAAAAAGAATCATTATAATCCAAGATATTTCTCCTAAACAAATTCATCTTAGTTGTTAATCTATTCAGGAACAAACGCCAAATAAAAATATTGACCTTGAGCGGAATTTGCTTAAGCCATAAAACATGATTACAACGGTCATCAATTGCCACATCCGAACTAGTCAAGTGATTATAAGCACTTTTGACCGTGTACTTATGGGAAGAATAAAGCTTCCAGATCCACCTGTCAGACACATCAATATGCAAAACCACAAGTGAAAGCTGCTCCGCACATTCTCTCACCAACCCCTCCTCCCACGCAAACAGTCTCCTTCTCCACTTCCACGCCTCACCATTAACCTCCCAACCCAAAGAGAACATCTCCGCAACAGTGGCACATTTGTTAACAGCAAGATCAAATAATCTAGCATAACTAACATCTAAAGAAACACCATCCAACCAGGGATCCTTCCAGAACAACGAAGAAACCCCATCCCCCACCTGTCTAGAGATATTATCCAACAACCACCGATCATCTAACAAACCGCCCCCCTCCTAATATAGTTCACGTTTTGCCATCACACGGAACCCCCACCTCCACCAACACATAACCTGTAACACCCATATCGAGATTGCCTAGGATCTCTTACGAGTATTAAAATTTCGTACCGGATACATTAAATACAATACAGAAAGTTGTATAATAAATATACAATGCATAAGTTTGTGATACAACTCATTATCCGATACAACATTCTCCATAATATACATCATAATACATCATTCATATACAAATGTCCACAATAATAAAACATAAGCAGCACGATCAATCTGTAGCCTTCTCTTTACCTTTACGTCGTGCTACCTGCGAAGAACCTGCACCAGAAGGAAAGGGATGAGACATAACGTCTCAGTGAGCTCCTACCCTACCAACTGTTGGCAACCACGGGGTAACCTAGGGTCGCCGTGCCTACTCTTGGCAATCTTGGGGATACCTACGATCGCCGTCATTCCTTACTTTTATCGCGATCAAGGGGAACCTAGGATCGCTTCATTGTCTTATCTCATACATTTCATATTCCATTCTTAATCTTAGACTTATACGGAGTGATCTTGGGGACATCCTATGATCACATCTCGTTCACTAGGAACTAATCATCATATCTCGTATTACATATAAAATATACATATTCGTCTTTCGTATCTTAAGTTAGCAGTTAGGGTTGAACAAACATAACATTATCTTGGTTCGTTTTACGGAGTGCATCCGGGTGGAGTAACCCCGAAGTACATCTCCCATCATACCGGTGAAATTCCTATCATATCAGGCTAACACCGGACTCCTCTTATCTTTGTGTAGGCAACCCTCTCGGTGAAGCCCCATCCGGCATAATCCGGAGCCTGCTGGACACATCTTACTTTACATGTGGACAACCCTCTCGGAGAAGTCCCATCCGGCATAATCCGGAGCCTGATGGACATGCTTAAATCTTTAACTTACGTGTGGATAGCCCTTTCGGAGAAATCCCATCCGGCATAATCCGGAGTCTGATGAACACGTTTAATCTTTATCATTAAATTCTTAACTTAAGTTCATATGTATATCTAACTCGTTCATATTCTTGTGCATATCTAATGCATTCTTAAGTAATCATTCTTTAAAAGCTTAACCTATAATTAGGCTCTTAACTTTGATCATAGGATCATTCTTATTCTCATTATTCTTAGGCTTGCACATAATTAATTGAGTGCATAATATCGTTGCTTAGAGAGATTAAACCCCCATACTAACTTCTTAACCTTCCTATAATGGCTTAACAATCATAGTATATATCTCTCCTTTATATGCCTATCCTTATCCTAAATCAATCCAAACATTCTCAAAAAAACACATGTAATTCGGTGGCCGAATTGCCCAATTTGGTGGCCGATTTTCAGCGAACCAAAAATGGGAATTTTGCTGTCAAATTCGGTGGCCGAATTTGAGCATTCAGTGGCCGAATTGCAACTGTTCAAAACGTGAATTTTCATAATTCTTGGCTATTCCAGGCATAATCAAACATCATAACAGCTTAGAGGATCAATTGCTAAGGCTTATAGACAGATTACAACATGATTATCAATGAATTATCAAGCAAAAGAAGTTAGGATACAATTCCTAGGTTTTTAGCTCAATTGTAAAATTCTGCTAAACTTACTCAAAGCGGGTTCTAAAACCCTATAGAGCTCACCTTAATCCACAATTCGGTGCTTGCTAAACTCTGATCCCAAAAGCCCTAGCTCCAATCTACTCTACTCTTGATTCCCTTTGTTTCTCCTCTTCACTTTCTCTTGTTCTTTCTTCCAACACAAGCTTGCCTTGCAAGGTTTTCCACTAGAGTTTAGATTGAAGTTTGGATGAATATTGGCAAGTGAGATGGGGCGTGTGGCTTGAGGAGAAGAGGAAGGAAAAATGCTGATTTGAATGAGGAAAAGGAAAGAAGAAAATGACAATAGGAAATATCTAGTTCCCATTTAAAATAATCTCCCTTTTGCCATAAATTACCATAATGCCATTGCTTCATTTTTACCAAGTTACCATGCTTCTTAATCACGTCTAATACTGATAACTGATACTTGTGAGCGGGATATTACAATCTAACCCCCTTAAAGAAATTTCGTCCTCGAAATTTAGAATTTACCTGAAATTAGATGCGGATAGTGCTCTTGCATTTCTGACTCTAGCTCCCACGTCGCTTCGCCGTCGGGAGAACCTTTCCAAACAACTTTAACAATAGGAATCTCTTTGTTCCGCAAAGACTTAACATCACGATCAATTATTCGATCTGGTTCAGGTTGAAAAGTCAAGTCCGATCTCAAATCAATACTGTCCAGTTCCACTGGTTGGAAAGGATCGGGAATGAACTTCCTCAGCTGAGAGACGTGGAATACATCATGTAAACCTGACATGGCCGGTGGCAGTGCTAACTGATAAGCTGCTGGACCGACACGTCGAAGTATCTGAAATGGTCTAACATACCTTGGGCAAAGTTTCTTAGTTCTGAACGCTCCTCTTAATCCCAACTTGGGCGTAACTTTAAGGAATACATGGTCTCCTTCTTCAAACTCTAAGGGTCTTCGCCGCTTATCAGCATAACTTTTCTGACGACTTTGAGCTGTTCTCATTTTATCCTGAATGGATTTAATCTTTAAGGTCGTCTCCTGTATTATCTCAGGTCCCAATATACTTTTATCTCCGACTTCAGCCCAACAAAGCGGGGTTCTACATTTCCTACCATATAGAGCTTCATAAGGTGCCATTCCATTGCTAGAATGGTAACTGTTGTTGTAAGAAAATTCAATCAATGGTAGGTGATCGTTCCAACTTCCTCCATCTTCTAGGATACATGCACGTAACATATCCTCTAACGTTTGAATAGTCCTCTCTGATTGTCCGTCTGTCTGAGGATGATGGGACGTGCTCATCTTTAATCTGGTTCCCAAAGCCTTCTGAAAAGCTTTCCAAAAGTGGGATGTGAAAATGGGATCTCTATCAGACACAATACTAGCTGGCACACCATGGAGTTTCACAATCTCCGAAATAAATAACTCGGCATACTGAGAGGCTCGGTAAGTAGTCTTAACCGGCAAGAAATGAGCTGACTTGGTTAACCGGTCCACTATTACCCAAATGGAGTCATGTCCTCGCTGAGTTCGGGGTAATCCACTCACAAAATCCATGGTTATACCTTCCCATTTCCACAATGGAATTTCCAAAGGTACTAACATTCCCGCAGGCCTTTGATGCTCAATCTTCACCTGCTGACATACAATGCATCGCGACACAAATTCCGCAACATCTCTTTTCATACTAGGCCACCAATAATCTCTCTTCAAATCTTGATACATCTTGGTGGTGCCGGGATGAATGCTGAAACTGCTCTTGTGCGCCTCTTCTAAAATCAACCTTTTCAATTCCACATCATTCGGAACATAAATCCTTCCTTCGAACAGTAATACACCATCTGGTGCCCATGAATACTCTGCTTGGCCAACTATCCTCTGAAGGTCCATATCCACAGATTGAGCTTGTGCAATCCTAAACCGTAGGTCGCACAAAATATCTATCTTATTCAGCAAGATGCCACCTTCTAACTCTGTAACATGGAGGTTAAGATCTCTGAATTTCTCATATAACCCACATGTATGCATCATTACTTCAGCTTTAACTAAAGCTTTACGACTCAAGGCATCAGCTACCACATTTGCTTTTCCTGGATGGTATTTCAGATCAAAATCAAAGTCCTTCAAGTATTCCATCCATCGTCTTTGTCTCATGTTGAGGTCTCGTTGATCAAACAAGTATTTCAAACTCTTATGATCGCTGAACAAATCAAATTGTGCACCATACAAATGATGTCTCCATATCTTCAATGCAAAAATTATGGCTGCTAGCTCGAGGTCATGAGTGGGGTAATTCTCTTCATGAGTCTTGAGCTGTCTAGATGCATAAGCTATCACGTTCTCTCCTTGCATAAGTACACTTCCCAGTCCCTTAGAGGATGCATCGCAGAAAACGGTGTATCTCTTTTCAGGATCTGGTATTGCCAACACTGACGCTTTAGTCAACTTTCTTTTCAGAACTCTGAAGCTCTCTTCACATTCTTCGTCCCAAATAAAGGGTACATCTTTTCTGGTAAGGCGTGACAAAGGTAAGGCAATCTGAGAAAATTTCATAATAAACCTTCGATAATAACCTGCCAAGCCTAGAAAGCTCCTGACCTCTGCTACATTCTTGGGTCTTTCCCAACTTAGTACAGCTTCAACTTTGGATGGATCGACGGCTACTCCTCCTTGAGAAATAACGTGACCCAAAAACTTAATCTCAGATAGCCAGAACTCACACTTGCTAAATTTAGCATATAACTGCTTGTCTCTGAGGACATCCAAAACAATTCTCAAGTGCTGAGCATGTTCCTGAGGATCCTTAGAATAAATCAAGATGTCATCTATGAAAATCACCACAAATTGATCAAGGTAAGGCTGAAATATTCTGTTCATATAATCCATAAAGACTGCTGGAGCATTAGTTACACCGAAAGGCATAACCAGAAATTCATAGTGCCCGTAACGCGTTCGAAACGCCGTCTTAGACACATATGAAGACTTAATGCGGATTTGATGGTAACCTGACCGAAGATCAATTTTAGAAAACACCGTTGCTCCCTTGAGCTGATCTAAGAGATCATCAATCCTTGGAAGAGGATATTTGTTCTTAATAGTCACTTTATTAAGTTGGCGGTAGTCTATACACAGCCTCATGCTTCCATCTTTTTTCTTGACTAACAAAACTGGAGCACCCCAAGGTAACACACTGGGTCTGATGAAATGCTTCTGAATCAATTCTTCTAGCTGAGATTTCAGTTCTTTAAGTTCCGTAGGCGACATTCTATACGGTGCCACAGATACCGGCTCCGCTCCTGGAATTAAATCAATTGAGAACTCCACCTCACGCTCTGGAGGCAAACTATTTACTTCTGAAGGGAAAACATCTAAATACTCATTTACAATGGGAATATCACTGGGACTTAACTCTGATTCTGAAGCCATAGTGAGCATGACATAAAATCCTTTATCTTGTGCACAAATAAATTGGATTAACTGATGGGTGCGGTTAATCAATTCAGATAGCGCCACCCCTTCCGCCGTATCACTGGTCGACATATAAATACTCTTTTCAGAACATCCAATATACACATGGTTAGCCGAGAGCCAATCCATGCCTAAAATCACGTCAAGTTGCTCCATCGGGAGACACACTAAATCAACATAGTAAGTCTTACTAGACACAGTGATAGGACAGTTTTCACAAACATAACTCGCCTCAATTCCGCCTTCAGTAGCGGTAGATACTAACATTGGAGGATTCAACGGAGACAAAGATAATTGAAGCGTCTCCACACATTTATATGAAATAAAAGAGCATGAAGCGCCACAATCAAAAAGAACTTTTACTGGGTATGAGCCAAGATAACACATACCGGCTTCAGATCTTCATTTGCCAAGGCCTTTGCACCATCAAGGGAATACACCCTTCCTTTGCTAGTGGTAGTTCCTTCAGTTCCACTTCTATTCCTCCGTTCTGGACAATTTGCAATAATATGCCCCGACTTCTTACATCCATAACAAATACTTGTACCCTTCATGCATTCGCCGTAATGTGATTTTCCGCAATTGTTGCAAATAGCACCAGCCTTCGGTGAATACGTCTGTTTACCCCTTTGAGGTGACCCATTCGGTTTCAACTTGTCATGATACTTATCCTGCATCCTACTCTTCCTTCTTTCAAAAGCCACTGATCTTTCTTTTGAGGTCTTTGCAAGTCCTGCTTCGACCACCAAGCTATCATGTACCAAATCATCGTAACTTGCAGTTCTTTGGAGACTTACTGCAGTGTCGATCTCGCCTCTTAAGCCTCGTTTATATTGATTCATTTTCCACACTTCATTCTCAGCATATTCGTTGTGTGTAGAATAGTAAGACAACTCTTCAAACTTCTTAGTAAATTCTGCAACTGACATACCACCCTGCTTCAACTCTAAGAACTCTTGTTCCTTCTTTACCTTGTAAGACAAAGGTAAATACTTTTCCAGCATCACTCCTTTAAAGTTTACCCAATTCACTTCTACACCATTGGCTTCCATCCTACGCTGGGCAGATTCCCACCAGTCTTCTCCTGCGCCTCTGAGTTGGTTTATGGCATAGACCACTTTGTCCTCTTCTGAGCATTCAGCCATTCTAAAGATCTTCTCCATCTGCTTAATCCACTTCCTAGCTTCTTGAGGTTCACCTTCTCCATTGAACTCCGGAGGGTGATGCCTATTATATTCCCGGAACACGGGATTACCAATTGCTGGAGGAGGTGGTTGTGGATGGAAACCCTGCCCCTGCTGCATCATTTCCATCCATTGTTGCTGAGATTGGGCCTGTTGCTGCGATTGCTGTTGCATCATCAGCATCATTTGCTGATACTGTAACGCATTTTGAGCTTGCTGCTCTTGATAATGCTGTTGCCAGGCCTGCTGTTGCTGCATCATCTGTTCCCATGAATTTTTCAAACTGGGTCCTCCACTTTCATCACTAGCTTGACTGGCACGAGGTCTACCGGGTCCTCTTCTTCTCCCAGACATCTTATCCTAGCTGTCATTTGCAAGTCAAAGTGATCAGTTTTAACCGAATATAACAGTTAGAATAATGTCCTGGATCCAAGAGGTCCACAAAATTGGATTGTACTTTAATGACCCAAGGCACGGTCTGAATCGACCTGCTCTGATACCAAATTGTAACACCCATATCGAGATTGCCTAGGATCTCTTACGAGTATTAAAATTTCGTACCGGATACATTAAATACAATACAGAAAGTTGTATAATAAATATACAATGCATAAGTTTGTGATACAACTCATTATCCGATACAACATTCTCCATAATATACATCATAATACATCATTCATATACAAATGTCCACAATAATAAAACATAAGCAGCACGATCAATCCGTAGCCTTCTCTTTACCTTTACGTCGTGCTACCTGCGAAGAACCTACACCAGAAGGAAAGGGATGAGACATAACGTCTCAGTGAGCTCCTACCCTACCAACTGTTGGCAACCACGGGGTAACCTAGGGTCGCCATGCCTACTCTTGGCAATCTTGGGGATACCTACGATCGCCGTCATTACTTATTTTTATCGCGATCAAGGGGAACCTAGGATCGCTTCATTGTCTTATCTCATACATTTCATATTCCATTCTTTATCTTAGACTTATACGGAGTGATCTTGGGGACATCCTATGATCACATCTCGTTCACTAGGAACTAATCATCATATCTCGTATTACATATAAAATATACATATTCGTCTTTCGTATCTTAAATTAGCAGTTAGGGTTGAACAAACATAACATTATCTTGGTTCGTTTTACGGAGTGAATCCGGGTGGAGTAACCCCGAAGTACATCTCCCATCATACCGGTGAAATTCCTATTATATCAGGCTAACACCGGACTCCTCTTATCTTTGTGTAGGCAACCCTCTCGGTGAAGCCCCATCCGGCATAATCCGGAGCCTGCTGGACACATCTTACTTTACATGTGGACAACCCTCTCGG
The DNA here is from genome assembly GCA_018208015.1 of Medicago ruthenica. NCBI lineage: Eukaryota > Viridiplantae > Streptophyta > Magnoliopsida > Fabales > Fabaceae > Medicago > Medicago ruthenica. The sequence continues at coordinate 105,656,638 of CM031373.1, read as the reverse complement.
AGAAGTCCCATCCGGCATAATCCGGAGCCTGATGGACATGCTTAAATCTTTAACTTACGTGTGGATAGCCCTTTCGGAGAAATCCCATCCGGCATAATCCGGAGTCTGATGAACACGTTTAATCTTTATCATTAAATTCTTAACTTAAGTTCATATGTATATCTAACTCGTTCATATTCTTGTGCATATCTAATGCATTCTTAAGTAATCATTCTTTAAAAGCTTAACCTATAATTAGGCTCTTAACTTTGATCATAGGATCATTCTTATTCTCATTATTCTTAGGCTTGCACATAATTAATCGAGTGCATAATATCGTTGCTTAGAGAGATTAAACCCCCATACTAACTTCTTAACCTTCCTATAATGGCTTAACAATCATAGTATATCTCTCTCCTTTATATGCCTATCCTTATCCTAAATCAATCCAAACATTCTCAAAAAAACACATGCAATTCGGTGGCCGAATTGCCCAATTCGGTGGCCGATTTTCAGCGAACCAAAAATGGGAATTTTGCTGTCAAATTCGGTGGCCGAATTTGAGCATTCGGTGGCCGAATTGCAACTGTTCAAAACGTGAATTTTCATAATTCTTGGCTATTCCAGGCATAATCAAACATCATAACAGCTTAGAGGATCAATTGCTAAGGCTTATAGACAGATTACAACATGATTATCAATGAATTATCAAGCAAAAGAAGTTAGGATACAATTCCTAGGTTTTTAGCTCAATTGTAAAATTCTGCTAAACTTACTCAAAGCGGGTTCTAAAACCCTATAGAGCTCACCTTAATCCACAATTCGGTGCTTGCTAAACTCTGATCCCAAAAGCCCTAGCTCCAATCTACTCTACTCTTGATTCCCTTTGTTTCTCCTCTTCACTTTCTCTTGTTCTTTCTTCCAACACAAGCTTGCCTTGCAAGGTTTTCCACTAGAGTTTAGATTGAAGTTTGGATGAATATTGGCAAGTGAGATGGGGCGTGTGGCTTGAGGAGAAGAGGAAGGAAAAATGCTGATTTGAATGAGGAAAAGGAAAGAAGAAAATGACAATAGGAAATATCTAGTTCCCATTTAAAATAATCTCCCTTTTGCCATAAATTACCATAATGCCATTGCTTCATTTTTACCAAGTTACCATGCTTCTTAATCACGTCTAATACTGATAACTGATACTTGTGAGCGGGATATTACAATCTAACCCCCTTAAAGAAATTTCGTCCTCGAAATTTAGAATTTACCTGAAATTAGATGCGGATAGTGCTCTTGCATTTCTGACTCTAGCTCCCACGTCGCTTCGCCGTCGGGAGAACCTTTCCAAACAACTTTAACAATAGGAATCTCTTTGTTCCGCAAAGACTTAACATCACGATCAATTATTCGATCTGGTTCAGGTTGAAAAGTCAAGTCCGATCTCAAATCAATACTGTCCAGTTCCACTGGTTGGAAAGGATCGGGAATAAACTTCCTCAGCTGAGAGACGTGGAATACATCATGTAAACCTGACATGGCCGGTGGCAGTGCTAACTGATAAGCTGCTGGACCGACACGTCGAAGTATCTGAAATGGTCTAACATACCTTGGGCAAAGTTTCTTAGTTCTGAACGCTCCTCTTAATCCCAACTTGGGCGTAACTTTAAGGAATACATGGTCTCCTTCTTCAAACTCTAAGGGTCTTCGCCGCTTATCCGCATAACTTTTCTGACGACTTTGAGCTGTTCTCATTTTATCCTGAATGGATTTAATCTTTAAGGTCGTCTCCTGTATTATCTCAGGTCCCAATATACTTTTATCTCCGACTTCAGCCCAACAAAGCGGGGTTCTACATTTCCTACCATATAGAGCTTCATAAGGTGCCATTCCATTGCTAGAATGGTAACTGTTGTTGTAAGAAAATTCAATCAATGGTAGGTGATCGTTCCAACTTCCTCCATCTTCTAGGATACATGCACGTAACATATCCTCTAACGTTTGAATAGTCCTCTCTGATTGTCCGTCTGTCTGAGGATGATGGGACGTGCTCATCTTTAATCTGGTTCCCAAAGCCTTCTGAAAAGCTTTCCAAAAGTGGGATGTGAAAATGGGATCTCTATCAGACACAATACTAGCTGGCACACCATGGAGTTTCACAATCTCCGAAATAAATAACTCGGCATACTGAGAGGCTCGGTAAGTAGTCTTAACCGGCAAGAAATGAGCTGACTTGGTTAACCGGTCCACTATTACCCAAATGGAGTCATGTCCTCGCTGAGTTCGGGGTAATCCACTCACAAAATCCATGGTTATACCTTCCCATTTCCACAATGGAATTTCCAAAGGTACTAACATTCCCGCAGGCCTTTGATGCTCAATCTTCACCTGCTGACATACAATGCATCGCGACACAAATTCCGCAACATCTCTTTTCATACTAGGCCACCAATAATCTCTCTTCAAATCTTGATACATCTTGGTGGTGCCGGGATGAATGCTGAAACTGCTCTTGTGCGCCTCTTCTAAAATCAACCTTTTCAATTCCACATCATTCGGAACATAAATCCTTCCTTCGAACAGTAATACACCATCTGGTGCCCATGAATACTCTGCTTGGCCAACTATCCTCTGAAGGTCCATATCCACAGATTGAGCTTGTGCAATCCTAAACCGTAGGTCGCACAAAATATCTATCTTATTCAGCAAGATGCCACCTTCTAACTCTGTAACATGGAGGTTAAGATCTCTGAATTTCTCATATAACCCACATGTATGCATCATTACTTCAGCTTTAACTAAAGCTTTACGACTCAAGGCATCAGCTACCACATTTGCTTTTCCTGGATGGTATTTCAGATCAAAATCAAAGTCCTTCAAGTATTCCATCCATCGTCTTTGTCTCATGTTGAGGTCTCGTTGATCAAACAAGTATTTCAAACTCTTATGATCGCTGAACAAATCAAATTGTGCACCATACAAATGATGTCTCCATATCTTCAATGCAAAAATTATGGCTGCTAGCTCGAGGTCATGAGTGGGGTAATTCTCTTCATGAGTCTTGAGCTGTCTAGATGCATAAGCTATCACGTTCTCTCCTTGCATAAGTACACTTCCCAGTCCCTTAGAGGATGCATCGCAGAAAACGGTGTATCTCTTTTCAGGATCTGGTATTGCCAACACTGACGCTTTAGTCAACTTTCTTTTCAGAACTCTGAAGCTCTCTTCACATTCTTCGTCCCAAATAAAGGGTACATCTTTTCTGGTAAGGCGTGACAAAGGTAAGGCAATCTGAGAAAATTTCATAATAAACCTTCGATAATAACCTGCCAAGCCTAGAAAGCTCCTGACCTCTGCTACATTCTTGGGTCTTTCCCAACTTAGTACAGCTTCAACTTTGGATGGATCGACGGCTACTCCTCCTTGAGAAATAACGTGACCCAAAAACTTAATCTCAGATAGCCAGAACTCACACTTGCTAAATTTAGCATATAACTGCTTGTCTCTGAGGACATCCAAAACAATTCTCAAGTGCTGAGCATGTTCCTGAGGATCCTTAGAATAAATCAAGATGTCATCTATGAAAATCACCACAAATTGATCAAGGTAAGGCTGAAATATTCTGTTCATATAATCCATAAAGACTGCTGGAGCATTAGTTACACCGAAAGGCATAACCAGAAATTCATAGTGCCCGTAACGCGTTCGAAACGCCGTCTTAGACACATATGAAGACTTAATGCGGATTTGATGGTAACCTGACCGAAGATCAATTTTAGAAAACACCGTTGCTCCCTTGAGCTGATCTAAGAGATCATCAATCCTTGGAAGAGGATATTTGTTCTTAATAGTCACTTTATTAAGTTGGCGGTAGTCTATACACAGCCTCATGCTTCCATCTTTTTTCTTGACTAACAAAACTGGAGCACCCCAAGGTGACACACTGGGTCTGATGAAATGCTTCTGAATCAATTCTTCTAGCTGAGATTTCAGTTCTTTAAGTTCCGTAGGCGACATTCTATACGGTGCCACAGATACCGGCTCCGCTCCTGGAATTAAATCAATTGAGAACTCCACCTCACGCTCTGGAGGCAAACTATTTACTTCTGAAGGGAAAACATCTAAATACTCATTTACAATGGGAATATCACTGGGACTTAACTCTGATTCTGAAGCCATAGTGAGCATGACATAAAATCCTTTATCTTGTGCACAAATAAATTGGATTAACTGATGGGTGCGGTTAATCAATTCAGATAGCGCCACCCCTTCCGCCGTATCACTGGTCGACATATAAATACTCTTTTCAGAACATCCAATATACACATGGTTAGCCGAGAGCCAATCCATGCCTAAAATCACGTCAAGTTGCTCCATCGGGAGACACACTAAATCAACATAGTAAGTCTTACTAGACACAGTGATAGGACAGTTTTCACAAACATAACTCGCCTCAATTCCGCCTTCAGTAGCGGTAGATACTAACATTGGAGGATTCAACGGAGACAAAGATAATTGAAGCGTCTCCACACATTTATATGAAATAAAAGAGCATGAAGCGCCACAATCAAAAAGAACTTTTACTGGGTATGAGCCAAGATAACACATACCGGCTTCAGATCTTCATTTGCCAAGGCCTTTGCACCATCAAGGGAATACACCCTTCCTTTGCTAGTGGTAGTTCCTTCAGTTCCACTTCTATTCCTCCGTTCTGGACAATTTGCAATAATATGCCCCGACTTCTTACATCCATAACAAATACTTGTACCCTTCATGCATTCGCCGTAATGTGATTTTCCGCAATTGTTGCAAATAGCACCAGCCTTCGGTGAATACGTCTGTTTCCCCTTTGAGGTGACCCCTTCGGTTTCAACTTGTCATGATACTTATCCTGCATCCTACTCTTCCTTCTTTCAAAAGCCACTGATCTTTCTTTTGAGGTCTTTGCAAGTCCTGCTTCGACCACCAAGCTATCATGTACCAAATCATCGTAACTTGCAATTCTTTGGAGACTTACTGCAGTGTCGATCTCGCCTCTTAAGCCTCGTTTATATTGATTCATTTTCCACACTTCATTCTCAGCATATTCGTTGTGTGTAGAATAGTAAGACAACTCTTCAAACTTCTTAGTAAATTCTGCAACTGACATACCACCCTGCTTCAACTCTAAGAACTCTTGTTCCTTCTTTACCTTGTAAGACAAAGGTAAATACTTTTCCAGCATCACTCCTTTAAAGTTTACCCAATTCACTTCTACATCATTGGCTTCCATCCTACGCTGGGCAGATTCCCACCAGTCTTCTGCTGCGCTTCTGAGTTGGTTTATGGCATAGACCACTTTGTCCTCTTCTGAGCATTCAGCCATTCTAAAGATCTTCTCCATCTGCTTAATCCACTTCCTAGCTTCTTGAGGTTCACCTTCTCCATTGAACTCCGGAGGGTGATGCCTATTATATTCCCGGAACACGGGATTACCAATTGCTGGAGGAGGTGGTTGTGGATGGAAACCCTGCCCCTGCTGCATCATTTCCATCCATTGTTGCTGAGATTGGGCCTGTTGCTGCGATTGCTGTTGCATCATCAGCATCATTTGCTGATACTGTAACGCATTCTGAGCTTGCTGCTCTTGATAATGCTGTTGCCAGGCCTGCTGTTGCTGCATCATCTGTTCCCATGAATTTTTCAAACTGGGTCCTCCACTTTCATCACTAGCTTGATTGGCACGAGGTCTACCGGGTCCTCTTCTTCTCCCAGACATCTTATCCTAGCTGTCATTTGCAAGTCAAAGTGATCAGTTTTAACCGAATATAACAGTTAGAATAATGTCCTGGATCCAAGAGGTCCACAAAATTGGATTGTACTTTAATGACCCAAGGCACGGTCTGAATCGACCTGCTCTGATACCAAATTGTAACACCCATATCGAGATTGCCTAGGATCTCTTACGAGTATTAAAATTTCGTACCGGATACATTAAATACAATACAGAAAGTTGTATAATAAATATACAATGCATAAGTTTGTGATACAACTCATTATCCGATACAACATTCTCCATAATATACATCATAATACATCATTCATATACAAATGTCCACAATAATAAAACATAAGCAGCACGATCAATCCGTAGCCTTCTCTTTACCTTTACGTCGTGCTACCTGCGAAGAACCTACACCAGAAGGAAAGGGATGAGACATAACGTCTCAGTGAGCTCCTACCCTACCAACTGTTGGCAACCACGGGGTAACCTAGGGTCGCCATGCCTACTCTTGGCAATCTTGGGGATACCTACGATCGCCGTCATTACTTATTTTTATCGCGATCAAGGGGAACCTAGGATCGCTTCATTGTCTTATCTCATACATTTCATATTCCATTCTTTATCTTAGACTTATACGGAGTGATCTTGGGGACATCCTATGATCACATCTCGTTCACTAGGAACTAATCATCATATCTCGTATTACATATAAAATATACATATTCGTCTTTCGTATCTTAAATTAGCAGTTAGGGTTGAACAAACATAACATTATCTTGGTTCGTTTTACGGAGTGCATCCGGGTGGAGTAACCCCGAAGTACATCTCCCATCATACCGGTGAAATTCCTATCATATCAGGCTAACACCGGACTCCTCTTATCTTTGTGTAGGCAACCCTCTCGGTGAAGCCCCATCCGGCATAATCCGGAGCCTGCTGGACACATCTTACTTTACATGTGGACAACCCTCTCGGAGAAGTCCCATCCGGCATAATCCAGAGCCTGATGGACATGCTTAAATCTTTAACTTACGTGTGGATAGCCCTTTCGGAGAAATCCCATCCGGCATAATCCGGAGTCTGATGAACACGTTTAATCTTTATCATTAAATTCTTAACTTAAGTTCATATGTATATCTAACTCGTTCATATTCTTGTGCATATCTAATGCATTCTTAAGTAATCATTCTTTAAAAGCTTAACCTATAATTAGGCTCTTAACTTTGATCATAGGATCATTCTTATTCTCATTATTCTTAGGCTTGCACATAATTAATTGAGTGCATAATATCGTTGCTTAGAGAGATTAAACCCCCATACTAACTTCTTAACCTTCCTATAATGGCTTAACAATCATAGTATATATCTCTCCTTTATATGCCTATCCTTATCCTAAATCAATCCAAACATTCTCAAAAAAACACATGCAATTCGGTGGCCGAATTGCCCAATTCGGTGGCCGATTTTCAGCGAACCAAAAATGGGAATTTTGCTGTCAAATTCGGTGGCCGAATTTGAGCATTCGGTGGCCGAATTGCAACTGTTCAAAACGTGAATTTTCATAATTCTTGGCTATTCCAGGCATAATCAAACATCATAACAGCTTAGAGGATCAATTGCTAAGGCTTATAGACAGATTACAACATGATTATCAATGAATTATCAAGCAAAAGAAGTTAGGATACAATTCCTAGGTTTTTAGCTCAATTGTAAAATTCTGCTAAACTTACTCAAAGCGGGTTCTAAAACCCTATAGAGCTCACCTTAATCCACAATTCGGTGCTTGCTAAACTCTGATCCCAAAAGCCCTAGCTCCAATCTACTCTACTCTTGATTCCCTTTGTTTCTCCTCTTCACTTTCTCTTGTTCTTTCTTCCAACACAAGCTTGCCTTGCAAGGTTTTCCACTAGAGTTTAGATTGAAGTTTGGATGAATATTGGCAAGTGAGATGGGGCGTGTGGCTTGAGGAGAAGAGGAAGGAAAAATGCTGATTTGAATGAGGAAAAGGAAAGAAGAAAATGACAATAGGAAATATCTAGTTCCCATTTAAAATAATCTCCCTTTTGCCATAAATTACCATAATGCCATTGCTTCATTTTTACCAAGTTACCATGCTTCTTAATCACGTCTAATACTGATAACTGATACTTGTGAGCGGGATATTACATAACCGCCCCTCCTCACCGTACTTCGCACATAACACATTATACCACAAGTTTCCCCTTTCCTCCAACATCCTCCACACCCATTTACCAAGAAGGGAAAAATTAAACTCATTCAGCCTCCTGATCCCCAGACCTCCGTTCTCCTTATGTAAAAATAAAGTATCCCATTTTACCCAAGACAATTTCCTAACATCCTCACTCCCCCCCCCCCCCCAAAAAAAAAAAAATTACAAAAAATAGAGTCAAGGGTAGAAATGATACCTGAGGGAGCTTTGAAGAAGGAAAGAAAATAAACCGGAATGGAGGACAATACAGACTTAAGGAGAATCAGCCGACCCCCTAACGAAAGGTTTTTGCACGTTCAACCAGACAGTCTACTTCTAATTCGATCAACCAAAGGGTTCCAGAACTGAAGCTTTCTCGGATCACCACCAATAGGCAGCCCCATATACACAAAAGGTAAACAACCATGCTTACAATTCATAACAACCGCCGCCTCATGAAGCCAAGAACCCACCACATTAATACCAAACAACATGCTTTTATGAAAATTTACTTTTAACCCATATATTTACTCAAACAAAAGCAAAACATTCTTCAAAGCACGAACATTCGCCCAACTTTTCCCACCAATCAAAAGGGTATCATCAGCAAATTGTAAATGTGTTACGGACATAGCATTTTGCACCCCAACATTGTACCCACTAAACAATCCATTATCCACCATCGCATTCATCATAACATTTAAACCTTCAGCAGCTAACAAAAAAAGGAAAGGAGAAAGATGATCACCTTGACGAAGGCCTCTCTCCAAAATAAACTCATCAGTCGGACTCCCATTGACAAGAACCGATGCTGAAGCTAAAGTAACACATTCCATCATCCACTTATGCCAAACAAATGGGAAATTCATCTTACCCATGACCTATTCTAAATACCTCTAATCAACTGCATCGTATGCTTTTTCAAAATCAACCTTGAATAAAATTAATTCTTTCTTTAACCTGCATGCATCATCCACCAACTCATTAGCAATAAGAATGCCATCAAGGATTTATTTACCTTGAACAAATGCTGATTGAGATTCCGACACCACCTTGCCAACCACTTTTCGAAGCCTGTTAGCAAGCATCTTAGACAGAATTTTTACAAACTGTTAACCAAAGAGATAGGCCGAAAATCTGTCATCTCTGCGGGTTCTCAATTTTGGGAATCAAGGCAATAAAAGTGCTATTCAAACCTTTAGTCAACCTACCATTACAATGAAATTCAGCAAAAAAAAATCAGCAGCTTCACCTTCAACATATCCCAGAAATCTTTAAAAAAATCCCAAATTAATACCATCCGGCCCAGGACTCTTAAAGCTATCACAATCTCACACCACCTCCTTAATCTCCTCTAACAAGAAGGGTTTTATAAGATCAACTCCCTCCTCATTAGAAATGGACTTAAACACCATCTCCCCTAGGCCTGGTCTCTCCACATCCACCCTTTTAAAATGCCGACTGAAATGATCAAAAACAGCACTTCTCACCCCTCGAACTCCCTCAATTTGCGCCCCATCCACAGAAATAGAAACAATAGCATTGGAACGTCTCCTAGAAGACATAACCCCATGGAAAAATTTGGAGTTAGCATCCCCCTCCTTCAGCCAGGTAATTCTTGATTTTTGCCACTGCATGCTAGCAAATAATTTAGAAAAAGTCATAACATCAGCTGACAACAGATGCATCTCCTCAATCTCTTCCTCCTTTAACCCTTCACCTTCCGCTTTAATATCCAAGGCAGACATGCGATCTTCAACACCACAAATCTTACTAACTAAATTCTGAGTATGATCATGATGCCAACTCCGAAGATTCCCTTTAAGAAGTTTCAATTTCTCTATCAAAACATACCCACTCCATCCAAAAACTGGATACGACAACCATTGCTCTTTCACAAACTCCTTGAAACCTGACAAATCAGCCCAACATTTCAACATCCTTTGCGGTCTAGGGCCCCAATTCTCTTCAACAACAGTCAACAAAATTGGGCAATGATCAGAGGACCTCTAGGAAGGGCAGCCTGGATGCAATTGGGCCAAGCAAAAATCCAAGCTTCAGATAGCAAAAATCTATCCAACCTACTCATAGACACACCATCTCCTCGGTACCAAGTGTAATTCCGGCCACAAAGAGGTAAATCAAGAAGCATATTACCATCAATAAACTGATTGAAACAAGAAAAGTCTTCTCTATTATCACCCAACATACGACTACGACGCTCCTCCATCGAACGGATAGCATTAAAATCGCCTAGAACACACCAAGGAGCCTCAATGTCATTACTAATCAAGCCTCCCAACCTTTCCCATAACACTTGCATTCCCCCACTATCACAAGGAGCATAAAAATTTACTAAAGACAAGTCGAAACTGGATTTAATGAACCTCCCTTTAACCACCAAACAATTATCAAAAGACATAGACAACCAAATATCCACCTCCAAAGTATCCCAAAGAGTTAAAATACCACCCGACGCACCAACTGAAGGCTTAAAAGAGAAACCAACATCAGATGAACCCCACAACGATTTACACAAAAAATCATCCATCCCCTCCAACTTCGTCTCTTGAATGCACACCACCCACGGCTTTTTCTCACTCACCAACCTCTGCACCTCCCTCCGCTTCTCCCCCCTCCTAAACCACGAACATTATAAGAAAGAATCTTCATTTACACCACCCCCTCCCCACAACCACCAACCCCCACCTCCACCTACACATCATCACCCGCCCCCCTCACACTTCCCCTCCCCTCTTTATCTTTCACCGCCCCCACTGCCATCTTAGTCCCACCCCCACCACCTCCTCTAGACAACACTTGAAAACTATTCTCACAATAAAACCCTAACATCTTACCAACATCTCTAACATCTTCCTCCACGACTTTTTCATTACCACGTAACACCACCCAATGCTTCCAATCCTTATTATTTGTTGAAGACCCAGATGCAGCTGACAGAAACACCAACCGCCTTCCCTTGCGAACCCTTCGAAGATTTGCACCTGCCCTTCGACTTCTTAAAACTCTTAAGAGAATGAATCAACGCATTCCTATCCTTTTCCGACAACCTAGCCACCCTTTTCAAATCAATCACTGATGGCACCAGTTTCCTTTTACCGTATTTTCTATTCACAAAAACTTCCACATTGTTATTCAAGTTAGAGACCCCAACATGATCCTGGTAATTCTTAGAATCAGCTTGCTTAATGTTATGATCATCAGGCACCTTAATAACATTGCCCTCAGGTTCCAAGGGAACCTCCTTAAAGTCATCAATCAATTGGTTCACAAAAGTATCCACAGCTGGTTCATCATTATGCACATAATCAGGTGCCGAACAAACATACTTATGATCATCCTCATACTCCACCAGACAAACATCCTCAGCTAGACCAAATTCAAGATCCTTTATGAGACGAATAGGATAAATCTTCCCATCAATACAAAGATTTTCAACCGAATTCAATTCTTTCACAATAGACGTAGAAATCAACAAACAGGCATAATCCATCCTATTTTTATTGAGAGTCTGAGTATCAATTTTAAGTAATCGACCAAAGAAGGATGCCAATTCCGTAAAGAAAATAATATTCCAAGCATGAACAGGAATACCGTAGCACCTCACCCAAGCTCCTCTTTCATAAGACACCACAGAATCTTTCGACCAAGGGCGACAATTTTCTAAAAAAGAATTAAAAAAATCAGCCGCTTCAGTAAACACTGACATCACATCAACATCTCCAATCGGATACAAAAACACCTTGTCGCCTCCGAACGGAACAATCTTAAAATTCTCAAACCCAGCATCCAGAAAAGTTTGTTGTAACACAAGGACACCAACACCATTTCTAATGCTAGCAGTCAACCCTTTAGAAGCCCATAAAACATCTTCTATAGCGGAAAAATACTCATATCCCACAATACTATTACGATGTACCTGATCAACACCTGACACCTTCCCTTCATCTTGCCCCTTGTTCGCCTCAGCCTTAAACTCCCCCTTCACGTTCCTACTCTTCAACTCTACTCCATCCTTCACAACTGACACCCCCTTCACCAGCACTTCCCCTCCCCCTTTCTGAGACTCCCTCACCCTCTCCCTTTCCTCCTCACTTCTAATGGCTTCCTCCTTCACCCTCTCTAATTCTTTTTTTCTCCTCTCCTCTTTCACCACCTCTCCCCTATCCTCCTCCCTTGAATCTTTTCCGGCCGCATCACCATCATTTTTATCTCCCTCTTTACTAATATTTTTTTCTCCCTCTCCCTTCCTAACACTACTTCCTACATTCCTACCAAACCTATCAAATTTGGCAACATTTGCAAACAACCTCTGATCTCGAAATGAAACATTATTCAAAGCTTTAAGAAATTTACCCACATCTCGAACCTAAGAAATTTAACAAAACCATAAACTTGCCCTCTAACATTACGGTTTCTTGAAACAAAAACATCAGATAAAATCCCGCAAACTTCTAGACACTTCCTCAAATCAATTAACTAAAGATTCTCCGAAAAATTAGTAATATAGAACACAACATTTACCTGATGGGAACCATCACGATGTGAATGAAGTTGCTGCCCATTATCATAGCTAATATGCATGACACGTGAGTGAGTTTGATTTCCATCATCATAACTTGTATGCCTTCCATGCGAGTGATGCATGCCACGTGAATGAAATTGCTTTCCCTTACCATAACTTGCATGCCTTCCATATGAGTGAAGCTGTCGAGACCCAATAATAATCTTCCTGTCACGCAAAATGCTTCTACCTACTTTGCTTCTGCCTCGCAATCCCACACAAGAAAGAGAAGATCGAACACTACGGCGCACAAGGGAACGACCACGTTGTTGATCTCTACTAACCCTAATTGAATAATCACGATACCGAGGGAACCAAAGAGAACAATCAGAAAACCTCTCATACTGTCCAGAACCCTTAACAAACCCGTCATCTGAACCAAAACCTCCTAGCCTGCTGCTCTCCCGCTGTCTGTACTGTCCCTGAGAAACTGGTCCCATCGCTTTCCGACGTCTGTTTCTCACCTCAGTCTACTCTCCCAAATCCCCTCCCACCTGTGCCTCCCTGGCAAATGACCCACCCCTTCCGAGAAACCTCTCTTCCGGCGAAAAAGGTAGCCGGCGCGGTGGCCCTAGGTTAGACCTGTGACCGCCGCCGCTCTCTCTCTCTCTAACTCTCTCTCTCACCACCATTTTTGGGCAAAATATTTGAGATAAGACCAAAATTGTAACAAAATTTATAATTAAGGAACCAAAATAATTGACTTTAAAAGTACAATCCTAAATGATTTGATGCTAAGGAATACAAAGTGAGAATAAATTTAAGGTTGTGACACTTGTTAAGGAATTAAAAAAAATCTTGAAAAATAGCTTTTATTTTAGACTTTTGAAAAATTGACCATACAAATTTCAAGATATTATCATTATATTTTTAACAAGTGCTCTAAAAAAACTTGCTAGTATTTTCCTAAATTTAATATCAAAACTAACTTTTTTATTTCTAGGTTTTTACTCAAAGGTTCGTGTATTTAAGGAGTCTTAAAAGAAGTCCTTAAGGGTCTGTCCGTGTCCGGGAGATTTGAAGGGATGAGAGGGGAGAGCTTTGGTGGGAGGAGAATAGAGAAGAGATAGAAAAAACTTTCATTTTTTTAAAAGAGTGAGTTTATAGAGAATGATAAATTAACGCTTATAATTGATATATATTTTCAATTTTAAAATTATAGAAAAACTTAAATTGAATTTAAAGAATTTATCTAAATCCTTATAAACCTTTAAAAATCATCCTCTTAAAAACAATTTATGAGCTCCACCGTATTAATGAAATTTTGTACGGTACGAAGAAAAGTCAACTTCCAAAATCTTTGCCTCTAGAACCTTTTATTTCTTCCAATTTTTTTTCTTGCTACAAATCATCCTCTCGCATATCCTCCTAAATCTCAAACAGACCTTAGGGAGGTGAAAAAGAAAAGGAAGGTGGGGGAGGATATCAAGAGGACTAAGGTGACTGGGAAGAACACATGTCATCTCATCTCTCATGACTTTTGATTTATAATTTCTTTCATTTTTGCCGATGTACACATCATCGATTCATGTGGCATACATCAATACCACACATCATAATCTATGTTATATTTGTATTTTTGTTATAGTCATGGACCAGTGTGATATAACATCACGCTTTTAGTGATAAAAAAATGTCATTTGTCCGATAAAAATTAAGAAAAATGCTATTTGTACAGTCATTTTGTGACAATTTTTTGGATAACTTTGTTTCTCATACTCGCATTTTGTTCTTACTCATTGTCTTTATTGCTTTCGTTTTTGTGCAAATACATACATTTCTTTGTATATTTTGGTTGTCTTAAAAAATAGTTGTTCAAATAACATAGTGATGGACGAATTGGCTATTGGCTAAGGCATCAAATTGTACCAAGTAATAAATAGTAAGTTATCATCTCCACAAGGATTGTCGTTCAACATAGCAATTAACATGATTTATTTGAAGTAAAAACAGTATAAAGTGGTTGCATGTTTTTTTAATTGTCCTGCATAATACGAGATTAGGTTGTTTTGATTCAGAAGTTAACAACGGTTAGGGTATCCTTGGATCCCATCTACCTTCTGTGTTAGAATTAAAGCGGTTAATTATTAGTTTATGATCTGTCTTGATTCAAGAGAGTATGACATGACCCCATGATATAATGGTGGGAAGTTAATTGATTTTGCCGCAGTTTAAAAGTTATAATTGCGACGTTCCCCTAAAGAGGAGTCATAACCCTAACAATCATACTTAAATTCTATTAAAAGAATAATTTTGATAATAAGCAATTTACTGTTGTTTTTGTTCGGACGGTCGGCAAGATTGTAAGTGCTTTACCTCCACCTAGAGATCAGGTCAACCGATAGTTGAAAAGCATTAAGAACGGAACATACACAAATTAAATGAGACACTTAAATCATAAACCGAAAAAAAACTTTATTAATTGAATCCAATAAAGAAAGAGAGGTTTATCGTGGAACCCTAGTCAAGAGAGGTTTAGTTGTTCATGACAGTCGACATCATTATAAAACAGCAGAAAAACACACACTATGGAGAGAACAAGAGGAGGAGAAAATCCTCCGCCTTAAAGCTCTGATGTTTAACCCTTGCCTTATACCGTTAGCTTTTGGATGAATAAAAGTGTGTGCAAAAGTTCTCTATTTATAGTGCATCATTGTTTAGTGATTAAGAGATGAAAAATGGGCTTTTTCCTTTGATCCAGCTTGGAAAACAAGCTAAAGCTGCATTTTCCCCGTACTAGTGCGCAGGGGCGCACAGACTGAAACACAGGGGTGCATGAGACAACATCCAGGGTTGTCTCATGCGCAGGGGCACATGAGGCAGTAGCCTGGATGCGGATTTTTCAGTTTTTTGTCATTTTTTGAGCGTTTTTCTGTTTTGAAATGCCTTGAAACTTGGGATGAATTTTCCCGAACTTGTATTGTCTTCAAAAACCTTTTAAGAACCATTGATCTTCACTCTTCATATCCTTAATCATTTATGTGATGTTTTGTTTTGTCGATTTGCATGATTTCTCACTAAAAAGACTCAAAACATCTATGGAGTTGTACGATTTAGGATAAAAGTAAATTTCAACGACTTGAATGAACACGATACAATATGTTTATCAAACCATGAACAACTCTTCCATATAACCTTTTATTTGTCTTCAAATAAAAAAAAATGACTAAAAATATAATCTAAAATATCATATGATGCTCCGTCATCACATACCTAAAAAATTAATACAATATTTACTATCAATAATAAAATAAATAAGTTGAATTTGTTAATATTGCGAACAAATATCTTGAACTTTGATTTAACGATTTTCATAAAACCACATCCAAAACTATACAATAAAATTTGATTTTGTTTTTATTTTTAACCGTCTCTAAACACAAACACCCTAGTTCACAACAAAGTGACAAACCATAGGTTCAACGATTTTAATTTTAATCGGTTTAAATAAAACTATTCCCTTTAAGAATCTATTGCAGAAAACTCAAATACGGAAAACTAAAATAAGTGTGTATTTGGAATATTGATTTGAGCTAATCCATATAATGGGTAGTCACAAATTAGGTTAACGTGCATGACTAAATTAAATTATAGAACACCAACTGATACCCGAAATTCGTCGAGGCGACAAGACCCCCTTGCACCGAAGTTGTACCTGCAGTTGGTATTGTCCTATTATATCCAATATCAAATTCAACAAGGGCAATTTTCTCTTTGCTTTTTCCAAAAAAAAAAAAACAAGGGCAGTTATAACTCAGATGTTCTATTTTTTATTAATGATGTTAATAATTAGTTATTACTTATTATGTTAGTATTTTATCTTTCGTCTAAATTTAAACTCAGAATGTTAAACTTTTTATTTCTTAACTCAAAACAGAAACAGTTGAACTACCAAACTCCATATATGTCTTCATTTACTTGTTATAACTAGTGTGATGCCCGTGCCAAGCACGGGAAGTTAACGTATTTATACAAATTTAATAAAAAAATATTAATTTAAATTAAATTGAAAGTTAATTTACTCAATCACACTTCACTGCCACCCACTACCACCCTCTCAATCCAAAATCCAAACCAGTTGTTATCAATGTAACCACAGCTTCGTGGTAGTGTGATCGGCTCTCAAGGTTGTGTAACGTGTTATCATCAAACCTTAAATGGGGTAGTTCAACGCCGCATGATGCTACGAAAGTGCTTCATCACTGACATCATAATTTTTTGCTCCCAATGGCTCTTTAAACACATATTTGTTCATTGGCTGACTCACACTGTATTTTTGTGTGAGCACATATTGTGTCGTAGTCCTTCAATTTGTTCAGGTTTCTAGGTTTGGTGTATCTCGCGTTTGGGTTGGTTTTGACATTGATACGTGTGGTGTTTCTTGCATATGAGTTCATTATTATTCTTCGTCGTTATAGGTGTTGCTTGCCACACTTCTGTTAGTTCAACTTATTCGATTTACCCCTTTTCGATTATGACTATCATTTGTTTTCTGAAATCGGGTTTTGGTCGGTGCAGATTGCTTCATTACCCATCTTCAATTGTCTTCGTTTGCTAAGATTGTAAGCTTCACGATTTGGACGATTTAGTTCGTGTTGTTGTGGTGGTTTTGTTGTTCAGTTCATTGCTGCAAGTGTTGAGTTCCTTCCTTCATATTGGTTTCAGACTCTTTGGCTCGAAAGGGCTTTGGCTTTGCGCTACAAACGTTTATTTGTATTTAAGTTCATTTGATGGTCGTTGATACATATTAATTATAAAGAGGAGCTTGGTCATTTGGTGGTCGTTCATACTTATTAATCAGAAAAATGTGTGCACTTCTTTTCGCGAATACATATTGTGATTCAAAAAAAATATTTGTCTCATTTAAATCATGTTTTTTTAACTATTTTTTATATCATTTTATTAAAAAAATATCTCAAAATTTTGAAATATATTTATTCTTGAGTCATAGTAAGCATATAATCTCTTCAACCCAACACCTCTAAAAATAACATGTTTTATGTTGAATAAGATTTGGAATATATATTATCACATTCATAATAAAATGTTTCATGTTAAATTATATATTTTCTATATGTTTTTGGGACAAAATGGTTAAAAAACAATTAAGCCTTTATAAAAAAATATATGTGTTATGTTGGTAAGACCTAGCTCAAGTGATAACGACGATATATTGTTAAGTTAGACATTTTCACCCTGGTTTAAACTGAAACTACCCATATATGTGTGTGAGTAATTAGGTACTTGCCTCTTCGTCCACCGACGAAATAAACATACATGTGTTACGGGTTTTTTTTCCTCATCAAAATAATTGGTTTAAGTATTCAATGTTTTATTGAAGTTGTCTCTAAGTCCATAAATTAAAATGACAATAAATTCAATTCATACTTTCAAGATGATGGTTTTATTAATTACCTCACTGGTGGACCATATAAAAAACATCATAAGATTTAACAAATGATTTAGATTTATTGGAAAAGAAACTGAGAACGTCTACGTATTTCTTAGAAAACAATAAGCCCTATATATATATATATATATATGTTATGTTTGTAAGCCCTAAGTCAAGAGACAATGCCGATATATTGTTAGGTTGGATACTTTCACTTGGGTTTGAACTGGAACCACACAGTTGCGTGTGAGTTTCAGTGGTACTTGTCACTTCGCATACTGATAAAAAAATGCATTTGTTATTTTTCTCCAAAAACAAATGGTTTAAATAATCAATGTTTTACCGAAGTTGTCCCTAAGTCCAGAAAGAAAATGACTAAAAAATTCAATGCATAGTTATATGTGGATTTTAAGGTGAGGTCTATATTAAGTCCCTTATCAGTGGACCATATAAAGAACACCATAAATTTTTTAAACTATGATTTTAAGGATTACTTAGTTCATTTTAATAGTTTACAGATTAAATTCGTGAGAGTGATAGTTTAGGACTAAATTGACTGTTTATTCGTCTAAAAACGGTCATAGATCAATCACTGAAAATCAAAATTGTGACAAAATCGTGATTGGTTCTAAGATGCTTCTCAACATTAGTATAATAGATTAAAGCTACGTTTTGTAATTTATCAGTTGATTTGCATGCTTGATGGGTAATTCCATTAGTTTGTCTTGGAATGACAACTTAGCGATTTTTCATCTTGTTTAGCCAATCTGGCTTTGTGGTACATGTGTGTGACTTTTCTTGGTTTCGACTACATGCACATCTTGTGTTGGGATGGTAACTATTTACATTAATTTCATTTACGTTCAAGAGAAAAAAAATATTAGTATAATAGCGGAGGTTAAGTTTTATTGAAAGAAACAATGAGAAATAGGACTTTGAATAAATATTTTCGATAGATTAATGAAAAATTTAAGTTTTTTTTTTGTCTGAAAGAAAAGAAGTTCTTTTTGTTTGTAAAATAAGAAAAGAAAGAAATGAAGTTAATTTGATTGTGTTTTATAATGGATGAGTGTGTGATGATTGAGAATATTTGCTCTATAATTGATTTTTATTTCATGACTCTTTAATTTAGTTTTCTTTTTCTATCTTTTTTTTTGCTAGATTTTTGTGCACATAAACTTCGGTTATTTTTCTTTTTTTTTTATCTATTTGTAGCTTATAAAAAACATAAATAGGTTATCGAAAATAATGTGATATTATGCGAAAAGTAATGACTTGATAATATTTAATAAGAAAATAATTAATAAATAAACAATTTGAAATGTACAAAATCATTGGCAAAAAATATCATAAAATAAATCTTGTTGAAAATAAAAAAGACACATAAAGTACACAACCTAATTGTGGAACATCAGAAAAACATAATTATGGTAGAGTAAGTCTAAGAACAAATCGGTAGATAAATGCAATTGTAAAAATAATCTCATTCACATGCATTAACTATCATTCAACCACAATTGTTAAATTATTGTAACTATTTACCTTTTATTATATTCACATTTTTAATATCACACACTTACGCATATATATGTATATGATTGGTTGTCATGAACTTACAATGTAAAAAACTTCACACTTATGATAGATGAATTTTAAACTCTTATAAAATAAAATTTATTTTACAATAACATGGTAACAAAAATTTATTTAAAAGACTCATATGTTGCAAATGGTTAGGGGTTCGTATGGATAAAATTTAGCTAGGAGAGGAGAAATCATCTTTGTGTGTCACACTAATTCAGCGACAGAGATTAGTCGCTATTAAGCAGCGAAGAAAACATCATACTAATAACATGGTAACAAAAAAACTGATACATTCATATTTTAAATTCTCATTTATGAGAATGTAAAAATATTTAGTAAATTAAAGGACCATTAAATTTGAGATTTCCAAGTTCAAACTTCAAAAGAAAGAAAAATTGTAAAGAATCAAAAAAATTATTATTTTAGGAAAATAGTGCATTTAATTAGTAATAAATTTTAAGTACTTGTTTTTCCTAACTTATTATTAAGGATGAGTTTTAAGGATTAGTGAATCATTTAGTTCAAATGAAAAAAATATATTAGTGAATGATTTGAAATTTGATATCCATTATATTTTATAAAATGAAATAAATAATTATTTTAATTTATATTTTCAAATATATCAAATCATAAACTTGTGGAATTTAATACAATTGAAGAATAACATCAACATATATTTTGCAGGGTAATTTGGTAATATTACCGTTTCTAAAAATATAAAAAATGATAATAATTATCTCAACCATACACAAAAAAAAAACGAAACTATATAGGGTACATATCCAGTTATTTTTAACATGATGGTTGGATAACTATCTCATCAAAATCAGCACAAATTTTTAATGCATTTTAAATGCACTTTTAATTTACTTTCATATTCTCTTTTTTAATGCACATTAATTTTCCTTATTCGCTTCAATGTCTACAAAGTCAATTATGGTAAATTTCCATATGTTTTTAAAGATCCAAATATTTCAAAACTTTAATATATTAATCATAAAAAAACTTTAATATACGAGTACCGTTATACAAATTCGAATAATTTATAGACTCAATTTGTAATGAAAACTGGAATATATAGTACTACTTATTATCTCGATGATTAATTATTTTTTTATTTAAAAATTATTTTTATCCATAACATTAGGCCTATTCTAAAATCATACGTTAGACCTAAGGGAGGTATATGATAAATTCGTCAGTTCAACCATGGATCTTGCTACTTTTTTTATAAAAAAAAAGTTTAAAACCTGTTTTTGTCGCAATTTTTCTTGACAAAAAATAATGAAATGGTGTTGAGTATTGATATATCATGTGAACTTCTCCTTTAATCATATAATAATATAAAAAAAATTATCCATAACATTAGGCCTACAAATATTCATTTATGCAAAGAAAAAAACTCATATATAAGATACATCAATTATTGAAGAAAATAAATCAATACTAATAGCCAGTGTCCAACTCTAATTTTACATTCAACCCCATAAACAAATTATGTTGAGAACAACAATAGAAAAAAAAAACTAAACAGAGAGAAAGACAGTGAGACTGTGATGTGAAAAAATTGTGAAGTCAAATGTCTAATTTATAGTATTGTTCATAGGGTAATTTGGTAAAACAAACACAATTAAATGGTAAATATTGAGAGATGCATGAAAAGGGAAGAAAATTATGACAATTTCAAACAAATATCTTTGGTGATCCTGGAGAATTAAAATATGGACGCATGAAAAAGGAAATCAAGGAAATTATGGACGCATGAAAAAGGAAATCAAGGAAATTATAATCGCTCACCCTAAAAATATTAAAATATGAATCAAAATATTAATTTTCATATTGCATTTGGTTAAGGAAATGAGATCATATTGCATTTAATTGGTTTAATGTTAATTTGAAACAAATATCTTTAATCAAATGATTTAAGACCTCTTGTGATATATTTTTTTGCTTTGTCTCTACATGATTTCTTCCTTTAATAGCAATAGAAATAAAATAATAGCAATAAATGATAGCAATGCATCAATTTAGAATATTACAAAAATTATTTTCATCATATCGATTCATTTAATGATCCGATTTTTTTAATAAATTTAATGATCCGATTTTTTAAAGTGTGTTAATATGCAATACAAAAATAGCCTTTTTATTATTTCATTTCCTATTTTGGAATTTGTAACCACAAATTAAATTAAACTACTATTTTATTATTATGACAAATGAGTCATAATTTGTTTTGATTGGTTGATTATCAAGACAAATGAATCCATGCTTACTTGGATTGGTTGATACAAACAATTATGCATCATAGCCAATCATATTTGAATTATTCGTATACAAACAGTTAAAAGAAAAAATGAAACAATTGAAAAAAAAAACTAAAGTTAAAAAAATGAGGTAAAAAATGTGACTAACGTTGACTAAAAAAGTGAAACAATTGAAAAAAAGAAAACTAAAGTTAAAAAAAATGAGGAAAAAAATGTGACTAACGTTGGGTAAAAAAATCCATTTAAATTATTTAATAAGAATTAATAAAAAAAATTAAATTATTTCTAACTTGGCTATTCCAAAAATAGTTTGTATTATGTTTTTTTTCCAATTAAAATTTTTAAATTGGTTCCTAAAAAAAAATAGAGGTCTATGTTTAATTTTATTATAATTATTAACTCACTTCTTAAAAAAATGGAAGTCTTGTAAAAGAAACCGTATCATATTAAAATTATTTTAATGCATAAATTTATGACCAATTCATATCAATAATATTCTTGATCAATTTGAAATAACTACAACTATTTTCAATTCTTGTCATTCTATAGTTGTATGAAAAATAAAATAAAATAATAACAATAGAAATAAAATAATAGCAATAAATGATAGCAATGCATCAAATTAGAATATTTTATTAAAAAAATAATAGCAATAAATGTCAAATGAATGAGAATGTTTAGTGGTGCTACGTGTCATGCTAAGAATGCATTTGAGGATATTCCTATGAAATGTATAGTATATAGATTCCATTAGTCTCTTTAGCATAAAAAATCGCAACCAAAGAACTAGAGAATTGAATTTTATGGTAAGAAAAATATTCTTCTAATGCACTTAAGCGTCAAAAAGCCACATCATCATATTTTTTTAAAAAGAACTATATTCGTTTTTGAGGGAAAAAAAACTATATTCGTATTCGTTTAATTTTGAACTGAGATCTTTTTAGTTTTGGCACCATTTTTTTGTCCTCCCGTTTCCACTACAATGCTGGGCGTTATTTTCCCGCCACAAAGGAGCAACATGAGCCGTGGATCTAGGATAAACTTCGTAACTAATATTGCCATTATATATCACAGGATAAACTTTATTTGTTTCTTTTTTCTATCACAGTAATGTTGAAAAATTAGGGAACTTGAGCTTTTTTTAATTTAAGACACCATTATCGGGAAAAGTATAATTTTTTTTGGGTGAGATGGAAAAAGTATGCTATTTAAGAAATTTTTGCATGAACATTCACGACTAGTGATGGATCTTCTCTAGAATTTATGGTAGTCATAACACCCCTGAATATTCAATATATGCTATATTAGGCATATTATGTCATATACTAGTACTTTGCATTAGTGTGGTGGAAACTGCACATGTTTTTAGCACAATGTCACATGTTCAAGTCCTTGGGGTGATCTTTTTCTCAATTTTCCATTGTGTTTTAGTATTTTTATTCAAAAAGAAAGGTCTTGGAAAGATTAGAACCCTCATATATGGGGAAATATCCAAGCAGAATTAACCACCACAACATCTAACAATTTATGTTCTTTATTTGAAATAGTTTAATATATATTCTACAGATTTTGACACCCCCAGCAAAATCACCAAAGATCGGCCACTGTTCACGAACGACATCACCTCTATTATAAATCATGATACATAAATCTTAAATAATTTAATATATTGTTGAGATCTCTCAAAATTAACGATGTTCAATAACAACAAACAAGACATTAATTGTATAAGTACTTCATTGATCTACATAGTATAAACTTTCAATCAACAATGAACTTTGTAAAATTTGTATTCGTCAAAAGGTGTTAAGCGATATAACATCTAGTGTAATTTGATTCCTCGTGTATATATATATATATATATATATATATATATATATATAAGATTTCAAGCTTCTATATTTAAATTACGTTTATAAGGTAAATCATAAGATTATTTAGTTATCATATCATGTTAGTTTCTAACTCGACTCCCACCACGTGATTAACTTATAATATCGTACTAGCACATTCCTTCAAAAAAAATATCCTACTAGCACATCAAATAATAGTTTGAGACACGATACGAAACTTTCCACACAAAGGGGTTTTGCTAGTAAATACCCACACATGATACTCTTTAAGGATTTCAAATGAAGATATTATTTCTTAAAAAAATTAAATGGTTTAATTTTCGATGCATTGAATATACTCTTTAAGAGTGTTCTAGGGACACTCGTTAACATTTTCTTAATTTTAACTTGCAAGTCTAACTGACCCAACTTGCAATGCAAGCTTTTATATTTTTGATGAGTTCCAACCACTTGAAGTTGTTTCAGTGATGTAGGGTTGGGACCTCGAGGTATACTTTTCTCAAGATCTCATGTTTGATTCCATTAAATATGAACAATATCTATGTTTGATCGGTTCACACAAAACTTTGATTTTGTTTCAATTGAACTTTCCGCTAATATATAATGACATTTGTGCTTCAAATTAGGTGGTCATTGCATCCTCGAACCGAATATTAAGTTTTTTTTATTTAATTATGACGAGTTCATGGGCTCAGGGCCTATCTTTCATCAAAAGGATTTAAAATGAAATTTATAAAATAACTAATAATAAAAATGAGAGTGTTTTGGGAAAATATCCATCGATCAAATGATTTTTAAGTGTGTATAAAAACCTTAAACCTCTAAATTCTACAATGAGTTTTATTAAAATCAATTCTACCGCAAATCGAAAACATTTTTACTTAGGGGTGTCTGCAGTGCGATTTGATTTGGTTTTGAGGTTAAAAATCATTCGAACCGCAAGATAAAAAAGCATGCGGTTTGGTTTAGTTCAGTTGACTTTTAAAATAAAATCCAGACCACACCAAACCAAATCAATGCGGTTTGGGTTGGATCAGTTTATGTGATTTTTTTAAGACAATACAATTTTTTGTTTTTAACATTAAAATCGAGTTAAAAAGATATAACACAACATATTTCCAACAATGTTTCTGACAATATTTTCAATTTCATCAAACATTACAATTTTATTTTCACCAAACAATATAAACGAAATTTAAAACGTGAACAAAAAGTAATTATACTATGTAAGACATATAAACACTAAAATTTTATCATTTTATAAAATTTCAAGTAATACATAAATATATTTTTAAAATAAAAAATAAAGAAGAAACTTAACAAGAGAAAAAATATATCAATTTTTAAAAGTTTTTATGAGTATTGGTTTATGTGACAGATTCAATTAGCATTTTTATTATGTTACTGTTTGATTTGATTTGATTCGATTGGTAAAATAAAAACCGCAAACCAAACTAAACCATACAATTGAGTAAAAAAGTGATCAAAATACAATTAAACTAAATAAATTTTTTTATGGTTTCAATTTAAATTGGTTTAATTTCAATTTTTCTATTGAATTGGTTTGGTTTCGAACGAAACACTTTGTTGATACTAGTTGATGACTTGATGTATCGCATAGAGGTTGAAATGTTTGACCCATGAAAAGAAAAAGTTGTAAAATACAAAGAAAAGGCAAAGCAAAAGCGTTTGGAAATATTCCTTCATCGAAAATCGAAGCAGTTAGTTTATTTTTCATGTATGGAGCCCGCATTCTCATGAGCCGAGCCGAGCCGAGCCGAGTTAATCTAGTGGGTCCCATAACCACTAATAATAATTAGGTGATCAGAGGCAGTCCACATGTTATGTGAGGTCCACCTTCACGCGACAAATCCCACACTCGCGTGTCTCTCATCTATCACGCTTCCACGGTGTTGATCATGCATGTCCTCCGTATATTCTGTGAGCGTTCACACACGCTATCAACATTAAAATAATAACCGTAAAACAAACTCTGATCTATATAATCATTCTTTTTTCTTTTCTTTCATCAAAAGCAGTGTTGATTTGTTTGTAATAAAACCAAACCAAACAAAAACAATATCAACAGTGTATAAGAAAGAAAAAACATTCATAAATTGAACAACAACGAGGAGAGGAACCGCATTCCTCGTGAGTTCATTTACTACTCTGTTTCTTTCTTTCTTTGGGTCTAAATCAGCTACGACGCAGTTCAGAGGTGCAGTGTGGAATGGCTTCTGACGGAGCAACTTCGGCGGCGAATTCAAGTCGTCGGAAGCCGTCGTGGAGGGAGAGAGAGAACAACAGGAGGAGAGAGAGAAGGAGGAGAGCTATAGCAGCAAAGATTTACGCGGGATTAAGGTCTCAGGGGAATTATAATTTACCAAAACACTGTGATAACAATGAAGTGTTGAAAGCTCTTTGTGCTGAAGCTGGTTGGACTGTTGAAGAAGATGGCACCACTTATCGCAGGGTACTTTTACTTCTCTCTCACTTTTTTTTTGGTGTTCTTGGAGATTTGTTTTTCTTCTTCTTAATTAATGATTTTGTATCTTCATATTTACTGTTGGATTCAAATCTTGCTATAATTGGTTCGGTTTTTGGTTGGATCGAATCTGACTGTTCTAGTTTTGATGAAATTTTGTTTGGTTTGGAAATTTGCTTTTTTCAGTCAAAGGAATTTCAGAATCTGTGCTTTTTAGTCAAATTAATTTCGGAATCAAAGACTCCTCAATTAATCAACTACTAGTTCATTTTTCAGTGTTATTTGTGTCTTGTTTTTGAAGAGTGAAATATTCTTGCTGCTTTGTCCAATTTAAGGTAGGTGTCTAGTATGTTCTATCCATCCAATTATGCCACATTGGAATCAAAAAGGAAAATCTTCCGTGTGAAATGAAATGCTATCAAACTTAACAATAATAATTGAGCATCTTTCTTCAAAAAAATAAAATAAAAAATAAACAAACAATCGGTAATCGTAATTGGTGCTGTGTTTGATTTGAACAATCTAATCTGATTTGGGTATCTTTGAATTGATTTATCTGAGTTGAACAATCAGTGATGTGTGACTATTTGAAAGAACTTAATTATGAATACAGTTTCAAACATGTCAATAAGTTGTTTTTAACTTATTTTTACTTCCTAATGAAAAACAATTCAACTTCATTTTATCGATTACTATAAGCATTTATATGATAACTACTTATTTTATAAAAAAGCTTAATTAAGTTGTTTATTCAAACATGACTTTATCCGATAAGAATCTGTTTTGGACTATGACGATTATTCTCTGTGAATGAACACTGAACAGGGATCGAGGGCAGAAACACCAGGCGATGGTGCAGGAAATTTTAACAGAAACAACCCATTTTCATCTCAAAATCCAAGTCCTCTTTCATCATCATTTCCAAGTCCAATCCCTTCCTACCAAGTTAGCCCCTCTTCCTCTTCATTTCCGAGCCCGTCTCGCATGGATGCAAACAACAATGCATCAAATTACATTCCGTATGCTCGCAACATGTTCCCCAACATGTCTCTCCCACCTTTGAGAATATCAAACAGCGCGCCTGTGACGCCACCTATCTCATCACCAACCTCAAGAAATCCTAAACCCATGATTCCAACATGGGAATCAATTGCCAAAGCATCAGTGACATCCTTCAATCACCCTTTCTTCGCAGCTTCTGCGCCTACTAGTCCATCCCACCGGAACCTTTATACACCACCTACTATTCCCGAATGTGATGAGTCTGATACTTCTACTGTTGAGTCTGGACAGTGGTTCCAAGCCTTTGCAGCTTCTGCTAAATCAGTCTCTCCTACATTGAACTTTATGAAACCTGTAATTAATGAGCAGCATAACATGCTGCCTCATAACAGAATGCAGGAGATGAGGATTTCAGAGCCAGAGTTTGGGGTGCAGGTGAAGCCTTGGGTTGGGGAAAGGATTCATGAAGTGGGCTTGGATGATTTGGAGCTTACTCTTGGAAATGGAAAGGCACCTAGTTAATGAAGACTAGTATATGGAATGTACCAGATGCTATGAGCATTTTTATTTTATGTTTGAAACTATATCCAAAACTCTCATTTATTCTCTTATTTTGACATATATAACTATATATCTTTCAATATCTTAGAATTTAAACATATATATAGAATAAGAATTGTTATTTGATTTACTTCTGTTACTGTGTTTTCTTCTATTTTCATATAATAATCGTTTAAAATCTATGGATACCCAAAAGAAGAGTTCCAGGTAAACTAGTGATGAGAGTGTAATGTCCCATGGTTACATGCCTACCCTTTGTCACCAATTTAAAATGTTCAGATATTTCTGCTTTTTTTTTTTGGTCAAATGATATTTCTGTTTATTTAGCAAAACCATGCAACCGGATTCTGTTCTTTACTAATGGATTACACAATAGGATTCAGACAGTCAGATCATGCACAAAACCCAACTTAAATAGAATTATGACAGGTAAAGCACAAACAGGCTCCTGATTCTGCAGTACTTTGATTAAATTATCTTAATACTATTTTGAGAAAAGTAATTTAAAACACCCAACATTACATGAACTCTTGATACGTCGACCACCAATAATAATTTATACTCCATCTGGTTTTATTTATAAAAAATAATTGACTTTTTAGATTTATTGAATAATTGATATACCCGGTTTAGAATATAGATAAGATACATCAATTATATTTAAAAAATCAATTGTTTCTTATATATATAATCCGAGGGAGTAAAATAACATAATTAAATATAATCATATGTATTGGTATCTCGTTGGTGTCAGACATTGACCCGTGTCTGATATTGTGACATGCCTTATTCGAGCAATGACTTTGTTTCATAGAAAATAAGGAGACACCTTTTATATTTTATGAATATATAATAATTTCCTAAATTTTAATTATTGTACTAGGTCATTTTACTAACTTGGAGTCAACAATGGTGAACAAAGTTCTTTTTTTTTTTTTTTTTCACTTTTAATCTTTTTTTTTTTGTCGTAGTACTCGTAAGAGAATATGTCATTTTGTTTTTAAAAATCATATTATGTACTACTAGCAATGATTTATTCATCATTAATGAATTAATCTAAATAACTGTATTTATAGTCATATTACTAAAGTGGAGTTTAAATTTTAATTAGAAACAAATTAAAGTTATTTTTTAGAGTACAAAATTGACTGAGGAAATCCATTGTCATTTATCAGCAATGAGGCAAGGAAGGACGCTAACATTAGGCACCTATCAAATGTACTCGAGAGCCCTGCCTTCTTAGCTATTAAACTCACGACACTAGTCTTCAGAAAAAGTGCAACATCATAAAAAATAGTGGGACATGGAAGCAATTATCAATTGTACAAGATGCATTGATAAAGTTGGAAATTTATTACAGAACACTGAAACAGAACCTATCAGCAAGTATCCCAAAAGAAACATTACACTTTCACGTGGGGACATCAAAAAACAAGATAAGACCTATCGTTTTCTGGTTAGGTTAGGTACCATACAATTACAAACAGATTAAGAAAGAATAAACATATTAATACATACTTATACTATTATACAATAATCAGTAAAACAATCGACCCCACATGTTTGAATATATCATCTCCAATTAGACAATCTGAGTCAACTTCAAAGTTTCATTTTATACCTTTGTTTCCTTAACCTCAGTTTTAATTTCGGTTTTGATTGTCACGTTGCATTCTTGGTACCTGAAGCATGTTATTAGGTGATCATTAACGAGTCCTGCTACTTGCATGAAGGAATAAACCACTTTTGGTCCAACACATTGGAAACCTCTGCGCATCATATCCTTGCTAATGAGTTCTGCTTTTGGATTCTTTACAGGTACTTGACGCCCATATCGAAATTCATTTTTTATTGGCTTGTTGTTAACAAATTTCCAGCAGTAATTGCTGAATGAACCAAACTCCAGCTGAATCTGTAAAATGGTATATGAATTGCCATGTGATTTTGGGATGCATAGCATTTCCGTTTTCAGAATTTGTAAAGGTCGACCAATTTTGTTGATTTAAATTTACAAAATAGTAAATTAGTCCTTCAAATCAAAGAACTCAATCAATTTAGTCCTTTGCATCAAAATCTTACTTTTGTAAATATCAATCAAAATTAATGAAAAACTTACATATCGACTTGAATAGTCTGTCTCTTGCTGCATATCAAGAGATTAAATTGCTATTTTGTAAATTTGAGAGAGTAAATTGACGACTCTTACAATTTGAAATAGTAAAATGTTGATTTACTCATATTTTTCTATTATTGAATCTCGCAACATACCAAAATAATATCATATTTCTAAAACAGAACATGAACTTTGAAGGTACCTTAAGGAATTGTTTAGCATTTTCCACAATGGCACGTAGCTTTTGTTCTGATAACAAAGGGTTGCCATTTAATTTAGGTGTTACCAAATTCTTCTCAGTAAATTGTGCAATTGAGGATGGGTCAAAATTTTCAAAAAGCTTCCTATAATAACAGATAACAAAAAATAAGAGTCAAATAGCATGAAAATGGAATTAAGTATTAATGGTTTGAAAAATTTGGGACCTAGAGATAGAGATATAGAGACATGCCTGAATATGTCTCTGGTTAAGAATTGTTGGCCAAGTGTGTTCTGCTAATGCCTGTGAAAATACTAGAAGCTCAAATAGCTTTCTATCATCATCAAGAACTGGAAAACCCCATTCTTCGTCATGGAAAGCAGTGTAAAGAGGGTCTGTAAAGAAAATGACATTTCTCGATGGGGTAATCTTATTAGCGGAAGTAATGCACACTGTAGGAGTAAAATCTAAGCGACAGCATCCTTTGTCGAAAATGAAGTTCCCAATCCCATAAACAAAGAAAGTGCACTACGAGTATACTTTCCTCACAACAAAAAGGAAAGTACATCCAATCATATATCACATGCCAAAATGGTTTTGGAAAACGGTTAATCACAGATAAAAACTCACCAACCATCAAACGTATAAAAACTCACCAATCAAAATAATCCGTTTGACAAAATGCACGAAAGTTTGGTGGAATACACGGAAGTCAGTAAACATGTCACGTGTCATATTTGCGTGCGGTCCATTCGTAACAAATAGCTCATAATATTGATAGTTCCTAAAATCTCTCCACAGTCATCTACATGTCTTAATTATGCCAATTTATTATATTGATAGTTCCTAAAATGACATTTCTCTCTAATGTACAGGTAAAATGTGATTATTAGATGTAATGTATGCATAAATCTTTTTCAAATCACAATTAAACTGAATATTTTTTGGGTTTATGCGAGTATCAAGTATGAATCCATCACATTAAGAAAAACCAACCAATCAAAATCTATCTGTTATAGATACAATTAAAGTCAAATATTTGTATTTAATGATTATGATTGACTAATAATAATATTGTAGTAGGATTTTAGATTAGAATGGCATATTTTTTTATATTTATATTTTGAAAGGGTATGCAAACAATAACAATAACAATTTGACCAAAGGAATGTGGGATACATCTAATTAATGTAATACTAATCTATAGTATTTCAAGATGAAAGCACAGACTTACCAGCATTTGGGGTGATCCAATCACATCTCTTGGACGGTGCTGAGGCCTTATCTGGCACAATCCTCAACGGCTTAAACCCGTTGTTGCGCTTCATCTTTGCACTTCCATTTCCATTCTCAGAGTTGACCTTTTTCACCAATGAATTTCCTGAAGAAGAATCCGAGGAACATGTGCTGTCTAGAGAGACGTTATTACTTCTCACAACAGAATCAGAAATTTCCGGCACTTGTTTCTTTGGAACCTGTGTTTTCTTCTTCAAATTCTCCTTCTTACATTTCGTTGTTTCTTCATGAACGGTTACTATGTTTCCGCCTGGTTTCAGAATAGCTCGCGGTTTAGCATGAGATTGAACCTTCGTGGCTACGGGCATTTTGAAATTGTTTGAATGCTTCACTATGTGTGTGTTTGATTTTGAAATTTGAAGTGAGTGATGACAAATTAATGTCTTGAAATAGTAATAAGGGAGTACGGTAAAAGCTTAGGCAAAGGGTCGTAATCAGAATTGTTCGGTAACGTTAAGCATTGTGTGTGTTGTGGTTTGGAGGGTAGCTTTGCTTTGTTTTGCTTACCGTTAAGAAAAAGAATCCAAAGCCAAAAGGTCACGTAATGGTGTTCGGTACAGATTACCCAACGGCTAGGTAAGGTGACCCCTCACAACCATTGACTAAAGTCCATTTTCATTATTTGGGTTGGGCCTTCCTCATTCAAAAACCCTTTCCTCTTTTTATTTTTACCTTTGAAGCACATACACTTGTGAGATTAGGCGTGTCCCCTTGTTAGTGTCATATTTGTGTGTCAGTGCTTTATAGATTATTATACTAGAGAAAAGTAGCTCTTTAATCAAATTGGAAAAAAATTGGAGTGGTGGGGTTTTTAAAAAGAGCATTTATATTTGAACACAAAAATCCGACATCGTATAAAATACACTCGGTTTTAGTGGTTGTCGGGTTTCAATGAGAGAATAAAATTAATAAGTGATAGTAGCTTTATAGTACATTACATTGATAGAGTATCTTAAAAACCGCTTTAGTCTCGAATTTACCCTTTCGATGAGGTGTGACTTTTATCAAATGGTTGGGGGATAAAAATAGCTCTCTTAGGCTTTGTTTGTGAGTTTGGAGGGAAATGGAGGGGAGGGTTTGAGAAAAAAGGAAGGAGTATGTGGAAGAAATAAATGACATTGGGAGGAGAGGGCTTGCGGGGTTTATTGTCTCCCTCCTTATTTGGGGAACTAAAAAATTGTATTGGATGATGATTTTGGGGGGTTTGGGATGGTTTATATGAATTCTTCAAATTTAAACTATTTTGTTATAATATTCTTAAATAAAAAATATATTAATCATAAGCATTAATTTATCATTATCTAAAAAAATACTCTTTCAAAAAATGTGAAAGATATGTCAATTTTCCCCTATATTTTTCACCCCTTGAAATTCCCAAACAAAGCCTTACATTACACTAGTAGTAGAGTCATTTGCGGTCTCTCTTAAGTTGTCAATTTATATGCCTAGGGCTCTGGTTTGAAAATTGTTTTATATTACTCCGTCCCAAAATATAAGCAAAAATGACTCAACATAAGTTAATGTATTTGGTACAAATTTTGAACTAAATACATTAACTTTTGTTGACCAATTTTTGCTTATATTTTGGGACGGAGGGAGTACACACCAAACAAAGCTAAAACACACCAGAAAATTACATATTTACCCCGGCGGCAGTTAACTGCCGCCGCGTTTGAATCCATCGGCAGTTAATTGCCGTTGCGTTCTTGATTTTGCTGATTACAGCAACCTACTCCTATATTATTCCATCAACTCATCCTTTCCTATTTCCTCTTCAATCTATACACCTAAATCCAATTATTTTCTACCCAAATCTTGTCCAAAATCATTGAAGCAGCAATACTAGAAGAATTCAACACACATTTGACGTGAAGAAACAAGTAATGCATCATTTAATCGGTTTTTTTTTTGCTGATTTTTTTGTAAATATTCGTGAAAACCTGACATGGGGCTAGCGGCAGTTAGGTGCCGCTGTATGGGGCCATCGGCAACTAACTGCCGATGCAGCGGCAGCTAGGTGCTGATGGGAAACTTAAAATTAAAAAAAAACTTACTGCCTATTTTTTTGATTTTTTTTTAACTTTTTTTAGGTTTAATTAATTTTGATATTGATGTTATTGCAATTGTAAGTTATTTATTCATAGTTATTTGTTGTTTATTTATAGTTATGGATGAAAATGCGGATGATGATCCGGTCGAGACAAAACATATTTTTGTCGATAATTCTGGAAATGTCATACCGCCTAAAGTTGAAGCTACTGTCCATGTTGAAGCTTCATTATATGTTGACTCCGGTGTTATCCCTCTTGAGGCCAACAAAGTTGACACGGCTCATTTTTTTTTCAAGCGAAATTAAATGGAAAGATAGAGATGACTTGCTTAATTGGGTACGTCGTCAAGCAAATAAGGATGAAGACATGTGGAAAACGGTCTATTGGTCTCGGTTTATTCGTGACGATAGTGACGTTGGATTTATGTTTAGGCATATGGTTGAAAATAATGTATTATATCTTTGTGTTCGTTCCAACTGTATGTGCAACGAATGTCGGTAGAGATTTCATGTAATATTATGTATTGTGTTGTTGAATGTCAAACACTATTTATATTTTTGGTGAATTTCAAACATTCGTGTAATTTTAACGAAATGTCGAATTGATTTTATTTTGGTCAATTGTGAAAGATTATGTAATGTTCTTGCTTATGAATGATTATAATTGATGTATGATTTGTACTGCCTTTGGAATTGTTGTTTTGGATTATAGGTAATAAATCGGCCGAAAATGGCTTGTATGGTAAAAATAGCAGGTTCTGTTCTGCATAATTGCACGCAGCGGCAGTTAACTGTCGATGGTAGCCGACGGCAGTTAACTGCCGATGGCACCATCCCAGCGGCAGTTAACTGCTGCCGGGGTAAAAATGACATTTTCTGGTGTGTTTCAGCTTTGTTTAATGTGGGAAAAGCAATTTTCCTCTGGTTTTGCTGACTTGGGCCTGCATGTTTTGGGCCTTTAGTTTGGGTTGTTCGCTGAGGGGCAGTGCCCTCTGTTTGCAGCAAAATATATAAAAAGGTTTCGATAAAAACGTGTATATACATTTAGGACGAAAATGTAAACTAAAATTAAATAATTAGTGAGTTTAATTTTGATGTATAAATTATTATAAAAATAAAATACATGCACAAACATGTACCATAATGAAATATGATCAGACATATTTACACTATAAGTACATTATTAAACTCCAATCATATATTTACTTTGCACTGCAGTAAATTTTTTATATAAAGTGTATGATTTTTTTTCATGAAATGTATGAATTACTAAATCATAGAACTGTGTACATTATGTAGCATGAAGATTATGCATTAATTAATGAATAATGAACAATAAATACTGATCACAAATACAAAGAAAATTAAGAGACAGAAAAAGCTGATACAGAGACCAGCTTGAACTCTGTTGCCGTGCATTTCCTGTAGATATATTTACTGTGCTAATACATAAAAAAACAATACTTTGCTGTAAAAAATAAAATAAAAAAAGATCACTTCTATATTATTAGGCAAAAAATGCTTTGTATGCACACCTGAGTGAAGTCACTCATTTATATATTTTTTCAATGAAATTAGCTACAACAATACGTAGTAACACTTCCAATTGGCAGACAGACTCTGGAAGGAGCTATCCATAAGGTATCAACGATAACTTTTTCTCATGTTGGTATTAAGTATTGACATGCATTTTAGAGTGCACCAACCATGTTGAATTGAGTCCATGCCTCCTGCATTGTAAATATAGACTTATACATTCATTTTTTGTATTGCAATAGCTTCCAAAAAATTAGCCAAAACACAGCCGTGGCTGGACTCAGCAGAATCATCTTTAATAATTCTGTATATTTTGTGTTTTCTACATGTGTGCTCATTTCTTGTTTTCACACAGCAGCATATATATATATATATATATATATATATATATATATATATATATATATATATATATATATTCAATGTGTTGACATTTATGAGTTGCTTCCACCGGTTTCAAGCACAGATAAAGATATGAAATAAAATCATTATGGTGAGGACTGAGGAAGCAATTAAGGTAATTAGCTTCTAAGCTTGTTGCCTGGTCGCTAAGGTCTATATGTCTGACCTCATCTTCAGGGTGTACGATTTGATGGTAACAACGGGATAACAAGCATCAAGTAGATCAGAGAATATCATGAATTGATTTTACCTTTGGACTGGACTACCAAATCTTAAAGCTCTATAGTTTGTGTTACAAGCTAAGGAAGAAGAATGCCAAAACTAGAAACATATACCCAGATTGACAATAGCTAAACATGTTTCTTCTTCATAACTCAAAAATTAAATGCATTATCCATTTGGAACAAATGCACTTGAATGATCCAGATCAATTGCATCCTATATTTTGTCTCATACCAAATATGCAGATATGTATGTACAAAAGTATAGTTTAGTGATATTTTCATGACAGAAAAAAAGTGGTCCGTGCAATTCAAGTTCAGGATTATGTTTGTTACTTGTGAACTAATTCAGATGTCACTACCTCACTATGAATTTTTTATTCCTACCAGATAAAAAGCTTTGTAATATATACTATCTCGCAAAAAGTCATCAAGCATAAAACTTATACCAGTAGTTCCATACATTCTTACAAAAAACATTCATTACTTTAGAAGATTAAAAAAATGTTGAGAGATGAATGTTTATGACCGATTTCAAGCAAGATTCTAGAAATTTCCTATGAAAGAGACAAACTTTTTGTAATGCTAATAAATTGACCCAAACATAGTACCTGTAAAATATCAAAAACTTTTTCTGCAGTGTACTTTTGGTCTGAAGTAGCACCCTTTTGCTGCAACTTATCTGGATGCAGACTGAGTAAAGCTCTTTGATAAGATCTTTTAACGGCGTTCCCTTCAATTATATCAACAAGTGGCACAGGCTTCCAGCCACAGTTTGGCCAAAGTACCTTTATTCATGATGGAAGCCATTTTAGAACAATTTTGTACTTGGGATGGAACCCAAGGATCTAAAAATCCTTAACTGAATCTATGGTTTACGGCATATCAACATGCTTTATTGTTGTTAACAGGAAAGAAAATATGGATTTTTCAATCAAATGGGTTAAGAGTAGTAAGTACTAAGTAATAAACGAGCATATATTTTCTTACGTATTGTAATGTTGACAGCAGTGAGCGTATATTTCCTTCCTTTCCTTTAGACCATTGTTGTATCTTCTTGTCAATGACCTACATCGTGTACAGAAATATATTCTTAATATCGTTATTCTTCTACAAGTTGATAATAATGAAACATGTGTAGGTAAGTTGCAAATTACTTGGAGTTCTTGAATTTCTTGGTTCTGTGAGACGTCATCCTCATCTTGGGATAATACTTCGATCTGCAAATTCCAAATCAGGAGCTTATCCACATAAGCACATGAAGGTAAAAATTTCAACACTCGGAACGTATTTAATTTAACAATGGAATACCGTGAAATTATCATGGGAGGACTCGTCTTTATCTTCAATATCAGCAAATGAAATGTCAGGAATTGCTGCTAACAAAATCAAGTTGTTCCGTCACATAATTAATCATCAAGTATTCAGCCAAAACATATCTACAGAGTTTAAATTCGATCAATGATCAGTGGAAGTGTAATTTTTTTTACACATATCCGGCCACATAGATGTAGTAATTAAGGTTTTCTACTTGCAAAGAATAGCTTATAATAGTTTCTGAGATAGGTGGCCCTATATTATTTATTGATTGTGTAAAATTGTTCCAGAAAGCAGTGTATCAAAACTAAACCATCTATATCTTGGATATCAGCGTACGGTAAAGAGACAAATTTAAGGACTGATTTAAAAGATAACTAAGAGAAACATATTATGTTAATAGCAGAAGAATTTTAAATATAATATGCCACATGATGCTTGCCAATGCAGTTCACATATGTAATCTTTTTAAGTTTGTCATATTGTTGTCACCATCCCCCAAATTAAGAAGATCATATTCATAATTCCACAGCTCAAGTTAGTCCATTCTCACCTGTATGAATATGGGATTTGGATGATTAAGCAGTACCTGATGCTGAGATATCATCCTGCTGTGACAAATTAATGGCAGCCATATCAATGGTCTCTACGGTATAGACCTCTTTCTTGGACTGTTCTGGATCATCATCCAGCTGTGAGAATTGAAACAAATCTTAAATACCTTAACTAAACAACTGTAAACAAGAATAACATGAGATTCCTCATTCAAGTGTATTCAAATTATCGACATCCTTTTAATAATGTGAGTATCTTCTTCAGCTGCGACAGCACTTACATTATTATTTGCCCTTACAGCTCCTTTCTGCTTGTATTTATAACCCTGATGTCGAGATTTTGAGTCAACTTTGGGTTTTGTTACAGCTTCTTGAGTGAATATTTGAGCAAATTCTTTGACCTTGCCTTTAACTCGGCCTTTTCCCATACTTCTGCCTGGGCTTAATGAACCTCGGGGAGTAGCTTTGCTATATTCTACACCTCTCATTGAAACTGTCTTTTGCTTTTCATCTTCCTTCTTTGGATTCATAGGAATATCAAAACTATTTGAGCTTTTCGCCATGTTTGCTTCTCTCGACTTTCTGGTTATCTTATCATAATCTGACATAAAACTATTGACAGTTATCACAGTGTGGTAAATCTCACACACACACAAAGAGAGAAAGAAGAATGCCAAAGACAGCTTTACCTTGTTTCTTACTATTTTTACCGAACAGAGAATGTAATGATTTGGGCTCATGTTTCTGAGTTTCACTTGCTGCTTCAGTTTTTCCATCGAAGACTATCTCATTTGTAGAATGAGTACTTGATTCTGCTTTAGCATCATATGTGATAGGACTACCAAGAACATCTTTAATAAGAGTTTGACGGCTGCTCAATGAATCTGGTCGAGCTTTGGTGGAAATGATATGTTCTACAGTCTGGTGTGAATCTACCTTGTTTTTACTGATTGTGGAAGTATTTGACACCTCTTGTTTTTTATTACTCTTTAAAGAAGAACCATTGTATGTTATAGGACTATCATTTTGTGTGGTAATCTCACTGACGATCCATTCCTTAGGACTATCATTTTGAGTGGTAATGTCAGTGACGATCCATTCCTTAGCGCTCGAGCATTTCTCAAGTTTAATCTTATCTTTTGTCCTTGAGGTTCTTTCTGTCCTAAAAGGCATCGCCAAAGGCACCACACCTTTACTTGCCCATTTGTATATTGAGAAATGGAACTTATCATTACTGGTATTATTAGGAGAAACTTCAGTAATAGATCTGTCTTGTTTCAAATTGTTTCCTTTGTCTACTTCATCAGATTGGCTCAAGTTTGAAAACTCCTTTGATAATAGACTTTGCCTGTAAGTTGGCTTAAAATCATTTTGCAACTCTTTATGTTGGGCTGAAAATCTAGATAGATGAGAGTCTGAGAAGTCTAATCCATTTGAAGCAGCAATGCCGTTGTTAAGTGTATTCGTACTCCTAGGAGGGGAACCAAATGTCCGAAGGTCCGCTCCTTTTGCCAATATGGCAGGAAGGCTGATCAGTCGAATTTGGAAGGAGTAAACATCAGAGGCAAGTTGAAGATGAACAGATCATTATTGCATTGCTTTGATATTAGAAGTAGCAAAAACAAGAGACTATGATCACACCAGGCAGTGAGTAACAAGTATGTTATCACAAATATCAACTCAATTGACCATTATTTTTTAACATTTCAATTGTGGACATATTACTTCTAATTAAGGTTCTTGGCATTGGAAGATTTTTAAATATCAGACTCCAAGGAAAATCCTTCTGTCAATGTGCATATGATGGATGCACCACATTGCCATTTTGTTAGCTGGACCGTAGATCTCACTATCTAGGACTTGAGACCCTAAAGCCAAGGGTGTGAACCCTTGGAATAAGGCTGGACGTCCTCCAAGAGGGCAGA
Source organism: Medicago ruthenica (assembly GCA_018208015.1). Classification (NCBI taxonomy): domain Eukaryota; kingdom Viridiplantae; phylum Streptophyta; class Magnoliopsida; order Fabales; family Fabaceae; genus Medicago; species Medicago ruthenica. The sequence goes on along the minus strand of CM031373.1, from coordinate 105,617,356 downwards.
GGGCCCACTTTACAATCACAAATAGCCCTTTGGGGGCGCCCTCAGCAGCTTACGAGGGCGCCCAAGTCATGGTTTTGGCCCTTTTACGATTTAGGCCCAAAACCATGACCGGGTAGGCCCAAGAAAGGCTACAAATAGTAACCTTGGGATCATTCCCGAGGCATGACCTAAACACAGCACAGAAACCCTAGTTTCTAGAAAGATTGTACTCACCGCCAGTACATTAGCTTTTAGCAATTCAATTTTAGCTTTTAAAAAATACAAACTACATGTAACTAGATACTACTTTAGATTTTTAGCAAATCATCCCCTAAAGTTTTAATTTTAGTATACACAAAGTTCACTAAGAAGGTGAGAATACAAGGGTTTTTTAGTTTTAACAAGTGAGATTACAAAGTTCACGCATTGCGCACCAACCAATTGTGCTAGACATACATTGTTTATAGATTTTGGTGTAAGTTACTTTAAAAGTAACTACATATTTTACATTCATAGTGTATCGGAAGAGAAAATAAATTAGACATGTACCGTCAATGTAAACTAGTTTTACACTGACATCCAATGAGAATAAAATACACGGCCGTTCCCTTTAAAATATGGTTTTAAAGTGAACTTATTGGCGAAATGATGAATTATCTTTAAATTTATTGTTTGAGGCGAATATTTAAAAAAATAAAAATAAATAAAGTATCCCATAAAATTGGTTGGTTAGTTTTAACTTATAGTTGAAAGAGAAGGTGAAGAGAAAAGGAAAACCTGAAGGATGGGGGGAGAGAAGAAGCAAGTGGTTGAAGAGCAGGACTGAAAGCAGCACCATCACGTCTCTTTGGTGTTGAACACCCACTAGGAGTCTGAGATTGAGACTCTTCTCCTCCTCCAAATATATCATCAAAGAAATCTTTTCCTTTTCTTCTCCTCCTAACTCCACTATCCTCACCAAACACTGGTTTCTCGCTCTCCGGTGGAGGAGGCCAACTACACCAGCCCGCTTCACCTTCCTCTCCTCCACTCACCGATGACCTCCTCCGCGGTGGACCCCCAAACACGTCATTAAAATCAACGTCTGATTTCCTCTGTGACGTGCTCGGATTGTTACTACTCTCCTCCTCATATCCTAACAGAATACCCTCTCGTTGTTCAGAATAACTATAAAATCTCTCCATTCAAAATCTGGCGGGAAATTGTTATTGTTATAGAGAGGAAAACAACGGAACAGAACAGAACAGAACAGAACAGAGGTTTGTTATTGTTATAGAAGAGAATTTTGAAATAATAATAATAATTTGAATTGTCACAGAGGACAGGGTTAGGTGGCACTGGAAATCTAGTAGAAATTGCAAAACCACATAATACAATATGGATAAAGTGTGAATAATTTGTGATACTAAATAAATCAAATGTCTACATATTGTAACTGAAATCAAAAAATGAAGACACCACAGCCTCTCATTCTACCACTCTGGCTTCTGTCTTTTTCTTTCAGCAATACTTTGTTTCTTTGCTAACATCCCCCAAATTCAAATACTCCAATTTAATATAAAAATATTTCTAAAAAATTATTTATTAAATTAAATAAACAAGCTTTAGATTATTTAATTAAAAGTATCCTTGAAGCTGTCTCATGCGATTACGAAAGATAGGAAGCGTACAGAAACGGAATACAATAACATGGTGGTTTCCAGGAAATAGCCAAATTATACCGGAAAATGTGTGTATATATATTTAATGACAAAAAAACAGTAACAAGCGCCAAATTGATTTGGCAACCAATAATAATGTTTATCTGTTCAATGCAGAATAAATCAACAAGCAACCAAACAATGAAGGAATGTGAGACTAATGTTTATGTAAAAGTTATTTCTATAGCAAAAGTTAAAATAAAGTGAAACTATTTTTCGTGTAAGTTAGAAGTTGTTTTCAAAAAGTATCTTGAAGAACATATATGAAAATAAGTTGAAAACAACTTATAGACATGTCATAAGTTCTTTCAAAAAGTCTCGCATATGTTTTTTTTTTCTAGTAGATAAACTTCAATAAGTCAATCCAAATATGCCATAAAAGTTCTTTGCCCTCAATGATATCAAATTTCTTATTTACAATATATGTCGCATAGGGACAAAAAGGATATGGATACAAGAATTCACTCCCTCCATCTACAAGTTGAAATCTAATCTACTCACAACTTACAAGAAACATAGAGCACATGTTATGCATTTTCAGAGGCAGTAATGTATGTAACTACAACTGTAGCATCATAGCTGAAATTAGATCCCCTAGTCAAAATGAAGCCACGAAACAAGGAGCTTGTGAATTGAAATTAGAATCGGCACAAAACGCGGGATTCAAGGCTTCTGCACAATTTGCTTATAATCTAGATAAAGCAACTCAAAATTGAATTCCAAGAGGTCAACAATGGCATGTCTTTATCCTGTGCCAGCTCTTATGTCACGAACAACAACTATACAAACTGTAAAACACTCATCAATACCAGCAATTGTAATGTCGATATGAGCATCACAAATTGGAAAAACCTGATATAAAAGAAGCAATCAGTCTAAGTATTCAATAAAAAATCAAGAACATGCATAACCCAAATAAATGCTCAACAACCTGAATGGGTTTATTTTCCAATGTTATTAACAATGAAGAATCGTCTAACCGAATATGACTAACGACAAGTTGACAACCATCAAATACGCAAAGATATAGAGAGTTGGAGACCAAAAGCATAAAAGAAATCACAAAACAAGAATATGCATACTAGGCCGAATCTAGTAATAATCACAAATATATATGTTATAGCAAAAAAACTACAATCATCTTGAGATCTTGAGATTTGTGATTGATCAATAATGCAAATGATGCAGCATGAACCAATGCAAGTAATATTGTCCCATCCACAAAATCCAGAATAGAAAAACCTTTACCCGAACAGAACTAAATAAATCATTACTTCCAGTTTCAAGTTAATAGGTGAAATTGATATTAGGTTGCTGCACCGAGACCGGAATATGGTGAATCCATAATGGTAACATAAACAATGAATATATATTGACAGAAAAGGAATGCACCTAATTAGGAATCTCTTTCGGACTAATGAAATAACAAAAAAGAACTGATTATATACAAATGGAAGTGTAGATAAGTCACTAAAAGCCCTGGAGTTGCAAAAATAATATAAAGTACAGCTGAAATGAAAAGATCAAGTCTGAGGCATACTCTTTTTATGATAAAGTCCAGGGAAACTATTTTTGTCTTTTTTTGTAGTTTAAAAGGCACCCACCGCATTCCTTGTTAAACTGCACTTCATATAACACATATAATAAGTTGTGATAAATCTAAAGGTGCAAAAAATTAACATTGTTGATTTCAAGGGGAAAAACAAGTTTTAAACGTTGAAGTATCAAGAATCATTTTAATGGCAACTTCACCGTGATACTTTAAAGCATAGTATGGCCACTTTGAAAACAACATTTGTATTTATTCAGTAGCTTTTTTACCATCATTTAATCCATTGAGTTGAAATTGAAGAGGCCACAAGATAAGCATATCTCATACAGGTAGTCCCTTGCCTTGACAAATTACTTTGCTCTTGCCTTTCTACAAAATTATTTCACTAGGAATGTTGAAAGTTGTTTTGGGAGGTCTATTTATCATTAATTAGGTTCATTGAGATTTATATCATTTATTCATAAACAAATTTACGGTAAAAGAAAGCCAAAATCATAGAATTAGATTACCACTCAGTATTAAACCACGGTATAACAAATTATTCTTATTTCAGTACAAATGGTTAATGTTCTGAGATTGGGGACTAACATTAAGTACATTAAACAGGTTAATTTAACCTTGAGTTTCTACAAAAACTATTTTATTATAAATGTTTAAAGTTGTTTGGGAGGGCTAAATAACACAGAATAGTTCTGTTAGACTTTGTATCATTCAGTCACTAACAAATTTACAATAAATGAACTTCAAAATCATAGAAATAGGCCGCAGAGCTTAAAGCAATAACCAGAATGTATTGATACCGAATATATTCAGATAATATAATCAGGAATAATTGCATAAAGGCGAAAGTTTAAAAACCCTAGCTGAGTCAATTGAAGAACCTCTATGGTATCCCCCTAAACAGCATCCACTGAATGCTTATTGCCAAGTTTCTTCATTTTTCTGTCGGTGTTTAAGAAAGCTTCATTGGGGACTAATCTGCAAATAACTTCTTGAAGTGTCTCTTTATGTATTTTTTTGTCAAGTAGCCTAACGGCTAAAAATTCATCTCTTAAATATGAATAACTTAATCGGGGTTTGAACCCCAGCTCTTGCGTATTAAATGCATTGTCTCTACCATAGTCTCAAGCAGACTTTTCTTATTTGAGTAAATAGAAGATATTCTGGACAATCTTCAATTTTGAAAATTCGTAAAATTTCTCAATTGGCAAAAATATCGTCCAATTAAAAAGCAGTAGTGAATAATAATGCCCCTTGGTCAACTGCTATTCTATAGTGACTTGGCACATTAAGTGGTCTGTGCCTACTGCCAGTCATATTACTATCATCTCAGGTGGACCACTTTGCCTGAAAATTTTGTGAAGTTAAAATGATTGATTTTGTGACAAATAGCTTGTGATATTTATTTACATAATGTAACCATTGAATCCGATTCAATAGAAGTGTTATACCAGCTGGTGGAAGAATGTTTGACTATAAAAGCTCAAACAAGTATCCCATGTGTTGGTTAACTCATATATTATGTGATTTTTAATATTTCATTATAATGAGTGTGACATTTGAAAAAAATGGTTCCCTGATAATTACGTTACAATAACTTGACTTGTATTTTCAAGTAGTTTTTTTTTTTGTTGATTTCTTAAACAAGGTTTTTAAGACACTTGCTAACCTCTGATCCTAATATTAATTTTTTTCACACTCTAATCAATATTATATGCATAATTTTTAAGTAATTATATTTCAATTTATTTAATTATCTACATATTTATCATATAGATGGTGGTAAATAAAGTTTAACAAAAAATTATTTGATTCAAAATCAAGTTATCTCAAGCAATTCGTCTCTAATTAAAGAATACTAAACAATTAAGCTCAACCACTGAATTTTTGGCAATAATACCGACGACAATAATTGTATTGACAATAAATCATTTCTCAAAAGACAAACACAAGAATAAAAATATCCAAAAAGTAAAAGGAGCCATATTATTCTATTTATAATTCATACTATTTACAGAAAAGGACATATATGCATGTAAATATTCAAAAAGTAGTTTTTACTATCGAATCAATATCATTTATATGACAGGCGAACCCAAGTGATTCCAAAGATATAGAACAAGAGAGTTGGTAATTTCCCTCAAAAAAAAAAGAAAGAGAGTTGGTAATTGATTTACCAGTCACAACAGCAAAACAAAAAATTCCTGGGGTGGGCCACTACAATACAACTAGTTGTTTCCAGTTTTCTAAACTCTTGTCTATGCGGGTGAATCGAAACTCCCTCCAAAAGATGTGAGCAAAGCAGAAAGATCATCATCCTCTCTACCCAATCCCATGCTTAGACCAAGAAGATCACGGGTCATGGGCTGGTTCGATGAGCCCCCCATCTCATTCCCACAGGGAAGTCCAAGCCCAAGGTAATCTGCCACAGGCTCATTCTCTTGTTTTACATGAGCATGGCTATTCCATTGATCTGTTGTGGTGCTGCTAATACTGACACTGTTGTCTTTCAAGCCTAAAGCACGAAGCAAAGATGCATTGGATGAAGATGAACCCACTTGAGCAGCTTTTTGGAGTAATGCAGTGGCAGATAATGCAGGTTGTGGAGATGCAGTATGGGGAAAAGGGTGATCATTGTTGTTGTTGGAGAGATAGAGTGGTGTGAAAAGTGAGAGGGTTGTCGGTTCTGTGATTGAGAAAGATGTGGGGATATCCGAGTGAGGCAAGCTTGACATGAGACTGCTGAAAGAAGAACAACAGCTAGTAGAAGTAGAAGCGTTTGAAGATGGCGGTGACAGCCTTGTTGGGTTTTCTGCAATGTCTGATTACAATGAAAGCAAAAATAATCTTGAAAAAACAACTAATGGATAGCATAAAACAATGAATAAGACTTACAAAAAAGTTGCAAATGAAAATAAATAGACCTCTGATTGAGAAAAAAAAATAATTTATACATATATTATAACCTGAAACGGTGAAACACCAAGGGAGAGAAAAGCTTGGGAGTTGGGATTGAATCATTGAATGCAGAGAGGAAAAAGGGAAAAAACAGTTATAGTGACCTTCCTATTATTTCCCCCTTTTAACTAACACTACCTTCTATGTTCATTTTATCACTTTATAATAACAAACAGGTAGTTTGTACGGTACACCCTTAAATTAAGGTGTACTAGTACACCTATTTCATAAATCAACAAGTTAACGATAATTTTTATGTAATAAAGAGATATTTGTCTATTTTTATATTTTAGAAAATTTTATTTCATAAGAAAAAACATCATTTCATTCTTTATAAGAATCATACTAATTTTTTAATATTTTATCGAAAAAAAATAATCAATATTCATTGTTATGAGTAATAAAAATTAAAAAAAGTTGAATTTTGATTTGCCGACACTTTTGAGAAATAAAATATAATTATTATAATTGTAACTCATAGAAAATATATTTTTTCTAAAAAAATTAACTCATTAAACTATTCATTTAAATATAGGTGTACCGGTGCACTCAAATTTTCTGAGTGTACCGTAGAAATTGCCCAACAATAAAGTATGGGTTAATGTTTTTCATTAATAAACTCTTTATTACTCCAATCCATTCCAAATTATATATCATTCTATTAAAATTTGTTTGTTTCGGATTATATGTCATTATACAATATCAATAAATCATTAATGTTTATTTTCTCATTATGTCTTTTCCTATTCATTGCTTTATCTTTTTCCAATTCTTTTAATATGTTTTTTCATATCATTAATGAAGGATATTTTTGTAAAATAACTCAATTACTTCTTTCTATACAACATTAATTTCATTTCTTAATCTATGTGAAATGACTAGAATGACATATAATTTGGTATGGAAGGAGTATTATATCTCAATTCACTTGACAATTTCATTAACTATCATTTGAGCATCTCTAATGGGAGTCCTTTACTTAACAAGGACCACTCCCTATTAAGGACACCTACTGAAGGAAGAAAAAATGGGTACCTATTAGTTAACAGACAACTATATAAGGATCTTATCTCTCCTGAGCAACTAACGAATCTCATGTTCAAAAGAAGTAATAAAATATATACAAGTTGGTCACACTTTCAAAAAGTAATAAATTACTTTTGTATAATGATATAAAGTTAGTGACACCTATTTAAGTACTTTTCATTGAAGTCTCTATTAGTGTATTGCCATTGGAGTCATAAAGTCCTTAATAGATATTTTTATTAAAAAATTATAAATAAATGATGTGTACACATGAGATCCATTTAAGGAGTCCTTATTAGTTTACCACACCATTGTAGATGCTCTTAATAAATATCTTTGAAGTAAAAACTTTTTCTAGATTATCATCGAAAAATTGTGGGTAATTCATCCAACAATTAATAAACATTAATCACTTATTCAATAAACCAAAAATGTGGATTTTTGCTTATAATAATAGATAGAGAGGTGTGACTACAAATTAATTTTTGCTCAATTTTGCTTAGGTTGTTGTAAATTTGCTTATGTGACTCATTTTCATTGGTTGTTGAGTAAATTATACACAATTCTTTAAAGATAACCTAGTCTAACCTTTAGTAGGTAAAACTCGTTCTATAATTTAAATTAATATTTTTTTTTACTCCCTCCGTCTCAAAATAATTGTCTCTTTAGCATTTTTTCGGTCTCTTAGCATTTATTTTTTTTCTTCACTATTATACATTTATTTATTGTATTTCATCCAACAACTACTTCACTGATTACAATTAATAAGAGTATTTTAGTAAATTATACTCATTTTACCATTTAAATTAACAAAATAAATCATTTTCTTAAAAATCATGTACAAACTTTAAACGACTGTTATTTTAAAATGGAGGGTGTAATAATCATGCACAACTTAAATGAGACTAATAAGATGAGGGAGTATATTTCATTTTTGTCTCAATTTCTCCCTCAACTTCTAAAGAATAATGATATTTGTACATTTATTTTTGAACAATTTTTTAGACATTTCTCTCTTATTCTAATTGTGTTCTTACTTTCTCTTCCTATTATTTTTATCCCAACGGAAGATAAAAAAAAAGACTGTCTCAAAAGTTATCACAAAATGGTTTTACAAATATCATATTCTTGTATATAAAACACATATTACATCTAGATACAGCTTAAAGAGAAATTCCACATGATCAGACACATAAATGAATAGTGTTTGGACAAACACATTAAAATATTTTTTCTAATAATAAAATGATTTAGTATTTTGAGAAAATGTTTTTTATCTGTGTTACCAAACACTATTTATTTATATTTGTCGCCATAGAAAAATACCCTCCGATTTAAATTAGCCAGTTAATAGAAGAAAAAAAAAACTTAAATTAGTCTTCTCATTCTCCTTCCCTCAAAGACTCACACTGTCCTATTGTCATTGTGGGAGAGGATCCATAATGTGGGCTGCATTACTACTCAACGGCGGAGAAAAACAAAATAAATGCATATGCCAAAGAGACAAAATAAAACACTCATGTGTCAAGTTCAAATCATGTCAGCTTCATTTATCCAAATAATAAGGAATTTATTATAGAGAGATAAATAGATAAAATAATATAATAAATGGTTAATAATTAAAATAAATAACCTATCAAAATAACAATATTTTTTACTTGTTTTGTCATTTAATAATATCCTTAATACCACAATTAAAAAGAACAAATGAAAGAAATAAAATTTATTGTTTTTGTGGAAAATTAAGGTTGCTCAATCCTTGCAAATTGTCTTTCCAAAACAAAGGCAGGTTTGAGCTACTAGGAAACAAAAGTGCAAAACCCAAATAGGAAATGGATTAGTAACTCATACCTGAGCACTGAGTAGACGACAAAGTAGATGATATTGTTGGTGGAGTGAGTGGTGGCGTAGCCGGTGAGGAAGGAACCACAACAACAGCGTTATTATTACTATTACTACCTCCCCTCCCACTCTCATTCACCATTACATCGCAGAACCCTCTGTGCGTAACAAAGTTATCCTTCCTATTAACAAATGAATAATATTAACAAAACAGAAAATAATCAACATTTTGAGAGAAAATTAAAGATGGAAAAGAAATTAACCTAGAAAACACTGTGCCACAATCACATCTATACTCTCTAGTTCCACAACTCTTCATATGAACTTTCAAATCACATTTCGCAGCGTATTTTTTAGAACAACGTTCACATTTCCATTTCTTCTCACCATGCTTTCTACAAAAGTGCTTTTTCACTCCTGTGAGATCACCGAGTGCTCTTGAAGGATTGTGGTGGACGCAGGAAGGCTCAGGACAAACGTACACTTTCTTGCGGAGGATTTCGTCGTTCGCTCGCTGCCGGAGCTTCCACGGCATGTTGTGTCCTCGCCGGTGAAGTTGAAGATTCTGTTCTCGTTGGAATCCTTTGTTGCAGATCTCGCATATGAAACGGTTCGTTGCTAGTAAAGTTTTGGGTGATAAAGCGATTACTTCAGCATCTGGATCTGCAAACGGAAACAACAAAACATTGATTCAATACTCATAAATAATAAACCAACACTTCAAAAAGTAAGTAATAATAATAAATTAATAATAAAGTGTCTACTATAAGTATATTTAATTTAATGAGTATGATATTTATTTATTTATATACACCTGGCATTCCAGGGAGGTTTCGCTTCTTTTTTGACGGTGGCGGTGTAGTAGAAAGTGGCATTGGTGGTGAAGTATTTTTCTGAGGTTCTGGCATAGCTGCTAAATCAACTCAATAAACTTATTGTTATTGTTAACACAGGGATCAACTTTTGGTGTAGTAAGTAGTGTAGTGTACTGGGTACACAACGAGGCGGCGGACAAATACTTACAAGAGAAGGAAGAGGGTAATTGTTTTTCTTTTTCCTTTTTCTTTTTTTCTAATGAGTATGATATGATGATGAGTATATTGGACAAATACTACTAACCAGGACAAAGTGGCGCTGGTTAACCATGGTTGAGTTAAGATGGAGATAGAAATTGTTTGCATGTACTTGGATAAAATTAGGAAAAGTGAGCTGGTCAATTGGATTGATTAGCTTTGATAAAATAATTAAGAGATAATTAAAAATGAAACGTCATAGATATCATCATACTAAGTACAGGATCTCATCAAAACTTTGCAATTAAAGGCGTTTGGGTGAGAATATTACTAAGATGGGTGATCTTTTGAGAAATTTTTGTCATATAATGGTAGAGAAATTTTACAGAAGATGATCTAAATTCTCCAACGAAACTAGAGACATAGTTCTTTTTTTAAAGAAGTGTTCATCAATATAGACTTTAAAACAATATTTTAAAATTTGATTAGGTCATTAACTCGGTAAAATTGAAGGTTTATTAGTCGAACCCGAATACAAATCCAAAAAATATTGTTTACAAAAATATAATACATGATAAAAAAATCAACCATGAAAATAGATTCTCTCATGTCACATGAGAGTTATAAGAGTTGTGGCAATCTCAACGGTGACGTATCCAGGACCCTGGATCAGGGGGTGCAGACTTTTTAACGTAATTATTAATTATTATAATTTATACATAAAAATACTATAAAAAAATCTTACTAATTTTCTCTTCTTATTTTACCATTTATTTAAACCACTAAATTTTGTCTTTCCTTCAAAAGAAAAAAAATGTCTTCTAAATACAACTCATTTGATAGATGCATCTAATTTATTTTATGTGTTAGGGTGCATGTTCGAACCTGCGATTCACCATTTCTGTAAACTTAATGTGTGTGATTCTCGTCTATTTGACCCAATTTTTATAAACACATAAATTCACACTTTTGTTAGTTTTACCCAAATAATCACATTAATTTTTATAGTTTATTATTTTTTGACAAATTATAAATTCAAGTATTTATCACTAGAAATTTGAAAGAATAATGTCATTTAATTTAAATTATATACAATTAATCATCAACATAGTCTTTATAGACAAAGGAAAAAGAATTGTCCAAAAGAAATGGACAAGAAATAAGTTAGAGAAGTAACTTTTTTTTTTTTTTTGGATTAGTATACAATATATAATTTACTTGCAAAATGCTTAAACATGCATTGATTCGTTGCAGTGGTTTAGCATTAGCAATTGAATTATCAATCTAGGGATATCAGTTCGACACTTATGTTTTTTGCCTTTATGATCCTACCAAATTGTATCACACTCTTCCAAAGTCTTGGGCCAGGTGCAAAAGGAAAAACTCAGGGTGTGCAAATAACAATATCAGTATAATAATAGACATAAATTGGAAATTTTGCACACCCTCAAGCCCACCTGGCTCCGCCCCTGAATCTCAATCATTTTTTTTGAACAAGTGTGTAATCTAAGTCATTGATTTGGTAGGATAAAGAAAAAAGAAATGAAAAAATTAAAACTAAAAAAGGGATAGATAGATTTAAGGATGGAGATCTCTCTAATAATACGAGAGAACAAAAAACACGAGAGAATCTCCCTGGTTTAGGTACTAAATGTATGGCAGAAACAACTTGCACAATTTTTAAGCATAATTGCTATGTAAAAGAATACATGACAACCAAAACATTTTAACTATGTTGCAAGTGCATAACGCCGTAAACTTTTCTACGGTATATTTCCTATCATCATTTACATAATTTTAGACTTCAGACTTCCACAAGGTGAGCCATCATCACACCTCAACACCGGTCATGTAGGAATTAGTTGTTGCAGGTTTGATCTTCGACACCCTAAGACTTCCACAATGTAATAAATTAATATTCAAATTTTGATTGAGAGTTCGCGTCTAGTGTCTGATACGTCTTAGATATTATTAACTTTGATAAAAAAAAATCTATTGAAAGCAAAAAAAAAGGACATACTAGCTAACCATAATGTATTTCACAATGAACTACGATTTTCTAAATATTCTTCAAAAATTATTGATCTACAAACACAAACTCTAACATTAAACCCTAAATCATCACAAACACATAATGAAGTTGCGTAAAAGAATTTTCAATAACTTTTTTTAAGCAAAATTTGAATAACTTATTTATATTTATCTTATCGTAAAAATTTGAATAACTTATTTATATTTATCTTATCATAAAAATAGTTATATAAATATTTGAGTTTATCTTATGATACAAATATAATCTATAAAAAAAAGTATAAGCTGTTTTAAGTTTGTTTTTAATAATTTTTATAAAAAAATCAATTTAAATATTTAATAAAACGAGCGAAAAATCCATTTTGTGGACGGGACATATAGCCATATATCTGTTTTGATTGTTTTTTTGCCAACATATATCTATTTTAATGGGACGAAGAAACACAGCTGTTAGGTGTTGATATCCATGAATCAAATGACCCTACACTTGCCATTTGCATAATGTAATAAAGAAAAAATGTTAATGGTAATGTCAAATTTGATTATGTTTTCGCTACTTGTCAACCCTTTCCTCATTTGATTTGATACATAGCCAGAGATATTTTTTGTGTGATCTCATTTTAAATGACACCTTTCGATTATTTTTATAAGTGAAGAGGATCTTTATTCATTTTCGGCATGGTTGACATACTTAATTGTGTATAATTTGGTTTGGTTTTATATACAATTACTAACTCATTAGACTGACAATGATCCGAACCAACTCGAAAATAGTTCGAGACTCGATTCGGTAATTAATTCGTTGAACTTGGTTCAGAAACCAAATGAGTCGAACTTGAGTTGAAAATTAAACTCGATAAATAAATGAGTTGAACTTGAGCTAAGTATAGTTCAACTCGTTTGGTTCATGAGTCAACTCGATAAGACGTGAACATAAACTTTGATACCATATAACATTTTTTTTTAAAAAATCATCCCATATTCTTTTACATGTAGTCCTCAAATAACAAAATATGGTAGTGCTCGTTTTTAGTGGTTTCTTCTATACTATTATTGTGAAGAACAGATGTATTAATTTTGAATTTTAAAAATTGTTTTTGATGGAAGTTGTTAGTGTTGTAGTTATATACTACTTATACTATCGAGTGTGGAGGAATAATGGGGATGGTTGGTACCGGTGGAATGAAGATAAGGAAATGGGGACGAGGTGGTGTTGGTGAAATGAAGATAAGGAAAAATTGTTGTATAGCTCGTTGTTATATAAAATGTCCCACATCAGTAACTTTGAAAGAAAATAGGATGGAACTGAGTTATAAAGAGGGAGAGGCGTGCAAATGATAAGATAGTACCAGTACTCACTTGCCATCTCATGTGTTATTATATATATAAAAAAAACAATGAGTTACGAGACAAAGTATTTTTTATGTTTTCTTCCTTCCTTTTTATTAAAGTTGAAGAAACATACGGTGCCATTTACTATACATCCAACACAAATTTGTGTATGGTAATAGAAGTTGATGTCAAATCATTATGAACCATTGATATATTATTAATAAATGTGAATGGCTAGGATTGAAGAAGGGGAAATTGTTGATTACTTTTTGGTGGGTTATAGGAAAAAAAATCTGACCCCACGAAAGCATTATTGTAATTAAGCACGGTCTGGTGTTAAAAAGCACGGACCGTGCGTTTTATGAGAACAATTTTTTTTAATCCGCACGGTCTGAGAAATTTAAGATGTTAAAAGCAGTTTAGGTTGAAAAACGCACGGTCTGGTTGTTAAAAAGCACGGACCGTGCGATTTTTCTGAACAATTTTTTTTAATCCGCACGGTCTGAGAAATTTAAGATGTTAAAAGCACTTTAGATTGATAAACGCACGGTCTGATTGTTAAAAAGCACGGACCGTGCGTTTGTTCAGAACATTCTTTTTTAATTCGCACGGTCTGTGAAATTTAAGATGTTAAAAGCAGTGTATGTGGATAAATGCACGGTCTGGTGGAAAAAAGCACGGACCGTGGTTTTTTCATTGTGAAGAATGCACGGTTAGTGAACGCTGAAACGCACGATCCAGTGTGAAAAAGGCACGAGCAGTTGCTAAAAACGCACGATCTGAATGTTTTGATTGGAAGAATGAGCAATTAAAATTCGAAACGTGTCCCTGGCATGGCAGCAAAGCAGGTAGAGTTGTTTTGTCGTGTACTATTTGGATTTTTTGTATTTATGAACAAAAAGCAGAATAAAAATGTATTTTGTTTTTTTGGTAATAATTAAACAAATTTATATTGGCTTTTTAAAAAACAAATTTATATAGTTGATAGTACTTTAGTAAATTTATAATGAACAATATAATTTATAATTTATGACGAAATTAACTTAAAATAAATTGTTTGTCGTAGAAAAGATTATTTCTTTCCCTTTGTTGTATGTACTTTTTTTGGTTAAAAAAAAATTAATGATTAAATAAGTTGTCTAAGATTAAATAAGTTTTTTAAGTAGATGTTTCAAAAAGTATAGCTATTAAAAATCTGATTTTTTATTTCTTTGAAGGTAAAAATCTGAATTATTAGTTTTTTTTTAAAGTTGTAATAAAAATAGTAATTTGTCATCCACTATAAATAGATACCATCATTCCTGAATCACTTACACCATTTCATCTTTGGTTGTGATATTTTATCTTGTTTATCCCTATTCTTTTTTCTCTCTCACCATGCCCATGCCCATAGGAATAGCTTGCAATGTTAAATTCCATCATATAACCGAGCCGTTTGAGTCTTGGTGGATTTCACCAAATGATAAGCTCTCACACTTAATAGGGGTTTTCAACCGTTTTTTCATCGTAGATAACGATCCTACTCGAAGGGTGAAACAAATTTGTCATGTAATGTTATACGACTCAGTGGCGGATGATAGTGACGACTACAAGGCAACCTATGATTGTAAGACTCTTGAAAGTGACATTGATGTGGAGGAAATGATTCGATCCCGAACAAATGGAGGGGATCCTTTGTATTTGTTGGTTATAAGTGAGAGGGTCAATTAGTAGATTAGTTAATCTTATATTGTATTAGGTTGTACTATTTTATGTTATGTTTAATGAACTTTAGTGTTTGTATGTTTACTTTGTTGTTGTATTAAGTAATTGTTGTATTACTAGAAGAATTAAGTTGGTTTTTATTTCTTGTGTATTTCCTGAAGCTATGAAGATGATGATGTTATTTAAACATTTTGTTAGTGAACTGATAGGTCCGCAAGTGCACGAAAATATCGGTTTTAGTATAAAAGATGTCGAATCCTACAGAGACCAACGTCAAGCACTGTTATCTATTATGATGTTGTTTATCTAAGGCAGTGGTAATTAAATTATAGGGGTCGCCATTAAATTAAGGCGGTCCTACAGAGACCAAAGGTCGTCACAGCTGGTGACAGGTTGCCCGTCACTTATTTTGTTAAATTTTTTTGCGTATGACACTGTGTATGATACCCTGCCCGTCATGCCCTTTTATTTATATAAAAAAATTAAAATGAAAAGAAAAGGAATAAAAGACCTCAAAATAAAAACTCGTGGGTTGTCTCCCACACAGCGTTTCATTTAACGTCAGTAGCTTAACTTTTCAGTGCTTGACCCTCAGGGAGGACACATCACGAGAGTAACGTTCTGTCTTATTTTCTCTGCTGGATGGTAGTGCTTCAGTCTCTAGCGATGGTTAATGAATTTTCCGGTGGATTCACTCCAAACTTCAATTGCACCGGATTGGTTAGCTTTAGTCACTTCAAATGGTCCACTCCATCTGGAGCGAAGTTTTGCAGGAAACAGTCGCAACCTACAGTTAAACAGTAGTACTAGCTTGCCCTCGTTGAACTCCCTTGTAGTGATACGCCTGTCATGCAACGTTTTAGTCCGTTCTTTGTAGGTCAAGGCATTCTCATACGCATCTAACCTCAACTCCTCTAATTCATGCAGGTCTAACATCCTTTTTCCTGCAGCAGCATTATGGTTCATGTTTAGGGCTTTGTGTTGTAGCTCAACTGGGAGGTGGCAGGATTTGCCATAGACCAGCTTAAAAGGAGTGGTTCCAATTGGGGTTTTGTATGTTGTCCTATAGGCCCAGAGTGCATCTTTTAGCTTTGAAGACCAATCTTTTCTTGAGACGGAGACAATTTTCTCGAGGATATGCTTAATTTCTCTGTTAGAGATATCTGCCATTCCATTTGTTTGTGGATGGTAAGGGGTAACTGCTCTATGCCGCACTCCTTACTTTGCTAGGAGGTTCTCAAATATTGTTGAGAGCTCGATTACCCGTTGAATATTTTGATTAACCGTTAAAAAATCATATAAGTGGTATAATTTTCTAAGTATACTCAATTTAGTTAGGGTTAGGGTTAGGGTTGAGTTGTTTTTTGTTGTCATAAAGGGTTTGAATTTTTTTGTTTATATACCCTAAACCCTAAGAACAAGATGCTCATAATTGACAAAACAAGATTTTCATTCATTCATATTTGAAAACAATTACAACATTCATAATAGGTCTCCTTCGCTACGACAATATTTCGTAATACATCAACACAAATTCAGAAATCTATTTCAAATACAATTGACCTAAAAATGCAGACTTATTGGACATAAACATTGTAACCAACACAATATTCACCCCAAAGCAAATAAGCCCAAACACCATTGACATCTTCAACTGCTTTCTTGTACCAGTCAGTGCCAATTTCATCTTCAAGTTTTTCTTCTTAAGCTTTTCAATCAACATATCTCTTTCATCAACAATATCATCATCGAACCACCTAAAATGGTTACAGCCAGGATCCAATTTGTTTCGATAATTTCTACAGCCCCAGAATTGTTTCCCATAATTTGGATTCATTATATCAGTCACAGTTTTCAAAACCTCAATATCATTACAACCACATTCTTTATTAGATCTTCTCAACACAGACCTAACAGATGTTGAGTTTGACCTTTGTTGAACCCTGTTGTTGTTATGGCTTCTGGAGCTTTGGCTTGCACTAGACATAGTGAAACTGAAAGAAAAATCAGCAGGAAGGGAGGAAATTGAGAAGGAAGAAGAACAGTTATAATGATAGTTGTTACTAATATTTTATAAGCAATTAAAACGATTTTTTATAATAATTTTTTATTTGGACCAATAAAAATTAGACACACATCCCTTCGAAAGTCATTGTTTTTTACTTGAAAAAAGAACATTGAGTGAAGACGGGAAAAGCACGACCGTGCGTACTGAAATAACGGACCGTGCGTAATTGTCATGGTTCATGGGATAAAAAGCACGGACCGTGCTTTTGTGCACGAACCGTGCTTTTTGTTTTGCCTTTTTGTTGTCTGCATTTGCAGTCATTAAACCAATAGAAATTAGACACATATCCTGTACTAACTGTTCATTCGACCAATAAAAATTAGACACACGTCCTGTGCTATCTGGCCTAGCCTTTAAGATGTTGACAACACATAAGCTACTAGTTAAAAGGCACGGGCCGTGCGTTTTTATAAGCTATGTAGTCAAAAAGATGCACGGGTCGTGCTTTTTCATGTCAAAAGGTGAAATTTGTCTGTTTTATTAAAAGTTTATTACTTTGGACCAATAAATGCACGACAGGTGTCACCCAAAAAGTAGCAAGTATGAATAAAATGAGTTTTAACTTCAGAAAAACTTCATTTCAACGTTTGAGTCCAATAAAACAGTCAAAGTTGAAGAAGTTATGGCTGAAAACAAAGACGTTGAAGTTGAAGCTCCTGAAGTTCCTGCTGCTGCTGCTGCTAGTGCATTAAAGTAAGTTTTAAGTACCTTTAAATGCAATTTACAGTAATAAATGTGAATAGTTTTGTTGAAATAGTACAGTATGCAATACCAAGCTTTAAATGTAGTTAAAGATTAATATTTCATGACAGATAGTTTATTTTTGGTTACTTCATGACAGATAGTTTGTATTTGTATTCTTTTGTAATATCTTCCAAAATGTCTAAAATGTTTAGATTATGTATTAGTAGGTAACTTAATATATTTTTTTGATTATTATTAAGGTGTAAGAAATGAAACATAATTTTATTGTTTCACGGAAAAAAAGCTTTTGAAGTCTGAAGAAAAAAACTGAAGTATGAACATTAAGCACGGACCGTGCGTTTTTTAAGCGTGTCCGTGCTTTTTTAAGCACAGACCGTGCCTTTTTTAAGCATGTCCGTGCTTTTTTTATATGTACAGAGGAGTGGTCGTGTTTTTTTACGTATGAAAGAAATGTAAAGTTCACGGTCTGAGATTAAGACCGTGCTTTTTATGTGTTATTATTTTTTTTGCTGTTGTATAAATGATTATATTTTTTCATAATGTTCTTTAAATGATAACATTTTTTTGGAACTTAGTAGATATTTGATTAAGTCTTAAAAAATTATTTTCTAGTGATTTAACAATGGATGTGGACGATGCAATTAGTGGTTCTTTGGCAACAAGTGAACCAGTTACTCTGGAAACTATAATGGATGAAATAAAAAATTTGAAGCTGTTGGTCCTGGAAGTGAAGAAGAAACAAGAGACTCAAGAGAAGGTATTATGTTTTTTTTTTTGTATTAGTAATAAAGTGCCATTGATTCGTTGTGGTTGTAGTATTAATTTTTTTATTTATGTTAAAACAGGGTATAACACTAGAAGTTGCAGTGAAATCAAAGGGAAATGTCCTTACTGATGAAGAAAAATTTGTTAAAGAGGTTGATCAAATTGGTTTAAAAAGAAAAAAGTTTGGGAGTAATGACGATGTTGAAATTATCGGACATAAGGTTACATCAGGTGATGACTATGCACAGCTTTTTCGAGATGGGAGTAGTACCATATTAGGAGACGTTGACTCAATAGAGGATCGTGCGGTTGATGCAACTGTTTCGAAGGGGAATAAGTCAACTTTTCCGAGTATGTCGCTATTTGTTCCTGATTTGTGGTTGACACCGGAATTTGCGAAGAACACCAAGAAAAGCGCCACACAATCATTGCTCATTAGTAAGAGTGACTACAAAAAAGCACCACATTTCAAGGTAATTTTTAAGTTAAAAAAATTAATTGTTTACGGTAAGTAATTTTTTTAAGTAATTTTTTGTATGTAATGACATGTAAGTAATTTTTTAAGTAAATGCAAATGTTTCGAATGTAATAGAAGGAATTGTTTACAACTCCATCACCTAAACCAAAAGAAGGAATGTCTTCTAAATCAAGTGGCAAAGGAAAACAATCACTAAGGAAGGAGGTGGTTAAGTTGGAGAAAGGAAGTAAAGGCAAAAGTACAAACTGGAGGGAGCTTGGACTGGGGGCAAAGGTAGACACAATTATTTAAAAGCCAATATGTTTTAAATACTTGAATTTTAAGTTTGGAATTTGATATTAATGTTTTGAATTTTGTCTAATTTAGGATACAAACACTGAAAAGTTAAGTCCTTATAAATTGATGATTGCTAAAAGAGATGCACAAGTGTGTTCATTCCTATTCCAAAAGTCACAAGACACTAAGTTGAAGAATGAGTATCTTGTGGAGTCGATGGGCTATGAAGCTACGCGGGATGAACTTCAATGTCTACTTCTGGATAGACCCTTAAGTGAATTGGTAGTAAACATATTTGAAGTTAATTTATTTTTTTGTCTTATTCAGGTTTATTATAGTTATCAGAAGTGAATTTTTTAATTTTGCATTGTTAGATCATCACACTTGCTGCTGCCCGAATAACTGAAATACACTCCGAGAGGCAATCAGTGTGGTGCCTGCCTCCGTCGTTTGCGGTAATCATCTTAACTCTCATGAGAATCCCTCTTTGTATAATATTATTTTTAACATCATTTATTTAAATGAGATTACTTTTTGATATGCAGGCTGACATGGAGTCCAGAATGCCATTACCGGATATAAGGAAAAAATACTGTGAAACTTGGATGCCACCATTCCCTAATCTGCATTTTGTAAGTGTTACCACGAAATTAAATCATCTATAGTTCACTTGTTGATGTCGTTCATTGTAATTATAAGTCACTACAATATCTTTCAGATTTATATTCCAATCAAAGATATCCACAAATGTATCGAAGATCATTGGTTTTTGATGATTGTTCATGTTCAGACTGGTATTATTTATCAACTTGATACTAACTGTCCATTAGGATGCACTGAAACTAGGCATTTCAAAATGAAAAAACTGGTAATTCACTCCGAACCTTTTGTTGTAGCAGTGCACCACTCCATTGTTTTATATGTATTACTGACAACAATTAACTTTATATTGTAGGGGTCACTCCTATATAACCTTATGGTGGATGGTTACTACTCTGAAGCCTTTCGCAACAAGCGCATTGATTTTCAAAACTATAAAGTAGTTGAAGCGAGAGGAATCCCATATGTTGGAGATAGGTACACTGTCTTAGTAAATTATTACACATACCTTTGTTATTATAAATCGATTTTAACATTAAAAATGATACTTTATTTAATTCAGCAACAACTCAGGAGTGTGGGTCTTACATTGGCTTAACATGGAACAATTCTTTAATCCAGACACTTTGGTTGGCACGGTTAGTTGAAAAAAATTCACATATCATTGTTAATTTATGTTAACTATATTTTTGAGGTAACGACTTGCATTTTAACTTTCAATTGTAGATGAACGAAAAGGAACTAAGGATGAAGTCAGCAGTTAATTTGTTGCTTGGGGATCACAATGGTTTGCGTTTTGAAGTACTTCGGAAAACAGAAGCATTTGTTAGTGGCTTGGTTGATTATCAACTTATTGATTTGGAAGACAATTAGTACTGTTTGTTTGTGACAAGTATTTTGGGTCAATGTTTGAAGGTTGATACATTGTGGTTTTAATTTTAATGTTGTTTTTTGGTGCCCACTTATTTTGATTACTATGGGCATAGATGCTGTATTATTGCAAAAGACAGGTAATATTATGAATTCAACAGTACTTTATATTATTGAATTCTCCATTTATAATATTATTGAATTTTTAAAATATAAAATTCAAAAAAGAGTGGTCCGTGCGTTTTTGTTGCATGGACCGTGCGTTTTTATAGCACGTCCGTGCGTTTTTGCGGGCAAGCTGAGTCTGAGGAAAGGCACGGACCGTGCGTTGTTATACCACGTCCATGCGTTTTTGCGGGCAAGCTGAGTCTGAGGAAAAGCACGGACCGTGCGTTTATATAGCACGTCCGTGCGTTTTGCCAGGCTTTAAAAATTATACTGTCCTCTTCATCCTTCGTGCGCCGTATCGTCATCTTCATTCTTCTCCTAAAACAAAACCACCAAAAACCTCCGTTACTCACCCAAACCAACTCAAATCTTCAGCAAACTTTACCAAAACAACAAATTTTTGTAAAAACCCACAAACCCAAACATCAAATCACTTTTTCGAACCCTCAATTGAAAAAAAAACCCAAAATTTTTTGAAAACCCATTTTTGTGAACAACTCCACTAATACGAAAATGGCTTCCAAAAAGAGAAACACCGACGAAGCTGAAACTTCCGGTGGAAATGCAAACAAGAAAGGAAAGGCAAAGGCACAGGGAGCTAATGTGCATGGAATTGTGTACGAGGATGAAGATCAATAAGAATTATATGAGGATCTGGTCAAACGAACTATCACCCCCACCAGGTATCCCTGCTTTTTGACTTGTGACAAATTAGGTATTAAGGATAATATCATAGAACTGTTGAATAGGCTAGGGTGGATGGGTTTTTTGACTGGGGGGCATGTTACCCGTGAGAGTCTTACGTTAGAGTTTCTTAGTTCGTTAGCCATTACTGAAGAAGAGGGTCTGATTGATAGTGTAGAATTTCGAATACTGAATAAAAAATATCGAATTCCCTTTGGTGACTTGTGTGCGAAACTTGGTTTTGAAAATGTCGGGTTTATTCATAATTCGAAAAAACAAAATCTTAGGACACCTGAATTTGATGCTCATGCATTCTGGACCGAAATCACTGGTGAATCTCATTTTGAGGCCAGGAGTGCTAAAGCAAGCCAAATTCATAACCCTGTTTTTCGATACGTTCATCGGATCATGGCTTGTACTTTGTTTGGCAGAGGGGAATTAGGAACTGTAAGAGTGGGAGAGCTTTTCATGCTCTGGGCAATGGTCAAAAATCAGAGGGTCAACACCTGCCATTACTTGTTAAATCATTTGTTTCATGTTGGAAATGGTAAGACAGGACCAATCGTGGTGGGAGGGTTGATAAGTTACATTGCTACTAAGATTGGGCTGGGTAAAGCATTATCGCATTTACCAGTTGTAGGTGGTGTTAAAGAGATTGATATGAACATGTGTGTTCAAATGTTGTTGGTTAGCCATGTGGATCAGAGTAAGCAAACATTTACTCTATTGATTAACAAAGTAAAGTCTATCACACTGCCTAACACTGCAAGAACAAACATATTCGATCAACAAAATTGGCTCTATACAAATGTTGATGTGCCACACCAAAACCCTGAACAAGGTGAACATGTGGAGGAAGAGCATGTGGAGGGAAACCAAGTCCACGGAGTGCCGACAAATAATGATTGGTATGCTAGGATTGAAGCCGAACAACAAAGGCAAGGCGCTGAGATCTTTAGGCAAGGACAAATGCTGGATTTAATGATGCAGCACTTCCACATCCAGTACCCTCCACCTGGACCTCAGTAATTGTAAGCTATCTTTAAAGTTATTTAGTTTTCCATTCATGAACAAAGTTTGTTTCAAGCATGTGGTGAATAAATGATGTTTATATTTTTAGTGTTATTTAGTTGGTTGTTTTTGTTAATCCCAATTGAATAAATTGCAGGACTTTTGAAGTTTCGGCGAGAAACAGGCAACAAAAAACATGAAATTTGAAGGAAAAGCTGTTGAATTGAATTGGACAAGTCACTAACCTACGCACGGACTGTGCGTTTTTATGCACGACATCTATGTATTTGTTTTGAATTTTATTGTTATCAAAAATAGTATTCACTTCCTAGTTAATGATCTTGTAATTCAGCTAGACTCCTTTTGTTTTGTTCTAAGTACTTTTCTTTTGTTATAAGTATCATATTTTTTTGTTATTATTGATAACCTATGCAGTCACCGAAATTATAAACATTAACAAAATACAAAGTTGGATTAAACGGTCATGATGCATTACCTTCAACTTGTTTTGGACTTGTTACAACAATGATCGACGCATTGTATACATTTCACACTTCAAAATGATTAATTAAAATAGGTAATGTCGTTTGTACCCAGTATTTCTATCATTGTTGTCAATCTATCCTGCTAGTTTTGAAACTATCAGACTTAGTTTTTACATTATTTTTTGAAAAAAAAATTAAAAACTATCAGACTAATATTTAATAATGGTTCCACAGTAAATTGGATTAGAGAAGGAGTGTATAGTAAAATTAAATTACGTGGACAATTATGTGTGACAATATTTTTTTTTTAATATTATTAAGTGAAAGAATTAAATTTTGTGAAGTGTGTTAATTTTTTTTAAAAAAATGACGTAATATTTGAAAGGAAAAAAAGGTAGAATATTGGGATCGCGCCTGACGGGAAGGCCGTCATCACTTGTGACCACCGTCACCAAAAAATAGGGAGAAGGGCGTGCAGACCGTCAGCGTTGGGCATCCCGTCACCAACTGTGACGACCGTCAGATTTTGTGACGACCGTCACCAATAAAAATGAGACGGACATGCAGACCGTCAGTATTGGGCATCCCATAACCAGTTGTGACACCCGTCTGTTTCTGTGACGACCGTCACCAAGAAAAACAAGTTGGACGGTCAGACCGTCATGATAGGTGACGACCGTCACTGCGATTGGAAATGGTTTCCATTCCTATCCATTTTTTAATTTAAAACGTAAACTTTCTCTCTCTTCCCCCCATTTTACAACAAAACCGTTTCAGCAACCTCAATCCAAACCCACAAATCCACCATTTTTAAACAAACAAAAACCTCCATTAACACCCATAAAATCCATCTTCCATTAACACCCATAACCAAAACCTCAATCCAAATATCACAAACCTTCTAAAAACCAATTTTATAACCCAAAAACATCTCAACATTCCCAAATCCGAAAATCACTACCCAACCTCCATAAATTCGAATTTCATCATAAACACCACACATTATCCGAATTTCTACAAATACCCATCATACTTCAAACAACCAGCCCAAAACCTTTTTACTATTTCAAAAACAAAAATGCCTCCTAGAAATCAGTCGGTTGATTACATGGGTATCGAGTTCAAAGATGATGAGCAGAGGAATCGCTTCGAAAAACTGGTCCGGCGACAAATTGTGCCTACTAGGTATGCTGACCCTGACTGTCTTAGAACATTAGGTTTGTTTGATAGTGTTTGCTGGATGTTTTCTCAAATCGGGTGGAGTTACTTTTTAACTCTACAGCACCCGACCTATGAGCGACTCACACTTGAGTTTCTCAGTTCCCTTCAATATGTTTATGCAAATAGAGTCCATCACGGATTTGGAGGGACTAGGTTTAGACTGTTTGGTAGGGATTTTTTGTTTAATCATGATGAAATAGGAAACCTGCTACAGTTCCAAACATCCATTAGGGCCATTGATGGGGTCCCCTCTGACGGACCCTGGACCCTTCATTTTGGCCAATTTTGGAGACGGTTGACAGTAGAGCTGTCAAAATGGGCCGGCCCGAACGGGCCTGCCCGTTAACCCGAATAAAGCGTAGGGCTTGGGCCTAAAAATTTCAGCCCGAATGAATTCAAGGCTTTTTAGCCCGATCCGAAAAAACCCGTAACCCGTTCGGGCTACGGGTGTGCGCACCTCGTTTTTTTCCTTGGGAAAAAGACGCGCAAATCCTCCGAGGTCGTTTGCAAACGCTCGGAGGGCCTTTGTGAAGCCGCCACCAAAGTTTTTGTGTAAAGGGAACGTTGATAAACCCTTAAGTTTTTTTTGTTTAAAGGGAAACGATAATAAAACCCTTTGACGATGAGGATAAGGATTTGGTCATCGCAACCATTGTCGGGTTCGGGAGTCGATTACGCAAGGGGAAGGTATTAGCACCCCTCACGTCCGTTGTACTCAACGGGAACCTTCTATTTGGTTAAAGCTTGAATTGTTTTTTAAATACTTTGCGCGCATGTTCATTTATGTTAAAAATATAATAAAAAAAAGGGGGGAAAAGAGATAAAAACAAACGAAAGAAAAGAAGGAAAAAAAAGTTTTTTATTATTGCGCTTGACAAGATGTCGATCTTGCTCCTACGTATCTCCCGGTAGTCGGAGAATTCAAAGCGTACGTAGTTCTTTGGTAGAAAAACGTACATGTGTTGGTTGATTTTAAATGGACGATGTTTTAACCGAATTCTTGCGATTAAAACGTAGCTTGTATGCTCGCGCTCGGGAGATTTATTAAGCGTATAGCTTGTATGCTCGCGCTTGGGAGACTTATTAAGCGTTTGTTCACGAATCGCATTAGAATTGTTAAAAGGTACGTCCGTTAGGGTAAAGGGTTAATTGGTCGCTATGGGACCAAGAGGTACAATGGACTCATACAAGTCAAACATTGACCGAGTGGACTCCGAAGAGTCGGGCGATTGTTCGATTGATCCACTGAGATCAAGAACAGGTACAATGGACTCGGATGAGTCGAACATTGACCGAGTGACTCAAACGAGTCGAGGGGTGAGTTTAATGGCCACGGGGGACCAAAAGGTTTGGATTGACCACAAGGGGCCAAGCTTTGGTTTGATTAGGGTTGTACATATTGAAAAAAAAGGAATGACGATTGTCCGAGCGACGAGACATACGTCACGCATTCGTACAATCGGGGCGATGGAGAGACATACGTCACACCATCCCTTTTTCATTCATGTTTTTGGGTTGAATCCTTTAGAAATCCCAAGGTATGTCAAAACATTTGGTTTGAAAACCCAAAATGGGAAGGTTTAGCAAATTTTGCTAGAAAACGCATAAGTTCGTCTCATTTTGCGAAAATGCGAACGTATTCGGCGTATGTTCATGTTTGAGTTTTGAAAGTCATGAACAATATTTATTGTTCAAGCTTAGATTGAAATGATGAACATAGTCTGTTTGTTCATGTGGTTTGAAAGTTTGGGAACATAACTTGCTTTGCAAGTTATCCACATAATGGTCATACGAACCTGTGATTTTGTCAAAATTATGCAAAATCCTTGTTATGGTTTGAAGAACATGGGTTTAAAAACTCTTAGGTTCTGAGCTCTGGGGCTAGAACCTCAAAAATTGGTCATTTTGACACAAAAACTCAGATTCTGAGTTCTGTCATGGTCGCACTGCGACCATGACTTCGCACTGCGAAGCATGCGAAATTTTGAGTTCAGAAGCTGTTTCTGAACTTTTGTTCAGAAACAACTTCTGAACACACTCAGGACCTTTTAGGTGGGTGAAAAGCTTTGAGTTTTTGGGGTGAAAAAGGCTGGACAAACCAGTTTTGATGTTTTGAAAACCTTGGGATTTCTTTGAAATTCAAAAGGGGTTTTTTAGAATCAAATGGTTTTGAACCAAAATAGCTATGCAAACACAATTGTAAATGCAATATAAAAGCTTAGAAACTTACAGAACTCCTTAGCAAAGTTCCAGCTGCGATTGATTTGATTTGGTTGAAGGCTTTTGCAAGAGGTTTGAATATTTGGTGATGGTTTTGGAACTTTGTAATGCTTGGTGTTGGATTGATTTTTTCTGGTTGTTTGTGAGGGTTTGTAAGCTAAAATGAGTAGAGTTTCTGCTCTTGGAATGCTGTGTTAATTGTGTTTGTTCCCTTGGGCATTGCCTTCTATTTATAGGCCAAAACCAAATCTTTTTCATCATTACACAATCCCAAAATTCAGCTGATTTGTGGCTAAGATCAAGCTGGATCTTTTTGCATTAAATGCTAATGGATAGAGGAAACCTTGCCTTGCACCAAGGGGCAAGACTCAGCCTGATTTCAGCCACAAATTCAACCAATTCTAGAAGGTAATGATGAAGAACAAAGCTGAATTGCAATTGGCTAATGCTTGGGGATCAATCCTTGCAATCTCAATGGTTGATCAATAAAAATGTGCACTGTGATGTGCAGAGATTGAGGGATGAAAAAGGCTACTTATGGCTGGTGTGAGGGGTGAAAAGCTGCTGCAAAAACAGAGTAGGCACTCATGGCTTTTCAAGTGAGAAAATCCAGCTAGTTTGACTGGTTTTGGGGGGAGCAAGCAGGAGGAAAGTCCTCAAGCAGGTGGCTGGCAACCTTGTGGTGGTTAGCAGGTCACATGGGAGGGACTAGAGCTGCCCAAGGGCAAGCCCACTTGCTTGTCACATGCTAGGTTGGAAGAAAAAGCTTCCAACCTTGGCATTAATGGCAAGTTCTTCAATTCTGGTTTTGCTTGGCCCAATTAGCCATGAATGCTACTTAAAATAATTATGGAAATGATATGCAACAAATTCTGGAATTAAATCAAAGAAACCAAAAATCTGCAGAAAAATCGCAGACTTCGCAGTGCGAAGTGAGCTTCGCAGTGCGAAGTCAGCATTTTTGAAATGTTGACTTTTCTGTTGACTTTTGTTGACTTTTGACTTTTTCCCCTCTTTGATTTTTTTTGATTTTTGTTTTAAAATGCTTAGGACAAAATTAGGGTACTACAGCTGCCCCTACTTAATTGTGTCTTCGCATAGAGTGCGTGAGTGCCGAGGGCATCTCATGAACTCTTTGCGAAGATCAATTAAGTAAAAAGAAGGACCCGAATTTTGTCCTTCGCGAAATGCAAATGCAATGGTTGGTAAAGGTTGATCGTATCCAGCCGCTAACACTGGAGGTAGATCCATTGGGGGATGAAGGTAATCTTATCTAGGCACTGTCACTAGAGGTCGATTCCTGAGGATGGTGATTTGCTCTAGGCACTGTCACTAGAGGTGGAACATTGATGGAGGTGATCTTCTCTAGGATGTCACTAGAGGTAGATACCTAAGCTAGGTGATCTTATTCAGGCACTGCTTCTGAACGTCGATTCCTAACGAGCTGTGATCTTATTCAGCCGCTAACACTGAAGGTCGATACACTGGGGGAGGTGATCTACTCTAGGCACTGTCACTAGAGGTAGATACCTAAGGATAGTGGTTTACTCTAGGCACTGTCACTAGAGGTAGAACGTTGATGGTGGTGATCTACTCTAGGATGTCACTAGAGGTAGATACCTAAGGATGGTTGTTTACTCTAGGCACTGTCACTAGAGGTTGAACATTGAGGTAGGTGATCTTATCTAGGTACTGCTTCTAGAGGTCGATACCTAAGCTAGGTGATCTTATTCAGGCACTGTCACTGAATGTCGATTCCTAACGAGCTGTGGTCTTACCCTAAATAGGTGCCCCTGGTTGAATGTTTGATGGATGTTGGTGAATATGTGATACTCATTGAAGAATCCTTGGTGAGGATGCATGATTTGATATAAAATGCATGTGTATGAATGATTTGTATATGCATGCATGAATGAAAATGAAATGATGCTGGCTAGGTGCCGAGCAAAGTCGGTCTTGGTTGTGGTTGTGCCAATGACGATTGGGCTCTCTTTTTTCTTGTTTTTTGGTTGGTCGGTTTGGAAGGACAAGGTCCTTTGCCTACATACCCAAATGGGATCAAAACCGGTGTAGTTCGAGCCTAAGCCCGAAGATTTGTGTGGGTTTGCCAATAATGATTGGACTTTTTGTTTGGGGTTGAGACTCCCTGGGGAATATCAATGAGGTTTGGCTTATGGGGATATAAGGATCATTTTGGAAGCATGATCGATATCCAGCCTTTGTTGGTGTTTGGATGTTTAGGGTGTTTACTGGGGATTTCTGCTCCTCCTAATGACTAAAAGCTTGATGAGACGAGATTAGACCGGCGAGGTAAAAAGTGGACCGGTATAAACATTCGGTAATCCTTACAGGGATAAACTCTCGGGGATATATTTAAATATGGACAGGGTAATACCGTGATAATTGATAAGGAATAAATACCTCGTGGGGATTGTTAACCCGCTGTGTAAATCGTGCTAGACTGCTTGAGGAGCATAACTGATGGTTCTGCTGGGGATGCTTGTGCTTCAGTTGATCAGCCTCGCTTGAATTGTCCCTCCAGGCTCTTGATTTGATGGGGATGTTCCTTTTTGATTTACCGGTGACCAGAAATCCCTTTAGCAATTAACCATGCTTGGCCTGCGAGGCTTATCTGCTCTATGGATAGATTTTGATGCACGTTTTTTTTTTAAGTATTCACAATTCAGAGAAAATGTGCTTGTTATTACTTATTCAATAAACATAAAAGATTCCACATAACTTTTTTGTTTTGGAAATATATACACTATCATAGATGGAAATTTCGACAAAAGTAAAAGACTTCACTTGGGAAGAATTTCGTTAATGGGGAAGTGACCTGCCCCAAAGGTGTAGTTCCTTTAATCGTTTTTGGGATTGCTGATGCCAATTGGGCCTTTTGGTAAGGTGTTTGAAGGATATCAAAGACAAATTGGGCTTTTTGTGATTTGCAGGGAGGGTGTTGAGCATGGTTGAGCCTCGAATGATTTGTGCACCGGGAGCAATCAGGTTTTGGTTTAAAAATTGCGGGTGCAAATGGAAATTGGTCTTTATTGTTGGTTGCCGAGCGAGATCGGGCTTTTTGACCTTGGTTGCCGAGCGAGGTCGGGCTTTTTGACTTTGGTTGCCGAGCGAGGTCGGGCTTTTTGGTTTTGGTTGCCGAGCGAGGTCGGGCTTTTTGACTTTGGTTGCCGAGCGAGGTCGGGCTTTTTGGTTTTGGTTGCCGAGCGAGGTCGGGCTTTTTGACTTTGGTTGCCGAGCGAGGTCGGGCTTTTTGGTTTTGGTTGCCGAGCGAGGTCGGGCTTTTTGACTTTGGTTGCCGAGCGAGGTCGGGCTTTTTGACTTTGGTGGATTCATATGAAATTTACACACGCAAATTTATGCCTCCTATTATTCCGAGATTGTACTGAAAAAAGTCGAAATAAACACCACACAAAAAATCATATCGTACAGTTCAAATTAATAACATGCTTATTAATGAACCAACCTATCACTCATTTAAGTAAATAAACAAATTGAATATTAATGGTGAGGGGTTATGAACACTCATCCGGCAATTTTGCTAACATTCCGATCGAGTTATATGTCCATCCAATTATTGTTTCTTAAAAACATGAAAGCATTGATCAAAAGGTCTTTAAGGGTTGTAATTTGGCTGGGCTACAAAAGAAATGTCATATGTGGGGAAATTGAATTCAAATGGCCAAGCAAGAGGGAACATTCTTTCTAACTTACCCCTTTCTTTGTTCAAATCACAATTTTGGTGATTCACAAATGTTTTTCCCCTTGATCTCGACAACTCTTGGATTTTATCGGTCTTCTTTTCTCTTTTCTCTTTTCTTTTTCTTTTTCTTGGTTTGCTTTGCTTTTCTTTCCTTCTTTTTTTTCTTTGGTCGTCAAGATCAATTTAAGAAATTCAACGTTTGCTTGACTTTCACAAACCTCTCCTTTTTCCCAACTTGTTTCAGTTCGATACCCTATTTGAATGTTCCCTCCTCTCTTGGCAAGGGACACTAATCATGATGTTTTAAGGGTTCAAAAATCGAAAGGAAATTATCAGAATTCAGTGATGTTTTGACTATGAACTGAAAATATTTTTTACAAACTCCGGCAATCTCATTAAGCAGTTGAGCTTATGAAAGTTGGCAGTTCATAGTTAAAAATTCTGGTTTGTTAGGCTCAAAGGGGTTTAACAAATACTCACTTCTCACAGGGTGGGCTGTTTGTGGTTGATTGTTTTCTCTCATTTTCAAACAAATGCCCTGATCATGTCAATACTTTTATGTAATTAAAAAAACAAAATTCAGATTTAACATAAAAAGATCGAGTTAAACAAAAATGTCGATCTCCTGCGTATGTATTATGATAACTTTGGGGATTCCTCACATCTGGTTGGTTCTAAATGGTTCATAGAACAAACATACTAAATAACGTGAATTGTATAATATAATTTGGTATGGAATATACATTTCCCTTTCAAGTTTAAATCATGGAAAGAAATAGGAAACATGCATTTTAGCTTTGCGAAAATTAATCACATTTATCACTACCATTCGTTTATGGTTAAAACTTTGGCTTAATCCGCTGCGGAAAGTTTTGTCGAATTCGCATTACCAATGATAGATAACAAAAAATTTCAACATTCACACATATTAAAAATAAATAGGCATGATTATGATGCAAACGCTAGGTAGTAAAAGCAAAAAGTACTCGAATAATAAAGCAAGAGTATCAATATAGCTACAAAGTACCAAACAAAAGGAACCTCTAAAAGTGTACGAGAAAAATGACATAAACATGAACAACAAAATATGAGAAATCATAAAAAAAAAGGTCACTCAAGGAGTGAAAGCCTCATCATCCTCGGTCTCCTCATCCTCGTCCTCCTCGTCCTCATCCTCCTCGTCACCTCCTCCCTGGCCTCCGGCCGCTGTACCACTGCCTCCAGCCTCTGCATGCTCTGGCCTATCCCCGGGCCAACGACCATGAGCCGCGAACATCTGGGGTGTCGGTATCTGATCATCGGGATCTGTCGGCCTACCCAGCTGCCTCTGAAGACGATACATGGAATCATGCATCATAGTCATGTATCGATGGGAGGAAGCATTCTGCTCCAATATGAAAGTGCAAGTGCGACAATCCCCTGATGCTGGTGGAGGCCTAGGCCGTGGCTGCTGTGCCCTCGCTCTCCTCCCCGTGCAGTGTCTGGAGATGTACTCGTCCGTAATGGGGTTCTTAATGGTTTCGGACACCTGGGGAGGGATAACTACGCGGGCGTCCCGGCAGAGTCCCATGATAAGACCCGGGAAAGCAAGTGGGCACATCTTCTTGGCCGGTGGCTTGATGCCACTCTCGACCACTATCTTAATCTCCTGGCAAATGGCCCTGGCCACATCTACTTGTTTACCGGTGAGGATATAGTAGATAAGGGGGGTGACATCCATGGTGGTGGAGGAGGTATGGCTTTTGGGTTTTATGTTGTGGACGATAAGGTGGAAAATGACCTGGGCATAGGTGGTGAGGTTGCCCCTGAGGGCCTTTGTGGGCTGCCCTGCTGCATTAAGCTCATAACTTTTTCCGGATTGGAAAATGGTTTGAGCGTAGAGATCGTGGTTCCAATTACCACGATTCTGGTGCTTATGGAAAGCACACAGCTCATCATTTTCCAATTGGAAAGGGTTTCGGAGATAGGTGTTGATGGCGTCGCGATCGAATCTAATGATCCGACCACGCACCATGGTCTGGTATGTAAACTCCCCCTCTGGATCCACGGGAATGGCATTTGCGTAGAATTCCCGGATTATGTCGTAGTTGAGGTTAAGGGGAGGGTTTACCAAAACTCCCCACTGGCGGTGGTTTATTAATCGGGCCAACTCCCTCCAAGTGCCCCTGTCGCTTATGATGAATTGCCTCTCGGGCCAGAAGGTTCTGCCAAGAAGTTCCTCGTATCTTTCTTGGTTCCGAAGACTTAGGAAGCGAGAGGCGTCGAAACCCCCTTGGGGTCTAGATCCGGATGCCTCACCCCTTGAGCGTTTTCCTACTGGTCTTGGTGCCATCTGCAAGGAAAAGGCAAAGTCAGTGGATAGCATGCATGATTGAAAGGGATACGAGGTGAAACAAATGGAATTGGAAGGCATAAATAAGAAAAACATGTGTTCTGTTTCTGCTACAGTCGCACTGCGAACACACGGTCGCAGTGCGAAGCCATGCGAAAATTCTGGGCTGCCCAGAAGGATGGGTCGCAGTGCGAAGTTCATCTTTGCTCTGCGACCCTGACAGAACAAATCCATAAAATCCCTGGATAACTACCCTATACTCTTAAACTAAACTCTAAACAAAGCATGTTAGATGAATGATTGAGGATAAATGCACGGGTAATGGTTACAACTAACATGGCAACTTGTTTTGATCAAATTTCTATAAAATGGGTAGAGTGGATTTCGTGTAAGATTACTCACAGATGGGAAAGGAAATGAGCCTACTTTAACTACCCATGACATACATTTACTAGATTATAACTTATTCCTAGCATGGCAAGAAGAAACAGGAACTAATTACAATCCTTAAACCCTAAAATGGAAGTTTAAAAGTTTTAGCCAAAACCTGAGACCCATAACACGAATCAGAAGTAAAGCAGGATAGAGAAGAGGAATCGTACCTTACTGCTTGCAGAGAAGAGTGATTTTTACTTGGATTAGGAAAGAAGAAGAAAAATGGAGAAATGGGTATGATTTTTTTTGTTTTTGAAGAGTTGTTTTTGTGAGAAAAGAAAAGCTGTTCTTTTTTTAGTTATACAAGTTTAATAATAAAATAACGATTAGACAAAAGATAGTGGAAATAAGTGGTTGGAGGGAGTTAATGCTGGTTAGTGAATTTTGAAATCTGGGCTGACAAAAATCGCACGTTTCGCACTGCGAAGTAAGTTTGCTCTGCGAACCTCAAAATCAACTTCGCAGTGCGAATATACCCTTGCTCTGCGAAGTGCTCGAATTTTGAAAAAAAGAAACTCCTTTTTAACACAATGGTCATTTTTATTTCAGCTATAATTATGCATATAAAACAAATAATTAAGCAAGTAAATGTTGATTTCCCCTGATAAAAATAAAATACAAAGTAACAAACATGTGTGAATGTGAACGGGTGGTATGCAAGGATGTGATATGTAGGTTCAAAATTTCCCCCATCCTCACGTGTAGGCTCTAAATTGTGAAATCTCCTAAGAAGAGGTCCTTAGAGTCATAGACCTCACATGGAATTAGGGTTGTCTATGGACATACGTCGACATGACTTCAATTAATTCCACGTGAAAATCTCATCTAAGCGGGGTTGGAC
Source organism: Medicago ruthenica (assembly GCA_018208015.1). NCBI lineage: Eukaryota > Viridiplantae > Streptophyta > Magnoliopsida > Fabales > Fabaceae > Medicago > Medicago ruthenica. Next base: position 105,583,339 of record CM031373.1, on the reverse strand, counting down.
ATCCTACCTCACGGACATACGTCAACGCGGGCTTCCGCACACAACCTCCTTCTAACTTAGTTTTTTTCTCAAGCTCGGGTAGAGAGCCTCACACGTCCGGCATTAACCCGAACAATGTGGAGTAACATCACTCAAGTAACCCCCGCATTTGATATATATGATATGAATATAAAGCGGATAAAGCAAATATAAACATAAAGCATAAATATAACATGTATGAATAAAATAAATAAACATGGCGCGCAAAGAAAATAAAACAATTGGCTTTAAACCAACTAGGTTAGGCTTGACTCACTAGTGGGAACAGGGTCCCCAGTGAAGTCGCCAGCTGTGCGCACCTCGTTTTTTTCCTTGGGAAAAAGACGCGCAAATCCTCCGAGGTCGTTTGCAAACGCTCGGAGGGCCTTTGTGAAGCCGCCACCAAAGTTTTTGTGTAAAGGGAACGTTGATAAACCCTTAAGTTTTTTTTGTTTAAAGGGAAACGATAATAAAACCCTTTGACGATGAGGATAAGGATTTGGTCATCGCAACCATTGTCGGGTTCGGGAGTCGATTACGCAAGGGGAAGGTATTAGCACCCCTCACGTCCGTTGTACTCAACGGGAACCTTCTATTTGGTTAAAGCTTGAATTGTTTTTTAAATACTTTGCGCGCATGTTCATTTATGTTAAAAATATAATAAAAAAAAGGGGGGAAAAGAGATAAAAACAAACGAAAGAAAAGAAGGAAAAAAAAGTTTTTTATTATTGCGCTTGACAAGATGTCGATCTTGCTCCTACGTATCTCCCGGTAGTCGGAGAATTCAAAGCGTACGTAGTTCTTTGGTAGAAAAACGTACATGTGTTGGTTGATTTTAAATGGACGATGTTTTAACCGAATTCTTGCGATTAAAACGTAGCTTGTATGCTCGCGCTCGGGAGATTTATTAAGCGTATAGCTTGTATGCTCGCGCTTGGGAGACTTATTAAGCGTTTGTTCACGAATCGCATTAGAATTGTTAAAAGGTACGTCCGTTAGGGTAAAGGGTTAATTGGTCGCTATGGGACCAAGAGGTACAATGGACTCATACAAGTCAAACATTGACCGAGTGGACTCCGAAGAGTCGGGCGATTGTTCGATTGATCCACTGAGATCAAGAACAGGTACAATGGACTCGGATGAGTCGAACATTTACCGAGTGACTCAAACGAGTCGAGGGGTGAGTTTAATGGCCACGGGGGACCAAAAGGTTTGGATTGACCACAAGGGGCCAAGCTTTGGTTTGATTAGGGTTGTACATATTGAAAAAAAAGGAATGACGATTGTCCGAGCGACGAGACATACGTCACGCATTCGTACAATCGGGGCGATGGAGAGACATACGTCACACCATCCCTTTTTCATTCATGTTTTTGGGTTGAATCCTTTAGAAATCCCAAGGTATGTCAAAACATTTGGTTTGAAAACCCAAAATGGGAAGGTTTAGCAAATTTTGCTAGAAAACGCATAAGTTCGTCTCATTTTGCGAAAATGCGAACGTATTCGGCGTATGTTCATGTTTGAGTTTTGAAAGTCATGAACAATATTTATTGTTCAAGCTTAGATTGAAATGATGAACATAGCCTGTTTGTTCATGTGGTTTGAAAGTTTGGGAACATAACTTGCTTTGCAAGTTATCCACATAATGGTCATACGAACCTGTGATTTTGTCAAAATTATGCAAAATCCTTGTTATGGTTTGAAGAACATGGGTTTAAAAACTCTTAGGTTCTGAGCTCTGGGGCTAGAACCTCAAAATTGGTCATTTTGACACAAAAACTCAGATTCTGAGTTCTGTCATGGTCGCACTGCGACCATGACTTCGCACTGCGAAGCATGCGAAATTTTGAGTTCAGAAGCTGTTTCTGAACTTTTGTTCAGAAACAACTTCTGAACACACTCAGGACCTTTTAGGTGGGTGAAAAGCTTTGAGTTTTTGGGGTGAAAAAGGCTGGACAAACCAGTTTTGATGTTTTGAAAACCTTGGGATTTCTTTGAAATTCAAAAGGGGTTTTTTAGAATCAAATGGTTTTGAACCAAAATAGCTATGCAAACACAATTGTAAATGCAATATAAAAGCTTAGAAACTTACAGAACTCCTTAGCAAAGTTCCAGCTGCGATTGATTTGATTTGGTTGAAGGCTTTTGCAAGAGGTTTGAATATTTGGTGATGGTTTTGGAACTTTGTAATGCTTGGTGTTGGATTGATTTTTTCTGGTTGTTTGTGAGGGTTTGTAAGCTAAAATGAGTAGAGTTTCTGCTCTTGGAATGCTGTGTTAATTGTGTTTGTTCCCTTGGGCATTGCCTTCTATTTATAGGCCAAAACCAAATCTTTTTCATCATTACACAATCCCAAAATTCAGCTGATTTGTGGCTAAGATCAAGCTGGATCTTTTTGCATTAAATGCTAATGGATAGAGGAAACCTTGCCTTGCACCAAGGGGCAAGACTCAGCCTGATTTCAGCCACAAATTCAACCAATTCTAGAAGGTAATGATGAAGAACAAAGCTGAATTGCAATTGGCTAATGCTTGGGGATCAATCCTTGCAATCTCAATGGTTGATCAATAAAAATGTGCACTGTGATGTGCAGAGATTGAGGGATGAAAAAGGCTACTTATGGTTGGTGTGAGGGGTGAAAAGCTGCTGCAAAAACAGAGTAGGCACTCATGGCTTTTCAAGTGAGAAAATCCAGCTAGTTTGACTGGTTTTGGGGGGAGCAAGCAGGAGGAAAGTCCTCAAGCAGGTGGCTGGCAACCTTGTGGTGGTTAGCAGGTCACATGGGAGAGACTAGAGCTGCCCAAGGGCAAGCCCACTTGCTTGTCACATGCTAGGTTGGAAGAAAAAGCTTCCAACCTTGGCATTAATGGCAAGTTCTTCAATTCTGGTTTTGCTTGGCCCAATTAGCCATGAATGCTACTTAAAATAATTATGGAAATGATATGCAACAAATTCTGGAATTAAATCAAAGAAACCAAAAATCTGCAGAAAAATCGCAGACTTCGCAGTGCGAAGTGAGCTTCGCAGTGCGAAGTCAGCATTTTTGAAATGTTGACTTTTCTGTTGACTTTTGACTTTTTCCCCTCTTTGATTTTTTTTGATTTTTGTTTTAAAATGCTTAGGACAAAATTAGGGTACTACAACGGGTAGCCCGGCAGCCCGGGAAAAATTAATGCATGCATATACTGTTATGCATATACTGTTATGCTACAGGTTCGTTTCTTCTTCTTCCAGTCCACCTTACTGCATGCATATACTGTATACCTGTTATGTTCCTCTATATATAAGTCCAACCATCCCCTAGTATTTTTCTTCTTCTGATTTTCCTATATATTGCTGATCTTATTCATCTTCTTTAATTAATTTTGTTTGGCTGCACTTATTAACTATTAACTGAAGCTTGTATTCTGTACTAACATATTCAAGGAGAAAGCATCGTCAGAAATCAGTTTGGAGGATATATAGACAAGCAGTGACAAGTATATTTTGCTTTTCCACACAACCACAAGATTAATTAATGCCTCTTTTTTTTCTATCAAATTGTACTATATGTGCATAACAGCAAAAGTTTTTTTTTTTTTTAAAAAAAAAAGGTGTGCGCGGGCTGGCCCGGGAGCCCGTATAGGGCCGGGCTCGGGCTCTATTATTCTAGCCCGAATTTAAACAGGGCTTTTTAGCCCGGCCCTAAAAAGCCCGCAACCCGCTCGAGCCGGCCCGAAACGGGCCGGGTAGCCCGTTTTGACAGCTCTAGTTGACAGGAGAATTAGCGACTGATATGGAAGGGAAGAAATCTTCCCACATTCATAATCCTGCAATCCGTTACTTTCATAGGATCCTCGCTAACACTATCTTTGGCCGCGGTGACAGCACTGGTAATGTTAACATGAAAGAATTATTTGTTATTCACTGCGTCTTTGAATCCAAAGAAGTGAACACAGCGGCATTTATGCTTGCTCATATGCATAAAATGTCTAAAGCATCTAAGGGAGGTATTGCATTTGGAGGATTAGTGACCTCTATAGCCTATGCATTGGGGTTCGGTGAACAGATTGCGCAGCTGCCCGCACTCGAGGGTAGCATGAAAATTGATTTAAATACATGTATGGCACAAAAATTGATTAAAATGCAGCGCCATAATGAGTTTGTCTTAATGATTAGGAGTGCGCTGGTGCGTCATATAGTGTTACCTAACCCGACTTTAACTGAAGTCCGTAATCAGGGGAACTGGTTATATCCCCTGGATAATAACGCGGATGAGCAGGGTCAGGACACTGACACTGAGTTGGACCGACAAACTAGATTGTCTCCAACTCACGCTAATTTATCACACGCACCACCACCTCATCCCACTTATGATCCACCCCCTCCCTCGTATATGCATTCTGATTTCCCTGCAGGTACCTCATATACTTCCCAAAGCAGCGTCAAGTATGAGCTTAATGCTCTCAGACACGAGGTTGCAGACCTGCGCGCGGCCCAACAGGAAAGAAATGATCGGGAGGCGGAACGAGATCATCAAATGCGCGTGAACAACGACATGATCCGGCAAATGTTCACTTGGATGACTCGGCACGACATGCCTCCAGGCTGATCCTGATGATATTTGATCCACTAGGTAGTATTTTTTCCTTTTCTTTTATCTTTATTTATTTGTTCAGTCTGTTAAATAATCGAGTTTTATGTGTTATTGAGTCATTTTTTTTTGTGTGTTATTGCTTTGTTATTGAATTCTCCTGTCGAACCAAAAACAAATATGTACAAAATATTTATTTTTCTAATGATTTAGGATATGCAACTCAGTTAGAAAGTATGTAAGTTTCAAAGGTAGAAAGATTAAGGGTTGAGAATATTAGGGAAAACTTTGACAAAATCGGTATTGTTCCAACACCTAAAGCCTCCCGAATATGGATCCTAATTTAAATATCCATTGTGTCGTAGTCTCAAATTTTCCTGTTTTGTAGTAGTCCTCAAGTAGTTTATTTATCCAGTCGGACACCATCTATAGTCACACATTAAGTAGGTTAGTCGATGAATATAAGCGCGAATCATATAAATGGACCAATAATGGTTAACATTGAATATCTATGCAAAAAAAGCATCTCTGCGCAAAATGTGCAATTCAAGAGAAAGATATGTTAAAATCGACGCTAACCGGCTAGCCTACCATGTGTGTGACAATATTATAGATACTTAAGGGTCTTAATGTGACTGTCTTGAATGAAAGAGGATGAACGAAATTGGGGGTAAAAGACTAAGGTACAATAGCATGATTTAAATTAGTATGATAGGAGGGAGACTTTTGTCCGCAAAATGCGGTTTGTGTTGTTACAATGCCTTTGGTGTTAATGCTAGTACCTACGGAGTTAACCTTTGACCAATTCAACTTTGAAACCATACATGATCAATTGTGATGCTACTTTCTTAAGTCTATATCTGTTAGTTGCTGCATTCTACTATTTTTCATATGCAAGCTAGTTGCTTGTCGACAAGCAATGGTTCAAGTGTAGGGGAGTTTGATAACACGTAAAATGCACTGATATTTTGACTCGATTTACACATGTTTTAACCTTGATGTTTTAGTTTTTTTAGCAATGTTATGCTGGTATTGTTTGTCTGTTTCAGGTATCGCATGATTTAAAGTCCGTACGAGTCTAAATGATGAAAAAACAGTGAAAAGGGTAGAAAATTCAAAGTCATCAGAAAATAAACTCTGCAAGGGTGCTAGTCAACAAAGCCATGACGAAAAAAGCATCAAAGTTTTTATAGAGAAATCCTGCAATTTAGAAACAGCTATATTTTAAGTTCTTGTACTATAAGTTTTCAGATTTACCTTTTTCTACTGTATAACTTTACTACCTTAAATCTAAGTTTTAAGTTCTTACAATTCTAATTCCATTACTGCAATTCCAATTCCAATGTCATTATAATTTTTTTTTTCTAAAAGAGTATATAAATTTGTTTTATTATTACCGAAAAAGCAATTGTTGATAAATAAAAAAAAAATCCAAATAGTAAACCACAAAACAACTTTAGCTTTGATGGTAGTAGCAGTGTGTTTTAATGTCTGTGATGAGATTTCCAAGTTTTGGCACCTCCTATGATTCAACCCATATACTAAGTAAATGCCACCCCATATACAAGTACTAGTCTGCCCAAAGCAATTATCGCAGAAAGAAAAAACAACTTTTTATTGGATCGAAGTAACCATTGATATAAAAACTGACAATGTCAATAAAAAATAGATGGTGTCACCGTATTGGATCGAAGCAACTTTTTTTTTTTAAAAAAATTTCTTGACGGTCGTCACCATATATGACGGGCGTCACGACTGGTGACGGGAGACCGACACTGACGGTCTGCATGTCCGTCTCTTTTTTATTCGTGACGGTCGTCACCGAAACTGACGGGCGTCACACATGGCGACGGGATGCCCAACAGTGACGGGCTGCACGTCCGTTTTATTTTTTGGTGACGGTCGTCATAGAATCTGACGGGCGTCATAAATGGTGACGGGTTCCCAACACTGACGGTCTGCATGTCCGTCTCCATATTTCTTGGTGACGGGCGTCACACCCGGTGACGGGTAAACCGTCAGTTATTTTTTACCTATACCATTAATTCCTCTATACCTATAACATTAATGACGCACGGTTTCCGGTAAAGACGCACGGTGCCTACCCTTTCATATTCCCACTCCTTCATTAACCATGCGCCTAGCCTTTTCATTCTCCCACAACCGAACCGCAGCTTCTGATACGTATCCTCTCAGTTAGAAGCAAACAACCATGGCTGATCGTGGTGCTGAAGCTCTGCTTTCCTACCATTGTTTAACGGGTAAACTACTGCTTCACTCATACTTAGAGTTGATTTTTGTACGGTTTTTATGAAATTCACTTCAGTATGTTTTAAAATGATAAGGTTGCAGTGTAGCAATTTTGTAGGCTTGTGGTACTGTGACTGAGTCTAGATAGTTGGTTGGGAATGCTATGGAAGATACAGTTCGTTATACAGTATTGTTAATTGTGATTTACATGCCAATTCATTGTTTGTTGCATTCCATACATCTGCTTTCTCTGTTTTTACGCTTACCTAATTTCTATGTGTTAACAACTAAGTGATTAGTCCCTACATAGAACTTGAATGAGTTTGATAGAACTTTAAAATAGTGTTTGTAGAAATTATTAAATAATGTACTCAGTAAATATATCAGTCACAGTTTTGATATTGGCCATTTGTAAGGATGAAATTGATCTTCTGCAGTCCATGGCCCTTTTTTTCAATCCTACTTTGTCACAACAAGGTTGCCAATTGAGATAAGAAAAATTTAGACAATTTGAGGCAAGCAATAGAGAGAGAGTCTAGGGAAGTCGACTATGACCCATAAACCCACTATCTCAATTTATTTTATTTCATTGAACGATGAAATTAAACTGTTCACATTATATTTTGTATGATTTTTTTTGTTCCTTTTTTTTAAAGAAATGTTTAAGTTGTTTTTATCTATTGGTATTTTGTAAATTTTATGTTGTTTTGAATATGGATTTATGGTTTGCCAAAGGACACTTGTCGAGTAGGGATAAGAAATAGGACACTTGATTGTTAACATATGCTGGATGACACTAATCACGTATTTTCTTAATTTTGTTAACCGAACCTCTTCATCCTAATCCTGTTAATGACATTGACAAGATCGTTAATTCTCTGCGGCTGAAATACAAGACTTATATTGTCGAGTATGAGGTTGATTGTGTAAGTGTAATTTCATTGTTTTCAATAAAACCTCTGTCTTTTTGTTTGTTTTGTTTGTGTGTGTCTTAAATTTATTTGAGAATTTATGATTGCCTGTTTTGCTTCAGGGTGCTGTTATGATGCCTACCTGTTTTGGTTCTGACTTTGGTGATCAAATAGACAACTATGCGACACTGATTGACCGTAATAACAATCAGTTTGAAATTAAGTTTGAGAGATTCAATGGTTTCATTTTTTTGACGAAAGGTTTTGCTGCTCTCCGTGATTTCTATGGCATAAGCCTTGGTGCGTGGCTTACTTTGGTTTACGAAAGATTTGGGAGATTTCGGCTGAAGAAAATCAAATCTAGAATTAAGAGGAAAATTGATTTCCCTATGTTTAATCCTCCGATGAGGTTTGTTGTTGAAAAAAATGTTAGCCCTGATCATTTCTTGCTTGGTTTTCCTGAGTCGATTCACCAGTTGTCATACCGTCATGATTTGAACAATTTCGCCGTTTCTTATGAGAAGTACCTTACTGCATCGGATATCAATTCAGGATTTTTGGTAAGTTAACATATATTTGCTAAGTTAAACTTATACAGCGTTTCGTACTTATTTCTTTCCTGTTATTGCAGAAATTGACCAACATTGGATTTTGTGAGCTATCTTTGGACAAGGATAACACTGCTTTGGCGCTTATAGATGATAATGGTAACAACTGGGACTGCATTCTTGTTATTGGAACTCTTACCCAAAGCACTTGGAGGATAGGAGGAGAGTGGAAGAGAATGGTTGATGCACAGAGGCTTCAGCGTGGTGCGTACATGATTATTGGTGCTCCAGTTGCTGGGAATAACAAAACGGTTTACTTTAGTGTCAAACGTCTTTGAACCTTTAAAACCCTATGTCAAGTGAAATCAAGTTCCAAACTATTTGCCTTATTTGAGTTTTGGTTTATGCCATCATGTTTTATGACATTTCCTTTCATTCTGTTTTTATTTTTGTTCTCTTTTGCGTACCTGTTCAATTATCATCTTTCAGTTCAATTGTAAGCACTTCCATCTTAAGCAAAATGTAATGAAATCATCAGATTGTCATTTTTAATTTTATCGGATGCAAAATATTATGATCGTTAATTTCATTGTTTAATGTAATGTTTTTTAATTTTGAATCAAATGTCGTAGTTTCGATCAAAATGTCGTAATTTTGAAACAATTTATACTTATTATCTTTTGTTTTCCTTTCTAGATTTTATTAAAAAAAAGTTCATTAAAAGCACGGACTGAGCAAAAAAGCACGGACCGTGCAAAAAAAGCACGGTCTGGCCTCTAGTTCGCACGACCGTGCGTTAAGATCGTGCGTATTGTACATTTACAGTTACCTCTTCATTCTCCCACATTCAAAACGCACGGTCTGGCCAGTAGGGCGCACGACCATGCGTAAAGATCGTGCGTTCTTGGAGTTTTTGACAGAATCATTTACACAGAACTATGGTGTCGCGTCGAATTTCGGATGTCAAGCTATTGGGAAGCATTGAATCACTAATGTTAAACCACGACTGAACTTTTAATTTTCCGGGGAGAAAAGGAAAAAAGTTCGAAATTACCTTGAAAAAGATTTTAGGTTCGGAAGTCGATTATGCGAGGGGAAGGTATTAGCACCCCTCACATCCGTTGTACTCAACGGGAACCTCTTAGTCGGCTTAGGCTTGAAATGTTTCGAGAATTTTACTTGCGTGTTTAAACATATATAAAAGGAAATACAATGTGAAGCGAAGAAAGAGATAAAAACAAACGAAAGAAAGAAAAAAGAAGTTTTTTATTAATGGGCTTGACAAGATGTCGATCTTGCTCCTACGTATCTCCCGGTAGTCGGAGAATTCAAAGCGTACGTAGTTCTTTGGGTAGAAAAAGTTTGTATGTTGGTTTGTTTTAGTTAAAAAAGATTTGATCGCGTCCGAGCGAAAAAGTTTGAAAAAAAAAAGAGGAAGTAATGAAAGTAAATGTCAACTGTTCTGGTTGTTGCCGAACTGGCCATTGACGACAATGCATAAAAGTAAATGATTTGATAAAAAAGGATTTGCACTCGGACTTGAACAAAGGTTTTAAAACGAACGAAAGCGTAAAAGGTTTTTAAATGGTGAAAGACGAACGCTAAGGCGATAAACTCGCGCAAGGCGTAAATGTTTTAAGATAGAAAGACAGACGCACAGAGGCGTAAAAATTTTGAAAATAAACGACAAACGTGCGAAGGCGATAAATTCGCGCAGGGCGTAAATGGTTGAAAATAAACGCGCAAAGGCGCGAAAGGTTCGGATTGACCACGAGGGCCAAGAAAAGGGTAAAAATGGCCACAAGGGGGCCAAGGGAAGATTGAGCGTGCGAGACGCATCAAGGGTGAAATGACGGTTGCCCGAGCGACGAGACATACGTCACGCATTCGTGCAACCGAGGTTTGGGGAGACATACGTCAAGCCATTCCCGTTTCATTCAAGTTTGGTTTTGTTGGGACTCTAAGGAATCTCAAAAGGAACAAAAATGCCTTAAAGGGAACGTTAGAAAAAGGAGGAAATCACGAACAAGTTTGTTGTTCGAGTTTATTAAAATCATGAACATTGCTCGTTACTTAAGCTATCGAAACTCAAGAACGAGCGTAGTTCAAGTTCGAATGATGAACAAAATCATAAGACATGCACAAAATTGGAAAGTTCACAAGTTCGGCTCAATTCCGAGCTTGGTTTAAAAAGAATGAGCAAGTTCGGCTTAAGTTTGCGTTTGGATTGAAAATCATGAACAACGTGGTTGTTCAAGTTTGTTTTGAAAATAAACGAACTTTAGCTTATTGCTCAACCTTGGTTTTGAAAATTGAAGAACATGACTTGTTTCACAAGTTACTCAAAATTTATCGCACGAACATGTGAAATTTTCAAAGTTGTGCATGATTATGAATTGGGTTTGGACAAAAATGGTTTTAAACCTCTTTAGGTTCTGAATCAAGGGCTGGAACCCCAAAAATTTGACATTTGGATGCCTGATTCATGTTCTGAGTTTCACATACTTCGCAGAGCAACCAGAACTTGGCTCTGCGAAGTCAGGTTCTGATGTGTTCGCAGTGCGAGCAATACTTTGCTCTGCGAAGTATGCGAAATTTTGAACTCAGAAGCTGTTTTTGAACAGAAGTTCAGAAACTGCTTCTAAGCAAGCTTCAGAACCTAAAGGGGGTTAAAAAGCTTTGCAAAATTGAAGGAAAAGGAGGGTAAACTCAGTTTTAAGGCTTGGCCCCTTTGAGGTCCCTTTTGAGTTTCAAAAGGGGTTTTTGTACACAAAGTGGAATTGAACAAAGCAAATAATGAAAACAGCAAACACAATGAAAAATAAAGATTAAAGGAGACTTACAGAACTCCTAGCAATGCTTGAGCAATAGGTTGGAAGTGGTTTGCTTGATTGGTTAGAGGCTATGGACAATGCTCTAATTGGTTTTTGCTTTGTGTATGAACTGATTTGGTGCTGCAATGCAAGGGATCTTGGTGTGAATTTCGTGTGGGTAAGGCTGTGTATGTAACTGGTTTTTTCAATGTGTGAAATCCTTGTGCCTTGCCATTCCTTTTATAGGCAAAAAATGCAATCCTTGCAATGATGAACAAAATCTTAGAGCCTAGCTGACTTGGGGCTAAATTCAGGCTAGAACACTTTGCATTTAATGCTAATGGATAGAAGTTGCTTTGCCTTGTGCCAAGGGGCAAGACCTTGACTGATCTCAGCCACAAATGCAACTGATTCTAGAAGGTAATGATGAGAAAAACTGCAAAACAGGGCAGCTGCAAAAGGGGTGATTCTTGGGATCAATCCTTGCAATATTGGAAGGCCAAGCAATGAAAACGTGTACTGCCATGTACAGGGAGATTGGGGGAAGCAAAATGAGCATGTGGGCTGGTGTGTGGGAGGAGAAATCCAGCTCAAAACAGGGCAGCACAAACAGCTTTTTGCAAGCAAAAACCACTTAAGTTTGACTGGTTTTGGTAGAGAAAAAGGGAAGGAAAGGGATCAAGTAGCTGACTGGCAAGCTCAGGTTGGATGATGGGTCAATTTGGAGGGACAAGAGCTGACCAAGGGCAGCCAATTTGTTTGAGCACATGTAAGGTTGGAAGAAAATCCTTCTTTCCTTTTACCTTTAATGTCACACTTTGATTCTTGCCTTGCTGCACCATTTCAGTCAAAAATAGCAATAATAATAATAATAATAATACTAATAATAACAATTGCAAATGAAAACAAAAAGGATAAATCAAGAAATAAAATTCTGCAGAAAAATTCGCAGAGGTCGCAGTGCGAAGGTCACTTCGCACTGCGAACTCCCTTTTTTTTGAATTTTTGTATTTTCTTAAAACAAAATAAGTAAGAATAAAATAAAATAATAAAAATGAATAATGATAATGGCAAGGATAATAATGATAAGGCTAGTAATGATAAAAATCATAAAAAAGTGATGATAATAATAAAGATAATAAATAAAATGAAAAAGTTAATAACATTAGTAAACAAATAAAATAAAGATAATAAATAATAATAATAAAACATTAATAATAATAAAAAAGATAATAATAATAAAATACAAGAGTAATGGTATTAATAATGATAATGTTAATAAAGGTAGTAATGCTTATGGTGAGGAAAATGCAAATAAAATCCAATGAAATGATGAAAAGTAATAAATGATGAAATAATAAAATATAAAACAAAGAAAAATATGAGTCAAAAAATGGGGTATGACAGATGCCCCTATTTAAGTTTCTTCGTCCCGGAGATAAAAAGTGAAATTTGAAATGGACGGGTCGAAGAGACTTAAATATAGAGTACGCCATTTTTTGACTAAATATTTTTCTGAATTGTAAATGCTATGAATGCATGTATGCAAATGTTATGAATACTTGTAATGTAAACATGAATGCAAAGATGATAAGAATGACCATATTGGGGATAAATGTCAGCTGTTCGGGTTGTTGCCGAACTGCCGCTGACGACACGAAATAAAAGGTAAATGTCAGCTGTTCGGGTTGTTGCCGAACTGGCCACTGACGACAAAAAATGAAAAGAATGTCAACTATTCGGGTTGTTGCCGAACTTGCCATTGATGACAGGAAATAAAAAGAATGTCAACTGTTCGGGTTGTTGCCGAACTTGCCATTGACGACAGAAAATAAAAAGAATGTCAACTGTTCGGGTTGTTGCCGAACTTGCCATTGACGACAGGAAATAAAAGAATGTCAACTGTTCGGGTTGTTGCCGAACTTGCCATTGACGACACTGGGGATGCGGCTGACAAGCCGTTCTTTACAGAACTGCCCCTTCGGTTGGGGAGAAGTGATGCACAAGCTGTTCATTAAAGAACTTGCCGCTTGGCACAACACTGGGGAATATGCACAAGCTGTTCATTAAAGAACTGCCACTTGGCATAAAGACATGGTAAAAAGGTGCGCAAGCTGTTTGTTTGAACTTCTACTTGGCGTAAAAGGGTGACATCTCTGAACCAGACAGACTGGGGATGACACTTGGGGAAAAAGAATTCACGAATTGCTCGTGATTGATTGATGAGACTCATGATAGTTAGAACAACCATGTATGATATGTAGTATGCTGCATGTATAAATGTACATATGTATGAATGCGTGAATGTATGAATGAATGCATGACTGTCACTGGGGACGTCGTGTGAGAGATGGGCTTGTACTGGGGATACCCAAAATGTTTGTTAAGGAATTGCCCCTTAATACAAGGATACAATGAGAGTAGCACAAGCTGTTCGTTAAAGAACTACCGCTTGGCGAAAAGGAGATTGAAATCCCTAGACCAGACAGGCTGGGGATGACACTCGACTGTTTGTTGTGGGAAATGCATGATATGAATGTGAGATGCATGTTAATGAATTATTTTGATATGATGCATGAATTATGCTGACCTGGGGGATGACAGACGTCACGTTGGACGCTGGGGGTTATGATTTGGGCGCCGAGCAAAATCGGGCTTGGATGAGATGCCGAGCGAGGTCGGGCTTTGGTAAGATGCCGAGCGAGGTCGGGCTTTGGTTGGATGCCGAGCGAGGTCGGGCTTTGGTTGGTTGAGACTCCACTTGGGGGATATGCCAATAAGATTGGGCTTTGCTTGTGACTTCGCTGGGGATACAAGGATCATTTTGGAAGCATGATCGATATCCAGCCTTCGATGCCAATGGTGATTGGGCTTTTGTGAGTAGGTGCCAACGACAATTGGGCTTTATGGTGTGCCAATGAATATTGGGCTTTTGGTTTGGGTGCCGAGCGAGGTCGGGCTTTTGTTGTTTGGATGCCGAGCGAGGTCGGGCTTTTGTGATTGGTTGCCGAGCAAAGTCGGGCTTGGATGAGATACCGAGCGAGGTCGGGCTTTGGTAAGATGCCGAGTGAGGTCGGGCTTTTGTTGGATGCCGAGCGAGGTCGGGCTTTGGTTATGTTTGGATGCCGAGCGAGGTCGGGCTTTTGTTATGTTTTGTGAGTGGGAATGCCAATGAAAATTGGGCTTTATTTGTGATTGTGTTTGTAAGGGCCAATGAAAATGGGGCTTTTTGGAAATGGGGTTTGTGAGTGCCAATGGATTGGGCTTTGGATGGAAATTGTATTTGTATGTGCCAATGAAAATTGGGCTTTTGCTATGATTGGGTGTCAAGCATGGTTGGGCTTTGTGAATTGCTTCTGGGAGTGCCAATGACAATTGGGCTTTTTGGTGGGAGATTGTGAGGAATGCCAATGACGATTGGGCTTAATGTGAAATTGTAGTTGTGATTGCCAATGACAATTGGGCTTTGGGTTTTTTTGTAGGAAATTGTGTTTGGGATGCCGAGCGAGGTCGGGCTTAGTGATTGGATGCCGAGCAAGGTCGGGCTTTGATTGTAATTGGATGCCGAGCGAGGTCGGGCTTTGGTTGTAGTTGGATGCCGAGCGAGGTCGGACTTTGGTTTGTACAGGCAATTTGATATTCCCATTTATCCAAGATTGCACTAAACACAAAATTTATATCATACAGCTCAAGTTAATAATATGTTTATTAATGAACCATGCCTAACACACATTTTTGTTAAACAAATTGAATATTAATTGCGCGGGTAATGAACACTCATCCGGCAAGTTTGCTAACATTCCTATCAAGTTATGTGTCCATCTAATCATCGTTTCTAAAAGCACGAAAGCATTGATCACAAGGTCTTTGAGGGTTGTAATTTGGCTTGGGTACAAAAGAAATGTCATATGTGGGGAAATTGTATTCAAATGGCCAAGCAAAGGAACATTCTTTCTAATTATACACTTCCTCCTTATTCAATCACAACTTTTGGTGATTTTCCAAGGTTTTTTCTTTGATCTTGACAACCTTTTGATTTATTGATTTTTTTTCTCTTCTCTTTTGAGATTTCTTGATTTGTTTTTCTTTCTTTTTTTTTTTGTTGTCAAGATCAAATATAAAATTCACCATTCTATGGCATTCACAACCTCTTCTTTTTTCCAACTTAATCAAAGATGATACCCTAATTGAATGTTTGAAATTCTGGCCAGGCAATACTTAAGAGATAAACGCAGGTTCTGAACCAACAGGTTCTGAACAGAACTTAGCACAATATAAAAGCAGATAAACAGCAAAAAAGTAAAGTGCAGGAAAGCTAAAAACACACAGAGGTTTGTTAACCCAGTTCGGAGTAAACACCTCCTACTCTGGGGGATACCAATCCAGGAAGGAATTCCACTATAGGAATTAATCCTTATGACTCAAGACACTGACTCCCAGTTCCCAGCCTAAGCAATTAACTTCCTCCTAGTCTTGAATTCTACCCAACACGTTGAGTATTAGAGACCACTAACTTCCTATTCAAGTAACTGCAACCCAGCTACTTGAACTACCCTTTGAACTTAACCCAGTTCTGAACACAAAAACTCCCCTGTTTTTTTAACACACCTTCAAAGACAAAACTTCATTCGTACCTAAAGGCTTAGAATGAATTACAACTCAATAACACACCTAAACCAACTCAATAGAGTGGTGCACAAATAAAGCTAAAAGCTTAAAAAACTCTAAGACTTAATATCTCTGATTTTCTTCAATAATTCGTGTCTTGAATAGCAACAGCCCTCCTCTATTTATAGCCTTCAGTCTTGCAGAATAAAATAACAAACTAATCTTTCTGATTTGATTTGTTACTGAAATAAGATTGGTCCAATAATGTAACAAATAAAACTGTACTGAATCTTCTAAAGATTATAACAGGAAAATATGAATTTCATATCTTTGAACCAAATCTTCAATAAAATCTTCTCCAAATAAATCAACATTCTAGAAGCCATATGCGTGGATAAATCTTCAATAAATCTTGCAAAGATTCGCATAGAAAAACCTTGAAAATAACCAGCTTCTGATGAAGTCAACATAAGTCAACGCTGGCATCAGAACCTGACTTCAGCTTCTGAAGTGCTACAGTGCTTTCAGCTTCTGATGACATTTTCAGCTTCTGAATGGCTTCAAAACACAAAACTTGCAACAGAAGAAATGTTTCAAATATGGAGATGCTTCTATTCAATACTTTGGTTTTGCCAAAACATGCAGCCAACACCAAAAGATTCAACAATCTCCCCCTTTGGCAAATTTTTGGCTAAAACCATCCAAGTTCTTCAATCTCCCTTATAATCAACTCAGCAATGAAGAACTCCACAATAATATATCACAGCATAAACATAAGCAGCGGACACAGCTATGAAAAACACAAACCAGCTTCAGTTCTACAAAACATAACAGCTACTGAAGCACACATAACCAAGTACTGATCAACTTCTGATCACAACCATGGTATCAGAGCTACTCCAAGGTATCAGAGCTACTGATCAACTCTTGATCATCACAAACACTCCCCCTTACTTCTGAATCTCCACAACACTCCCCCTGCAACTCAGCTTCTCACACAAACTCCCCCTCACTACTGAACTACAGAGAAACATGGTATCAGAGAAACATCAGAAGCACACTTCAGGATCACAAAAACACTCAGGATCAAAACAACCTTGTACTCCCCCTGAAACACATATTCCCCCTTGATCATATCTGCATATAATGCTTTGGTATCAGAGCAAAACACCTTCTGAAACAAAGACACACATATCTGAAATGCAGCAATACATCTTCTATTTCTTGATATCAGAGCCAACAGAGCCAACACACTGCATAAGATTTTCTCCCCCTTTTTAGCCATAAAATTCTGACAAATCATACCCTTCATATAGAGAAGAAAAACTGCACAAACAACTTCAACTACTGTCCCAGTTTGAACTTCAGACTTAGTATCAGAGACAGCATCACACTTAGCACTAACAAAACTGGCAGGTACTCTATCTTCCTCACATCCAGTTTGCTTTAATTGCTATAAATTTTCATGTAAGCACACTCCTAACTTGCTTCTCAGATTCTCAAACTGTTTAGCATCCAAGGCTTTTGTGAATATGTCAGCAACTTGTTCTTCAGTAGCTACATGTTCCAGCTGAATAACTTTATCCTCCACAAGGTTTCTGATGAAATGGTGTCTGATATCAATGTGTTTAGTTCTGCTGTGCTGTATTGGATTCTTAGAGATGTTGATTGCACTCAAATTGTCACAAAATAAGGTCATAGTTTCTTGATTAATGTTGTACTCCTCCAGCATCTGCTTCATCCACACCAATTGTGAGCAACTACTCCCAGCAGCAATATACTCAGCTTCAGCAGTTGACAGTGAAACACAGTTTTGTTTCTTGCTGAACCAAGATATTAAGTTATTTCCTAAAAAGAAACATCCTCCTGAAGTGCTCTTCCTGTCATCAGCACTTCCAGCCCAGTCAGCATCACAAAATCCCATCAGTTCAGAATTTGAACTGTGTGAGTACATGAGTCCATAGTCACTTGTGCTACTAACATACTTCAGGATCCTTTTAACTTGTGTCAGATGACTCATCTTAGGATCAGCTTGATATCTTGCACAAACTCCAACAGCATAAGTGATATCAGGTCTGCTTGCAGTTAAATACAATAGGCTCCCTATCATGCTTCTGTACTGACTCTGATCAACTGATACTCCTTGTTCATCTTTGGTTAGCTTCAGATGAGTAGCAGCTGGTGTCTTCTTATGAGCAGCTGATTCCATTCCAAACTTCTTCACTATGTTCTTGGCATATTTACTCTGAGAGATGAAGATTGTATCTTCCATTTGCTTAACTTGTAATCCAAGAAAATATGTCAGTTCACCAACTAGGCTCATTTCAAATTCTGACTGCATCTGCTGAACAAACAATTTGACCATCTTCTGAGACATCCCTCCAAACACTATATCATCCACATAAATCTGAGCAATCATCAGACTCCCATTTCCATCTTTCACAAACAAGGTCTTATCAGAACCTCCTTTTCTGTAACCTTGAGCCACAAGAAACTGAGTTAATCTTTCATACCATGCTCTTGGTGCTTGCTTCAATCCATACAGGGCCTTCTTCAGTTTGTAAACATGATTAGGAAAATTATGATCCACAAATCCTTTAGGTTGTTCAACATAAACTTCTTCTTGCAGATATCCATTCAAAAATGCACTCTTCACATCCATCTGAAACAACTTGAACTTGAGAATGCAGGAGACACCCAACAACAGTCTTATGGACTCTAGTCTGGCCACTGGTGCAAAGGTCTCATCAAAATCCAATCCCTCTACTTGAGTATAGCCTTGAGCAACCAACCTTGCTTTGTTTCTGACTACAGTACCATTTTCATCTGTTTTATTCTTGAATATCCACTTAGTCCCAATCACATTCAGCCCTTTAGGTCTTGGAACTAGATCCCACACTTCACTCCTTTTGAATTGATTCAACTCATCTTGCATTGCTTCAATCCAAAATTCATCAGTTAGGGCTTCTTTCACATTTTTAGGCTCAACCTTTGACACAAAGCATGAATCAGTAGCAGCAGCATCTGATCTTCTGGTTCTGACACCTTGATCTAAGCTACCAATGATTAAGTCTTTAGGGTGATCCTTCTGAACTCTAATTGATGGCCCTTTACCATTTGGAACTTGATCTGGTTGATCTTCTGCTTCTTCAGACTCTGAATGCTTTTCTGCTTCTGAAGTTTGTTCTTCTGAGGCTTCAGACTCTGGAACAACTTCAGGTTCATTCTTTTCATTCTCAGCAGACAAATCATCAATAACCACATTTATGGACTCCATCACAACCTTGGTTCTGGAATTAAACACCCTGTAAGCTCTGCTGTTCACTGAATAACCCAGGAATATGCCCTCATCAGACTTAGGATCCAGTTTTCTCCTATTTTCTCTGTCAGCCAAAATGTAACATTTACTGCCAAACACATGAAAATATTTGACTGTAGGCTTTCTCCCTTTCCACAATTCATACAGAGTTGATATAGTACCCTTCTTCAAAGTGACTCTGTTGTGTATGTAACATGCAGTGTTCATTGCTTCAGCCCAGAACATATATGGCAACTTCTTAGCATGCAGCATCACCCTTGCACATTCTGCTAAAGTCCTATTCTTCCTCTCAACTACACCATTTTGCTGAGGAGTAATAGGTGCAGAAAACTCATGTTTTATACCTTCAGAAGCACAGAATTCTGAGAAACTCTTGTTCTCAAATTCTTTGCCATGATCACTTCTGATTCTGACAATCCCACAGTCCTTCTCTCTTTGTAATTGAGTACATAAGTCTTTAAACACTTCAAAAGTATCAGACTTCTCTCTAACAAAGTTGATCCATGTGAATCTTGAGTAGTCATCTACCATTACAAAAGCATACCTCTTTCCTCCAATACTTTCTACTTGCATAGGCCCCATTAAATCCATATGAACAAGTTCTAGTACTTTAGTAGTTACATGGTGAACTAATCTGGGATGAGATTTTCTTGTTTGTTTTCCAATTTGACAATCACCACAAACATTGTCCTCATTGATCTTCAGATTAGGCACACCTCTGATAGCTTCAGTACTTAGGATTTTCTTCATGCCTTTCAAGTGCAAATGTCCCAGTTTCTGGTGCCAGAGTTTGACTTCTTCTTTTGAACTCATAAGACAAGAAGTCAGACTTCTTTCTTCTTCAGAAACCCACAAGTAACAATTGTCTTTGGATCTGCAGCCTCTCATCTGAATCTTATCTTCCTGATCAGTAACAATACACTCTTGCTTGTTGAAATTAACTTTCAAATCCTGATCACACAGCTGGCTAATACTGATCAGATTAGAGGTTAATCCTTCCACCAGTAGCACATCATTAAGTCTGGGCAAGCCTTCTCTGATCAAATCTCCAATACCCAGAATCTGACCTTTTACACCATCTCCAAATGTCACATAACTTCTGGAGTATGATCTGATATTGCTCAGTAGTTTCTTCACACCAGTCATGTGCCTTGAACACCCACTATCAAAATACCAGTCTTCTTTTGAAGTAGCTCTCAAAGAGGTATGAGCAATCAGGCCTACATTCTGAACTTTGGGCTTCCACACCTTCTGAACATTGTGACTGATAGTAGCTGGTTCAACTCTTCTATATTGGAAGTGTTCAGGGTAACCATACAATTCAAAACAGAATGGTTTGATATGCCCTCTCTTTCCACAATGATGACAGACCCATGGATGATTCCTCCTCCTTCTGTTTCTGAACAATTTCTGGGGTTGCTTCTGAGGTAGCATCTGAACATGCTTCTGACCTTGCATCTGAGGTATCTTCTGAGCTTGCTTTTGAGGTCTCATCTGAATATGCTTCTGACCTTGCATCTGGGCTTGCTTCTGAGGTCTCTTCTTTGATATTCCAGCCATAGAATCATGAGTTTGAGTAGCAGGAACAAAACTCATCTCTTTAGGAATCTGAGTCTGATCAACAAAACCTAAACCAGTTTTTCCTTGTTGCTGATTCCCCAAAATGTCCTCCAACTTATCAGTAGCAGAGTTCAACATCTTCACTTGCTTTTTCATTTGATCAAGTTGGGAGTTCAGTTGATTCACCTCTTCTTTTAAATCTGAATTCTGTACTAACAGTTCACCTTTTTCAGCTTCCAATTGAAAAATAGTCTCCTTCTGATCCAGCACTTGTTTGCAAACCTCAGCACTTCTGGTATAAAGCTTCCTGTAATTGTCAGCTAGTTCATCATAAGAGGTTTTAGCAGCTTCAGACACAGATGAGGTTTCAGACTCTGAGTCAGACTCTGAAAAGGTTTCAGACTCTAAAACAGGCTCCTTCTTCAAGATAGCTCCTGACCTCACAACTAGACCAGTATCACACATATCAGATTCACTAACATCATCTTCTTCAGAACCATCATCAGACCATGAAATAGCTAGGCTCTTTTTCTGCTTCTTGAGAAAAGTGGGACATTCAGACTTGATGTGTCCATACCCTTCACACTCATAGCACTGCACACCTTTAGCTTGGTTACTTTTCTCCTCAGACTTGGTCTTCTTCTCATCAGTTTGTTGCTTTTTGTTATTGAATCTGAAATTCTGACCTTTGGCTTTGGCTTTTCTGTTAACATTCTTCAGAATCTTGTTGAATTGTTTTCCCAGCAACACTAGAGCTTCTGATAAGTCATCCTCTTCAGACTCTTGTTGATCATCAGCTTCAGTATTCACAGTAAAGGCTATACCTTTCCCTTTCTTATCAGGCTGTTTGCAGAATGCAGTCTCAAAGTTGAGCAATGACCCAATAAGCTCCTCAAGCTTCATAGCAGAAATATCATGAGCCTCCTCAATTGCAGTGACCTTCATGTCAAATCTTCTAGGCAGGGACCTGAGGATTTTTCTCACCAACTTCTCATCAGACATCTTCTCCCCAAGTGAGTCAAAAGAATTTGCCATGTCCAGCACATTCATGTAAAAATCTTGAATGGATTCATCCTCCTTCATCTTCAGGTTCTCAAACTTGGTGGTCAGCAGCTGCAATCTAGACATCTTCACCTTAGAAGTTCCTTCATGAGTGGTCTTCAGAATTTCCCAAGCATCCTTAGCCACAGTACATTGTTTGATGAGTCTGAACATGTTCTGATCAACACCATTAAAGATAGCATTCAAAGCTTTTGAATTTCCCAGAGACAGATCATCTTCAGCTTTGGTCCATTCCTCCTCAGGCTTCAGAACCTCAGTCTTGTTACCATCTTTGTCTGTATACACAGGATGATCCCAGCCTTTAATCACAGCTTTCCAAGTCCTGCTGTCAATAGATTTTAAGAATGCACACATCCTAGACTTCCAATACTCATAGTTTGTGCCATCTAGTAGGGGTGGTCTATTGACATAGCCTCCTTCTCTATCCATGCTTGCTAGAAATTAGTCCTCTGGATCTCACCCAAATTACAGGCAGGGTGCCTGCTCTGATGCCAATTGAAATTCTGGCCAGGCAATACTTAAGAGATAAACGCAGGTTCTGAACCAACAGGTTCTGAACAGAACTTAGCACAATATAAAAGCAGATAAACAGCAAAAAAGTAAAGTGCAGGAAAGCTAAAAACACACAGAGGTTTGTTAACCCAGTTCGGAGTAAACACCTCCTACTCTGGGGGATACCAATCCAGGAAGGAATTCCACTATAGGAATTAATCCTTATGACTCAAGACACTGACTCCCAGTTCCCAGCCTAAGCAATTAACTTCCTCCTAGTCTTGAATTCTACCCAACACGTTGAGTATTAGAGACCACTAACTTCCTATTCAAGTAACTGCAACCCAGCTACTTGAACTACCCTTTGAACTTAACCCAGTTCTGAACACAAAAACTCCCCTGTTTTTTTAACACACCTTCAAAGACAAAACTTCATTCGTACCTAAAGGCTTAGAATGAATTACAACTCAATAACACACCTAAACCAACTCAATAGAGTGGTGCACAAATAAAGCTAAAAGCTTAAAAAACTCTAAGACTTAATATCTCTGATTTTCTTCAATAATTCGTGTCTTGAATAGCAACAGCCCTCCTCTATTTATAGCCTTCAGTCTTGCAGAATAAAATAACAAACTAATCTTTCTGATTTGATTTGTTACTGAAATAAGATTGGTCCAATAATGTAACAAATAAAACTGTACTGAATCTTCTAAAGATTATAACAGGAAAATATGAATTTCATATCTTTGAACCAAATCTTCAATAAAATCTTCTCCAAATAAATCAACATTCTAGAAGCCATATGCGTGGATAAATCTTCAATAAATCTTGCAAAGATTCGCATAGAAAAACCTTGAAAATAACCAGCTTCTGATGAAGTCAACATAAGTCAACGCTGGCATCAGAACCTGACTTCAGCTTCTGAAGTGCTACAGTGCTTTCAGCTTCTGATGACATTTTCAGCTTCTGAATGGCTTCAAAACACAAAACTTGCAACAGAAGAAATGTTTCAAATATGGAGATGCTTCTATTCAATACTTTGGTTTTGCCAAAACATGCAGCCAACACCAAAAGATTCAACAATGTTCCTTCCTCTTTCGGCAAAGGACAATAATTATGAAGGTTAAGGGTTCAAAAATGAAAGTAAAAATATCAGAATTCAATAATGATTTAACTATGAACTGAAATTTTTTACAAACTCCGGCAATTTCATTAAGCAATTGAGCTTATGAAAATTGGCAGTTCATAGTTAATGATTCTGATTCATTAGGCTCAAAGGGGTTGACAAATACTCACTTCTCACAGGGTGGGCTATTTGTGGTCAAGTGTTTTTACTCATATTCAAAAAATGCCTTGATCCTATCAATGCTTTTGTACAATTTAAAACAACGTTCAGATTTAACATAACAAAATCGAGTTAAACAAAAATGCCGGTCTCCTGCATATATATAATGATTTTGAGGATTCCTCACATTTTGGCTGGTTCTAAATGGTTCACAGAATAAACATATTAAAAACACAAACTATATGATATAACTCTTGTACTAAGTACATGTGGGTGCCAATGAGAATTGGACTTTGTTGAAATCGTATTTGTAAATGCCAATGAAAATTGGCTTTGGGTTTGGGTAGGTGCCAATGAAAATTGGGCTTTGGTTTGCCAATGAACATTGGGCTTTTGGTTAAATGGGGAAAAGGCCGCAGTAGTCTGGGGGAAGGTAACCTCGGGTTGAGGTACCAGAATTTTTTTGATGAATAGTGGGAATATGGATGAATTCCTCACCAAAGTCGAACGGCATGCCCCATGTACAACCGGGGGCCTATTGTTATATGTGTGGGTTGCTTTGGGACGACGAGCCACTTTTCTTGACGGGGAGACGCATAGTGTTGCGAATGAAATGCAAACACCGAAGACTCAATTCGGATTGTAAGAAATCCTTGTGATGAGAAGGGAAACGAGTTTTGGACTCGAAAACAAATGTATGCATGTTGTGCATGATGTTAATGCAAATGCATGAAAAGGTTTTTTTTGGAGCACATGTTCAAATTGTTAGACAATTGCAATACTGCCTTTGCAATTCCCTATAAAGCAAAATGATATGCAAAATTATTTTTATGAATGCAAATGTATGGTATGCATATGTATGATATGAAGGTTCAAAACTTCCCCCCATCCTCACATGTAGGCTCTAAAGGTGAGATTTCCTAAGAGATTTCCTAAGAAGAGGTCCCTAGAGTCATAGATCTCACACGGAATGTAAGGTTGTCGATGGACATACGTCACATGACTTCAATACATTCCACGTGAAAATCTCCTCTAAGCGGGGTTTGGCATCCTACCTCACGGACATACGTCAACGCGGGCTTCCGCTCACAACCACCATTCTAACTTAATTTTCTCTCAAGCTCGGGTAGAGAGCCTCACACGTCCGGCATTAACCCGAACAATGTGGAGTAACATCGCTCAAGGAATAAACCCCCACAATTGATATATATATATATATATATATATATATATATATATATATATAAAGCAATATGAAATATATAACTATAGAGCAAAAGAAAGAGAAACAAATAATGACAATAAGCTACAAACACGCAAGTAAAATAAAACATTTTTAGCCTAAAAGCCGACTGAGATAGGCTTGACTCGTCATGCACAAACAAAGTGTTTTATGCATGTCCCCAGTGAAGTCGCCATCTTTGTCGCGTCGAATTTCGGATGTCAAGCTATTGGGAAGCATTGAATCACTAATGTTAAACCACGACTGAACTTTTAATTTTCCGGGGAGAAAAGGAAAAAAGTTCGAAATTACCTTGAAAAAGATTTTAGGTTCGGAAGTCGATTATGCGAGGGGAAGGTATTAGCACCCCTCACATCCGTTGTACTCAACGGGAACCTCTTAGTCGGCTTAGGCTTGAAATGTTTCGAGAATTTTACTTACGTATTTAAACATATATAAAAGGAAATACAATGTGAAGCGAAGAAAGAGATAAAAACAAACGAAAGAAAGAAAAAAGAAGTTTTTTTATTAATGGGCTTGACAAGATGTCGATCTTGCTCCTACGTATCTCCCGGTAGTCGGAGAATTCAAAGCGTACGTAGTTCTTTGGGTAGAAAAAGTTTGTATGTTGGTTCGTTTTAGTTAAAAAAGATTTGATCGCGTCCGAGCGAAAAAGTTTGAAAAAAAAGAAGAGGAAGTAATGAAAGTAAATGTCAACTGTTCGGGTTGTTGCCGAACTGGCCATTGACGACAATGCATAAAAGTAAATGATTTGATAAAAAAGGATTTGCACTCGGACTTGAACAAAGGTTTTAAAACGCACGAAAGCGTAAAAGGTTTTTAAATGGTGAAAGACGAACGCTAAGGCGATAAACTCGCGCAAGGCGTAAATGTTTTAAGATAGAAAGACAGACGCACAGAGGCGTAAAAAGTTTGAAAATAAACGACAAACGCGCGAAGGCGATAAATTCGCGCAGGGCGTAAATGGTTGAAAATAAACGCGCAAAGGCGCGAAAGGTTCAGATTGACCACGAGGGCCAAGAAAAGGGTAAAAATGGCCACAAGGGGGCCAAGGGAAGATTGAGCGTGCGAGACGCATCAAGGGTGGAATGACGGTTGCCCGAGCGACGAGACATACGTCACGCATTCGTGCAACCGAGGTTTGGGGAGACATACGTCAAGCCATTCCCGTTTCATTCAAGTTTGGTTTTGTTGGGACTCTAAGGAATCTCAAAAGGAACAAAAATGCCTTAAAGGGAAAGTTAGAAAAAGGAGGAAATCACGAACAAGTTTGTTGTTCGAGTTTATTAAAATCATGAACATTGCTCGTTACTTAAGCTATCGAAACTCAAGAACGAGCGTAGTTCAAGTTTGAATGATGAACAAAATCATAAGACATGCACAAAATTGGAAAGTTCACAAGTTCGGCTCAATTTCGAGCTTGGTTTAAAAAGAATGAGAAAGTTCGGCTTAAGTTCGCGTTTGGATTGAAAATCATGAACAACGTGGTTGTTCAAGTTTGTTTTGAAAATAAACGAACTTTAGCTTATTGCTCAACCTTGGTTTTGAAAATTGAAGAACATGACTTGTTTCACAAGTTACTCAAAATTTATCGCACGAACTTGTGAAATTTTCAAAGTTGTGCATGATTATGAATTGGGTTTGGACAAAAATGGTTTTAAACCTCTTTAGGTTCTGAATCAAGGGCTGGAACCCCAAAAATTTGACATTTGGATGCCTGATTCATGTTCTGAGTTTCACATACTTCGCAGAGCAACCAGAACTTGGCTCTGTGAAGTCAGGTTCTGATGTGTTCGCAGTGCGAGCAATACTTTGTTCTGCAAAGTATGCGAAATTTTGAACTCAGAAGCTGTTTCTGAACAGAAGTTCAGAAACTGCTTCTAAGCAAGCTTCAGAACCTAAAGGGGGTTAAAAAGCTTTGCAAAATTGAAGGAAAAGGAGGGTAAAAACTCAGTTTTAAGGCTTGGCCCCTTTGAGGTCCCTTTTGAGTTTCAAAAGGGGTTTTTGTACACAAAGTGGAATTGAACAAAGCAAATAATGAAAACAGCAAACACAATGAAAAATAAAGATTAAAGGAGACTTACAGAACTCCTAGCAATGCTTGAGCAATAGGTTGGAAGTGGTTTGCTTGATTGGTTAGAGGCTATGGACAATGCTCTAATTGGTTTTTGCTTTGTGTATGAACTGATTTGGTGCTGCAATGCAAGGGATCTTGGTGTGAATTTCGTGTGGGTAAGGCTGTGTGTGTAACTGGTTTTTCAATGTGTGAAATCCTTGTGCCTTGCCATTCCTTTTATAGGCAAAAATGCAATCCTTGCAATGATGAACAAAATCTTAGAGCCTAGCTGACTTGGGGCTAAATTCAGGCTAGAACACTTTGCATTTAATGCTAATGGATAGAAGTTGCTTTGCCTTGTGCCAAGGGGCAAGACCTTGACTGATCTCAGCCACAAATGCAACTGATTCTAGAAGGTAATGATGAGAAAAACTGCAAAACAGGGCAGCTGCAAAAGGGGTGATTCTTGGGATCAATCCTTGCAATCTTGGAAGGCCAAGCAATGAAAACGTGTACTGCCATGTACAGGGAGATTGGGGGAAGCAAAATGAGCATGTGGGCTGGTGTGTGGGAGGAGAAATCCAGCTCAAAACAGGGCAGCACAAACAGTTTTTTGCAAGCAAAAACCACTTAAGTTTGACTGGTTTTGGTAGAGAAAAAGGGAAGGAAAGGGATCAAGTAGCTGGCTGGCAAGCTCAAGTTGGATGATGGGTCAATTTGGAGGGACAAGAGCTGACCAAGGGCAGCCAATTTGTTTGAGCACATATAAGGTTGGAAGAAAATCCTTCTTTCCTTTTACCTTTAATGTCACACTTTGATTCTTGCCTTGCTGCACCATTTCAGTCAAAAGTAGCAATAATAATAATAATAATAATACTAATAATAACAATTGCAAATGAAAACAAAAAGGATAAATCAAGAAATAAAATTCTGCAGGAAAATTCGCAGAGGTCGCAGTGCGAAGGTCACTTCGCACTGCGAACTCCCCTTTTTTTGAATTTTTGTATTTTCTTAAAACAAAATAAGTAAGAATAAAATAAAATAATAAAAATGAATAATGATAATGGCAAGGATAATAATGATAAGGCTAGTAATGATAAAAATCATAAAAAAGTGATGATAATAATAAAGATAATAAATAAAATGAAAAAGTTAATAACATTAGTAAACAAATAAAATAAAGATAATAAATAATAATAATAAAACATTAATAATAATAAAAAAGATAATAATAATAATAAAATACAAGAGTAATGGTATTAATAATGATAATGTTAATAAAGGTAGTAATGCTTATGGTGAGGAAAATGCAAATAAAATCCAATGAAATGATGAAAAGTAATAAATGATGAAATAATAAAATATAAAACAAAGAAAAATATGAGTCAAAAAATGGGGTATGACATATGGCTACCTTTCATTCTACCACGTTCAAAACAAAAAAAAACAAGGGGGTTAAAAATATAGATAACGTAAATCTTGTGGAATATTATGTTACATAGGGTCAATGTCTAAAACCGGGTATTATTAAAACCGGGTACACATCCAATACACAGTTTTTTCCCCTAAACCATTGTCCGTGATATGCAAACCTCCATATCACTCCAGCCAGCGGCAACTCATTCCAATATCTGCTACTCAAGACCCAATCAAATGAAATGATACTTCCCTTTGAGCCAGAAACCTTTCCTCCAGCTGTGATGACAATAGAGACCAAACACACAACCAAACAACCACACGTCAAGCCAAACGCACTTCCATATTGTTTTTTACCAACAATAAAACTCCACTCCAAACAAGGTGCACTCCACCATCCGCCCCTTACTCCGAATGCCTCAATCTATGATAGAAAATAACATGGCGCACGATAAACAGAACAATCACCATAAAACAAACTATACCAATTGCATAACACTTACAATAGAAGAGGGGCGAGATAGCTTACAATTACTGAGGTCCAGGTGGAGGGTACTGGATGTGGAAGTGTTGCATCATTAAATTCAGCATTTGTCCTTGCCTAAATATCTCAGCGCCTTGCCTTTGTTGTTCGGCTTCAATCCTAGCATACCAATCATTATTTGCCGGCACTTCGTGGACTTGGTCTCCCTCCACATGCTCTTCCTCCACATGTTCACCTTGTTCCGGGTTTTGGTGTGGCACATCAACATTTGTATAGAGCCAATTCTGTTGATCGAAGATGTTTGTTCTTGCAGTGTTAGGCAGTGTGATGAATCTTTATTTGTTAATCAATAGACTAAATGATTGTCTATTATTGTCCAGAGGCCTAACCAAGTGCATCTGAACGCACATGTTCAGATCAATCTCCTTATCACCAACAATATATGGCAACTCCAATAATCTTTCTCTCAGCCCAAGCTTTATAGCAATGTATTCTATCAAACCTCCCACTACAATTGCTCCTGAATCACTCTCAGACACATGATAAAAATGAAGAAGCATGTAGTGGCAGGTGTTGACCACCTGGTTTTTGACCATTGCCCAGAGCATGAAAAGCTCTCCCACTCTTACAGTTCCCGATTCCCCTCTGCCAAACAAAGTACAGGCCATGATCCGATGAATGTATCGAAAAACAGGGTTATGAATTTGACTTGCTTTAGCAGTCCTGGCCACAAAACGAGATTGACCAGTGATTTGGGACCAGAATGCATGAGAATCAAATTCATGTGTCCTAAGATCTAGTTTTGTAGCATTATGAATGAACCCGACATTTGCAAAACCAATAATAGCACAAAACTCATCCATGGTATACTCATATTGAGTATTAAACAGCCGAAATTGCACACTTTCAATCATACCGTTATCATCCATAAGAGTAAACGAACTAAGGAACTCTAAGGTAATCCTATCACGGGTGGCATGCATTGGGGTCAAAAAATTCATCCAGCCTAGCCTATTCAACATTTCCATGACATTATCCTTAATCCCTAATTTTTCACAAGTAATAAAACATGGATAGCTCGTGTTGGTCATAGGACGTTTGGCGAGTATGTACCAGATATTCTCATGTTGTTTAGTCTTAAACACAATCCCGCGCGCATTAGCTCCCTTTGCAACCTTTACTTTCTGAAAAACTGGCCAGGCAATAAGATACTTTGTTGAGTCTTTTGGTGTTGGCTGCATATTTTGGCAAAACCAAGGTATTGAATAGAAGCATCTCCATGATTAGAACATTTCTTCAGTTGCAAGAAATTTCATTTGAAGCTGTTCAGAAGCTCAAAATAACTTCAGAAGCTGAATGCTTCATCAGAAGTACTGTAGCTCTTCAGAAGCTGATTCAGGTTCTGATGGACGCGTTGACTTTTGTTGACTACATCAAAAGCTGATATTTTCAAGTTGTTTTATGCGAATCTTGGTGAAAATTGGCAAGGATTTGTTCCAGGATTATTGCTTCTAGAATGCTGATTTATTTGGAGAAGATTTTAAATTATGAAGCTCGTATTATTTCTGCAGAATCTTTAAAAGATATATTCCTGGTTTATTTGTTTCCTTATTGGATCACTCATAAATTAGAAACAAATCAATTTTAGAAGATTGGCTACAGAATTAAGAAGAGTTACTGAAGGCTATATAAGGAGAAGGGCTGCTGCTATTCAACATACGTTTTACAGAGTCATAATTTAGAGAATAGAGTCTGTGTTTTAAACTTAGAGTTTTTATTGTGCACCACTCATGTTTGAGTTGGTTTAGGAGTTTAATTGAGTTGTAATTCATTCTAAGCCTTTAGGTACGAATGAAGTTTTGTCTTTGAAGGTGTATTCAAAAACAGGGTAGTAGTGTTTCAGAACTGGTTAAGTTCAAAGGGTAGTTCAAGTGGCTGGGTTGTAGTTACTTGAATAGGAAGTTAGAGGTTTTTCTAATACTCAACGTGTTGGGTAGAATTCAAGACTAGGTGGAGATTAATTGGTTGGGATAGGAACTGGGAGTCAGTGTCTGAGTCTTAAAGATTAATTCCAATAGTGGAATTCCTTCCTGGATTGGTATCCCCCAGAGTAGGAGGTGTTTACTCCGAACTGGGTTAACAAACCTTGTGTGCCTTTTACTTTCCTGCACTTTATTTTCTTGCTTTGCATTGTGTTGTGTGTGCTCTGTTTTAAGCAAACTATTGTGCCCTGCGTATAGTTCAGAACCTGCTGGTTCAGAACCTGTTAGTTTCTCTTAAGTATTGCCTGGCCAGAATTTCAATTGGCATCAGAGCAGGCACCCTGCCTGTATTTTGGGTGAGATCCAGAGGGATTAATTTCTGGTAAGCATGGATAGAGAAGGAGGCTATGTCAATAGACCACCTCTATTAGATGGCACAAACTATGAGTATTGGAAGTCTAGGATGTGTGCCTTCTTAAAATCTATTGACAACAGGACTTGGAAAGCTGTGATTAAAGGCTGGGATCATCCTGTGTATACAGACAAAGATGGTAACAAGACTGAGGTTCTAAAGCCTGAGGAGGAATGGACCAAAGCTGAAGATGATCTGTCACTGGGAAATTCAAAAGCTTTGAATGCTATCTTTAATGGTGTTGATCAGAACATGTTCAGACTTATCAAACAATGTACTGTGGCTAAGGATGCTTGGGAAATTCTGAAGACCACTCATGAAGGAACTTCTAAGGTAAAGATGTCCAGATTGCAGCTGCTGACCACCAAATTTGAGAACCTGAAGATGAAGGAAGATGAATCCATTCAGGATTTTTACATGAATGTGCTGGATATGGCAAATTCATTTGACTCTCTTGGTGAAAAGATGTCTGATGAGAAGTTAGTCAGAAAAATCCTCAGGTCCCTGCCCAGAAGGTTTGACATGAAGGTTACAGCAATTGAAGAGGCTCATGATATCACTACTATGAAGCTTGAGGAGCTGATTGGGTCTTTGCTTAATTTTGAGACTGCATTCTGCAAACAGCCTGATAAGAAAGGGAAAGGAATAGCATTTGCAGTTAATTCAGGAGCTGATGATCAACATGAGTCTGATGAGGAGGATAATGACTTATCAGAAGCTCTTGTGTTGCTGGGAAAACAATTTAACAAGATTCTGAAGAATGTTAACAGAAAGGCCAAAGCCAAAGGTCAGAACTTCAGATTCAATAACAAGAAGCAACAAACTGATGAGAAAAAGACCAAGTCTGAGGAGAAAAGTAATCAAGTGCAGTGCTATGAGTGTGAGGGTTTTGGACATATCAAATCTGAATGTCCTACTTTCCTGAAGAAACAGAAGAAGAGCCTAGTTGTTGCATGGTCTGATGATGGTTCTGAAGATGATGATGTTAGTGAATCTGATATGTGTGATACTGGTCTGGTAGTGAGGTCAGGAGCTATCTTGAAGAAGGAAGCTGTTTTAGAGTCTGAGACTTTTTCAGAGTCTGACTCAGAGTCTGAAGCCTCATCTGTGTCTGAAGCTGCTAAAACCTCATATGATGAACTAGCTGATAACTACAAGAAGCTGTATACCAGAAGTGCTGAGGTTTGCAAACAAGTTTTGGATCAGAAGGAGACTATTCTACAACTGGAGGCTGAAAAAGGTGAACTGTTAGTGCAGAATTCAGATTTAAAAGAAGAAGTGAACCAACTGAACTCCCAACTTGATCAAATGAAGAAGCAAGTGAAGATGTTGAACTCTGCTACTGATAAGTTGGAGGACATTTTGGGGAATCAGCAACAAGGAAAGACTGGTTTAGGTTTTGTTGATCAGACTCAGATTCCTAAACAGATGAATTTTGTTCCTGCTACTCAAACTCATGATTCCATGGTTGGAACATCAAAGAGGAGACCTCAGAAACAAGCCCAGATGCCAGCTCAGAAGCAAGCTCAGAAGAGACCTCAGATGCAAGGTCAGAAGCATGGTCAGATGCTACCTCAGAAGCAACCCCAGAAATATTTCAGAAACAGAAGGAGGAGGAATCATCCATGGGTCTGTCATCATTGTGGAAAGAGAGGGCATATCAAACCATTCTGCTTCAAATTGTATGGGTATCCTGAACATTTTCAGTATAGAAGAGTTGAACCAGCTACTGTCAGTCACAATCAGAAGGTGTGGAAGCCCAAAGTTCAGAATGTAGGCCTGATTGCTCGTACCACATTGAGAGCTACTTCAAAAGAAGACTGGTATTTTGATAGTGGGTGTTCAAGGCACATGACTGGTGTGAAGAAGCTGCTGAGCAATATCAGATCATACTCCAGAAGTTATGTGACATTTGGAGATGGTGTAAAAGGTCAGATTCTGGGTATTGGAGATTTGATCAGAGAAGGTTTGCCCAGACTTAATGATGTGCTACTTGTGGAAGGATTAACCTCTAATCTGATCAGTATTAGCCAGCTGTGTGATCAGGATTTAAGTGAATTTCAACAAGCAGGAGTGTATTGTTACAGATCAGGATGGTAAAACTCAGATGAGGGGCTGCAGATCCAAAGACAATTGTTATTTGTGGGTTTCTGAAGAAGAAAGAAGTCTGACTTCTTGTCTTATGAGCTCATAAGAGGAAGTCAAACTCTGGCACCAGAAACTAGGACATTTGCATTTGAAAGGCATGAAGAAAATCCTAAGTACTGAAGCTATCAAAGGTGTGCCTAATCTGAAGATCAATGAGGACAGTGTTTGTGGTGATTGTCAGATTGGTAAACAAACAAGAAAGTCTCATCCCAGATTAGTTCACCAGGTAACTACCAAAGTACTAGAACTTGTTCATATGGATTTAATGGGGCCTATGCAAGTAGAAAGTATTGGAGGAAAAAGATATGCCTTTGTAATTGTAGATGACTACTCAAGATATACATGGGTCAGCTTTGTTAGAGAAAAGTCTGACACTTTTGAAGTTTTCAAAGAGATGTGCATCCAACTACAAAGAGAGAAGGATAGTGGGATTATCAGAATCAGAAGTGATCATGGCAAAGAATTTGAAAACAAGAGCTTCTCAGAATTCTGTGCTTCTGAAGGTATAAAGCATGAGTTTTCTGCACCTATCACACCCCAGCAAAATGGTGTAGTTGAGAGGAAGAACAGGACTTTAGCAGAATGTGCAAGGGTTATGCTGCATGCTAAGAAGCTGCCATATATGTTTTGGGCTGAAGCAATGAACACAGCATGTTACATACACAATAGAGTCACTTTGAAAAAGGGAACAACATCTACTCTGTATGAATTTTGGAAAGGGAGGAAGCCAACTGTGAAATACTTCCATGTTTTTGGGAGCAGATGCTATATCTTGGCTGACAGAGAGAATAGAAGAAAACTGGATCCTAAGTCTGATGAGGGCATATTCCTGGGTTATTCAGTGAACAGCAGAGCTTACAGGGTGTTTAATTCCAGAACCAAGGTTGTGATGGAGTCCATAAATGTGGTTATTGATGATTTGTCTGCTGAGAATGAAAAGAATGAGCCTGAAGTTGTTCCAGAGTCTGAGGCCTCAGAAGAACAAACTTCAGAAGCAGAAAAGCATTCAGAGTCTGAAGAAGCAGAAGATCAACCAAATCAAGTTCCAAATGGTAAAGGGCCATCAATTAGAGTTCAGAAGGATCATCCTAAAGACTTAATCATTGGAAGCTTATGTTGAGTCTGTTGTGTTGGTCTTTTGTGTTGGCTGCATGTTTTGGCAAAACCAATGTATTGAATAAGAAGCTTCTCCATGATTAGAACATTTCTTCAGTTGGAAGTTTTCTCATTTGAAGCTGTTCAGTAGCTGAAATTTACATCAGAAGCTGAATGCTCATCAGAAGCACTGTAGCACTTCAGAAGCTAATTCAGGTTCTGATGTTCATGTTGACTTTTGTTGACTTCATCAGAAGCTGCATATTTTCAAGTTATTCTTGTGCGAATCTTTGCAAGATATGCCAAGGTTTTATTATGAATTAAAGCTTCTAGATTGCTGGTTGATTTGAAGAAGATTTTATTGAAGATTTGGTTCAAAGATATGAAATTCATATTTTCCTGTTTTAAATCTTTCAAAGATACAAAACAGTTTTATTTGTTACTTGATTGGACCAATCTTATTTCTGTAACAAATCAAATCAGAAGATTAGTTTTATTTTGCAAGACTGAAGACTATATAAGGAGGAGTGCTGCTGCTATTCAAGACACGATTTATAGAGTTTAAGTTCAGAAAATTGAGTCTTAGTATTTTAAGCTTTTAGCTTTATTGTGCACCACTCTGTTAGAGTTGGTTTAGGATTTTTATTGAGTTGTAATTCATTCTAAGCCTCTAGGTACGAATGAAGTTGTGTTTTTGAAGTTTTCTGAAAAACAGAGTGTTTTTGATTAAGGGTTTCAGTAACAGGTTTGTTACTTGAATAGGAAGTTAGTGGTCTCTAATACTCAACGTGTTGGGTAGAATTCAAGACTAGGAGGAAGTTAATTGCTTAGGCTGGGAACTGGGAGTCAGTGTCTTGAGTCATAAGGATTAATTCCTATAGTGGAATTCCTTCCTGGATTGGTATCCCCCAGAGTAGGAGGTGTTTACTCCGAACTGGGTTAACAAACCTTGTGTGTTCTTTAGCTTTCCTGCACTTTTTATTTATGCTATTTATCTGCTTTAAATTGTGCTAAGTCATTGTTCAGAACCTGTTTTGGTTCAGAACCTGAAATCTCTTAAGTATTGCCTGGCCAGAATTTCAATTGGCATCAGAGCAGGCACCCTGCCTGTAACTTGGGTGAGATCCAGAGGAATCTATTTCTGGCAAGCATGGATAGAGAAGGAGGCTATGTCAATAGACCACCCCTACTAGATGGCACAAACTATGAGTATTGGAAGTCAAGGATGTGTGCTTTTCTAAAGTCTATTGACAGCAGGACTTGGAAAGCTGTGATCAAAGGCTGGGATCATCCTGTGTATACAGACAAAGATGGCAACAAGACTGAGGTTCTGAAGCCTGAGGAGGAATGGACCAAAGCTGAAGATGACTTGTCTCTGGGAAATTCAAAAGCTTTGAATGCTATCTTTAATGGTGTTGATCAGAATATGTTCAGACTTATCAAACAATGTACTGTGGCTAAGGATGCTTGGGAAATTCTGAAAACCACTCATGAAGGAACTTCTAAGGTAAAGATGTCCAGATTGCAGCTGCTGACTACTAAGTTTGAGAATCTGAAGATGAAGGAAGATGAGAATATCCAGGATTTCTATATGAATGTACTTGATATGGCTAATTCCTTTGATTCTCTTGGGGAGAAGATGTCAGATGAGAAGCTAGTGAGAAAGATCCTCAGGTCCCTGCCCAGAAGATTTGATATGAAGGTGACAGCAATTGAAGAGGCTCATGATATTACCACTATGAAGCTTGAGGAGCTGATTGGGTCTTTGCTCAACTTTGAAACTGCCTTTTGTAAACAGACTGAGAAGAAAGGAAAAGGTGTAGCTTTTAGTGTGAATTCTGAAGCTGATGATCAACAAGAGTCTGAAGAAGATGACTTATCAGAAGCTCTTGTGTTGCTGGGAAAACAATTCAACAAGATTCTGAAGAATGTTAACAGAAAAGCCAAAGCCAAAGGTCAGAACTTCAGATTCAATAACAAAAAGCAACAAACAGATGAGAAGAAGACCAAGTCTGAGGAGAAAAGTAACCAAGCCAAAGGTGTGCAGTGCTATGAATGTGAAGGCTATGGACATATCAAAACTGAGTGTCCTACTTTTCTTAAGAAGCAGAAGAAAAGCCTAGCTGTGTCATGGTCTGATGATGGTTCTGAAGATGATGATGTTAGTGAATCTGATATGTGTGATACTGGTCTAGTTGTGAGGTCAGGAGCTATCTTGAAGAAGGAAGCTGTTTTAGAGTCTGAGACCTTTTCAGAGTCTGACTCAGAGTCTGAAGCCTCATATGTGTCTGAAGCTGCTAAAACCTCATATGATGAATTAGCTGATAACTACAAGAAGCTGTATACCAGAAGTGCTGAGGTTTGCAAACAAGTTTTGGATCAGAAGGAGACTATTCTTCAACTGGAGGCTGAAAAAGGTGAACTGTTAGTGCAGAATTCAGATTTAAAAGAAGAAGTGAAGCAACTGAACTCCCAACTCGATCAAATGAAAAAGCAAGTGAAGATGTTGAATTCTGCTACTGATAAGTTGGAGGACATTTTGGGGAATCAGCAACAAGGAAAAACTGGTTTAGGTTTTGTTGATCAGACTCAGATTCCTAAACAGATGAGTTTTGTTCCTGCTACTCAAAATCATGACTCTATGGTTGGAACATCAAAGAGGAGACCTCAGAAACAAGCCCAGATGCAAGCTCAGAAGAGACCTCAGATGCAAGGTCAGAAGTATGTTCAGATGCAAGGTCAGAAACATGTTCAGATGCTACCTCAGAAGCAACCCCAGAATTTTTTCAGAAACAGAAGGAGGAGGAATCATTCATGGGTCTGTCATCATTGTGGAAAGAAAGGGCATATCAAACCATTCTGCTTCAAACTTTATGGCTATCCTGAACATTTTCAGTATAGAAGAGTTGAACCAGCTGCTATCAGACACAATGTTCAGAAGGTGTGGAAGCCCAAAGTTCAGAATGTAGGCCTTATAGCTCATACTTCTTTGAGAGCCACTTCAAAAGAAGATTGGTATTTTGATAGTGGGTGTTCAAGGCACATGACTGGTGTGAAGAAGCTGCTGAGCAATATCAGATCTTACTCCAGAAGCTATGTGACATTTGGAGATGGTGTAAAAGGTCAGATTCTGGGTATTGGTGATTTGATAAGAGAAGGGTTGCCCAGACTTAATGATGTGCTACTGGTGGAAGGATTAACTTCAAATCTGATCAGTATTAGCCAACTTTGTGATCAGGACTTGAAGGTTAATTTTAACAAACTAGAGTGTATTGTTACTGATCAGGAAGATAAGATTCAGATGAGAGGCTGCAGATCCAAAGATAATTGTTACTTGTGGGTTTCTGAAGAAGAAAGAAGTTTGACTTCTTGTCTTATGAGCTCAGAAGAGGAAGTCAAACTCTGGCACCAGAAATTGGGACATCTGAATCTGAAAGGCATGAAGAAAATCCTAAGTACTGAAGCTATCAGAGGTGTGCCTAATCTGAAGATCAATGAGGACAATGTTTGTGGTGATTGTCAAATTGGGAAACAAACAAGAAAGTCTCATCCCAGATTAGTTCACCAGGTAACTACTAAAGTACTAGAACTTGTTCATATGGATTTAATGGGGCCTATGCAAGTAGAAAGTATTGGAGGGAAGAGGTATGCTTTTGTTATGGTAGATGACTACTCAAGATTCACATGGATCAACTTTGTTAGAGAGAAGTCTGATACTTTTGAAGTGTTTAAAGACTTATGTACTCAATTACAAAGAGAGAAGGACTGTGGTATTGTCAGAATCAGAAGTGATCATGGCAAGGAATTTGAAAACAAGAGTTTTTCAGAATTCTGTGGTTCTGAAGGTATAAAGCATGAGTTTTCTGCACCTATCACACCTCAGCAAAATGGTGTAGTTGAGAGGAAGAATAGGACTTTGGCAGAATGTGCAAGAGTGATGCTGCATGCTAAGAAACTTCCATATATGTTCTGGGCTGAAGCAATGAACACTGCATGCTATATCCATAATAGAGTGACTCTGAAGAAAGGAACAACATCTACATTGTATGAACTATGGAAAGGAAGGAAGCCTACAGTCAAATATTTTCATGTGTTTGGCAGTAAATGTTACATTTTGGCTGACAGAGAGAATAGAAGAAAACTGGATCCTAAGTCTGATGAGGGCATATTCCTGGGTTATTCAGTAAACAGCAGAGCTTATAGGGTGTTTAATTCCAGAACCAAGGTTGTGATGGAGTCCATAAATGTGGTTATTGATGATTTGTCTGCTGAGAATGAACCTGAAGTTGTTCCAGAATCTGAAGCCTCAGAAGAACAAACTTCAGAAGCTGAAAAGCATTCAGAGTCTGAAGAAGCAGAAGATCAACCAGATCAAGTTCCAAATGGTAAAGGGCCATCTATTAGAATTCAGAAAGATCATCCTAAGGAGCTTATCATTGGGAGTTTGGATCAAGGGGTCAGAACCAGGAGATCAGAACCAGCTGCTACTGATTCATGTTTTGTGTCTAAGTTTGAACCCAAAAATGTGAAGGAAGCCCTGACTGATGAATTTTGGATTGAGGCAATGCAAGATGAGTTGAATCAATTCAAAAGGAGTGAAGTATGGGATCTGGTTCCAAGACCTGAAGGGTTGAATGTGATTGGCACTAAGTGGATATTCAAGAATAAAACAGATGAAAGTGGTACTGTGGTCAGAAACAAAGCAAGGTTGGTTGCTCAAGGCTATACTCAAGTTGAGGGACTTGATTTTGATGAGACATTTGCACCTGTGGCCAGACTAGAATCCATAAGATTGTTGTTGGGTGTATCCTGTATTCTCAAGTTCAAACTATTCCAGATGGATGTGAAGAGTGCATTTCTGAATGGATATTTGCAAGAAGAGGTATATGTTGAACAGCCTAAGGGTTTTGTGGATCCAAAGTTTCCAGAACATGTGTACAAGTTAAAGAAGGCCTTATATGGATTGAAGCAAGCACCAAGAGCATGGTATGAAAGGCTGACTCAGTTTCTTGTTGCTCAAGGATACAGAAAAGGTGGTTCTGATAAGACCTTGTTTGTGAAAGATGAAAATGGGAGTCTGATGATTGCTCAGATTTATGTAGATGATATTGTGTTTGGTGGGATGTCTCAAGAGATGGTCAAATTGTTTGTTCAGCAGATGCAGTCAGAATTTGAAATGAGCCTAGTTGGTGAGCTGACATACTTTCTTGGGTTACAAGTCAAACAAATGGAAGATACAATCTTCATTTCTCAAAGTAAGTATGCCAAGAACATAGTGAAGAAGTTTGGAATGGATTCTGCTGCTCATAAGAAGACACCAGCTGCTACTCACCTGAAGTTGACTAAGGATGAACATGGAATATCAGTTGATCAGAGTCAGTACAGAAGCATGATAGGGAGCCTATTGTATTTAACTGCAAGCAGACCTGATATCACTTATGCTGTTGGAGTTTGTGCAAGATATCAAGCTGATCCTAAGATGAGTCATCTGACACAAGTTAAAAGGATCCTGAAGTATGTTAGTAGCACAAGTGACTATGGAATCATGTACTCACACAGTTCAAATTCTGAACTGATGGGATACTGTGATGCTGACTGGGCTGGAAGTGCTGATGACAGGAAGAGCACCTCAGGAGGTTGTTTCTTTTTGGGAAATAACTTAATTTCATGGTTTAGCAAAAAGCAAAACTGTGTGTCATTGTCAACTGCTGAGGCTGAGTATATTGCTGCTGGAAGTAGTTGCTCACAATTGGTGTGGATGAAGCAGATGCTGGAGGAGTACAACATTGAACAAAGAACTATGAAACTATTTTGTGACAATCTGAGTGCTATTAACATCTCTAAGAACCCAATACAGCACAGCAGAACTAAACACATTGATATCAGACATCATTTTATCAGAAATCTTGTGGAAGATAAAGTAATTCAGCTGGAACATGTAGCTACTGAAGA
Source organism: Medicago ruthenica (assembly GCA_018208015.1). Classification (NCBI taxonomy): domain Eukaryota; kingdom Viridiplantae; phylum Streptophyta; class Magnoliopsida; order Fabales; family Fabaceae; genus Medicago; species Medicago ruthenica. Next base: position 105,543,112 of record CM031373.1, on the reverse strand, counting down.
ACAAGTTGCTGACATTTTCACAAAGGCCTTGGATGCTAAGCAGTTTGAAAACTTAAGGAGCAAGTTAGGTGTGTGTTTACATGAAGACTTATAGCAATTACTGCAAACTGGATGTGAGGAAGATAGAGTACCTGCCAGTTATGCTTATGCTGAGTGTGATCCTGAACCAGAGTCTGAGTCTGATAGGTTTTCCAAGATTTGTGTTACCTGTTCTGATTTTAATCCCTATTTGAAGACTATGATTTGTCAGAATTTTATGGCTAAAAAGGGGGAGAAAATCTTATGCAATGTGTTGGCCTTGTTGGCTCTGATACCAAGAGTTAGAAGATGTATTGCTGCATTTCAGATATATGTGTCGTTGATTCAGAAGATGTTTTGCTCTGAAACCAAAGCATTATATGTCCAGATATGACCAAGGGGAATATGTGTCTCAGGGGGAGTCCAAGGTTGTTTTGATCCTGAGTGTTTTTGCAGCTCCTGAAGTGTTGGCTCTGATATGCTCTGATACCATAAATTCAGAAGTAAGGGGGAGTTTGATGTATGCTGAGTGTATGCTGAGTTGCAGGGGTAGTATGTGTGATGATCAGGAGTTGATCAGTAGCTCTGATACCTTGGAGTAGCTCTATCAGAAGTTCAGAAGTTGAAGCTGCATGTTTAACATAGCTCAGAAAGTGTTTTGTCCGCTGCCTAAACTAATTGCTATGATGTATTATTGTGGAGTTCTTCATTATTGAGCTGATTATAATGAAGATTGAAGGACTTGGATGGTTTTAGCCAAAAAATTTGCCAAAGGGGGAGATTGTTGAGTCTGTTGTGTTGGTCTTTTGTGTTGGCTGCATGTTTTGGCAAAACCAATGTATTGAATAAGAAGCTTCTCCATGATTAGAACATTTCTTCAGTTGGAAGTTTTCTCATTTGAAGCTGTTCAGTAGCTGAAATTTACATCAGAAGCTGAATGCTCATCAGAAGCACTGTAGCACTTCAGAAGCTAATTCAGGTTCTGATGTTCATGTTGACTTTTGTTGACTTCATCAGAAGCTGCATATTTTCAAGTTATTCTTGTGCGAATCTTTGCAAGATATGCCAAGGTTTTATTATGAATTAAAGCTTCTAGATTGCTGGTTGATTTGAAGAAGATTTTATTGAAGATTTTGGTTCAAAGATATGAAATTCATATTTTCCTGTTTTAAATCTTTCAAAGATACAAAACAGTTTTATTTGTTACTTGATTGGACCAATCTTATTTCTGTAACAAATCAAATCAGAAGATTAGTTTTATTTTGCAAGACTGAAGACTATATAAGGAGGAGTGCTGCTGCTATTCAAGACACGATTTATAGAGTTTAAGTTCAGAAAATTGAGTCTTAGTATTTTAAGCTTTTAGCTTTATTGTGCACCACTCTGTTAGAGTTGGTTTAGGATTTTTATTGAGTTGTAATTCATTCTAAGCCTCTAGGTACGAATGAAGTTGTGTTTTTGAAGTTTTCTGAAAAACAGAGTGTTTTTGATTAAGGGTTTCAGTAACAGGTTTGTTACTTGAATAGGAAGTTAGTGGTCTCTAATACTCAACGTGTTGGGTAGAATTCAAGACTAGGAGGAAGTTAATTGCTTAGGCTGGGAACTGGGAGTCAGTGTCTTGAGTCATAAGGATTAATTCCTATAGTGGAATTCCTTCCTGGATTGGTATCCCCCAGAGTAGGAGGTGTTTACTCCGAACTGGGTTAACAAACCTTGTGTGTTCTTTAGCTTTCCTGCACTTTTTATTTCTGCTATTTATCTGCTTTAAATTGTGCTAAGTCATTGTTCAGAACCTGTTTTGGTTCAGAACCTGAAATCTCTTAAGTATTGCCTGGCCAGAATTTCAGCTTAGATCAAGGTGTCAGAACCAGGAGATCAGATGCTGCTGCTACTGATTCATGCTTTGTGTCAAAGGTTGAGCCTAAAAATGTGAAAGAAACCCTAACTGATGAATTTTGGATTGAAGCAATGCAAGATGAGTTGAATCAATTCAAAAAGAGTGAAGTGTGGGATCTTGTTCCAAGACCTGAAGGGCTGAATGTGATTGGCACTAAGTGGATATTCAAAAATAAAACAGATAAAAGTGGTACTGTAGTCAGAAACAAGGCAAGGTTGGTTGCTCAGGGTTATACTCAAGTAGAGGGATTGGATTTTGATGAAACCTTTGCACCTGTGGCCAGACTAGATTCCATAAGACTACTGTTGGGTGTATCCTGCATTCTCAAGTTCAAATTATTTTAGATGGATGTGAAGAGTGCATTTCTGAATGGATATTTGCAAGAAGAGGTATATGTTGAACAGCCTAAGGGTTTTGTGGATCCTAAGTTTCCAGAACATGTGTACAAGTTAAAGAAGGCTTTATATGGATTGAAGCAAGCACCAAGGGCATGGTATGACAGGCTGACTCAGTTTCTTGTGGCTCAAGGTTACAGAAAAGAAGGTTCTGATAAGACTTTGTTTGTGAAAGATGAAAATGGGAGTCTGATGATTGCTCAGATTTATGTGGATGATATAGTGTTTGGAGGGATGTCTCAGAAGATGGTCAAATTGTTTGTTCAGCAGATGCAGTCAGAGTTTGAAATGAGCTTAGTTGGTGAACTTACTTACTTTCTTGGACTACAAGTCAAGCAAATGGAAGATACAATCTTCATTTCTCAGAGTAAATATGTCAAGAACATAGTGAAGAAGTTTGGTATGGAATCTGCTGCTCATAAGAAGACACCAGCTGCTACTCATCTGAAGCTAACCAAAGATGAACATGGAGTATCAGTTGATCAAAGTCAATACAGAAGCATGATTGGGAGCTTATTGTATTTAACTGCAAGCAGACCTGATATCACTTATGCTGTTGGAGTATGTGCAAGATATCAAGCTGATCCTAAGATGAGTCATCTGACACAAGTTAAAAGGATCCTGAAGTATGTGAATAGCACAAGTGACTATGGAATCATGTATTCACACAGTTCAAGTTCTGAATTGATGGGATTTTGTGATGCTGACTGGGCTGGAAGTGCTGATGACAGAAAGAGCACTTCAGGAGGTTGTTTCTTCTTAGGAAATAACTTGATTTCATGGTTCAGCAAGAAACAAAACTGTGTGTCATTGTCAACTGCTGAGGCTGAGTATATTGCTGCTGGAAGTAGTTGCTCACAATTGGTGTGGATGAAGCAGATGCTGGAGGAGTACAACATTGAACAAGGAACTATGACATTGTTTTGTGACAATTTGAGTGCCATCAACATCTCTAAGAATCCAATTCAGCACAGCAGAACCAAACACATAGACATCAGACATCATTTTATCAGAAACCTTGTGGAGGATAAAGTCATTCAGCTGGAACATGTAGCTACTGAAGAACAAGTTGCTGACATTTTCACAAAGGCCTTGGATGCTAAACAGTTTGAAAACTTAAGGAGCAAGTTAGGTGTGTGCTTATATGAAGAATTCTAGCAATTAAAGCAAACTGGATGTGAGGAAGATAGAGTACCTGCCAGCTTTGTTAGTACTATGTGTGATGCTGTCTTTGATACTAAGTCTGAAGTTCAAACTGGGACAGTAGTTGAAGATGTTTGTGCAGTTTTTCTTCTCTATATGAAGGGTGTGATTTGTCAGAATTTTATGGCTAAAAAGGGGGAGAAAATCTTATGCAATGTGTTGGCTCTGTTGGCTCTGATACCAAGAATTAGAAGATGTATTGCTGTTTTTCAGATATGTGTGTCTTTGATTCAGAAGGTGACTAATTTTGCTCTGATACCAAGCATTATATGTCCAGATATGATCAAGGGGGAATATGTGTCTCAGGGGGAGTACAAGATTGTTATGATCCTGAGTGTGTCTTTGTGATCCTGAAGTTTGCTCTGATACCATAAAATGTGCTTCTGATATGCTCTGATAACATTTCTCTGTAGTTCAATAGTAAGGGGGAGTTTGTATGAGAAGCTGAGTTGCAGGGGGAGTGTTGTGAAGCTGGAGGGTTTGTTTATGTGTTTGAGAAGTTTCAGTGGGAGTATTTGTGATGATCAGGAGTTGATCAGTAGCTCTGATACCATGGTTGTGATCAGAAGTTGATCAGTACTTGGTTGGTGTGTGCTTCAGTAGCTGTGATGTTTTGCAGAACTGAAGCTGGTTTGTGTTATTCATAGTTGTGTCTGCTGCTTATGTTTATGCTATGATGTATTATTGTGGAGTTCTTCATTGCTGAGTTGTTTATAAGGGAGATTGAAGAACTTGGATGGTTTTAGCCAAAAATTTGCCAAAGGGGGAGATTGTTGAGTCTTTTGGTGTTGGCTGCATATTTTGGCAAAACCAAGGTATTGAATAGAAGCATCTCCATGATTAGAACATTTCTTCAGTTGCAAGAAATTTCATTTGAAGCTGTTCAGAAGCTCAAAATAACTTCAGAAGCTGAATGCTTCATCAGAAGTACTGTAGCTCTTCAGAAGCTGATTCAGGTTCTGATGGACGCGTTGACTTTTGTTGACTACTTCAAAAGCTGATATTTTCAAGTTGTTTTATGCGAATCTTGGTGAAAATTGGCAAGGATTTGTTCCAGGATTATTGCTTCTAGAATGCTGATTTATTTGGAGAAGATTTAATGAAGATTTGGTTTTAAATTATGAAGCTCGTATTATTTCTGCAGAATCTTTAAAAGATATATTCCTGGTTTATTTGTTTCCTTATTGGATCACTCATAAATTAGAAACAAATCAATTTTAGAAGATTGGCTACAGAATTAAGAAGAGTTACTGAAGGCTATATAAGGAGAAGGGCTGCTGCTATTCAACATACGTTTTACAGAGTCATAATTCAGAGAATAGAGTCTGTGTTTTAAACTTAGAGTTTTTATTGTGCACCACTCATGTTTGAGTTGGTTTAGGAGTTTAATTGAGTTGTAATTCATTCTAAGCCTTTAGGTACGAATGAAGTTTTGTCTTTGAAGGTGTATTCAAAAACAGGGTAGTAGTGTTTCAGAACTGGTTAAGTTCAAAGGGTAGTTAAAGTGGCTGGGTTGTAGTTACTTGAATAGGAAGTTAGAGGTTTTTCTAATACTCAACGTGTTGGGTAGAATTCAAGACTAGGTGGAGATTGATTGCTTGGGATAGGAACTGGGAGTCAGTGTCTGAGCCTTAAGGATTAATTCCAATAGTGGAATTCCTTCCTGGATTGGTATCCCCCAGAGTAGGAGGTGTTTACTCCGAACTGGGTTAACAAACCTTGTGTGCCTTTTACTTTCCTGCACTTTATTTTCTTGCTTTGCATTGTGTTGTGTGTGCTCTGTTTTAAGCAAACTATTGTGCCCTGCGTATAGTTCAGAACCTGTTAGTTTCTCTTAAGTATTGCCTGGCCAGAATTTCATACTTAACAGGTTCTGGTTCTGATTAAACTTAGCAGGTTCTGATCAGAACTTAGCACAATTATAAAAGCAATTAACAGGCAGAAAAATAAATGTGCAGGAAAGCTAAAAACACACAAGGTTTGTTAACCCAGTTCGGAGTAAACACCTCCTACTCTGGGGGATACCAATCCAGGAAGGAAATCCACTATAGGATTTAACCCAAAGACTCAAGACACTGACTCCCAGTTCCCAGCCTTAGCAATTAAACTCCTCCTAGTCAGACTTCTACCCAACTCTGAGTATTAGAATCCTCTAACTTCCTATTCAAGCAACTAAACCCAGCTACTTGAACAACCCTTAACAATCCCCTGTTTTTGAACACAATTTCAATGACAACACTTCATTCGTACCTAAAGGCTTAGAATGAATTACAACTCAATAAAAACTCTAAACCAACTCAAACAATGAGTGGTGTACAAAGAAAACTCTAAGTTAAAAATACAGACTCAATTTTCTGAAATATAACTCTAAATTCGTTCATCTTGAAAGCAGCATCACTCCTCCTTATATAGTCTTCAGTCTTGCAACATAAATAACAAACTAATCTTCTGAATTGATTTGTTACTGGAATAAGATTGGTCCAATAATGTAACAAATAAAACTGTATTGAATCTTTGAAAGATCATAACAGGAAAATACGAATTTCATATCTTTGAACCAAATCTTCAATAAAATCTTCTCCAAATAATTCAGCATTTCTAGAAGCAATTATACAAAGATAACTCCTTGCTAAATCTCCCAAGATACGCGCAAAAACTAATCTGAAAACCCAGCTTCTGATGTGGTCAACAAAAGTCAACGCTGGCTTCAGAACCTGAAATCAGCTTCTGAACTGCTACAGTGCATTCAGCTTCTGATGACATTTTCTGCTTCTGAATGGCTTCAAAACACAAAACCTGCAACTGAAGAAATGTTTCAAATATGGAGATGCTTCTATTCAAAACTTTGGTTTTGCCAAAACATGCAGCCAACACAAAAGACTCAACAATCTCCCCCTTTGGCAAATTTTTGGCTAAAACCATCCAAGCTCTTCAATCTCCCTTATAATTAACTCAGCAATGAAGAACTCCACAATAACAATCAAACCAAACATAGCTAAGAGTTTGCAGTAGCGGATACAGCTATGTTACACAACAACTTCAGCTTCTGACTCCTGAAGCACACATAAACCAAGTACTGATCAACTCCTGATCATCACAATCATGGTATCAGAGCTACTGATCAACTCTTGATCATCACAACACTCCCCCTGCAACTTAGCTTCTCATACAAACTCCCCCTTACTACTGAACTACAGACCAGCATGGTATCAGAGCACACTTCAGGAGCTGAACACATTTGTTCTTCAGGACCACAAACACTCAGGACTTTAAAAACCATATTCTCTCCATATTCTCCCCCTGAGACACATACTCCCCCTCAATAACATCTTGACAGCTCTTGTTGCATTGGTTCTGAGCTTCACACACAACTTCTGAATAACACTGAAAGCTGAACATCTGAAATGCAGCAATACATCTTCTAATTTTTGGTGTCAGAGTCAACACTTTGCATAAGATTTTCTCCCCCTTTTTAGTGTCGTACCCCAATTTTTGACCCAGTTTTGATTCGTTTTAATCGTCTTTTTTAAGGCCGAGAATTTTCGTCGTTTCAGACGAAATTTCGGCAGGGAGGTATTTTAAAATACCTCATTTAGGATTTCAAAGGTGATAATTTTAGTTTTATTGTTATTTCATTTTTACTTTAGTTTTTTTTATTATTATTTTATTAATTTCGTTTTTATTTTTTTAATTATTTTCTGTTTTGATTTTTTTTTTATGCTGTCATTTTTATCATTTATTTTAATTATTTAATTAATTAGTAAACAGACCCATCCCTTTCTCATCAGATCCATCATTTTCTCATCAGTTTTTTTGTCCATTTTTGCTTGGTTTCTTGCCATTTTTTTTGATTAAGCCACAGATCCCTCTCAACAGCTCTGGACACTACCTCTTTTGTGCATCCATTTTCAATAAAAACAGTGAGATAGAGAGGATTAACAGAGGACAGAAAAACACTACAAAAAAAACACAGTTCACCCACACCCAGAACATAACAAAAAATACACATAACCAGCGACCCAAAACAACATACTCAGCACTAAACAACTCAACAAACAAAACAAAAAAAATCATTCCTCCCCTCACCACCCAAAGCTCACGCGGCCAGCCACCCCCACACCCCCAAACCGCGCGCAAATCACAACACACACACACAACACAACTAAACACGCGGCCTCACACCAAGACACACACACGCACAAACACCACACAAAAACCGCACCCAAAACCAAACCCGAACAGCCACCAAAACTCGCCCAAAACCGCACCAACACGCACCACAAAACAACCACTCCACACAACAAAAAACCACAAACACACTTACACAATCACACAACCACCAAAACGACCAAAACAAATCAAAACCGAATCAAAAAGCAAGAAAAGGTAGTTTTTTTTAAAATTTTTAAAACTTTAAGTCTAGATCTACTCGTTTTGAAAAAGATTTTGAAAAATCTAAGAGTGGATTTGAGAAGAGGGCGAGGAGAGCTTTAAGAAAAACTAAATTTTTTTTAAAAAAAACGAATTTTTGAAATTCCGGCGCGGTGGCGCCGCCGGCGGCCACCGCGCCGGAAAGTTTTTCCGGCCACCGGAGGAGAGGGGGAGGGCGGCGCGGCTTAGAGAAGGAGGAGAGAAGAGAGAGCTGAAAATTTTAGAGAGAAGTGAGAAGAGAGAATAGTTAGAGAGAGAAAGGAAAGAGTGAAATGAGAAAAATCTAGTAAGAATGGGTATTTATACCCCCTCCTTAATCCTGCGCGTGTGGGTGCATGCGTTAGCATGCACCCTCGCCCTTTGGCCCTTTGATTTTAAATCAAACGGCTCAGGTTGTTTTCCCTTGTGATCAGATCAGGGCCCTCTGATTAATCAGACGGCCCAGATTAAATCACGCTGGCCCAATGCATTTTGGGCCTATTGGTTTTAAATCTGATTTTTTTTCTCACTTCCTACACCTCCTATTTTATTTTTTACACCTCCCTGTTTATTTCTTTTATTTTTTTTCTTTGCAATTTTATTTCCTATTATTATTATTTCCTTTTTATTGTTTCTTTTATTTTTCACATCTTATTTATTTACTTATCACATCATATCATGCATTTTATTTTATCTGTCATTTCACTTTGCATTTATCATTTTATTTATTTATATGTCATTAGAATGCATTTAGGGTTTTACTTTGCATTTCACTTTGAGCCAACACCGTAATCTAATCCCTCGTGTTTAGTTTATCGCACTTAATTTCATTTTTGAGTATTAATGCTCTAATCTTTTCACGTTTTTTATTTATTTATTTTATTTTTATTAGATTATTATCCTATTTTCAATATAACAAAAAAACAAAAAAAAACAATTTTCTTTTCGTAAATGGAAATAAATATTAAGAGTTTAATCGACCGAAAAAAGGAAAACTTGGGTAGACACCCGACGCTTCCCCGAATGCGGAATGCGAGATCCCCGTCTCGATCACATTCAAAGCATTCGTCTTTCGATTAAATTTTTAATAAAACAAAAATAATAAAAAAAACATTTTTCTTTAGTGAGCGAAAAAGGAAAACTTGGGTAGACACCCGACGCTTCCCCGAATATTCGAAAACGAGGTAGACACTTCACTTTTCGGATATTCGTCCTCCGCTTAAAATCAATCTCAACCCACTTAACTTTACTCTTTCTTTTTCACGCCCATGCGCGTTCTCAAACGGATGTCATCGCCCAAGCGCGAGTCCCTCTTTTATTCAAACTTTTTTTCACGCCCATGTGCGTTTTCAAAATGGATATCATCGCCCAAGTGCGGATCCATCTTTTTCTAAAACAATCTTTTTCGCCCAAGTGCGACAAAAATATTTTCATAAATAAAATCAATCAACACACAAATATTTTCTACCAAAGAACTACGTAGCTTTGAATTCTCCATCGCACCAGGAGATACGTAGGAGCAAGATCAAACTCTTGTCAAGCACCCTAATAAAAAATTCAATTTTAGTCTTTAAATCATTTTTCTTTCTTTCCCATTTTTTTACAAACATTTTTATGAAACTAACACATTTTGAAAGCTAATTAATTAATGGTTCCCGTTGAGTACAACGGATGTGAGGGGTGCTAATACCTTCCCCTCGCATAACCGATTCCCGAACCCGAATTTGGTTGCGATGACCTTGTTCTTGTTCTCAAAGGGGTTTATCGACGTTCCCCTTTTCAAAAAAATAAAACTTCGGTGGCGACTTTACTGTCTAGCGAGCGTTTTCCGCCCGCGCATTTTCCCCGCCGCTTCAGCTAGCGACTTTACTGGGGATCCTTAGAGAATCAAACCTAGTTAGTTAGTTAGCTTTTAGTGTTAGTTCCTTTCCTTCATATTTGTTTATCTTTGGTCTATGTGCTTTATTTTATTTCCGCTTTGTTTATTTCTCACCTTTTATGTCATCGTGCTATCATATTGGGGTTATTCAAAACATTTTTTGAGTGGAGCTCTGCACCCGAGCTTGAAAAACCTAGGTTTAGGATGGTGGTTGCGTAGTATTGGCTTTCGAGGTAGACATCTCGTTTAGTCAATACGAAGACCCCACTTAGAGATGGTCCTCTTCGCGAAAGGTCGTCCGTATAATGGTTAACCCGTTATTATGGCGAAATTCCGAATTGGACCCCTAACTCTAAGGACCTTCTTCTTAGAACCTTTTCAAATTTTGGGTGTTTGTATTAGCTTTCGAGGTAGACACCTCGTTTTGGTTAATGCAAACCCCACCTAGAGGAGACACATTCGCGAAAGGTTGTCATATAATGGTTAACCCGTTATTATGGCAAAATTCCGAGATGTTTCTATGACTCTAGGTACCCCCCAAAACAAAAACTTTAGAGCTGACCTTGGTGAGAACCTTGATATAGAAAGCACATAGAACTAAGCCCTCCTAGGGAGCCTTCCCTTTAGGTTTTATTTTCCAATTATCCATATCCACACAAAGCATACATGCATTGCATCCATATGCATAAAATCATTTTTCTTAATATACAAGATTGTTTCAGGGAATTGCAAGGGCTAAATCTGTGGTGCAAGTATCCAACAAATTGAGCATGGGCTCCGAGAAAAGAAGAACTCTCTCATTAAAAGTCGAGCTCCCAGATTTGGAAAGCCTCAGAAATTTGAGTACCGAGTTAACAGCAATTCCAAAGAGTGCTTTTGTCTTCAAATATGGCGACATCCTTGATCTTTTGTTCACCAATGTTCGGGCAGACGCTCTCACGGCATTAGCACAGTTCTATGACCCCCCGATGAGAAGTTTCTTGTTCCAAGATTTTCAACTAGCACCTACACTTGAAGAGTTTGAAAGGATTATGGGCATTCCTCCAAAAGGCAAGGGTCCATATGTAGAAATTGGCCATTCTCCAAAGGTTGAAAAATTGGCTGAAGCTCTAAACATAAAAGTGCCTGAACTTGCTAGCAATGTGAAGACTAGAGGAAAAGCTCCCGGTTTCCTCCGAAGTTATCTAGAGAAAAAAGCTCGTGAGTTTGCCGCATCCCGAGATATGAAGTCCTTCAACAATGTGCTAGCTCTCCTCATCTATGGTTTGGTATTGTTCCCTTCAACCGAGAATTTTGTTGACTTTGCCGCAATCAGTGTTTTTTGGGCTGTCCTTACAAAAGACAAAGATCCGGTTCCTGCGCTCTTGGCCAATGTGTACTACACTCATCACATGCGTCATGAGAAGCAAGGTGGTAATATTGTTTGTTGCTTCCCTTTACTTTATCGTTGGTTCACATCTCACATTGTGTGAGGACGAGTCACGAATGAACAAGATGGACAAGAATGAATGGTCTCAATTTTTGGCATCTCTTACCGAAAATGTGATCCGATGGTATCCAAGGAAGCTTGACATCGACGAAGTTATCATCAGCTGTGGGGAATTTCCAAACGTACCACTCATAGGGTCCAAATCATGCATAAACTACAATCCAATTTTGGCTCTAAGGCAGTTGGGACGTCCTATGTGGGAGAAGCCCGAAGAGAAGTCTTTGGAATGCCTAGTGTTACATGACTCGGGTGCCAATGACCCTGTGATGTTGCAAAAGGTCATTCGAGCTTGGGGAAGTATTAACAAGAAGGGTAATGATTGGAAACGCAAGGTAGGGGCCACCAAAGAGACTTACCGACAGTGGGTCAAAGAAAGGGTCCAAAAGGTGAAGCTACCATTCATTGTCAAAGCCCCTATTCCCCCCAAATCTCCAGAGCCTATTCCCGTCTCCATAGAGGAAGCAGACGAGCTAAAAGCAACCATTGCCCGACTCAACAAGGAAAAAGAAGAATTGCAAAATGCTTTACTCAAAGCTACTCAAGATAATTGCGAGCTAAAAAGGGAGGGAGCCCGAAAGGACGAAATCATCGAGAGTAGCAACAAAAGGCTAAAGTTTGAGGAGGATGAGAAGCGCAAGGTGCAAGATTGCTTGGGGGGAGCAAATTCCCAGCTCAAGCATAAGAACAAAGAGCGGGATGAACTCTTAAGCCGGGTCCATGAGTTGAGAGAGCTATGGAAAAGGTCTAAAGATGAGAGGAAGAAGCTAAAGGAAGAACTTGAAGGTGCAAAGCAACAACTCAACAGCATGGCAAATGAGTATGAAGGATATGTGTTGAGTGAAAGGCTACAAAGGGAAGCGGTGGAGAGAGCGCTTGTGAGGAGTCAACTTGAACTAAAAAAGGAACAAGAGCATCTGGAGGAATTCAAGAGGTTCAGCGACCGTCAAGAAGAGGCATATGAAGACCTCAAGAGGGAAAAGGAAAGATGGGAGCATCGCTATGTGAATTTGGTCGACTCAGTTGAAAATGGAACACTTTTCCGAATACTCCGGGACGAGGGTATGCATTGGAAGAATATGTTCGCAAGACTAGCAAAGTTAGCCAACGATGTGATTGAGACCATCCCCACCAAATTGGAAACAGCTGACGCCTCAATGCATCCTTTGAACACTCCCTCGGAAGTCATTGTTTTTGTTGAATTTTGTAAAACCATGATAAGAGACTTTAGGGAGAAAATTGAGGCAACCTAAAAAGTTTGTAATCTGCTTGTTTGTAACTCCTTGACTATTAATGAGAAATCTGTATCACTTTTTGGTTACCTTTGTTTCTTTTATTTCAGTGCCTTTGCAAATTGGAAGATACTTGCAGGAGCACCAAAAGCCTTGCAGTTCCTTGAAAATTAATCATAACAAATAAATAAAAACTTTTTCACGCATTTGCATTAGCATCATCCATGGCATGCATACATCCGTTTTCATACCCAAAACTCATCCCCTTTTATTACCAGGAACCCCTACAACCCAAACTGATTCGTCGGCACTCGCACTACACTCGAAACAACGCAAGAAGGGTCATGGACGAGATCGAGCAAAACCAAGAAGTCATGAGACAAGAGATCAATCAGTTGAATGGGAAGTTGGACCGCTTGATGGACACTCTTCAGGAACTAGCAAATAGGGAGCAGAACCCGCAACCTCAAGTAGTGGAAAATGTTACTCCCGAACCACAACCGACCCCCGCAGTGGCTGTCGTTTGGCCTCCATATGGTCTTCCTCCAGGTTATACACCTCCGCAGTTGGAGAACCATAATGAAAGTGGTCCGTCTCAGCCTCGCCCGGCTCAAGCATCAGTGCCTCGCCACACCGAAACTCTTGTGATGCAAGAGAACGCCGATGCTGCCACAAGATTTCCAGTGCCTCAAGGTACGGCAGAAAACCCATTGTTGGTGTACCATTCCCCCAACCTGTCAGGCCCTCATAAGGAGCATGCTGAACCTTCGGAAGGTGAGAACGAAGAGGCTAAAGGAAAAATTCTTGCTTTGGAGGAACGAGTCAAGGCAATGGAGGGAAATAGTGAATTCGAGTTAGACGCACTTGACATGTGTTTGGTCTCGAACGTGGTGATTCCTCCAAAGTTCAAAACTCCGGATTTCGAGAAGTACAAGGGATTGACTTGTCCTCGCAATCATTTAATCATGTACTGCAGGAAGATGGGTGTAGCTGCGCAAGATGATAAGCTCCTCATCCATTTCTTCCAAGACAGTCTCAGTGGAGCTTCCCTGAATTGGTATATGCATCTAGAGAAAAGTCGGATCAGAACTTGGAAGGATCTAGCCGAAGCTTTTGTCAAGCAGTACAAGTACAACATGGGCATGGCCCCAGATAGAATGCAACTACAAGAGTTGACCAAGAAAGGGACGGAAACGTTCAAGGAATACGCGCAAAGGTGGAGGGAGTTGGCATCGCAAGTTGAGCCTCCCTTGTCTGAAAAAGAAATGACAAGGATTTTCATAGGCACCTTGCAAGCTCCATATTATGAGAAGGTGATTGGAAGCGCCTCGTCCAGTTTTGCCGACTTGGTCATTATTGGAGAAATGGTGGAGTTGGGTTTGAAAAATGGAAAAATTCAAGGTGCTCCAAGTAGTCAAGTGGCTGCAAAGAAGTTCCCAACCTCTTTCCCTAAAAAGAAGGAAGGAGAAACCAATGCAGTAATGACCAATTTTCCGAATTCCTACCGTCCACCTGTGAATGCTTATCATCCCCCTGTCCTTCAAGTACCATACCAAGGTCAGCATTATGTGGCCGCCGCAGCACCCATGCAGTATCAGCACCCAGCACCCCAAAGACCTCATTATCAACCTGCTCGTCCCAATCATTGGGATCAAACCTCAAGTCAAAATCAATACCGACCTCCCAACAATCAGCGACCAAGTCGGATCGACCCGATCCCTATCCCATACAGTCAACTTTGGCCGCATTTGATAAAGAATTCCTTAGTGGTACCCCGAAGTGTCAGGCCTTTGGAACCACCATATCCACGTTGGTATAACCCAAATGCCAAATGTGAGTTTCATTCTGGAGCCGTTGGTCACTCCATTGAAGACTGTAGAGCACTTAAAGAAACGGTTCAAGAGTTAATCAATAACAAAAGCCTTTCTTTCAAAGAAAAGGGGCCCGACGTGAAAAATAATCCTTTGCCGGGTTATAACGGCCCAAATGTCAATGCTGTGGAGGAAGATGCGGATTTCGATGAGATCAAGAGAGTTGAGGAAATAAGTACTCCTCTATTGATGCTCCACGCTAAGCTAGCCAAATGCGGTTTGATCAAAGGAATCCATGAAAATTGTGAAGAATGCGCTTTAAGTCCCAAAGGTTGTCAGTTGGTTAAAAAACAAGTACAAGAAATGATAGATCAAGGCGTTTTACAAGTCAGTCGAGCAAGGAAGATGGGGGACGTGTCGGTTATCGAGCCACATTTCGAAAGCAAGAAAGAAGTCCCCAAACCAGTTGAGATCCTCTACCAAAAGGGAGATGCTCAGCCATCAACGAACCATAGGCAGCCTGTGGTCATATGTGTTCCTTCGCCATTTCCTTACGAAAGTTCCAAAGCAGTGCCTTGGATTTATGATGCAAAAGCCGTCGTTTATGAACCAGAGGGAAGGTCAGAAAGAGAATCTGCAAAGGTGATGGGTGGTGTTACCCATATCTCTGAAGCTAGCGGCATGACCCGAAGTGGTCGGATCTTTGCTCCCAAACAGCTCAGAGGGGAAGGCAATAAGGTGGCCGAGGAAGTCCAAAAAGGGAAAGAACTGCCCAGTCAAGACAAGGGGCAAGAATGTGGTGATCATTTAGCATCAAAAGAGGACGATGAGTTCTTAAAAATTGTCAAAAGAAGCGAATACAAAATAGTGGACCAATTGAATCAGACTCCTTCTAAGATATCTATCCTATCACTGCTGTTGAGTTCCGAGGCACACAGAAAGGCATTGTTGAAAGTGTTGAATCAGGCGCATGTAACCCAAGATGTTACAGTGGACCATTTCGGTGGGATAGTTGCCAATATCACCGCTAGTAGCTGTCTAAGCTTTAGTGATGAAGACTTACCTGCGGAAGGGAGGGCTCACAACAAGGCATTACACATATCCACAATGTGTCACGACACCGTCCTTGCAAGAGTGTTGGTTGATACGGGTTCGTCATTGAATGTGCTGCCGAAGTCCACTCTCAACAAGATGTCCATTGACGGAGTATGCTTGAAGCCTAGTTCTTTAATTGTAAAAGCTTTTGATGGGTCCCGGAGGTCCGTCATTGGAGAGGTATGTCTGCCAATCCAAATAGGCCCGCACACTTTCGATATCACTTTCCAAGTGATGGATATCAACCCAGCCTACAGCTGCTTATTGGGACGCCCATGGATCCATGCGGCTGGAGCTGTAACATCCACCTTGCACCAAAAGCTAAAGTTTGTGGCAAATGACAAGCTGATCACCGTGGCCGGAGAAGAAGACATACTTGTAAGCCATCTGTCTTCCTTTCAGTATGTGGAAGCGGGTGAAGGATCTTTGGAAACTGCTTTCCAAGCCTTAGAGGTCGCCAATGCTGTTGCGGGGTATAAGGAAGTTTGTGTTGAGGAAGAAAAAGCCCCTGCTACCTTTTGGAAGAATGATGCGCTATTGGCTAAAGGAGGAGGCTCCAAAGGCTGTGAGTACTTGTGGGATATGCCCGTGAAAAGAGATAGGTATGGATTGGGCTACAAACCATCCATGGGAGAGAGTGATGCTGCGAAGCTACCCATTGGTAACATTCAAGACACTTTCCATAGTGCGGGTTTTGCTAGTGAAGATCAAGTAGCTATCATTGGAGATGATTCAAAAGAGGGGGAGACACCTTGTTTGGTCTACCAGGGCTCTCCGAATGCAAGCCTCAACAACTGGACTGCCGTTGAAATTCCCGAGATAGTTTCTTTTTCAAAGTAATTTTTATCATGTTTTTCAAATCCTTTTGCTCTGCCCAAGGCTTAAGGATAACTTTGTAGGGCACCCTTTATTTCAAATGTTGAATCATCAATAAAAAGCATTTCGTTTTCCACTATTCTTTATTCTTCTATTTCCGCATTCACTTTTCTTAAAAAAAAAAAAACAACAAAAAATTATAATCCTTTCCGTTCTTTTGTTTATTTTTGTTTTGTTCATCCTTCTAAAAATAAAAATCATCATAAAAACACATGCAGATCCCTGAACAAACCCATTGATTGTGATACTGCTACAATCCCGCGTAACCTTGAACTCCCCATTAACCAAGCCGAAGAAGATGGTGGAAGCGATTGCGAGCTTCCCGAAGAATTAGCAAGACTGCTAGAGCGTGAATCTAAAGAGATACAGCCGAATCAAGAGCCTGTGGAGGTAATCAACTTAGGAACTGAGCATGATATAAAAGAGATCAAGATCGGTTCTTCTTTAAAGGCAAAAGAGCGTGAGAAGTTGGTCGAACTTTTGAGGGAATATGTAGATGTGTTTGCGTGGTCATACCAAGACATGCCAGGTTTGGATACCGAGATAGTTGAGCACAAGCTACCACTCCGGCCAGAATGTCCGCCGATAAAGCAGAAATTGAGAAGGACAAGACCGGACATGTCACTTAAGATCAGGGAAGAGGTCAAAAGACAATTTGATGCAGGATTCCTAGCCGTGGCAAAATATCCACAGTGGGTTGCTAACATAGTACCGGTACCGAAGAAAGATGGTAAAGTGCGAATGTGTGTCGATTACCGAGATCTGAACAAGGCGAGTCCTAAGGATGATTTCCCATTACCTCACATCGATGTGTTAGTAGACAATACAGCCCGGTTCGCGGTGTTCTCATTCATTGATGGATTCTCCGGTTATAATCAAATCAAGATGGCTCCGGAAGACATGGAGAAAACCACCTTCATCACCCCATGGGGAACATATTGCTACAAGGTAATGCCTTTCGGCTTGAAGAACGCTGGGGCAACCTATCAAAGAGCAATGATGGCTCTCTTCCACGACATGATGCACAAAGAAATAGAGGTCTATGTGGATGACATGATTGCCAAATCCGAAACTGAAGAAGACCATATCATTCACTTGCAAAAGCTATTCGTGCGTTTAAGGAAATACAAACTGCGGCTCAATCCAGCTAAGTGCACCTTTGGTGTCAGGTCCGGAAAGTTACTCGGTTTCATCGTCAGTCAACGAGGGATCGAGGTTGACCCTGACAAGGTACGCGCAATTCAAGATATGCCAGCTCCTCGTACTGAAAAAGAAGTTCGTGGTTTTCTAGGGAGATTGAACTACATCTCTAGGTTCATTTCTCATCTCACCGCTACTTGCGAGCCAATCTTCAAATTGCTACGCAAGGATCAGGCCGTCATATGGGACGAGAACTGCCAAGGGGCATTTGAAAGAATCAAACAATACTTGCAAGAACCACCTATCTTGATACCGCCCGTTCCTGGAAGACCTCTCATTATGTACTTGACAGTATTGGAGGAATCCATGGGATGTGTGCTGGGGCAACATGATGAAACTGGTAGGAAGGAACATGCCATCTATTTCTTAAGCAAGAAGTTCACTGACGTCGAAACCAGATACACCCTGCTAGAAAGAACTTGTTGTGCTTTGGCATGGGCTGCACGCCGTTTGAGACAGTACATGATCTGTCACACGACATGGCTGGTATCAAAGATGGATCCAATCAAATACATCTTCGAGAAACCCGCTTTGACCGGAAGAATTGCCCGTTGGCAAATGCTGTTATCCGAGTATGACATCCTGCATGTGACTCAGAAAGCTATCAAAGGAAGTGTGCTAGCAGACCACTTGGCTCATCAACCGGTGGAAGACTATCAGCCCATACCGTTTGATTTCCCAGATGAAGATATTATGGCTTTGAAGGAAGATGAGGTCATAGGAGATGAAGAAGGACCCGAACCAGGGGCACGATGGAAGCTTGCATTCGATGGTGCATCTAATGCCATGGGGCATGGGATTGGAGCCGTTCTAATATCTCCACAGGGTGGTTATACCCCCTTCACAGCAAGACTATGTTTTGACTGCACGAATAATGTGGCGGAATATGAGGCATGCATCTTGGGCCTCGAGGCTGCCATCGATCTAAGAATTAAGATTTTGGAGGTGTACGGAGATTCGGCCCTAGTCATCTACCAAGTAAAAGGAGAATGGGAAACCCGGCATCCCAAGCTGATCCTGTACCGTGCTCATATCTCGAAGTTAATAGAGTTCTTTGATGAAATCACCTTCCATCATATCCCAAGAGAAGAAAATCAAGTAGCAGATGCCTTGGCTATGTTATCCTCAATGTACAAAGTGAAGTTTCACAATGAAGCGCCGCTTATAAAGGTGGAGCGCCGAGACGAGCCTGCATTCTGTTTGTCAATCGAAGAGGTGTCTGACGGCAAGCCATGGTACCATGACATCAAAGTCTACCTCAGAAATCAAGAATATCCTGCAAACATCTCAAGTAGGGATAAAAAGACTTTGAGACGACTATCAGCTAAATTCTTCCTGAATGGTGATGTGCTCTACAAAAGAAACCATGATCTGGTTCTTCTTAGATGTGTAGACAAACATGAGGCGGACTTGCTCATCAAAGAAATCCATGAAGGGTCCTTCGGTACCCATGCCAATGGACATACAATGGCTAGAAAAATTCTAAGGGCAGGTTACTATTGGCTGACCATGGAATCTGATTGTTTCAGCTACGCTAGGAAGTGCTACAAGTGCCAAATCTATGCGGATAAGGTGCACGTGCCTCCGGTCCCTTTAAACGTAATGGCGTCGCCTTGGCCGTTCTCCATGTGGGGCATCGACATGATTGGGCCCATTGAACCTAAAGCTTCAAATGGACACCGGTTCATCCTAGTCGCCATCGACTACTTCACCAAATGGGTTGAAGCTACCTCATACGCCAATGTAACAAAGCAAGTGGTAGTTCGATTCATCAAAAAGGAGATAATATGTCGCTACGGACTCCCAAACAAAATCATCACTGACAATGGCACCAACTTGAACAACAAAATGATGAAAGATTTGTGTGAAAGTTTCAAGATCGAACACCACAATTCTTCGCCATACCGGCCAAAGATGAATGGAGCCGTAGAAGCAGCCAACAAAAACATCAAGAAAATCCTTCAAAAGATGGTGAAAACGTACAAAAATTGGTATGAAATGCTTCCCTTTGCCTTACATGGCTATAGGACCTCGGTTCGCACCTCGACAGGGGCAACCCCATTCTCCCTGGTGTATGGCATGGAGGCAGTCCTCCCTATTGAGGTGGAAATTCCCTCAATGAGAGTCTTGATGGAGACGAAACTAGAAGAAGCAGAATGGATTCAAGCAAGGTTTGACCAGCTGAACCTAATCGACGAGAAGCGGATGATAGCCCTATGTCATGGTCAGTTATATCAAAGCAGGCTCAAGAAGGCGTTCGACAAGAAGATCCGTCCTCGAGAGTTCCAAGTAGGCGACCTAGTGCTCAAAAGGATCTTACCTATACAAAAGGATTCGCGTGGAAAATGGACTCCGAACTACGAAGGCCCTTATGTAGTGAAGAAAGCTTTCTCTGGAGGAGCTTTGATTCTCACAACAATGGACGGCGAGGACTTCCCGTGTCCTGTGAATTCCGATGTAGTCAAGAAATACTATGCCTAATAACAAAAAGAACGCCCGCTAAGTTGAAAACCTGAAAGGGCAACTTAGGCAAAAAGGGGCATCCCGGTGGACTGAAAACTCGAAAGAGCGGTCCAGGCAAAAGTTAGGGATATAAAAAACAAAAGAAAACCCGCTAAGTCGAAAACCTGAAAAGGCGACTTAGGCAAAAGTTGGGAAAAGAAAAAGGCATGTAACTACATTGGGGCAGTCTACTCCTAACACCGGCTGAAGAACCAATTCTTTCGCCATCCTCAGAAGCAGGGTTTTGTGGGTTTAGGGTTATTAAGAAAGTAGCAGTCGTCATGACTCAATGGGAACTTCCAATGTTTTCCCTCTTTCCATTTTCATTTCTCTTATTTATCTTGTGGAGTTACACCTTTGGTGTGCTACCATTCCATGTACTAGATTTTGCTTGACCATCAATAAAGCGCATCCTTTTTATTTACCTTTTGTCATTCCCTGTCGTTAAATGCTATTTTGATGATACAATTTTGAAATAAAATAATAACATAAAATTCATTGAAATCATGATTTACTTTGATTTGAAAATATCATAAAGGAAATTAACGACTTCCGGCGAGGTGTTGAACCTCTCAGAATCCTCAGAGCAACCCCAAGTGGTTCCCGTCTATAGCAGAGTCGACATCTACATACGAACTGCCCATGCAGGCACGAAATGTCGAAAGCTCCGTCAACAGCCATCCATGTGAAACTTCAATAGCGATGGGTTTTTGCGAATGCCGAAGGATCGAAAACCTCAAATATCGTACTCTCACCATTTTATCCCATAAAATCCCCAAAAACCAGTTCTCATTGGCACTCCCTGCAATTTCCAACCAAAAGTCCAACCATGCTTGGCGTCCGATCACAACCAAAGCTCAACATGACGTTTGTTCCCCCACATGTCAGCATAGTACATGCATCCTATCAAGTTCATTCGCATGCATCTCATATTCATATCATACTTCTCCTCACAATTTCTCATGTTCCCCAATGAACCTTAATCAAATACTCCCCAGTGAGCCATCCTAGTGTTCCCCAGTGAACCTCATTCAAGAACTTCTCCAGTAAGTTTTTCAAAAATCCCCCAGCGGATTTCTTCCCAAACCGTCCCATTCCCCGGTGGACCTACTCACAACCACTGAAATTCCCCAGTTAAAACTCCCCCAGCGAGTCAACCATCATAACATATCATTATCATGTCACCAGCGTCAGACTGGCGACAATCATATCATATCATTATCATTTCACCAGCGTCAGACTGGCAATGATCATATCACCTTTTACCATTCCACCAAGACCCACTTGGCGGTAATCGGTCAAGTATCACTTTCCCCTAGGGATCGACTCTCAGCGTAAGCGGCTGAATAAGACCACCTTTCCCCAGTGAATTGACTTTCAGCATAAACGACTGAATAAGATCACTCTTATCCTCAGGGATCTACCTCCAGCGCAGGCGGCTGGATATGATCACCTCTTTCCTCAGTGAATCGACCTTCAGCATAAACGGCTGAATAAGATCACTCTTATCATCAGGGATCTACCTCCAGTGCAGGCGGCTGGATATGATCACCTCTTTTCTTAGAGATTGACCTTCAGCATAAACGGCTGGATAAGATTACTCTATCCTCACGGTCTACCTCTAGCATAAGCGGCTAGATAAGATCACCTATCCTCCTGGATCGACCTTCAGCACCAACGGCTGAATAAGATCGCCCTCGCCCTTAGGGTCTACCTTTAGCATAAGCGGCTAGATGAGATCACCCTTATCCCCAAGGATCTACCTCCAGCGTAGGCGGCCGGATATGATCACTTTTGTCCTTAGAGATCTACCTTCAGTGTAAGCGGCTGGATATGATCAATCTTTTCCAGTGAAACCACGTTATCCCCAGTGGAGTCGGATCCTTTCTCTTTAACAAACTCGAGTAACCTTTTGTTTTGTTTTGATCCCCAGTCAGGTCATCTTCGTCGTTTTGCATTCATACCTGCATCGCGAGCATTCACAGCATTGCATGCATAGCATCGCATCCATAGCATTTTCCCGTCAAAATTGGTCAAAAATAAGGTACTCTGTATTTAAGTCTCTTCGACCCGTCGAAATAAAACTTCACTTTTAAATCTCCGTAACGAAGGAACTTAAATAGGGGCAGCTGTCGTACCCCAATTTTTGACCCAGTTTTGATTCGTTTTAATCGTCTTTTTTAAGGCCGAGAATTTTCGTCGTTTCAGACGAAATTTCGGCAGGGAGGTATTTTAAAATACCTCATTTAGGATTTCAAAGGTGATAATTTTAGTTTTATTGTTATTTCATTTTTACTTTAGTTTTTTTAATATTATTTTATTAATTTCGTTTTTATTTTTTTAATTATTTTCTGTTTTGATTTTTTTTTTATGCTGTCATTTTTATCATTTATTTTAATTATTTAATTAACTAGTAAACAGACCCATCCCTTTCTCATCAGATCCATCATTTTCTCATCAGTTTTTTTGTCCATTTTTGCTTGGTTTCTTGCCATTTTTTTTTATTAAGCCACAGATCCCTCTCAACAGCTCTGGACACTACCTCTTTTGTGCATCCATTTTCAATAAAAACAGTGAGATAGAGAGGATTAACAGAGGGCAGAAAAACACTACACAAAAAACAGTTCACCCACACCCAGAACATAACAAAAAATACACATAACCAGCAACCCAAAACAACATACTCAGCACTAAACAACTCAACACAACAAAACAAAAAAATCATTCCTCCCCTCACCACCCAAAGCTCACGCGGCCAGCCACCCCCACACCTCCCAAACCGCGCGCAAATCACAACACACACACACGAACAGCACTAAACACGCGGCCTCACACCAAGACACACACACGCACAAACACCACACAAAACCGCACCCAAAACCAACCCGAACAGCCACCAAAACTCGCCCAAAACCGCACCAACACGCACCACAAAACAACCAGCTCGCAACCACAACAAAAAACGCACGCAAACAGCACTTAACACAGACCAAAACACCAAGAACAAAGCCAAAACCGAATCAAAAGCAAGAAAAGGTAGTTTTTTTTAAAACTTTTTAAAACTTTAAGTCTAGATCTACTCGTTTTGAAAAAGATTTTGAAAAATCTAAGAGTGGATTTGAGAAGAGGGCGAGGAGAGCTTTAAGAAAAACTAAATTTTTTAAAAAAAAAAACGAATTTTTGAAATTCCGGCGCGGTGGCGCCGCCGGCGGCCACCGCGCCGGAAAGTTTTTCCGGCCACCGGAGGAGAGGGGGAGGGCGGCGCGGCTTAGAGAAGGAGGAGAGAAGAGAGAGCTGAAAATTTTAGAGAGAAGTGAGAAGAGAGAATAGTTAGAGAGAGAAAGGAAAGAGTGAAATGAGAAAAATCTAGTAAGAATGGGTATTTATACCCCCTCCTTAATCCTGCGCGTGTGGGTGCATGCGTTAGCATGCACCCTCGCCCTTTGGCCCTTTGATTTTAAATCAAACGGCTCAGGTTGTTTTCCCTTGTGATCAGATCAGGGCCCTCTGATTAATCAGACGGCCCAGATTAAATCACGCTGGCCCAATGCATTTTGGGCCTATTGGTTTTAAATCTGATTTTTTTCTCACTTCCTACACCTCCTATTTTATTTTTTACACCTCCCTGTTTATTTCTTTTATTTTTTTTTCTTTGCAATTTTATTTCCTATTATTATTATTTCCTTTTTATTGTTTCTTTTATTTTTCACATCTTATTTATTTACTTATCACATCATATCATGCATTTTATTTTATCTGTCATTTCACTTTGCATTTATCATTTTATTTATTTATATGTCATTAGAATGCATTTAGGGTTTTACTTTGCATTTCACTTTGAGCCAACACCGTAATCTAATCTCTCGTGTTTAGTTTATCGCACTTAATTTCATTTTTGAGTATTAATGCTCTAATCTTTTCACGTTTTTTTATTTATTTATTTTATTTTTATTAGATTATTATCCTATTTTCAATATAACAAAAAAACAAAAAAAAACAATTTTCTTTTCGTAAATGGAAATAAATATTAAGAGTTTAATCGACCGAAAAAAGGAAAACTTGGGTAGACACCCGACGCTTCCCCGAATGCGGAATGCGAGATCCCCGTCTCGATCACATTCAAAGCATTCGTCTTTCGATTAAATTTTTAATAAAACAAAAATAATAAAAAAAACATTTTTCTTTAGTGAGCGAAAAAGGAAAACTTGGGTAGACACCCGACGCTTCCCCGAATATTCGAAAACGAGGTAGACACTTCACTTTTCGGATATTCGTCCTCCGCTTAAAATCAATCTCAACCCACTTAACTTTACTCTTTCTTTTTCATGCCCATGCGCGTTCTCAAACGGATGTCATCGCCCAAGCGCGAGTCCGCTCTTTTATTCAAACTTTTTTTCACGCCCATGTGCGTTTTCAAAATGGATATCATCGCCCAAGTGCGGATCCATCTTTTTCTAAAACAATCTTTTTCGCCCAAGTGCGACTAAAATATTTTCATAAATAAAATCAATCAACACACAAATATTTTCTACCAAAGAACTACGTAGCTTTGAATTCTCCATCGCACCAGGAGATACGTAGGAGCAAGATCAAACTCTTGTCAAGCACCCTAATAAAAAATTCATTTTTAGTCTTTAAATCATTTTTCTTTCTTTCCCATTTTTTTACAAACATTTTTATGAAACTAACACATTTTGAAAGCTAATTAATTAATGGTTCTCGTTGAGTACAACAGATGTGAGGGGTGCTAATACCTTCCCCTCGCATAACCGATTCCCGAACCCGAATTTGGTTGCGATGACCTTGTTCTTGTTCTCAAAGGGGTTTATCGACGTTCCCCTTTTCAAAAAAATAAAACTTCGGTGGCGACTTTACTGTCTAGCGAGCGTTTTCCGCCCGCGCATTTTCGCCGCCGCTTCATTTAGCCACAAAATTCTGACAAAACTCAGATTTCAAGTAGGGAATAAAATCAAAACAGGTAACACAGATCCTTGAGAACATATCAGATTCAGACTCAGGTTCAGGATCACACGTACCATAGGCACAACTGGCAGGTACTCTATCTTCCTCACATCCAGTTTGCAGTAATTGCTATAACTCTTCATGCAAACACACACCTAACTTGCTCCTTAAGTTTTCAAACTGCTTAGCATCCAAGGCCTTTGTGAAAATGTTAGCAACTTGTTCTTCAGTAGCTACATGTTCCAGCTGAATAATCTTGTCCTCCACAAGATTTCTGATAAAATGGTGTCTGATATCTATGTGTTTAGTTCTGCTGTGCTGAATAGGGTTCTTAGAGATATTAATAGCACTCAGATTGTCACAAAATAGGGTCATGGTTCCCTGTTCAATGTTGTATTCCTCCAGCATTTATTTCATCCACATCAGTTGTGAGCAACTACTCCCAGCAGCAATGTACTCAGCTTCAGCAGTTGACAATGAAACACAGTTTTGGTTCTTGCTGAACCAAGAGATTAAGTTGTTTCCTAAAAAGAAACAACCTCCTGAGGTGCTCTTTCTGTCATCAGCACTTCCAGCCCAGTCAGCATCACAAAATCCCATTAATTCAGAACTTGAACTATGTGATTACATGATTCCATAGTCACTTGTGCTGTTCACATACTTCAGGATCCTTTTAACTTGTGTCAGATGACTCAGCTTAGGATCGGCTTGATATCTTGCACAAACTCCAACAGCATAAGTGATATCAGGTCTGCTTGCAGTTAAATACAATAAGCTCCCTATCATGCTCCTATATTGACTTTGATCTACTGATATTCCATGTTCATCCTTAGTCAACTTCAGGTGAGTAGCAGTTGGTGTCCTCTTATGAGCAGCAGATTCCATTCCAAACTTCTTCACTATGTTCTTGGCATACTTACTGTAATATCCCACCTATTAGTATCAGTTATCAGTGTTAGAAGCAATTTATAAGTGTGGCAAATTAGTAATAAGTGGCAATGGCAAACTCGTAATTATTTCAAACAAGAGGATTATAAGAAAATGGGGGAAGAAGATATTTTCATTTTCATGTGTTCTTCTTCTTCATTCTCTCCAAAACCAGCCATCCTCTCCCCACTTCTCTCACTCACACGCCACTCCCTCTCATTCCAATCCTTCAAGCTTTCATTCCAATCCTTGTAAGGAGCTTTAGCAAGCAAGTTTGTGTTGGAAGCTAGAGTAATAGGAAGAAATAAGGAAGGAACAAGCTAGGGTTTCCAAGAACAAGAACAACCAGCACCAAACAAGGTTTAGGTGAGCTCATTTCAGATTATAGAACCAATTTAGAGTGTCTTTGACAAGTTTTATAAGTTTTAGAAAGTTTTCAAGTTTACCCTAATTTCCTTGCTTGTTTAATCTTTGCTCATGAGTGTTTATAACTGTTAATTTATGAAGGAAAATTATATTTATCATGTTTAGGAAGCATGGGTATCATTGAATGAGCAAAAATGGTGGAAAATCACGTTTTTACACAGGTTTCTACTGATACGGTCGCTGTAGCGACGGACTGTCGCTTGTAGCGACCAGACAGGGTTTTTCCCTGCCTAGCCGCGCTTGTAGCGACCACACTGGCGCTTGTAGCGACCAGTGGCGCTTGTAGCGACAGACTGGGCGCTTGTAGCGACCAGGTTCTGTCTACTGGCGCTTGTAGCGACCAGAAGGGCGCTGTAGCGACCAGCCCTGGACAACCCAACCTAGTTGAGCTGTTCTGGGGGTCCTGGTTCGCGCGGGCATGGCTTTTTGGAAACTGATTTCTTATAACATATTTTAGAAACTTAAACCACCATTTTAGTTCATTCCAAATGCTTCCAAAGATTAAGATATTACATGAGCAAGGATTATGCGAAGCTTGGAAATTCATGAATTAAGTTAAAAGCTTAAGTAAGCCCTAAGAATGGCTCATGAGAACGATGGGTCAAGAACCTGGAAAGGTTAATAAGAATGATACCAAGTTTCAAGTTTAGAACCTTATATAGGTTAAGAGTTCAGAATTAGTAAGATTAAGCCGTGGCCTTCGATGTTCACGCCAGTGGGACACGAATGGTACACGTAGAGTAAAGACTAAGATTATTACCTTAAGTCGTGACTTTCATTGTTCACGCCAGTGGGACATGAAAAGTTCACGCATCAGTTTACAGAATATTTATTCGCGTCTTCTGTCGTTCACGCCAGTGGGACACGGGAGGTATACGCATCAGTTAAGACTATTATTATTAAGTCGTGTCTTCTGTTGTTCACGCCAGTGGGACGCAGGAGGTTCACGCCAGTGGGACGTGTTATTCCGCAAGGATAACCGCACGACGACAAGAGGAGTCCAGTGTTAGCCTGATATGATAGGAATTTTCACCGGTTATCAGGGGAATGTGCTTCTGGGTTACTCCACCCGGGGGCATTCCGTAAAATGAACCCAGATAATAATGTTTGTTCAACGCTAACAGCTAACTTAAAGTATCAGTTATTATTCTATTATATTATCAGTCAGGAAATATTTACTCAGACAATTATCATACTTCAGTTAGCAGTTATCAGACGGTGATCCTAGGTCTCCCCTTGATCACCAGATCAGCAGGATCAGTCAGTTGACCCTCTATGGGTAAAGTAAGACTTGGCGATCATAGGTATCCCCAAGATCGCCGAGGTAGGCACGGCGACCCTAGGTTCCCTGAGGTTGCCAAACAGTAGGTAGGGTAGGAGCTCACTGAGACATTATGTCTCATCCCTTTCCTTCTGGTGCAGGTTCTTCTCAGGTGGCACGACGCAAAGGTAAAGAGAAAGCTACGGATTGATCATGCCGTATTATGTTTATTATGTGGATGTTGTATAAGAATGATGTATATGATGTATATTATAAGGAATTTTATGTATTGGATCTTGAGTTGTAACATAAGCTTGTTTATTGTGTAATCAATAAATAACTTTTCTGTATTGTATTTAATGTATCCAGTACGAAATTTTAATACTCGTAAGAGATCCTAGGTAATCTCTATATGGGTGTTACACTTACTTTGAGAAATGAAGATTGTATCTTCCATTTGTTTGACTTGTAACCCAAGAAAGTATGTCAGTTCACCAACTAGGCTCATTTCAAATTCTGACTGCATCTGCTGAACAAACAATTTGACCATCTTCTGAGACATCCCACCAAACACAATATCATCTACATAAATCTGAGCAATCATCAGACTCCCATTTTCATCTTTCACAAACAAAGTCTTATCAGAACCTCCTTTTCTGTAACCTTGAGTCACAAGAAACTGAGTCAGCCTGTCATACCATGCTCTTGGTGCTTGCTTTAATCCATATAAAGCCTTCTTCAACTTGAACACATGATCAGTAAACTTAGGATCCACAAAACCCATAGGCTGTTCAACATATACCTCTTCTTGCAAATATCCATTCAGAAATGCACTCTTCACATCCATCTGGAATAATTTGAACTTGAGAATGCAGGATACACCTAACAGTAATCTTATGGACTCTAGTCTGGCCACAGGTGCAAAGGTCTCATCAAAATCAAGTCCCTCAACTTGAGTATAGCCCTGAGCAACCAACCTTGCCATGTTTCTGACTACAGTACCACTTTCATCTGTTTTATTCTTGAATATCCACTTAGTGCCAATCACATTCAACCCTTCAGGTCTTGGAACTAGATCCCATACTTCACTCCTTTTGAATTGATTCAACTCATCTTGCATTGCTTCAATCCAAAATTCATCAGTTAGGGCTTCTTTCACATTTTTGGGTTCAAACTTAGACACAAAACATGAATCAGTAGCAGCTGGTTCTGATCTCCTGGTTCTGACCCCTTGATCCAAACTCCCAATGATAAGCTCCTTAGGATGATCCTTCTGAATTCTAATAGATGGCCCTTTATTGGTAGGATCATGTTCTGGATGTACATCTGCTTCTTCAGACTCTGGATGAATTTCTGCTTCTGAAGTTTGTTCTTCTGATGGTTCAGACTCTGGAACAACTTCAGACTCACTTCTATCTTTCTCAGCAGACAGATCATCAATTACCACATTAATGGACTCCATCACAACTTTAGTTCTTGAATTAAACACCCTATAAGCTCTGCTGTTCACTGAATAACCCAGGAATATGCCCTCATCAGACTTAGGATCCAGTTTTCTTCTGTTTTCCCTGTCAGCCAAAATGTAGCATCTGCTCCCAAAAACATGGAAATATTTGACTGTAGGCTTCCTTCCTTTCCATAGTTCATATAAGGTACAAGTTGTTCCCTTCTTCAGAGTGACTCTATTATGGATATAACATGCAGTGTTCACGGCTTCAGCCCAAAACATATATGGCAGCTTCTTAGCATGCAGCATAACCCTTGCACATTCTGCTAAAGTCCTGTTCTTCCTCTCAACTACACCATTTTGCTGAGGTGTGATAGGTGCAGAAAACTCATGCTTTATACCTTCAGAAGCACAGAATTCTGAGAAGCTCTTGTTTTCAAATTCTTTGCCATGATCACTTCTGATTCTGATAATCCCACTGTCCTTCTCTCTTTGTAGTTGAATGCACATCTCTTTAAAGACTTCAAAAGTGTCAGATTTTTCTCTAACAAAGCTGACCCATGTGAATCTTGAGTAATCATCAACCATTACAAAAGCATACCTCTTGCCCCCAATACTCTCAACTTGCATAGGCCCCATTAAATCCATGTGAACAAGTTCTAGTACTTTAGTAGTTACCTGGTGAACTAATCTGGGATGAGACTTTCTTGTTTGTTTTCCAATTTGACAATCACCACAAACATTGTCCTCATTGATCTTCAGATTAGGTACACCTCTGATAGCTTCAGTACTTAGGATTTTTTTCATGCCTTTCAGATGCAGATGTCCCAGTTTCTGGTGCCAGAGCTTGACTTCCTCTTCTGAGCTCATAAGACAAGAAGTCAGACTTCTTTCTTCTTCAGAAACCCACAAATAACAATTGTCTTTGGATCTGCAGCCTCTCATCTGAATCTTATCTTCCTGATCAGTAACAATACACTCTAGTTTGTTGAAATTAACCTTCAATTCTTGATCACAAAGTTGGCTGATACTGATCAGATTAGAGGTTAATCCTTCCACCAGTAGCACATCATTAAGTCTGGGCAAACCTTCTCTGATCAAATCTCCAATACCCAGAATCTGACCTTTTACACCATCTCCAAATGTCACATAACTTCTGGAGTATGATCTGATATTGCTCAGTAGCTTCTTCACACCAGTCATGTGCCTTGAACACCCACTATCAAAATACCAGTCTTCTTTTGAAGTTGCTCTCAAAGAAGTGTGAGCTATAAGGCCTACATTCTGAACTTTGGGCTTCCACACCTTCTGAACATTGTGTCTGGGTGCAGCTGGTTCAACTCTTCTATACTGAAAATGTTCAGGATAGCCATAAAGTTTGAAGCAGAATGGTTTGATATGCCCTTTCTTTCCACAATGATGACAGATCCATGGATGATTTCTTCTCCTTCTGTTTCTGAAAAATTTCTGGGACAACTTCTGAGGTAGCATCTGATCATGCTTCTGACCTTGCATCTGAGGTCTCTTCTGAGCTTGCTTTTGAGGTCTCATCTGAATATGCTTCTGACCTTGCATCTGGGCTTGTTTCTGAGGTCTCTTCTTTGATGTTCCAACCATAGAATCATGAGTTTGAGTAGCAGGAACAAAATTCATCTGTTTAGGAAACTGAGTCTGATCAACACAACCTAAACCAGTTTTTCCTTGTTGCTGATTCTCCAAAATGTCCTCCAATTTATCAGTAGCAGAGTTCAACATCCTCACTTGCTTCTTCATTTGATCAAGTTGGGAGTTCAGTTGGTTCACTTCTTCTTTTAAATCTAAATTCTGCACTAACAGTTCACCTTTTTCAGCCTCCAGTTGTAGAATAGTCTCCTTCTGATCCAAAACTTGTTTGCAAACCTCAGCACTTCTGGTATACAGCTTCTTGTAGTTATCAGCTAGTTCATCATATGAGGTTTTAGCAGCTTCAGACACAGATGAGGCTTCAGACTCTGAGTCAGACTCTGAAAAGGTCTCAGATTCTAAAACAGCTTCCTTCTTCAAGATAGCTCCTGACCTTACAACCAGACCAGTATCACACATCCCAGATTCACTTCCAGCATCTTCTTCAGAATCATCATCAGACCATGCAACTGCTAGGCTTTTCTTCTGCTTCTTAAGAAAAGTAGGACATTCAGACTTGATATGTCCATAACCCTCACACTCATAGCATTGCACACCTTTGGCTTGGTTACTTTTCTCCTCAGACTTGGTCTTCTTCTCATCAGTTTGTTGCTTTTTGTTATTGAATCTAAAGTTCTGTCCTTTGGCTTTGGCTTTTCTGTTAACATTCTTCAGAATCTTGTTGAATTGTTTTCCCAGCAACACTAGAGCTTCTGATAAGTCATCCTCATCAGACTCTTGTTGATCATCAGCTTCAGAATTCACACTAAAAGCTACACCTTTTCCTTTCTTCTCAGTCTGTTTGCAAAAGGCTGTTTCAAAATTGAGCAATGACCCAATCAGCTCCTCAAGCTTCATAGTGGTAATATCATGAGCCTCTTCAATTGCTGTCATTTTCATATCAAATCTTCTGGGCAGGGACCTGAGGATTTTTCTTACTAGCTTCTCATCAGACATCTTTTCACCAAGAGAATCAAAAGAATTTGCCATATCAAGCACATTCATATAGAAATCCTGGATATTCTCATCCTCCTTCATCTTCAGGTTCTCAAACTTGGTGGTCAGTAGCTGCAATCTGGACATCTTCACCTTAGAAGTTCCTTCATGAGTGGTTTTCAGAATTTCCCAAGCATCCTTAGCCACAGTACATTGTTTGATAAGTCTGAACATATTCTGATCAACACCATTAAAAATAGCGTTCAAAGCTTTTGAATTTCCCAGTGACAGATCATCTTCAGCTTTGGTCCATTCTTCTTCAGGCTTCAGAATCTCAGTCTTATTACCATCTTTGTCCATATACACAGGATGATCCCAGCCTTTAATCACAGCTTTCCAAGTCCTGCTGTCAATAGACTTTAGAAAAGCACACATCCTTGACTTCCAATATTCATAGTTTGTGCCATCTAGTAGGGGTGGTCTATTGACATAGCCTCCTTCTCTATCCATGCTTGCCAGAAATTAATCCTCTGGATCTCACCCAAATTACAGGCAGGGTGCCTGCTCTGATGCCAATTGAAATTCTGGCCAGGCAATAAGATACTTAACAGGTTCTGGTTCTGATTAAACTTAGCAGGTTCTGATCAGAACTTAGCACAATTATAAAAGCAATTAACAGGCAGAAAAATAAATGTGCAGGAAAGCTAAAAACACACAAGGTTTGTTAACCCAGTTCGGAGTAAACACCTCCTACTCTGGGGGATACCAATCCAGGAAGGAAATCCACTATAGGATTTAACCCAAAGACTCAAGACACTGACTCCCAGTTCCCAGCCTTTGCAATTAAACTCCTCCTAGTCAGACTTCTACCCAACTCTGAGTATTAGAATCCTCTAACTTCCTATTCAAGCAACTAAACCCAGCTACTTGAACAACCCTTAACAATCCCCTGTTTTTGAACACAATTTCAATGACAACACTTCATTCGTACCTAAAGGCTTAGAATGAATTACAACTCAATAAAAACTCTAAACCAACTCAAACAATGAGTGGTGTACAAAGAAAACTCTAAGTTAAAAACACAGACTCAATTTTCTGAAATATAACTCTAAATTCGTTCATCTTGAAAGCAGCATCACTCCTCCTTATATAGTCTTCAGTCTTGCAACATAAATAACAAACTAATCTTCTGAATTGATTTGTTACTGGAATAAGATTGGTCCAATAATGTAACAAATAAAACTGTATTGAATCTTTGAAAGATCATAACAGGAAAATACGAATTTCATATCTTTGAACCAAATCTTCAATAAAATCTTCTCCAAATAATTCAGCATTTCTAGAAGCAATTATACAAAGATAATTCCTTGCTAAATCTCCCAAGATACGCGCAAAAACTAATCTGAAAACCCAGCTTCTGATGTGGTCAACAAAAGTCAACGCTGGCTTCAGAACCTGAAATCAGTTTCTGAACTGCTACAGTTTTTCTCATCATTACCTTCTAGAATTAGTTGCATTTGTGGCTGAGATCAGTCAAGATCTTGCCCCTTGGCACAAGGCAAAGCAACTTCTATCCATTAGCATTAAATGCAAAGTGTTCTAGCCTGAATTTAGCCCCAAACCAGCTAGTGTTCTAGGATATGGTTCATCATTGCAAAGATTGCATTTTTGCCTATAAAAGGAATGGCAAGGCATAAGGATCAGAGACATTGAAAAAACCAGTTGCACACATAATCAAACAGCCTTACACACACGAAATTCATACCAAAATCCCCCACATTGCAGCACCAAATCAGTTCATACACAAACCAAAAGCAAGTTAGAGTTCATAACCTCTAACCAATCAAGCAAGCAAACCACTTCCAACTTATTGCTCAAGCATTGCTAGGAGTTTTGTAAGTCTCCTTTAATCTTTATTTTGCATTGTGTTGTTTGTTTTCATCATTTGTTTTGTTCAATTTTGCTTTGTGCACAAAAACCCCTTTTGAAACTCAAAAGGGACCTCAAAGGGGCCAAGCTTTAAAACTGAGTTTTTACCTTCCTTTTTCTTCCATTTTGCAAAGCTTTTTAACCCCCTTTAGGTTCTGAAGCTTGCTTAGAAGCAGTTTCTGAACTTTTGTTCAGAAACAGCTTCTGAGTTCAAAATTTCGCATACTTCGCAGAGCAAAGTATTTTTCGCACTGCGAACATATCAGAACCTGACTTCGCAGAGCCAAGTTCTGGTTGCTCTGCGAAGTATGTGAAACTCAGAACATGAATCAGGCATTCAAATGTCAAATTTTTGGGATTCCAGCCCTTGATTCAGAACCTAAAGAGGGTTAAAACCATTTTTGTCCAAACCCAATTCATAATCATGCACAACTTTGAAAATTTCACAAGTTCGTGCGATAAATTTTGAGTAACTTGTGAAACAAGTTATGTTCTTCAATTTTCAAAACCAAGTTTGGGCAATAAGCTAAAGTTCGTCTATTTCAAAACAAACTTGAACAACCATGTTGTTCATGATTTTCAACCCAAACGCGAACCTAAGCCGAACTTGCTCATCCTTTTTAAACCAAACTTAAAATGAGCCGAACTTGTGAACTTTCCAATTTTGTGCATGTCTTATGATTGTGTTTATCATTCAAACTTGAACTACACTCGTTCTTGAGTTTTAATAACTTAAGCAACAAGTAATGTTCATGATTTTTAATAAACTCGAACAACAAATTTGTTCGTGTTTTCTTTTCTTTAAGTTTCCTTTTAAAGCGTTTTGGTTCCCTTTGAGATTCCTTAGAGTCCCGACAAAACCAAACTTGAATGAAACGGGAATGGCTTGACGTATGTCTCCCCAAACCTCGGTTGCACGAATGCGTGACGTATGTCTCGTCGCTCGGACAACCGTCATTCCACCCTTGACGCGTCTAGCACGCTCAACCTTCCCTTGGCCCCCTTGTGCCCATTTTTACCCTTTTCTTGGCCCTCGTGGTCAATCCGAACCTTTCGCGCCCTTGCGCGTTTATTTTTTACCATTTACGCTTTGCGCAAATTTATCGCCTCCGCGCATTTGTCGTTTATTTTCAAGTTTTTTACGCCCCTGTGCGTTTGTCTTTTTTTTCAAAACATTTACGCCTTGCGCGAGTTTATCGCCTTAGCGTCCATCTTTCACCATTTAAAACTTTGTACGCCTTCGTGCGTTTTAAAACCTTTGTTCAAGTCCGAGTGCAAATCCTTTTATCAAATCATTTATTTTTATGCATTGTCGTCAATGGCCAGTTCGGCAACAACCCGAACAGTTGACATTTACTTTCATTACTTCCTCTTTTTTCAAACTTTTTTCGCTCGGACGCGATCAAATCTTTTTTAACTAAAACGAACCAACATACAAACTTTTTCTACCAAAGAACTACGTACGCTTTGAATTCACCGACTACCGGGAGATACGTAGGAGCAAGATCGACATCTTGTCAAGCCCATTAATAAAAAACCTTTTTCTTCCCTTTCGTTCGTTTTTATCTCTTTCTTCATTTCGCATTATGTTTTTATATTTTCTTTTATATATGTTTAAACACGCAAGTAAAACATCGAAACATTTTAAGCCTAAGCCGACTAAGAGGTTCCCGTTGAGTACAACGGATGTGAGGGGTGCTAATACCTTCCCCTCGCATAATCGACTTTCGAACCTAAAATCTTTTTCAAAGGGTAATTTCGAACTTTTTTCCTTTTCTCCCCGAAAAATTAAAAGTTCAGTCGTGGTTTAACATTTACTGATTCAAAGCTTCCCAATAGCTTGACATCTGAAATTCGACGCAACAACCACCA
This sequence comes from Medicago ruthenica, assembly GCA_018208015.1. Taxonomy (NCBI): domain Eukaryota; kingdom Viridiplantae; phylum Streptophyta; class Magnoliopsida; order Fabales; family Fabaceae; genus Medicago; species Medicago ruthenica. Next base: position 105,507,686 of record CM031373.1, on the reverse strand, counting down.
AAGGTTTCAATTATTTAATTTTTCAAAAATTATTAACATACCATGATAGGTTCCAATCATCGTTATCTTCGACAAACTCATCTTCATAGTTGAAGTTATCAACTACTTGTGTATTTGAAGGTATATTTTGGTCTTCACGACGACGACATGATTTCCGGTTATGACCCTTTGTTTCACAAATTCCACATTTCGGCGTGTTCCGCTTTGGTCTTACATTTCCAGTGCGAGAAGAAGACGCACCTACCTCCCCTTTTTTTTTACGTCGTGTAGGATTACCGACGCATCCTTCAGTATTTACGCCGAACATTGACAAATCATCGACTTCACCCCTTCTTACTGCTTCCAACACACCTGTGCGTTTTTCAACCATTTCGATGGTGTTATGTATAACTTCAGGCTTTCCACACATAAATGCAGCATTCACCATCCTCTTGCAACGTTCCACAAAAGTAACATAAGAACAAATGAATGCAGGATCCCGGTGAGTTCAACTACCTTCATTCATGGCATTTAATTCTACCTTAGCATGTTTGGACCATCTCTTCAGGACAAGGCATTCAGGCATCACAACAATATTTAGATAAACTAAAACAGAAATCACATGTTCACAAGGAATGCCAAATGTCTCAAATCTCTTGCAAGAACATTCAAATATTAGCTTTTCTTGACAATAAGTCACAGCCCATTGAATATCTTGCCTAGGATATTTGTAAACATCATAAGTAAAACTCGAACCACTTTGCACCACACCTTCAACTTTGCATTTGCATGATCTTTCCAACACATGCCTAAAAATCTGAAACACTGACCTTGTATACAATTCTGAAGCTGACCTCTCTAAGCATGTGTGTTGAGTTTGAAGAACAGTTTCACCAAAAGAAGACTCATAATCAGCCTCTATTTCTCTATACCTCACGTAACTCATCCATCGAAAAAAATGATGTAAAAAATCCAGCAAATTTGACAAAACACTAACATATTTTCCAAATTCTGAATGAAGACCTTCACACCTTGATGTTGTCCTGAAACCCGCAAAAAAACTACCACGGATATGAGCTGTTGACCACATTCTTCGCTTTTGATACATCTCTAAAATCCAATTATTGTCTTCCAAACCAAATTCACCCACCATGGCCTCCCACTTACGATCAAACTCATCAATGTCAAAATCACCAAACAAGCATTGCTTGAACTTTGGTAAAAAATTCGGATCTTTTATGTTGCTGGTAGCATTTCTTATCAGATGCCATGCACACAAACGATGACGGGCATGTGGAAAGACTTTTCTGATAGCATTTCTCATAGATAAATCGCCGTCTGTTATAACGGAAACCGGTAATTTGCCTTCCATTGCTTCCACAAAACACTTCAACAGCCACACATAAGTTTCTTCAGTCTCATCGCTCACAATTGCACTAGCAAATACAACACTCTGGTTATGGTGGTTAACTCCTGAAAAAATAACCAGTGGTGTATTATATTTAATTTTTCGATACGTCGCATCAAACGCCAACACATCTCCAAAAACAGAAAAGTCCATACGGCTAACCCCATCACACCAAAACAAATGTCGAAGCGACCCATCATCGTTCACCGTGTGCCTCCAATACATCATATCATCACTAGCACACATTCTTTTAAGGAAATTAATTGCTTCCTCTGCGTCTGAACTATTCCTTGCCCCGTGCTTGAATTGCTCATTGTACATGTCCCTTCTTGAATATCCTAAATTTTCGTACCCTCCAGCCTGTGAAGCAAAAAACCCATAAATGCGTGAAGTAGGAATCCCAGCTTTCCTCATTGTTTTCATTTGGAAATTTGTCAAAATCACTCATCTTCCTGTGTGCTGGTAACATTCCTTCATACTTGTCATCCAAGAAGGAATGGTTATGTACATCATCAAATAATTTTATGTACCAACGTCCACTACCATAGTCCAAATGCACTTTAATTTTTGCAAGACAACCACACCTAGTATTAGGTCTAGGCGCTCTTTTACGAGCCAAAGAATACCTACTACCTTCTCTATGGCACACAAATGTTTGTTGTATAACTTCACCCTTCATGTTCTTAACAACCCGACATTTTCTACTAGAAAAACCATGTACTTTACCATAGCAGTTGTAAAACATAAATGCAACATCGCGATCTGGAAAATGGTAACTCATGATTTCATCTGAACCGATTTCCTTTATATTCAACTTCTCAATATCTGCCATACATTCCAAGGCAGTTTCATCATCAAAGTTGCAGCCAAAGTGCGGATTGGGGATTTCTTCCATGTCTTCGTCTGATGAATTTTCAATACTCTCCGAACAAGAGCTACTCTCCATAGCCTATACAATATAACATACAAAATAATTTAGTACGCACGAAAAACATTTCTTATACCTTTCATAATTACAAAAATTCTAAATAACTTCTTCACTCCAACACCTAATATTTAATATATAAACATACATAAATTCAATTAGATACATTCATTCAAATTGAGAATTGAATTTATGCTTCATGACTAATATATGTAATTGCGGTTTTTAAAATCAAAAAGCCAATAAATTTGGTCCAAGTTAGAGCGAGAAAATGCACAAAAAAGGCATCAAACAAGCACGGTCCGTGCGTTTACAAAACAACAAACAAGCACGGTCCGTGCTTTTTTTGCACGGTCCGTGCTTTTATTGCAAGGTCCGTGCTTTTAATGCACGGTTTCTCAATTAAATTCTAAAAAAAAAATAAAGCACGGTCCGTGCTTTTTAATGCCCGGTCCGTGCTTTTTAATGTTCGTGCGTTTTAAACCGAAAAGTGCACGTTCAGTTCCCTCAGACCGTGCGTTTTTTTCTATCAATTTTTTTCAACCTGTTCTGTTCTGTTAATCTCTAACTTCAACATACAGCAATATTTTCTAATAACATCAACCACAAAATACAACATTAACTAAACTTAACACTATTATTATCACCACCAAGAACAACTACATGATATTTGAATAGAAAAAACAACATCCAGAAAATTAAAATCATAAATCTAATGCATACCTCTCACTTAGAAGCACAAATAAAACAACCAATTTTTATGAATCTAGATCTGGCCAACAAAGTATGATAAAAGATCTGGAAAAAAAATTATGAACTTTCAAGATAATTAATTTATTTAGATATAAGGAGAAATATAGAGTTGATTTGAAGTGAAAGGAAGGGAAGAAGAAAATGTCATGGGAAAGAAGAAATATGAGAAGAAATATGGAGAATGAGAAGTAAGTAGAAGGGCAGAAGAAAAAAATTGGATTGAAGTTGAAATATGGGGTGTTAAAGGCCGTACATTTTATTGATTAAAATAAGGAACGGTTAAAAAAAATCTTTGGTGACGGTCGTCAGTTGAAAATATGGTCAACCCGTCATTGATTCCAACCGGTTAAAAAAAAAAAGGAACCGGGATTGACAGTTAACTTTTAATTTGTGCACCATACACAAATTTGTGTACGGTGCATAGTAAATGCCACCGAAACATACTTATGTAATTTTTTTGAAGGACAAACATATGTGTATGTTTATATATTATATATGTATAAAAAAAGCTTTTGGTTCATTTGATTGGAGAAAACTTACAAACAGTTACTTATATACTGTTTTTGCTATTGTCCAATAAGACACATGTATTAAATAGGGTACACTAGAGCCATCAATATGCACTTAATAATAACTGCAACGCTAAACCTAATCTTCTTAAATCTTTTACTTAGCGCCTCCCCTTTTATCGGAAAACACCTCCCCCCATTTATATGCAGTTCTTTATTTGTTTCGATGAAATCTACATTCCTTTTGTTCATCTCTACTAACCGTAAAACAATGGCTGACATACCATATTCTCCTCGTTGTTTTTTTTTATTAGATTACACTATCTCCTCTGTACCTCTAAAAAAATATAGGATCTCTGTATTTTACACAAAAATTATCGCTGCCCCCTATTATTTGTTTCAAAAGTGATGGGGCACCCAACTAGTTAACTCCAAAGTTTATTTCATATTTAAGACCATATTGGTGGCTTTCAAAATGTCTTTAAAATTATAAAACTAACTAATAAATATGATTTTCTTGATGTACAACTAGTCGAGAAGAAATTTTTCAAAAAAAAAAAAAAAACTAGTCAAGAAGGAAATAAAATAAATTTTTTACAATCACTGAGAGCACCGGTTGTTGCAATATGAAATTATTTTGTTAAGTTTGAATTACGATGTTTAAGAGAAGAGAAATAGATATGAGAAATGCTAGCTTAGTTGCCGAGGAGAAGGTTTAACGTAACAGACTCACGGTTATTATCGAGTGCATATTGATGGCTCTAGTGTACACTATTTAATACATGTGTCATTCTCTTATTGGACAACAGCAAAAACAGTATATAAGGAACTGTTTGTAAGTTTTCTCCCATTTGATTTAAGTTAACGAGTCGAACCGAACTACTCGCGAGCTTTTATCGAGTCGAGTTCAAGCCGAAAAAAAAGATCGTGACGAACTCAAGTTTCGAGCCGGTTAAATTCTTAATGAGTCGAGCCGAGCCGAAGCAAGTTCGGCTCGACTCATTTCCAGCCCTACTAACTCACCAAAATATATACATTTGAAGTAGTGACTTAATTTTCAGTCTTTAATAAAAAAAATATCCTAAACTTTTCAGCTTCCGTAAAAAAAAAAAACTTAATTTTCATCCCATAATCAAAAATATATTTAATGCTCCACTTGAACAATTTATCTATATTTAAAAGTCATCATGCCCAAAATGAGATTTGCCAACAAATGGGTTGATTGGATGTTATATCGTGTGTGATTACAATCAACTATCCGTGCCAGTTGATTCTAACCTGATTTGTACCAAATAGAGGTATTTGTCAAAGGGACTTGTTCCCGTAATATTTCATTCTTTGTGTGGAGGGACTTTGTTCTCTCATACGATCGTGTGGGGGAACTCCATGACACAAAGATTTGCAGTGGAGCTCCACTATTATTCACCTTTGTTTGTAGATGGTTGCCATTTATTTTTTAGGTTTTAGAGAATGAATCTCGAACTATGTAAGATATCCTTAACACTTATGAATGTGCATTAGGGCAGACTATAAATCTTATTAAATCAAAGATTTTTTTTACAACAGGAATATATTGAGGATCATCATGATCATGACCAAAACTTCCATTCTAGGAGTGCATATTAGCCTAATGGCATTCGTAAAACCACTTTTTAACAATTTTTTGACATCTCTCTCGTACTTACATTATGTTCTTATTATTTCTCTTCGTTTTTCTCTCTCTCTATTGTATTTGACCAATAAAAAGAAAGTTTTCACTAAAATTGTCTCAAATGGTTGTTCAAATATCATTACTCGAAGAAAAAAGAGCACCTTCAACTACATCAATGATAGAGTTTGGCGCAAATTAAACTCTTGGAGTGGTGGACTCTATCAAAGGCAAGTAGAAAAAGTTCTTATACGCTTTCAATAATGCTTGCAAAAAAATAGCTGGTGAATTATGATGCAACCACATGACATGGTATCTAAGATTCTCAAAGCAAAATATTTCTCGAGAGGCTTTTGGAATGCCAATGTAGAACATAACTCAAGCTATTAGTGACGAAGCTTTTTTTTTTTTTTTGAATGATAGTGACGAAGCATTTTGGCAAGAGCTTTATTTCAGGAGATGTATAGGTGAGAAATTGGTGATGAGAAGACAACTCTTCTTGGATAAATGTTTATTTTGCACTCCAAAAATATAATCTTAGTTTTAATTTTTGAATAATTTTTCAAACGACTTTATTTCAAACATAAGAAGGAAAATTACTTAATATTGAAGAAAATATTTGATGCCACCGGTATATAGACAAATAATTTAATTAATGTTTCATTTAATTGGGTTTTTTTCTTCCTTAAAGTAGACTATTGGCTGAAAATTCATCTTCAAGGTGAATAAAGGGATAATATAAAATTCGAACTCCGTCCTTACATATCACAATTCCCTACCAGTGACATTTAATTGCGTGTTTAAGTGAGATTTTCATAAACATAATATTAGATGAACTTATTTTATTTTATTTTTAAATTAAATTTAGTGAAAATAAGTTTGGTGTGAACTAATTTATGATTGGATATTTTTACTATGAAGAATGAGTTTGATGTAAAACCTTACATGTAATTTTTTTTAATTTAAAGCATTTTTTTAGTTTCAATCAAACATAGATTTAGAGGCAAAATCAAATTTTACTACCAATGATCAAACACGTGTACTTTTTTACTGAAACAACATTTGACATGAGGATCAATTTCGATAGTTAAACAAACTAACGTATTTATTTCTTTACTTATGGAAAATTAATAAGGTTAGCGAAATAACGTTCAAATTTTAATTTGAAAAGGTGCTCACAGTTAGTCTCCAACAATACCTCATTATCTCCGATGGAAAGAACCTATCAAAACAAAAAATTAGTTAGGAGCGAATAACCTGTTGCTGAGTCTAATCTCTAACTTTTTTTTTTTTTAAAGAGAGTCTAATCTCTAACTTGATCAGGCCAAGTTTTGTTTAAACATTCTTCTGGGCCAGGCTTCCTATGATCGTATCTTTTCTCAATGTTTTACAATTAATACACTGACATTAACCCTATTGCCACTGCCATTACATTTAAATGTTAGAAAATTGTTTTTCCCACTTCAAAGAAAGCTAAAACACACCAGTAATTTACGTTTTTACCCCGGCGGCAGTTAGTTGCCGATGGATAATATCCGGCGGCAGTTAACTGCCGATGGTTTCCTTCCCAGCGGCAGTTAATTACCGCCGTCCCCATCGGCAGCTAACTGCCGCTGCGATCAGTACTTATGAAGCTCAGCAACCAGAACCTGCATCTTCATCTCTTCAATTTCTAAAAACTCTCTCAAATCTTCCAAAAATCTCAAATTTTTCAACTTCAAATCAACCAACACTCCAATAACAAGTAAGTTTCCATAATCAAGTTTATTGCCATTTTATGCTTATATGTTACATTTATTATCTTAATTTAATTTTTTTTAGTTTTAGACTTTGTTTATTTTTTTATTTTTTTGGCAAGAAATGATAGAATGTTTACATGGAAATGACTTATGTTGCTTAAATGTTTAGCTTTAGGGTTTATGTATAATTTGCACTACAAGTGTTTGATGAAATGTTTGAATGAGTTTTTAATTGGATTGTTTTTAATTTCTTATGGTGTAGATCTGAAAAAATGGCTCAAGTATACTTTCATGTATCCTTCAACGGTTGTAACCAACATTTTTTCAAGGTTCGCGACGATGTGACATTAAAAGAATTGAAGAATCTACTTCATGAAATCAACCAACGAATCAACCACGGAGAAGCGAGGAGGGTGGAATACGTTTGGTATCACCGTCCATCGTTCGACTCAGCCGGGAATTTTTCGTTCACTCGATCGGAGTTAACGAACGACGACGACGTGAGGAGCATGTTCTCGATATTTGTTGAGCCGAACATGATCCCCCTCGAGATGGATGTTACGTTTATGAGGTCGCCTGAAGATATTCTCAAGAGTTTGATTCGGCCGGATGAAGATGTTTAGGTAGTATTATTATGTTGTGTCGTTGTTTTGTTGGATTTTTTTAAATTTTTGAAAGTTTACGGAAAATCTTGGCATTGAAGTGTCTTATACTTAATGTAAATGTTTGCAAGTCTTTTTGGAAACTTAAAAGAATGAAGAGAACACAACATGTATTCTGCGTAATCAACTATATAGGTTCTCACATCGAATTTCTTCGTATAGGATGAGTGTGACAAAAGGGAATGCAGTTCTAAGATGTTGTTTTGTACTTGATCATGCTCCTCTGTCAATTGAAACTTTGTCAGTTGGCAGGGTAGTAGGATTAAGTTCAAAAGAATATATTGGAATGCATTCCTTTTTGTCATGACTCATCTTATATGAGGGAATTCGATGTGAAAACATATATAGCTGATTTCGTAGAATACATGTGTTGTGTTCTCTTCATTCTTTTGAATTTTCAAAAAGACTTGCAAATTTTTACACTAAGTATAGACACGAGAACATATATATGTTTTCCGCAAACTTTCAAGAATTAAATTAAAATCCAACATCATTCATGATGATACAGCATATTTAGGGATAATGTAATGTAACGCTTATTTTGTGAATTTTTAGTTATGATTTAGTTCGGATCATGAATGAATTGTTGTTATTGTTGTTTCGAAGTAATCAAAATAAAGCAAAATAAACCTGAAATCATGTTAAAATTGTACCCAAAAAACTACGATAATGTGAATGTGCGATAAATTTACAAAAAAAATCTAACAAATGTCAACAAAAAAAACTAACAAAATGTCCTAATCCTGACCCTGATATGGCGCATCGCCTGATATAGCTGCTCACTACTCATCGCCTCCTGACCCAAGTAGTCATCAGCCTGGCTCACAACGCCACCAACCATGTCAATGGTATCAGGTGAGCCTCTCTCCTGGTGCTGATGTTGATGGTGTGCAATGATCTGCTCTTCATTTGCTGGCCTCGGAGGAGATCCATCAATAGGTGGCAGAATCTTTGGGTGAGACACATGTTTGTACCACCTCATGTATCCCTCCTCGTACTGTCATGGCTGATCAACCTCCCTACCCCACGCAGCCTGAGGAATGATGTGCACACGGAAGTCTAGGAAAGTCTGTGCAACGGCCTGAAAAGGGAGAGGAAGCACAGACGTCGAAGCTCGGGGGATGTCCTGCACGTACCCGTATTGCCTTTTAACCTGCTCAGGCAAGTGACGGTAGATGATGTCACGACCACACATGATCCATCCTGAATACCAGAATATCTCCACAAACTCCTGGATCTCCCTATGATCCTCGTATGACATCCAGGTAACATCATCCATCTCCAAACGATTCAGCGCCAGACGGTAGGGCTTCAGATTCGCATGACCCCTATGTGGAATCCATCTGGCCGCGCAAGGATAGTTTTGCCTGTATTTATCATTATGGTCATGTGGGTAGACTTCGGGAAAATGTGCCAAGAACCATTCCTGCACAAACCAAACACATTTATAAGTTATTAGCAAACATAGTAAATTAAAAGGCATATTATAGTAAATTAAAAAGCATAGTAAATTATTAAAAGATAGTAAATTAAAATTATTACCATCAAAAGTGTCGTGCTTCCCCCGATCCTATTTCCTGTAAGCGAAGAGGCCTCGGATAGAGTGTGGTAAAGGTATGCCAATGCCATTCCTCCCCACGAGTAGTCCCTCATCCCAGCAAAGGTCTCCATCGTGCAGGTATGTCAGGTCGATGTGTTTGTTGCTCAAGTCACCGAACAACGTACATCCAAGCAGGTATAGGAGGAAACACCTCACACAGGCAAGCCTACGCCTGGCTAGCTCCTGGAGCTGCTCCTGCGTCTCAGCAAGAGCTAATCTGGTGGCCACACTCAGGTGATCCTTGTTGGTTGTTGGCTTCATGTTTGCTAAAATCAAATATACAAGCAAGATGTGCGTCTTCAGAAGCTGGACCTCAGAAGCTGAACTTCAGAAGCTGAACGTCAGAAGCACTGTTCAGAAGCAACCTTCAGAAGCACTGTTCAGAAGCAACCTTCAGAAGCATTGTTCAGACGCTGACCTTCAGACGCTGAGTCTTCAGACGCAGAACTTCAGAAGCTGAGTCTTCAGACGCTGAACCTTCAGACTTCAGAAGTATCTTCAGAAGCAACTTTGTTCTCACGCTTTGGAGTATGTTTCCAGAAGAAGATATTTTCGTGAAATATATTTCTTCAGGTTGGATATTATTGTATTTGTGAATATATTTTCAAAGAGATCTTTGGAAAATATATTTCTGAATAATATTTGTTTCAAATATATTTCTGAGAAGAATATTTGATTCAAATATATGTTGCTGCTGAAGGCTATATATAGAAGGCGCTGCTATTGAAGAATGACAATCAAAACAGAAGCCATTATAGAGAGAGTTATACTTAGGTTTTGAGTCTGTTCATTGTGAGCTTTGTGCTCTGTTTCTGTACACCACTCAATTGTTTAGAGTTGGTTTGTTTTATTGAGTTGTAACTATAGATCACTTGAACCTTTTAAGCAAGAGTGACTATTGAGTGTTTTGGAGTGTGTCTCCATCTTTGATTGTTTTAGAATTTAAGATCACTGGGGCAGTGATTGATTGAGTAGGAAGTGAGATGGGATCTCAGGTCTAGGAGTTCCTAGGTTGAAGTCAATACGGGTAGTAGCTAGGTGATAAGTTGTAAACTTGGAGTTTGCTGAGAACTTGGAACTAGGACTATCATAGTGGATTTCCTTCCTGGCTTGGTAGCCTCTAGACGTAGGTGTGTTTGTCACCGAACTGGGTTAACAAATAACCTGTGTTTTTTACTTTTTGTCTGTTATTTCTGTTTTGCGTGTTTATACTCTGTTTTACTTGTTGTTCCTGTGTTGGAACATCAGATTCAACATCAGGACCTACTGCGCCAGAAATTTCAATTGGCATCAGAGCAAACACCCTGCCTGTTTTAGGGTGAGCTCCAGGGAAGGTATTATCTGGCAGAATGGACAAGGAAAGAGGATTTGTGAACAGACCACCTTTGTTGGATGGTTCCAACTATGACTATTGGAAATCACGCATGAGTGCTTTCCTTAAGTCTATTGATAGTAAGACCTGGAAAGCAGTTCTAAAGGGTTAGGAACATCCTGTGGTGCTTGACAAAGATGGAAAAAAGACAGCTGATCTGAAACTAGAAGAAGAGTGGTCCAAAGATGAAGATGAACTAGCACTTGGAAACTCCAAGGCCTTGAATGCTTTATTCAATGGAGTGGACAAGAATATGTTCAGACTGATCAAGCAGTGTACTATAGCTAAGGATGCTTGGGAGATTCTCAAAACTACTCATGAAGGCACATCCAAGGTAAAATTGTCCAAAATTCAACTTCTCACCACCAGGTTTGAAAATCTCAAAATGTTGGAGGATGAGAACATACAAGACTTCTATATGAACGTTATGGACATGGCTAACTCAAAATACTCAGGTCTCTACCTAAGAGATTTGACATGAAGGTGACTGCCATTGAGGAAGCACAGAACATCTCCAGTATAAAGATTGAGGAATTAATCGGGTCTTTGCTGAATTTTGAGACAGTCTTCAATAACAGAATTGATAAGAAGGGGTAAGGTGTTGCTTTTGTAGCAGATACTGATGCTGAGGAACAACAAGGAATTAATGAGGATGATGAAAGCATATCAGAAGCTCTTGTGATGCTTGGAAGACAGTTCAATAAGATTTTGAAACGTGCTGACAGGAGATCCAAATCAAATGGTCAGAACATCAGACTCAACATCAGTAAGCAACCAAATGACTTGAAGAAGACAAGAACTGATGAGAAGAGCAATCAATCAAAGGGAGTTCAATGTCATGAGTGTGAAGGATATGGTCACATTAGGACAGAATGTGCCACATATCTCAAGAGACAGAAGAAAAGTTTGGCAGTTTCTTAGTCTGATGAAGATGACTCAGAAGCATAAGTGGAAAGTGAATCAGCCAAGCATGTTGTTGCTTTAACTGGTATATGCATGACTAATAATAAAGTTAAGGCTTCAGAAGCACCATCAGAGTCTGAAGCACTATTAGAGTCTGAAGCACCTTCAGAGTCTGAATCCAGTTATGAAGAATTGTCATATTGAAATTCCTGACAGGACCTGATTCTGAACGTAAAACAGAGTACTGGTGCAGTAAAACCGAGTTTGTAAAACAGTAGTTCAGAAGCAGAATAAAACAGACAGAAAGTAAAATGCACAGGTTATTTGTTAACCCAGTTCGGTGACAACCACACCTACATCTGGAGGCTACCAAGCCAGGAAGGAAATCCACTATGATAGTATCAATTCGAAGTCCTATGTAAACAGCCCTTGTTTCACAGCCTTCTCACTTAATCACTACTCGTATTGACTTGAACCTAGGAACTCCTAGACCTGAGATCCCATCTCACTTCCCTCAGTCAATCACTGCCCCAGTGATTATCAGACTCTAACAAATCAAAGATGAAGACACTCTTCAACACATAATCAGTCACTCTTGCTTAAAAGCTTCAAGTGATTACAACTCAATAAACTAAACCAACTCTAAACAATTGAGTGGTGTACAGAAAAACAGAGCATACAGCTCACAACTAACAGACTCAAAACCTAAGACTCTTTCAATGATAGCTTTGGTTGAGATGATTTTCTTCAATGACAGCGTCCTCTATTTATAGCTTCAGCAACAACATAAACTTGAGCTAAATCCTTCAAAGATATATTTCCAAAATACTTTAGAAACATATAGAAGCAATTTATTTTCCAGAAATATATTTTCCAAAGATTTTTTTAAAATATATTCACAAATAATTGAATCCAATCTTCAGAAAATATCTTGCGAAATTCTTCTTCCTCCTAGAAGCGCAGCTTGGAGAATTCTTCAATTAAATCTTCAATAAATCACATGAGAAAATAAACACCGCGAACACAGGAACACAGAAAACCAGCTTCTGAAGGTGCTTCTGAAGTCTGCGTCTGAACATTTCAGCTTCTGAAGGTTGCTTCTGAAGGTCAGCGTCTGAAGAATTGTTCAGCGTCTGAAGTACTGTTCAGCTTCTGAAGTATTGTTCAGCTTCTGAAGTACTGTTCAGCTTCTGAAGCCCAGTTTCTGAGGAACTGTTCACAAATGAGGATCAGCTTCTGAAGACGCACATATTGCTTGCATATTTGATTTTAGCAAACATGAAGCCAACAACCAAATATCCAACACTTATGAAGAACTGGTTAACTCTTACAAAAATCTATATACTAGGAGTGAGGAATTGTCCAAGCAGCTGGGGAAACAGAAGAGAACTATCACTAAACTTCAGGCTGAAAGAAGTGAACACTTATGTGCGCTCTCTAAAAAAAACGCTCGAGCGTAATGACGCTCGAAAAGACTGCGGAGTCGCCACCAAAGTTTTTATTTTTAAAGGGAAACATTGATAAAACCTTTGGCGATGTGGAAAGGATGGTCATCGCAACCATTAACGGGTTCGGGAGTCGATTATGCAAGGGGAAGGTATTAGCACCCCTCGCATCCGTTGTACTCAACAGGAACCTCCTAGTTAGTTAAGGCTAAAAGTGTTTTTAAAGGTTTGCTTGCTATGTTTTAATATATAAAAGGGAGAAAGAAAAGGGGGAAAAATATATTTTTTATTAGTGTGCTTGACAAGAATGGGATCTTGCTCCTACGTATCTCCTGGTGCGATGGAGAATTCAAAGCTACGTAGTTCTTTGGTAGAACACGTTTGTTTGTTGGTTGATTTTAAAGAATGATGTTTTTGATCGTATTCTTGCGGTTAAACGTAGCTTGTATGCTCGTGCGTGGGAGACTTAAGCGTTTGTTTGTATCGCGTTAGAATTAATAAAACATGTCCGTTTGTGAAAAAAGGTTTGAATTGACCATGGGGGGTCAAAAATTAGTTCAATTGACCACGGGGGGCCAAAAATTAGTTCAATTGACCATGTGGGACCAAGAATTAGTTTAATTGACCACGGGGGGCCAAAAATTAGTTTTAGTGTGTTGGATTTGTTTTATGTTTTGTATTTTTGAAAATAGAATGACGATTGTCCGAACAACGAGACATACATCAAGTGCCCGTGCAATCGGGGAATGGAGAGACATACGTCAAACCATTCCTTTTTCATTCAAGTTTATTGTTGAAGGTAAAATGTATTTTTTGGTGAAGTTTGAAAAGAATGACGATTGTCCAAACAACGAGACATACGTCAAATGTTTGTTCAATCGGGGAATGGAAAGACATACGTCAAACCACTCCTTTTTCATTCAAGTTTGTTGTTGAAACTTAAGAAATCCCAAATAAGAGCCAAAACACTTGGTTATACTTTGAAAAAAATGAGTTTTAAACCTTTCAAAAAAAAGTTCAAAAAAACAAGTTCTGAACCTTAAAAAATGCCCAGAAGCTGCTTCTGAACCTTAAAAAATGCTCAAAAGCTGCTTCAGAAGCTGAAATTCAGAATCTGAACTTCAGAAGCACTGTTCAGCCTCTGAGATTCAGAAGCACTGTTCAGACTCTGAAGTTCAGAAGCACTGTTCAGACTCTGGACTTCAGAAGCACTGTTCAGATGTTGACTTTTGTTGACCATCAGACGCACTGTTCAGACGTTGACTTTTGTTGACCCTCAGACTCTGAACTTCAGAAGCACTGTTCAGACTCTGAACTTCAGAAGCACTGTTTCAGAAGCTGCTTCTGAACTACTGTTCAGAAGCTTCAGATTTTTTATTTCAGAACCTCAAAGGGGTGAAAAACTTTCGAATTCAGTTAGAAAAAGAAGTAAACCACTTCTGTTTTGGTGTTTTGTAAACTTTGAGATTTCTTTGGAGTTTCAAAAGATGTTTTTAGTTCAAAATGAGTTAAACAAACACTAAGAATGCAGAAAAATGATGCTGAATCAACAGGAACAGCAGAACAAATGCAAACAGAAATGCAAATGAAAGATAGAAAGGTTTAAGACAACTTACAAATTCCTAGCCAAGGCTTTGGATGCAAGAAAATGAAAGGGCCCTTGGATGATTGTGATTTCTTGAATATGGAAGTGATGAAGAATAAGAACAGCAACAACAAATGATGTTTTGCTGTTATTCTTCACTCTGGGTATGATGTTTATGGAGATTTAATGGCTGTTTTGATTGCTTGATTGGTTTGTGATTGTTTGCAAAGAAAGAAACAGAAAACAGAGCTTCTGGCTTTCAAAGGTTGTTGTAAATCTTGGCTATTCTTTCTGGTTCTGAGTTTGCTCTAAATTTCTCCCAAAACTGTCTGAATTGTTCTAAGATCAGATTTGAATTATGTTCAAAACTCTGTTCTAACTATGTGTTAAAACTGTGTGTTTTTCTTCTGAGTTGTGTTAAACTAAACTGTGTAAAAACTGCTTAAATTGCTCTTGAGATTGTGTGAAAATTCTCTCTGAATTGTATTAAAAAACCGTCCTCAATCCTTCTGCATTGTGTTGCTTATATAGGCAAAATGTGATCATTTGTAATCATGAAAATCCCTTGAAAACAGGGTTGTTTTGTGTGCTATGACCAAGATTTTGGTTAGCATTTAATGCAAAAGGAAGGAAGTGACCTTGCTTTGTGATCATGGTGAAGACTTTGGGTTAATTTCGAACAAATTGGGGCTGAGTTTGACAGGAATTCCTGGAAACATGGGAAAACAGGGTGCTGTTTGTGTAGAGCTTGAGAGAAACAATGGAAAAGGTGTGTTGCACTGTGCAGAGGTTGGGAGAAACAAAGGAGAAAGGTGTTGCACACAGGGGAAGGAAGAAATGCTGGAACAGGGGCAACAGTTTCAGAACCAGTGCAAGCAGTTTCAGAACCAGGGCAAGCAGTTTTGCAGCTTACCTTGACTGGTTTTGATAAAGGAGAAGGGAAGAAAATGGTAATGGCTTGCTGGAAAGCCAGGGTCAGAAGCAGAGGAGAGGAAGGGAAGAAGTGTTGCCTCGGGGCAGCCACTTGCTTCTTAAGAACCGTGCCTGGCACGTGCTATTTCTTTCTCTTTTCTTCTTCTTTTTTTTTTGTTTTTTCTTGAAATAAACAATATAATAATAAAAGTAATAATAATAATAAAAGTAATAATAAAAATAAAAAAATAAAACAGAAAGATAAATAAATAATAATAAAACTTTTTATTATCATTTATTATTTATTTTTTTAGAAAATAAAAGTTGACTTTTTGTGTTGACTTTGAATTTCTTCTTTTTTGTTGACTTTTTTGAAAAAAGCTTGGTCAAAATTAGGGTACAACAACTTAGGACGAATTTCTGATCTCAATGATGAGGTAACCCTACTGAACTCTCAACTTGAACATATGAAGAAGCAAGTCAGAATGATGAACACTAGTACTGATATGTTAGAAGAGATATTTGAGAGTCAGAACCAAGGGAAACCAAAAGGAATAGGGTTTGATTACAGGACCTTGAACAACAAACAGCAAAATCCAGCTAAAAGGTTCATTGCAGCTGTTGGAACTTATGATCCAATGATGGGTAAACATAAGTTGGAACATCAGAACAAACATCAAGGATCTCGTCCTTGGATATGTCATTACTGTGGTAAAAAGGGACACATAAAGTCATTCTGTTTCAAGCTGTATGGATACCCCAAGCACTTCCAGCAAAGAAAATTTGAACCTGTTGTAATCAATGTCAAGAAGGAATGGAGACCAAAATGTGAAAATGTTGGCCTAATAGCTCACACCTCTCTATGAGCATCATCTAGTGAAGACTGGTACTTTGACAGTGGATGTTCCAGACATATGACTGGGGTGAGTAAATTTCTTGAAAATATACGGTCTCACACTAGTAGCTATGTAACCTTTGGTGATGGAGCTAGAGGGGAAATCTTAGGAGTTGGTGATTTGATTATGAATGGGTTACCAAAACTAGAAAATGTGTTGCTCATTAAAGGACTAACATCAAATTTGATTAGCATAAGCCAATTATGTGATCAAGGGTTGGAAGTGAACTTTAACAAGGAGGAATGTCTGGTTACTGGTAAAGAGAATAAAGTGTTGATGAGGGGCAGTAGATCAAAGGACAATTGTTACTTATGGATGTCTCAAGAAGAAGCAAGCCTGTCCACATGTCTCATAAGTTCAGAAGAAGAAGTCAGACTCTGGCACCATAAACTTGGGCACTTAAATCTGAGGGGTATGAAGAAAGTTATGTCTATGGAAGCCATCAGAGGACTACCCAAACTTAAGATTAATGAAGACAACATTTATGGAGAATGTCAGATTGGCAAACAAACACGAATGTCTCATCCAAGGTTGGAGCATCAGGTAACATCAAAGGTTCTTGAACTGTTACAGATGGACTTAATGGGGCCTATGCAAGTTGAGAGCATTGGTGGAAAAAGGTATGTGTTTGTTGTTGTTGATGATTTTTCAAGATTCACTTGGGAAAGCTTCATTAGAGAAAAATCAGACACCTTTGATGTGTTTAAAGATCTTTGCACTCAATTACAAAGAGAAAAGGAAAGTGTTATTGTCAGGATCAGAAGTGACCATGGGAAGGAATTTGAAAATAGTAAGTCCATGTGTAACAGTTCAAGAACCTTTGATGTTACCTGATGCTCCAACCTTGGATGAGACATTCGTGTTTGTTTGCCAATCTGACATTCTCCACAAATGTTGTCTTCATTAATCTTAAGTTTGGGTAGTCCTCTGATGGCTTCCACAGACATGACTTTCTTCATACCCCTCAGATTTAAGTGCCCAAGTTTCTGGTGCCAGAGTCTGACTTCTTCTTCTAAACTTATGATACATGTGGACAGGCTTGCTTATTCTTGAGACATCCATAAGTAACAATTGTCCTTTAATCTACTGCCCCTCATCAGTACTTTATTCTCTTTACCAGTAACCAGACATTCCTCCTTGTTAAAGTTCACTTCCAACCCTTGATCACATAATTGGCTTATGTTAATCAAATTTATTGTTAGTCCTTTAACCAGCAACACACTTTCTAGTTTTGGTAACCCATTCTTAATCAAATCACCAACTCCCAAGATTTCTCCTCTAGCTCCATCACCAAAGGTTACATAGCTACTAGTGTGAGACCGTGTATTTTCAAGAAATTTACTCACCCCAGTCATATGTCTGGAACATCCACTGTCAAAGTACCAGTCTTCACTAGATGATGCTCTTAGAGAGGCGTGAGCTATTAGGCCAACATTTTCACATTTTGGTCTTCATTCCTTCGTGACATTGATTACAACAGGTTCATATTTTCTTTGCTGGAAGTGCTTGGGGTATCCATACAGCTTGAAACATAATGGCTTTATGTGTCCCTTTTTACCACAGTAATGACATATCCAAGGACGAGATCCCTGAGGTTTGTTCTGATGTTCCAACTTATGTTTGCCCATCATTGGATCATAAGTTCCAACAGCTGCAATGAACCTTTTAGCTGGATTTTGTTGTTTGTTGTTCAAGGTCCTGTAATCAAACCATATTCCTTTTGGTTTCCCTTAGTTCTGACTCTCCAATATCTCTTCTAACATATCAGTACCAGTGTTCAACATTCTGACTTGCTTCTTCATATGTTCAAGTTGAGAGTTCAGTAGGGTTATCTCATCATTGAGATCAGAAATTCGTCCTAAGTGTTCATTTCTTTCAGCCTGAAGTTTAGTGATAGTTCTCTTCTGTTTCCCCAGCTGCTTGCACACTTCCTCACTCCTAGTATATAAATTTTTGTAAGAGTTAACCAGTTCTTCATAAGACAATTCTTCATAACTGGATTCAGACTCTGAAGGTGCTTCAGACTCTGAGAGTGCTTCAGACTCTGATGGTGCTTCTGAAGCCTTAACTTTATTATTAGTCATGCATATACCAGTTAAAGCAACAACATGCTTGGCTGATTCACTTTCCACTTCTGCTTCTAAGTCATCTTCATCAGACCAAGAAACTGCCAAACTTTTCTTCTGTCTCTTGAGATATGTGGCACATTCTGTCCTAATGTGACCATATCCTTCACACCCGTGACACTGAACTCCCTTTGATTGATTGCTCTTCTCATCAATTCTTGTCTTCTTCAAGTCATTTGGTTGCTTACTAATGTTGAGTCTGATGTTCTGACCATTTGATTTGGATCTCCTATCAGCACGTTTCAGAATCTTGTTGAACTGTCTTCGAAGCATCACAAGAGCTTTTGATATGCTTTCATCATCCTCATTAATTCCTTGTTGTTCCTCAGCATCAGTATCTGCTACAAAAGCAACACATTTCCCCTTCTTATCAGTTCTGTTATTAAAGGATCTCTCAAAATTCAGCAAAGACCCGATTAATTCCTCAATCTTCATACTGGAGATGTCATGTGCTTCCTCAATGGCAGTCACCTTCATGTCAAATCTCTTAGGTAGAGACCTGAGTATTTTTCTCACAATTTTCTCATCAAACATTTTTTCTCCAAGAGAATCAAATGAGTTAGCCATGTCCAGAACGTTCATATAGAAGTCTTGTATGTTCTCATCCTCCAACATTTTGAGATTTTCAAACTTGGTGGTTAGAAGTTGAAGTCTGGACAATTTTACCTTGGATGTGCCTTCATGAGTAGTTTTGAGAATCTCCCAAGCATCCTTAGCTACAGTACACTGCTTGATCAGTCTGAACATATTCTTGTCCACTCCATTGAATAAAGCATTCAAGGCCTTGGAGTTTCCAAGTGCTAGTTCATCTTCATCTTTGGACCACTCTTCTTCTGGTTTCAGATCAGTTGTCTTCTTTCCATCTTTGTCAAGCACCACAGGATGTTCCCAACCCTTCAGAACTGTTTTCCAGGTCTTACTATCAATAGACTTAAGGAAAGCACTCATGCGTGATTTCCAATAGTCATAGTTGGAACCATCCAACAGAGGTGGTCTATTCACAAATCCTCCTTCCTTGTCCATTCTGCCAGAAAATACCTTCCCTGGAGCTCACCCTAAAACAGGCAGGGTGTCTGCTCTGATGCCAATTGAAATTTCTGACGCAGTAGGTCCTGATGTTGAATCTGATGTTCCAACACAGGAACAACAAGTAAAACAAAGTATAAACACGCAAAACAGAAATAACAGACAGAAAGTAAAAAACACAGGTTATTTGTTAACCCAGTTCGGTGACAAACACACATACGTCTGGAGGCTACCAAGCCAGAAAGGAAATCCACTATGATAGTCCTAGTTCTAAGTTCTCAGCAAACTCCAAGTTTACAACTTATCGCCTAGCTACTACCTGTATTGACTTCAACCTAGGAACTCCTAGACCTGAGATCTCATTTCACTTCCTACTCAATCAATCACTGCCCCAATGATCTTAAACTCTAAAACAATCAAAGATGGAGACACACTCCAAAACACTCAATAGTCACTCTTGCTTAAAAGCTTCAAGTGATCTACAGTTACAACTCAATAAAACAAACCAACTCTAAACAATTGAGTGGTGTACAGAAACAGAGCACAAAGCTCACAATGAACAGACTCAAAACCTAAGTATAACTCTTTCTATAATGGCTTCTGTTTTGATGTCATTCTTCAATAGCAGCGTCTTCTATATATAGCCTTCAGCAGCAACATATATTTGAATCAAATATTCTTCTCAGAAATATATTTGAAACAAATATTATTCAGAAATATATTTTCCAAAGATCTCTTTGAAAATATATTCACAAATAAAATAATATCTAATCTGAAGAAATATATTTCACGAAAATATCTTCTTCTGGAAACACACGAAGCTTGGAGAACAAGAACATGAATTCTTTAATTAAATCTTCAACAGATTAGGTGAGAAAATATACACTCCAAAGCTTGAGAACAAAGTTGCTTCTGAAGATACTTCTGAAGTCCAAAGGTTCAGCGTCTGAAGACTCAGCTTCTGAAGTTCTGCGTTTGAAGACTCAGCGTCTGAAGGTCAGCGTCTGAACAGTGCTTCTGAAGGTTGCTTCTGAACAGTGTTTCTGAAGGTTGCTTCTGAACAGTGCTTCTGAGGTCTAGCTTCTGAAGACGCACATCTTGCTTGTATATTTGATTTTAGCAAACATGAAGCCAACAACTAAATAACCAAGGGAGTCTCTGTTTCAGGACAAGTGTATGTGTAGAAACGTAGTTTTGTTTATTTGCCGCTGCTGACTCTGTTGATTTTTGGCTGCTACGTTAATGATTAAATGAAGAATATATCTTGTGATATGTCTCTGAGTGTCTCAGTTTGATTTTAGCCAAAAATTTGTTAAAGGGGGAGATTGTTGGTTATTTGGTTGTTGGCTTCATGTTTGCTAAAATCAAATATACAAGCAAGATGTGCGTCTTCAGAAGCTGGACCTCAGAAGCTGAACGTCAGAAGCACTGTTCAGAAGCAACCTTCAGAAGCACTGTTCAGAAGCAACTTTCAGAAGTATTGTTCAAACGCTGAGTCTTCAGACGCAGAACTTCAGAAGCTGAGTCTTCAGACGCTGAACCTTCAGACTTCAGAAGTATCTTCAGAAGCAACTTTGTTCTCACGCTTTGGAGTATGTTTCCAGAAGAAGATATTTTCGTGAAATATATTTCTTCAGATTGGATATTATTTTATTTGTGACTATATTTTCAAAGAGATCTTTGAAAAATATATTTCTGAATAGATTTGTTTCAAATATATTTCTGAGAAGAATATTTGATTCAAATATATGTTCCTGCTGAAGGCTATATATAGAAGACGTTGCTATTGAAGAATGACAATCAAAACAGAAGCCATTATAGAGAGAGTTATACTTAGGTTTTGAGTCTGTTCATTGTGAGCTTTGTGCTCTGTTTGTGTACATCACTCAATTGTTTAGAGTTGGTTTGTTTTATTGAGTTGTAATTGTAGATCACTTGAAGCTTTTAAGCAAGAGTGACTATTGAGTGTTTTGGAGTGTGTCTTCATCTTTGATTGTTTAGAGTTTAAGATCACTGGGGCAGTGATTGATTGAGTAGGAAGTGAGATGGGATCTCAGGTCTAGGAGTTCCTAGGTTGAAGTCAATACGGGTAGTAGCTAGGTGATAAGT
The DNA here is from genome assembly GCA_018208015.1 of Medicago ruthenica. Taxonomy (NCBI): domain Eukaryota; kingdom Viridiplantae; phylum Streptophyta; class Magnoliopsida; order Fabales; family Fabaceae; genus Medicago; species Medicago ruthenica. Next base: position 105,486,089 of record CM031373.1, on the reverse strand, counting down.
TGTAAACTTGGAGTTTGCTGAGAACTAGGACTATCATAGTGGATTTCCTTCCTGGCTTGGTAGCTTCCAGACGTAGGTGTGTTTGTCACCGAACTGGGTTAACAAATAATCTGTGTTTTTTACTTTCTGTCTGTTATTTCTGTTTTGCATGTTTATACTCTGTTTTACTTGTTCTTCTTGTGTTGGAACATCAGATTCAACATCAGGACCTACTACGCCAGAAATTTCAATCCTCATAAAGCTCCTTCAGAGCCTTATAGCTAATGTAGCCACTCAGTCTTGCAGTTTTTCACCGCATACTCCTAGGTACCATCAATTCCACCCCATCAACCTGAGACACCTTCTTTCTATGGGTCAGCATCCGCCCTTCAACAGGAACATGCAGCAGACACGCTACATCATCTAAAGTGATGGTCATTTCCCTAGTAGGCATGTGAAAGCTGCTAGTCTCGGAATGTCACCTCTCACTTAGCACCTGGAGCAAAGCATGATTAATAGTAGAATACCTTGTGTACAACAAATCATGCAACCCACTCGCCCTTATAGGATCCCAAACCCAGAGTTGATTCATATGTGGACGCTAGATCTCTGCCACCTTCGGCCCGTGATTTATGCATCTCATCCTACGGGTGTTGCGAATATAAAATAATAAAAAAACACCAGATAAATCAAAAACATATACTTCATATATAAAAAATTACGCGCGAACAATAATCGAAGACAAAAAAATAATCAGACAACGGCATGTGTTCATGTCATTTTTTTAAACGTTATCATACAAAAAAAACATATACTTCATATATAAAAAATCACGCGCGAACAATAATCGAAGACAAAAAATAATCAGACAACGGCATGTGTTCATGTCATTTTTTTTAAACGTTATCATACAAAAAAAATATATACTTCATATATAAAAAATTACGCGACAATAATCGAAGACAAAAAAATAATCAGACAACGGCATGTGTTTATGTCATTTTTTTTTAAAAGTTATCATGCAAAAAAAAATATATCGACTTCATATATAAAAGTTAAAAAAGAAAAAAGAAAACTTACATTATTTGCATTATACCACAACGGTAATGCAACGTGTGAAGCGTATGATGACAACAATGAGTCATCATAAGGCCCTTCAGGAAATGGAGCCACATCAGGTAACATCCTCATCTAGCGCAGCCGCATCGTCGTCCCCACGCTCATCAGCAACATGCTGGACGTCATAGCCACCATCTGTGGCATCATGTAGCTGCTCCTGATAATGCAGGTACTGTGTGGGGTCCTCCACCTGCGACACCTGCTGTGTCGGCTGAGAACTACCCTCGCCCCCAACACACCTCCGACCTCTTCCCCTCTTAGGCACATGAGGGTTTGCAGCCTGTCTCTCCCGTCAGTAGCTGCTAGTCATGGGTTGCTTACCAGCTCTAGTCGTCCTATCTTAGTTCTGATCAGACATATCTACACAAAAACAAAAGTAAAAAAATTAGGCATAATAAAAACATCATTCTATCACAATTTCAACATTTTCACAATTCTATCACAATCTAAACAACATTCATCAACATACTCATTTAGGCATTTTAACAAACACTTTGAGTGCAACATTCACATTGTGCTAATTGGGCAACATTCACAACCACATTATACTTAAACATAATCTAAACAACATTTATCTATAACATCATTAACTACACATTCAATCTACCAAAATTTCAATTTAATCATAAACTCTAGCCACATGCAATCTACCAAAATTAACAAAATAAACCTATCTAGACTAACATTAACATTAAAAATAATTAATACTATTACTTGTTGCTAATGAGTATGAAATTGCTTGAATTTAGTGGAATGGAATTGGACAGGATTGGAGAGAAATTGAGAGAATTTGAGAATTGTAAAACCTGTAAACACATGTTCTGTTCTGATTCTGTTTAAGTACAAATCGCAGCGGCAGTTAGCTGCCGATGGGTCCGGCGGCAGTTAACTGCTGATGCACCATCCCAGCGACAATTAACTGCCGCCGGGGTAAAACCGTCATTTACTGGTGTGTTTTACCTTTGTTTAACGTGGGAAAAACAATTTTCTAAATGTTATACAAAGCCAATCCATTTATGCTCTCGTAAAAAAAACCTTTTATCCATAGGTCACACAAATGTACTGTAATGAATAAATGAACCCACACTAAACAGACTTTATACGATTGAACTCAACTAGTTCATAGTATATTATTACATATGATTGAACCCCAAATTTACTAGTGCATCATGCAAGCTAAAAGAGAAATATTTGAGAATATACAACCCTTCATGCAAGGCTAATAACTGCTAGTAAACCTAAATAAACTGCAATCTCTCTTCATGATAGAATGTCCAGTTGATGGTCCCATTTCGGCACAAACAAAAGATTTCCCATCTAACTACGTTCCAAATGTGTATCAGTGGGATTCCATATCTAGAGTTTAAATAGCACGCTACAACATGAAAACAAAATATTTCTCACCTACTACGTTCCAAATGTATAACAGTCCCATTCCGTATCTATAGAGTTTAAATTGTGCACTACAATATATATATATCACGACGAGATGAGGTGAAGATTGGCATATCTTTAAATCTAAACACTGAAGCCTGAAATTTTCAGCAATTGCCACATGAACCCCTCGAACCTTTCAAGCATTGTCAGTACAAAAAAATCATTAACGGCACGAATTGAATATTTGACCCCTCATTGCATCAATTGGCATGTGCTCATGTGTGTAACGCTCAGGACCAAAATAAACTCCCATTCTATCCAAAAGTGCAGTGGCTTCGTCCCTACCATATCTTGAAGCATAAAGTCTCAGGTATTCGATGTCCTAAATAAAGGTAAACAGGAAATCTAAGATCAGAATATATAAAAGAAAAACTATTTACAACAACTTATACCAGCTAATGCCATGAAAACAGAGCTTCATACAAGAAACGTATACCAGCTAATGCCATGAAAACAGTGCTTCATACAAGAAATGTAGATGCAAACCATGTAAAAAAATTTTTAAAAAAAATAAAAATAAAATATCGAGCTCTACCAGTAGCATTTACATTAAGATCAGTAGTTCGTCAAGATACATATTTGTTGAGAATAATTTTGCAATATTTTGAGGGGTGAAAATAATTACTCTACCTGCAAGCCACTGAGTAGGCGCTCTAGTCTAAGAGAAGCCACCGGTTGATTAGTTGAGAATACCTCACCAGGGTAGTACAGAACTCCATCACCGGGAGGAAGGCCGTGCCTGAATTTTATCTGTCGCAAAAATATATCAATTGCAGGAAAATAACAATACAAATACCAAGTTCTAACGGATCCATGAACTTCCAACATAAGATAACATAAACAAGCTACACAATCACCTCTGCACTGGCTACAGTTGCCTTCTCATAGCAGTTGGCACCCCAATACAAAAATCCTGTGCCACCCTCTTTCCACACACGCCACATGACAGCACGATGTTGAGTTCCTCGCATTCCAAGATGCCAATTTGGATGAGGATCTGATGGTCCCATACAGACATATGTCCACCATTCCTGTAACAAAAGCACATGCCTGTAATGAGCAAATAAAACTAGGCACCAGCAAAATAGTAATACACATTCTACTTCCTCCGTCCCTAATTGTAAGACCATTTACAAAAAAAGTTTTGTCAATACCCCTTATTAATACTATCAATATCTTGGAATATGATAAGTTAACATTAAATATATTTATGCACAAAGGGCAATTTGGTAATAGTCATATGCATTTGTGACAAATTTATTACTCCAACACCTTTTCTTAATACCCGTGATTTTTGTACAGTAGTCCTATAAAAAGGGACCGAGGGAGTATTGTAAATCACTAGTTATTTGTCAGATCTATAGGATTTTTACATTCTACATAGAAACAAAAAAATGAAATTCTTGCATTTAATGAATAAATATTCACAGCGCAACATGGCAATTACTTTAGCATTAGTACACCCACTCAAATTGATTTTCGATGGTGAAATATCACCATAATGGGGGGGAGGGGGAGTCTTTGCTAGGAAATATGTTAAAATGCATCAATGTAATAATGTTGGCTGTTAGGAACATGACATCTTTCACAAATATTTAATTTGTACATCTGTAACACGGGGACAAGAATGCACATTGTGCACAAGCATCTGGGAACATAAACACAATGAATTCCTTAAATAAGCCAAATGGAGCCTTAGTTTGAATTGTTAATACACAATAATTTGAAGGAATTTTTTTAAGAATCATGTCTAGTTACTGTTATCCTAATACATTGATGCTAGTGCTGTTTCTAAAATCCAGAGCTTGGTAGACACAACAGAGAAAAAGCAACCAAGAAACATATAGCTAAGACCATGGTTATCAGGTATACATTACTCTTAGTGATGTTTCTTCAATTCATCATTTATTGTTTTATCTTTGTAGATTGGGTTGGTTTTCCAAATAAGGCCTTTTAATTTTCTCTCCATTTTGTATTTATGCAACTTTTATGTCTCTTCAGTTTTGGTTTCTACTTCCTTCTTTAATTTTCAAAATCTTCACAGGTAGATTAGCAATAGCAACAGGGAAATGGGTATGCATACGCCAGTTTACAATTTGTTTTTTTAGGGGTGGTTATGCGGAATATGGTAACATTGGTTGAACCTCTTTGTAAACCAGTTTGTTTTTTTGGGGGTGGTTATACAGAATAGAGTAACATTGGTTGAACCTTGTGAACAGGTAGACACATGGTACTATCATAAGATATCCACTACATGCTTAATAGCTCAAAAAATACAAAACTCATATACCTTACAAGAGACCTTACTATCTGTGTTAAGATATTATGTTCAACATCATTTTAGAGGAAAAAACAAATATGCATCAACTCGGAAGAAAGTAAGAGCACAAACCAAATTACAGATGAGGAAAAGACAATGAACTTATATTACCTCGCCATTCTCTGGCTGTAATTCAGCAGTAATATCCTTGACCAGGTCCTCTCGATTCCCCAAGACCCATTCACTGTAAAGACAATTCAAGTTCCTAGCATGCTTAATGAAAAAAAACTTCTGATATTCTTGGTTCACACTTTTATTTTCACCATTGTAAAATTTATTTCTTCCACAGGCACAATAAATAAGACTTAAGAAATAAGTCCATCAAAATATCCAAATTGACACTAGTTCAGCAAACTAACTGAAGTTCAAGTTACTCTTTGAAGTTTATATTGAATAATAGCATTTGGGTATGAAAGTGAACCACAAATGAGAGCTTTGAAAATATAGATGTAGGCAACAAAATCCGAGAAGGGGCACTTTTGGACCTCTGTGAGGCATAAAACCTCTCCCCCAAACAAAACCAGTTTAGATGATAAATTCATTCAACAATAATGAGAAAGATACAGTATCTAACATTCTAACTGCTTTTGGAAAAAAGTTGAAGAATAGAAAATGAAGTACCACCAACTACAGACCAAGACTCTGAAAACCGCTTCACAAAACAAATCATATAAATTGATATTTTGGAAATTGTTTCACCATAAATGTCTCACTAAATAGGTAGATTTCAGGAACATCTCACCCGCAACTAGAAATTGCATCACCAGAGTTCAGAAAGGACAAATGAGGAGAAAAAGAATAATAAATTGACATACTGACAAGTTGACAATCACAAGTTTAAATCACAAATGTACTCAGTTTAAATTGCAAAAAGATCTTAATATGCAAATCCCAGAGCATTCAGGAAAACCAATAAAATAAACCTAATAACTAATTCATGTCAAAAAATTCCCCAAAAATATATAAGGAAACACTTGAAGCAAACAAAACAGTGAATAGGTGGAAGTTATATGATAGATATAAAATGTACTCTACTCTTGATAGAGATACATTCAATATAAAGTAATACCTCGTGCAATAAATTTGATTATGAGGACGCAGAAAACTTGGAACTTTTACAAAAGCCTCAAATGGAGTTGGTGCAAGAGGTGCATCATTTGGCCCTGCATAGAACAAACACACGATAAGATACACTCAGAAAAAAGAAGAAACAACTACAGAAGCGAAAAATGAAAGTACTGGCTGGAGAACACTGAGACAAATTTTGAATTGATGGAGTCGTCTAAGAATATGCAAGTAAATTGAAGAAGCAGGTCTTACAATTATCGGAGACATAAAACAAAATCAATAATCAACGAAGCAAAATTGTGATTGACTATTATATAAATACTGAAATACAGATACAGATTGTGCTGCATTTCTCCTGGTACATGAGAACTTTATATTGTCAACGCCAAGATTTCCTCATATTCACTACTGTCAAGTTTAATCTAAACACATACTTTGCCAACCAAGAAGATTTAGTGACAGGTAAAACAATAAATCCCAAGGATGCGTCAGCAAATGTTTACCATTCTACATCTCATTGTAAGGTTTCATTTGTTAAAAATTATAAAATATGGTTTTCCAGTATAATAAATAAAAGATTGAAGATAAATTTAGCAGAAAGAATCTGCAGTCATATCCTCAGCAAAACTATTATTCATAAAGTAATTTAGAAAAACCAAAGATGGAAAAATTTAGCAGAAATAAACTGCAGCCATTTCCCTGGCAAAACTATTCTTTGATTGAGCAACAATAATTATGAATGAAAGAAAACATGGACGATACCATTTTCAAAGATGGAAAAATTTAGAAGAAAGAAAGAAACTGCAGTCATATCCCCATCAAAACTATTCTTTGATCAAATAACAGTAATTATGAATGGATGATACCCGTTTCAACAATCCGATCAATTAATATTTAAGAATAAAATTACAACCAGCTGTTACAACCATGTGAAATATTTTCGATCATTCGAAAATGTTAATATGCCAAACAAAACAAAGGCATTACCAGTATGAGAAACAACTTAAATGACATTAAAATGAAAAAACTATCATCTATTTTATGTATAAGACAAGACAGGCGAAGTTAAATTAGAATAATTTAATATATAGATAAACGTACCACAATAGTATGCAGTTAAAATACGAGCATCTGGAGCATAAGCATGAATGTCACTGGCCATGTTGCGAACAGAATCATATTGCTCCAAATTTAGTGGCTGGACAAAATTAGAAAGAAAATTAGCTTATTAGGATCATAATGAACTGGACCAGGTTCAAAGTTATGGCAACGTATCCTCTCATGTGAAAAATGCATGCTGACCTATTTTTATATATAAATGTTCATAAATATTGACAAAGGCCCGCTTATTTAGCATTTGGGAAGAGAGAGATAGACACAATTCTGATGTGATTTGTCATGCAATTAATCAATGATTACTACAAAAGTCGCTTGGCTGAGTTTTTTTTAGCAGCAAAATTCAATCCAAAGTTAGGATAAAGGTGGATAACTTAACTATGACATCATCCTAGGGTAGACTTATTAGTAATTCTAGCCCACATGTTTGTACCTCATCCCACAAGTAAAAGTAAGCTTTTCTCCAGTGGTTCTTGGTTCTCAATATCTCAACTTGTTTCTGCAAGTAATCCTTCGCCGCATCATTACTGTGGCACATCAACAGGTGGGTTGAATTTCATCAGTTCTCATTCCAAATATACCTGACAGAAGCGAACGAGGACAACTGACTGTATACCCGGAGACTACTTGTTTATATGGTACAGCATATGCTGCCAACCGTGGGTCTGAAAAATATTCATCTGATTTTGGGTGATCCGCTACAATGACAAGAGGAAAATATTCAGCAATGCTATTATTTCTTGAGGTAGCAACTCTGCAAACCTATTGCCTCGAAAATATACCTGGCCATGGACACGTGTATGTCAAAACACGCATACCATCAGCCCATTTGCAAAAATAGGGGCTGATTCTATATTGAAGAAGCCATTTGAAATGTTGATCCAATGCCTCATACCACTCAGCTGTCCCATGTTTAACTCCAAAGCGATCCTCAATTACAGTATCAGATATCTAGTGAAGAATAAAGGAAACAACGAAATGGGCAAACAAATAAACCGTATTTCACAAAGATATAGACCAAAAGTGCACGGTGAATGAAAAGTGCAAAATAAGCATTGATAAGTAAACAAGTGACAGTCTCATATCAGTCATTCCCAGAGTTTGTTTGTATTGCAAACTGACTGCATTCGGGATGCACCAATTAAAATTGGTCTGTCACACCATATGTTACCGTCATTAGATTGGTAAAATAATTCATCAAGATGAAAATTTTATACCAATATAATGGTTGTAATGTATGGTATCATGCACCATTTAAGAATAAATGCACATTCAATGTCACTTGTATATTAACTAGTAAGCAGAGATATGTAGCATCTAATAACCAAACTGAGATAGTATAAATACCAGTAATATTTTTTCCAAGAGTTATAAAAAATAAATATGGGTCAAGGATACACCAAATACAGCAGGAAGGGAAGGAGTTTCAGGAAGTACAAATTCCCAGACAGTGAGATTTAACTTCAGTCGTAGAGAGAGATTTGAAATGGCATCCTCTTCCATTATATCTGCTGACCCATTTTCTGAAGAGAATTCAGAAAATGATGGAGACAGAAGAATCCTTCTTAAGGATATAGTTGTAGATTTCACCCTTTCAACCTAAAAATTAGATGCTTGGATGAAAAAACCATAATAAACCCAAAATTAAAAATAGTACAAGAATGACACACAGTGACTGAAAATAAAACCTACCACTTCATCTAATGGTTTTCCATCGATTGGATCAACAATGTCAAGGCACTCCTTAAGCTCCTTATACAATTGACGTTTCTCGACCTTGCTTGAACTTTGAACAGAAGATCTGTATAATGGTTGAAGTTGACAAAGAAAGGTTATGAACTAAAATTTGTAACGCAAAATCGGAAACAAAAAAGTTGTTAAAAGAAAAAGGCTCACTCTGCATCTGTTTTTGTAGCAGTAATGAGAATTTCTCCTTCATATTGTCCTGGAGGTTGAGCACTTGGAACATCAACAGAAATCCAAAGAGCAGTAGTCTCCCTGAAAAATAACAATGAAGTGAAAAATAATCAATCATCAAGCATCTTGTGCAGACAGCACAAGAAGAAAAACTAATATAATTGCTAATCAAACAATCAGACGTGTACCCTGGAAATAGGTTTATTTGACCAACTGGAAGATCAAGAGGAACAAGCGCGTCAGGTACACCTAAAATGGGCACCACCCGCCGCAACATCAGAGACTTCCCAACAATCAGTCTGCCAACATTGAGGTCAGCAACTCGGTATAAATCAAAATAAACCATACATTTGTTCCGTACTATAAAGAAAACGCCAACCTGTCTCCTGAAGAAGAGCATAGGTCGCTGCACTGAACCTGCACAGTCCCAGCAACACTAGAACTACCCCATGAAACCTTTGGTCGAATAGCTAATTGCACACTCTCCCTCTCATTTCTAGCTGCCAGCAGATTTATCTACAAGATAAAGCAAAAACTCTGGTGTCAAGCGAAAAAACAACATATTTTACTTTCACAATGCATAATAATATAGTATCATGGTTTAATTTTGTAACCACGATTAAAAAAATTGTAACCAAAAAATAGTTTAATTTTGATTGACGTTCAATATAAAAAGTTTTATAACCAAGTAATTGGGCTCACGTGTACTTGTGTGAATATGGTCAAAATCAATTAACAAGTAATTATCACACAAGGTAAATTGTAAAGAAATAATATTTCAACCAACACCCATGCAGTTCGTATCATAAACAGCAAACATCGCTAACACCATGCTTACAGAAAACATGAAATTATGTATATATTATGTGGTATAAATATTAAATAATAAGAGCATCTTTAAATTAGTAGAAAATAAGAATATAAGATAAAAATACTAACAGGCTCCAAATGTCTAGGCATTTCTTGAGCTCCGATGTTCGCTGTGCTTGGCATGCACCATACATGCACTAAATCCCTAGTTGGGATTTCGGTAGGGTCAATTGGTCCTTTGAGGTGAATCAAATCATGTGTTCCACCATCATTCCACCCGTATGACGTACCGCCTCCAGCAACACCTTCAACTGGTGGCACAACCACTTCTTGTGGTGGATTTCCTGGATGAAGCAGATAAGTTTAAGAACACCTTAGTAAAGAGTCATTTCAAGATCAATTTATTATACAACATTTTCCCAAAAAAATAATTGTCTCCTATATTCCAATAAATCAAAATTCCTCAAAACAAAATCAAAAAGATACTACAAACTTAAGTACTACAATTTTAAATATGACTTACTTGTAAACTTCACTTCTATAATTACCCCATTTAACTAGAAGGAGCGCAACAATTAGTCAATTGACATGACCCAGGCTATGTTTGGATAAACAATTTAATTTGCAGCTTATAGCATAACCACTTATCGGCACTTGTGTTTAAGCTATTTCTATGACAAGAGATAAAATAAAGTTAAATTGATTTTCGTGTAAGCTATAAGCTACTTTCATAAGATATCTTGGAGAGCTTATGAAGATAAGCCTAAACCAACTTATAAACATGTCATAAGCTGTTTTCATAAGTTCTTCGAAATAGTCTAACGAGTGTTTGGTGCTTATGACAGTAGATAAGCTCAAATATCAAAGACATTAAACCTTCAATACATAAACACTAAAATTTATCGTGGATCACATGGATTTTCATACATAAACCCTTACAATTCACAAACATCGTTGTATACAACATCAAAATTCAATAACCGCCATAGATCGTTACGGTCATAAGAAATGAAAGCAAAAAACGCGGAATCCGTATGATTACGCCCAAATTGAAGTTTAAGAAACGAGAATTCAAAAAAGCTGAAACCAGCTAACTTTTCTTTGTTAGATTGAAATTTCTAAACGTAACCGTAAGTTGCGAAAACGGAAGAGAATAATTGAAGAAATGGCACGATGGATGTGAGAGTGAGAGTAGAAGGAGAACTAACCGGAGTTGTTCATATCGGAGACGGAGAAGTTACAGGTGATCGCGTTTTTGTTTCGGAGTATGTTGGAAATTCTAATATAGTAAGAAGGAAGGTGAAGGAACAAGAGCGAGGTGAAGGTCATGCTTTAAGGCTTAAGTTCTCTTTTCCCTTTATCAATTTGGCAAATTTGCTTTTTTTTTATTTTTTTTGTTGGTGTATGGTCAATTTTCTTTAGGTCTTGTTAACTAGTGCTCCGAGACACTCTTTAAGTATTTTAAAAAAAAAATTATTTTATAAAAAGTTACCATTTAAAGGTCTTAAAGAGTGTATGAGGTCATTCGTTAATATTTCCCTTTATTACTCCCTCCCTATTAAATGAAGCGAGTCATTTGTTCATGCAAATGTATGAGTGAAATATGGCTTTAAGTGATCTTGTTAACTATTGATGCATTCTCTATTATCATAATTGCAAAGTGGAATATATTGAATTCGGGGTGATGAAAGTAATATTAAATAGAGTAATAATTGAAAAAAAGTAATTAATATTTTATTCAAAAGTGAAATGGGTCATTATTTTGAAACAATATTTTTTTTACAAAAGGCTCACTTATTATCGGACGAAAGAAGTATATTTTAAAATGGATTTTTTTAAAGATTTTAAACATTGACGCTATAATTGTTTTTTAAGAGGAATGATATTTTCCTTTAAAAAGGGGAATGGTATTTATAAAACCATTCTTTAAACGACTTCTTATGAGACAATCATTTTTTCCTTTTATTTTGGGACAAAAGCAAAAGAGAGAAAGGTGGAAACAAATAATAAGAACAAGGTGCAATTATGAGATGAACACATATTTCTTATAATTTAACCAATGTTTTGGGTTCGAACATCATCAAAACTCTTAAATAATTTGCCGCCTATTTGAGTTGCACAAAGCTCAAACGATTAATCTCCACAACTGCGCGTGGAGGGTACTGTAAACAATAGTTAAAATAACGTTGTGATGCAACTCTGGCTATTTATTTATTTTTACCTTTTTATTCCCACAAAGTGTTGAAACAAAAGTTTTGTGTCGTTCTAAGTTATAATTATTAATTACTTCCTCTATTTTGAAATGTATGTCGTTCGTCAATCACCACACACATGTCAATATATAACTTTGACCATTAATATTTTTATATATTTATGATTAAAAATTATAAAAATTTGATACTTTAAAAATATTAAACAAATCAAACGTCTTATATGCTAACATTTGTATTATATATTAGTTAAAAAATATGGTTAAAATAAATTATGTGAATAATACCTATTGTAAAATTGTGACGTGTATTTCATAACGGATTGAATATTAATTAAGTGGATTATTTAGAACTTCTACAACAAATCTATATATTATACATTTGAGGAGTATTTCATAGGAATATCCTCAGATGCATTCTTAGCGTGACACGTGGCACCACCAAACATTCTCATTCATTTGACATTTATTGCTATTATTATTTTAATAAAATATTCTAAATTGATGCATTGCTATTGTTTTATTTCTATCGTCATTATTTTATTTTATTTTATTTTTCATACAACTATAGAATGACAAGAATTGAAAATAGTTGTAGTTATTTCAAATTGATCAAGAACATTATTGATATGAATTGGTCATAAATTTATGCATTAAAATAATTTTAATATGATACGGTTTCTTTTACAAGACCTCCATTTTTTTAAGAAGTGAGTTAATAATTATAATAAAAATAAACATAGACCTCTATTTTTTTTCGGAACCAATTTAAAAAATTTAATTGGAAAAAAAGACATAATATGAACCATTTTTGGAATAGTCAAGTTAGAAATAATTTAAATTTTTTTAATAATTCCTATTAAATAATTTAAATGGATTTTTTTACCTAACGTTAGTCACATTTTTTACCTCATTTTTTTTTTAACTTTAGTTTTTTTTTCAATTGTTTCATTATTTTAACCAACGTTAGTCACATTTTTAAAAAAATAGGATCATTAAATGAATCGATATGATGAAAATAATTTTTGTAATATTCTAAATTGATGCATTGCTATTATTTTATTTCTATTGCTATTATTTTATTTTATTTTTCATAGAACTATAGCATGACAAGAATTGAAAATAGTTGTAGTTATTTCAAACTGATCAAGAATATTATTGATATGAATTGGACATAAATTTATGCATTAAAATAATTTTAATATGATACGGTTTCTTTTACAAGACCTCCATTTTTTTAAGAAATGAGTTAATAATTATAATAAAAATAAACATAGACCTCTATTTTTTTTCGGAACCAATTTAAAAAATTTAATTGGAAAAAAAGACATAATACGAACCATTTTTGGAATAGCCAAGTTAGAAATAATTTAAATTTTTTTAATAATTCCTATTAAATAATTTAAATGGATTTTTTTATCAAACGTTAGTCACATTTTTTACCTCATTTTTTTTTAACTTTAGTTTTCTTTTTTTCAATTGTTTCATTATTTTAACCAACGTTAGTCACATTTTTAAAAAAATCGGATCATTAAATGAATCGATATGATGAAAATAATTTTTGTAATATTCTAAATTGATGCATTGCTATTATTTTATTTCTATTGCTATTATTTTATTTTTCATAGAAATATAGCATGACAAAAATTGAAAATAGTTGTAGTTATTTCTAATTGATCAAGAATATTATTGATATGAATTGGTCATAAATTTATGCATTAAAATAATTTTAATATGATACGGTTTCTTTTACAAGACCTCCATTTTTTTAAGAAGTGAGTTAAAAATTATAATAAAAATAAACATAGACCTCTATTTTTCTTAGGAACCAATTTCAAAATTTTAATTGGAAAAAAAACATAATACAAACCATTTTTGGAATAGCCAAGTTAGAAATAATTTAAATTTTTTATTAATTCGTATTAAATAAATTAAATGGATTTTTTACCCAACGTTAGTCACATTTTTTACCTCATTTTTTTTAACTTTAGTTTTCTTTTTTTCAATTGTTTCATTTTTTCTTTTAATTTTTTGTATAAGAATAATTCAAATATGATTGGCTATGATGCATACTTTTTTGTATCAACCAATCCAAATAAGCATGGACTCATTTGTCATAATAATAAAATAGTAATTTAATTTAATATGTGGTTACAAATTCCAAAATAGGAAATGAAATAATAAAAGGCTATTTTTGTATTGCATATTAACACACTTTACTATTTTTCGGAACATTAAATTTATTAAAAAAAATAGGATCATTAAATGAATCGATATGATGAAAATAATTTTCGTATCAATCAAAATGAAGAATGACTCATTTGTCTTAATAGTCAACCAATCAAAATGAAGCATGACACATTTATCTTCATTATCTACCAATCAAAATGAAGAACAAAATTTATACACAAATTTCTTTCTCTGTTTACTATAAATTAGAAATTTGGCTTGACAAATTTTTCACATCACAATCTCGACTTTCTCTCTCTGCTTATTTTTTTTCTATTGTTGTTCTTCTTTCGCTCTTAACAATCCAAATGACACCGAAAATATCAGGGTTCAAGTCGTTCGGATGTGGTTTGTGAGAGACATGAACAAAGACAAACTACCTTACTCATTGGAAATGATTCTAATGGATAATAAGGTTGTTTGACTCTATTCACTTTGTTATCTTTTTATATTTATTTTTATACAGTAGATAGTTTGAGTTTTTACTTCTTTTAACTTGATCAAATATGACACCCGAATTCGTTCTCAATATCTCTCATTCGCATAAAGAATTTTGGAGTATATTGATCGAATCATGTGGTTGATTTTTTTTAGATATTTTATGTTTCCTACTCCAAAGTGAATCCATATTTTTTTTTTATTGATAAAAAAACCGAAATTAACAAATTCATAATTTCTCATGCTTGGCATGCCTAAATTATTCTCAATAAAATCATTTCATTACATATTTAATCTAAATTGGATGTAAATTCATAAGGGAAATTCTTGTTTACCCATCAATAAAAGGTGAGTAATACTACCCATGTTGAGTTGGCCCAATCAAAACAATGTATTTATATAACATTAAAAATAATAGAAAACAAACAATAACTTTGATTGGTGCCAACTCAGCATGGGTTGTGTTACCCACCTTTTATTGATGGGTACCCAAGTTGTCACCAATTCATAATTGTATGTAAATGAAGTTGAAATGCGTTTTAATGTAAAATGATACTTGACCAACAATACGTTTAATATTGGACAAATTATAGGGCAAGTATTTGTAAAGGGAGTGTGTCACATACATACACGTACATTTAAAAAAATTAATATTGAACAAATTTAATATTTGACATATACTCTTGCATCTCATGCCTTTATTTTGGTGTTATCTTCTCCTCTTCCCCCAACTGCAAACCCATTGTAGATCCAAAATTTATTTTTATTTTTTTTTGAAAAAGATAAAGCTATAATAGTGAAAGAATTGAACAGACCTCTCCTACAAATGATATGGATATAAAGACACATTCTTTTTCCTTATTGTAGACCGCAATATTTTAGAATTTTGTAAATAAAAACTAATATTAAATATATGGAGAATCAATTTATTCCTTTATTTGTGATATGGAAAAAAATAAATAGATATTTCTGATCACTAATTGTACTATTTTATTACTATGATTAATGATTCAATCATAATTAATCCATATTTAATCATAATTATTTTATCTATATACTATACATTTGAGGCGCGTTCTATAGGTTTTTCCTCAAATGTATTCTTGGCTTGACACGTGGCACCTTTAATTAATGAATTAATCTAATTAATGAAATGAATTTCTATTATATTTTTATTTTCGTAATAATAATAATAATAATTAATGAAATGAGTTTCTATTGTATTTTTGTTTTCATAATAATAGTAATAATAATAATAATAACAATGTGACACAATTTTAATATCATATATAAATATGTTAGTTCATAAAATTTGGAAAAATAAATTAAAAAAAGAGGAATTCTTAAATCTTGTAAAGCAAAAAAAAAATAAAGAAAAATGATTAATTTCTCTAAAAATAAATAAAAAACTCTTATTTCTCTAAAAATAAGAAAACATAAAAAAAGATGAAGTTTTAATATTTCCACTAAAAATTAAGAACCGTTACAAGTAAAGCCAAAAAAAAAAAAGAACATGTAGAGACAAAGCAAAAAAAAAGTATCACAAGAGGTCTTAAATCATTTGGTTAAAGATATGTGTTTCAAATTAACATTAAACCAATTAAATGCAATATGAGCTCATTTCCTTAACCAATTGCAATATGAAAATTAATATTTTAATTCATATTTTAGTATTTTTAGGGTGAGCGATTATAATTTCCTTGATTTCCTTTTTCATGCGTCCATAATTTCCTTGATTTCCTTTTTCATGTGTTCATATTTTAATTAATCACCAAAGATATTTGTTTGAAATTGTCATAATTTTCTTCCCTTTTTCATGTGTCTCTCAATATTTACCATTTAACTGTGCTTATTTTACCAAATTACCCTGTGAACTTTACTATAAATTAGACCTTTGTTTAGAAAATCCCATAATCAATCGTAATAGTTTTATTTTTTGGCATATAAAATATGACTCCATTTTTGGCTAATTAAAAAAAAACCCATAAACATGTAAAGAAAACCCCATAATCAATCGTACAACTATAATTCTCAATTTATTAACATTGGAAATTTTAATTTATTATTTTAATTTTAAATAAATATGTAGATAAAAAGTTATTTAATTTATTTAAATATGAGAGTTATATTTAAAACATTTAGAGCCAAAAAAAAGGAAGAAAACATGTAGAAACAGCAAAAAAAAAGTATCACAAGAGCTCTTAAAACATTTGGTCAAAGATATTTGTTTCAAATTAGCATTAAACCATTCAAATTCAATATAATCTTAATATAAATGATATTAATGTGATACAAACATTCTAAACAAGTCATCAAATTTTAATATTGTGACTAACCATTATTTAATGAGAATATTCTCCTTAATGAATAATTAAGTCTTCACAATATACAACACCATCTCAATATTTTTTTGTTAAGATTGCGACAAAACATGTTTTAAACTTTTTTTATTTATTTTTTTTACAAAAAAGTAACAAGATCTGGTCCAACTAGTTAAATTGGTTGAACTGTCGAATTCATCATATACCTCTCTTAGCCCTAATGTATGATTTTAGAATACGCCTAATGTTATGGATAAAAAATAATTTTATATTATTATATGATTAAACGAGAGGTTCACATGATATATCAATACTCAACACCATTTCATTATTTTTTTGTCAAGAAAAATTGTGACAAAAACAAGTTTTAAACTTTTTTTTTTTTTATAAAAAAGTTGCAAGATCCACTGATAAGGGACTTAATATAGACCTCACCTTAAAATCCACCCATAACTATGCATTGAATTTTTTAGTCATTTTCTTTATGGACTTGGGGACAACTTCAGTAAAACAGTAATTATTTAAACCATTTGTTTTGGAGAAAAATAACAAATGAATTTTTTTATCAGCATGCGAAGTGACAAGTACCACTGAAACTCACACGCAACTGTGTGGTTCCAGTTCAAACTCAAGTGAAAGTATCTGACCTAACAATATATCGGCATTGTCACTTGACTTAGGGCTTACAAACATAACATATATCTATTTTTATAAAGGGCTTATATTGTTTTTTAAGAAATACGTAGACGTTCTCAGTTTCTTTTTCAATAAATCTAAATCATTTGTTAAATCTTATGATGTTTTTTATATGGTCCACCAGTGAGGGAATTAATAAAACCATCATCTTGAAAGTATGCATTGAATTTATTGTCATTTTAATTTATGGACTTAGAGACAACTTCAATAAAACATTGAATACTTAAACCAATTATTTTGAAGAGGAAAAAAAACCCGTAACACATGTATGTCTATTTCATCAGTGGACGAAGTGGCAAGTACCTAATTACTCACACACATATATGAGTAGTTTCAGTTTAAACCAAGGTGAAAATGTCTAACCTAACAATATATCGTCGTTATCACTTGAGCTAGGTCTTACCAACATAACACATATTTTTTTATAAAGGCTTAATTGTTTTTTAACCATTTTGTCCCAAAAACATATAGAAAATAAATATTTTAACATGAAACATTTTATTATGAATGTGATAATATATATTCCAAATCTTATTCAACATTAAACATGTTATTTTTAGAGGTGTTGGGTTGAAGAGATTATATGCTTACTATGACTCAAGAATAAATATATTTCAAAATTTTGAGATATTTTTTAATAAAATGATATAAAAAATAGTTAAAAAAATATGATTTAAATGAGACAAATATTTTTTTCGAATCACAATATGTATGCGCGAAAAGAAGTGCACACATTTGTCTGATTAATAAGTATGAACAACCACCAAACGACCAAGCTCCTCTTTATAATTAATATGTATCAACGACCATCAAATGAATTAGAATACAAATAAACGTCTGTAGCGCGAAGCCAAAGCCCTTTTGGGCCAAAGAGTCTGAAACCAATATGAAGGAAGGAACTCAACACTTGCAGCAATGAACTAAACAACAAAACCACCACAACAGCACGAACTAAATCGCCCAGATCGTGAAGCTTACAATCTTAGCAAACGAAGACAAATGAAGATGGGTTATGAAGCAATATGCATCGACCAAAACCCAGTTTCAGAAAACAAATGAACCGAAAAGGGGTAAATCGAATAAGTTGAACTAACAGAAATGTGGCAAGCAACACCTATAACGACGAAGAATAATAATGAACTCATATGCAAGAAACACCACACGTATCAATGTCAAAATCAACCCAAACGCGAGATACACCACACCTAGAAACCTGAACAAAATGAAGGACTCTGACACAATATGTGCTCACACAAAAATACAGCGCGAGCCAGCCAATGAACAAATATGTGTTTAAAGAGCCATTGGGAGCAAAAAGTTATGTTGTCAGCGATGAAGCACTTTCGTAGCATCATGCGGCGTTGAGGGACCCCATTTAGGGTTTGATGATAACACGTTACACAATCTTGAGAGCCGATCACACCACCACAAAGTTGTGGTTACATTAATAACAACTGGTTTGGATTTTGGATTGAGAGGGTGGTAGTGGGTGGCGGTGAAGTTTGATCGAGTAAATTAACTTTCAATTTAATTTAAATTAATATTTTTTATTAAATTCGTATAAATACGTTAACTTCCCGTGCTTGGCACGGGCATCACACTAGTACTTACTAAATTATAAGGACTATTTAGTGTTGACGTAAACGACTTGTATTTAATTCAAAATGTTTATTTTTGTTTTTTGGGTTAGGGGATGTATGCTAAAGCATATCCATAAACATCCATCGCATCCTTTCCTTTATACTAGTAGTATACGTGTTTTTTCTTTTTTTTGGTACGAAGTATATGTGTTTTTTTATCGTTGGTTCGGACTCTCGATCGGATTAACTTCATTCCAACTTTCAGCCAAGTGTTGGATTCGAATTTTGCATGCATGTTATTGTGGACAGCATTCATAACACGTGACATTGATTATTAATATTGTTAGTAAATTTTAAAAACAATGTATGACTCTGATTAGGCGTGCATGATATTCAACTTTGTCAATTGTCACCATTTTTTTACATCATACACGAACAATACAATGCCAAGTAATATTTACTTTAAAAGACTGAATAAGTGTGACCCTTTATATTTTTAAGGTTTTAGTTTTATAATTGACTGTTACAAAAATTCATTAACTTATTATGATTGAATTATACAATTCGAGTAACTCAGTGTCATCTTAGGTCTTCACAAATAAATTAAGAAAAGATTATAACTAAATAAAATAATGTAATGATTCTATGGAGATTATGATCTCTTTATTGATAATTTAAGGCTAATAGTGTTGCAAATTGACTTAATATAATTTATAGTTGATCGCAGTCATGTATGTAAATCTATATCAGATAATCAGATCCGAAGTGGATGAAAAATGAATTTCAATCAAACAGTAAATATTCTTGAACATAGAGGATTAGTTTGTCATAAAATATGAAGACTGCTTGACACAAAAATTAATATAAAAGAAGATGGGTGTGTAATTTTCCTTAATAATAATCCACTCTATTTGTATTGAAAATTTTGTGATCCTTATTGTTGCTGCATTACTCTGGTATCCACAAAGGGAACTGGCCAACAAAACCCAAACGCATGGAAAGACTAGCAAATGCTTATCTCTTTTATAAACAGAAATCTTTGGTTTAAACATATGAATGCCATCATTTCACATCATAAATCAAACTCTTTCCCCTGTCTTAATTGACTTCTTCGTTAACTTAAATGCTTCGAATATAGATTCATTTTGCTGAACTCCGGCATTCTTGACACAACGCTTTGTATGATTTGAGGACCTGCTTAATACCTCCATCAGTGATACATTTGACTCTTGAGATTTAGAAGTTGAAGTGGCATATTTGTTCTGTGTATTTCTTTGGAATTTGGCAGAAAAAACTTTGGGTGCTTGACTCTCCCTTATAATCTGAGTTACAACCGAACAGAGAAACAAGCAGTGAGTATGACAGTAGAATATAAATGACGTAAACAATATTGCATATTTAAATAGCATTATAACCTGAGTTACAACCAAACAGAGAAACCAGCAGTGAGTATGACAGTAGAATATAAATGACGTAAACAATATTGCATATTTATATAGCATTTACAAAAGGAGAGGCCGTTTTGAATTAGCATGTTTGTTACCATCAGTTATAGTAGTATTATCCACAGATTCCACACGATCATTTACTAATATCATACTAGTGCTAAACAAAGGTCTATTCCCAATTTGGCGGTGGCATGTATGATCTGTAAGACTGTAAGGGAGGCAAAAAGGATGAGAGGGGTGTATCTACTGTCAAAACAATGCCCTAAGTAGGTAAGGGAGGTCGCAGCTTTGATTTATAAAGTTGTTTCTCATTCTTTGGCCAGTGTTGGAGTGTGCACCCTTTGGATTATATCCTTAGGTAGTGTTGGAGTTTTCTTTAGAGATTGGATGCACTCTTGGTTGTTTCAATGGTTTGTAGTTTAATCTTGTTAGTCTTTATCTTTTGTGTCAAGTTCAATTCCCCAGTGTAATGAATTGGAGTATCCCTTCCCTTATACTTCCTCTTAATATATTGCTCTTTGTTATTAAAAAAAAATAAAAAAAGATACCAGAAAAAAATTCTTGTAATATGATTTTCATATGATTAATTTAGCCTTGTAATTGTTGAGACTTCAATCAAAGATATTTTGAAAGTGTATTCAATACACATCTTAGAAAAATACTACTGATAGTCATGTAAATCATTTAAAAAGTTTAATGTAATCAAACTTTCAAGAGTAGTGAAAGCAATACACTCTTCCCAATGCACACTCATCTATTGGTTGAAATTTAAATGGATTCCACTATATCATGTAAGCTAAACATATATTTAGTTGGATCCATATGTATTTCAACTAATGAAAGAATGTGTTGAAAAAGTGTGCAAGTGTTTTAGTAGCATAATTCATAGAAAAATTGTATAGCATTACAGTTATTAATGCCATGCTAGTTTTCGAATTCCTTGAGAGTCATTACCGTGTCTGAAGAATCCTCTGACATCAACACTGAAGGTCTGCTGTTGCTGTCATCTCGCCCAAATATATATGATGATCGGACCTTGCTTGATCCATGCTTTTGAGAAGGCGGCATGAATTGATTTGAAGCTCGACCGATAAAAGATGACTGAAATATTTACAACAAGATAACTCAGAAATATCACCTTAAATACAGTTCTGTATTCCTGATAAAAAACAGTCTTGTGGTTCAAGTATATACTGAAGTTGTCAGAAAAACATCTACACATATAGACCCCCTACAATTTTATTTAACAAATTTGCTGGGATAAAGGAGCACTTCATCAGGTAAAATAGCTATGTTCTAGCAGTTCAAAGTAACCTACCTTTGATGATTTAGTTATGTTTTGCCCAATGTGTGGCATATCAAATATGGCTGCAGCATATATTGATGGAACAAACTGTTAGCATTATCATAATCTCAAAGCCAAATTGGTGTACATTGCATAGGTTTCGCTAATTTCGTGAAATACTAAAATTAATAGATCTTACATGGAGTTCTTGCTTTTATCTTGGTATCAGGAACAACATTTAATTTCTTTATGAGATTGAAAACTCCCCTGCTGCTTTCATCTTCAGCCGGCGAAAAGAATTGAGCGTTCTTCTCCTGTTACATATTACAATTTTGACAAACAACAAAAATAATCGTCATTTCATCACATGAGTACCTTGGTACATGCAAAGATGGAAATGCAATAAACTTCTGCCAAAATCAAAGTGACAGTAATACATTTACTATAGTAGCTGAGAAGCAAGAACTCACAACTCTATAAGAGAGAGACTGTTTGGCTAGCCTCTCCTCAGTTTCCTCGTCAGAAGATACATATGCATCATCTTTATCCGTAAACATCTGCGGGATCATCTGCTTCACCTTCTTCAGATTGATCTTCACAGCATCAGATGGAGCAGTGAAGTCCTCAACTTCATCGTCAGATTCATTTTCAGTTTCTTTGCTTTCCTCGTCTTCCTCTTCAACTTCATCGTCAGATTCTTTCAATCTTGAACCACAATTAAGTTTCTGGAGTAGACTATCCATCCCAGTTGTATCCTGCTGCTCAAGCCATTGCTGATGGAGTTGGTCACGCTTTTCTCTATCAATTGGGGCTTCTTCATATCCAGTTGCTATCATATCATTAAGCTCCTCAATATCATCATCATCCTCACCTTCTTCATTATCTTGGAAGCGTTGTAGGTCATTGTCACTGTCATCTTCCTCTTCGGCTTCTTCATCAACAAAAGCCTTGACAGGGTCACCACTTGCAGGTAAAGACAAGTCAGCTGGTCCATGTAAATGTGGCACTGTGTTCTCCTTGTCGTTGTCTTCGTCATCGGAAGACCTGGAGAAAATTATTGGTTGTCATTTTTAACTTCCAGAACAATCGAAAGCAAAAGTAAAGAGTCCTCCACTGTGGAAGAATTAAAAGGTCACGGTTTGTTAAAGGAAAAAGATACACAGGTCATCATTAGTTGTTCAACATTTACTTTCTCATCATTACAGCACCAGAGTTTTCTGACGTAAAAATCCAAATTAACAACCATATAGCTAAGCTCATCCCAAAGTAAGAATGATAGTTTTATTTTTATAGTAGAATCAGCAACAATGAAACAAGTGGTGCCAATAAATAAACAATGAAATTTATGTCATGGACAGCAAGTGAGTGACTAAATCTGAAGATAACAAAGGAAGAAAAAACATCTCAAAACTTACATATCATCGTCAACAGGAGCAGAATCAAGTTTCAAGTTCATTGAAAGCATAGATGGGGCAAACACTTCTTCGGAAGGCTTATTCAACTTCTCATTTAGAGCCTCTTCTTTAATATCATTTATTTCAGAATCAGAAAAGAGATCCTAGAAATTAAAGACAAAAAAGCACTTGGTGAACAAAATCTACATTTAGAAGAAAGTATCTAAATAAATGAGTCACAAAATACCTGGGTATCATCAACGGGAGCTCGAAATGCATGTATAGATTCTGGAACCACATCCTGAAACTCAGCGTAAATAATGATTTAGATAGCAATATTAACATGATGAGAAACAACATCTCCCATGAAATAAATTAACAAAAATTTCAAGGGAAAAATAACTCAATTATATTTTATATCTTCTATACTTTACAACTTATGGATTTCAAATTTCACAATTTATAGTTTATAATCACATTTCTTAATACAATCAAAATATAGTGATAGCAGATACAATTATACAAATATCAGTCCCCGCTCAGGTATCCAAAATCAATGCATTAGAATAACATTAACTACTACTTTGAGATGAAGAAACATCAAATTGCTTTGTATAACAAGCTGGAATATTGACTAACCATGGGAGAAGGAATGCTCTCACGGCTCGAATCATCTGCATCATCGTTGGATCCATCAATATGGGGTGTGCTTAAATCTTTCTCCGCAGGGCATGTAGCTGGTGTTTCTTCGGATTCGGCATTTTCAATCTCTTCACTCGGACGGCGAGGCTCAGAATCAATATCCACATGGAAGCCATCATTGTCATGAAAAGAAACATTAGATCTGAAACCCAACCCAAGTATCCATTAGTGTTTGTCTAAATTAAAAATATCCCAATTATGTGCATGCTAAAACAAAATATTGATGTAAATTCACTTACTTCTTTAAAAATTCTAATTTCCTCTTTCGAATTTTATCCAGTATAGACGAAATCGGCTTCTGAACCAGAGGAACAGGTTTAAATGCAGCATCTCTTGTTTCTAAACAAAACACAGTAAACTGTGTGAGTTATTGGAAACTCAAAAACAAAACAATAGAAAAGATAAAATCCAAAAAATATCCTTACCACGAAGAAGTCTCTGAGACTCAGCTCGAAGCTGTTTGAGATTTTCCCTTCTTTCCTGTTAAATCAATGAATCTACAAATTAATAAAATCAATAACAAACTGAATAAAATTAATAGCTTAAAGAATCAAACGCATACAAACCTTTTCGGCTTTTCTTTTATTGGAGATAGATTCTTTAAGCTTCTTCTCACTGCCGTCACCATCATCACTGCTCTTCTTCTTCGACTTCTTATTCTTATTCTCTTTCTTCTCTGAAACTTTTTCTACACTAGCTTGTTTAATTTCTAATTCGACTGTATTCTTATCCCCAGATTCTTCTATCGTCTTCTCTGGAACCCTAGCGTCAAGTTCATCGTCCATAGAATCAAACTCCAAAACCCTCTTCGCACCCAAATCGTTTTCCTCAACTGTGTCAGTAACATTTTCACCACCCAAGCTTTCAATTTCAGGGACAGATCCTCCAATTGACTCCTCCAAACCAAAATTCTGTTCGGATTCGGAGAATTTGATTGGGGACGAAGAAGTGAGAGGATTTTCCGAAACCCTAGATGCCTTCTTCAAGCGCTTAAGCTTTCGTTCGATAACGGGAGAAGAAGGTAAGGCTTCAAAATCGTCGTCGCTATCCATGTTTGATTCTGAGATCTGAACGATACTTTTTGGTTTTTGGAAACAGGGGCTTTAACCTTGTCGAATTAAAACGGATCGTGAAATGGTTCTAATCTAAATCTAACCTAAATAAATGGCGGTAAATTTGTTTGAAAATTCTATTAAAACGCGCCATTGAAATTGCTTTTATTATAACGCCGTTTTTTTATTTAATTTTGCACATGTAATCTAGCTAGGTATATGGATCTGTTTACACTTTTTTGGGCCAAACTGCAATGACCTGATAAATTGATCGTTAGGCCCCTTGATTTGCTCACAGACCTCTACAATTTCCAAAACTGCCCCCTTGATTCGTAACTCCCGATTGCGTTCAAGGGTTACGCCCCGATGCACTGTCAATATATACAGAAACATAAGCCAGCATTCTTTCTTCAAACTTATTTTCTTATATTTTTCCTCCCTGCTCCAACGAATCAGACCCCATCAAAATTCGTCAAAGTCGAGCAACAAATCAAACTCAAACAACAGGTGTGTGTTCAAAATCTCTAAGCCTACACATTCATTTGCATTTTATATGTTACGGTTTTTGAAATTGGTTAATATGATTGTGAATTTGAAATATCCTTAGTTATTTGGATAATTATTGATCAATTCAAAAGTTGTTTTTTACTATGAATGTAGTTTAAATTAAGTATTAATGAAATGTGGTAGTTTAAAAATTAAAATAACACAATGAAAATTGTATGTTTATTTTGTGCTCTAGCTGTTTGACAAAATGGAAGAATGTTTAATTGATATTTTTTTTATGGTTGTTGTAGATATGGCATACGACATTGGTATGTTGAGACTCGACAAGTCGGCCCAGCACAACTTCGTACATGGAGGGTGTGTTGCAACTAATCTTCCTGCTAAACAATATCCCTGTAGATGGGTTACGGGCGACATTGATGCCACCATTTCACATGCTCGAGAGGCATCACATATTGCATAACACTATGAGTACGAGCAACATTATTAGTATAAGCAACTTGGCGAGTTGCCATAGACACCAACACCACCACCATGGTACCTATCACCACCGCCACAAGACCCACCACCACAACCATCTGTGGATGTTCATATGACATATGGTGGTGGGCCGGCGGAGCCACATGTAAGCGAGGGGATGCAGCTGCATCCCCTGGGCTTTTAAAATTTGCACGTGATGACACTGTTTTATTACTACTTGAACCTCCTGACATTTTAACATTGCACCTGACCCAATGTTGAAGCAGTATTTCAAACAACAAAAGTAAGTATTTTCAATTATCGTCTCCTCGGGGATTAGGTGCGTTACTTCGAACCGTTCAACAATCGGTGTTGTTTTGAGTTAAGGGTTTCGTAACTTGTGTTCATAAACTAATGGAATCTAATTGCGGAAATAAAACGACAAATAATAGGGAATAAAAGCGTTGGAATTAGAGTTCATCAATCTTGCAAAGAGTATAATCTATAAATTATGCATATGAATTTAGCGTTTTAGTGAAAATATCACGTATCGCTCGACAACGTCATTGATTTCCCAAATGACGTCGTGAGATCGATCGTATCGTTTAATCGACGATTTCCCAATCAATCAAACGATCCGAAAGCATTACGATCCGAAACTTTGTGCAATTATCAAAACCCAAATCCATTTCTAGATTTTCTTATTTTGATAGAAGATTATTCTTAAACATAGATTCAAAAGTATTTGTCAATATCAATTGAATCAAGCATGAGAGTGAAAAGCAAGAATAACTTCATAAACACATAAATTGCCAAAATCATATATTCACATAATCATGTATTACATCAAAGCTAGAAAGATTACCTCCAATCCCAACAAAGGGATGTTAGTTGTTCATTTTCATGACAACTATACAAAAGTTAAAAGAAAAGATGAAGATCATAACCCAAGTCTTGATTTCCCAAAGCCTTTGGTTGATTCCACAATTCAATCCTTTTGCTCCTTGAAGATCATAGCTTCTAGCCCTAAAACTAAGTCCTAAACTATTACTAAACTGAAATAAAAGCAATCCCTAAAATGGAAAAAATCAATGATCCAGTTCCTGTTTTAAAATAGAGCAAAAAATGCTTTTATAAAACTGAATTTTTGCACGCTCGCTACAAGCGATGAGCTGGTCGCTTGTAGCGACGAAGTTTTCTGGCCAATGGGAGAGCTCCACGTCAGCATGGAACCTTAAACCGCCCTTGATCGCTTGAAGCGACCGGTCCATCGCTTGTAGCGATGGACTTTCCAATTTCCCTGCCTAAGCTCGCTTGAAGCGTGGCATCTGGCGCTTGAAGCGATGAAGTCTCCAAATTCCCTGCCTATCCTCGCTTGTAGCGAGGAAGCGTGCGCTTCTAGCGATGGCTTTGATCAAAACTTCATGTTCTTTGCTCAGCTCAGGTTCAAGCATGAAATTCCTGCATAATAACATGGGGTAAGGCATAGGATCACAAGTTTGATATTTAATGATAAATTAAGAGCTTATCCTATGGTAACTTGTGAAATAAGTAACATAAGTGCCTAAATTAAATGAACATTTTAACCACTTTCTGGCACTTAACACCCAAAGATTTTGCACCAATAACCTAAGTTTCCCTCACCCTATGAATGACACTAGTCCCACCTTTATGTTAGCACAAAAGTTTTTGGCCCAACTAAAGATAATTGACTTGCTTTTGATATACTCTCTATTTAGTTTTTCCTATTAGCCATTTAAGAAGCTTTTACCACTAAACCACCTTCACAAAAAAAAAAAACACTAAACCAAGTATGTCGCAGTGTTAATTTCTTGAAAATATAATATATATTACTTAATATTTTATATTCTTTCATAACTTAATGCTCCCACCATCCTAAATTTTAACAAAAAAGCTCATTTTCTTTCCCAAATTATAAATAAAAATGAAAATTTACCCTATTTAATCATGTTGGTTCCAAAAATCATCTTTACAATAAAAAAAACATACTTATTCTCATGAACTCAAATGCAATTTATACTCAATTTACCCTCCCTCTCGTTTTCTCCGTACCCAATAACCTATGAAAATTATTTTTACTTCTCCCGTGAAACTTATTTCAAAACAAAAAGTTATACACCAAAATTATTTTGCTTTAGAATTATAAATTTATAATTTACACAAACTCTAACTTTCATTTGATAGATTTTGAAATTTATAATTTATACAAAATAATGGAAAATATATAAAAAAAATTAAACATTTATGCAAAAAATTGGATATTTGATTGGGAAAAAAATGACGAAATTTATAAATTTAGTAGTATAAATAATTAAAAGAGAAAATAACTACACAAAACTTTGGTATCTCTAATGAAGTTGAAAGGTCTGAACCCCCTGTCTCAGGGTCCTGGCTACGCCACTGGTGGTGGGCCTTTTGATTTACGTTATTATATAATCATAAATGCATAAGTAATGGGAAGAAGATAACTGATATGGAAAAATTGTCACACCATCTGACATGGTTTTGGGTTGTGGTGGAGGCTTTTGGTCTTCAACCGCTTCTTCATACCTTGTTTACTCAGATTAATTCAAGTTTATGTACATAGTTGACAGAGCGGTGGCATAAAGAGACCATCAATTTTCACTTTTTTCATTAGTGAAATGACCATTACACTAGACGATGTGTTGTGTCTTCCGCACTTGCCTATCTATGTTAAGATGGTGATTCATCAAGCGCAAATGTCCAAAGAAAATGGTGGTGTTTTGCTTAATGAGTTGCTTGATGTGGAAATTGAAGATGCTTATGATGAATGCGAGAAATTAAAGGATGCTCACATATCATAAGGTTGGTTAAAGTCAATTGAATTTTCTTTGTTTCATTGTTTTAATAAACGTTAAAAAAAAAGGTGTGATTGTTGGGATTCGAACCGAGTACACATATGCAAACCAACATCGAGTATATTCATCATGAGATTTGAATACGCGACCATGCCACCTCTACCTACCACATTTAATAACCACGACACCAAGTGATGCCTTGTGCTAATTCCATTTCGTTAATAGAGTTTTAACCATTGCAACTTTTTAAATTTATATTTTGAAAACTTCTGTTATATTAGAAGGGAGGAGATTAGAGGATAGGGAGAGAAAGATCCTTTATCTTTTTTGAGAGATAAAATTTATAGAGAATGATAATTGAAGGATTATATTTATTATATTTTTATTTTAATAATATCATTATATGTGGAGAATTTATCTGAACCCTCTAAATTTTTCTTCTAATATATTTTTTCTAGTTTTCCCAAATTAAAGGAATTGAAAACCCCCAAAGTCCCTTCCCTTCATGTTCTCTATTCATTTCGGTGCCTCATCCCTTCTTCCCAAGCTCTTCCGTATTCTCCAATCTCCCAAATATACCTAAAGCAATTCATTGTTTATCTTTTGTTTTACTAGTGCAAGTACTAAAAATCCACCATAGTCCCACAATCTACTCAAGATATTTTTAAGAATTAATTGCTTCGGCAATCAACCATGTTGGGTTTTTGTAGATTGGCTACATTTTGCAAAAACATCTACTAGCCAGATGCTGGGACAGATGCGGTAGCATATGGAACAGCATTACGTGACTTGTGATTTTCGCGCCAGCTAGCGCTTTATATTTGTGTACGCAATCTTTCAAAGATTTGCTTGAAGATTTATTTTCCTCTAGCTTGCTGATCAAGGCGCGTGTATCTGATTGAAGATTTGCTTGAAGTTTTATTTGCCTTGCTATTTGTTCCACAAGATATCGTTCTATATTTGGAAGCTTTTTATTATTTCTAGAAGATTGTTTTCAGCTGGACCGGACAATGTCCATGCTCTATTTTGAAGCCCAAACCTGTGCTATCTCAGTATTATATATTTGTGAAGACAAACCCTAGTAGGGTAACTAAAAACCGTGTGTGTTAGCAAAGCGTGTGTTTAAGGTTTTTAGGGTTTCTTTTGTTAATTGTGAGCCTTGCTTGTATCACCCTGATTCAAGCTAAGGACTGAGTTTGTTTGAGTTGTAATTGTAAGCTGCTCCTAAGCTTTTAAGTACGGAGTGAGTATGTGTTATTAGAGTGTGTCTCTCTTGGTGTGTTTTGCATAGTTGATTACAATATTGATTGTGTTGTTGGTAGGAATTGAGACGGGGTCTCATATCTAGGAGTTCCTAGATAGAGTTGCCACTGGTAGGGTCTAGGTGCAAAATCAAGTAGTGTGTCTGCGTTGGTCTTTTCACTAGAACTATAATAGTGGAATCATTCCTGGATTGGTATCCCCCAGAGTAGGAGAGTTGCTCCGAACTGGGTTAACAAACTCACTGTGTACTTTATATTTCCGCTGTGTTCATTTTTATTTGTGCCTTGTTACGCTGTGTTACTTTAATTGTAGTTCTAATAAAGAGTGAATGCTTAGTTGCTAATAG
Organism: Medicago ruthenica; assembly: GCA_018208015.1. Lineage (NCBI taxonomy): Eukaryota > Viridiplantae > Streptophyta > Magnoliopsida > Fabales > Fabaceae > Medicago > Medicago ruthenica. The sequence goes on along the minus strand of CM031373.1, from coordinate 105,455,554 downwards.
TGAAGGGGACATCCTGATGAAAGGTGTTAGATCAAAGGACAATTGCTACTTGTGGGTCTCTCAAGATAAAGCAAAGTTATCTACTTGTCTAATAACCAAAGAAGATGAAGTTAAGCTATGGCACCAAAAGCTTGGACATCTGAATCTCAGAAGTATGAAGAAAGCTATTGCTGAAGGAGCCATCAGTGGTTTACCAAAACTCCAAATTCAGGAAGGAAGTATCTGTGGAGAATGCCAGATAGGAAAACAGACAAAGATGCCTCACCAGAAGCTGCAACATCTGTCCACATCCAGAGTTCTTGAGCTATTACACATGGACTTAATGGGACCTATGCAAGTCGAAAGCTTAGGTGGTAAGAAGTATGCCTTTGTTGTTGTTGATGATTTTTCCAGATATACTTGGATAAATTTCATTAAGGAGAAATCAGACACTTTTGAAAAATTCAAGGATCTTTGCTTACAACTTCAGAGAGAAAAGGATTGTGGAATTGTTAGAATCAGAAGTGACCATGGGAAGGAGTTTGAGAATGGTAAGTTCTCTGATTTCTGTATTTCTGAAGGAATATTTCATGAGTTCTCTGCACCCATTACTCCTCAACAAAATGGGATAGTTGAGAGAAAGAACAGGACTTTGCAAGAATCTGCCAGGGTTATGCTACATGCAAAGAAGCTGCCATTTTTCTTTTGGGCTGAAGCCATGAACACAGCCTGCTATATTCATAATAGAGTGACTTTGAGAAAAGGTACATCTACAACCTTGTACGAGCTATGGAAGGACAGGAAGCCAACAGTGAAGCATTTTCATGTGTTTGGTAGTAAGTGTTATATTCTAGCTGACAGGGAACCAAGAAGAAAGATGGATGCTAAAAGTGAAGAGGGAATCTTTCTAGGCTATTCTACAAACAGCAGAGCCTATAGAGTGTACAACTCCAGAACCAAGACAGTGATGGAATCCATAAATGTTGTTGTAGATGATGAAGGAAATAATGCTATGCCAGATGATGCTACATTTGACGCAGCATCTGACCTACAGGAAGCGAAGAAAGTAGATGAAGCAAGTGATAAGCAAGATTCTGAAGTAACTGGCCCAGAGAAGACTGCTCCCAACAAAGGACCATCTATCAGAGTTCAGAAAAACCATCACATAGATCAAGTCATTGGCGATCCTAACCAAGGGATTACAACTAGAAGGAACCATGATGAGGTATCAAATTCTTGCTTTATATCTAAACTTGAACCAAAGAATGTTAAGGAAGCTCTAACTGATGAGTTCTGGATAAATGCTATGCAAGAAGAATTAACTCAGTTCAAGAGAAGTAATGTGTGGGACTTAGTTCCTAGACCAGATAATGTGAATGTCATAGGTAGCAAGTGGGTTTATAAAAACAAGTCTGATGAAAATGGTACTATCACTAGAAACAAAGCTAGACTGGTTGCACAAGGATATTCTCAAATTGAAGGTGTAGACTTTGATGAGACTTTTGCTCATGTAGCTAGGTTGGAATCTATTAGATTGTTACTTGGGATTGCATGCATACTAAAATTCAAGCTGTATCAGATGGATGTCAAGAGTGCCTTTCTCAATGGGTACTTAAATGAAGAGGTCTATGTGGAACAGCCTAAAGGTTTTATTGATCCAAGTTTTCCAAACCATGTTTACAAATTGAAGAAAGCTCTATATGGCCTGAAGCAAGCCCCTAGAGCTTGGTATGAGAGACTTGCCGAGTTTCTAATTAACCATGGCTATAGGAAGGGAGGAAATGACAAAACCTTGTTTGTGAAAGATGAAAATGGACAGCTGATGATTGCTCAAATATATGTAGATGACATAGTCTTTGGAGGAATGTCTGACCAGATGATAGAGCATTTTGTTCAGCAAATGCAATCTGAATTTGAGATGAGTCTTGTAGGTGAGCTAAAGTTCTTTCTTGGTCTTCAAGTGAAACAGATGGAAGATACTATATTTATCTCTCAAAGTAAGTATGCTAAAAATATAGTCAAGAAATTTGGGATGGAAAATGCTGCTCATAAAAGAACTCCTGCTCCCACACATGTAAAATTATCAAAGGATGAGAAAGGTGTGGATGTTGACCAAAGCATGTATAGGAGTATGATAGGAAGTCTTCTATATCTTACAGCAAGTAGGCCAGATATCACATTTGCAGTTGGAGTGTGTGCCAGGTACCAAGCTGAACCAAAAATAAGCCATCTGACTCAGGTAAAGAGAATTCTGAAGTATGTGAATGGTACCAGTGACTATGGTATGTTGTATTCTCATGGGGAAAGCACTGTATTGTTTGGGTATTGTGATGCTGACTGGGCTGGAAGTGCAGATGATAGAAAGAGTACTTCTGGTGGATGTTTCTTTCTGGGCAACAATCTTATATCCTGGTTCAGTAAGAAGCAAAATTGCGTTTCTTTGTCCACAGCTGAAGCTGAGTACATAGCAGCTGGTAGCAGTTGTTCTCAATTGTTGTGGATGAGACAGATGCTGAGTGAATACAATGTCAAGACAGATGCTATGACATTATATTGTGACAATCTGAGTGCAATTAATATCTCCAAGAATCCTATACAACACAGCAGGACTAAACACATTGACATTAGACATCATTTTATCAGGGATCTTGTTGAAGAAAAAATTGTTACTCTTGAACATGTTCCAACTGAAGAACAATTAGCAGATATTTTTACCAAAGCCCTTGATGCTAATCAATTCGAAAAATTAAGACGGAAGTTAGGGATATGCTTAGTTGAAGAATTGTAGCAATTAATGTGCAAGGGGCGTGCAGCTATTATTTTTTCCCTCCTCAACCGCTTATTGCACGTCATTCAAGGAGGTTATTGCCAACTTGCCTTTTTCAAAACTCTCGCACGCCATCATCATTGTCTGTGTCTTAACTTCTCAAAACCTCTCATCTCCTCTCTTACCGCGCACATCATCATTCAAAAATCGCACTCTCTTCATACCTTCAAGTTCAAAATCATCACCATGGCTGATTCTACCACTCATCAAACTATGCAAGATCAAGCTCCTGAAGCTGTCATCACCGATGCGCAACCCCTCACTACTATTCTCAGCGCTCCTACAAAGAAGCGACGAACTAGGGCATCTGCATCACGAAGGAAGACTTCTGCCAAATCTAGCAAAGCTACCTCCTCCACTGCTGTGAACACGAGGTCAAAATCGAAAGGTAAAACTCCTACCACTCCCGCTGTTCAACGAGTAGGCCTTAGCATGGATGATTTGTATCTTAAGGACAATCCATTTATATCAACTGTTGTTGAACCACATGCTGAACCTTCTGTCACCGAATCTGAGAATATTGCGGTTGAAAGTACTGTAGCTACGTCTGAAACCCTAGGTCCTGATAATCCAAAGGTAGATGACAAATTAGTTGGTGATTCTTCGAATTCCCCTATTGAGCAAGATGTTACTACTGGTTCTGGTGATAAGAATGTTGTTGATACGGCCGTTTCTGAGACACCTGCTGATCCCCCTGCCACAACAAAGGATGCTGTGACAGATGCTCAAGCATCTTTGTCACAAGCTCATGAGGAGCCTGAAACGGTGATTCCAAACTCCCCTGCCTCTGTGAGTGCTCATGAGGACGATTCTTCCAAATCTGAAGATGAAGGTACTGAGACCCAGGATGTTGAAGATAATGCTGAAACTGTTATTTTAGACCATGCTGATACAATTGCTGTTGAGGAAGCTGTACCTGAAGAAAGACCTCAGGATAAGGCTGGTGCTATGGGTGTTGCTCGCAGGACTAGGAGCAAATCTGACAAAACTGCTGCTGTTGTTAGTGAAGGACAAAAGGATAGGAAGAAGAAAGCTGTTAATGCTGGGAAGAGGCCTGTGTATGGTCCCCCCAAGGCTGGGAGCAAGAAGGTGGCTCAAAGTGGTCACAAGAAGAAGAGCCTCAAAAGAAAAGACCCTCCCTCTAGTGACTCTGAGTTTGAGGTTGCTGAGCTTGAAGCTGCCACATCTGGTGGGGCTTCCAGGAAAACAATGAAGGGTATGAAGATACCTCTCACTATCCCTCCTGCCCCTCTTGATAATGTTTCCTTTCATTTGGAAAATGGTTCCTCTAGGTGGAAGTTCATATACCACAGAAGACTGGGTCTTGAAAGAAATTTGAAGGAAGAAGTTTTCAAGTGCAAAAAACTGGTTGATGTGTTGGAATTTGCTGGACTGATGAAGACTGTGAGAAATCTGGGTCCATGTTATGATAAGCTGGTCAGGGAGTTTTTGGTGAATGTTTCTGATGAGTGTGATGACACAAGAAACCCTGAGTATAGGAAGGTTTTTGTTCGTGGTAAGTGTGTCAATTTTTCTCCTATGGTGGTCAATGCATACCTTGAGAGGTCTGCTGAGGAGACCCCTGAGCTTGAGGTCACTGAGGACACAATCTGCAAGGCAATCACTGATAACAAGATTAGGCATTGGCCAAAGCATTTGTCTTCTGCTCAACTGTCTCCTATGTATGCTGCTTTGAACAGGATCTGTGCTCAAAATTGGACTCCAACCACTCACTCAAATTCTGTTGCTTCTGCTGATACTACTGAGGATGCCTCTGATGATTCTGAGGATTTCTGATTTTCTTATTTTGTTCTGATCTCTTTTGATGTACTCTTTTTGCTTTTGTTGGTGACTGGGCTATGCCCTGAATTTTTATGCACCTTGTGTGCTTCTGGTCTGTAATATGCACTCTCTATGGTTTCTATGCACTTTCTATGAGTATGCACTATCTATTATTTGTCAGAATTTATGGCTAAAAAGGGGGAGTAGATGCAATGTGCATGTGCATGTGTGTAGCTTATAGCTTATATTATCTTGGCTAGTTGTGTGCATGATTTGAAGCTTATATTTTGTATGGTTGTGTTGAGGGGGAGTGCCGTATATGTTGAGGGGGAGTACTGGTACATGGTTTGAGGGGGAGCTAAGCTGTTAAGTTTTTTTTGGTGTGTGGAAATTTATTTTTTCCCTTCTCTATGTGATTCCACTATATGAGAGTTTATTTCTCTCTAGTTGTTCTTATGAGGCTAGATGTTTGTGTTATCTGGTGCATGCCTCTGATTCTACTTGCAAGCTATCTTTGACTATATTTCTCCCTTGGAAGTAATTTCATTATATGCTACGATATTTTCTTTCCTTGTTGTGTGCCTATGTTGACGTGAAGGAAATTTCTGTGTATATCCCAAAGAACTGGCTCTAGAGTGTTTTAGCCAAAATTTTGCCAAAGGGGGAGATTGTTGGGTTTTTGTAGATTGGCTACATTTTGCAAAAACATCTACTAGCCAGATGCTGGGACAGATGCGGTAGCATATGGAACAGCATTACGTGACTTGTGATTTTCGCGCCAGCTAGCGCTTTATATTTGTGTACGCAATCTTTCAAAGATTTGCTTGAAGATTTATTTTCCTCTAGCTTGCTGATCAAGGCGCGTGTATCTGATTGAAGATTTGCTTGAAGTTTTATTTGCTTTGCTATTTGTTCCACAAGATATCGTTCTATATTTGGAAGCTTTTTATTATTTCTAGAAGATTGTTTTCAGCTGGACCGGACAATGTCCATGCTCTATTTTGAAGCCCAAACCTGTGCTATCTCAGTATTATATATTTGTGAAGACAAACCCTAGTAGGGTAACTAAAAACCGTGTGTGTTAGCAAAGCGTGTGTTTAAGGTTTTTAGGGTTTCTTTTGTTAATTGTGAGCCTTGCTTGTATCACCCTGATTCAAGCTAAGGACTGAGTTTGTTTGAGTTGTAATTGTAAGCTGCTCCTAAGCTTTTAAGTACGGAGTGAGTATGTGTTATTAGAGTGTGTCTCTCTTGGTGTGTTTTGCATAGTTGATTACAATATTGATTGTGTTGTTGGTAGGAATTGAGACGGGGTCTCATATCTAGGAGTTCCTAGATAGAGTTGCCACTGGTAGGGTCTAGGTGCAAAGTCAAGTAGCGTGTCTGCGTTGGTCTTTTCACTAGAACTATAATAGTGGAATCATTCCTGGATTGGTATCCCCCAGAGTAGGAGAGTTGCTCCGAACTGGGTTAACAAACTCACTGTGTACTTTATATTTCCGCTGTGTTCATTTTTATTTGTGCCTTGTTACGCTGTGTTACTTTAATTGTAGTTCTGAGTAGACACGTGCTCGGACAGTTGTGCCAACATTGTGCACAACATATATCAGTCAGGTTGCCAGGAATTTCAAACCATATCCTTGCAACTTTTTGCCACATCATTTTTCTTCAATGGTGAACCGAAGGACTCACTTTTTGAACTTAAGACTCTCAAAGACTTCTGTAAATGATGCTCTACATGCAAATAAGATCATTTGAGAATCCTAATTCCAAAATAAATTAAGTGTATAAATTGAAAGTATAAAATATTATAGACAACTCTAATACAAATACGTAGGCAAATATTGTTTTATTGCATGATCTAATATTTATATTAAAAAATCATCCAAACGACATGATTTATATTTTTTAATAAAAATAATGTCCAAATAAAACATCAAGAAACAATCCAATATACCAATGCATACCCATACAAGTCTATATCTCACACACAAGATATCAAAAGGAAAAGACAAACAAAATTGCTAAGATTCGTTGTAATCTACAATTCTACATCCTTAGTGTGAACACTTGTTTGAAGATTTGTAATCGACTTAGGATTCCAAACGAACATTTGTTGCCAAATCTCCATGAAAGCTCGCACAATTACTCCATGATAATCTCTAGAATTCAGAGCCAAAAAACACTGCAATAGTTGCTCCAAGTCCTTGGCCTCGGACATCTCCATCTCTTCTATCATCTCTAACATTGATTTCTTGAAGTCTTCGTAAGGATCCTTTGACTTTTTCACCAAAGCAAAGCTCTCTTTTACTTTCTCCTCCATTCTACTTGACATAACCTTCGCTTCAGTTCCTCTTCGATTCTCTTCCATTCTACTTGACATAACCTTCGTTTTCGTTCCTCTTTGATTCTCCGTAGTACTGTGAAATCTCACTCTCTCAATCTTCTTTACATGACTTATAGTCCTTCTATTCGCACTAATTAAATCTTTATTCTCCTTTTTATCATTGTAATTTGAGATAGGCCTAACTTTACCATCCATAGTACTAGAAGAATGGACCTCCTCGTCTTTGGAGAATCTTGCTAAGCAAGAAATCAAAGATTCACTTTCCTCTTCATTGATTTTATCAATTAGAAACTCACTTCTTCTTAAGGGAACGTCGGAGGTACTTTTCCGGCCTTTGGATTTCACTTTATTGACCTTTGATGACACATTGCATTGGTGTTCCGACAACGAAGCAGGAAGGTTTGGATACCCTATGTCATGTGCTTTGGAGTTCACCGGAGAAAGACGGTATATGGCAGGGACTGGATTCCCGGGGAAAGAGGAAAGGTCATTGGAGCGACACATTTGAAAAGAAGGGATTGTAAATTTCATCTTAAAGCGTTTAGACATAGTGTGGCTGTGAAACTATAAGAAAGAAAATTGATGCGGTGCAATATAATTAAAACTTAATGTGGTGTTATTTATAATGGAAAATGCAATGTAAGAAATTAATTAAAGGCCGGCAAGGAAAGAATAAGGACAAAAGAAAGTAGGACCAAGGTGATATATAGAATGATTGAATCCGAGTAAGTGAACGTGTGATTCGTATTTGAAGGGGTCATTCATGAGACTCTGTTCGAAATGACTGTGAATTTGGTGGACCAATTACATACTATTTTACATATTGAATAGGACACGCACATAATTGCAAGAATTCCACGTTTACATTTACACAGAACTAAGCAGGGATAAGTTTTCTATACTTTCTCAAAGACAATTGAATATTTTGCAAAATGTGATTGAATATTAGATCATTAAAAATCCAGCAATTTGTTGACAAGTTCAATACACAACATATCCCCCAACCGCAAATGAATGAATCCGTCTCTATCCAGATCCCGTTACAACAATTATTTTTAATAAATCATTACACTTTGATGCAATGGGGATGTATAGCTTTATTTATTTTTTGCATCCCACATCGCATACGAGCTTATCATATGCTTGGTTTTTGATAATAAAAAAATAAAAAATTCTTTCTACTCACTGTAATTAGGATATTTGCCTTTCAATAAGCGCCCTAAAGTAGGGGTGTTCAAAACCGAACCAATCCAATAGAAAAACCACAAATCGAACCAATCCAAACCGAAACCGCAAAAACTGCATTTGGTTCGGATGTATTCGGATTGCTTTCTTACTCAACCACATGGTTTGGTTCGGTTTGCGATTTTTGTTTTATCAACCAAACCAAACCGCAACATACGAAAAACACTAATTAAACATATGTCACATTGACCAATATTCATAGAAATTCAATGAAAACTTTTATAAAATGACATATTTTTCCTCTTGTTAAGTTTCTTCTTAACTTTTTATTTCAAAAATATGTTTATGTGTTACTTGAACTTTTAGAGAATGATAAAATCTTAGTATTTGCATTTCTTACATAATAAGATTATTTTTTGTACACGTTTTTAATTTGGTTTATGTTGTTGGAAATATTGCTGGAAATTTGTTGTATTTTAGCTATCATACTTAATATAAATCCTAGTGTAATATCCCGCTTCAGACTCAAGTATTTATCAATGTCGAGTCAATGTGTCAGAGATATTTTGAAATGGCATTTTTGTAATTTTTGGAGAATCAGGCTATAAAAGCCATTTGTTCCCAAATTTCTCACACTTTCCTCATTCTTCCTCTCTCTTCCTCTACTCTTCTCTCACGCCATCTCCTCTTCTCCTCCACTAATCATCAAAAACTTCATCTCTCAACACTCAATCTTTAGACAAACCAAGCAAGCACCAATTTGGGAGGTTGAAACAAGAAAGGGAAATGAAACAAGGAAAGAAAGACCAAAGCTAGGGTTGGAGAAGGAATCAAGGGAAGAAGAAATCAAGCTAGGATTTGAAGGGAAAACTTGGCAAGGAAGCAAGCTATGATTGAGGTGAGCTCCACATGGTTTTAGAACCCGCTTTGAGTAAGTTTGAGTGTTTTTAGTATATTGAGCAAGTTTGCAAATTTAGTGCCCTAGTTCCTTTTTGCTTGTAATTCCTTAATCAAACATGTTGTAAACTATCAATATGCATTAGAAATTCATTCCTTAAGCTGTTATGATGCCTGGATATGCTTAGACAAGCCAAGAATGGTGGAAAACCACGTTTTGAACTTTTCTGTGCTGTCTGCCTGCACGCAAAATCGTGTCACGATTTTGTAACTGTGTCACGATTTTGCAACCGTGTCACGATTTCATGGACAAAACTTACCTCAAATTCTGGGTAGAAAATCGTGACACGATGCCCAAATCGTGTCACGATGCCATTGTTTCAGAATCATGATGTTTTTCCTGCTTTTGCACCTCCAGGCTGTCTAATAATGCTTCAGACTCAATAACAACATGTAATGACAGTGTGTCATCATTAAGTACTAGAAGATCTATTCCCTAAGGAAATGCATTAATATGCAAAAGCTTATAGTAAAGTATCAGACGTACTTACAAGTACTTAAGATAAGAATTAATGAGAATGAGAATGCACCTAAGATATCATGATTAGGATGCACTCAATTAAGTGTGCGCATGCACAAGGAAAGATTTAATATTCAAAGTTAAGAACCTTTTCATAGGTTAAGTATTTAAGAATGATTTACTTGAAGAATGCATCAGATATGCATGATTTATAAGTTATAAGTTATATGTATATATATATATATATATATATATATATATAAAGAATAAGAACAAGTTAATTAAAGGACTAGATGTGTCTCCTGTAGGCTCGTTAGTTAGTATACAGGGGGAAGTTATCGCTCGTGAGGGCAGCTACACATCCAAGTCAAGAAAGTTAATGTGTCACCTGTAGGCTCGTTAGTTAGTATACAGGGGGTTCCGGTGAAGTTACCGCCTTAAATGGCAGCTGGAACGGTGAAGTTACCGCTCGCGAGGGCAGCCACACAAAAGAAAGAGGAGTCCGGTGTTAGCCTGATATGATAGGAATTTCACCGGTAAGAAGGGAGATGTACTTCGGGGTTACTCCACCCGGATGCACTCCGTAAAATGAACTCAGATAATTATTGTTTGTTCAACGCTGACTTACTAACTTTATGATTAAGAATGATGTATATTAATACTTATGAAATTATTATGAGAACATGACAAGTAGTCAGCAGAGAAAGAAAATGATCATAGGATGTCCCCAGATCACTAAGTATAAGTTTAAGTTGAAGACGAGATTATGATAAGCATATGATTAAGACATATAGCGATCCTAGTTTTTCCCTGATCGCGAAATATGTAGAGAATGACGGCGATCGTAGGAATCCCCAAGATTGCCAAGAGTAGGCACGGCGACCCTAGGTTTTCCCCGTGGTTGCCAACAGTAGGTTGGGCTGGAGCTCACTGAGACATTATGTCTCATCCCAATCCTTCTGGTGCAGGTTTTCAGGTAAGCAAGAGATTCGTGAAGAAGTTCATCAGGAAGATGCTGGATGGAGTGCAGTTGCTCGTCATGGACAAGCTCAGGAGGGTGTCAGATTATATATGTATATGAAAGTGTATTTTATGATATTTGGATAATTGTATAAACGAGCCAATTGTACTCATTCAGTTATATTGTATTTATTATTGAAAATTTTAATGTATCCAGTATCAGAATAATACACATGCTAAATATTCTAGATAATTTTAGTATGGGTGTTACACCTAGGCAGTCTGATAAACATCTTTTGCTTGCCCTAATGCAGCCCTAACACCCAAAATGACAAATTTATCCCTGAATATCAAACCATTTCCCCCCAAATTCTTTTACTTCATTTGGAATTAATTGGAATTAATTTTAGGGTTAAAATGTGTTTAATTTGGAATTAATTTTCGGTTAATTGGAATTAATTTTCGGTTAAGAGACTTAATCAGTCACTGATGCAAGCGTTATTTTTCATCCGTTTCTGTTGAGGCAAAATCCCTAATTAATTTTAAAGATAACAAACCCTAAATGATTAAAGGATTAATGGACTTTGATTAGTTTCTTGGTATTTAACTTGTGTTCTTGAGTGTTTAATTAAGACAGGAACAAGATATGAACCATACCAAGATACAAGGAATCAAAGAAAGAACTTTGTTATAGTTCAGAAAGTTTGGACTCAGTTCAGAAGCTGAACATAGTTCAGAAGGTTGGACTCAGTTCAGAAGCTGAACACAGTTCAGAAGGTTGGTCACAGTTCAGAAGCTAAAATGAAGTTCAGAAGCTGAACATAGTTCAGAAGCTAAAATAAAGATCAGAAGCTGAAACACAGTTTAGAAGGTGAAATCCTGTTCAGATGCAGCAATGTTGATCAGAAGCTGAACATAGTTCAGAAGCTGATATGCAGTTCAGAAGGTTGTTCACAAGATCTGAAACCTTGTCATAAAGCTGCTCATACATCAGCCCAGAAGTTCAAGAACATGCATGCCACACGTGACATAAATAAATGTCCAAGAAAAACATACTTGCATGGATCAATCAAGAAATAAAGGCATCTACAAAATGAATGTCAAAAAGGACATTCAATGTTCATTTAAGACTATGAACATTGAATTAACAGGAATATTCCAAAAGGGAATATCATCCTAGATAATCAAACTACCTCACTTCATTCATGTTTCACTATTAGGATTTGATTACATCAAATGGAAGTCTTACAAGTCATCCTAAGTGAAACAAAAAGGATATTCTGAAGTTCAGAATGTTCAATACAGCACATGCTTCAATTCTGACAAGCAACAGTAAAGCAGTTGGAAAAGTAAAGCAAAAAGCCAAATCACAATCTCAAAGTCAGAATCCATGAGATCTTGACACCTAAGGGGTTGGTACTGTTACAGATCAGCAAAATCCCCTAAAGCATGGGCATGAAGTGATGGTTCCACTTTTCTCTCTCCTGCACACAATCCAAGACAGATTTGCAAAGCTCTTGGCACAGCAACATTCTAATGTACTGCACGCATAAACAAGAGTCTATCAGCAATCCAGAAATTCATATGTTCATTCATACATGATGAACCCAGATGAATGTCATCAAGAATGCAACAACATTCTGAAGTATTCTCAAGAACATAACAACATTCTGAGAGTCAGAATGTTCACCCAGATTTTCAAGTAAAAGTCAGTGGGGCCCAGGACACATGGCACAAGACCATTGGTCACCCTCCAACGGTTACAAGAGACCAAGAACTCTATAAATAGAAGTGAAAAGCTCAGCATTATACACACAATTGCAAAGCATACAAGAAAACATTTACAAAGTGTTTGAAGCTTTAGCATCTCAAATTGATCATCACTCAAAGTGTAAATCAATTCTCTTTATCTTGTCAAAGATAAACTCTCCCCCTTCTCTTCTGAAAGTCTTCATCTTAACCTCACTTCTTAAATTCTCCAATCAATTGTAAAGAGCAAATCTCATCTAGTTTTAAGGGTATTAAAGTCTAGGTTGAGTAACATAGTACAAGGTCTGGTGTGACTTAGTACAGAAGGTTGAGAGCCTGCTGAGGCTTAGAGAATACAGGTTGTAACCGTTCCAAGTGGACAAGATTGTAAGGTGCAGGATTTGAGAGGGTATCTCAAGCATCATAGTGGAAAACTCTCACAAGATTGTGAGGAGTGGACTAGCCCACATTGGGTGAACCACTATAAAATTCTGTGTGTCTTTCTTCTCTCCCTATACTCTTTACTACTGCATACACATCACACACACAACACTGAATTTAAATATCTTATTCTGCAACTGACACTTCAGAACGTTCTGAAGTCTGTTTAATTTTGCTCTTCCAAGAAACAACTTGAGAAGTAATTTTTAAGTACAGGATTAGATTTTAAAAAGGGTCACAATTCAAACCCCCCCTTTCTTGTGACTATATTATCTACTTCAATTGGCATCAGAGCAAGGCTCTAAGGGTTTGAACACTTACACAAGTGTTAGAGAAAAGATCCAGGAAGAAGTATGTCAAAGGCTAAGTACATTACAGAAGGAGGATCATCAAACAGACCTCCATTGTTTGATGGCTCAAACTACTACTTCTGGAAAGGTAAAATGGAACTTTTTCTTAGATCTCAAGATACGGACATGTGGGCTGTGATCTCTGAAGGAGATCATGTTCCAATGAACAAAGATGGAGGCATAAAAGAAAAAAGTGCATGGACACCAGATGACAAAGCCAAGGTATTACTAAACTCTAAAGCTAGATTATTTTTATCATGCGCACTAACCATGGAAGAAAGTGAAAGAGTTGATGAATGCCAAAATGCTAAAGAGGTATGGGACACTTTAAAAATACACCATGAAGGTACGTCTCATGTCAAAGAAACTAGAATTGACATTGGAGTCAGAAAGTTTGAAATCTTTGAAATGAGTGAAAATGAAACTATTGATGAAGTGTATGCTAGATTCACAACAATAGTAAATGAAATGAGATCTCTTGGAAAGATATATTCCACTCATGATCGAATCAGAAAAATATTAAGATGTCTTCCAAGCACATGGAGACCTATGGTCACAGCTATTACCCAGGCCAAAGATCTAAACTCTCTGACCTTGGAGGAACTTATTGGTTCACTGAGAGCTCATGAAGTCATACTTCAAGAAGACAAACCAGTGAAAAAGGTAAAAACTCTTGCCTTGAAGGCCTCCCAAGAAACATCATCAGCAACTCAAGATGATGTGGAAGAACTGGATGAAATAGAAGAAGTCCAGGAAGAAGAAGCTGAAGATGAACTTGCACTCATCTCCAAGAAAATTCAAAGAATGATGATGAGAAGAAATCAGCTCAGAAAGAAGTTTCCCAACACTAACACTAACAAAACTGAGACTGACAAAAGTCAAGTCACCTGTTTTGGATGCAACAAGCTTGGACACTACAAAAATGAGTGTCCTGATCTCAAGAAACAGCAAAGGAGACCTCCCTTCAAAAAGAAAGCCATGATCACCTGGGATGATCTAGAAGAAGCAGAACCTGAAGATGAGGAAGCCAACCTGAGTTTGATGGCTAAATCAGAAGATGAGGAAGAGGTAATTATCTATGAACCTAACTCTTTGCAAAAAGAACTTGAAAGAAAAATTGACAGTCTTATATATGATTCAAATTTTCTATCTAACAAATGTCAATCATTGATAAAAGAACTTTCTGAACTAAAAGATGAAAAAGATAAACTTCAAATAAAATATGATGAGTCCAGAAGAACCATACAAACTTTGCAAGACTCTCATTTTAAAATGTCTGAACAACAAAGAGAGCTAAATAAAAAGCAAAAAGGAATTTTGTCTAAACCTTCTGAAGTACAAAAAGAAAACATTCTTTTGAAAACAGAAGTTGAAGGACTAAAAAATGATCTCTCACGTTTTATAAAATCCACAGAAACCTTTCAAAACATTCTGGGATCACAAGCTGGAACAAATGAAAAATCTGGATTAGGATTCAAAGATCCAAACAAAAATCTTCTTAAAACTGTTTTTATGCCAAAAGAAACTGAAATAAAAATGAAGATAAAATGCTCATACTGTAACAAGCTAGGGCATCTTGACTCAGCATGTTTTCATAAAAAACATTTTGAAAAAAATAGATTAAATAATCTTAGTTCAGAACGTTCTCATCTCAATAGATCAGAAAGTTCACAAAAGGCTGAAAAGGCTAAGAAGATATGCTCTTACTGTAACAAATCTGGTCATACAATAACAGAATGTTACAATAAGAAAAGATCTCTTAGAAAGACTAACCCTCAAGGACCCAACATTACATGGGTACCTAAGATTTTGTTCACGTCAAGTGTAGGTTTCCTCTCAAAATGCAAAGACAAAGCCATGGTACTTGGACAGTGGCTGTTCAAGACACATGACAGGAGATAGGAATTGCTTTCTAACCTTTGAAAGTAGAGATGGAGGACTAGTCACATTTGGAAACAATGACAAAGGCAAAATCAGAGGTAAAGGAACAATAGGTAAAACTAACTCTGCCAAGATAGAAAATGTTCAGTTTGTAGAAGGGTTGAAACACAATCTACTTAGCATAAGTCAATTATGTGATAGTGGTTTTGAAGTTATTTTTAAACCCAACATATGTGAAATAAGACAAGCCTCCTCTAAGAAATTAATTTTCTCTGGATCAAGGAAAAAGAACTTGTATGTTTTGGACTTAAATGAAATTCCAGCTGAATCATGTTTTATGTCTCTTGAAAAAGATAAGTGGATTTGGCACAAAAGAGCTGGTCACATTAGTATGAAAACTATTGCTAAACTTTCTCAACTTGATCTAGTCAGAGGTTTGCCAAAGATTAACTTTGAAAAGGACAAGATCTGTGAAGCTTGCATTAAAGGAAAACAAGTTAAAAGCAACTTTAAAACAATTGAATATATTTCAACTCAAAAACCTTTAGAGCTTCTTCACATTGATCTCTTTGGTCCTGTTCAAACTGCAAGTCTTAGTGGCAAAAAATATGGATTTGTTATTGTTGATGATTTCTCAAGATTTACATGGGTATTATTTTTAAAACATAAAGATGAATCATTTGAAGCATTTCAAAACTTTTGCAAAAAGATTCAAAATGAAAAAGGTTCTAATATCATATCTGTGAGGAGTGATCATGGAGGAGAATTTGAAAATGCTTCCTTCAAGACATTCTTTAATGAATGTGGTATTACACATAATTTTTCTTGTGCAAGAACTCCACAGCAAAATGGAGTTGTTGAGAGGAAAAATAGAACCTTGCAAGAAATGGCTAGGACTATGTTAAATGAATCAAATGTTGAAGATTACTTTTGGGCAGAAGCCATCAATACATCTTGTTACATTTTGAATAGAGTTTCAATAAGAAACATTCTAAATAAAACCCCATATGAATTATGGAAAAACATCAAACCTAGCATATCTTATTTTCACATATTTGGTTGCTACTGTTACATTCTGAACACAAAAGAAAAATTGGGTAAGTTTGATCCTAAATCAGATAAAGCTATCTTTTTGGGATACTCTACAACATCCAAAGGTTATAGAGTGTACAATCTAAAAACCCAAACAGTTGAAGTCAGTATGCATGTCATATTTGATGAATATGATGAACCTTCTCAACTCCAAGAAAAGGAAGATACTGAAGATCAGACACTTCAGAATGTTAACAATCAGAACAATGTAAGTTCTGTAGAAAAAGAGGATGATCAGAATGTTCAGGACTCATCCCTACAGAGCCCTCCTAGAAGTTGGAGAATGGTAGGAGATCATCCTGTAGATCAAATCATTGGAAGCACAACTGATGGTGTAAGAACCAGAATGTCCTTTCAAGGGAACAATATGGCTATGATCTCTCAAATGGAACCCAAGTCAATAAATGAAGCCATAATAGATGATTCATGGATTGAGGCCATGAAAGATGAACTGTCTCAGTTTGAAAGAAACAAAGTGTGGAACTTGGTTCCAAATGATCAAGGGAAGACAATCATTGGAACAAGATGGGTGTTTAGAAATAAACTTGATGAAGATGGCAAAGTTGTCAGAAATAAGGCAAGGTTGGTTGCTCAAGGATACAACCAACAAGAAGGTATTGACTATGATGAGACTTTTGCACCAGTAGCAAGGTTAGAAGCTATTAGAATCCTTCTTGCATATGCTGCACATAAAAGCATCAAACTTTTTCAAATGGATGTCAAAAGTGCTTTTTTAAATGGATTTTTAAATGAAGAGGTTTATGTAAGTCAGCCTCCTGGCTTCATAAATAAAGAAAAACCTAATCATGTTTTCAAACTCACTAAAGCACTTTATGGTCTTAAGCAAGCTCCTAGAGCTTGGTATGAAAGACTTAGCACATTTCTCATTAACAATGGATTTTCTAGAGGAAAAATTGTGAAATTCTGGCCAGGCAATGATAAGAGACAAACAGAGTTATCAGGTTCTGAACCTAACAGGTTCTGAACAGCACGCAGGGCACAATAGTTTGCAAAATAGAGCACAAACACAAACACACACAGGCAGCAAATTTAAAGTGCAGGAAAGTAAAAAAGGCACAGAAATTTGTTAACCCAGTTCGGAGTAAACACCTCCTACTCTGGGGGATACCAATCCAGGAAGGAATTCCACTATAGGAATTAATCCTTATGACTCAAGACACTGACTCCCAGTTCCCAGCCTAAGCAATTAACTTCCTCCTAGTCTTGAATTCTACCCAACACGTTGAGTATTAGAGACCACTAACTTCCTATTCAAGTAACAAACCTGTTACTGAAACCCTTAATCAAAAACACTCTGTTTTTCAGAAAACTTCAAAAACACAACTTCATTCGTACCTAGAGGCTTAGAATGAATTACAACTCAATAACAATCCTAAACCAACTCAAAGCATATGAGTGGCGTACAAAAATAAAGCAAAAGCTTAAAAACCACTAAGACTCAATTCTCTGATCTTAAACTCTAAATTCGTATCTCTTGAATAGCAGCAGCCCTCCTCCTTATATAGCCTTCCGTCTTGCAAAATAAAACTAATCTTCTGATTTGATTTGTTACTGAAATAAGATTGATCCAATAATGTAACAAATAAAACTGTACTGAATCTTTTAAAGATTATAACAGGAAAATATGAATTTCATATCTTTGAACCAAATCTTCAATAAAATCTTCTTCAAATAAATCAGCATTCTAGAAGCAATACGCGTGAATAATTCCTTGATCAATCTTGCAAAGATTCATGCCAAAACAATTCTGAAAACCAAGCTTCTGATGAGGTCAACAAAAGTCAACGCTGGACTTCAGAACCTGAATCAGCTTCTGAAGTGCTACAGTGCTTCTGATGAGCATTCAGCTTCTGATGTAATTTTGAGCTTCTGAACAGCTTCAAAATGGAAGACTTCCAACTGAAGAAATGTTCTACATATGGAGATGCTTCTATTCAATACCTTGGTTTTGCCAAACAATGCAGCCAACACCAAAATACTCAACAATCTCCCCCTTTGGCAAATTTTTGGCTAAAACCATCCAAGTTCTTCAATCTCCCTTATAAACAACTCAGCAATGAAGAACTCCACAATAATCATTCATAACATAGTAATTAGCAGCGGATTCATTTATGACTATCATGAGAAACACAAACCAGCTTCAGTTTATATCAGCTACTGAAGCACACATAACCCACTGATCAACTCCTGATCATCACAAACCAGGTATCAGAGCTACTCCAAGGTATCAGAGCTACTGATCAACTCCTGAACAACATAATACTCCCCCTGAAGCTTCACAAACAAACTCCCCCTTACTACCAAAAGGTATCAGAGCACACTTCAGGAGCTGAGCACAAATCTTCTTCAGGATCACTCTTCTTCAGGACCACTACACTTCAGGATCACTACACTTCAGGAATATAACAAACTTGTACTCCCCCTGAGACACATACTCCCCCACAAAAACATCTTGACAGCTCTTGTTATATTGGTTCTGAACTCTGAGCTTCACAAATAACTTCTGAACCACACTGAAAACTGAACATCTGAAATTTGAAACACTTTGCATAAGACTTTTGGTATCAGAGCCAACACATTACATAAGATTTTCTCCCCCTTTTTAGCCACAAAATTCTGACAAAACATAGTCTTCATATAGGGAATAAAATCAAAACAAGTAACACAGATCCTGGAAAAACTATCAGATTCAGACACAGGATCACACTCAGCATAAGCACAACTGGCAGGTACTCTATCTTCCTCACATCCAGTTTGCATTAATTGCTATAAGTCTTCATGTAGACACACACCTAACATGCTCCTTAAGTTTTCAAACTGCTTAGCATCCAAGGCCTTTGTGAAAATGTCAGCAACTTGTTCTTCAGTAGCTACATGTTCCAGCTGAACAATCTTGTCCTCCACAAGGTTTCTGATAAAATGATGTCTGATATCAATGTGTTTAGTTCTGCTGTGCTGAATTGGGTTCTTAGAGATGTTGATAGCACTCAAATTGTCACAAAACAATGTCATAGTTCCTTGATTAATATTGTACTCCTCAAGCATCTGTTTCATCCAAACTAGTTGTGAGCAACTGCTCCCAGCAGCAATGTACTCAGCTTCAGCAGTTGACAATGAAACACAGTTCTGCTTCTTGCTGAACCAAGAAATCAAGTTGTTTCCCAAAAAGAAACAACCTCCTGAGGTGCTCTTCCTGTCATCAGCACTTCCAGCCCAGTCAGCATCACAATATCCCATCAGTTCAGAACTTGAACTATGTGAGTACATGATTCCATAGTCACTTGTGCTGTTCACATACTTCAGGATCCTTTTAACTTGTGTCAGATGACTCATCTTAGGATCAGCTTGATATCTTGCACAAACTCCTACAGCAAATGTGATATCAGGCCTGCTTGCAGTTAAGTACAATAGGCTCCCAATCATGCTTCTGTACTGACTTTGGTCTACTGAAACTCCATGTTCATCCTTAGTTAACTTCAGGTGGGTAGCAGCTGGTGTCCTCTTGTGAGCAGCAGATTCCAATCCAAATTTCTTCACTATGTTCTTGGCATACTTACTTTGAGAAATGAAGATTGTATCTTCCATTTGCTTGACTTGTAATCCAAGAAAATAAGTCAGTTCACCAACTAAGCTCATTTCAAATTCTGACTGCATCTGCTGAATAAACACTTTGACCATCTTCTGAGACATCCCTCCAAACACTATATCATCCACATAAATCTGAGCAATCATCAGACTCCCATTTTCATCTATCACAAACAAAGTCTTATCAGAACCTCCTTTTCTGTAACCTTGAGCCACAAGAAACTGAGTCAGCCTGTCATACCATGCCCTTGGTGCTTGCTTCAATCCATATAAAGCCTTCTTTAACTTGTAGACATGTTCTGGAAACTTAGGATCCACAAAACCCTTAGGCTGTTCAACATATACCTCTTCTTGCAAATATCCATTCAGAAATGCACTCTTCACATCCATCTGGAATAATTTGAACTTGAGAATGCAGGATACACCCAACAGTAGTCTTATGGACTCTAGTCTAGCCACAGGTGCAAAGGTCTCATCAAAATCAAGTCCCTCAACTTGAGTATAACCCTGAGCAACTAACCTTGCCTTGTTTCTGACTACAGTACCATTTTCATCTGTTTTATTCTTGAATATCCACTTAGTGCCAATCACATTCAACCCTTCAGGTCTTGGAACCAGATCCCATACTTCACTCCTTTTGAATTGATTCAACTCATCTTGCATTGCTTCAATCCAAAATTCATCAGTTAGGGCTTCTTTCACATTTTTAGGCTCAACCTTTGACACAAAACATGAATCAGTAGCAGCAGCATCTGATCTCCTGGTTCTGACACCTTGATCTAAGCTTCCAATGATTAAGTCTTTAGGATGATCCTTCTGAACTCTAATTGATGGCCCTTTACCATTAGGAACTTGATCTGTTTGATCTTCTGCTTCTTCAGACTCTGAATGCTTTTCTGCTTCTGAAGTTTGTTCTTCTGAAGCTTCAGACTCTGGAACAACTTCAGGCTCACTTCTATCTTTCTCAGCAGTCAGATCATCAATTACCACATTAATGGACTCCATCACAACCTTGGTTCTGGAATTAAACACCCTGTAAGCTCTGCTGTTCACTGAATAACCCAGGAATATGCCCTCATCAGACTTAGGATCCAGCTTTCTCCTATTTTCTCTATCAGCCAAAATATAGCATCTGCTCCCAAAAACATGGAAATATTTGACTGTAGGCTTTCTCCCTTTCCACAATTCATACAGAGTTGATGTAGTACCCTTCTTCAAAGTGACTCTGTTGTGTATGTAACATGCAGTGTTCATTGCTTCAGCCCAGAACATATATGGCAACTTCTTAGCATGCAGCATAACCCTTGCACATTCTGCTAAAGTCCTATTCTTCCTCTCAACTACACCATTTTGCTGAGGTGTGATAGGTGCAGAAAACTCATGTTTTATACCTTCAGAAGCACAGAATTCAGAAAAACTCTTGTTTTCAAATTCTTTGCCATGGTCACTTCTGATTCTGACTATGCCACAGTCTTTTTCTCTTTGTAGTTGAATGCATAAGTCTTTAAATACTTCAAAAGTATCAGACTTCTCTCTAACAAAGTTGATCCATGTGAATCTTGAGTAGTCATCTACCATAACAAAAGCATACCTCTTCCCTCCAATACTTTCTACTTGCATAGGCCCCATTAAATCCATATGAACAAGTTCTAGTACTTTAGTAGTTACCTGGTGAACTAATCTGGGATGAGACTTTCTTGTTTGTTTTCCAATTTGACAATCACCACAAACATTGTCCTCATTGATCTTCAGATTTGGTACACCTCTGAAAGCTTCAGTACTTAGGATTTTCTTCATGCCTTTCAGATGCAGATGACCTAACTTCTGGTGCCAGAGCTTGACTTCCTCTTCTGAGCTCATAAGACAAGAAGTCAAACTTCTTTCTTCTTCAGAAACCCACAAGTAACAATTGTCTTTGGATCTGCAGCCTCTCATCTGAATCTTATCTTCCTGATCAGTAACAATGCATTCTTGCTTGTTGAAATTAACCTTCAATTCTTGATCACAAAGTTGACTAATACTGATCAGATTAGAGGTTAATCCTTCCACCAGTAGCACATCATTAAGTCTGGGCAAACCTTCTCTGATCAAATCTCCAATACCCAGAATCTGACCTTTTACACCATCTCCAAATGTCACATAACTTCTGGAGTATGATCTGATATTGCTCAGCAGCTTCTTCACACCAGTCATGTGCCTTGAACACCCACTATCAAAATACCAGTCTTCTTTTGAAGTTGCTCTCAAAGAAGTGTGAGCTATAAGGCCTACATTTTGAACTTTGGGCTTCCACACCTTCTGAACATTGTGTCTGGGGGCAGCTGGTTGCACTCTTCTATACTGAAAATGCTCAGGATAGCCATAAAGTTTGAAGCAGAATGGTTTGATATGCCCTTTCTTTCCACAATGATGACAAATCCATGGATGATTTCTCCTCCTTCTGTTTCTGAAAAATTTCTGGGACAGCTTCTGAGGTAGCATCTGAACTTGCTTCTGACCTTGCATCTGAGGTCTTTTCTGAGCTTGCTTCTGAGCTTGCATCTGGGATTGTTTCTGAGGTCTCATCTGAGATGCTCCAATCATAGGATTATCAGTTTTAGTGGCAGGAACAAACTCTTTAACAAGAATCTTCTGTTTGGAGTTCTGAGTCTGATCATCAAAGCCTAATCCAGTTTTTCCTTGTTGCTGAGCACCCAAAATTTCATCCAACACATTAGTAGCAGTATTCATCATTCTAACCTGCTTTTTCATATGTTCAAGTTGGGAATTTAACTGGTTCACTTCTTCTTTCAAATCTGAATTCTGCACAAGAAGTTCTCCTTTTTCAGCCTCCAGTTGAAAAATAGTCTCCTTCTGATCCAGCACTTGTTTGCAAACCTCAGCACTTCTGGTATACAACTTCCTGTAGTTGTCAGCTAGTTCATCATATGAAGTTTTAACAGTTTCAGACACAGATGAACCTTCAGACTCTGAGTCTGAAAAAGTCTCAGACTCTAAAGCAGGTTCCTTCTTCAAGATAGCTCCTGACCTCACTACCAGACCAGTATCACACATACCAGATTCACTATCATCATCTTCTTCAGAACCATCATCAGACCATGCAACAGCTAGGCTTTTCTTCTGCTTCTTAAGAAAAGTAGGACACTCAGTTTTGATATGTCCATAACCTTCACACTCATAGCACTACACACCTTTGGCTTGGTTACTTTTCTCCTCAGACTTGGTCTTCTTCTCATCAGTTTGTTGCTTTTTGTTATTGAATCTAAAGTTCTGACCTTTGGCTTTGGCTTTTCTGTTAACATTCTTCAGAATCTTGTTGAATTGTTTTCCCAGCAACACAAGAGCTTCTGATAAGTCATTATCCTCCTCATCAGACTCATGTTGATCATCAGCTCCTGAATTAACTGCAAATGCTATTCCTTTCCCTTTCTTATCAGGCTGTTTGCAGAATGCAGTCTCAAAATTAAGCAAAGACCCAATCAGCTCCTCAAGCTTCATAGTGGTGATATCATGAGCCTCTTCAATTGCTGTAACCTTCATGTCAAACCTTCTGGGCAGGGACCTGAGGATTTTTCTTACTAGCTTCTCATCAGACATCTTTTCACCAAGAGAGTCAAAAGAATTTGCCATATCAAGCACATTCATATAGAAATCCTGGATATTTTCATCCTCCTTCATCTTCAGGTTCTCAAACTTGGTGGTCAGCAGCTGCAATCTGGACATCTTCACCTTAGAAGTTCCTTCATGAGTGGTCTTCAGAATTTCCCAAGCATCCTTAGCCACAGTACATTGTTTGATGAGTCTGAACATGTTCTAATCAACACCATTGAAGATAGCATTCAAAGCTTTTGAATTTCCCAGTGACAGATCATCTTCAGCTTTGGTCCATTCCTCCTCAGGCTTCAGAACCTCAGTCTTGTTACCATCTTTGTCTGTATACACAGGATGATCCCAGCCTTTAATCACAGCTTTCCAAGTCCTGCTGTCAATAGACTTTAGAAAAGCACACATCCTTGACTTCCAATACTCATAGTTTGTGCCATCTAGTAGGGGTGGTCTATTGACATAGCCTCCTTCTCTATCCATGCTTACCAGAAATTAAGTCCTCTGGATCTCACCCAAAATACAGGCAGGGTGCCTGCTCTGATACCAATTGAAATTCTGGCCAGGCAATGATAAGAGACAAACAGAGTTATCAGGTTCTGAACCTAACAGGTTCTGAACAGCACGCAGGGCACAATAGTTTGCAAAACAGAGCACAAACACAAACACACACAGGCAGCAAATTTAAAGTGCAGGAAAGTAAAAAAGGCACATAAATTTGTTAACCCAGTTCGGAGTAAACACCTCCTACTCTGGGGAATACCAATCCAGGAAGGAATTCCACTATAGGAATTAATCCTTATGACTCAAGACACTGACTCCCAGTTCCCAGCCTAAGCAATTAACTTCCTCCTAGTCTTGAATTCTACCCAACACGTTGAGTATTAGAGACCACTAACTTCCTATTCAAGTAACAAACCTGTTACTGAAACCCTTAATCAAAAACACTCTGTTTTTCAGAAAACTTCAAAAACACAACTTCATTCGTACCTAGAGGCTTAGAATGAATTACAACTCAATAACAATCCTAAACCAACTCAAAGCATATGAGTGGCGTACAAAAATAAAGCAAAAGCTTAAAAACCACTAAGACTCAATTCTCTGATCTTAAACTCTAAATTCGTATCTCTTGAATAGCAGCAGCCCTCCTCCTTATATAGCCTTCAGTCTTGCAAAATAAAACTAATCTTCTGATTTGATTTGTTACTGAAATAAGATTGATCCAATAATGTAACAAATAAAACTGTACTGAATCTTTTAAAGATTATAACAGGAAAATATGAATTTCATATCTTTGAACCAAATCTTCAATAAAATCTTCTTCAAATAAATCAGCATTCTAGAAGCAATACGCGTGAATAATTCCTTGATCAATCTTGCAAAGATTCATGCCAAAACAATTCTGAAAACCAAGCTTCTGATGAGGTCAACAAAAGTCAACGCTGGACTTCAGAACCTGAATCAGCTTCTGAAGTGCTACAGTGCTTCTGATGAGCATTCAGCTTCTGATGTAATTTTGAGCTTCTGAACAGCTTCAAAATGAAAGACTTCCAACTGAAGAAATGTTCTACATATGGAGATGCTTCTATTCAATACCTTGGTTTTGCCAAACAATGCAGCCAACACCAAAATACTCAACAAATTGATACCACACTATTTAGAAAAACTCAGAACACAGATTTGCTTATAGTTCAAGTCTATGTAGATGATATTATTTTTGGTTCAACCAAAGAGAAAATGTGTGAAGACTTTTCAAATCTTATGCAAAGTGAATTTGAAATGAGCATGATGGGTGAACTTGGTTTCTTTCTTGGTTTGCAAATCAAACAATTTCCAAATGGCATTTTCATAAATCAAGAAAAATATGTCAAAGATATTCTTAAAAAATATAAAATGAATAAAGCAAAGATAATGGCCACTCCCATGCATCCATCATCCAGCTTGGATAAAGATGAAAATGGAAAATCAGTCTCTGAAAAAGAATATAGAGGCATGATAGGATCATTGCTTTATTTAACTGCTAGCAGACCTGACATAATGTATGCAGTAGGATTATGTGCTAGATTTCAAACATGTGCAAAAGAATCTCATCTAACTACTGTAAAAAGGATCTTAAGATACCTAGTAGGTACTACTGATCTTGGTCTTTGGTATAGAAAAGGCTGTAGTTTTGATCTTGTAGCCTATTGTGATGCTGATTATGCTGGAGACAAAGTTGAGAGAAAGAGTACAAGTGGATCTTGTCAATTCCTAGGACAAGCCCTGATTGGATGGTCCTGTAGAAAACAAAATACCATTGCACTCTCTACAACAGAAGCTGAGTATGTATCTGCAGCCAGTTGTTGCTCTCAAGTTTTGTGGATCAGAAATCAGTTGGAAGATTACTCACTAAGGTACTTAAATGTTCCAATTCTCTGTGACAACATGTTAGTACTGCAGATGCAAGTATCGTTTTTATATCGTTCCATAGGGATTAATGTGATATCATAAACCGTTCAACTTCGATTATCGTCTTAAGTTAGGGTTTAACTTGTTTTTATACTACACTACTCATCATTTTAAAAACTTTATAAATAAATAGTAGAGTAATAGGACATAGAAGGTGTTAGGATTAACTTTCATCAATCAAACATCGTTTATATCCGATTGATCATAAATACGGATTCTAGCGTTTTCTTATATATGACATTATTACGTATTGCTCAACAACTTCATTGATTTCCCAAATGAAGTCGTGAGATCGATTGTATCATTTAATCGATGATTTCTCAATCTATTAAACGATTCAAAAGCTTTACGATCCAATACTATAATGTAATTATCAAAACCAAATCCCATTTCTAGAATTTCTTATCTTGATAGAAAATCATTCTAAACCTAGATTCAAAAGTCTTTTTCAACAACATTTAAATCAAACATAAGATTGAAAAGCAAGAAGAAATTCAATGGTATATAAAAATTGCTAGAATCATATATTGAATAATCAAAAGTTTACAACATGGATGATTGATTACCTATTAATCCCAACAAAGGAGATTAGTTGATCATTGTCATGACAACTCTTGCAAAATAAGAAAGGAAGATGAAGATATGTGAGAGCTTGATGTCTCAAAGCTTCTTAAGATCTTCTTCAATCCAAATCAAATTGCTATTTGAAGTTCTTCTCCCTCTATGCCTATTCTCTCTCAAAGATAACAAGTTTTCTAAGCTCTGGAAAATATTAAAACTGATAAAAAACTATCTCTCTAAAAAATGAGCTTAAAAATCTATAAATATGCTGAGAAAATGTACGCTCGCTACAAGCGACCAGCCTGTCGCTTGTAGCGAGGACTTCAACTGGCCAATCATAGAGCTCCACGTCACCATCAGCATTAAACCGCCCCTTTGGTCGCTGTAGCGACAAGGTCTGTCGCTACAAGCGACCAGCCTTTGAAATTCCCTGCCTAGGCTCGCTTCAAGCGTCCAGTTCATCGCTACAAGCGATGAACTCTTGTAAATCCCTGCCTAAGCTCGCTACTAGCGATGGAGTCTGCGCTTCAAGCGATGGTACACTGGAAATCCCTGCCTATCCTCGCTACTAGCGATGGCTTCTGCGCTTGTAGCGATGGCATCCAGAAAAGCTTCAATCTTTTGCTTCAATCAGGTTCAAGCATGTATTTCCTGCATAATCACATGGGGTAAGACTTAGGATCACATTTATTGCATTTCTAACACATTTATGCCCTAATCCTAAGGTAACTTGTTCAACAAGTAATCATAAGTGCCCTAAAAGTTAGCAAAATATAACAACTTTTAAGCACTTATCAAACTCTCCCCAACTTACATTTTGGTTTGTCCTCAAACCAAAGAACAAAAGGAAATTTTTCATAGCTTTGAAACCACAGTATTGAGCAATTAGCAAAGGATTCAAAAGTGCGAAGAAATAAACATCAAGTGAGTGATTCAAATGTGATTGCGCAAGCTAAAGTTCAATTTCTCATTAAACAAGATACATTCTACAAATGTGAACTAGTTCTAAACACAAGGAATCAAATCATACAATCCTAAGCAAGCAACATGTTTAAATTTGAACCAAACCTAACACACTTCTATATAAAGTATATGAACAATTGAAATCATTTGTAAGGGTTATGAACACTCATCCAACAAACATGATAACATACAATCAAATTATGTGTCTATCTAATTACCATTTCCAAAAGCATAAAAGGCATTGACCAAAAGGTCTTAAAGGGTTGTAATTGGGCTAGGTTACAAAAGAATTGTCATATGTGGGATATTTGAATTCAAATGGCCAAGCAAAAGGAACATTCAATCTAATTACACTTCCTTCTTTTTCCAATACAACACTGGGTGAATTTCCAACTTTTCTTATTCTTGATTGATCTTTGACAACTTTTTCTTTGAAATCATGCAAAGCTTTTCATTTTTCTCTTTTCTTTTTCTTGGTTTGCTTTTCTTTCTTTTTTCTTTTCTTTTCTTTTTCTTTTTGTCAAGATCAATTAACACATTCACCCTTACATTGACATAAATAAAACCTCCCTTTCTCCCCAACTTATTTCAATGATACCCTAATCGAATGTTCCTTGGTTATTATGGCAAAGGTCAATAAAAACGATGGATAAGGGTTCAAAAGAAAACAACTATCAGAATTTAATAAAGAGTTAACTATGAACTGAATTTTTTACAAACTCCGGCAATTTAAATAAGCAGATGAGCTTATTAAATTGACAGTCCACAGTTAACAATTCTGATTCCATTAGGCTCAGATGGGTTAACAGATACTCACACATCTCACAGGGTAGGTTCATTTGGTCAAGTATTTCTCTCAATTTCAAAAAATTGCCTTGATCATTTCAATGCTCTTATACAAATTAAAACAACAACAGATTTAACATAATATAACTGAGTTAAACATGATATTGGTCTCCTGCATATATATACAATGGTTGAGGATTCCTCACATTTTGGCTAGTTCTACATTGGTTCAAAACTAAACACATGCTTGCTTAAAAACTGAATAAATTAACTTGTGTGTGTAAAGAACTTATTCACATTCACGAATATACCTAGAAAAACAAGAAAACGAGTACCTTAGCTGCGCGCTTTAACACTCATTCTATCATTATCACTCAGATGATTCAAAGTTCAAGCATTGGCTTTTGAATCTTTCATCTTTCTTTCAACAATGTTGGGATAATTCAAAAAATTTTAACATAAATACTAAAGCATAAATAAAATATAAACTATACTAACATGTTATACCCAAAATAAATAACATAAACATAAATAACTTAAACCAAAAAGGTACATCATCCATGGTACAAAAGAAACAAAATCAAAGTACAAAGCATAAATAAAAAAGTTAAAGTACAAAGCTGAATAAATAAAACGAAAGAGAAAACAAATCAAGATCTGCAGCTCTGCATCATCAATCTGAATCTGAATCCATGTCCTCAGAGTCTATCAAGTCAGCTGCCATACGATCAATAGAATTTGTAGCTGCTGAGGAGTCATCATCCAAATCATCATCAACATCCGCGTCGTCGTCACCCTCATCACCGGCATCCTGCTGATCACCAGCATCCGCTGCAGCTGCCCCTCCTGGAAAGAAAGGCCTGTCCCCAGGCCAAGCTATGTGCTCAGAGAAGAAAGCAGGTGTCCACGGGCTTTGGCCACTGTCATGCAGATGGCTCTGAATCGTAGTAAGTGCCCGATGATTTGACGCATTCTGCGCCAACAGAAAAGAGCTCACAGTAGCTGAATCCCAACTCGAGAAGTCCAGTGGTGGAATGGTCGGGTGGCTAGGGTGGCTAGTATGCTGAGGTGGTGGTGGTGGTACATGAGAAGGTCCTGCTGAGGTGGATGGTCCAGCTGAGGGAGGAGGTGGGGCAACAGGTGCAGGTGTAGAGCAGTACCTATTGATGTATCTATCATCAATAGGGTTCTTAATTTCTTCATCAACCTGTGATGGCATGTGCACTCTAGCTCGCCTACATAGTCCCATGATCAACCCGGGAAAAGTCAGAGGGCATTTTGGTTTGCCCGGGGGTAAAATGCCACTCTCAGCTACTATCCTCATCTCATTCGCTATCAGCCTAGCAACGTCAACTTGACGCTGAGTGAGGATATAATGGACAAGAGGGGTCACATCTAAGGTGGTGGAAGAAGTATGAGATTTGGGGCGGATGTTATACAAAATAAGGGTAAGAACTACCTGAGCCTCAGTGGTCATGTCCTCTCGAAATGCTCGGAAAGGCTTACCCGAAGCCCTACTCAAATCATAACTCTTCCCCTCCTGGAAGATGTCCCGTGCGATGCTCTCGTGATCCCAATCACCACTCCTCTGATGCTCACAGAAATCACAAAGCGCAGTGGGTGCAAGCGGATTATCCTCTTCAACTAGCTCCAGAGGCTTGCCCAAATACACGTTGATGGACATGCGATCGAAGGTGATAGTGCGCCCTCGCACGTAGGTAGTCCAAGTGAACTCGTCAGATGGATCAGAGGGGATCGCGTTCGCGTAGAATTCGCGCACGATGTCATAATTAATCCTCCTGGGTGGCGTGCATAAAATCCCCCACTTCCTCTCGTTAATCATTGCTGCTATGCCACCATACTCTCCCTCTTCAGATATCTCGAACCGCTTCTCCGACCAGATTCGTCTTGTCCTCAGCTCCTCGTACCTTTCTTGATTCCTCCAGCTTAGGAAACGACTTGCGTCGTGTGGTTGAATGTTTGCTCTTGGTCGTGACGAGGAGCTTTCAACATTCCTTTGACGTTTGGACGAGGTTTTAGGTGCCATTCCTACACAATGATTTAAAACAGATGAAAATCAGGTAGGACACAAGTCAAGTTTCAATCAAAACAAAAATAAAACAAATTCTGAGTTCGCTCGCTACAAGCGACAGCTTGGTCGCTGTAGCGACGAAACCCAGAAAATGTCTGTTTCCTGCGCTACAAGCGCTGTTCTAGCGAGGAAACCCATTTTCAAAAATCATGTTTTTCTGGATTTTAACTTACTTGTAGCATGCGAAATCAACATTAAAGCTAATATAAATGACTAACAATCACCTAAACTTCCTAAATCCTCAAAAACCCTAATTTATTTTGAATTTTTACAAAGGGGTTTTCCAAAATACGATTTCTATGAACAAGAGGATTAGAGGGGAGTTTTCTAGGTGATTTTCGTTCATTTACAACAGCTTAAACTATGTATAACATGGGTAATCAACAGGGCATTCTAAAGTTCAAAATTTTCGAAAAACCCTAAACCCTAAATTCTCAAATCAACATGCGAGCACTTATAAACAGTAAAAAGCTACTAAATAGTGACAGAAAGGGACGAATCACATACCTGAAGTGTTGTTGAGTGAGATTAAACAGATGTAAAGAGTGATTTTGCAGAATTGCAGAAATGGAAAGAGAACAAAAATGCAGAAATGATATGGAATGGAAATGGTATGTTACAGATGCGAAAATATAATAAAAAACGGCTAGGACACTTAATGAAAGTAGTTGGGGGTTACTGAAGCGACAGTAGTGGCTTTGAAAAAATAAAACTGTTTTCTGATACGTTCGCTACAAGCGCGCGATCCGTCGCTACAGCGACAGGCAAAAAGCCCATCGCTACAAGCGTGGTGTGGCGCTACAAGCGCAAGTGCAAAAGTCATCGCTACAAGCGACAAGTGCGTCGCTACAGCCACGTAGTGTAAATTCCATCGCTACAACGATGAAGTGGTCGCTGTAGCGACCATGACAGGAAACAGAAAAATAAAATTTGGAGTTCTTGCCACTATCCCAACATGCATAAATACTTGTACAGAAGTAAAATAACACTAAAAACGCAACATACTTACAAAATTGGGGTGCCTCCCAATAAGCTCTTGTTTAACGTCATTAGATCGACGCCTGATTCGCTTATGCATAAGAATCGATGAGTGAAATCGTTGTCGTGTGCCGAACAACTTCACCTCCAAAATATGGCTTAAGCCTCTGTCCATTCACTGTCCATGTCGACTTGGTGATAGGATCCTCTAATTCCACAGCTCCATAAGGCTTTACTTCCTTGATCATGAACGGACCGGACCACTTGGACTTCAATTTACCCGGAAATAGTCGTAGCCTTGCATTGAACAGCAACACCATCTGACCGGGGCTGAATTCCCTCTTCATGATCTTCTTGTCATGATACCGTTTAACCTTTTCCTTATAAAGCTTGCTTGACTGATAGGCTTGGTCACGCATTTCCTCTAACTCATGCATCTGAAGCTTTCTCTTCTCCCCAGCTTGCTCTTGATCAAAGTTCAAAAACTTGAGCGCCCAAAACGCTTTGTGCTCCAACTCGACCGGCAAGTGGCATGCTTTCCCATACACCAACTGGAATGGTGTGAAACCCGTAGGAGCTTTGTATGCGGTCCTATAGGCCCACAACGCTTCGTCCAGTTTCATCCCCCAATCCTTTCTTGAAGATGACACGGTCTTCTCAAGTATCCGTTTGATTTCACGGTTGGATACCTCGGCTTGACCGTTCGTCTGTGGATGGTATGGTGAAGCTACCTTGTGCTTTACTCCATAGTGCTCAAGTGCTTTTGCTAACTGTTGATTGCAGAAGTGAGAACCTCCATCACTTATTAGCACTCTTGGAGTTCCAAATCGGGAAAAGATGTTTCTTTTCAGAAACTTGACCACCGTCTTGCTATCGGCTTTCTGAGATGCTATTGCCTCTACCCACTTTGACACATAATCAACAGCTACCAGAATATACTCGTTGTTCAAAGAAGATGGAAATGGCCCTACAAAGTCAATACCCCAACAGTCGAAGACTTCGACTTCAAGGATACTTTGTAGAGGCATTTCATTCCTCTTAGAAATCCCTCCGGTTTTCTGGCAACTCTCGCATTATTTCACATGTTCATATGAGTCTTTGAACAAGGAGGGCCAATAAAAGCCAGCTTGAAGAACTTTTGCTCCAGTTCTTTCTCCACTGTAATGACCACCATATGGCGAGTTGTGACAGTGCCACATGGTGTCCTTGGCTTCTTCTCTAGCAACACATCTTCTTATTAAGTGGTCTACTCCAATCTTGAAGAGATACGGGTCATCCCAAATGAATTGAGTGGCGTCTCTCAACAACCTCTTCTTCATTTGCCAGGTGTAATCCTCCGGAATAAACCCTGTTGCTTTGTAGTTGGCCATGTCAGCGAACCATGGTCTTTCTTGCACCATAAGCAACTGCTCATCCGGGAACTCTTCAAGGATGTCCATTTCATTCTTCGTTATCTCATTGTTCACCAATCTTGACAGATGATCAGCTACTAGGTTCTCAGTCCCCTTCTTGTCCTTAATCTCCAAATCAAACTCTTGGAGTAGCAACATCCAACGGATGAGTCTCGGCTTTGAGTCGGGTTTGGTAATTAAGTACTTGATAGCTGCATGGTCAGTCCAGATAACAATTTTTGAACCAATGAGATACGAACGAAATTTTTCTAATGCGAACACTATGGCAAGTAATTCTTTTTCAGTGGTAGCATAATTGACTTGTGCGTCATTTAAAACTTTACTTGCGTAGTGTATAGCATGAAAAATTTTGTTTTTGCGTTGACCTAACACCGCACCTACCGCATAATCACTTGCATCGCACATAAGTTCAAAATCGTATGTCCAGTTTGGTGCGGTGATTATGGGTGCGGATGTTAAGCTATCCTTTAAACTATTAAAAGCATTTAAACAGTCAATATCAAAATCAAAAGACTTATCTTTGTTGAGCAAGTTGCTCAATGGCTTGGCAATTTTTGAGAAGTCTTTGATGAATCTCCGATAGAACCCGGCATGGCCTAGGAAACTTCGGATTCCTTTGACATTGACTGGCGGTGGAAGTTTTCCTATCACGTCGATCTTAGCTTTATCAACTTCAATACCCTTGGAGGAGATCTTGTGACCAAGGACAATACCCTCGGTTACCATGAAGTGACACTTCTCCCAATTGAGCACCAAGTTGGTTTCCTTGCACCGTTTCAGTACCGTATCCAGATTCTTCAAGCATAAATCAAATGATGACCCGAAAACTGAGAAGTCGTCCATGAACACTTCAATGCTTTTCTCTATCAAGTCTGCAAAGATGGCTTGCATGCATCGTTGAAATGTTGCTGGAGCGTTACATAATCCGAACGGCATGCGTCGATATGCAAATACCCCAAAAGGACATGTGAATGCAGTCTTCTCGTGATCGTCTGGATTCACCGATATCTGATTGTAACCTGAATACCCGTCAAGGAAACAATAGAAAGCTTGTCCTGACAGCCTCTCTAGCATTTGATCCATAAATGGTAGAGGAAAATGATCCTTTCTAGTTGCTTTGTTCAACCTCCGGTAGTCGATACACATCCTCCAACCGGTCACGGTTCTTGTCGGTATGAGCTCATTCTTCTCGTTCGTGATAACCGTCATACCTCCCTTCTTAGGGACAACTTGAACCGGACTAACCCAAGTGCTATCCGAGATCGGATATATCATACCGGCTTCAAGTAGCTTTACTACTTCTTTCCGGACTACTTCTTTCATGTTTGGGTTTAGCCGTCTTTGAGGTTGTGCTACCGGCTTATAATCCTCTTCCATCATGATCTTATGCATGCAATAGGAAGGACTTATCCCTTTTAAGTCGGATAGTGTCCAACCTATTGCTTCCTTGTTGGACTTCAAGACTTCGACCAATCTTGTTTCTTCGTGGTTTGACAAGGAGCTGCTTATGATGACCGATTTCTTACCCTCTTGATCAAGAAACACATACTTCAAATGTGAGGGCAAGATCTTCATCTCCGGCTTCACTTCTTCTACTTTAGCTTCATTCGTCAATTCCTCGATTTTGGCTTTGTGAGGAGGAATTTCCTTCAACGAATCGAGCTCCTTCAAACACTCTTCAAGCTCTTGCTCATCTTCTTCTCCTAGGATACTTAGTGCGTTTGTCAAAACTCTCTCAAGATGTGTCAAGTCATGCAACTGGTTTCTCGTATCAACTATCAATTCTTCCGTTGCATCCATCTTGAAGCACGCAGCTTTATCACTAGGAAACTTCATTGCTTCATGGATGTTGAAATTGACTTCTTCATCGTCCACACGGACTTTCATTAAGCCTCCGTCAAGATCAATCATCATCCGTGCCGTTTGCATGAAAGTTCTCCCAAGAAGTAGTGGCACATCATCATCCTCCGGAATATCCATCACCACAAAGTCGACGGGGAACAAGAACTTGTCGACTTTCACCAACACGTCTTCAGCAATTCCCAATGGACGAGTGTAGGATTTGTCGGCCAATTGCAAGGTTAAGTTGGTTCTCTTCACAACTATATCACCTATCCTTTTGACAACGGATAGTGGGATTAGGTTGATGCTTGAACCCAAATCAATGAGTGCCTTGCCGACATCAACATTGCCAATGGACACGAGCAATGTAACTTTGCCCGGATCTCTCTTCTTTCTTGACAATGTATTCTGGATGATTTCACTACAATTCGCGTCTAGCAGA
Source organism: Medicago ruthenica (assembly GCA_018208015.1). Taxonomy (NCBI): domain Eukaryota; kingdom Viridiplantae; phylum Streptophyta; class Magnoliopsida; order Fabales; family Fabaceae; genus Medicago; species Medicago ruthenica. The sequence continues at coordinate 105,420,814 of CM031373.1, read as the reverse complement.
ATTGTTTCTTCTTCATTGAACCTCCTCTTCTTGGAAAGGATTTCTTTCATGAACTTGGCATAGGTAGGCATTTGCTCTAGGGCTTCCGAGAACGGTATATTGATTTGTAACCTCTTGAATACTTCAAGGAACCTAGCAAACTGCCTCTCCTTCTCTTTTTTGGCTGGTGTAGTTGGGTAAGGTAGGTGTGGTGTTGGTGCATTCTTCACTACTTCTTGCTTCTTGCCCTTCTCCTTCACCACATCCTTCTTCCATACAATGTTCTCATTTTCAACTACATCCTTATTATTTTTTTCTACTACATCCTCTATATGTACATCTCCCGTTTCTTCCTCACGTCCTTCATCATCATCCTTCTCCTTCAACTCATTCTCAACAACCCTTCTCTCTACTTCAAGATTGTCCCCTATACCTTGGCCAATTACCTTCCCGCTCCTTGTAGCTATTGCCTTGCAATTTTCGTTGTCTCTTGTTGCAAGGACTTCCTTATCAAAATGACTTAATTGTCATTTCGATGATGATGCATGATCCTTTAGGTTGGTTTGTGTGTTGGCGGTAAAGGTTCCGCCTTGTTGAGTAGCTTGAGAAAGTTGTTGTGCCAATTGACCCACTTGCGTCTCCAGATTTTTGATGGACGCATCAGTGTTCTTCTGATTGGCCATTGACTGCTGCATGAATTGATTGAGGGTTTCATCGGTGGATTGGTTGCGGTTTTGTTGTGGAGGTTGATATTGGTTATAGTTCTGGTAAGGTTGTCGGTTGTACTGCCCAGCTTCTGGTCTCCACCCTTGGCCATAATTCGGATTATTCCCTCTTGGGAAGTTGTTTGGATGGCTTTGGAATTGGTTTTGAAACTGTTGAGGCCTTGGTTGATTACCAACATAGCTTACCTCTTCTGTAGGTGGCGGACAAAATCCGGTTGGGTGGTCTCCCGAACAAAGCTCGCAAGATGCGACTTGGTGTTGTCTTCTTTGTTCGTTCTGGATGTCCTTCATTTGTTGAGGAAGGTTGGCCATTTTCTTTGTCAACTCTTCCACTTGTTGCGTGAGCAACTTGTTTTGTGCAAGGATCGCATCATTAGTTCCCAAGTCTAGGATTCCCGCCTTCCTTTGGCTTTGGCTTCGGTTGTGATGAGCTTGGTGATCATTCAACGCCATTCTCTCAATAATAGCAACAGCATCCTCAGCGCTCTTGGCCATCAAAGAACCACCAGCTGCAGCGTCAAGCAATAGCTTGGATTGTTGTTGCATCCCGTTCCGGAAGAGATGAATTTGTGTTAACTCATCAAATCCATGATTCGGACATCTTCTGAGCATTGACTTGAAACGCTCCCAGGCTTCACATAATGTCTCACTAGTACCTTGTGAAAACACCGCAATAGTTGTCTTCGCCTCCATGAACCGATTCTGAGGGAAGAACCTATCAAGGAATTTCTCCTCAAGCGTGTTCCAGGTTGTCATCACCGTCGGTGGCTGGTCCAAGTACCACTCCTTAGCTTTGCCAATCAATGAATGTGGAAACATCCTCATCCACATAGCCTCCTCGTTATTCTCCGTCTCACCAAGGGTTCCCGCGATCTCATAGAATTTTGTGAGATGTTGGTACGGGTCTTCATGGTCTAATCCTGAGAATGGATTAGCATATATGATTTGTAATATCCCCGTCTTCATCTCTGTTTGCTTAGCAGTCCGCGGTGTCTTCCCCAATTGTGCGAAACGACGTGGACTGTTATTACATGGCATCCCACGACCGCCTGAACCTCCTGAACCATCTCCTGATGCAGCCATTTGTAACTCTTGGCTTGGACTTGATGAATGACTAGAAACAGAATCTTCCTCTTGTTGCCTTCTCTTTGCTTGTTGCTTCTTTTTCCGATTCTTGCTATTGTTTCGACGAGCTGTTCTCTCTATCTCGGAATCAAAAAGAAGTTGGTCCTCTGATACTTGACCTCGCATAAACGATATCAACAATCTGACCACAAAGAATTAGCAAACAAGATGGATAAGAAATATTAGTTATATACATAAAAGAATTTTGTGCAAAATTGCTTAAAACCATAATTAAAGTTGCAATGATTATAATATCATAACTTTAATCCCCGGCAACGGCGCCATTTTGTTAGTACTGCAGATGCAAGTATCGTTTTTATATCGTTCCACAGGGATTAATGTGATATCATAAACCGTTCAACTTCGATTATCGTCTTAAGTTAGGGTTTAACTTGTTTTTATACTACACTACTCATCATTTTAAAAACTTTATAAATAAATAGTAGAGTAATAGGACATAGAAGGTGTTAGGATTAACTTTCATCAATCAAACATCGTTTATATCCGATTGATCATAAATACGGATTCTAGCGTTTTCTTATATATGACATTATTACGTATTGCTCAACAACTTCATTGATTTCCCAAATGAAGTCGTGAGATCGATTGTATCATTTAATCGATGATTTCTCAATCTATTAAACGATTCAAAAGCTTTACGATCCAATACTATAATGTAATTATCAAAACCAAATCCCATTTCTAGAATTTCTTATCTTGATAGAAAATCATTCTAAACCTAGATTCAAAAGTCTTTTTCAACAACATTTAAATCAAACATAAGATTGAAAAGCAAGAAGAAATTCAATGGTATATAAAAATTGCTAGAATCATATATTGAATAATCAAAAGTTTACAACATGGATGATTGATTACCTATTAATCCCAACAAAGGAGATTAGTTGATCATTGTCATGACAACTCTTGCAAAATAAGAAAGGAAGATGAAGATATGTGAGAGCTTAATGTCTCAAAGCTTCTTAAGATCTTCTTCAATCCAAATCAAATTGCTATTTGAAGTTCTTCTCCCTCTATGCCTATTCTCTCTCAAAGATAACAAGTTTTCTAAGCTCTGGAAAATATTAAAACTGATAAAAAACTATCTCTCTAAAAAATGAGCTTAAAAATCTATAAATATGCTGAGAAAATGTACGCTCGCTACAAGCGACCAGCCTGTCGCTTGTAGCGAGGACTTCAACTGGCCAATCATAGAGCTCCACGTCACCATCAGCATTAAACCGCCCCTTTGGTCGCTGTAGCGACAAGGTCTGTCGCTACAAGCGACCAGCCTTTGAAATTCCCTGCCTAGGCTCGCTTCAAGCGTCCAGTTCATCGCTACAAGCGATGAACTCTTGTAAATCCCTGCCTAAGCTCGCTACTAGCGATGGAGTCTGCGCTTCAAGCGATGGTACACTGGAAATCCCTGCCTATCCTCGCTACTAGCGATGGCTTCTGCGCTTGTAGCGATGGCATCCAGAAAAGCTTCAATCTTTTGCTTCAATCAGGTTCAAGCATGTATTTCCTGCATAATCACATGGGGTAAGACTTAGGATCACATTTATTGCATTTCTAACACATTTATGCCCTAATCCTAAGGTAACTTGTTCAACAAGTAATCATAAGTGCCCTAAAAGTTAGCAAAATATAACAACTTTTAAGCACTTATCACAACACAAGTGCAATTAATTTATCAAAAAATCCTATTCAACATTCTAGGTCTAAGCATATTGAAATTAAGCATCATTTCATACGTGATCATGTTCAGAAAAAGGACATTGAATTGAAATTCATTGATACAGAAAATCAATTAGCTGACATTTTCACAAAACCATTAGTTGAGGATAGATTCAATTTTATCAAAGAAAAATTGCTAATTATGAAAAATCCCAATAAAGATTGATTAACTGAATCACTAAGGGCCTAGGACAAACCCCCTTGAGTCATTCTGAATCACTTCAGAATGTTCAACAAAGTTCAGAATGTTCTTCAGGCTCTGAACGTTCACCCTGTTCAGCATGGCACTCTGAACTCAGAATATTCAGAAATTTTTTTCTGAAGTTAGTAAGTCACTCTCATAAAGTGATCTTTCTTCAAAAATCTCTCCATATCTCAGCATTAAATGCTTGTATAGGAGTTAATGTGATAAAACCATTAACCTCCATACAAAAAGGGAACTATCAAATCAGCCACTCTCCTTTCTTCTCTTGAACGGCTACTTTCTCTTTCCTGTACAACCACTTTTCAGTTTCATCTTTTCCCATAAAACCACCATCATCAGTTTCTCTCTCTCTCTTCTCATACACGTTTTGTCTTTATAAACAAACCACCACTCCACTCAAACACATTCATCTCCACACATCTGACCAACACTCTCCAAACCGTAAAAATTTCATCTGTTTCTTCGCAAAAACACTGCCATGGCCAGAACAAAAACAACCTCTCGCATCAATGAACAAGAACAAACCCCTGTTCCTCGTTCTGCTCCACCACAATTCCCAGAAGAACCTCAACCTCTGCGCACCATTCTCCCTGACATCATCATCTCCACTACTGAACCTTCTAAACCCAGAAAACCTGTGTCTAAACCTAAGAAATCTGCTTCAACTTCCCAACATCCCAGAAGATCTCAGAGAATCATCTCTGGAACTGGAAAAGCCAAGAAATTTTCTGCTTCCACGATCCTTCTCTCAGACTCAGAGGAAGATTCTGAACCAACCATTTCTCAATACATGAGGAAGGTTAAGACTTCACCCAAACAAACCTCTGAACCAGAAAAAGAGAATTCTGTATCTGAAGAAGAATCTCAATCAAAATCTCAATCTGAAGAAGAGGTACCTTCTGATGAGCAGGAAGAAGTATCTCCTCCCAAAAAGCATGGAAAAGGAAAAGACATTGGGAAGATAGCTTCCATTCTGAAAGCCAAAAAGGAAAAAGCACCTAGACCCATAAGCAGGGCTAAGTACTTTGATTTTGCTGATCTAAAGAAGAAGGGATGGAACCTGTGTGAATACACTGATGCACAAGGATGGACAAGCTTTGTGTCACTTCAGGAACTCACCTACCCAGACTTGGTAAGGGAATTCTACAGCTCAATGGAAATCAAAACCAAAGATAGAAAGAAGACCCTCATTACAACTGTCAAAGGAGTTAAGATTAAACTCACTCAAGCTTCCCTCTCAAAAGCTCTAAGAATCCCAAATGAAGGTAATGAACTCTTCTTCCCTTCCTGGTTTTCTGAAGCTAGAACAAACCGTGCCAAACTCATACTTGAATACACCAAACCAAACCTTCCTTTTAACTCCACAAACCTTGCTGACCTACCCAAAATCTTTCACAATATGGTACGCCATACCCTGCTTCCTAGGTCAGGAACCTATGAAGCTGTGAGTGATACTGATCTCTGCATCATGTTTCATCTCATTAACAAGAAAAAGTTAAACCTTTGCTTCATTATCCTTCAACACATGATTGATTCATGTATGAATCCCAAACAAACCAGTGCCCTAGTCTATGGAATGCCAATCACCCTTATCCTTAAGGACAACAAGGTACCTCTTGAAGATGAACAATGTGATTACACCTTTATGAGGTTCACTGCAAAAACCATGGCCCAGTTGCACATCACTTCATCTAACCTTCCCACACCTCCAGCATCTGAAACATCTGGTTCTGTTAAAAGACATCAAGACCAGAAAGTTGGAAAGACAAAGAAGAAAAGGAAGATTGAGAAAGTCAAAAACCCTCCAAATATTCCACTGGAAGAAGAAGTAGAAGCTGTCAACACTGTGGTTCAAGAGGAGCCCATGGATGAAAACCCTACAGAAAATCAAAAGGAAGATGAATCTCCTGCTGAAGAAACATTCCAAGAGAGTGCTGATCTTGCCAAAGATGCAACTCAGGAAGTTGCAGAAGATCAGAATGTTGCAGAAGATCAGAATGTTGCAGAAGATCAGCATATTGAAGAATCTCAAGAAATGGCTGAGGAGGAAAGTCAGCAGGATAATGAATCACTTCTCAAAAAGAATGCTGAGCCAGCCACAGTTGCTGAAGAAGAATTTCAGCAAGACATTGAAGAAAATGCTGAAGAAGGAGCTCAGCTGGATGAAGGAGAACAAAAGACTGCTGAAGATCAGGACCTGAATGATGTAGCTGAAATCTTAGTCACCCACATGTTTAGTGACAATGCTGACCAGCTAGAAACTGGTGTTGAAAAATCAGATGGAAATCAAGCTGGTTTTGATCTCAATATGGAAGGGTTCAATTCAGAAGATGGTGTATTTGAAGACTCTCAGAAAGAAAATCCTGAAACAATGCCTGAAACTGAAGTACAGAATGTTGAAGGAAACATTCTCCCTGATCATACCACTCCTTCCATATGTGAAGTCTCTGCAGATCCTGCTCCTATAGCCTCAGGATCTCTGCCTATTGAACAAATCCAACATTTGGCTCAACAACCACCACCACCACTCCTGAATCAATCTACTTCCACCATGGAGTCAGAAGCTATTTGCAGCAAATTTCTGATATCCCCTCTTCACACTTCGCAAAATATCTCTCCTACTCCAGCCACACTTAAAACAACCACTCAACTACCTGATATCCCTACTCTGTTTGCTTCACTTGAAACCTTTGTCTCAAAAGAAGGTCACTCAAAAACAAACTTGGATGCCCCCACTTCCGCTCCCACATCACAAATATCCAAAGCTGAAAAAATTGCTAGACGTTCTCTTAGGGTTGCAACTAAAACCCATAAGATTGCATGTGTCCTAGCAAAATGGACTTCTGAAGTTGCTGCTCCTGGATTAGCCATGGATCCTCCAGTGTTTGAAGATCCATCTGTCTTTGATTCTGAGCCTTCCTCAGATTCTGGAGACTCAACTCCCTGAACGTCCTCTTCTTGTCCCTCCCTACCTTTCTTGCTGTTGACAAAAGGGGGAGAAGCTTTAGGATTTAAATCTTTAAGTTTTTATGTTTTAGGCCCAAGTAGGTCAGTGATCAATAGTTATTGGAGTTCTTAAAACTTCAACTTTTGCCTGATCACCTTTGTTTGTTAAGTTTTTGCTTTTGAACCATATATGATGTAATGAGCATGATTGATTAATGAAAAAATGCATTTGGTTCAAAAATCTGCATCTCTTAATAATGCCATGAATTATAAAAATAAGGGGGAGCTTTTAAAAAATTGTTAAAAACTCAATGTCATGAATTATAAAAATGAGGGGGAGCATAAAAATAATTTTTAGCTCTTAAACCTCTCATATTTTTAATCAAAATCCATAATCCTAAATCATAGGTTTGTCATCATCAAAAAGGGGGAGATTGTTGAGGCAAAATCCCTAATTAATTTTAAAGATAACAAACCCTAAATGATTAAAGGATTAATGGACTTTGATTAGTTTCTTGGTATTTAACTTGTGTTCTTGAGTGTTTAATTAAGACAGGAACAAGATATGAACCATACCAAGATACAAGGAATCAAAGAAAGAACTTTGTTATAGTTCAGAAAGTTTGGACTCAGTTCAGAAGCTGAACATAGTTCAGAAGGTTGGACTCAGTTCAGAAGCTGAACACAGTTCAGAAGGTTGGTCACAGTTCAGAAGCTAAAATGAAGTTCAGAAGCTGAACATAGTTCAGAAGCTAAAATAAAGATCAGAAGCTGAAACACAGTTCAGAAGGTGAAATCCTGTTCAGATGCAGCAATGTTGATCAGAAGCTGAACATAGTTCAGAAGCTGATATGCAGTTCAGAAGGTTGTTCACAAGATCTGAAACCTTGTCATAAAGCTGCTCATACATCAGCCCAAAAGTTCAAGAACATGCATGCCACACGTGACATAAATAAATGTCCAAGAAAAACATACTTGCATGGATCAATCAAGAAATAAAGGCATCTACAAAATGAATGTCAAAAAGGATATTCAATGTTCATTTAAGACTATGAACATTGAATTAACAGGAATATTCCAAAAGGGAATATCATCCTAGATAATCAAACTACCTCACTTCATTCATGTTTCACTATTAGGATTTGATTACATCAAATGGAAGTCTTACAAGTCATCCTAAGTGAAACAAAAAGGATATTCTGAAGTTCAGAATGTTCAATACAGCACATGCTTCAATTCTGACAAGCAACAGTAAAGCAGTTGGAAAAGTAAAGCAAAAAGCCAAATCACAATCTCAAAGTCAGAATCCATGAGATCTTGACACCTAAGGGGTTGGTACTGTTACAGATCAGCGAAATCCCCTAAAGCATGGGCATGAAGTGATGGTTCCATTTTTCTCTCTCCTGCACACAATCCAAGACAGATTTGCAAAGCTCTTGGCACAGCAACATTCTAATGTACTGCACGCATAAACAAGAGTCTATCAGCAATCCAGAAATTCATATGTTCATTCATACATGATGAACCCAGATGAATGTCATCAAGAATGCAACAACATTCTGAAGTATTCTCAAGAACATAACAACATTCTGAGAGTCAGAATGTTCACCCAGATTTTCAAGTAAAAGTCAGTGGGGCCCAGGACACATGGCACAAGACCATTGGTCACCCTCCAACGGTTACAAGAGACCAAGAACTCTATAAATAGAAGTGAAAGGCTCAGCATTATACACACAATTGCAAAGCATACAAGAAAACATTTACAAAGTGTTTGAAGCTTTAGCATCTCAAATTGATCATCACTCAAAGTGTAAATCAATTCTCTTTATCTTGTCAAAGATAAACTCTCCCCCTTCTCTTCTGAAAGTCTTCATCTTAACCTCACTTCTTAAATTCTCCAATCAATTGTAAAGAGCAAATCTCATCTAGTTTTAAGGGTATTAAAGTCTAGGTTGAGTAACATAGTACAAGGTCTGGTGTGACTTAGTACAGAAGGTTGAGAGCCTGCTGAGGCTTAGAGAATACAGGTTGTAACCGTTCCAAGTGGACAAGATTGTAAGGTGCAGGATTTGAGAGGGTATCTCAAGCATCATAGTGGAAAACTCTCACAAGATTGTGAGGAGTGGACTAGCCCACATTGGGTGAACCACTATAAAATTCTGTGTGTCTTTCTTCTCTCCCTATACTCTTTACTACTGCATACACATCACACACACAACACTGAATTTAAATATCTTATTCTGCAACTGACACTTCAGAACGTTCTGAAGTCTGTTTAATTTTGCTCTTCCAAGAAACAACTTGAGAAGTAATTTTTAAGTACAGGATTAGATTTTAAAAAGGGTCACAATTCAAACCCCCCCTTTCTTGTGACTATATTATCTACTTCAGTTTCCTCCTCCATTAATTCACCCGATTTGTGTTTAATTTTCGGTTAATTGGAATTAATTTTCGGTTAACTGGAATTAATTTTGAGGTTAAAATGTGTTTAATTTGGAATTAATTTTAGGTTCTTCACTCAACCACTATATATGGTTCTTTAGTATCCAAAAACTTAGAAATTCCCTCAACACTTTTCATCCAATCAGAATTTGAGATCAATAGCAATGGCTGGAAACAGAATGGTTATCAAAAGACCAATTTTAGGAGGTTTTGAAACTCTTCATGTCCCTGGACAGGTATATCAGTGGATAGCAGTTTTCCTTTATTTCAAAATCTGAAAAACGTGTAACATATTCCTTCACTCCACATCTTTACATGTTCATTAAATATTTCAATCATTCTATTAATCTGATGATTTTGTTTCTTATTTTTTCATAGGAATATGGAGAGATTTGAAGGTGAGAAAAACAAACACACAAGAAGGGGGGGGTTGAATTGTGTGACTCTAAAAACTTGTTCCTTTTTTTTTTTTTTCAAAACTTAAGTCAGGTTCAGAAGCTGATTAGAGTCAGTTCTGAACAGCTTATCAGAAGTTATGCAGCGGATACAATAATGAAAAGAGATAAGGGAAAGAGAAGACACACAGAAATTATACAGGTTCCTTCTCAATGTGAGAAGTAGTCCTGTCCCCTTGTGTCCAACAAGAGAGTTTCACTATAATCAAGTTCTGATTACAATTGCTCAATCACTAAGAAAGAGACTTCCAGTTGCTCAATCACAAAGAAAGAGACTTCTATGCTCAACCACCAAGGAAGAGGCTTCCAATGCTCAAGTCACTAAGACAAGAGACTTCCCAATGCTCAAGTCACAAAGACAAGAGGCTTCTGACTCAGACCACTAAGGAGTGAGGTTACAATTGCTTAGTATTCAGACTAAGACTTTAGGGACCAAACTGGTTTACACGTAAAGAAGTTTGGGATGAACACTTGATCAAATATCAGAGGTGTTCTCTAAATACAACACAGGTTAAGACTCTTAACCTTAAGAAATTCCTAAGTTACAAGGACTGAAGAATTTCTAAGAGTTTTGAACTATGACAGTTTTACACAGAAAACAGGGCAGAGTTTCAGCTTATGCGTTTCAAAGAGTCTTCAACATTTTCTTCTTCAAATCTCCCTCCTTTTATAGATGAAAATAGAGCTGTTGGAGATTTGCTGGAAATCAGGAATTTAGCCGTTGCAATTTGGACTAGGTTGCTGCAAATGTGTGCTGCACTTTTTCTGTCAGAACAGGGCAGGTGCCACTTTTGAATTGGCCCACCATAAAAACTGGAGAATGTTTGGTTCAGGGGAACAACTGTTCCATTGAGTTGTTCTGACATTTCCAAGCATTAAATGCGCACAGTACTGATCAGAATCCATGCCACATCAACTTCAGAAGCTTCTGAGTGAACAGTGATCAGAAGCTGCTTCAGTTGTACGGATCAGAAGCTGGTCTTCAGATGTTGACCTTGCGTTGACTTCTTCAGAGGCACCAGACTTCAGAAGCTTCACTCCTTCAGGACCTCTTCAGAAGCTCTTTCTTCAGGAGCACTTCTTCAGGACCAGTTTCTTCTTAGCCTTGCAACCTTGCTTCTTGGCTTTCCTTCTTGCTCTTTAGCTTTTTCTTCATAACCATTATTAATCAATACTTGATAAGCATGTGGTTCTGAAACACTTGAACAAAGCATTAGCATATAACCAATTTTCTCTTTAATACCTTGTTATCATCAAAACCATAAAGAGAGATATGTTTACACGTAAATGTTTCAACAATCTCCCCCTTATTATATGAGAGACTTGTTAAACACATTTTGTTCCAACAATCTCCCCCTTTTTGATGATGACAAACATAAGTATTAAAACAGAAAATTGTTGTTAACTTAATTAACAAGTTAACTGCAGGGTGAGGTTTGTAAGCTCCCCCTGAGTCTGATCCAAGTTAATTAAGTTCAGTTAAAAACACAAATGTGAAAATTTCAGAATTGTTGTTAAGTGTAATTAACAATCTGACTTCAGGAGAGGTTTGTAAGCTCCCTTAGGTCTGACAATCCTCAAGGTTAGGTTTGTAAGCTCCCCTTGATTTTTATCCATGTTAATTAAGCTTAACTTAAGACAATATGGTGAAATTTACACTCAGAATTCAAAATGACTTGTTGACTTCAGGTTCTGAGGTTTGTAAGCTCTCCCCCTAAGTCTGATAATCCACAGGATGAGTTTTGTAAGCTCCCTGAGTCTTATCCAAGTTATTTTAAATTCTTTTTACTCACTAAGAGTTATATATCTCACAGAATATATCAGAGCTAGATTTTTACTTCAAATCAGTTCTCATAAGTTAAATGTATCAGAGCTAGTCAGAAATGTATCAGAGCTTAACTTAGCTTATCTGATCAGTATCAATTGTATCAGAACTTAATCCTAACAATTGTATCAGAGCCTTATCAGAGCTTTAATAGGCTTAGCTTCTGACAATTTTAACTTATTTGAGCTCAGGTGCTTTTAATACTTGTTTTACTTTTCTCCCCCTTTTGTCATCAACAAAAAGTAGCACTTTCTCCTCTTAAGACAGAAGAATTTCTCCCCCTTTGTCAAGAGAGTTGAAAAGTATCTGTATCAGAGCAGAAATGGATTTGAAAAGAGTTTGAAAACAGTTATCAAAGCAGTTCAGTTTCCCCTTTTTAAAAGAGTTTGAAAGCAGTTCTGACACCAAGTTTGACAAAATATTCAAAAGGATGCAGAATTTGGGAGGGGTTGAACTAACCAAGATTGTGAGATATTTGTGCAATCATATGGATAACCAAGTAGCCAGGATAATTATCAGAGCCTACTTGATTTACAATGAGTATATGACTTGCAATAAAAATAGAATGCTGTTCAGAAGCAGAAAAAGTTTGGAGCTTCTGATCAGGTCATTCTGTGTTCAGACATGACTTGTTCAGTACAAACTGGTTCAGCATCAGAGCAAAACAACCAGTTGTTTTCAGTATCAGAGCAAAAGCTTTTCAAGAAGAGTTCAGTATCAGAGCAATTCTGAGTTTGCTTTAAAGAGATATATCAGAATCTGATACCAATTGAGGATTTATCTCAGAGTCTGATACCAGTAAAGAGGTTTTAATTCAGAGTCTGATACCAAAAAAAATTTCTAAAGACTGATACCAAGATGAAAAGAGTTCTAGAAACTGAACATGTCTGAAACACTTTGGGCTTTTAAAATGTGTCTGTGCCAAGCATTTTAAAAATAAACTGATACCAACTTGAAAATGGTTTGTTAGGCAATTTTAACAATGAGTATCAGAGCATAAAAACACATTTTTACTTGATGACTTTGGGAGGAATATAGTCTAAACTTTCAAAGCTTTAATCATCATTGCCCATAACTATACTTACCAGATACTGACCAACATTAGAATTTTATCAGATTCAGAAGTCAGAAAATCCAGGTTCTGATCCTTCAGACTCTGAGGTTTTTCAGGCTTAACTTTAGTCAAACTCTCAGAAGGTGAGTGTTTGATAAGTCTTAGCTTATGACAAACGCAGAATCAAGGAATACATTCAGATTCAAGCACATTTTTCAAGAGATAAAATGCATGTTCAGATTCTTTTTAATAAAATTGAATCTATCTTCTGTTAGGGGTTTTGTGAATATGTCAGCCCATTGATGATCAGTATCAATGAATTGAATATCCAAAACACCCTTCTGAACATAATCTCTTATAAAATGATGTTTTATTTCTATGTGCTTGGCTCTAGAATGCAGAATTGGATTTTTAGACAGACATATAGCAGCAGTATTATCACAGTAAATAGGAATATTGTCTGCATGAATCTGATAATCCTCTAATTGATGTTTCATCCAGAGCAGTTGTGTGCTACAACTTGCAGCTGAGATGTATTCTGCTTCTGCTGTTGACAAAGCAATGGTTGCTTGTCTCTTGCTGGCCCAGGATATCAGATTCTCACCAAGAAACTGACAGTTTCCACTGGTGGATTTTCTTTCAATCCTGTCCCCAGCATAGTCAGCATCACAGAATCCAACTAGCTTATAATTTAGAGATTTCTTATACAGAAGTCCCAAATTAGTTGTTCCTTTCAGATACCTGAAGATTCTCTTGACAGCAGTCATATGAGATTCTCTAGGATCTGATTGGAATCTAGCACACAGACATACACTAAATAAAATATCTGGCCTAGAAGCAGTTAAGTATAGGAGAGAACCTATCATACCTCTGTACAGCTTCTGATCTACCTTAGTGCCATTGTCCTCTTTGCTTAAAGTGCAGGTGGGATGCATTGGTGTTGACATCAGCTTGCAATCATCCAACTGGAACTTCTTCAGAAGCTCCTTGATGTATTTTGACTGATGAACATACACACCTTCTTTGCATTGGTTGATTTGAATTCCCAAGAAGAATTTCAGCTCACCCATCATGCTCATTTCAAATTCATCCTGCATTAACTTAGAAAATTCCTTGCAAAGGGAGGCATTAGTAGAACCAAATATGATATCATCAACATAGATTTGTACAATTAAGATTTCTTTCTTAACAGTTTTTCTAAAGAGTGTATTGTCAACTTGACCTCTTACAAAACCATTTTGAGTTAAGAAGTTGCTTAGTCTTTCATACCAAGCTCTGGGAGCTTGTTTCAGACCATACAAAGATTTCTTAAGTTTAAAAACATGGTTTGGATATTTTACATCTTCAAAACCAGGAGGTTGTTTGACATACACTTCTTCAGAAATCACACCATTTAAGAAAGCACTCTTAACATCCATTTGATACAAGATGATATCATGATTAATAGCATAAGAAAGAAGTAACCTGATTGCTTCCAGTCTTGCTACTGGAGCAAAAGTTTCAGTGTAGTCTATTCCTTCTTGCTGGCTGTACCCTTGAGCTACTAATCTAGCCTTGTTTCTGATCACTTCTCCTTGTTCATTGAGCTTGTTCCTGAACACCCATTTTGTTCCAATGATGTTCTTCTGATCAGGTCTTGCCACAAGATCCCATACATCATTCCTTTGGAACTGGTTCAGCTCTTCTTGCATTGCTACAATCCAACCATCATCACCAAGTGCTTCATCAGTGGTTGTTGGCTCAATCATGGATAACAAACCAAGCATGGACTCATTCTGAGTGAATGCTGATCTTGTCTTCCTTGGACTGTTCTTGTTTCCAATGATTAACTCCTCAGGATGTGAAGACTTGTACTTGAATGAGGTTCTGAGTGGATTAGCTTCTGAAGGGCCACCAGGGATTTGTTCAGAACTATGCTGATCTTGATTAGTATCAGGAGTAGTGTCATTGCTGGAGAGTTTCTCAGAGTCTTCATTGTTTTCAGCTTCTGTACCTTCATCAGAACCTGAACTGGATTCAGCTTCTGAAGGTTCCTCTGAGATTCTGACATCTGCAAAACTCTCAACCAGCTCTGGTATTTCACTACCAGGCTTCTTATCATCAAACCTAATGTGTATAGCTTCTTCAACAACATGTGTTTCAGAATTATACACTCTGTATGCCTTAGATCTCTCTGAGTATCCTAAAAAGGTACCCTTTTGAGCCTTGGCATCAAATTTCTTTAGGTAGACCTTATTGTTTAGTATGTAACATGTGCAACCAAACTGATGAAAATAAGAAATACTTGGTTTTCTTCCTTTAAATAATTCATATGAAGTCTTATTCAGAATAGGTCTGATGTAGATCCTGTTTTGAATATAACATGCTGTGTTTACAGCTTCTGCCCAAAAGTACTTAGCAATTTTTGATTCATGGATCATGGTTCTGGCCATCTCTTGTAAAGACCTGTTCTTTCTCTCTACAACTCCATTTTGTTGTGGAGTTCTAGGAGATGAGAACTCATGGAAAATTCCATGATCTTCACAAAAGTTTTCAAAAGGTTCATTTTCAAATTCACCACCATGATCACTTCTGATTTTCAAAATTTTCAAATCAGTTTCTGTTTGTACTTGTTTGCAGAATTTGAAAAACACATCATATGTTTCATTTTTGGTTCTAAAGAATTTAACCCAAGTCCACCTACTATAATCATCAACAATAACAAGTCCATACTTCTTCCCATTGATTGAGGCTGTTCCAACAGGACCAAACAAATCAATGTGAAGGAGTTCTAGAGGTTTAGAGGTGGAAACAATGTTCTTTGGTTTAAAAGAAGTTTTAGAAAACTTTCCAATTTGGCATGCACTGCACAGTGCATCTGAGTGATAATCAATTTGGGGCAAGCCTCTGACCAGCTGTAACTTGCTAAGCTTGGAGATGAGTCTCCAGTTAGCATGTCCCAGCCTTTTGTGCCAGACCCACCTCTCATCACTCACAGACAGAAGGCAAACTACCTTCTGCTGAACCAATTCAGAAAAATTAATTTTATAAACATTGTTTTTCCTGCTGCCTCTGAACACTACAGACTTGTCTTTGCTACTGATTACAGTGCAGGTGTTCTTATTAAACAGGACTTCATAATTACTATCACATAATTGACTTATGCTAAGTAAATTATGTCTAAGTCCATCTACCAGCCAAACATTATCAATGTACAGGGAAGAATTACCTATCTTACCAGTACCAATGATCTTTCCTTTCTGACTTCCTCCAAATCCCACAGTTCCTCCCTCTTTCAGAGTCAGGGTTTGGAACATAGACTTGTCCCCTGTCATATGATGCGAGCATCCACTGTCCAGGTACCAGGACCTTCCCTTTTCTTTGGATGACAAGCATATCTGCAATTGAGATAATTTCTGACTTAGGTACCCAGATTTTCATGGGTCCTTTGGGGTTAGTCTTGAAAGGTTTTGGCTTCTTGTGTTTGAAGTTATGGTATTCAGACTTGTTCTGATACTTTGGATATGAGTCCTTGTATTTAGAATAAGTCTGAGTTTCAGAACCTGAGTGCTTCAGAACCTGAGTTCTCAAAGGTTTGGACTCAGACTTCTTCAGAACCTGAGACTTGGAGGTCTTTGGTTCTGTTTTGTTCAGAGTCTGACCTTTTGAGTGCTTTGGTTCTGATCTCTTCAGAATTCTAACTTTGTTTACTTCAGGCACAAGGCAAGCTTCAGTTTTGCCTTTCTTAACACAGTTTGAAGCAGAAAACTGATTTGTTTGCTTTGGCTTGCTTTGTCTAACATTCTGAGATTGAAAATGTTTTGCATTGACTGGTTTAACAAATTTTGAAGTTTTAATAGACCCAGTCTTAGAAAAATTTGAATCAGTTTTATTCAGATTCTGAGACTTACCAGTCTCAGGTTCTGAACACTTCAGATTCTGAACATGTTTAAGTTCAGAGTCTGATTTCCTCTTACTCTTAGGCTTAGGACCTTTTGGCTTAGATTTAGGCAAGGTTTTAACAGTTGCCTTCATCTTACCCTTAGGCTCAGAAGCTTCAGAGTCTGAGTTGTTCAGGACTTCTGACTTAGTCTCAGATTCTGATACTTTCAGTTTCTCAGAATTATCAGAAGCAGGCACAAAACAAATACTATTGCCTTTTAAAATATTTTCAGAACATGAAGGTGAGTTTAAATCATTTGAAGGTTTGAATAAATCATAGCCAATGCCTTCACCTTTGTTTCTGATCATATTATACATCATGGAGGCAATTTTAGTTCTGTTGAATCCAGTTAACATGAAATCCTGAAGAGCTATTTCCTGATCATTAGGAACCTCTTCAGATTTCTTATGAGCCTCCTTCTTAAGTTCTTCAACTACTTCATCATATTCAAATAATTGACTCTGTAGTTGAAGATTTTCTTTAGACAGCAAGTTAGTTTGATTTTTCAAAGATTTAATTTCTTTTAACTTGCTTTTAAGATGGCTCATGAGATCATTAACTGTTTCAATTAAATCAGATCTAGAGAGTTCAGAATATACCTCATCTTCTTCATCAGAATCTGAACATGATTCTGCATCAGAAGATGCAATTGCCATCAGGGCCAGGTTTGCTTCTTCCTCATCAGATTCTGACTCATTATCCAGATCATCCCATGTTGCCATGAGACTCTTTTTGAGTTTATTTCTGAAGTTGCTGGACTTTGAGCTGAACTTCTTTGCTTTTTCCTTTGATTTTTCCTTCTGAAGATCAGGACAATCAGCAATGAAGTGGCCAGGCTTTTTGCAGTTGTAGCAGCTCTCTTTCTGGACATCTCTTTTTGAACCAGAACCAGATCCTCTGAAGTTACTGCTTCTGTTAGAGAATTTTTTCTTTCTATTCATCAGATACTGAAGTCTTTTAGAAATCATTGCAAGCTCATCAGCATCTGAATCTTCATCAGAATTTCCCTCAGGAAACTCTTCTTCAGATTCAATTGCTTTCAAAGCTTTAGCAGGTTTTCTTTTAGACTTCAGAGCCAATGTTTTTGGTTCTCTAACAGGCTCATCCTCATTGAGTCCCAGTTCATGCACTTTGAGTGAGCTTATAAGATCTTCAATACTTAAAGTATTTAGATCTTTAGCTTCCTCAATGGCAGTCACTTTAGGTCTCCATTTGGATGGCAGACTTCTAAGGATTTTATTCACATGATCAGCTGTGGTATAACTCTTCTTCAGAATCTGAAGTCCAGAAACCAGAGTCTGAAATCTTGAGAACATAGTCTCAATATTTTCATCCTCTTTCATTCTGAACAATTCATATTGCTGAACAAGTATGTTTGCCTTAGCTTCTCTAACCTTCTGATTACCTTCATAGTTAGAGCAGAGGGATGTGAATATTGCTTTTGCAGTGGACTTGTCACTTAGCTTCTGATACTCAGTGTGAGGCAAGGAGTCCACAATGATACCTCTGACATGATGATGCTTCCTATAGATCTTTCTTTCAGCATCACTCAGAGTTCTCCTGTTGACAGCAACACCTTCTTCATCTACAGGTATTGAGATTCCATCTTCAATAATATCCCATAGAGTATCATCAATCCCAATAATGTGACTATACATTTTGCTCTTCCACCAAGAGAATTTTTCTGGGTCACCAGTAAACATAGGAGGTTTATTGTGTGACCTAGACTTCTTTTCTTCAGTATTATAGTCATATTGAACACTTCTTTGATTTCTGGGAGATGGTGGAGGTGACTCACTTGTTGAGGCCATGTTTTTCTCAGGATCCTACTGACACACTGTTAAGTGTTAATATCAGAACCGGAGCTCTGATACCAACTGAAGGTGAGAAAAACAAACACACAAGAAGGGGGGGGTTGAATTGTGTGACTCTAAAAACTTGTTCCTTTTTTTTTTTTTTCAAAACTTAAGTCAGGTTCAGAAGCTGATTAGAGTCAGTTCTGAACAGCTTATCAGAAGTTATGCAGCGGATACAATAATGAAAAGAGATAAGGGAAAGAGAAGACACACAGAAATTATACAGGTTCCTTCTCAATGTGAGAAGTAGTCCTGTCCCCTTGTGTCCAACAAGAGAGTTTCACTATAATCAAGTTCTGATTACAATTGCTCAATCACTAAGAAAGAGACTTCCAGTTGCTCAATCACAAAGAAAGAGACTTCTATGCTCAACCACCAAGGAAGAGGCTTCCAATGCTCAAGTCACTAAGACAAGAGACTTCCCAATGCTCAAGTCACAAAGACAAGAGGCTTCTGACTCAGACCACTAAGGAGTGAGGTTACAATTGCTTAGTATTCAGACTAAGACTTTAGGGACCAAACTGGTTTACACGTAAAGAAGTTTGGGATGAACACTTGATCAAATATCAGAGGTGTTCTCTAAATACAACACAGGTTAAGACTCTTAACCTTAAGAAATTCCTAAGTTACAAGGACTGAAGAATTTCTAAGAGTTTTGAACTATGACAGTTTTACACAGAAAACAGGGCAGAGTTTCAGCTTATGCGTTTCAAAGAGTCTTCAACATTTTCTTCTTCAAATCTCCCTCCTTTTATAGATGAAAATAGAGCTGTTGGAGATTTGCTGGAAATCAGGAATTTAGCCGTTGCAATTTGGACTAGGTTGCTGCAAATGTGTGCTGCACTTTTTCTGTCAGAACAGGGCAGGTGCCACTTTTGAATTGGCCCACCATAAAAACTGGAGAATGTTTGGTTCAGGGGAACAACTGTTCCATTGAGTTGTTCTGACATTTCCAAGCATTAAATGCGCACAGTACTGATCAGAATCCATGCCACATCAACTTCAGAAGCTTCTGAGTGAACAGTGATCAGAAGCTGCTTCAGTTGTACGGATCAGAAGCTGGTCTTCAGATGTTGACCTTGCGTTGACTTCTTCAGAGGCACCAGACTTCAGAAGCTTCACTCCTTCAGGACCTCTTCAGAAGCTCTTTCTTCAGGAGCACTTCTTCAGGACCAGTTTCTTCTTAGCCTTGCAACCTTGCTTCTTGGCTTTCCTTCTTGCTCTTTAGCTTTTTCTTCATAACCATTATTAATCAATACTTGATAAGCATGTGGTTCTGAAACACTTGAACAAAGCATTAGCATATAACCAATTTTCTCTTTAATACCTTGTTATCATCAAAACCATAAAGAGAGATATGTTTACACGTAAATGTTTCAACAATCTCCCCCTTATTATATGAGAGACTTGTTAAACACATTTTGTTCCAACAAGATTAACCCTAAATTCTTAGAGGAATTTGAAGAGGAGTTAGGAACTAAATGGAACTTGATAGATAGCCAGGGAAATTCACATTTTGTGGTGTTTAATGGAGATTATGCCAGACCACTACTAACTGATGGATGGAGTGGCTTGAGGAACTTTTATAAATTTGATGGTCAAAAACAGGTTTTTCTTAACTATGTTGGAAGAGATCGCTTTTTCTCTGTCATTGGAAAATCATGTGAGGAATCTGATATGGTTCCATCCTTTCATAGTTTAAGCACAAAGCCTGATAAATCTGTCTTCTTTGAGATCACTCTTGATCACCTTGACATATCTCACCCATCACATTTAGTTGAGTTTCAAAACCATACTTATTTTATTATCAATATTTTGTGACTATCATATTGATATGTATTTTAACCATAATTTTCATTTTTCTCTCTTTTGTTTAGATCATTAGCCAAGACTTTGAGAAATTCCTTTCGGACAGTGATTTTGATCATCTCATTCTGTGTGTGGAGATCATAACTCTCCAAGATCTATGTGTGAAATCAGATTTCGCAATCAGTATCAGATTTTCTCAATACTTGAACTAGGATGGGAATCTTTCTGCCTTCAAAATGGATTCCAGGCAGGAGACACAATCCGTTTTAAGTTCTTTGAAGGAATTTTCAGCTACTTTGTGCATGTATTCAAGATTGCTCCTTAGGCTTCTACAATATCAATCCTAATCTCTTTTGCTTTGTTTAGTTATCAAATTAAGTTTCAGTTGACTATGAAACATCTATGTCTGTCTTTGATTTCACATGTTATGTTTTGTTCCTTATGATCTATCAATCTAAGTCTTTATCCATGTTTTATTCAAAGTGAAATCCAGTTGATCCTGTTGGTAATTATATGGAGTTTTAACTTTCTGAGCATTATAAAGCAAACTAAATGCTACACGAAAAATGTATAACATTCAAGTATACTAGTGTTATATATCCTGAAGTAATCAATATGAAATTTCAATTTTAATCAAACCATGAACAAGATATGAATATACATGTAAAGTGAAGCTATACTTTTCGAAATAATCATGTTTTATCTACAATTTTGAAAAGTTAGATTGATACATATCTTATGGACCCTTTTCAGAAGTTTAATTTTGGTTGGGAACAAATATATAAGGTATGCTGCATAATATATAGATCAGACATATATATTGGCAGGAAAAGTAATAGATCTTTATTCCTTATATACAAATCTTAAAACGTCAATGCAATTAAAAAATAAGTTTCAACACTCACTTAATTTACACATGTTCAAATATTCAAACAAATTAACTGTAAATATAAATGGAAACAATTTGGTCACAAATGTGTTGTCGTCAAGGTTTTGTTACTCCCTATATCCTATCATTGAAATTTTTATAGAACTTCTAAAGATTGCCCTGTTCATTTTGCCCAGTTCCTTTTCATTTTTTAGGCAATTCCTTTTCATTATTCTTTTTTCTTTATGTTACCACATATCAGTTCTTTTTCTTTTTTT
This sequence comes from Medicago ruthenica, assembly GCA_018208015.1. NCBI lineage: Eukaryota > Viridiplantae > Streptophyta > Magnoliopsida > Fabales > Fabaceae > Medicago > Medicago ruthenica. The sequence goes on along the minus strand of CM031373.1, from coordinate 105,399,591 downwards.
ATAGATTTAGCAGCCCTTGCAAACTTTTGTATATTGTTTTCTTTTTATTAAAGTATTTTCTATGATTTATCATTTTTATTGTGTTTATTTTCACGTTTGATTACTTTCACAGAGTTTAATTTATGACTTTCATTCCATATTTATTTTTGTTGATTCAAACTGAATATTTCTAATTTACTTTTTTTTAGATTTTGCATGTCGATCACTCTCAATCATCACTTAGTTTGATTGTTTCTATGACTTTGAATGTAACTCTAAAATTAATAATACAACCAGTTTGATACTTATATATGAAACTCTACAAAATCCGTGCCTTGTACGATTTGATAGTTATATATGAAGCTCTACAAAACCCGTGCATCGCACGAGTTAAAGTCTAATTTAACTTGATTTTAATGTTGAAAACAAAAAATTATATTGACTTGATAAAAACCACACAAACCGATCCAACCCAAACCGCATTGGTTTGGTTTGATTTGGTTCGGATTTTATTTTAGAAGTCAACCGAACCAAACAAAACCGCATGTTTTTTTATATTGCAGGTCGGATGACTTTTAGTCTCAAAACCGAATCAAACCACACCGCAAACACCCCTACCCTAAAGTATCCTCAAGACTTGGATCCTTTGTAGACCGATGAATTACCTAACTAGAATTAATTTTGTTGCTAAGAAAATCTTACTATAGTTCATCTAATTGGAAGAAATATCTTATTGACGTTAACTTGGTTGTTAAGAAAATTATGACTATAATTTTCTCTTATTAGAAGAAAGACCTAACTATTCTTGACTATTGACCCGACGATTAACTTGATTATAATAACAGTATAAATATAACCAAATGGACGACTCTAAGAATTGATCTTGAGTTCTTTTTATGAGGAGAGTCATGTTGTCAACTTTTTCAATACTATGTTGGTTCAAATATTGTTTTTAAAGAGATTTTGATTTTGTAGAATATGTAAAAAAAAAAAATCTTTTAAAATAAATAAGTTAATTTAAACACACGACATTTTGTTGTTATTTAGTTCAAAGAGTATAGTAGTAAAACTCGCATACACTAAGTGCTAAGAAATGGAGAATTGCATGTTTGAATATAGACTTATCGAATCCACACTCCATCATTTCATATGTCTTTACAATATTTTATGATATGAATTGCACTTATGTGACACTATGTCGAAAAAATATCATTGAATAAATTTGGAAAATAAGTCAAATGTATGTTTAATTAATTGATTTCAGAAAGACATTTTTGTAGTTTTAAAAAAATAACAAAATTATAACAATTTATTCCTGCAGACCCGATAAACATTTCCAAACAAGCACTAAATCCAGATGAACAAGGCAATCCTTGGCTTTTGCACTACAAGTTCTTATCTATCCGCGTTCTTTATCTGATGTTGATTGCCCAACCCTACCATGCCCTTGCTATGATACACAATGTAGATCCACACTCACTTTTTGTTAGTAACATATGTGTACTCAGTTTTTTTTTGTCCTTCTTTTTTTTTATATCAATCAAGGTTGACACAATAAGGCACCTAATCTAGATAAGGACCATATGGTTTTGCCTACGTGAGGTAAATAGATAAAATCAAAGATTTTTTAAAACTCTACTCAGCTAAAAATGAAAAGGTTGTATCCAGCTAAACAAATCCTCTGGGGCCTAATACTTTAAACAAATAAAAATAATATAATAATATTTTTGATGTTATTATTATGATAAGATTTTATTAGTAATTGTTGAAAACCCTCCTTATTTACTCTTCTAAAGATTTAACAATTTTGATCTATAAAAATATTTGAGTGTAAATTTATGTAGTGATTATATATTTTAATAGTTATATCACACACAAATTTTGTTCATTTTAACCTCCAATCTTTTAGCTTGCATTGAGATAAAGCTTGCATTGAGATAAGTCAGAATCAGATGATAAATCTTTAAATAAGTTATATTATAACATGTTATATCAAATTTTAAAAAGGTTAAATCATTAGATCTAAAAAAAGTGACATGTAACAAGTTAGACTTCAACCTTAAGTTCTTATAGAACAAATTAAATTAGATATCTTTATCTTTATAATACTAAATGTTAAGTAGTGTTGCCCTAACCCTAATGATGAGCCATAATTTTTAGTTTTAAAAAAAATTATAAAAAAACTTCTGGTGAAAATCGAACCAGGTACCACATGCTTCCAATTGACAACTTTTACCACCAAAGTACCGATGTTTTTTTATAACATGTGATTGCTTCAATGGTATGTACTCAACACAAATCTCGGGTCTTCTTTCTTTCAATCTCACAATCCCTAAATCATTTCTCACTCACTTTTATTCTCTCATCATCATGCAATTGAATCAGGTAGCACATGAAAATGTCATTTTTTTAAGAGTCACTAACATCATTGCAATTCTTTTTTATAGCAGTTCCTATTCATTATTAGCGGTTCCTTTTCATTATTATTTTTTCTTTCAATTACCACACAACGATTCCTTTTTATTATTTTTTTTTCTTTCGGTTACCACATATAAGTTCCTTTTCTTTATTTTTTTTCTTTCGATCACCACATAGCAGTTTCTTTTCCTTTTCATTTTTATAGATTTAACAGCTGTTATGACCAATTTCTTGGTGCAAGCTTTTGTATATATTTTTTTCTTTTGATTTGTCATTTTTATTGCAATTCATCTTTTGTTTTTGTTACTTTTTGAGGTAGTTTGATAACATAATACTGAATGTAACTATAAAAGTAATAATATAGCCAATTTTATAGTTATATATGTAGCTCTACAAAACTCGTACATCACACGAGTTAGAGTCTAATATTTAACAAAAATCTTGTTAGGTCTAACCTACTTCCACCCATCTCTCCCAATATATGTTAGTAAGACTTTCGATAAACGAGTATATCACTTTTACTCAAGCTATCAACTTCAATGCTACCATTGTTGTATTGCGATGGGTCCTAGTAAAAAAAGATTGGATAACTGTCACGTAAAGTTAAGAACAATAACAAAAACGAGTGAAACATTACTACATCTTCACACACAACTTTAACCTAGGCTTTTTGAAGAAAAACCTTAACCTAACTTAATTATAATCAATCACAATTTCTAGATAATTTCATAAAAAAATGAAAAAACAATTTTCTATTTTCATTTCCAAATGGTGCAATATTCACGAGTATAACTTTACGAGATTGCAATCACTTTCCAACTTTGTAACCTCGCTTATCATTTTAGTTGCTAACTTTCTTCGTTGCCAACTGCACTTGCCACTGAATAAATTCATCCACCCATAAGAAGGAACACATCTATTTTGCTCATGAATTAAATTGTCTAAATTTAATTGTTTCATCAATGCATGTTTTTAAAAAAAAGTCACAAGTTTTTCACTTTAGAAATAAAATCAATAGTTTCAACAACTTTTTTCATAAGCAGTTTCAATCATATTTTTTAAAAAAAGAATATATAAAAACTGAGGATTTTGCTTCTTTTTTTTTGAAATAGAATAGAGGTAGTTTACGTATTATTTAAAGATATATTCATGATACCAAAAAAAGAGTAAAGTAGAAAGAGAGATGGAAGACATATCACCCTTTCTAAATGCATGCATGCTATAATTTCCCTATAAAAAAGAGAAGAAAAAGCCATTTAATAGTAATAAATTAATAATAATGCAGCTAAAGGAAACTCACACCTACACCTACGGGCAAGGAACGCCTAGAAAAGAAAACTCAAGGGTTGGTCATGTGTGTGTTTTGCTTCCCCTCTCATCACTAGGGGGCATAATAATTTTACAAAAATAAAAACATTTGATTCTCTAAGAACAAACTTATCATCCCCAAGCCAGTTGAGGCAAGGGGTATCTAGAAAGAGAGAGGGAGGAAGGAGACTCTTTATCCTAAAAGAGATTTTTTTTTCCTTCTCTCTTTCTTGTTTTGTTTTCGATCGATTTATTGTCATTTTCTCCTCTCATCACTCGGGATATAATAATTCTACGAACATAAAAACATTTGGTTCCCTGGAAACAAACTTATCATCCCCAAGTCCGTTGAGGCAAGGGGAATACGCGGAAAGAGACAGAGGGAAGAGACTCTCTTTATCATAAAAGAAGTTTTTTTTTCCTTATCTCTTTCTTGATATTATTTTTTCCTTTCGATTTCTTGTCAATTTTATGTTGGTATCTCCAACTAATATATAAGTACGTGAAAAAGATAATTTGGCTTCATATAAGACAAGCCATGAGAAAGTTGTGTCCTAATTTTGACAAGGCAGATGGGTTGGATACGGTTCTGGAGGTTCCTATTCCAGAGGAAATGTTGACCAATATGGGCACTACTGGTTTCAATCGTTGGCAGAACTTGAAAACTCTAATGAATAATGCTCAAGTTGCTGATAAGTCATCTGGTCTATCTGCACCCTCAAATAATGAATTCACCGCATTGCTTAAGCTTGTGGGTGCTCCTCTTATTCCTCTTCAGGTTCAATCTGATCATACTTTGACTCGACCCCTTAGAGATTGTTCCATCGTAAGCATTCACTATATATCTACATTTTTTTCTTCTCTTTTATGGAGAATATAAATACTTCAAATGTTAAACGTATAATATGTATATATTGTGAATGATGCATATGGTGCCTATTTGTATGACATACATAGTTCTATTTTATTTTTTCATAAGAAAATGCTAGTGGATAATTTATTAGGAAGAGCGGAAAATATTAGTATCCGGAATTAAACTTTGAACCTCCTATACAGAACTCCTTCGGTATCCCAATTCATATCACTGGACTACTACCCCTTTAGAGTAATTCCTCTTACTATGTTCCAAGCCTAAAAGTCCTAAACATTTAGAGTGCTAAAAACATATATTAACAATGGATGACCATCCACTGTCTGAATTATAAAAATCCTTATATTAGATGTCTTTTTTGAGTCAAATGTTGTTAGGGGAAGAAGGAAATATTAGTAGCAATGATTGAATTGAACTTTGAACCTCTTACATAAAAACTATAGCGAGACTTTCACATGGTTAATTATACACTACATGAATGGAAAGTTACAACATGCATGCATCAATTAATCTGGTTTTATTGATTTCCCTCAAGTTTTATTTTGACAATCCCCCAAGTTATATAAGTTTTACACTCAGGGATTTTGTACTACAGCTACTACAACAAGATGCACTTCAATTAAGTAGTTAATGATATATAGTTTTCATTGAAATGTTTGGGCAGAGAGATTCAATTGGGAAATACATAGTACAACAATATGTGGCAGCAACCGGTGGACAAGGTGCATTGAATTCACTGCAAAACATGTATGCAATGGGAGAAGTTAGAATACATGGTTCGGAGATGCGTCATGGTGCCGATGATAACAGCGTTAATTCAAGAGGCAAAGCTGAAGTAGGAGGTTTCGTGCTATGGCAAAACAATCCAGATTTATGGTGCTTGGAATTGGTAGTCTCTGGTTTTAAAATTACTGCTGGTAGTAATGGCAAAGTATCCTGGAACCAATCCTCTTCTCAACCTTTTCATTCTAACAGAGGCCCTCCTAGACCCCTTCGTCGCTTCTTCCAGGTAACAATATGCATATTCCATTTATTTGTTTATTTATGAAACTACTAAAGTATATATTGTGTTGTGTCTATGAGTTAGGATTTTACTTCGAGGTTAATATAGAGTTAAATGTTGTTAGTAAATTCAGATGTTTGTGATTTGTTTTAATTGTTGGCATGTTAACTATTATCAGGGGTTGGACCCAAGGTGTACGGCTAACTTGTTCCTAGATGCTGAATGTGTAGGGGAGAATGAAATTAACAATGATGTGTGTTTCATACTAAAATTACAAACAGAACAACACATCCTCCAAGCACAAAGCACCTCCAACACTGAAATTGTAATGCACACAATATTGGGTTACTTTAGCCAACGCACAGGACTACTTGTCAAATTTGAGGACACTAAGTTGGTGAGAATGAAGACTGTTAAAGGAAAAGACTCAGTATTTTGGGAAACAAACATCGAGTCTACGATTGATGATTATAGATGTGTTGGTGGCATTAACATAGCTCATGGTGGGAAGACAATTTCCACGCTTTATAGGTATGGTGCGGCACATAATCACAAACAAATGATTGAGGAAACATGGAGTATTGAAGAAGTTGATTTTAACATTTTTGGATTGTCTATGGATTGTTTTCTTCCTCCCTCAGATCATGAGAGAGAACAACACGATGTTGCAGAGCATACAGTGTGAATGAGTTAGGATTTTGCTTCAGCTTCTCTCAACTCCTCAATCTGTAGGAAGTGTACATACAATATAGACAAGTATAGGTGAATCAAAAGTTTTTGTACATTGTCCTATACTTGGAAGGTCCAAAATTTATCTTCTTGAAGGAGAATTTTTTGTTGACATATAAAATACATTTTTTATTCTACCGAAAACAAAAACCATGACTCCATGTCTTTGAGAGAATAAGGAAGGATAGAAAAGAAAATAAGAAAACTGAGAGAGATATATAATGGTTTTTGTTTAGAAGAAGATATACAAAAAGTGAAAGCAGAGCACAAAAAAAAGTTTAATAATAGAATATAACAAACTATTAAAGCTTACAAATTTTAAATTATTAAATAGTTACTAAAATACTTACTTAATGGTTTTCTTTCAATCTATATCTTCTTTACTATATTTCGAGCTGTGTATTGCTTCAATTTTGCAAGCCAACTTCATTGGACACGAAACATGGGTAAAATTCCACATTTGTTTTGATCATATAAGCTCGATAACTACTCATATAAGCTAGTAAAAAAATTAATCAAACAGATTTATTTTGACCACATAAGCTTATATGCTATAAATTACTTGTTATGTTATAAACTCAAATATCAACCTTGTCAAAGAAAGCTTTCATGTCTCGCATGCGAGTTCCCCCTCACACTTGCGAGAAAACAACTATATCCATCTCACATTTTTAAGAAACCTCAAAAATTGTATGTTAGGATGGAACAAATCTATATTTTTGTGAGGAAGCACACATTAGGACGGAGTAAAAACTGGCTTTTTTTATGTGTACTACAGTCAAAATGATTTTGGGTGGGATAAGTTCCTACCCACTTGAGATGCTATGTGCCAACCCGATTAGGCCTAACCACTTTTGCCACTACGACTTAAATACTACTATGGGGTGAGTGTGTGATAGAGAGAGATGTTGCTATTATTATTTCAACTGTGGGGATACACCTAAACCTCTCACAAGTCACAAATACTGATTCATTCTCGTGCCTTGTTCCTGTGAAAGCCCCTTCCAAAGTACATAGAAAGCAATGACGCATGCAAGTGCTGCTGGCAAGAGGCACTACAAGTTATGTGCCTTGGCTGCAATTGTCCTTATAGCTCTTTGGTCTATTTTCACAGGCTCTATCACCCTCAAATGGTCCAGAAACAACCTCAATCCATTCTCTGATGACTTGGATTCTATGATTCTTGATGATCTAGATGTGTTGGTACCCAATAATACATAATTTAACGTTGTTCATTCATAAGCAGTGGTCTTCATGAATCATTACAAGCTAACATTGTGTTTTGTTTATGTTTTGATCTTTCAATTGAGAAATAGGAAGTGGAGGAGAGGGAGAAAGTGGTGAGGCACATGTGGGATGTGTACACTCGCAGTCATAGCAACTCCATTGGATTACCTCAGTTTTGGTTGGAAGCTTTTGAAGCTGCTTATGAGCACTTGGTCAGTGATGTTCCAGCAGTTCGAGACGCCGCTGTTTCAGAAATCGCCAAGATGTCACTAGCACTGCGCTCACACATTTTACACCAACATCCTCTTCAACTTCAATCACCACCGGTAAACTAAGATCACATAGTTCTCTGTTTCATTGTTATATAAGAAAAATAAATAAAATTATCATAGTTGCACAGTGATTAAATAAGAGAAAATTTATGTTTTTACTTTTCATGGTTGACATGTGCAGAGCAGCAGGAGATCAAGAAAACTTAAGCAAGCTAAGGGTCAGAGCGAATTTGGATCATTATGAAGACCATGCATTTCAAAATAATCCCTTCCCTTCCTTATAATGCTATCTCCCAAATAAATGTTTCTATACGACTATATAGGTTTCTAAATTTGAATTAAAGTAGCTACTTGAGTAAATATTATCAATGTAGAAGAACTGCTACTCATTGTGGTAAAAAAAAAAATGCTGATCATTGCATATTTATGTTTGCAATGTCTCTATAAGCGGATTTGCAACTATACACCTGCTAGAGCATGTGACCAGAGACAGAACAGATGAATACTGCATTTAAAATAATGGATGACCAGAAGATTTGCAAGGGATATCATATACTCACTTTAGTTCAGATTCTTTTTAAATCACACGATGACAATCTATTTGAAAAGAAAATATTAGCACAGATGATCTTCAGAACAATAGGCGATCAATAATCCAAAAGACAGTCAATATATATAATATATGGCAAATTCTTATTTTCTCATCAATAACATCATTTTCTTCCTTGGCATGCGTTGGATACCTTGCTTTATCTGTAAACTCAATTCTCACGATATTATCTTATCCGTTTTCATAAATTTTATCAAAACAAATAAAAAGCAATCGAACTGATTTGCTTTAAAGTATTCTCTTATGCCATAGTAGCTCTAATAAATCACTCCAGGGGTGAGCTTGATTCGCTCATTAAAACTCATTTTTGGAAATAACTTTTTCAAAGAAATAAATATTTGAGGTTGAGCTTGTTCAATCATGAAAATTCATTTTTATAAATAACCTTTTCAGGGAAACAATGATGGGAATGGTACTTTTGAAAGAAAAAAAAAATTGGCACGGAGTTTTAACACCCCTAAAAATCACCAAATCGAAGGCTTGCCAAAAGGAAGCTAAAAGAATATGAAACACAAGCAAATTAGTAGTAGAATTAAATTAAGGCTGGCCTTAGATTACAATGACAAAATTGCTTGAGCAGATCCAATTGGTGCTGCTACTTTTGCTGTATTACAAAAATCCTAAAACATAAAATTCATGTACAGGGTATGGACAAAACATATTTACATGTTCCGCAACAACAACCTGTGTTAATGTTAGGTATTAGTCTTCTACTGTCTGAATCTCACCCATCATAATCCGGTTACTAACGACATTGAATCCCAAAACTGAGGCACTAACCTTTTTCCCTTTCTTACCCTTCTTTCCAACTTTTGAGAAGGATCCATCTGTCTGTCCCAGATCCTGTAAATTTATATTTTCAGATATCACACCTCCACCAACTCTCCGATCATTTTGGGTCTGAAAAGCTATTTCCAGAACTTCAGATGGCAGTAAATCCATGTAATTGAGGAATTTATCGATGAATTCATGATCTGGGTCATATGATCCAAGATTTTCTATCAGAAACATCTCTGCTTCGGATCTTGATTGCTTCAAGCAAAATTCTAGGAAACTTGTATCTGCCACCCCAAGAAATATAGTAAAATTGACATTAAAAATGAGATTCAAGTAAAGATAATCTGACCATCAAATGCCTAACCATACCCAGTTAATTCATTTAGGGTACATTTGGGAGGTGGGTTTTGGAGAGCTAAGTATATTTCTTGATATATTTGAAATTTTAAAAAATAAAATAAAAATTGAAGGAACGACATGATAAATTATCATATATAATTTTGATCACTTTTTTTAATCGATGTTAGAAACATTTTATAATTTCTTTAATGTAGAAATTAAAAATAAGTATACCCCTCCAAAACCAAACTCTCAAAGATTGCCTTGGGAGGGGTTGGAATAGCATTTGGAAAAATGTGTCAGATAACCTCTTCAGTCAACCTAAATCTGGATTTAGGTATCAAAATACAAGATTAAAACCAAGTTTGAAATGGTAGGTACCTTTTGTCCCAATAAGCCTCACACATTCATTCTCACACCAAACTCTAAAGTCCTTGGCTTCTGAAAATTTCAAACAGAAAAATAGCTTAGTATCTATCGGCAATCATCATACCAACCAAGCAAAGAACACACACATAAAAGGTAATAAATTAGACAGAACTGGAAAGCAAGTGAAGTTAGAGTTAAAATAAATATGAGCAAGCTTTACCAGAGTTCCTAGTCATGACATCTTTTTTTAATTTCAGCAATGAATGAGAAGAGACAGGTGATGATGACAGCAATCGCTCTGTTGGTTTGCTACTCCCTGATTTTTGACGGTTTAATGATCCAGGTGAATTACCTTTCACGGGAGCATTTTTGGAACCCCAACTCCCCTGGCTTGCAAGTTGAGGGAAATTTGGCCTGCTTATACAAAGACAACAAAATTAATATCGAATCAACTTATCCTCAAAAGTAGATTTTCACACACACACACCACCTAATGTTGCATGTGTTGTGTCACTTCTAAATACACAAATGCTCTCAGATAGAGAGACCATGTCCACGGCAGTATAGAAGTAATAATAAATTTTCTTAGATGTTTCACCCAAGCCTTAAAGTCCTATCATATTTTCATCAAAACTGATAGTTACAAGGAGCTCATTTCTAAGAGACTGGTGTTTAGTTGCACAGTTGCAAAGAATTGCAAACATAGTGTAAAATGAATATACGGCAAACACTAATAGCACTACAAAGAGATAGAAGACTTACTGCTTAGTTTCTAGCTTAGATTGCTCAATTGGACCCCAGAACATGTCATCATCCCCTTTGTATTTTGAATGAGAAGCTTGGGAGTTTATGTGGCTAGAAGATGCAACTTTTGATGGAGCTGAAATTGTCCATGAAGGACCACTACTCTGAGCGGCCTGGGCAGGCTGTGATTTCTGAGGGGTAGTAAATTGGTTTGGGAGAACTGCAAAAGAAGACTTTTTCTCCTGTTCCTTTAGAATGTCCCTTAATGACAGTGGTTTAGGAACCCTACCAGAATCAACTGTCCAAGCTGGAGAAGGAGATGGGCTTGTTGGTTCTCCCTTCCAAAGAACAAAATCTCCCAGAGAGGGTCCTGAAGGTATAGTAGGCAGTTGTTCTTTCTCCTGCAGCACAGAGCGGGAGCTTTTTCCCTTTTCAATGGGACTTGAACTTATTGGTGTTTCACTAGAAGCAACTGGCTTTGAAATCTTAGACCCTGAACCCTTTGATTTTGTAGATTTTTTCCGGCTCCTTTTAGTGTCTTTAGCTTCAATGAAGTCTCCGTCATCAATTGGTTCTAAATGGGGAGCTAAATATTGTGAGAATGATATACTGTCTGGACCTGTGCCATCTCTTCCATTAAAAATCTCCACGTCTTCTGCCAACAGATCATGTAATGGACTTTTCTTGCTCTTGCTATTTTGAGAAGTTTTGCTTTTGACCAGATTTTCGGTATTACCTGCTTCTTTATGATTTTGACCAGACACCTTTGTAGAGTCTGGATTGGCCACAACTCCAACCCAGGGAGTGGTCACACTGTGGGAATTGACAGTAGTAGAAACCTCAATTACAGGCATCTCTGTCTGTGCCTTTTTCTGTTCTTCCTGCTGAATTTCTATTAAAGACTTCGCCTTGAAACCAGGAGCAGGTTTCCAAGCTTTCCCTGAAGGCAATTCAGTATTCTGTGAGGCAATAGGACTAAATGACTTCTCAACGTCACTAACTTCTTGATGAACAACTGCCTTTGTGATGGCAGTTCTGGATAGACTGTCCTCACCGCTTGTTTGTTTATGTGTTTCATAATCTTCTTCATCCCTATTGACTTCCTTCAAATTTTCAGAATCTGAATTCTTTGACTGCTGCAAAGTCGCATTTTTTAGCAATCCCTTTGTTTGACCAGAAGATTGGGATTTTGAAGATTTTTGCTTCTTTGATTTCTTCTCAGTGGCCTTTTTGGGTTCATGCACTTCAATATCTCTTACATCCACCACAGATGGTTCAACATTTGAGATGACTCTTCCACCTAGCTGCCCTTCAACACTATCTGGTTTAAGCTCCACATCCGTACCCAGTTGACCAGCCAGTGGTAACTGAATCTTACAAGATTCAGCCGAAGACACTGCCATAACAGGTTCAACACACAGAGCAGGTATGGAATGCTCACCAGACTCTGAAATTGCATTCACAAGAGTACCATCAACCCTGCCATCGTCACCTGACATCTGCTCCACATATTTAACAGTACAGTCAGAAGCAGAAACTGATTTCTGTGGAATATTAGGTTCTTCTGTGGTTCTATTCTGCTCATGCACTTGGAAACTTCCAACAGAAGCAGATGCAGGCAATGTTTCCTTCTGGTACTTTTCATTAATTTGCTCGGGAAGAGTAGTGCCCCAACTATTTTGATGACTAATATTCCCAAACAATTGATGAGGCAACTGCACAGAAGATTCAATGCTTTTATTATAGCTAGTACCTTGGCTTTCTTGCAGAGCTAAATTCAAAGACTTGGTACTAAGCTCATCATGCACACTGGGAACTGGTGTCTGAGAACTCATAGGAAACATCTCATGAGGTGGTTGAAGTTGAGAAGGTTCCACATGCAAATTCCCCATTCGTATTCCACCACCCTGCAACTGTCCATAAGATAAATCCCCAAAGTGCTGGTGAGATTGCTGCCCCTGCAGCACTTGAGAAAGCAGTTGCTGTTGCTGGCGCATCAACAGCTGTTGCTCCTCCTGCTGCTTCAAAAATAGGATTTTATCTAATAAAGGCATCTGCTGTGCAGGAGCAGTGGCCTGAGAATGCAACTGCAGCAAGTATTGCTGTTGCAACATGTTCACTATATGGGGATCCTGGGACAAACTGGAAGAAAACATATTTTCTGCTGCCAAAATACTAGATGGGTTATCTGCAGTTTGAGCTATTAAGTTGTTTAAAGACAATTGATTCGGCGCTTGAAACATTTGTTGTTGCATTCCAAATGGTATAAAATTTTGATCACGTTGCAAGTCAATGTTATGCTGAAGGGGATTCAACCCACCTTGTAAGGGATAATTTCCCCAACCGGCAACACCATTATTTAAGCCTGTAGACGCCCTGTCAGATAATCCTTGGATACCTGAGATCAACTCAGAATTTAGGGACTGATGCTGTCGAGAATTGTCGCTCAAAGAAGACATGAGTTTTGAATGTGGTGATGCATCTGGAACAATGTCTGATTTTGGAGGAAGGGATGCTGCATCAATCCCTGGCCAATATGGATAAGGATTTGATAAGGACCTCTGTCGTTCAAGAGCCATCCTCTGGGCCAGCAAGTATGGGTTGTTTCCGCCATCAACTCCTGATGGGCCCAAATTAGCCGAATTGTTTCCAATAAATCCTTGTATTCCTGAAATGTACGCAGCAGTTAGGATCAAATATGACCATCTAAAACATAAATGAATTTCACAATATATAGTATATATTACCGAGAGAAATGATAGTATATGGCATACTTTTATATTGAAAATATTTAAGAAAGTAGCAGTATTAACCTTCTGATAATGTCAGGTTTTCAAGTGGGGGACCGTTCTTGCTACCAGACATGAGTGACTCCAAAAACTTATTTTCAGCTTCAGTAGCAGAACCCAATCTATGCATGGAATTATTTCTCAACATCTCAACCTCACTCGGCCTAGTATGAATATTCCCAGAGGTACTAGAACTTTGCCGAACAGGTGCCTCTGTAGTGTCAAGTTTTGCTGTAGGGAACCCAGGTGGTGGTCGGGCTTTAGCTCGTAAATGGGGCATTACATCACCAAGTTGCAACCATGGCGAGTCAGCTGCTGCGCTTTCCAGACGAACTAGTAAATCAATACCAAAATATTCAGCCTCGAACCATCCAATAATATCAATTCCTTTGAATGGACCTTGAACTTGACCTTGAGGATCTTTATAGAAAAGGGATAACTCCTCTGGAGAAGTCTGCGGACCTCTCCTGGTTTCCAATTCACCATCCAAAAAGCCAGTTAGTTGCCTTTTAACAGTTGAATCTTCGCTAGATTGCCACTTAGCTCCATCTCTGGTATCGGATAAATAGTCCAAATTATTTTCCCACTGAGTATGAAAATCTTTTGGCTGGTGTGACCATTTCGTATCTGAGTTTCTTGACCTGGCATCACCAGGCACATCTTTGCTATCATGCATGAGACTGTTTGGTTGCTCACACAGCGATGTGGCATGCCATCCAGTACCAGGATGAACAGAAGTATTTTCTTCAGAGGCCGATTCTCTGTTAATATGCACCTCATCTTCACCTCTATCTGCATGAAAAGTGAAAATTATTTCTGTGGGGAAGAAATGCCCTTTCAGACACATGAAAATCTATTTCATACTTGCCAAATACAGCAAGGTATAATCCATTAAAGTGGGGAAGAAAATTATTTTTGTCTCAAGCATGAAAGTGAAAACAATACGACAGGATAAATAAAATATTAAATCATAACAGAAGCATAAAAGGGGTTGCGAGAACCATTAATAACATACAAAAAAGTTCAACCATATAAGAATGAAGATACTGTTGGAAATAAAATTACTAATTTACCTTGAAGAGGTGCATTTCCAAGCTTCATTTGTCTTGAATGTGTAAATTCTGTTGAGTTCCGTCCATCTTTTGGCACCTGAGGTGCACTGCTACTAGTTATTTCCCCTTTGTCAATACCCTTTAAGACGGTCTGTTTCAAACAGAAAACCAATCTAATAAACCACTAGAAATGGTTGTGTCATCCAGAAACAATATAGAGTAACATCAATTACCAGTTCCTCAGAAGTTGGTGCACAGAGAGCTAGAGGCTCCAATGGATCGTCTTGTGTAAAAGGAGGAACCTGCACAAAATCATCCACTAGTTTTATAGCTGTATGCACATCAGTCACTCTGTACACATCAAGGATATTAGTCCTGCTATATCTAAATGGATGAGCTTCTCCACGCTCACTTTCAACTTTATCTAAAACAGTTTGAGGGTATTGAGAATGCATATATGAGCCATTTATAGGGCTCCCACCAGAACCAAACCGGCCACGTCCGAGATTAGCAACTGGATCCTCTCCACGGCCACGCCCAGAAGAAAATATAGGCACTTGTTTGCTGGGTGTCACATTCTGGTGATGGGAAGGTTCTATCCTTCCACTTCCACGTCTTTGTAAGGAGCTGGGTCTCCATGGCGAAACTCGATCCCCTTCCTTTTCATCCTTACCAGGATTGGAATTGTGAGACAAAACCTTGTCCTGGTGCAGATCCCCATTTTTACCAAAGTCGTTCCGTTTTTCAGGCAGAACTTCCGGCTCCTTCTCATCAGGACCCCAGCGAGAGGTCCACCTACTATCACGCCGCTGATCCAAATTCATTTCTCTATTACCTGAATCATTCCATCTATCAGACATACTACGACGTGTTTCTCCGAAGTTTCTTGCGGATGGATTATCCACCCATCGGTCCACTCTCCGAGCATCACCTATGACCTTGTCACCATCCCTCCATCGATCATTACGTAGGGAGGACTTGGTATCTCGCTCTTCATCACGCCAACGGTCATGGCGTCCACTTTCAGAGTCAAGCACAGATGGCCTAAAGACGTCCTTCCTCTTATGGTCGTCATGCCCATCCTTTCCATTTCCAGATGTCTTAACAGTCTCTGAGTGATTGCCAAATGATGGAGTCAAGATCACATGGCTTTCCTGAGGAGAAAAAAAACTAACCTTTAAGCAATTATAAAATATATCTGATGTAAAATGTGCACAAAACATTACATAAGTACACAAAAAATTCAAATGTAATGTGTAGTAATAATTGTTACACACCGCAGTTCCTGCTCCAGGTTTTCCCTCCACTGGCTTTGGCTGAAGCCACTGAGGTGAGAGTGGAATAGGATTGTCAGAGCCTTGGAAATCTGCACATATGTGATAAAAGCTTCTATTAATTATTAATAGTGAATGAATTGAATTTTTTAACCAATTTCAAACTTTTCCTACCAAACCAGAATCTAGAGAAGTTAAACTAAGGGCCTGTTTGGATTGATTTATCTGAGCTTATCTATTGACATAAGTTTTGTGAGACTGTTTGAAAACAGCTTATGCCATTTTTCTTGAGCTTTTTTTCAGGTTATTTTCATAAGTGGTCCAAAATAGCTTATAAAAACAGCTTATAGCATATACAAAACAATTTTATTTTATCTTTTATTATAGAAATATAGAAATAGCTTATGTAAGCTTATACGGAAGAGCTTATCATGATAAGTGCCTCTGCTATAAGCTGCAAATAAGGCGTTTATCCAAATAGGCCCATGTACGGAATGGCAAATAAACAAGAGAGTGAATCTAAAATTAGAGTCACATATTAAGCTAACTATACGAAAAGCGGTGGATAAAAACGCGGTAATAAATATATAAATTAAGTAAAAATCTAACAGCAAACAAAAGACATAACATTTGATATGAAGCTAAAAATTACAATTTTTGAACACAGTGTGAAGATCTAAGTTTGTAGTGTTTAAGTTGAGAAAGAAATAATCGAAATAAGGATAGAATTAAGCGAAAAAAATAGGTATTAGATTAAATTAAAATGGATGCGCTAGGGTTTAGTGGCGGCAGAAGAGAAAGGGGGAAAAAGTGAGATGAAAGGAAACCTTTGGAGATCTGAAAGGGAGGAGCGGTGGAGATGTGAAGGGGAGTGGCGGAAGTAGGGTTAGACATGGTTGATCGGTGATGAAGAGATTCTGATTGCGATTGAATTCAAGAGTGCAGTGCGTGCGGGTGAGTTAAACTCAAATACAATTGGGTTGAGTGAATATTAATGTCTTCAACGCAAATGGATGACGATGAATTTTATCAATGTTTAGGTCCAAGTTCACGTTTGTCGTGTAAAACACGCGTTGCACTTTTCACCATGCTTGCTTCGTTTAATAATAACTGCCATTAAGAAAATGAATCTTCATATCATGTTTTTTTATCTAAAGTAAAAAAATTGAAAACAAATTCAACTGTAGATGTAACGATTTTGTTGTGGTGTCATTTCTAAATGTTACAGCAAGGGCATTTTTAAGCTTTGAGGGGTATCATGAATGACTACGCTCAGCTACCTGATGATTAGAGATGTCAAAAATGGGCCGGGCTGATGGGCCAACCCATTAGCCCATAATTTTGAACGGGCTGGGCTAGAGAAAAGCAAGCCCAAAAGCATCCGGGCTTTTTTTGGCCCAGCCCATGTAGCCCAATTCAAAAATGGACCGGGCCGGGCTGGCCCACCGGGCTTTGGGCTGGCCCATTTAATTAAAATAAAAAAATATTTTTTATTAAAAAAAATCAATTTAGGTCGTACCGTACGCAGTTATGCACTTATGCTACTCAGTTAGTTACCACTTACTACCACTAGTCCACTACCACTATCCAGTATCCACCACCCACTAATTAACAAAAACCATAATTCTACTTTTAATATTCATTCCTTCAGTTCTCTTCTGCCTCTTCTTTTCCTCTGAGAGATTGAGACTGAAATCCTTATACGGTGATCCATTCCGCTGTTCATTTTCGTGATCCTCTCTTTACGGTGAGTTCGTCTTTTACCCTCTCTTTATGATATGCTTCCAGAGTTTCTTTTACTTTATGTTGTGATTCATTCATTTGGCTCAAACTTGAGATAAGGAACATATATAGTTATCTTGTGTTAAGGATGGAATTGTGATGCCTAATTTGAAGTGTTTAAATGCCTAATTAAGCGAACATCTGAATGATTTTCTATACAAATTTTGTGTATTGAATTCTTGATGGGATACTCTCTTGTCCTAATATTATATTCCCGTATCAAAAAATGTGGAAAAAAAACTTGCTTTTAAATCATGATTAGTTATTGGCATTTGGCTTACATGTAATGATCGAATGCAGCTTTTGACAGAAGAAACATGGCAGCATATATGGCTTGTATGATTATCACAACCACATATGAATTGTTTCTCTTCATCTTGCTAGCTAATTTGCTTTTATGATCAATTGATCATAAAACCATAATTGTAGAAATAAGGTTTTTCTAAATTGTATATAAAAGGTGTGTGATCGTTAGCTGGTGAGTGGTTGAGCTGACTGCTGATATTTTTTATTTTCAATATATGCTGATTAATTGGCTTAACATGAAGTAGAGTTGGCCATAGTAACCTAAGTTTTTTGCAGGTTTGGGTGTGTTTATGGTTGCATTAATTTTATAAATTGTGATGCTGGTGGTTTTTGACTTTTATAGTTTTTTTTGGGGGGGTTTACTTTGGCTTTTTGCGCCTTAAATTAATGTCATCTGTTTCTTTATTTGTTTTTTGCTTGTCTTAATTTTTTGTCCTATTTATGGCAGTCATGGATGATATTCATTCAATTTTGGGAACTATTGATGAGGAAGGGGATGGTGATGATCTGGTTATGTTAGATGGTCCTCCAATTGCTGGTGAGAATAACACTGATGAAAAATGTACTAATTCAAAAAGGGGTAGTTTCTCAAAGGTTTGGAAACATTTTACAAAGATTGGTATAGTTGATGGGGGGGAAAAATGTAAATGCAATGGTTGTGGACATGTGTATTCATGGGGTGGTGGCACCAGTCACTTAAAGCGCCATATTCTTAAATGTCATAAAATTCAAAAGAATCATGATGTGGGGGTGTTGCTGGATAATAATGCAACATTTTTGAAACGGTGGAAATTTGATACTATGGCTTACCGAGAGTCACTTTCTAAAAGCATTATCAAACATGATCTTCCATTTAGCTTTGCTGAGTATGATGGGGTTAATGATACAAACAAAGTATTGAATCCTGATTTTGTATCGGTTAGTAGAAACACTGCAAAAACTGATTGTATGAGTGTGTTTTCAAGTGAAAAGGAAAAGCTAAAGAGTCAGTTAGCATCTATTCCAGGTAGAATTTGTCTGACTTCTGATGTATGGACAGCGGTAACAACACAGGGTTATATGACAGTCACTGCTCATTATGTTGATAAAGATTGGAAGTTAAATAGTAAATTACTTTCATTTTGTCACTTGGATAGTGCACATACAGGGTTGGAATTATCTGGAAAAGTACTTGGTGCTCTTAAGGATTGGGGAATAGATGGTAAGATATTTTCACTCACATTGGATAATGCATCTTCCAATGATAGCATGGTAACCATTTTGAAAGAAAGGCTGAATTTGCAAGATGCATTGTTATGTAAAGGTGAGTATTTTCATGTGCGTTGTTGTGCACATGTGTTGAATCTCATAGTACAAGCTGGTTTAAAGGTGGCAGGGGATGCTTTATATAAAATTCGAGAAAGTGTTAAGTATGTGAAGGCCTCGGAGGGGAGATTGAGGGAATTTAGAAAATGTATTGAAGAGGTGCATCTAAATAATGTAAGAGGTGGTTTCTTGAGGTTGGATGTGTCTACTAGATGGAATGCGACATATATGATGCTTGAAAGTGCTATTAGGTATCGACGTGCATTCACTAACTTGAGCTACAATGATAAGAACTACAAGATTTGTCCAAGCATTGCAGAGTGGGAAAGAGCAGAGAAGATGTGTAGTTTCTTGGCCCCATTTTATAATGTCACAAATTTGATTTCTGGTTCATCTTACACAACCTCAAACTTATACTTCATGCAAGCTGCGTTAATAGAGATGGAATTGAATGCAAATATGAAAAGTGAAGATGATGTGATCAAAGAGATGGCAATATCAATGAAAGAGAAGTTTTCTAAGTATTGGAGTAACTATTCTGTCATTCTTTCACTTGGAAATGCTCTTGACCCAACATCAAAGTTGGACTTTCTGAACTTTTGCTTCAAGAAACTTTATCCAACTGATTATGAAGAGAAGGTAAAACAAGTGAAGGATGGTTTGTATAATATCTTCAATGCATATAAAAACAATATGGTTGCAACAAACTCATCTTTAGCTAGTTCATCAAGAAACACTCAATCTCACTCATCAGGCCAACCATTGAACAAGTCATCATTCTTGAAGGCAAGTTTTAGTAATTTAATTTGTATTATTATTACATTACTGTAATTTTCTATTCAAGCATAATTTGAAATGTTTTTCCATGATTAATTTATTGTCATGTGGTGTTGCTTGACGGGGTTTCTCTACTGTTTTAGTAATTTAATTTATATTATTAATTACTTTAATTTTCTATTCAAGTCTAATTTGAATAGCTTTTGCATGTCGAATTATAGGAATATCATCAAGAAAAGATACAAAAGGTTTCAAATGATGGCAAGTCTGAACTTGAAATATATTTGGATGAAAAATGTCTTATGGATGATGTAGATGTCCTTCAATATTGGAAGTTAAATAATGCTCGATTTCCACAACTTGCAATAATGGCTTGCGATATTTTAAGCATTCCAATCACAACAGTGGCTTCTGAATCTACATTTAGCATCGGAGGTCGTATCTTACATAAGTATAGGAATCGCTTAGTCCCAGATACTGTTCAAGCTCTTATTTGTACACGTAATTGGTTACATGGTTTTCAAGAAGTTGGACCTTCTGGTATATTGTTATTACTTATTAATAATTCTTCCATTTTTATTTGCAATTTGCATTTAGTTTTTAGTCATTGAGTTCTCATGTATTATACAGATGTGGAAGAAGTAGAGGAGATACACTTGTATGCAGAACCAAGTGCTCAAGGGACTTAGACCAAGAAGTTATTTATTTTGTAATTTATTTTGTTATCCATTTTGAATTGTCAGGTTGATAATACTTTATTATGTAAGGTTGTACTTTGTAAGCTTGCTTGAATGTTTATGTCGTAGCTATTTAGTATGGAAAATATTTGATGGTGTTTTATGTGGTAGCTATTTTGTGAGTTATTTGTGTCATTGATCCTTTTGGTGTGTATGTGAAAAAAGTGTAGCTTTTTTTTTGTACATTTATCACTTTTAAAAAATAAAAAGAAAATGTTGAAACATGGGCCGGGCCGGCCCACCAGGCCACATGGCTTTGCTCAGGCCGGGCTGGACTCAAATTTTGCAGCCCATATATTTCTCGGGCCAGGCTAGTCCAGCCCATTTATATGTGTTGGCCCACCGGATTGGGCCGGGCTGGACTGGGCCAGCCCATTTGACATCTCTACTGATGATGATATATAGTACAGTAATTAATTACTATCAATTTTAGTCGAGTTGGAGACTTTACCCTCAACAAACAAAGTGGTAAGATGGCTAATTCGAGTTAATAAACTAGTACAGAGGAAAAAGCTCTTTCATTTGAAGTGTTATAAGGGGAAGGGTTTGGCGTGGTGGTGAATTTTTATGAGCGTGTTCGCACGCGAATGGGGTTGTTGATTGGGGAAGGATTTGAGTAGTATTTTTTTTACGATTTTACGTGTCAGTCAATGTCTCAAACGCCCTTCGCTGAAACAAAAAATCGGTGCTTCAATCATAGTAGTTCACAAATTTATTTCATTCAAAAAATCCAAGTTTACAAATTTAATAGATTTCATTATTTTATTTGTTCAATTGGTCCCCTAATTAATTTTTACTTTTTATTTTGATCTCATAACTAATAAATTTATATTTTGGTCTCTTATGTTTGTCTCTGTTATTTAAATAAATTCATGACCGTTAACTTTAACTTCAAATGTCTAAAATGGAACACATGCAATGTTGATCCACCATTTAATTCATTTAATTTTAATCGTTTAATTTTTTTTTATCAAAAACTGACTATTGGATCATGAATGTTCATTGTATCTTATGGTATATCATCAATAGTTAATTTTTTTACCCATTTCTTCATCTTCTACCTCATCTTCATACTATCTTTATCATCAACTTTCATCAAAAATACATAAAAAACACATAAAAACAAAAAACATAGATTTAAACATTCAAACTCTAATCAAACATCAGATTACTATTATTATCATTATTATTACTAGCAGAAAGACGGACACATTTTTACGGCACTGACATGTGTATATTTTATTATGTTTGTTTGTGTAATTTTGATTACAATTTTTAAATTTTTAAATATTAATGAAAATTATTCATACGTTGATTTATCTTACAAATTATTGCCAAAGCATATAACAAAATTATTTATCAACTCGACGTATTTTGGTTTGTCTGTATATAATAAAAAATAAAGATAAAATAACGATCATTTTTTATTGATTGTATTTATAGTGACATATATTTGATCTAATTTGTTACACTTTTTTTTAAGGATTAAGGAAAAAAAATATGACATATACTCGTATCGTGTTTGTTACACGATATATTTTGTGTGGTAACAAAAAAAATACTGTGTTTGTTACATTTTTTTTAATATTTGAATTCACTTTCATCTATTATCTTTTTTAAATGATAAGAAAAAAATCGGACATATATGATTTGTTACATTTTGTTTTAATAATTGAATTTACTTTTATCTATTTATTATATGTGTTATTTACATCGAAAGTTGAGAATAATTTTAAAAAGATAAAAAGTCAACCTAAAAGAGACAAAGAGACTTTTTTTTTCTTTATAGAGTATATGGTATAAATTTACTTTAAATTTTTCATTTCTTCCAAACAAACACACAAAAACCACACATTTCTTTTCCTTCCTTTTCCATCTTTCTTTCTCTCTCACGCAGACAAAAGCTCTTCTTCTCTCCTCAAACACCACCACCACCCACTTCCAGCCACTGTTACTTCTCCGTCCGGCCTCCTTTGACAACCCCACCACCACCATTAATTCATCTCTTCTTTCTCTTCAATAACCATTAACTTATTTTTAGATTGGTGAGAGTTTGAAATACCCCAATCACCACTTTCTCTCTCAATTTCGGCCACCATGAGACTATTTTTGAGAAACAAAAGTGACAATCTTCTTCCCCATGATGACCTCTACAAAACCCTATATTTATTTCATAATCAGAGCAACTTCATCGGCAGGACTACCGTGCCGGAAATCGCCGCAACCGCGCCAGAAAACTTTTCAGCCACCGTTGCTGTGAATATTCATTTGTTTTCTTCCATTTTCATCCCTTAACTCTTTCCACAAAGTTGAAGAAAGTGAAGTGTGTGGGATTTGTGGTCATACTGCTTCGGTTGGATCAGTACAAACTTCGTTCTAAGCTAGTATTTTTCCTCATGTGATCTTGTTGGAGTTTCTTTATTTCCTAGAGTTCCTTTTGTGATCTTTTTCTTATGTGATTATAATTTATAGAGAGATAGAGTTTTTGTTGTTTATGGGTTGATGAATTTTCGTGATTAGATTATGTTCTGTTGTTCATGGTGATGGAAGTGCAATGATGAGATGATGGTGGTGGTGAAGGTTGTTGTTTATGTGTTGTTGTTTCTGGAATTTTTCTTGAGGTTTTGCTTCTTTCTGGATTTTTGGGTTTTTTTTTGGATTTTTTACTATGATTGATGATGAAGGTGATATGAAGATGAGGTAGAAGATGAAGAAATGGGCAAAAAAATTAGCTCTTGATAGTATACCATAAGATACAATGGACATTTATGATCCAACAGTCACTTTTTGATAAAAAAAAGATCGAACGATTAAAATTAAAAGAATTAATAAGGTCTATGATGGACCAACATTGTTTGTGTTTCACTTTAGACATTTTGAGTTAAAGTTAACAGCCAGAGATTTATTTGAATAACGGAGACAAACATAAAAGACCAAAATGTCTAAATGAAAACTGAAAATTAATTAGGGGACCAATAGACCAAACAAGCCTAGATTTCAGACAACACTTTTATGTTTTTATTTTTATTGTGTTCTTAGCCTTCGTTTGGTTCAGCTTCTTGTTGCCTCAAAAGCGTATATAGTAGCTTCAAAAGTGAAAATCAACGATTTCAACTTGTTTGGTTCAGCTTCTTAAAATTAATTCTCGTCTTCAAAGGCAACTATGTTGTTCATTTCAGCAGAATAATGTGCAGTTATTTCATAAATAAGTTATACCCTATAAAAATAATTAAATTGCGAGAATAATATAGTTTGTCTATGTCACTATGAAATCTCTTAATCTTCTTATTGGATTGATTTTCAATTTATGTTAACGTCTTAAACATGTCAAATGCTTCACTTTTATTTTTTACGAGATAAAAGTGATAAAGAAATATTTTTCCATTTATTGTCAAAGTGTCATCAAATTCACATATATAAGAATGTTTTAAGTCCACAACTTCATATTCTCTAATTAGCAATTTATGTGAACTTTAGGTTATTTTAGCTTGACTCTAAAATCACACTTTTCAAAACTATTTAAAGATAGCTTTTGAATTAAACCTAAGCTACTTAAGCTATAAATCGCATGTTTGTTCGCATGCAAATTTTAGCAAGCCAAATATTAAAATCAAACATGTAAACAAAAGGATATATTTATACCATTATAGGCGTACCCTTTTCCAACAAAAATACTACTTTTTGTAACGGTCTACAAATCTGCCCATGCAGTTCATGTAAAAATAGTCTTATCCAATCGAAATTAGTAAACTAAATTCTTTCTTATCTCTAGTGTGTACACCACGTCCTTAAGAATCAATTTCTTTCTAGACGTGAATTGTAACTCCATAACTCCGTTGTCAATAACTCTAATTTATTCTCGAATTTCTAATATCGGTAGAACATTCGTACATTGAATAATAACAAATTATAATGGGACTGCTAACTTACTCCCATAAAAAAATAAGAAGGAAAAAGTTAGCAAGCATCCTCTCACTAGGTTTTTCCCAAAAACCCAACTACCATCTATTAAAACCAATTTTAAATGTAAGGATAAATTTGTAAATTGAATTGTATGTTATTTTTTAAATAAAACAAGTTTCTTCCTGTGACATGAAACAAATTTCTCGTACACCAAAAAAAAACAAGTTTCTTCCTGTAACATTACAGCGATACTCTCCACGACATCCTCCCCCTCCATCACTCGTTTCCGCCGCCGGTCCCCGTAGTTGCCTCTCCGCCGCCAACGCCGCCGCAAGATTCATACTCGACGAACCCGAACCCGAACCCGTTTGAATCACGGGGACCACACACATATGTCGAATGCCGTGATCGGTTTTTGAGGGTGATTGGAGACGGAGGAGGGATGAATCAGAACACGGTGGTGGGAGAAGGTTGAGTTGATTTTCCATTTGAGAGAGAATTGGGAGAAGAAAACTGGTTTGATTGTGTGTGATGAAATGATATTGAAGGACGTGAAATTACCAATTCACCCGTCCTATATCAGTCCAATGTTCATATTAAAATGACATTTACCAAATAACCCTTCATATAAAATATGTTTAAAGGTTAATGCTTGTGGGTGCGAAAAACATACCAACGAATTTTGACAAAAGGCTAATTTCCCCATGTATTCCATCGAAAAATGTGAGTGTTGAATTATTATTTTTTATTAAAAAAAATTAATTTTAATCAACCATCCGTGTATTCATGAAAAAGGAAGTTATATTAGTATGTTTCTAGTAAGACTAATGTAAGTAATGTGATGAATTGCAATTTCGTTGGATTTCGCACTTGCTACTTCGCACCACATAGCAGTGCTCATGTTTAAAATAGTATATAGTGGTTTTTTGGTAAAATGTAAGTGGGAGTAGGTTTGCTAACTTACTCCTTTATGTTTTTATGTGAGAGTAAGTTAGCAACCCCCAATTATAATAACAAGTAACAACAACAACAAGTATGATATGATTATTATCAACATAACATTAATCATGACAAAAAAAAACACGAGGTGATAAAATATGACATTAATTATATTAAAATAAATATAATTATATAACTTATACAAAAATCTGCATAACCGTAGTCAGGATAAGTGAGGTTTCAATCATACATATTGAGAATTTATATATTTGTTCGATAGAATAGGATAAAACAATATCAAGCATATATAAGATATTTAATTTGTACGATAAAGCATACTAGTAATTTTTAAACAAGAGCAAGACTTGCTTAATAGCATTTTAAATTATCATATATCACATTTTTTTTTTTGTAATCGTATGTCACTTTTAAAAGAAAAATGTTTATATTTTATTATATGTCATTTTACGGTATCAATAAAAAATCAATTATAAAAACTAATACAAAAATCTGCATAACCATAGTAGGATAAGTGACTAAGTGAGGTTTCAATCATACATATTAAGAATTTATATATTTGTTCGATAGAATACGATAAAACAATATCAAGCATAAATAAGATCTTTCAAAAAAAAAAATATCAAGCATAAATAAGATATTTAATTTGTACGATAAAGCATACTAGCAATTTTTAAACAAGAGTAGGACTTGCTTAATAGCATTTTAACTTATCATATATCACAATTTTTTTTCGTAATCGTATGTCACTTTAAAAAGAAAAAATGTTTGTATTTTATTACATGTCATTTTACGGTATCAACAAAAAATCAATTTTTCGTCCACGGTCTTATATTTTCATCCATAGACCACAATCTTAGCTCAACTGACAAATGTCGAAATTTTTACACCAGACGTTGTGATAGAGGCTCGAACCTCGACCGTTGCACTTGTTTGCGAGTTTTAATGGTTATTTGTTATTTCGTCTACTTAAAAAAAAAAACTTTTCCTATCACAATATTTACTATTTATTACCCTCTCTTCATTTAATTCTTTTAATCTCTATTTCTCATGTCATTAACGAAAGATTTTTTTTTGAAGAAAACGAAAGATAATTTTGTAAAATTACAATTCTTTCCAATTCAAAACTAACCATATTTCTTAAAATACATGAAAATGGCAAAATGACTTGTATATGGAAATACAGTGGTTTGTATCCAAAAAAAAATATGAAGGTCGCATATGACTATATTCATCAGTGGGTTTGGGCGTTTGGCCCATCAAGCATGTAGCTTAATATGGGTTGGGTGCAAAAAACAAAAAAAAAAATCAAAGAAATTGTTCAATAGACACCTCAATTTTGCTCTCGATTGATTGTAACTCCCGGTTGGTTATTTTATGCGTAAAACTTGATTAGGTCGTTGCTCATAACCAATGTTTTTTAGGAAGGTGAACAATTTCGACATGCCTATTGAGCAACCATAAAAAATCAACTGTATCTTTTTGGTCTAGCCCATCAGGCATATATTTTAGCACGGGTTGGCCCAAAAGGTTTTGAGTCAGCCCAATTACTATATTAAAAAAAATAAAATTGTATTTTCAAAAATAGTTTTGGGTTTATCTATATAAAATAAATGATATTGCTTTTCACCTATTTGAATTATACAATCTGAAACCCAATATATCAGTGTGCATTTTTTTCTTCAGATCGAACACTCCATACACACCCTCCTTGGGCCAAGAATTCAAGGAAAACTCGTTCGGATTATATAATCTAACTTGCATCAAATGCTGAGCCTATTTGTAACAGGGATAGTCGGTTTAAGAACTATAATAACCATCACAACCCCCTCCTTGTATTTTAGGTCATTGTTAGTTGTTCCCATCTATTCTCAATTAAAAGGCCGGTTTTCAGGCTATTTGATTGAATTGCTCAGAAAATCAGAAGAAGAAAAAAAATCAAGGTCTAAGACTCTTTTAGAAGAGACTTTTTATAGAACCCCGCCCATCAAAATCCAAAAATTCCTTGTCTAGACCCATTTGTCATTGTTTTTAATTTTTCATATTTTCAAAAAATTCCGAAAAAATGTGTATTAGCTTTATTTGTTTTTAGAATTTTGTGGTGATGTTTTTACATTTTTTTTTGTTTAACAAGTTTTATCATTTTTTACTATGTTTTTTTGTTGTTTTTAAAAGCAAAATTCAAAACTGTTGAAATGAGAGATACTTTGATTGCTATTTATAAGATTTGCATATTTTGGATTTTAGAATCCAAAAATCCATAAAAATTATTTTGATTATAAAATATTAACTAAGGGTATTTTGTATAAAAATAAATAAAACGCGTAGAAACACATACGATAAGATAGAAAAAGTAATAGCCTAAAATAAATGGATCAATATAAAAAGAACCATAAGGCTCTTTGTTATTCTCTTACTCATCATAGACTTATCACACATGTGTTTATGAGTGACTGTGACTCTCAACTCTTGCTCGTGTGAACCTTCAAGCCATCAATTGCATAAGTGCAGGAAGTAGAGGAATACAATTGTATGCATAACCATGTGTTCAAGTCTTCAAGACATGATGCACCCAAAGAGACTTTTGTTTTGTTTTGTTTTGTTTTTATATTGAAAAGTTTAGAACAACATGAGTTCATTAGAATGATAGTAGACCTTAATACTCGATCATTAGTAAATGTATTGACTGATCCAAAGAGTGATTATGTTGAACATGGAAGATGTTTACACAACTCTAATAGACGGAATAGGTTGAGAGTGAAACCATCAAATTACTAGTACATAATTAAGAAGGAATTTATTCTGAAAAATTAGACGGAACGAGACAATTACAATAACAAAAACGACAATGATAATGAAAATGGAAAAGAGAAAGAGGATGATGAGGATACGGCTCCAACCCCCAAGAATTAAAAGGTAAGAGGACGCGAAACCCGGGAAAAGACACAAGTGGTCAGACTGAGTCTGACAGAGTAGTACATTACACCAAACCTCTGCCTTGGCCTGACCGACTATTCTATCGCTTCTCTTCTCTTCTCTACCCCACGTTACGTTTAACCTTTCCTCCCAAAATAACCATGGTATTGGTATGGCTACTTTCTGCTGCTTCCTTCCATTCTCCGTTTGCTTCGCATCGCATTATTACATTTTTAACCGCGCTAGGAGAGGTAAAAAAACAAATTAAATTATATATATATTTATTGGTGTAGGAGCCATCAGTTTACTTCTTATATTTTGTTTTACTTGGTTTTAATTTTAACTCTGTTATATAAACAGTGGACATTCAATTCACGACATTTTGATATTGTATATTTTGGTGTCCACTAAAATGCCACTTGATTCGCTTTTTGAATTGTTTATTTATTTCTCAGTCGACTGAAAAACCGTAATTATTTTTATTAAAGTATATAGTACTAGCTGAGAAGGGTGTTTGGTTTTATAACTTCCATTTCCAACCTGGATTCTGGTCAAAGATATTGTTCTACTGCTTTTAATATATTGAGGTAGAGAGAGAGAGAGACAGAGAAAAAGAGGGTTTTGCTGCATTAGAAAGAAGTTTTTCTACTAATATACTGTGTTTGTGATCAACGGAGAGCTGATGTAGCAAAGATTTTTTTGGGTAATAGCTGATGTAGAAAATAATAGAAGTATTAATTTATGGGGAAAAAGCGACAGAAAACGAAGGAACTTTCATCAGTAGCGCTAGCTGAGGCTGCTGCATCAACATCAACAGAAGGAGGTGAACCAGAAGCTCCTCGTCGGAAGAGAGGAAGGCCTCGTAAGGTTGTTGTTGTTATGGAAACTAAGGAACTAAAAGAAGAAGAGGATACCCTTAACTTAACATGCACAAAGAAAGATGATGAACAACATGGGAAGCAACAAAAAGAGGAATCAACATGCACAAAGGAAGGGGAGAGAGAAGAGGATATTCAACTTCCAAAAGTAGGGGAGCCATCTAGAAGCAGGGCTAGGAGGAAAAGCAAACCCAGAAAAAGCACTTAAATTCAAAATTATTATCTTTTTCTTCTCGTTTTATGATTTTTTTTTCTTCTTCTTCTTCTTCTTCTTCTTCTTTTTTTAACATCTCCAGAACATAAAAGCTGAAAAATTAATTTGTTGGGGGGTGTCCTCGGTTTGCCATCATTTTAACTAACCCTTGTGCTAATTAATTATTTGCGTGTTTTTTTTGTTTGACTAATTATTTGTGTTATAACCGCTTATCTAATTTCCTTATCCTAGGTAGTACTCCGTATATTGTGAATGATATATGTTGATGATGATGATAATATTGGTTGGGTATTTCTCTCATAATCTTCTAGATAGATCTCGCTTTTATTTTATTATTATATTCTACGACATGCATGTGATGAGTTTGATGATGAACAATAAATAGTATTTCTATATTTTTAACAAGTCTCCTACAGTCCTAATTAGCTGTATGTAGCGTACCTCCACTCCAGAATCTTTGTGTTCTTGTTTTTTGTTTTATTAAAGCATTGCACAATATGTTTGTAATACTTGAAATGGAGTAATGCTTGCTACCCCAAAGGCACCGAAGTGCTACCCTGGCCTTGCAAAGAAGGGTAGTAGAGTAGTAGCGGTGGTACAAAAGCTCTGATTTTGGTTATGAGACATTTCAATTTGCTTTCAATGGAGTTTGGGTGGTTTAAAAGAACAAAATAATATAAGTTATGGGGGTGTACTTGCATTGAATATAATATCTAAAGCTAGAGTTTAGTCTATTTAAGTGATGTCTCAAGTGGGTATTTATGACCTTATTTGGGTTTGATTTCCAGTGGCTTAGGTCCCAAGTAACTTGGGCCCAAAGCCACGTTCTGGAGCGTTCTAGAGGCTTCTAGAAGCTCTTTGAGGTGGCGCTCCCTGACGGGCTTGCCTAAGGACCTTCAGGCCCTTATGGAGGGCGCTGAACCCTTTCTCGAGGGCGCCAAGCCCTTCTGGAGGACTTTGTGCCCTAAAAGACAAGGTTGATAGTCCACAGCCCAACAAGCACGAGCTTTGGGACAAGGCGAAGTGATTAACTATGTGGCTTTGACGTTTCGTGGCCCAACAAGCACCAGGCTCGAAGCGGCGAGGCGGTTGTCTATAGTCCGTGATGGTAAGCAGCTCAACATGTTCCTGGGCGCCAACCCAACATCTGATGATATGCGGTTACTTGCGTTGTAAAGGTTGGTGTCCAGGTAGTCTACAGCCCAACAAGCACGAGTTTTGGGACAAGGCGAAGTGATTAACTATGAAGCTTTGACGTTTCGTAGCCCAACAAACACTAGGCTCGAAGCGGCGAGGCGTTTTGTCAATGGTCTTTGGAGGCGACACTGAAAATGACGATGAGGTGATGTAAGGGGCGCGACCTTTCAGGTTTTTAACAGATACAGATTGAACGGATGAGATTTGATGACTTTTCACTATTGGTGACGTGTCCTAATCTGGGCACCATCGAGATTCGTGCCCAATCAGAGTTTAGTTTTTTACGTTTTTCGAGGCTTTCGGTTCCTAAGTGTTTTCTCCTTTCCTTCTTTCTTCATTTTCCTCCCGTAGCCTTCCTTCTTCCAGATTTTCGTGGCTTTTGCTCTTGTCAGTTTTTCGGCAGCTCTTTTAGTTTCCAACCTTTGATCGAAAAACACAAAAAATGGACAAAAAAGAAGACTCAGAGATGAGAGAGATGAAGGGAAGATAGAGAAAATAGAAGTGTAAGATATTGACAGTCTATGATAAATCTGTGTAACATTATTAATCAAACGGCTCACATAACTCCGCTCACTATGGATGATATGAAACTCTCATCCACCCTAGACCGAGCCTATGTTGGGTGAAAATAAAATTCTTTGAATTGCTTATTACTCAACTCCAAAACTCTTCCACCAAAATACAAGTCAAGTCACTTCATATCTTTTGAAGTTGCTCTATTAAGAAGAATATTTTTTTTTTCTTTTTTGAAAGTTTATTCATACTTGCATACAAACAATTGAAGGACAAACACACTCACAAATTTCGAAGGTGAGTTTATGCAAATCAACTTATTATTTATGGTAAATAAAAAAACCATCTCTAAAAACTTATTACTTATGGTAGAACACTCGTCCGATCCACGCTCATTAAACAAGTGCTTGATTAAGCCGTGAAACAATTTTCTCGCTGGACTTGTGCGATACAAATACACAACAATTCTCTTCAGGATATCATGTATCAGAAGTATTTACACACATTTAGTAAGACTTTAGAACAAGATGGAACATAACATCTGTTCTGTTATATATTTTGTGCATTTTAAAATAGAACAGAACTAGATTTGAGATAAAAAATGTGATGTGTTTTTGTTTCGTAAAAAGGCTTGAAACCAAATATAGTAGAACAGAACTAAAACACGTTCTGTTTTGTTCTATGCACCAAACTACCATAGTGTTCTTTTCTGCATCTTAACATAATGCCGTACAGGGAAACTTTTGCAACAAACTATATACCGTTCTGTTCTTCAACAGAAACCTATGTTACTCTGTTATTCTTCTAATGGATTTATTATTGATTCCTGAGTGACTCGCTTTCCGAGATTTGATCAATGGTGGTAGGTGAACCCGTTGCAGAAGTAGCCGTAGAAATCGAATTAGTTGGTGTGTGTCCTTGAACTGCTAAACTAGAAGGCTGCAACAGATTTGCATCAGGAACCTCCTCCTTGGAAGCATTCATGTTAACTTTTATCCTGTATTAGCCATGACTTGATCAATTTAATATGCTTTCATACTACAAACCAACGAAGATCAATTTTGCCAAACTACACTAAACAGAATACCAAGACGAGAAACATTGTTGCCATACAACAAAGTGATATAATTAAGCTGGTGGATTTCAAACGGCAGTTTAGAGGGAGCGGTTTAAACTTACTTGTTATGGATATTAACATATTCATCAGTTTCATCAAGTATCTCCTCCTGAAATGCACACAAATTTGATGATGGATTAGCATATACCGGAAGCACACATGAAACAACAGCCATAATATATGAAGCTAAGATCTAGTAACAAAACAGTCAACTATCAAAATTCCAAACAACTACAAGAACACAATCCTGTGTAAATCAAATCAAGTAGTTCTTTTATTGAAAACACTATAAAAATAAAAATGTATTGACTGCACATAGGACAGGAACATTGGAGAAGTTATGAACAATTGCAGCAATAACAAATGGCAAATAAAGAGACAAAAAAACAAAATGCAGTTTTCCACATTGTATCAGTGACAACCAGAGTTGCATCATCAGTAGACAGTATTGAAAAGAAGTGCATCAAAATCAAAATGTACATGCATGACTATCGTGGATTAAAGCATCTAACCTGAAGAAGCTCCTCGATTACATCCTCCATTGAAATAACACCAACAACCACTTCATTGGGTGGAAACACAGGCAATGGAGAATTATCAAGGTCCAGGATGCAGTATGAACAACCTCTATGCCGCTTTTTAAAAGCAGGCGTTGCTGGTGGACTTTTTTTCGCCTGTGGACCGCCATCAATCTTACTACCAACAGTCACAGTATCATGTGACTCCAACACTGCACCTACATATGTAACAACAGTCGCCTCAAAGAGATAATCACCAAAATTTTAACCGAGTAGATCAACCACAAACTTCCATAAGACCCTATTAAGGATACAGAGAAAAACACAGCTGTGCAAGGTAAAAAATATGTGGTGCTGAAAATGTCCATTACTACAGGAAATACGGATCAGATACAAGTTTCAGGTGCAAGGACCCAAGTGCTGAAATGGGCTCAGTGGCCATTCCTTCAAACGAATCTCAAAATGTGGGCCAGCTGGAGCAGGATGTGGCGGACCCAGGAATGCAAGAAAGGAGAAGAAGCAACAGAATCAGAATAACAATTCTAAACTAAAGGATTATACGAGACATTCATAATAGAGAGAATGTGAGGGAAGGAAGATATGGAATGTGTGTGATGTCAACTATCCTTTTCTCAGTTCTATTTCAATTCTTTCGCCATTGTCTATGCTATTGTTTCTCTGTGCTACTATCTTTAGTATCCATTTTACTATTCCTTTCAGAATGATAGAATACTGAGTGTGGGCTCTGATGCTGAAAAAGGAGGAAATACCTTAGTAGGCCTTAACCACAACTGGCCTACTGTTTGGACTTTGGAGGGTTTATGCACGCACGAAAAATAATGAAAAGAGGGTGGAATGGCAATCATTCTGATATCCATTCTGTTAAGGACCCTTAGTGACAAGCAGAGAGAGAAATTCTCGTCTCTCAGGAGTATTGCTCTTGTTTTTGTACTGAGCTTAGGCTCTCCCCTATCAATTCTATAATATCATTGTCTTTCTTATCAATTATTTTCCTCTACTCTTTCACAGAAAGATCTCTGGAAGTTGGCTTTCGTTAGCCGAATTTCAATAAAATAGTCGAATTTCACAATTGTCGAGTCTGTCATTATATCCGGGTATAGAATCTTCACAACTAAACTACATGGTCAGCAAACAGGAGGAATGATGGCCTCCTCAAGAGAACTACAGAACAATTAAGCATAACCCTGTTTTGTGAGTTTAACAAATTCCTAACCACAAATGACATTTCAAAAACATACCGTCAACACGAGGTCCATTCTACTTATATTTAAATCTCTACCTTTATCCAAGGGAGCACTTTTTCCTTTGTTCCTACAGCTGTCCTTGAACTCTAGTTGTTCCTCATCTTTAATTTTTTTGTATGTTTCTTTTTTATCATTTAGATCCCTATATACAACTGCAATATGACTGTGACCCTTCTGAAATTCATTCAGTATATCATACAGAGGCATATTCTCTGAAACACTGCAAAATGACGAGGAAATCATGATTACTGGGTGACCAGAAAATCATATCAACAACAAATCCAATTTTCATTTCATGCGTATGAAAAAGAGCTTACCGAGGAATTTTTCTGATGATCATTTTTCTTAGAGGAACTGCAGCCTTTGAATCAACCATAAAGAGATTTTTAACCTGGATGTATATAAGTAAAAAAGCCATTAAAATACAATAAATTGGTGACATAATAGTGAATAGGAAGTGATTGAGTTCCATTCTTATTATGTATCATGCAGCAAATCCATTTTCATCCAGTCACTTGATACAAATTTTCAATTACATCACAGGTAAACTCTTCCAAATATCAAACCCATAATTTCAGAGTTGCAGTACAAGGAATATCATAAACAATAATGATAGTCAGGAAATGATACAAGATTTCGAGCTTAACATCAATCCCTTAAACTTTTTCCCGGCTAGGCCTAGTACTTCATTGCAAGGATCATATGTATGTATTTTTTAGTTTATGCATTTCAGCTTAACAGTTAATATAACACCAATCCTACCATTAAGCCTCATGGACATTATTCACTACATATCACGGCAACATTTGATAAATTCAAACATCATATTCTAAAACTGTGTATCTCAAACTGTTGTATTAGTCGTTGAAGTAAAATTTATGTCGTGAACAAATGAGATAATTACAAGAGGGAAGAAACTTGACATCAAGATTTTGACTCGAATATCAATGCATATCCAATGTGATTACAAGAATAACGAAAAATTCAAAGTCGATTGCAAGATTTATGATAGAAGACTAATAATGGGCATTACCATTAATTGGTACTGGTAATCCAACATCCACCCAAAAAATCCCAAAAGAAACAAGAATTACCAGAACAAGTCCCATAATGTTTGTCCGCTCTCCCGCATAAACTGGGACTCTACTATGACCCATTGCCATTATTGAATTCAGGGTCTTCCTTCAGTGTAGAAACAAAGAAAACGGTTAAGAACAAAAGAAGACAGAAACATAGTGGAGAGAGTGATAAAGATTGCACAAACCCACAAATTTAGAGTTGCATCCAAATCAAGGGAAAATGCCTTTGATATGGGAGTCATGGCATCTTTTGCAGTCTTTTCAGTCAATTCAAGCGCACCGGCTATGATGGTTGTCTCATCATGCGTTAAATCTCCTCCTTTCCCAGCCTAGACAGGAAAACAAATTTAAGTTTAGCCATGCGAGATCAGAGCACAAAGTAGAGCTGAATTGAACGAACTTGTACCCAAGTGACATAATTTAGTAAACCCACATCAAAATAACACCCAAGTGCATCTTATAGCATTAATATTAATAAAGGCAAAATCCTCTTGAACTACGAATTTCAAATTATATATACCTCATTCCCATGAAAATCCACAAAAGTCTTGAGCTCTGCCCTCTTTAACAGAGCAGCTTTTCCTTTACCCAACATCCAATCAAGCACCTGAAAATAATCACAATCTTCGTATTTTCACAGGATCATACTATAGTAATATGCAGGATGTCTGTTTTTGAGTTGATCTACTAACATAAGCACTTGCAAGACTGTTTGTAAGAGCTTATTGAAACAATTTATGACATGTTGATAAGCTGGTTTCAACTTATTTCCACATAAGTTCTCCAAGATAGCTTATCAAAACAATTTGACCGTATTTGATCTTTTATCATAGAAATGCTTTATACATATTTATACAAACAAGACTATAATGGTACTGTATAATATATCCACACACAGACACAGACACGTAATTGGAAGCACACCTTACCTTGCTAATGGGATAAGCTATGGGATAGAATAATAAAAGTAGAACACGAACAAGCGGCGCTAGCGTAGCTCCAACCAGCAATCCATATCGTGTACAAACAGCTTGAGGCAATATCTGAAAAAATGAATTCAGTGAACAAGGTATTAATTAACCTTACAAAACAATAATAAAGTATAGCACAGTTCCTGAAATCAAATAAATAAATAACATCAGCCAACCTCTCCAAAGATGAGAATTAGGGTAACTGAAATCAAGACAGCAGCATAAGGTGGCACAATAGCATCAAGAAAAATAGGAAGAGTCTGCAACAAAATAAGATTATTAAAAAAGATAGTAATAAAGAATTAACTAACGATAGTGATTAAAAGAGTAGCTGTTACTTCCATGGCTAAGGAATTTCCGATCAAAAGAGTACAAAGTAAAAGATGCTGATTCTTAACAACTGGGAATATTTTGGCGGCATGGATGCGATGTTGAGGACGACCAGATTTGATGAGAACTTCGAGGTCGACGAGACCTAAAGACATGAGTCCAAGAGTGAGACCAGCCATGAGACCAGCGAAGCATACTAATCCTATAATTATCAATATGTACAACCAGAATTTAGTTCCACAACATCCTACATCTGCAGCCATCTCTTACTCTCTGAGATGAGATGAGAAGATTGGTTAGGAAATAAGGTTTTTCATTGGTGTTTTGATGTTACCGCTTCTCTTCCCCACATACCTATTAATAGCAATGCCCGGAGCATAAACATAATCATTTTCGGTGAAAGCAACCTTTTCGTTTTTTTTTTCCCTTTTTTTTAGGGACGTTTTTTTTATTCCTATTACGCTTCTCCACTAGAACTTCAGTAACATTTAACGACGACAAAAATATTATGGTTATATATATATATATATATATATATATATATATATATATATATATATATATATATATTTTATTCTTGTAAATACTCCCTCCTCCGGTCTCATATATAAGAAAAAATTATTTCTTTAGGTTCATTGAATAATCAATGTATCTGTTTTACAATGTGGGCCAGATACATTAATTATTCAATAAACCTAAAAACGGAATATTTTCTTATATATGAGACTGGAGAGAGTATTTTAACTTATTGTTTTAATGCTTTGTAAAAAAAATTGACTTTTAGTGCCCAAAGTTTTTTTTTTTTTTGAAGGAAGTGCCCAAAGTTTTTAATCACCACTAACATCCTTTCATTTCACTTTTTTGTTTTTTGTCAAAAAAAAATAATATTTTTTTTTTACATTTAGTGCTTCAAATTTTTTTCATCATCGCTTTCAATCTCTTTTTTAACTCAACTCATTTGTATCATTTAAATTTTTGAATTTTTTACTACAGTCATGTTTAATATAATATAGAATTTTCTTTTGCAAAAGTTTATATTTTTTTAACAAATAATGTATTGAATATAATCTTTATGTTTTTTAGGCTTAAAAATTCATATTTAATTTATATTTTGTTTAAAAAAATAGATATTCTTATTATTTTCTATATAGTTCTGCAAAGACTTGTTAAAAAATTCAGATGATATACATGAGTTAATTTAAAAACAGTGACAAAAAATAGTGATGGGAAACTTTTGAAAGACTAAAAGCTAAAGAAATTTTTTAAAGAAACTAATTTTTTTTTTTGGATATTTATAGAAATTAAACACATTTAACCCAAAATATTACACCTACACCTATATTTTCGTACACTTGCAACACTTTGTTAATTATGTGAAAAAAACATGGTTAGTTCAACTTAATAGATAGCTAATGTTAATTCATTTTACGTTAAAAATTATGGTTAGTTATTGTAGTTGAATTAACCACAATTTTCTCCGAATATTTTATTAATCATCTATTTAACTGAATTAACCACTTTTTAAATGCAATTAACCAAGTGTAATGTCGCACATGTGTATGAAATATCGGTGCTCATGCATCAATATTGTTTTGACAAACTTTCTTACTAGTTATTTGAGAAGTTACTTTTGTTTTATTTGGCAATGCTAAATTTTGAACTAATAATGATAATTTATAGCTTGTAAGTTTGGTCAAATACATCATAGATCATTTAAGTTTAACATTTGTATCAGATTAGTTCTTTTTAGTTTTTTTAATTTTAAAATGGTTTTTTATGTTAGTAAAAGTGTTTACCTAGTCCTTCAAGTTACAAAGTATATGCACCATTATCCTCTTTTCATCAAACTCAATTAAAAAGTGTTTATATGAATGTTTATTGTTAAGTTGGTAGGCCCAAATTCACCGTTTTCAAATTTGTGGTTCATATGTGTATTATTCAGTTTTAGTTTGAAACAAAATTGACCAATTACATGATTTATAATGTTTTAGATGACAAATTTATCTATAAAATTATAATTGAATTGGAAAATAATTAGAAGAAAATGTATGTAATTAATCATGTATAGTGTCATAAACACTTACTCGACATCCACATCAGTGTTAAATAGTCGTTTAATCACTTTTTAATAAAGTTTGATGAAAAAGGGGATCAATTTGTGACAAAAATATATTAAAGGATTAACTTATTCATTTCTACTGACATAAAAGATGAATTTAAAACTAAAATGACTAATCAGATATAAACGTTAAACTTGATGTTATTTAATAATTTAAATCTTACTATTTTAGTTTCTACTTAAATTAAATGTATGCATTTTAACTCTTTGTATCCAATACAAATAGTGTGTTTTTTACAAGAACATGATATTTACATTGTACAAAAAAATATAGTAATCCCTTCGTCCCTTTTTATAGAAGTAATTTACAAAAATCACGTGTATTAAGAAAAGTTGTTAGAGAAATAAAGTTGTCTAAAATGTGTGTAACTATTACTAAATTACCCTTAATTAAATATATATTTAATGTTAACTTTTCATATACCAAGACAAATTGATAGTATTAATAAGGCGTATATTTGGAAAAAAAAAGTAATTGATGCATCTAGAAATTTGTATATGATCTTATACTTAGTGACAAAACTTTTTTGTATACTACTCCTATCAATTTATTATAGCTCATTATAAAAATGCCATATTTTTATTAAAAATGCTTTGGACACTCATACACTTGATCTATTCGGAGATAAAGAAATTAAAAGTGGTGTAATAGACGTGATCGAAAGAGAAAAATATAGAAAAACGAGGCGTTAAATGATTGTTGAAGAATTAAAAATTGTTCAAATGTAAGAGCAAGCATAGTAGCATTTAACCTGGGAAAGGAGACTTCTTTCCCACCATGGGAAAGTCCCTTTACCCAGGACAGCTGTCGGTTTTGAACTGGCAAACAAAATAAAAATAAAAAAACTCAATTCATTTTTTTAATGTTAATTACCTCCTATTTTGTCATTACACAACAAGCAAACCCACTACCGGAGGATCAACTATCAAATTTTCTTCTTCTTCTCAAACATTAAAAACGCAAAACATAAGAAAATCCAGAAACACATAGTCATGACGGAACACAGAACATCAACTCTTGTTCTTCTCTGGTTCAATAACTCTTGTTCTTCTTCTTCTCTGGTTCGATAACTCTTGTCCTTCTTCTTCGCTGGTTCGAACAAAAAAGCATATCAATTAGATCCGAAGCAGATTTCGCTCCCAGACACAAAGAAAGGTGAGATTTACATTGATATGTTATCTGACAACATGTCTGAAACAGAAATGTTGTTTTTTTTAACAAAGAAATGTTGTTGATTTTTAAGAAATTTACAAATTTTAAATTGAAAGCACAAATAAAGGGTTGTTAAGAAAAACGTTTGAGAAAAAGATAAAGGGTTTTCATGGTTTTACAAATTTTACAGAGTGGTTTTTGAACATAGTTTAAAGATAGCACAGAGAGAGAAAGAAGAGGGAAACCATATAAAATAAATTTCTGGATGGAATTATATTGTTGATGAATGAATCTGAAAATATAAAACAAAACTATACTACTATATGAGGGTTGATATTAAAAGGTTGTAGAAGAAGGACATTTACAACTCAACAAAACTCAAACATGTTATTGCAAATATGTTGTCTCTCTGGACCTACGCTGCTACAATTTATGGTTGAGCTCTAAGTAAGAGTGTTATATTTTGATTTTATGATAATTAATTTGGTTAAGTATTACAATATGCAGACATAATGGATATTGATGAAATTTTAGAGATTTTTCAAGCAGTGCCGGAAACCGAATTCGTTGGGGGTGACTCAGAGGAGGTGAACATGATTTTTTTAAGTAAAAATTGTAGTGGAGTATTATCAATTGAGTGTAAATAATCTTATAATTTTGATGTTGTTGAAATTTGACTTTTAGGGCTTGGACAGCAATTATGGTTCAGATGAAGGAAATACTTCAAACGATGAAGATGTAGGGGAAGAATCCAACAATGAAGGATTTTCCTGCAATTACGATGCTGCAACAGCCGTGGATAATATGAGTGATATAGAAAAACTAAACTTGAAGGAAATGAGTTCCGAAGAAATAATGAGGTACCGTTTTCTTGATCGAGAAGTAGCATTTATGTTTTATAACTGGTATGCTTGTTTACACGGATTTGCTGGTAGAAAAAGTCGGGTTGTTAGGAATACTAATGGCGAAGTAGTTCAACAGACTTTTCTTTGTCATAGGGAAGGTGTTAGGGATGATAGGTATAGCAAATCCGTTAGTAGGAAAAGAGAGCATAGACCTAATAGTAGGTGTGGTTGTTCAGCCAAATTTCAAGTTCATATTGATTTTAATAGTGATCGTTGGTACATTAAATATTTTGATGATGTCCATAATCATTCATTTTTGGATAATAAGTATGAGGGAATGTTACCGGCACATAGGAAGATGACCGATTATGACAAATACCAAATGAAAACAATGAGAAAATCTGGCATTCCTACGTCACGCATCTATGGTTTTTTTGCTACACAAGCGGGTGGGTATGAAAAATTAGGCTATTCAAGAAGAGACATGTACAATGAACAAATTAAAATGAGGGGTAGCAAGCGTTCTGATGCAGATGCTGCACTTGAATTTCTTAAAGGAATGTGCACTAGGGATGATATGATGTTTTGGAAACATACTGTGAATATAGATGGAAGTCTTAAGCATTTGTTTTGGTGTGATGGAGTAAGTCGTATGGACTATTTGCTGTTTGGCGATGTGTTGGCATTTGATGCTACATATCGGAAAATGAAATATAATACGCCGTTAGTTATTTTTTCTGGTGTAAACCATCACAATAAGAGTGTTATATTTGGTAGTGCAATCATCAGCGATGAGTCAGAAGAGACTTATGTTTGGCTTTTGGAAAACTTTGTTGAACCAATGGATGGGAAATGTCTGGTGGTTGTGATTACTGATGGTGATTTAGCTATGCGAAACGCAATTATGAGGGTATTTCCTGATGCTCACCATCGGTTGTGTGCGTGGCATCTTATTCGTAATGCAACCAGCAATGTTAAAAATCTGCAATTTGTTGTTAAGTTTAAGCGTTGTATGTTGGGTGATGTTGATGTTGATGAGTTTGAGCGTAAATGGGAAGAGCTTGTATGTGAGTTTGGTTTGGAGGATAACAGTTGGATGTTAGAGATGTATCAAAAGCGAAAAATGTGGGCTACTGCGCATATTCGGGGTAAGTTTTTTGCTGGTTTTAGGACGACTTCAAGATGTGAAGGTTTGCACTCAGAATTTGGAAAATATGTCAGTGTCCTATCAAATTTGGTTGATTTTTTACAACAGTTTTTCCGTTGGCTTAATCACTTGAGGTACAAAGAAATTGAGGCTGATTACGTGTCTTCGTATGGAGAAACGGTGCTTCAAACACAACACAAATGTTTAGAGAAGTCTGCTGCAAAATTGTACACCGGGTCAGTTTTTAGGATGTTTAGGCCGATGTTGGAAAGGGCATGTCGTTGTAAGGTTGAAGGTGTTGTGAAAAATGGTTCAATATTTATCTACACTGTTTGTAAATACCCAAGACATGATGTTGAATGGACCGTGTCATTTTGCCAAGAAAGTTTCAAATTTGCTTGCTCTTGTATGAGGTTTGAGACATTGGGTATTGCTTGTGAACATGTTTTGTCTGTTTTGATTTATCTTAATATTGTTGTCATGCCTCCTTCTATTGTTCTGGCAAGATGGACCAAAGGTGTCAAAGACATTGTTAATGCCGCAAATGCAAATAGTGCTAGTCAACGTAACCCGGCTTTTGTTACAACATATGTTACTTTGGTGGAGCGATGTAAAAGGATGGTGAATGCTGCATTTGAGTGTGGAAATCCGGAAGAAATTCGTAGTACCAATGAATTG
Organism: Medicago ruthenica; assembly: GCA_018208015.1. Lineage (NCBI taxonomy): Eukaryota > Viridiplantae > Streptophyta > Magnoliopsida > Fabales > Fabaceae > Medicago > Medicago ruthenica. The sequence goes on along the minus strand of CM031373.1, from coordinate 105,357,123 downwards.
GTAGAGAAGCAGACCGAGAGGCTAGAATGCTTTGCTAGGAATGATGGTTGTGAAACTTCAATGGTGGGAACACAAACTGGTGGTAGCGTAGGGAACCTCCCACGGGTTAGGCGAAAAGGTGGAGTACCTGTATCCTCATCTCAAACTGCGACCGGTAAGCCTAAAAGGAAGACACAAAAGTGTGGAATATGTGGATTAGAGGGACACAATTGAAAATCTTGTCAGCTTAGAGACGCAGCAATATTGAATTCACAAGTTGAAGAGTTGGAAATGGCTAACGATGTCGAGGAAGACTTAAACGAAGATAGTGAAGACTGCAACATTGATTTGGTACGCTAATTATATATGTTTTTAACACATGAGAACTACACTCTGTTATATAGAAAAGCTCTAAATTTAAATTTGACTCACTCTGTTATTATTAACATATAGGATGTTTTTTAAGAAAATGCATGGGAGTTGATTATGGAGTTGATTATGTTATCAAATTGATGAGGTATTTTAATTTATAAATTGTATGTTGAAGGTCGTATTTTACTTGATTCTTGATGCGTTAATGATTACTTTATTGTGGTTTCAATTCATTGTAGGTATTCAAGGAAGGTGGATATGTGGAATATTTGGCATTCAACGTGATTGTCTTAGCCCAAATGTTTGGAGTTTTATTGTATTAACTATATCAAGTAGGATGTGTTCTAATGTAGTGCAATTGTGATTGCTTTTGGATATGACCAAATTTAAACCATTTAGTAGTTATGTTTATTGTTGTTTGTCGTTAATTTCGCCCATAAACATCTTTGAATTTATGTGTGATATCAATGAATGTTAGTACTTTGATGAAGATAGTGTGAAAACAATCTGTTAAATCTGGGTGATTTGAGTGGTATTTTTGATACTGCAGCCTTATAACAAAGATTTAGCTAACAAATTTATCCTCTTATGCCAAGCTAGAAATTAACAAGCATGTGTAAAGACTATATCATGTGTAAAGAATCTTCTTGTTGTGTCCAATTTTACTCTACTGTTTCATAACAGAATGCATGTAATTTTACTCTGTGTAATTTTTCTGGCTCAGCTCTCTGTTGCAATTAGGTAAATGAGTAAATGGGTAAATGAGTGCACAAAATTAAATGAGTCAAGAATTGAGTAAATGTGTTCACAAGTTGCTTTAAGTTGTTCCATTCATTTATGAATAACTCAAGAATTGAATCAACATAGCAGCAAGTAACAATGACAGAAAGATAAACTTATTTGGCAATGGAAAAAGACAGCTAGAAACATTGTTCCCGCAATTTGGGTCATTATAATTAACGATAATAAATATAAATATATTGCAAATGTAGTTGATAGAATTACAAACTAAATCCTACAAATACGATATGCACCCATTGGATATTACATTACATGATCAGATTGGATTCACAGGTGATCACCAAAGTACACAAAATGAAGTGGTGATAAGAAATTACTCAGATAAGGAACACACCAAAAAAATCTGAGTTTCAAAAAATCAACATAAACTTCCTAATTGTCCAAGGTCACTGATTGGACAGCAGGTATGTTGTTGATGTAAGCCATGGTATTCTCTTCAATGACAGCCCTTATCTCATTGTGTCCTCCCAACATCAAGGTTGCCGCGATTTTCATCCTCACGACATTTTCTTTGAGCTACATTAAACGATAGGCAATGGTTAAACTCACTATTTTCGAATTACGTAATAATGTGTTGTTGATTTATATAAGCTTACCGTTCCAAATAGAAGGTCCGGGGTAAAAAATTGTTCCATACTTATCCAATCTAAGACCCATGCTCCAGAATTTTCACTGTTAAGAATAGTAATAAGCAGTTACAATAATATTTAGTCAAAGTAATAAATGTTACAACTATGTTGTTGTGTGGTTTATTAATTTGCTGCTAAGATTTGGTGTTTTACCTGCTTCCAGTACATGGAATTCCCCTTGCGTCAACAATGTCGAAATTACTAAAGTCAATCCTCTTGTTACAGAAAGAAACGCTATAATTTGAATCTACCAACAAATGGTAGATTAAATCAGCCTGTTTATATAAAGTCAATAAAATCAATGATTTATTGAAACAAAATTATGGTTTATTTGTTATAACAATAGAAATGTAGGTAAGAAATTATTACCAACTTCTTAATGCGCATTTTCCTCCATTCGCTAGACACCACGGGACAGAAGGAATCCAAATGGTAGATTATAGCATTCTCAAGGTGGATTATCATGAGGTACCAATGGCCACTGCTAGTCTTGATGGGTACATAAATCTTGTAAACACATCAACAAATATTTGTTAAAAAGAATGATTTACTGTCATTATATTTCAAACTAAAAGTTAACAGGTTCATAAAATACATACAAACTTCAAGCTCGGATAAGGGGCCATCCATCGTGCACAATATTTTCCCTTGAAATCGGACAAAGGCATGCCGCAACTGAAATCCTCCTGAAACGATGGAGGTAAGCACCAAACAGCTTGCGAAGACAGATGAGTTTGAGCTACTCGGATGCTTTCAGCCATTAGTGTGATGACCTAACACCAATATAAGTTAAAATTTATAAAGCAAATACAAACATCATTCATAATTCCATAATCATGTCACAATCCATTTTTTTTATAATTTAGGAATATGTTACCAGCTCAGTTATACTCCTGTTTGGGAGTAGACACATTAAATCTTCCCTTGTTGCTGACAATTCCCCAGCCTTGACAAGCCTCTCCTCCATAATATTTTTGTCTTTCGTTTTTTGAAACAGGTATGCACAAGCCTGTGCTTCCTTTGGTGCTAGAGACATGTCACTGGTTGGACGAAAGCTTAACTTAGCACCCTATAAAACAACACAAATTGTTTGAAGTAAACATACATGAAAATGCTTAAAAACCCTACCAAATTAAATAGCAAAAAAACGCATAATGTTAAAAACTCAATAAGTAAACCTTAGGAATGACAACCCCACTGTTTTTGGGTTTCTTTGAGGAAGTTCCTTCCATTTTCTTCTTTCCACTTGAAGCTGATCTCCTTTCTTTAACACTAGAGTTGGGTGATGGTGTGTGAAACAACCTCTTCTTAGAAAGGTTGTCGCTAACCACGCCCGACGAAAGCTGATTCATTAAAAAGTTATAATTACATATGTTAGGCCATACCGTTAAGTAACAAATAATAACTTAAACGGTAACACTAATTGTACCATGCCAGTTGAAGACCTTCTTAAATCACTTCGCGGGATTGTTATCGAAGCTACAACTTCTGTTGCAGATGCATCAGTTTGCAACCAGTCAGTTGGAACAAATGGTTTTAAGGATGCAGTTCCGGCTCCTATACCAAGCGAGTCTGACCAGTTGCAGACATCATTCAACATTTCAACCTCCATATCATCGTCATCTTTGGAACTGGTATCAACGACATCGTCGACATTGACAAGTTTTCCCCCAAAAACATGATTTGTGGTAGCCCTTGTTGTGTTGGTAGTCTATGTGTCGCTTTGCATGGGCATGGTAGACTGCTTACTCCCATTTTCCTTTTCTTCAAGCCTTTGCACATATTCAGTGATGTTGTTGCACGTTGTCCTTATGAAAGTAAGTTCATTTGAGGTAACCTACATTATTTGCACTATGTAAATTAATTTCTTAAATCTTAAAAAAAAAATGTAAACAAACAAATATGTACTCTGATACAATGCACTCAGTGTGTGCAACACCCTTTCCTAAATTCATATCCCTGTTTAAAAACATATAACGAAATCAATAACCAACAGTTAGGCTTTGAAATTCTGGCCAGGCAATACTTAAGAGATAAACGCAGGTTCTGAACCAACATGTTCTGAACAGAACTTAGCACAAAATAAAAGCAGATAAACAGCAGAAAAGTAAAGTGCAGGAAAGCTAAAAACACACAAGGTTTGTTAACCCAGTTCGGAGTAAACACCTCCTACTCTGGGGGATACCAATCCAGGAAGGAAATCCACTATAGGATTTAACCCAAAGACTCAAGACACTGACTCCCAGTTCCCAGCCTTAGCAATTAAACTCCTCCTAGTCAGACTTCTACCCAACTCTGAGTATTAGAATCCTCTAACTTCCTATTCAAGCAACTAAACCCAACTACTTGAACAACCCTTAACAATCCCCTGTTTTTGAACACACTTTCAATGACAACACTTCATTCGTACCTAAAGGCTTAGAATGAATTACAACTTAATAAAAACTCTAAACCAACTCAAACAATGAGTGGTGCACAAATAAAACTCTAAGTTTAAAACAAAGACTCTATTTTCTGAATAATGCTCTTCAATTCGTAAGTTGAATAGCAGCAGCCCTCCTCCTTATATAGCCTTCAGTCTTGCAGCATAAATAACAAACTAATCTTCTGATTTGATTTGTTACTGAAATGAGATTGGTCCAATAATGTAACAAATAAAACTGTACTGAATCTTTTAAAGATTATAACAGGAAAATATGAATTTCATATCTTTGAACCAAATCTTCAATAAAATCTTCTTCAAATAAATCAGCATTCTAGAAGCAATATGCGTGGATAAATCCTCAATAAATCTTGCAAAGATTCGCATAGAAAAACCTTGAAAAAAAACCAGCTTCTGATGAAGTCAACATAAGTCAACGCTGGCATCAGAACCTGAAATTAGCTTCTGAACAGCTACAGTGCTTCTGATGAGGCATTCAGCTTCTGATGTGATTTTGAGCTTCTGAATGGCTTTAAATGAGAAAACTTGTAACTGAAGAAATGTTCTACATATGGAGATGCTTCTATTCAATATCTTGGTTTTGCCAAAACATGCAGCCAACACCAAAAGACTCAACAATCTCCCCCTTTGGCAAATTTTTGGCTAAAACCATCCAAGTTCTTCAAACTCCCATAAAACAAACTCAGTACTGAAGAACTCCACAATACTACATCATAGCAATTTGTTTAGGCAGCGGATTCAGCTATGTTAAACACAAACCAGCTTCAGTTCTACAAAACATCACAGCTACTGAAGCACACACCAACCAAGTACTGATCAACTTCTGATCACAACCATGGTATCAGAGCTACTGATCAACTCCTGATCATCACAAATACTCCCCCTGAAACTTCTCAAACACATAAACAAACCCTCCAGCTTCACAACACTCCCCCTGCAACTCAGCTTCTCATACAAACTCCCCCTTACTACTGAACTACAGAGAAATGTTATCTGAGCATATCAGAAGCACATTTTATGGTATCAGAGCAAACTTCAGGATCACAAAAACACACTCAGGATCATAACAATCTTGTACTCCCCCTGAGACACATATTCCCCCTTGGTCATATCTGGACATATAATGCTTTGGTTTCAGAGCAAAACACCTTCTGAATCAAAGACACACATATCTGAAATGCAGCAATACATCTTCTAATTCTTGGTATCAGAGCCAACACATTGCCTAAGATTTTCTCCCCCTTTTTAGCCATAAAATTCTGACAAACCATAGTCTTCATATAGGGAAGGAAAACTGCACAAACATCTTCAACTACTATCCCAGTTTGAACTTCAAACTTAGTATCAATAACAGCATCAAACTTAGCACTAACAAAGCTGGCAGGTACTCTATCTTCCTCACATCCAGTTTGCTTTAATTGCTAGAATTCTTCATATAAGCATACACCTAACTTGCTCCTTAAGTTTTCAAACTGTTTAGCATCCAAGGCCTTTGTGAAAATGTCAGCAACTTGTTCTTCAGTAGCTACATGTTCCAGCTGAATGACTTTATCCTCCACAAGGTTTCTGATAAAATGATGTCTGATGTCTATGTGTTTGGTTCTGCTGTGCTGAATTGGATTCTTAGAGATGTTGATGGCACTCAAATTGTCACAAAACAATGTCATAGTTCCTTGATTAATGTTGTACTCCTCAAGCATCTGTTTCATCCAAACCAGTTGTGAACAACTACTTCCAGCAGCAATATACTCAGCCTCAGCAGTTGACAATGACACACAGTTTTGTTTCTTGCTGAACCATGAAATCAAGTTATTTCCTAAGAAGAAACAACCTCCTGAAGTGCTCTTTCTGTCATCAGCACTTCCAGCCCAGTCAGCATCATAAAATCCCATCAATTCAGAACTTGAACTGTGTGAATACATGATTCCATAGTCACTTGTGCTATTCACATATTTCAGAATTCTCTTCACTTATGTCAGATGACTCATCTTAGGATCAGCTTGATATCTTGCACAAACTCCAACAGCATAAGTGATATCAGGTCTGCTTGCAGTTAAATACAATAAGCTCCCTATCATGCTCCTATATTGGCTTTGATCTACTGATATTCCATGTTCATCCTTAGTCAACTTCAGGTGAGTAGCAGCTGGTGTCTTCTTATGAGCAGCAGATTCCATTCCAAACTTCTTCACTATGTTCTTGGCATACTTACTTTGAGAAATGAAGATTGTATCTTCCATTTGTTTGACTTGTAGTCCAAGGTATGTCAGTTCACCAACTAAGCTCATTTCAAATTCTGACTGCATCTGCTGAACAAACAATTTGACCATCTTCTGAGACATCCCTCCAAACACTATATCATCCACATAAATCTGAGCAATCATCAGACTCCCATTTTCATCTTTCACAAACAAAGTCTTATCAGAACCTCCTTTTCTGTAACCTTGAGCCACAAGAAACTGAGTTAATCTTTCATACCATGCTCTTGGTGCTTGCTTCAATCCATACAAGGCCTTCTTCAGTTTGTAAACATGATTAGGAAATTTATGATCCACAAATCCTTTAGGCTGTTCAACATACACTTCTTCTTGCAGATATCCATTCAGAAATGCACTCTTCACATCCATCTGAAATAGCTTGAACTTAAGAATGCAGGAAACACCCAACAGCAGTCTTATGGACTCTAGTCTGGCCACAGGTGCAAAGGTCTCATCAAAATCCAATCCCTCTACTTGAGTATAACCCTGAGCAACCAACCTTGCCTTGTTTCTGACTACAGTACCATTCTCATCTGTTTTATTCTTGAATATCCACTTAGTCCCAATCACATTCAGCCCTTCAGGTCTTGGAACTAGATCCCACACTTCACTCCTTTTGAATTGATTCAACTCATCTTGCATTGCTTAAATCCAAAATTCATCAGTTAGCGCTTCTTTCACATTTTTAGGCTCAACCTTTGACACAAAGCATGAATCAGTAGCAGCAGCATCTGATCTCCTGGTTCTGACACCTTGATCTAAGCTTCCAATGATTAAGTCTTTAGGATGATCCTTCTGAACTCTAATTGATGGCCCTTTACCATTTGGAACTTGATCTGGTTGATCTTCTGCTTCATCAGACTCTGAGTGCTTTTCTGCTTCTGAAGTTTGTTCTTCTGAGGCTTCAGATTCTGGAACAACTTCAGGCTCATTCTTTTCATTCTCAGCAGACAAATCATCAATAACCACATTTATGGACTCCATCACAACCTTGGTTCTGGAATTAAACACCCTGTAAGCTCTGCTGTTCACTGAATAACCCAGGAATATGCCCTCATCAGACTTAGGATCCAGTTTTCTTCTATTCTCTCTGTCAGCCAAGATATAGCAACTGCTCCCAAAAACATGGAAATATTTCACAGTTGGCTTCCTCCCTTTCCACAATTCATACAGAGTAGATGTTGTTCCCTTTTTCAAAGTGACTCTATTGTGTATGTAACATGCTGTGTTCATTGCTTCAGCCCAAAACATATATGGCAGCTTCTTAGCATGCAGCATAACCCTTGCACATTCTGCTAAAGTCCTGTTCTTCCTCTCAACTGCACCATTTTGCTGAGGTGTGATAGGTGCAGAAAACTCATGCTTTATACCTTCAGAAGCACAGAATTCCGAAAAACTCTTGTTTTCAAATTCTTTGCCATGATCACTTCTGATTCTGACTATGCCACAGTCCTTTTCTCTTTGTAGTTGGATGCACATCTCTTTGAAAACTTCAAAAGTGTCAGACTTTTCTCTAACAAAGCTGACCCAAGTATATCTAGAGTAGTCATCTACCATTACAAAAGCATACCTCTTGCCTCCAATACTCTCAACTTGCATAGGCCCCATCAAATCCATATGAACAAGTTCTAGTACTTTAGTAGTTACCTGGTGAACTAATCTGGGATGAGACTTTCTTGTTTGTTTTCCAATTTGACAATCACCACAAACATTGTCCTCATTGATCTTCAGATTAGGTACACCTCTGATAGCTTCAGTACTTAGGATTTTCTTCATGCCTTTCAGATGCAGATGTCCCAGCTTCTGGTGCCAGAGTTTGACTTCCTCTTCTGAGCTCATAAGACAAGAAGTCAGACTTCTTTCTTCTTCAGAAACCCATAAGTAACAATTGTCTTTGGATCTGCAACCCTTCATCTGAGTTTTACCATCCTGATCAGTAACAATACACTCCTCCTTGTTGAAATTCACTTTTAAATCCTGATCACATAGCTGGCTAATACTGATCAGATTAGAGGTTAATCCTTCCACCAGTAGCACATCATTAAGTCTGGGCAAACCTTCTCTGATCAAATCACCAATACCCAGAATCTGACCTTTTACACCATCTCCAAATGTCACATAACTTCTGGAGTATGATCTGATATTGCTCAGTAGCTTCTTCACACCAGTCATGTGTCTTGAACACCCACTATCAAAGTACCAGTCTTCTTTTGAGGTGGCTCTCAATGAAGTATGAGCAATCAGGCCTACATTCTGAACCTTAGGTTTCCACACCTTCTGAACACTATGTCTGGGTGCAGCTGGTTGCACTTTTCTATATTGGAAGTGTTCAGAGTAACCATACAATTTAAAGCAGAATGGTTTGATATGCCCTTTCTTTCCACAATGATGACAGATCCAAGGATGATTTCTCCTCCTTCTGTTTCTAAAAAATTTTTGGGGTTGCTTCTGAGGTAGCATCTGAACATGCTTTTGACCTTGCATCTGAGGTCTCTTCTGAGCTTGCTTTTGAGGTCTCATCTGAATATGCTTCTGACCTTGCATCTGGGCTTGCTTCTGAGGTCTCTTCTTTGATGTTCCAGCCATAGAATCATGAGTTTGAGTAGCAGGAACAAAACTCATCTGTTTAGGAATCTGAGTCTGATCAACAAAACCTAAACCAGTTTTTCCTTGTTGCTGATTCCCCAAAATGTCCTCCAACTTATCAGTAGCAGAGTTCAACATCTTCACTTGCTTCTTCATTTGATCAAGTTGGGAGTTCAGTTGGTTCACTTCTTCTTTTAAATCTGAATTCTGCACTAACAGTTCACCTTTTTCAGCCTCCAGTTGAAGAATAGTCTCCTTCTGATCCAAAACTTGTTTGCAAACCTCAACACTTCTGGTATACAGCTTCTTGTAGTTATCAGCTAGTTCATCATATGAGGTTTTAGCAGCTTCAGACAAATATGAGGCTTCAGACTCTGAGTCAGACTCTGAAAAGGTCTCAGACTCTAAAACAGGTTCCTTCTTTAAGATAGCTCCTGACCTTACTACAAGACCAGTATCACACATACCAGATTCACTATCATCATCTTCTTCAGAACCATCATCAGACCATGCAACATCTAGGCTCTTCTTCTGTTTCTTAAGAAAAGTAGGACATTCAGATTTGATATGCCCATAGCCCTCACACTCATAGCACTGCACACCTTTGGCTTGGTTACTTTTCTCCTCAGATTTGGTCTTCTTCTCATCAATTTGTTGCTTTTTGTTATTGAATCTGAAATTCTGACATTTGGCTTTGGCTTTTCTGTTAACATTCTTCAGAATCTTGTTGAATTGTTTTCCCAGCAACACTAGAGCTTCTGATAAGTCATCCTCATCAGACTCTTGTTGATCATCAGCTTCAGCATTCACAGTAAAAGCTATACATTTCCCTTTCTTATCAGGCTGTTTGCAGAATGCAGTCTCAAAATTTAACAAAGACCCAATCAGCTCCTCAACCTTCATAGCAGAAATATCATGAGCCTCTTCAATTGCTGTCACCTTCATGTCAAATCTCCTGGGCAGGGACCTGAGGATTTTCCTTACTATCTTTTCATCAGTCATCTTTTCTCCAAGTGAATCAAAAGAATTTGCCATGTCCAGCACATTCATGTAAAAATCCTGAATAGATTCATCTTCCTTCATCTTCAGGTTCTCAAATTTGGTGGTCAGCAGCTGCAATCTGGACATCTTCACCTTAGAAGTTCCTTCATGAGTGGTTTTCAGAATTTCCCAAGCATCCTTAGCCACAGTACATTGTTTGATAAGTCTGAACATGTTCTGGTCCACACCATTAAAGATTGCATTCAAAGCTTTTGAATTTCCCAGAGACAAGTCATCTTCAGCTCTGGTCCACTCCTCTTCAGGCTTCAAAACTCCAGTTTTGTTACCATCTTTGTCCAAAACCTCAGGATGTTCCCAGCCTTTTATCACAGCTTTCCAAGTCCTGCTGTCAATAGACTTTAGAAAAGCACACATCCTTGACTTCCAATACTCATAGTTTGTGCCATCTAGTAGGGGTGGTCTATTGACATAGCCTCCTTCTCTATCCATGCTTGCCAGATATTAAGTCCTCTGGATCTCACCCAATTTACAGGCAGGGTGCCTGCTCTGATGCCAATTGAAATTCTGGCCAGGCAATACTTAAGAGATAAACGCAGGTTCTGAACCAACAGGTTCTGAACAGAACTTAGCACAAAATAAAAGCAGATAAACAGCAGAAAAGTAAAGTGCAGGAAAGCTAAAAACACACAAGGTTTGTTAACCCAGTTCGGAGTAAACACCTCCTACTCTGGGGGATACCAATCCAGGAAGGAAATCCACTATAGGATTTAACCCAAAGACTCAAGACACTGACTCCCAGTTCCCAGCCTTAGCAATTAAACTCCTCCTAGTCAGACTTCTACCCAACTCTGAGTATTAGAATCCTCTAACTTCCTATTCAAGCAACTAAACCCAGCTACTTGAACAACCTGTAACAATCCCCTGTTTTTGAACACACTTTCAATGACAACACTTCATTCGTACCTAAAGGCTTAGAATGAATTACAACTTAATAAAAACTCTAAACCAACTCAAACAATGAGTGGTGCACAAATAAAACTCTAAGTTTAAAACAAAGACTCTATTTTCTGAATAATGCTCTTCAATTCGTAAGTTGAATAGCAGCAGCCCTCCTCCTTATATAGCCTTCAGTCTTGCAGCATAAATAACAAACTAATCTTCTGATTTGATTTGTTACTAAAATAAGATTGGTCCAATAATGTAACAAATAAAACTGCATTGAATCTTTTAAAGATTATAACAGGAAAATATGAATTTCATATCTTTGAACCAAATCTTCAATAAAACCTTCTCCAAATAAATCAGCATTCTAGAAGCCATATGCGTGGATAAATCCTCAATAAATCTTGCAAAGATTCGCATAGAAAAACCTTGAAAAAAACCAGCTTCTGATGAAGTCAACATAAGTCAACGCTGGCATCAGAACCTGAAATTAGCTTTTGAACAGCTACAGTGCTTCTGATGAGGCATTCAGCTTCTGATGTGATTTTGAGCTTCTGAATGGCTTTAAATGAGAAAACTTGTAACTGAAGAAATGTTCTACATATGGAGATGCTTCTATTCAATATCTTGGTTTTGCCAAAACATGCAGCCAACACCAAAAGACTCAACAGGCTTTAAAGGAGCTAAAATTATCAAAGTCATATTTTGCTTGTAGATGAAACTCGTATTTAAGATATATATGTAATAATCCAAGTAAGTACTTACATGTTAATCTCATTTTGATTGTGACTGTCGATGATGAACTTCATGTTTCTAGGTGAAAAAACTCACTACTTAATTTGAAATAGAGAATATGGGACTGATGGCTTGGCTTCTGGTGTTTAAATGCACCGAATGTCAACTATAACTTAATATAAAACCTTTAAAATATTTTCTCATTATGCCTGGCAGATTCTAATATTACCTTTTGTATGCTTTCTTTGTTATAGGTAATAGCTTTAAGCTGGCTTAAAGTTGAATTGTGACATGTTATTGCTGACAAGGAAAAAGTAGTGAAAAAGTTGTGCAGTGTCTGCTTATGCTTTTTACAACCAATCATGAAACTAAGTACTGCATGTCACCATCACTAACTTAGATTTTATATTTAACAGTTGGTATAAATGTAAAAAAAATGGTGATAAAATGGTCTTTATGTTATTTAAATCAGGCATTAATAATTAGTACGTTATGGCATAAGGAGCCAATTTTGATCACATATTTTTACAAGATAATGACACACTTCATAATTAAGATACTAAAAATATAAAAATACACCTTAGTAGATATAAATAACACATACATAAGATTTATGTAGACGAAGTTTTAGATCTATAATATTCAACCTCTCCTTGTAGAGCTGCATTTTCTAAATGTAACTCAAAGGTACGATCAACAAGTCTTTGTATTTGATCTTCCAAAAGTAGAACATTATATTGGTTGTAATAAAAAAAATTTCGACCAGTTGACGCAAGTAACCTGCGTAACAACATTGCTGCGACATTGTCACGTGCTTTTTCTTCTGTGAGTGCAAACATTCCAATACATGGCTTTGGTTTTCCTATACACCTGTAATACAATGAGGCCCTATATCTGTAGTATTTTTTACCATCGACATCGTACTTGGTATCGTGCAGGGTATAAAAAGGTTCTTCAATATGAAATCTATGACAAGCGTCACGTAGCAAAGTTTGCATGCACTGTTTTATAAGGATCTCTCCAACGGGGATTAATTCTGGTATAATTACTTCATTATCTGTCATTTGTAATAAACAAACGAAGTTATTAGTTTTAAAGAAATCAAACAAACTTATTAAAATTATTATGAGTATATGTACAAAAAGAAGGTTGGTTGTAAATATATCTATATATAAAAAAAAACAAGTTATTAAATTTAAAAAAATCAATCAAACTTACAAGAACAAAAATGAAGATATTAAGTAAGGTTATAAGTATGATGCAACATTAAATTAATTTACAAACCAGGTTTCTCGATTATATTAGAAAGGATTTCATTAGGGCATCCACCGTTGCTATTGATCATCAATTCAATTCTTTTCTTCGTGTTGGGTTTTTGTAGATTGGCTACATTTTGCAAAAACATCTACTAGCCAGATGCTGGGACAGATGCTGTAGCATATGGAACAGCTTTATGTGACCTGTGCTTTTCGCGCCAGCTAGCATTTTATTTTTGTACGCAATCTTCCAAAGATTTGCTTGAAGTTTTATTTTCCTCTAGCTTGCTGATCAAGGCGCGTGTATCCGATGATGTGTAAAAGGCGGTCTTGCCTTGGTATTTTTCCAAAAGAGATCGTTATATTTTTGGAAGCTATTTATTGTTTCTAGAAGATTTTCCAGCTGGACCGGACAATGTCCACGCTCTGTTTTGAAGCTCAAACTCGTGCTATCTCAGTAATATATATTTGTGAAGACAAACCCTAATGGGGTTACTGAAAACCGTGTGTAATAGAAAAGCGTGCGTTTAAGGTTTTTAGGGTTTCTCTTGTTAATTGTGAGCCTTGCTTGTATCTTCCTGATTCAAGCTAAGGACTGAGTTTGTTTGAGTTGTAATTGTGAACTGCTCCTAAGCTTTTAAGTACGGAGTGAGTATGTGTCATTAGAGTGTGTCTCTTTTGGTTGTGCTTTTGTGTGGTTGATAACGACACTGTCTGGGTTGTTGGTAGGAATTGAGAAGGGGTCTCATATCTAGGAGTTCCTAGATAGAGTTGACACTGGTAGGGTCTTGGTGCAAAGTCAAGTAGTGTGTTTACGTTTGAAGTTCTGGCCAGGCAATGATAAGAGACAAACAGAGTTATCAGGTTCTGAACCTAACAGGTTCTGAACAGCACGCAGGGCACAATAGTTTGCAACACAGAGCACAAACATAAACACACACAGGCAGCAAATTTAAAGTGCAGGAAAGTAAAAAAGGCACAGAAATTTGTTAACCCAGTTCGGAGTAAACACCTCCTACTCTGGGGGATACCAATCCAGGAAGGAATTCCACTATTGGAATTAACCCTTAAGACTCAGACACTGACTCCCAGTTCCTATCCCAAGCAATTAATCTCCACCTAGTCTTGAATTCTACCCAACACGTTGAGTATTAGAAAACCTCTAACTTCCTATTCAAGTAACTACAACCCAGCCACTTGAACTACCCTTAAACAAAAATACTCTGTTTTTCAGAAAACTTTAAAGACACAACTTCATTCGTACCTAGAGGCTTAGAATGAATTACAACTCAATGACAATCCTAAACCAACTCAAAACATATGAGTGGCATACAAAAACAAATCAAAAGCTTAAAAACCACTAAGACTCTATTTCTCTGAATAATACTCTTAAAATCGTATCTTGAATAGCAGCAGCCCTCCTCCTTATATAGCCTTCAGTCTTGCAAAATAAAACTAATCTTCTGATTTGATTTGTTACTGAAATAAGATTGGTCCAATAATGTAACAAATAAAACTGTACTGAATCTTTTAAAGATTATAACAGGAAAATATGAATTTCATATCTTTGAACCAAATCTTCTTCAAATAAATCAGCATTCTAGAAGCAATATGCGTGGATAAATCCTCAATAAATCTTGCAAAGATTCGCATAGAAAAACCTTGAAAATAACCAGCTTCTGATGAAGTCAACATAAGTCAACGCTGGCATCAGAACCTGAATCAGCTTCTGAAGTGCTACAGTGCTTTCAGCTTCTGATGGCATTTTCAGCTTCTGAATGGCTTCAAAATTAAAAACTTCCAACTGAAGAAATGTTATACATATGGAGATGCTTCTATTCAATATCTTGGTTTTGCCAAAACATGCAGCCAACACCAAAAGACTCAACAATCTCCCCCTTTGGCAAATTTTTGGCTAAAACCATCCAAGTTCTTCAATCTTCTTTATAATCAACTCAGCAATGAAGAACTCCACAATAATCATTCATAACATAGTAATTAGCAGCGGATTTATTTATGACTATCTTGAGAAACAGAAACCAGCTTCAGTTCATATCAGCTACTGAAGCACACATAACCTACTGATCAACTCCTGATCATCACAAACAATCATGGTATCAGAGCTACTCCAAGGTATCAGAGCTACTGATCAACTCCTGATCATCACACACACTCCCCCTGCAACTCAGCATACACTCAGCATACATCAAACTCCCCCTTACTTCTGAATATATGGTATCAGAGCATATCAGAACCAACACTTCAGGAGCTGCACACAATTGTTCAGGACCATACCTCACAGAAACACTCAGGACCATACCAGTCTTGTACTCCCCCTGAGACACATACTCCCCCTCAATAACATCTTGACAGCTCTTGTTATATTTGTTCTGAACTCTGAGCTTCACAAATAACTTCTGAACAACACTGAAAGCTGAATTTGAACTAATTCTCTGAGCAGCAACACATGGTATCAGAGCCAACACATTACATAAGATTTTCTCCCCCTTTTTAGCCACAAAATTCTGACAAATCTCAGACTTCAAATAGGGAAGGGAAACTGCACAAACATCTTCAACTACTGCCCCAGTTTGAACTTCAGACTCAGTATCAGAGACAGCATCATACTTAGCACTAACAAAGCTGGCAGGTACTCTTTCTTCCTCACATCCAGTTTGCTTTAATTGCTAGAATTCTTCACATAAGCACACACCTAACTTGCTCCTTAAGTTTTCAAACTGCTTAGCATCCAAGGCCTTTGTGAAAATGTCAGCAACTTGTTCTTCAGTAGCTACATGTTCCAGTTGAATAACTTTATCCTCCACAAGGTTTCTGATAAAATGGTGTCTGATATCAATGTGTTTAGTTCTGCTGTGCTGTATTGGATTCTTAGAGATGTTGATTGCACTCAAATTGTCACAAAATAAGATCATAGTTTCTTGATTAATGTTGTACTCCTCCAGCATCTGCTTCATCCACACCAATTGTGAGCAACTACTCCCAGCAGCAATATACTCAGCCTCAGCAGTTGACAATGACACACAGTTTTGTTTCTTGCTAAACCATGAAATCAAGTTATTTCCTAAGAAGAAACAACCTCCTGAAGTGCTCTTCCTGTCATCAGCACTTCCAGCCCAGTCAGCATCACAAAATCCCATCAATTCAGAACTTGAACTGTGTGAATACATGATTCCATAGTCACTTGTGCTATTCACATACTTCAGAATCCTCTTCACCTGAGTCAGATGACTCATCTTAGGATCAGCTTGATATCTTGCACATACTCCAACAGCATAAGTGATATCAGGTCTGCTTGCAGTTAAATACAATAAGCTCCCAATCATGCTTCTGTATTGACTTTGATCAACTGATACTCCATCTTCATCCTTAGTTAACTTCAGGTGAGTAGCAGCTGGTGTCCTCTTGTGAGCAGCAGATTCCATTCCAAACTTCTTCACTATGTTCTTGGCATACTTACTTTGAGAAATGAAGATTGTATCTTCCATTTGTTTGACTTGTAACCCAAGAAAGTAAGTCAGCTCTCCAACCAAACTCATTTCAAACTCTGATTGCATTTGCTGAACAAACAGTTTGACCATCTTCTGAGACATCCCTCCAAACACTATATCATCCACATAAATCTGAGCAATCATCAGACTCCCATTTTCATCTTTCACAAACAATGTCTTATCAGAACCTCCTTTTCTGTAACCTTGAGCCACAAGAAACTGAGTTAATCTTTCATACCATGCTCTTGGTGCTTGCTTCAATCCATACAAGGCCTTCTTCAGTTTGTAAACATGATTAGGAAAATTATGATCCACAAATCCTTTAGGCTGTTCAACATACACTTCTTCTTGCAGATATCCATTCAGAAATGCACTCTTCACATCCATCTGAAATAGCTTGAACTTGAGAATGCAGGAGACACCCAACAGTAATCTTATGGACTCTAGTCTGGCCACAGGTGCAAAGGTCTCATCAAAATCAAGTCCCTCAACTTGAGTATAACCCTGAGCAACCAACCTTGCCTTGTTTCTGACTACAGTACCATTCTCATCTGTTTTATTCTTGAATATCCACTTAGTCCCAATCACATTCAGCCCTTCTGGTCTTGGAACAAGATCCCATACTTCACTCCTTTTGAATTGATTCAACTCATCTTGCATTGCTTCAATCCAAAATTCATCAGTTAGGGCTTCTTTCACATTTTTAGGCTCAACCTTTGACACAAAGCATGAATCAGTAGCAGCAGCATCTGATCTCCTGGTTCTGACACCTTGATCTAAGCTTCCAATGATTAAGTCTTTAGGATGATCCTTCTGAACTCTAATTGATGGCCCTTTACCATTTGGAACTTGATCTGGTTGATCTTCTGCTTCTTCAGACTCTGAATGCTTTTCTGCTTCTGAAGTTTGTTCTTCTGAGGCTTCAGACTCTGGAACAACTTCAGGTTCATTCTTTTCATTCTCAGCAGACAAATCATCAATAACCATATTTATGGACTCCATCACAACCTTGGTTCTGGAATTAAACACCCTGTAAGCTCTGCTGTTCACTGAATAACCCAGGAATATGCCTTCATCAGACTTAGGATCCAGCTTTCTTCTATTTTCTCTATCAGCCAAGATGTAGCATCTGCTCCCAAAAACATGAAAGTATTTGACTGTAGGCTTCCTTCCTTTCCATAGTTCATATAAGGTACAAGTTGTTCCCTTCTTCAGAGTGACTCTATTATGGATATAACATGCAGTGTTCATGGCTTCAGCCCAAAACATATATGGCAGCTTCTTAGCATGCAGCATAACCCTTGCACATTCTGCTAAAGTCCTGTTCTTCCTCTCAACTACACCATTTTGTTGAGGTGTGATAGGTGCAGAAAACTCATGCTTTATACCTTCAGAAGTACAGAATTCTGAAAAGCTCTTGTTTTCAAATTCTTTGCCATGATCACTTCTGATTCTGATAATCCCACTATCCTTCTCTCTTTGTAATTGGATGCACATCTCTTTGAAAACTTCAAAAGTGTCAGACTTTTCTCTAACAAAGCTGACCCATGTATATCTTGAGTAGTCATCTACCATTACAAAAGCATATCTTTTTCCTCCAATACTTTCTACTTGCATAGGCCCCATTAAATCCATATGAACAAGTTCTAGTACTTTAGTAGTTACCTGGTGAACTAATCTGGGATGAGACTTTCTTGTTTGTTTTCCAATTTGACAATCACCACAAACATTGTCCTCATTGATCTTCAGATTAGGCACACCTCTGATAGCTTCAGTACTTAGGATTTTCTTCATGCCTTTTAAGTGCAAATGTCCCAGTTTCTGGTGCCAGAGTTTGACTTCCTCTTCTGAGCTCATAAGACAAGAAGTCAGACTTCTTTCTTCTTCAGAAACCCACAAGTAACAGTTGTCTTTGGATCTGCAGCCTCTCATCTGAATCTTATCTTCCTGATCAGTGACAATACATTCTAGTTTGTTGAAATTAACCTTCAATTCTTGATCACAAAGTTGGCTGATACTGATCAGATTAAAGGTTAATCCTTCCACCAGTAGCACATTATTAAGTCTGGGCAAACCTTCTCTGATCAAATCACCAATACCCAGAATCTGACCTTTTACACCATCTTCAAATGTCACATAGCTTCTGGAGTATGATCTGACATTGCTCAGCAGTTTCTTCACACCAGTCATGTGCCTTGAACATCCACTATCAAAGTACCAGTCTTCTTTTGAAGTTGCTCTCAAAGAAGTGTGAGCTATAAGGCCTACATTCTGAACTTTGGGCTTCCATACCTTCTGAACATTGTGTCTGGGGGCAGCTGGTTGCACTCTTCTATACTGAAAATGTTCAGGATAGCCATAAAGTTTGAAGCAAAAAGGTTTGATATGTCCCTTCTTACCACAATGATGACAGGTCCAGGTATGATTCCTCCTTCTTCTGTTGTACTTCTGGGGTTGCTTCTGAGGTAGTATCTGAACATGCTTCTGGGGTAGCATCTGAGGCTTCTTCTGAGCTTGCTTTTGAGGTCTTATCTGAATATGCTTCTGACCTTGCATCTGGGCTTGTTTCTGAGGTCTCCTCTTAGATGTTCCAACCATAGAATCATGAGTTTGAGCAGCAGGAACAAAATTCATCTGTTTAGGAATCTGAGTCTGATCAACAAAACCTAAACCAGTTTTTCCTTGTTGCTGATTCCCCAAAATGTCCTCCAACTTATCAGTAGCAGAGTTCAACATCTTCACTTGCTTCTTCATTTGATCAAGTTGGGAGTTCAGTTGGTTCACTTCTTCTTTTAAATCTGAATTCTGTACTAACAGTTCACCTTTTTCAGCCTCCAGTTGTAGAATAGTCTCCTTCTGATCCAACACTTGTTTGCAAACCTCAGCACTTCTGGTATACAGCTTCTTGTAGTTATCAGCTAGTTCATCATATGAGGTTTTAGCAGCTTCAGACACATATGAGGCTTCAGACTCTGAGTCAGACTCTGAAAAGGTCTCAGACTCTAAAACAGGTTTCTTCTTCAAGATAGCTCCTGACCTTACAACCAGACCAGTATCACACATATCAGATTCACTAACATCATCATCTTCAGAACCATCATCAGACCATGAAATAGCTAGGCTCTTTTTCTGCTTCTTGAGAAAAGTGGGACGTTCAGACTTGATGTGTCCATACCCTTCACACTCATAGCACTGCACACCTTTAGCTTGGTTACTTTTCTCCTCAGACTTGTTCTTCTTCTCATCAGTTTGTTGCTTTTTGTTATTGACTCTGAAATTCTGACCTTTGGCTTTGGCTTTTCTGTTAACATTCTTCAGAATCTTGTTGAATTGTTTTCCCAGCAACACTAGAGCTTCTGATAAGTCATTATCCTCCTCATCAGACTCATGTTGATCATCAGCTCCTGAATTAACTGCAAATGCTATCCCTTTCCCTTTCTTATCAGGCTGTTTGCAGAATGCAGTCTCAAAATTCAGCAAAGACCCAATCAGCTCCTCAAGCTTCATAGTGGTGATATCATGAGCCTCTTCAATTGCTGTAACCTTCATGTCAAACCTTCTGGGCAGGGACCTGAGGATTTTTCTTACTAACTTCTCATCAGACATCTTTTCACCAAGAGAGTCAAAAGAATTTGCCATATCAAGCACATTCATATAGAAATCCTGGATATTTTCATCCTCCTTCATCTTCAGGTTCTCAAACTTGGTGGTCAGCAGCTGCAATCTGGACATCTTTACCTTAGAAGTTCCTTCATGAGTGGTCTTCAGAATTTCCCAAGCATCCTTAGCCACAGTACATTGTTTGATGAGTCTGAACATGTTCTGATCA
Organism: Medicago ruthenica; assembly: GCA_018208015.1. NCBI lineage: Eukaryota > Viridiplantae > Streptophyta > Magnoliopsida > Fabales > Fabaceae > Medicago > Medicago ruthenica. The sequence goes on along the minus strand of CM031373.1, from coordinate 105,336,782 downwards.
ACACCATTGAAGATAGCATTCAAAGCTTTTGAATTTCCCAGTGACAGATCATCTTCAGCTTTGGTCCATTCCTCCTCAGGCTTCAGAACCTCAGTCTTGTTACCATCTTTGTCTGTATACACAGGATGATCCCAGCCTTTAATCACAGCTTTCCAAGTCCTGCTGTCAATAGACTTTAGAAAAACACACATCCTTGACTTCCAATATTCATAGTTTGTGCCATCTAGTAGGGGTGGTCTATTGACATATCCTCCTTCTCTATCCATGCTTGCCAGTAATTAATGCCTCTGGATCTCACCCAAATTACAGGCAGGGTGCCTGCTCTGATGCCAATTGAAGTTCTGGCCAGGCAATGATAAGAGACAAACAGAGTTATCAGGTTCTGAACCTAACAGGTTCTGAACAGCACGCAGGGCACAATAGTTTGCAACACAGAGCACAAACATAAACACACACAGGCAGCAAATTTAAAGTGCAGGAAAGTAAAAAAGGCACAGAAATTTGTTAACCCAGTTCGGAGTAAACACCTCCTACTCTGGGGGATACCAATCCAGGAAGGAATTCCACTATTGGAATTAACCCTTAAGACTCAGACACTGACTCCCAGTTCCTATCCCAAGCAATTAATCTCCACCTAGTCTTGAATTCTACCCAACACGTTGAGTATTAGAAAACCTCTAACTTCCTATTCAAGTAACTACAACCCAGCCACTTGAACTACCCTTAAACAAAAATACTCTGTTTTTCAGAAAACTTTAAAGACACAACTTCATTCGTACCTAGAGGCTTAGAATGAATTACAACTCAATGACAATCCTAAACCAACTCAAAACATATGAGTGGCGTACAAAAACAAAGCAAAAGCTTAAAAACCACTAAGACTCTATTTCTCTGAATAATACTCTTAAAATCGTATCTTGAATAGCAGCAGCCCTCCTCCTTATATAGCCTTCAGTCTTGCAAAATAAAACTAATCTTCTGATTTGATTTGTTACTGAAATAAGATTGGTCCAATATTGTAACAAATAAAACTGTACTGAATCTTTTAAAGATTATAACAGGAAAATATGAATTTCATATCTTTGAACCAAATCTTCAATAAAATCTTCTTCAAATAAATCAGCATTCTAGAAGCAATATGCGTGGATAAATCCTCAATAAATCTTGCAAAGATTCGCATAGAAAAACCTTGAAAATAACCAGCTTCTGATGAAGTCAACATAAGTCAACGCTGGCATCAGAACCTGAATCAGCTTCTGAAGTGCTACAATGCTTTCAGCTTCTGATGGCATTTTCAGCTTCTGAATGGCTTCAAAATTAAAAACTTCCAACTGAAGAAATGTTATACATATGGAGATGCTTCTATTCAATATCTTGGTTTTGCCAAAACATGCAGCCAACACCAAAAGACTCAACAACGTTGGTCTTTTCACTAGAGCTATAATAGTGGATTCATTCCTGGATTGGTATCCCCCAGAGTAGGAGAGTTGCTCCGAACTGGGTTAACAAACTCACTGTGTACTTTATCTTTCTGCTGTGTTCCTTTTATTTCGTGCTTTTTTACGCTGCATTATTTTAATTTTAGTTCTGAGTAGGACAATTGCTCGGACAGTTGTGCTAACATTGTGCACAGCGTCTGTCAGTCAGGTTGCCAGGAATTTCACTTCGAAATCAATGAGCTTGTACAGCTGCTGGAGAAAGCATTCCATGCATCAATTCCTTCTTGTAGAGTATCATGTAACCTAACGACACAATCTTGATACCCACTAGCTTGAGCATAACAATCAATCCAATTTGTATAGACACCACCCACTCGACCATTGTAAACGACATAGCTTTTGTTTGAATTTGAAAGAATTTTCTCAAACTTATATCTACCAAAAAATAACTTTCACGTTTAGCCCTCAATTATATACAATGGTCTGCTTCAGCCCTTATATAATGTAACTTTGATTACTTATGCAAATTTAGTGCTATAATTAATATTGAACCATATCTCCACCCACCATATAGTATTTATTTACCCACATTGATATTTATAATTACGGTCAGTACCAATAAATGCCAATGTCCTTAAAAATAATTCAACCACTTGACTGTAGAAGTAAAAATATTAAATTTATTTATTATATTATCATACACATCACCTTCTGCCATTGGAAACAGCTCAATGCATACACTTTTGACAGAAAAGTATTATGAACAGTGAAATTTTGAAAGAGACTAGTCCTTCCTGATGACACACAGCTTCCATACTTTGAGATTGTGACTGTATAAAGCAACCTGTCAACTCCTAACTAAAAACCAACTGGCTTGGTTGTTAAATTACATTTTCCAGACTATATTTGGTTTTTCATTTCTTCCCGTTGCAAGCCAATAAAGCTTCTTTGGAAAAAAAAAATTAATTTTTTTTCATTTAATTGTTACTTAATAATACAATTAACAAACAAAAGTCAAATAATACAATTAACAACATTAATAACAAACTTTCATTAACCAACACAAAATTAACAAAAATTAACCACACCAACATGAACAACTGCATCGAACATGAACAACGATTGCAACCATTCCATAATTTTTTAGAAAAAACATAAACTACAGTGAATAACTACTTGAAATGGTGAAGATGGTGATGAAATTTGGGAATACTACTTAAAATACATAACAACTCTAACTGGAAACAACAACTTCATTCCCAGATTTCATGAATAACCTAGTTGACATTTTTTAATGAAATGCATATGACATACATAATCAACCCAAACAGAAAATATTTCACCATCGAAATTGAATGTTTTGCCTTTTCATCTGCAAATTTTTGTTCCATTTCTGCCATTTTTTCCATCTGGATTTCACAATCGGTCTTCAAGGATTTTACTTCAGCTTCCATAATTTTGTTCACATAGGAGATCTTAATTTCTAAATCTTTCTTCAATTCATCAATCATACCCTCATATGTAACAATTCAGGTTTCAATTTGTTCTTCCATGGTCAAGGAACGAAAAACTGAACCCTGCTCATCTACTCCCATCTTTTGTCTTATCTCTGTTTCTCCTTCAATGGGCTCACACCAACAAAGGAAATTGCATTTAGTACACTCATAGACCAACAGATTCAGATTATCCCCACTCATACAAACCTTGATATCTGCTAGTTTTGGACACCAACAATTTTTGTTCGCGTACCGAATCCAGTTTGGTTTGGACCCAGTGCTGCTGGACGATGCCATTTTGTTGTAAATGGAGTTGTGTGAAGAAGGTTTGGACATGGTGGTGTGAGTGTTGGGGTGTTGGTGTTGGTTTAATAAAGAAAAAGAAGAAGAATGGGTGAGTCGCAGATCTATTCTATCCCTTACAAAGGGTTTTTATTTAATAAAATTGATTAATAAAAACATATTTTTTAAAAAATCCCCTTATATGTGCCACGTGGCATGCCATAATTGGGCCACCTGACATTCAGTTATTTATGAATTTTAATAATTGGTTAAATATGTTATTTGTCAATATAATAATGGGAACTTTTAAGTTTAGTTCTAACCATAGTTTTAAAACCCGACTCGGTAGTCGACTCGGTGAGTCACAGAGTCAATGGTCGAACCGCTAGGTCACTAGTCGAATTGCTCGGTCTTTAGATTAAATTGTATAGATATTTACTAGATTAAATCGAATTAAACCGGTGACTCGATCACTATAAAAACGACACCTATAAAATAAATCAAGACAAGAAATCAAGTAAGAAAGAATATTCTAACTAAAAGAATATTCTAGTCAAAATCTTAAAATGAATGGATTTGTCTAAGAGGATCATTCAAACTCTTACCCTAACTGAAAAAATATTCTAGTCAAAATCTTAAAAGGAACGAATTTGTCTGAGAGGATTGTCATACCCCAATTTTTGACCTAAAATTTCTTTTTTTTTACTCGTCTTTTTGGTTCAGAATTTTTCGTCGTCTCAGACGAAATTTCGACAGAAAGGTATTTTAAAATACCTCATTTAGGCTTTGTTTGGATTGATGGAATCAGATGGAATGGAATGGAATGGAGTGGTATCTACTTATGTTCCCTTGTTTGGATTTCTACAAAATAGATGGAGTGGCATGTAACATGATGGAATGCATTCCATCCCATACCACCATTTTATTCTATTTTTCATTCCTCCCAATTTGGAGGGTATACAATGGAATGGAATCTCTTAATTAAATAATTACTCATTTACCCTTTTTAATTTTGGTTGTAAGTTTCGTACTCCTTTGTTTTTCTTCTATTGTGCTTCTGCATCTTCTTCTCCACACCTAAGTACATAACACGACAACCTTGTCTGTTCCTGTAAATACATTTTTCTTCCCAACTCTATTTTATTCTATTCAAATGAAAAAGTTATAATAATTCAAATTGCCAAAATTGATTCTGTTTCTTATGTTTTCTTGCTTCTAACTTTTTGTGATTGAATAAAATTCATTTTGTATAATCATGTTATTACTTATTATCCCTAAAAAAAATGTTATTACTTATTAGTACCAACAAGGTGTGGGGAACTAAACGAAAAAAATTGAAAGAAACAACGATTAAAAAGTAATCTCTCGTAGGCAACATATATTATGTCACTGAAATTACCTTATAGTTAAATCACTGGCTTGCTTCTACTAAAGGCTAGAACATCAACATTTGTGAACTATCATATTGATTTATGGCAAATTTTCTTCTTCAAAAAATTTATGAATTGAGTTGACAATTCAACAAATTGATACTTTTAAACTAAATGGTAAAAATGGAATAAAAAAGTTATAACGCATTCCGTTCCGTCCACTTTCCAAACAATAGAGTGGGAAATTGGTTCCATTCCGTCATAACATATCCAAACGATGGAATGAAGTTTTTATTCCATTCCGTTCCATTCCATTCAACTTCATTCCGCTCCATTCCATTCCGCCCCGTTAGTTTCAGATTATCCAAACAGAGCCTTAGGGTTCCGAAGGCGACTTTTTTTTTCAGTTTTATTATTATTTTATTTTACTTAGTTTTTTTTATCTTTTTTCTTTTTTAATTATTTAATTTTCGGATTTTTTCTATTTTTATTTTATTTTTCATTTATTCTGTTTTGTTTTTATTTTTATTCTTAATGGTTATTTTTTTTGTCTTTATTGCTAATCAAATCTATCCAAAGACCAAAGTCAAAGGTCAATGTCAAATGTTTCTTCTTTTATTTTCTTAAATAATCATTAATCCATTTCAATAACGTTTAAATCATTTTTCCCAAAAATAAAAAATACAAATCAATCTCATTTTTGCCACTTGACCTTATTTTATCTTTAAAACCTTTTCAAAAAAACTAAAAAACACAAAAACAAATCAATCGGCATTTTTACCCCGAACTACGAGGTTTTGATCCCTCACGGGTACGTAGGCAAAGGACCTTGTCCTTCCAAATCATAAAAAATAAAAAAACAATTTTTTCTCACTATTCTAATTCCTTCTTTCCTTTTAAAAAAATAAGCAAGTTATAGCCAAAATAAATAAATAAAATCAAGAGGTTCTCGTAGAGTACTACGAACGTTTAAGGTGCTAACACCTTCCTTAAACGTAACTAACCCCCGAACCCTAAATCTTTAAAATGTGGTAATTTAGAACTTTTTCCCCTTTTCTTTTGAAAAATTAAAAGTTCAGTCGTGAAATAAAATTAGTGAGTCAACGCTAATCAATAGCTTGATCTCCGAAAATCACCGCGACAAGGATCATTCCAACTCTTATCATAACTGAAGAATATTCTATTCTAATTCTTAAAAGGAACAGATTTGTCTAAGAAGAACATTCAAACTCTTCCCAACTGAAGGAATATTCTAATCAAACCTTGAAATGAATGGATTTGTCTAAGAGGATCATTCAAACTCTTCCCAACTGAAGGAATATTCTAGTCAAACCTTGAAATAAATGGATTTGTCTAAGAGGATAATTCAAACTCTTACCCTAACTGAAAGAATATTCTAGTCAAATTCTTAAAAGGAACAAATTTGTCTAAGAGGATCATTCAAACTCTTACCATAACTGAAAGAATATTCTAGTCAAAATCTTAAAATAAATGGATTTGTCTAAGAGGATCATTCAAACTCTTACCCTAACTGAAAGAGTATTCTACTCAAATTCTTAAAATAAATAGATTTGTCTAAGAGGATCATTCAAACTCTTACCCCAACTGAAGGAATATTCTAGTCAAACCTTGAAATGAATGGATTTGTCTAAGAGGATCATTCAAACTCTTACCCTGACTGAAAGAATATTGTAGTCAAATTCTTAAAAGGAACGGATTTGTCTAAGAGGATCATTCAAACTCTTACCCTAACTGAAAAAATATTCTACTCAAATTCTTAAAAGGAACGAATTTGTCTAAGAGGATCATTTAAACTCTTACCCCAACTGATGGAATATTCTAGTCAAACCTTGAAATGAATGGATTTGTCTAAGAGGATCATTTAAACTTTTACCCTAACTGAAAGAATATTGTAGTCAAATTCTTAAAAGGAACGGATTTGTCTAAGAGGATCATTCAAACTCTTACCCTAACTGAAAAAATATTCTACTCAAATTCTTAAAAGGAACGAATTTGTCTAAGAGGATCATTCAAACTCTTACCCCAACTGATGGAATATTCTAGTCAAACCTTGAAATGAATGGATTTGTCTAAGAGGATCATTCAAACTCTTACCATAACTGAAAGAATATTCTAGTCAAAATCTTAAAAGGAATGGATTTGTCTAAGACGATCATTCAAACTCTTACCCTAAGTGAAAGAATATTCTAGTCAAAATCTTAAAATTAGTGGATTTGTCTAAAATCATTCAAACTCTTACCCTAACTGAAAGAATATTCTAACCAGAATCTTAAAAGGAATGGATTTGTCTAAGATGATAATTCAAACCCTAACCCTAACCCTATCCCAAATTACAAAAAGGATGATATTATATTCAATGACTAAACAAAACTCATATTTTTTTTATATAATAATGTGTTGTTTAATTCAATCCACAAAATAAAAAACTGTGATTTACTTTTTTTGTGTAATTAATATTACTACTTAGGAAAAAGACATCCAACTTTTTTTTTATTTACATATCATTTTCTTAAAATAAACTATCATTATTCCTTTTAGTATTAATCAATAAAAAAAATTATTTACGGTTCTTTCAAAATAAAATATACACATATTCCCTAAAATAACAAGTATATACATATGAATTATATTAGGGACAAAATTTAGGTACAATTATTTAAGTGTTTTTCGTATGGTTCTTAATTAAAAATACAAATTTTTTGGATATAACAAACTTTAAGAAAATTATAGATTTAAGAAAATCATACTGAATTTAGTTAACAACCGTACGAAAAAACACCTAAGTTTTTTTTCTTATATTAGAACATTTTCTTTATGTATATATGAACCGAAATATTTCTGCAGCCAGGCCCACTACCACAAACAAAACAGAAATTGTTATTTAATTATAAGGTGGGGTCACAGTTTTTATTTCATATGACCTATCAAAAAGTTAATAGGTAACTAATCTCAGCCGTCCAAATTAAAAAGTATTATATCTATGGCCCTGCTTTAACTTTCCCATCATGGGAAAAAAGTCTTCTTTTCCATATTAAACCCCACCATAAGAGTATTGTTTTCAGAAAAAAATACATCAGGTTATTTCTTGGGATCAAATGGATCCGTTGGATATACGATTTTAATTTATTCGAGGATACGAATTTCTCGGCTTATGCGCCATCTTGCTAACATTAAATACTTGGAATTATATTTTTTTGAGAAATATTTGGAATTATATGGAAGGCTGATTCTGTACATCTGCTTGTGCATTTGTGAATTCATAAAGAAGTTCAAAATGCAATTCTGTTTGTGAGCACTAATCTTTGTTTTTGTCTTAAAATGAGACCCTATCCCTACAGCTTAAATTTTTTACATAAAAAAGTTAAAAATGATTATTGATTTTTTTTGGGATGGGAAGGTCATACAATCGACTCGATTTGTGCATGTGAGTGACGAATATTGACGAGAAAAACTGTATTTTGGATAAATAATGATTAAATACTAGCTTTTATACCTCTTGAAAAAATATGGCTTAATTGCAGTTTTGGCCCCCTAAGTATCACAATCTTGCGATTTTAACCCCCTATAAAAAACAATAACAAATTAGCCCCCTAAGTTTACCCCTTTTGCACTTTTGGCCCCCCATACCAATTTTGACCAAGTAAATGCATACGTGGCACCCACATCACTTAAAGTGAGGTGCCACGTGTGACTTTCTATTTTCTTAGGGGGCCAAAATCGCAAGATTGTGATACTTAGGGGGCCAAAACTGCAATTAAGCCTAATAAATAAAGTGATCTGGGTGCCACGTACTCCCTCCATAACAAAATATAAGCAAAATTCAACCATTTCAGTTGTAACTAATTATAAGCAAAATTGACTTTTTGTGTCATATTTAAGGATAATATACCTGAAATACCCTTATTTTAATTTTTTAAATGCACACACGTTTAACAGCAACACCTTGAAAATATACTACTGTACACCACAATTAATGAGGGCAAAATAGGTTATTTAACTTAAATTAAATAACACAAACCACATTCCTTAAAAAATGTGAATTGGTCAAATTTGCTTATAAAAAGTTATGGAGGGAGTATGCATTGACTTGGTCAAAATTGGTCTGTGGGCCAAAAGTGCAAAAGGGGATAAACTTAAGGGGCTGATTTGTTATTGTTTTTTATAGGGGACCAAAATCGCAAGATTGTGATACTTAGGGGGTCAAAACTGCAATTAAGCCAAAAAATAATACTAGCTTTTATAGGAACACAAGGTCTTATTCAAATATGATTGATTAAAAATACATTGACACAATATTTTTTTTCTTGGAAAATGTTATAGAGTGTCTTTGAGATATTGGTTAAGAAAACAAATATAGAAAGTAGGCTGAACTGTACATTTGATCTTCTAGATAATCTTCGAGTTTCGTTTTTGTCCCTCAAATAATAAGACGTTTGTATTGGTCCCTTGACTATGTCTCCATTCGGCAAAGTGGTCCCTTCCAATGGTTTTTCACCATAAAAATCTAAGGTGCGCCAACATTATAGAAAATCCACCATACACCTTATTATTTATTTAAACTTTTAACACTTTGATCTTTTTATTAAAGGAGTTGACTGAATCATGTAAATCTACTATATCTTACCGTGAATCGCATCATTAACAACAAAACTTTACCGAAGATCCTTTAGATCAAAACTTCAAACAAATCCTTTACTTCTTTTACATAAAAAAAATCATTATCTTTCTAAATGACAACAAAGTTGGAGTTTTAAGGGGGTGTATTGAATTGTGATTTCAAAGGATTTTAAAAGACTTTTTTATAATAAAAAAGTCTAGTAGTATTCAATCAAGACTTTTATAAAATATAAAGAAATCTTGTGGTATTCAATTAAGACAATCATGACTTTCTTTTCAGGGCAACGAAATCTGTTGGTATTCAATTAAGATTTCTCATGACTTATAAATTGTCTCTTGGTATTCAAAAGTCCATAGATTTTGATGGATTTTTGGATGAAATGGATTTTGTGAGACTTTTTAGTTAAAATATAAATACTTCTCTCATTAAACAATCTCACACAAACCCTTGAGATTTTGTCACTCTGTTTCAAACCCTTGTCTGTCGTCGTATGCACTATGCCAATTTTTCTTCTTCTTCTTCTTCTTTTTCTCTGTCAAATTCTTCAAAAATCTATAGATATTTGTTATGATTTCTTGTTTTTCTAACCGATTGTTTTTTCTTTTCTTTTGGTATGATTTCTTGTCATTTTGTATGCCATGTTTTTATATTCTGATTTCTTGATTATTTTACCGATTTTTTTAATGATTTGTTGCTCTTTTTTGTCTGATTTGTTGTTATTTTTTTGTCCGATTCTTTCTATGCCATGTTTTTTTCATTCCAATATCTTGTTTTTAGCGTCTTTTTCTTTTCTCCGATTTGTTTTATTTTTATAACAATTCATTGTTTTTATTTTATTTTATGATTTGTTGTTATTTTTTCTTTTGACAATTGTTTCACTGATATTATTTGCTTATATTGATTAATTTGACAGTTGTTTCACTGATATTATTTGCTTATATTGATTAATTATTTTCTTTTCATTGATATAATAAGTGAGTGTTATTTTTACTATTAGGTAGTTTTTTTTCTTTATTTTTATTGAATATATATTATTTGGTATATAGTCACCATATTTTGACAATTAGGAAACAACAATTATTCTAGTGAAATAACTAGTTTTTTCCTTATACATATTAGTGATTGAATGGGGGATTCACAGCAAGAAAATAACCGAGAAAAGGGTAGAGACAAAGATAGTTGTGTAGGTTGGACCATAGATGAAACTACTGAGTTGTTGCACCTCCTTGTGGATGCTATAAATAGGGGAATGCGTGATACCAATGGATCACTTAGCAAACAAAATGTAGAGCGGATTTTTACGCAATAATCACTTTGTTTTCTTTTTTTAATAATCACTTAGGTTTTATTTTTCTTTATTCAAATTAAAAAAAATCTTAAAAGTTTTTAGTGTACAAGTCAGTGTTATGCTCGAGGGATTAGCCTCTGAAGTTGCGCACGGAAGATACTCGATTTACACAAAAAAAAGCCAGTGTTATAAATCCATTGAAATCTGTGTTATAAATCAATTAAAATCTGTGTTATAAATCTTGAGTGTAAAAAGTCTTTTAAGAAAAGCCTTTTAAAATCTCACATAATCAATACAATCCTATAAAATCTTTTAAAATCCTAAAGACTTTTTTTAAAAAAATAGTCTTTTAAAATCTCAATCCAATACACCCCCTTAATGACTTTTAGTTCAAAACCGTTATAACCTCAGCGTGGCATTCTTTTGAATTCTGGTGCCATTTTGACTTTATTTTTGAACTTGGATGTTATTTTAGCTAGTATTCGATGAATAAAAGAATTATAGTTTCGTATTAATGGGATCAAAATTGCACCAAAATTTCAAAGTAAAGACATGCCAGCCAATTAAATTTCAAAAGAAGCTCAGAATAAAGCAAATTTTCATGGTTTTGGAAGAAAAATCACTTAAGATTCAACATAGTTGTTGTTTAGAATGATAAAAAACATCTTTTTGAAATAAATAAATATTTTGTTTAAAACGTTAAATTAACTTAAAAGACCCTTGTTAAGTTTTCCTAAATTAATGCTCCTCTAAAAAAAATCCTAATTAATGTTATATTTAACTTTGAAAATGTCAAATAAATTTCTTTCGACCAAAAAGTGACGAGTAAATAAGAGTAAGAAACTTAAAAAAAAAAAAGGGTTTCCTCTAATTTGCACTCATGGACAAATTTGTTTTCTACCATTAGATCAATAGGTCACATTATTTGACATTTGATCTCTCAGTAAGACCTAGTGCACCATAGAAAATTGAACTTAAATATGCTGGAAACAAATTTTGCAAGACTTGTTTCATGGTGCAAAACTTATCTCATTTGTGTTTTTATAAAATTGACCTTAAAATTAAACTTAATCGAGGGAGTAACAATTACAGGGTAAAAAAACATTTTCGTTTCTGAATGTGTAATGAATAGTCACAATAGTTTTTCAATATATCGAAATCCTAAAATAATATTTGATTGTACACTACGTTAGTCAAAATAGTTCCTAACGTTAAAATGTTCCGTTAATATTGTCTTACAAGTCCCTTAATATACTTACTGTCATATCAGTCCCTGTAAATACTTATTTACTGTCATATCAACCCCTTAAAAAAAGAGTTATTGTCAATATTGAGGATTATTTTAACGTCACATACTATTTTGACCAACAGAGTGCACAATTTAGGACTATTTTGAAATTTCAATACATTGAAAGACTATTGTGACTACTCATTACATATTTAGGGACGAAAATGATTATTTGCTCAATAATTATATAAGTTGTTGTTATACAAGTGAAGGTAGTCAAGGTACCCACATCTAGCAAAAAGTAATTTGTAATGGGAACCACAGAATGTCACTTTTTTTGTACTTGAAAAAAAGGACAGGCAAGACATGGAAAGAACAGAAGCATGTACTTGTGGTAGTCGTGGACTACATTGTTACCTAGCCTTTCATTAAGGCCAATAAGCTGGATACGATTTAAGTATCTCTCAAGCGTTGGTTGTGTGTGGTTCTCTTTCCTTATCCCAACCCCAAACCTCTTTAAACTCCTCTATATATAAATAACATGCATTATCCTCTTCACAAACCTCTTAATCCCTTATTTTGTGTAACACACAATCATGTCTGATCAAGTAAATGGCTTGCAAGACAACCAAGCATGGCCAGAGCTAAACCTTCCAGACTTGTTACATACTGACCCTGTTCGACAAGTCCACGCAACAATTGAAAAGGAATGGGATTTCCTTCAAAGGTCAGCTTGCCAAACGGCTGCAGGAAGGGCTATGTGGAAGCATGTGATCCATGATCCACTTGCTGCTTTGCTGGCAGGGGAGACTTATTTGAGAAACCTTCATGAAAAGATGAGAAAAGACTATCTCAACAATGCTCATGAAACTTCTGGAGTGATCCTTGCAATTAGAACCCTTTGGTTTGATTCTAGACTGGAAGATGTTCTCAGTTCCCCGAATGGCAGAGAAGCACAGGTTGTTCTCCTAGGTGCAGGTTTGTACTTTGTAGACACTTAGCTAATCATGTTCTTAACTTTCTTTAAATAAACAACTTTTGTATAGTAAATATCAATATTGCTAAATGATCAGCTAGCTGAGCAAAGTACCATTATCTGCATAGTTATCAGAAGCTAACGCGGATGCATTCTGTTCTCCTAAAAACAGCAGTAGACCAGAAAATTGAAGACTTTTGGGGGTGAATTATACCTTCAAAAACACACAAGAAATGAACGTAACACCATATTTAAAACAAGATATCTTTTATACTATCTTTTTTTATTCTATTCCTAGACAATTTGGGATGCAAATATTTGGCAAAATGACCTTTTAGACACGACTAAATTGTAACATCACATTTTAAACAGGAGCACCTAAGTTCCCAAACGATCATTAGACAGGACAATTTTGGAACCTCTGGATTACAGCCAGTTTGACCAGCAGCTAATCATAATCACTGACAATGAAACAATGACGATCTGCACTTGAAAAGACTATAGTCATCTCAGCTAGCTAATGTATACATATATATTCTTGCAAAATTTGATGCAGGAATGGACACAAGAGCATATCGTTTGAGTTGCTTAAAGGACAGCGATGTCTTTGAGGTCGACTTTGCAGAAGTCTTGGAGGTAAAAAGCACTATTTTGCAAGCAGCTAAGGAATCAACATACGAGTCACAACATATTATGTCCAAAGCCAAATCCTTAACCAGAGTGGCAGCTGACATAAGAGAAAATGATTGGATGGAAAAGCTTCAAATTGCAGGTTTCTTACCACAGAAGAGCACGGTCTGGATTCTAGAAGGTATCCTATACTACCTTGCCCAATCCAACGCCATGCAACTGCTGAGAATTTTAGCTAACAATTGTGTCTTATCTCACACGGTCATCCTAGCAGATTTCATGAATAAGTCATCAACCACGCTATCCAATTCAGTATTCCAATTTTACAGTGATTGGCCAGACCAACTTTTACCATCTATTGGCTTCACACATGTAAAACTTTCACAAATTGGAGACCCAGATGCCCATTTCGGCCTCTTGAATGATCCGTTAAATCTCTTCAACAAGCTCCGCAGCTTGCCTAGGTCATTACAAACCAATCCAGATGACGGAACACCATGCTGTCGCTTGTACTTGGTGGAAGCTTCCGGTTCACCCGATCAAAGTTCTGCGCATAATATGGAGTCGGTCATTCGGTCCTGATTCGTAGAATAGAACATCGAGATTACATACTACATTTTTAATTAATTCTTATTGTTGGTCCATGTGTTGTCACCCGTACAATTGCTACACTATTGGCAAAAAATGCTAGACGGGGCAAAATAGTCTTTTTTAATACAAGAGTGGCAAAAAAGCTAGAAATAGCCTTTGGCCTAAATTATTCGAACCTTATTTTTGCCTTCTCGATGAAATAATTTTTCTCTTCAATATATGATGAAGAATAATGGAGATAAATAAATAGTACGATATATAAAATATCAAATTTCAATTGTCATTTTCTTCATCCCTAAAAAATGTTACTTTCTTCAGTTTTCAAATCGATTTTACAATTTATATTCAACCAAACCAGTTCAAAAACACGTCTACTCTGATAGAAAACCAAATCAAACTCAGTTTAATCAAATCAGTAAAGAACTTAAAGAATGGGGTTGGAGAATTTTTTAGAAAATTTAGAAATGAGTTTTATGCAAGGGCTAAGCCCCAACAAAGAACAAATTAGAAATTCCTAGGAAGGAAATACAAGAAATGCAAAGAGCATGCATTTCCTGTAGAAACTATTCTGAGAATTAAATGCATAGAAGACATAGGAGACAAGTATAGAGAAGAGTACTGGTTTTAGATTGAGAGAACTAGTACGTAGATAACTTAATCAGGGAAAAAGCATATTTTGATATTCTCAGCAGTCAGCATATTGACGACAAAAATTGCGCTCTCACCAGAGAATTCTCCAGATGAAGAAGTATTAATACACGCTTACAAATAATGTCAATCGTCAGTTCGGCAAGTGAGGTGGCTCAATTCAGGGTAAGAACGATATTCAGCCAAGTGAGGTGGCTTAATCCAAATTGTATTCTAATGATGCTTGATATCATGTTTTGTTATGAAAGTTTTAGACTATAGATACAGCAAGTGCTAACCTTCCACGTTAGGGCAGTATGGCCAAAATGAATTTAAAAAATTAAAAAGGAAAAAAAAAGTTAGAGATAAGAAATCAGGAAAGTATATATAATAAAACGTGTACTTAATTGACAAAGCCAGAAGCACGTACTCAAATGACATTTTCAAAATCAACCTTCCACTTCAAAAAGTTGAACAAGTTATTTACAGTCAGATTTCGAGGCAATCCCTAATTCCTTGCTCAAATTTGTCGAGAGATAATATTGTATCCGATACAGCATCTGCTATTTTGCTCCTGAAAGTAAAAAAAAATTGATTGCAGAGGCAAGTCATTGATTTGATAATCTCAGTTAGAGGTGCCAGAAATGATCATCATAAATAAAAAGCAACAAAAACTTTGAAGATGAATAAAGGGAGACGCAAAAAGGACAACAATACAGGTTTAGTTTTTATCCAAATGATAGCATAAAGAAATTTATTTCAAATTATCACATAGTATACCCCGATTATCCTGGACACTATTATTGAAGAGATATACCTATCTGATGCAAGTTCAATGTTGGTTTCATTTGCCAGCCCGCTGATAGAGGCGAATGATCTGCATATGAGAAATATGGGAAACCGGCATTTACCGTCATATGTCATGAAATTTGGTAATTGGCATGCATTTTGGCATCAAAGGATATTAAAAAGAGGGAAAAAGCAAAAGAGAGTGCAGATAATGCTTTAGGTATCATAATACACGAAGTTAGCACATAGGAAATTTAAAGGGAAGTAAACAAAAAAAAAAAGGTAGCAGCCAACGTTTAATCTATAGAATAGAGACTATGTTATTTACTGTCAACTGCCAAGATCTAACTCTTTGATCTTTTGAGAAGCCAGCGAATTATCACATAACCATAAAGGGTTCGATTTAAGTATGATTAACATAAGAGTAGAAATTGATTTAATTGGACATAGTTCTTGCATCTTGAAATGCACTATTAACTATAATAGGATAATTCACCTTCAAAAGAAATTCCGGTCTCACTAATTATCATTGTGGTGGGCCCAATATCGGAAATCTTTCGTGGTATCATAATAACTTAATTGATAGCTTGCATATCTATTCTTGTTTTGATCTGTTATTAATATATACTCTCCAAGAAGCTTATGGGGCTAGCTGAAGGCTCGTCTCATAGCTAGTAGCACAAGACTCATTTGATCTTGAAGCTACACAGTGGGAAGGCCCACTGTTACGATGTGCTCTAATCAGTTTTATCTACGGGAACAGGGACAAAACACTTTGCCACTTGTCGTAAAGGCTCTCCCTTCTAAATTTTTCTCCTTATATATAGCCACTCCTTACCATTTCATTTCTCACTCGTTTCATTTTCTCTCTTCTTCTCTTGGAGACATTGCTCTTCTTTTGTGACTTCCACCTTCTGCTGGAGAAGGATAACTCACGTGTTGTATCTTGTGTTAACATACGTGAACAAAACTAAAATATAACTTTATTTGACCTACCTTTGTCCTGCATCATATTGGTAAAGAGAATGAAGTTGGGAATAGAATAAATAGCCATCAAGAGTTTTTGACATTAAAAGAAACAAAAGTTAATATGCTCGGCATGAGTTTCTGCCCACCTGAAGAACTAGATGCTGGAAACTAAATGTGTCAAATATATAAAATGCACTTTAAATTGTTTATTCAATAGAAAGAAATGTGATGCCCATAGAGCAGCATATACACATAGACTTGACAAAAAATACAATAATAAAGAAAAGTGGAACCAAAAACAATTCTATTGGTATAATCTTCCTTCTTTAGCTATAATGTAAAATTAATCTATCCAGTCCAATCATTTGCTTTACATTATTCTAAAAAAAAATGAAATATTCAGTGTATAGAAAGGATTTGGACACTAATTAATGCAGTAGGCTACAACACATAGATGCTGGAAAGTGGATACCTTATAAGATTATCTAGCAAAGCTTCGGCTTCTAACTTCACAGGATCCTCCTTTCCAAGCAAGGAGGCTGCATTCTTTACAATCAACCGAAATGTGCACACCTGTGCATTAAAAAAAAAAAATATTGAACGTGAATTACTTCTTCAGTCAAAATATTTCTTTGCACTTGAGCTAACATTCTTTTGGGAAAAGGGGATAAAGAACCCCATTAAGTCTAACAGATAACAATGATGTTACAAGAAATGTTGCGTGTTTAACATGAAACTTTATCAGTCCCCACTCAATTCAGAGTAGGGATTATCTACCTTTCAATTGTTTGGTATGGTTAATATCACTCTTAACCAAACATTCTCTCATCTAATCTTATTTTAATCACCATTCACTCTCCTAAAAACACTAAAGTTGCCAAATATCAAGGGTCGAGAATCAATTTCTAGCAAGACCCCAAATATCCATTTATAATAATCTAATAATAATGATAACAATAATCCATATAACGAATCACTCGTCAGTATTATGAGCTTGCAAGCATTTGATAATTGATGAACAATGACAGACATAATTTTATACTATCCAATTATCCTATTATGTCGTCCAAACCCTAATTAGCAAGACATTGATTCAAATTATCAATGAGAGTAGTAGATGATGACAAAGACAAACCTCAACTCCGGTGTTGGCTTGGAAAGCGACGAAAGAATTCCTATCCTCTGGGACACAATCCCTGGCAGCAGATCTGAATAGTTGCTGAAATTTCTGCAAATCTTCATCTGTATAAGTAGCACCAGTTTCCGCTGTGAAAAAGGAACCGAAACAAACAAACTCTAATAAGATATGAAACAATGTGTAGAGAGAAGAGAAGAGAAAAGAAAAGAAAAATTCGTACTGAGATAAATATAAACAGAGCGAAGGCTTTCACGAGAGGCATCGACAGGAGCAAGTAGAAACTTGGAAGATTTCTTCTTTTGCTCTCTTAGCCAATCCTTTGGTCCTGCTGAAAAACGGTTAAAAAATTTAGGGTTATGATTCAAAATACAGTAACAGGAAGTGATGAATTGAAGAAGAGTGTGCTTACAGATGCCAATGTCGATTGCGGAGGCAGGTGCAGAAAGAGAAAAGAATGTAAGTAACGCTATGTCTCTGCGAGAGAAAATGTAAGAAGAGGAAAGAGGAACGTTGCGTTTTGGAGGGAGGGAAGATTGGGCGGTGACGATGGTGGTGATGGATGAGAAAGAGTTGAGGGCAGAAACTGTAGCTGCTGGTAACGGCATTGTTAGTTAGTTATTGCTTGCTGACCTTATCTTTCGCGGTGTGTTTCCTTTCGGGTCGGATTGTTTCTTCTTTCGTCCTAACGCTTACTATGCCTTGCCTCCATTTACATTTTTTTTAATAAAATAAAATAAACCATCAATTTAATCTATAAACTCTCTCTTTCATTTAATCACTAAACTATATAAATATCATAATAAATAATTTTCAATGATTTAAAATTTGTTTATTAAGTTTCTAAATCACATGAAAACTCCTCAATTTAATTTTTAACATCTTAATAATGTATATTGAATTGACGAATTTTATATATATGTTAATATTAAATTGACGCGAGTGAAATAACTTAGAAAATAAATTGATGGGTTATTTAATTTTATTAAATAAACAAATTCATTTACACGTTCCATGCGTAAGAACTAGAAATATCAAAGATATAAATTAAAATTATGAAAGAAATATCTATATTTATCGTCTAACACACTTTAAATATAATTACTACAACTGAAAAAAATATCATGTTAATGGAGATTATACACATGCACGCGTGAGTTATCTTGATTTAAAATAAATAAAGAGGTGGGAACTGTAATATCCCGCTTATAAGTACCAGTTATCGATGTTAGAATTATTTAAGAAGCATGGCATTATGGTAAATAAGTGGAATGGCAATATAGTAAATATTGCAAAAGAAGAGTTTATTTAAAAAAAAGAAGGGGGAAGATATTTTCTTCCATTTTTCTCTCCTCACCCTTCTCTCTCAAATCTGATTCCTCTCCCTCTCCCTCCCACTCTCACGCCTTCATCATCATCCTTGCCTTAACCCATCAATTCTTCCTCCAATTCATGAAGAATCCTTGCAAGCAACTTGTGTTGGAAGGTTTAGAACAAGAAGAATCAAGGAGAAATCAAGCTAGGGTTTTGGAGTAAGCATAATAAGCACCAATCAAGGTTCAAGGTGAGCTCCCTAGGGTTTTAGAACCCTTATTGAGTAAGTTTAAGAGTAATTTATACTTAGAGCAATTTTTATAAAGTGCCCTAATCTATGTTAAATGTTAATTCCTTGTCCCAGCCATGTTTAAATGATTTATAAGCTTAAGAAAATCCATTTTATGCCATTTGGGAAGCTTGGGTGTGTTGGGATGGGTTGGAATGATGAAAAATATCAATTTTGAGATTTTTGGACCTGTCATGGTCGCTACAGCGAGCTGGAGCTCGCTACAGCGACCAGGCAGAATTTTATTCTGCCTACTGTCGCTACAAGCGCAGGCTTGTCGCTTCAAGCGCAGGCTTGTCGCTACAAGCGCAGGCTTGTCGCTACAAGCGCGCAGGCCCAGACAGCACTTGACAGCTTTGCTGTTTTGGGTGTTCTGGGGCGCGTAGGCATGGTTTTTCGCATCCGTTTTCTCTACAAACTTTTTAGAAACATTCTCCACCATTTTAACACATTCAAGAGGCTCCCAAAAAGGATGAAAATGTATGGAACAAGGATTATGCATTGACTTAGATTAGTCTGAATTAAGAGGGTAAAGTCCAGACGAATATGCAAATGATCTAGCAACTATGTGGTGGCTTATGATAACGATAAGCCTATGATCCTATACATATAGGTTATGATTTGGAAGATTAGTTCCCTCAAGAAATGCATTTAATATGCAAAGCTTATGGTAGATTATTAGACGTACTTTCAAGTACAATAGTTAAGAATTAATGAGGAATAAGAATGATCCAATGATCAAAGTTAAGAACCTCTTTATAGGTAAAGCTTTAAGAATGAATTATTCAAGAATGCATCAGATATGCATAAGACATAAGCTATAAGTTATATATATATATATATATATATATATATATATATATATATATAAGAAGAATAAGAATAAGAGATATTAAGATATTAAGCCGTGGCCTTCGTCGTTCACGCTAGTGGGACACGAATGGTTCATGCAAAGTAAAGACTAAGATTAATATTATTAAGTCGTGACTTTCATCGTTCACGCTAGTGGGACATGAAAGGTTCATGCATAAGTTTAAAGTATAATAATTCGCGTCTTCCGTCGTTCACGCTAGTGGGACACGGGGGGTATACGCGTAAGTTAAGATTATTAAGTCGTGTCTTCTGTTGTTCACGCTAGTGGGACACAGGAGGTTCACGCTAGTGGGACGTGTTACTCCGCAAGGATGACCGCACGACGACAAGAGGAGTCCGGTGTTAGCCTGATATGATAGGAATTTTCACCGGTTAGAAGGGAGATGTACTTCGGGGTTACTCCACCCGGATGCACTCCGTAAAATGAACCCAGATAATTATTGTTTGTTCAACGCTAACCTCTAACTTTAAGATATGAAAAGATGAATACGTTTATTTGCATAAGTATTGAGAAATAGGACAATTAGGTCCTAGTAATAAGAAGTGATCATAGTTATTTCCCCCTGATCACTAAGTATGAGATAAGTCAAGTTAGCCTATGATGAGATAAGATTAAGATATGCAGCGATCCTAGTTCTCCCCTTGATCGCGAAATAAGTAAAGATAAGACTTGGCGATCGTAGATATCCCCAAGATCGCCGAGGTAGGCACGGCGACCCTAGGTTCCCCGAGGTTGCCAACAGTAGGTAGGGTAGGAGCTCACTGAGACATTATGTCTCATCCCTATCCTTCTGGTGCAGGTTTTCAGGTAGCCACGTGGTTTTCAGATGAAGATCTTCAGGAAGACGCTGGATGGAGTGCAGACGCTCGTCAAGAACAAGCTCAGGAGGTTGATAGATTATCTATGTATTGAGAGTGTAATTGTAAATGATATCTGGATATTTGTATATACGAGCTATTTGTACTCATTCAGTAGTTTTATATTGTATTTATTATTGAAAATTTTAATGTACCCAGTATCAGATTAATACACATGCTAAATATTCTAGATAATTTAGTATGGGTGTTACAATTGGTATCAGAGCAGGTCGATTCAGACCGTGCCTTGGGTCATTAAAGTTTCAATAAAAGTAGTGGAACCATTGGGTTCCGGATGTTGTTCTAAATGTCACATCTAGTTGAGCCTGATCAACTCAATCTAGTATATGACAGTTAGGATAAATGTCCGAGAGCTGAATGTGACCAAGGAGGAATGAAGTGTGTGAAGGGCGAAGATTAAGGTGATAGAATTTTAAGACGAAATTGGCGAAGAAGTATTCAATGCCAAATAGTCGCCATTAACCATGAGGTAGCGAAGTCTGTTAGTGGCAAGATTTCAGAAACATAAAAGATATTTAAAAAGGTAAGGTGAAGCACCTCAACCCAGCTGAACGCGTTGTTGGACGAAACCTCGTCTGTGGAAGACATACGGATTAAGAAATTATGGAATACTCTAAGGAGTGACGTGGAACCTTAACGGGAACCGCAGTTCGAGAAGTTAAAGTGAAGAGAGGAATTATCGGTCGGTTTTTGACCTTTAGACTCCCAGCAAGGATAGAGTGTGTAAGAATCGGAGGACTCGCACACTCGAACCAGATAAGATTTTAGCCCAAACAGTTAAGAGAAAGTTATGGATTAAGCAAATTATTTGGACGAATGAAACTAACCACTCAAGGGTGGTCTTTGAGCATGACTCGCAAGTAAGTTTAACCCCATCAGATCAGCCGCACCTCCCGAACCATAAATGCTAGATTTGGGAATTAAGAAAAGAAGATGGTATGCAACCTAAGAACTAAGATGGATGATTAAGATATGATAATAAGACCTGTTGCATATCGAAGCGTGAATCAGATTTTCAGATATTGCTTATTAGTAAGGAGATTGGAAATAGGTTAAGCTTAACTGAAATATTATTCCATGAAAGGTGTATATTAAATGGTCGGTCATTGGGATTTAGTGAACTGATGGACGAATAAAGTTGAATTTCCTTGATTGGATGAAGAAGGCAAGTCCAAGATGACACAAGCTTATAGTAGACCAGTTTTGAAGGATAATCGGAAATTTTAGCCGAGAACTTATATTGAGACTGTATTATACGAAAGGTTAAGATTGTGGTTAATGCTAGTGAGTTTTAAGTTTTCAACTGAAGAGTTCTCTTCCACAGTTATTCTAGAAGCTTAAAGAGGTCACCTCGTGTTGATAAGTTCCGAGGGCGGTAATAAGGTATAGATTTCGGATTGTTCAACTATATGCCGAATTACTCAGATGTTAAGATCAAGATCTGAAATGAGAATGCCGTAACGAGTTGTTGAATGAAACAAAAGGTAATGATGAGGTATTGAAGTTCAAGATCAATTAACTGGAGGGATTCGAAGGTAACCTAAGAGGTATGGTAAAACCATAGAGACCGTAATTGTTTCGAAAAGATTATGGGTATGAATTCTTATGGATAAAGATAGAACGATTAGTAATGGGACTCAAACCCTCAGTAGATTCAGTATATGTAAAAGATGTGAACCTCCAGCAGCCATAAGTCGTTTTAGAAGTTGACATAAGTGTTTGTGTGTGTGAATTTAAGTTGTCTCAAGCAAGCTTTCAGTCGGGTTGCGCAATGTTTTAGTGATTATACATAAGGAACTGGCCAAGAGATGGTTACGGAATTCAGGATACGGAAAGTAAAGTTAGAACCAGAGTATAAACTGTTTGACAGGAACATTGTTGAACTCTTGACAGTTGTTGGAAACCGTTTACAGGTTCTGGCGTTTTATCGTGAAAGTAAGTGAGTATATGGTTTATGTCCGAAAGGAAGTACAGTGTCAGGTGACGATCAATCAGTAAGTTAAACAGGTGGTTTAAGCCACAAGAGAATCAATGAACGTAAGATGAATCTGCTGTGATAGCTACAAGTCGTTAAGGAACAAGTCAGCCAGAGAATTTGATAATGGTGTATTACTCCTACTCCAAAGTGTTTTGTTAGATCAGAGTTGCGCAGCGGAAAAGTAATTCCAGGATGAGTTAACTAACAATTCTAAGCTGAAGCTTAGAGAACAAGGATGCTTGTGTAGTCTTTATCAGGTGAACCACAGAATATCAGTGAGCAGTGACGACTCGAACTTGTTATAAGTTCTAAAAGGAAATTTTAAAAGTTAAGTCGAGAGATATTTCAAACCTCGAAATACAAGAGAAATGGAAATCGAAGCAGTTTGAGATTATGTGATAAGAATGAAAAGAATATGTTTCTAGCACAAAAAGTCTAGAGCAAGGAAAGTCATCACTAATACGGTAATTTAGCTATTTTAGCTTAGTAACTTCAAGTGGACTTGAAGAGTAAGTTTAATCAAAAGGGTAAGCATGAGGCAGCATCCGTAAAGATTGCACTCGCAAGACGGTAAATATTTGAAATCGAAGCATTGGTCAGAAGTGACAATGCAGTGACATATGAGTCTAATCCGTGTTGTACCCCGTTATGCCAACATGTCACATGTATTAGGTTATGTTAGTATATATATACTTAACAGGCAATATTTGAACTACTCAGATAGTAGTGTAGCAGATTTTCAGCCATGTGACGTGTTTTGGTAATAGTGGTACGCAATCAGGAATGTTTAAGTATGAAGGTTTTTACCAAAATAGAATTGTTGATATCACCATATCTCAGCTAGAGTGTTCCGAAATTCTTGAATTTTATGTTTATCAATAAAAGAAGAAGAACTTTCATGCAGATTATAGGTCATTCGTAGTCTACAGTAAAGGGCTACGTAAGTTCAGGTTTTGATTAAAGGATTTAAAGTGTGCTATTTTGGTAGCAATCAAGTAGAGCTTCTTTTTGGAAAATAAGGATTTTGGACTCGACGTCCAGTATGAGAAAATAAGTTTACGATGCCGAGAGAATGTAACCATAATTCATGTTATACGGGTTGTTGTATACTCAAGAGATCAACATGGGTAACATTGGTGGGGCAAACCTGGCAAGCCAGTCGAAAGGCAAATCCCGGATGTTACAAGATATGTTAAGATTAAGAATGATGTCCCGCTAGTTGGACAATGATGATGCGATGTACTACGTACCCGTTAGTAGTGTACATGTACTCTAACATAGTTGTAAATTAAGTGCTATGAAATATGCTATATAATGATTTGTGAGACGACTTATACCACTCATCACTTGGACTGAACTCCTATGAGTTTTGGATTTTGTCAGTATAGAAAATATTTATGCTACGGCAAGAAAACGAGAATAAGTTGTGATAAGAACGATGGGAGATTGGCAAACTCTCAGTATGAAGAATGATTTCTAAGTTATTAAAATAAGTGACGCCGTAGACCAATTGGAGCGGAGCAGGAATAATCTGTAAGAATTCCGCAAATCTTTGAGATATTCATAGTGAAGATAATGATTGCGATTGTGGTAAGTAGCGCATCATGATGTCAGGAAGAAAGGAGCAAGTGCTAGAGGTGAGACTCCTGCTTGCACTGAGAATACTAAATGAAGTTGGAATGATTCTTGCATTTGCATGTGCGTGTACGATATCAGATGTTTTCGGACTAAGAATGATTATATATGGAAGGGTATGATATAGATCTGCGAGTAAGATGTCGTCGTATGAGACGTAAGGTAAAAGTAATAAATCAGTAGAATTAAATGCAGTGCAATTCACCACGAGCATTTCAGTTAAAGGAAAAGTTATCAAGTATATTCGACATATAGAGTTGGAAATCCAAGGGATTCCGATAAGCAAGACGAATTGGAGTTTTGGCTAGTAGAGGAAGTGGTATGGGAGATTCATTTATATGTGATTACAGGGTGGATTCTAAATTTCGAGGACGAAATTTCTTTAAGGGGGGTAGATTGTAATATCCCGCTTATAAGTACCAGTTATCGATGTTAGAATTATTTAAGAAGCATGGCATTATGGTAAATAAGTGGAATGGCAATATAGTAAATATTGCAAAAGAAGAGTTTATTTAAAAAAAAGAAGGGGGAAGATATTTTCTTCCATTTTTCTCTCCTCACCCTTCTCTCTCAAATCTGATTCCTCTCCCTCTCCCTCCCACTCTCACGCCTTCATCATCATCCTTGCCTTAACCCATCAATTCTTCCTCCAATTCATGAAGAATCCTTGCAAGCAACTTGTGTTGGAAGGTTTAGAACAAGAAGAATCAAGGAGAAATCAAGCTAGGGTTTTGGAGTAAGCATAATAAGCACCAATCAAGGTTCAAGGTGAGCTCCCTAGGGTTTTAGAACCCTTATTGAGTAAGTTTAAGAGTAATTTATACTTAGAGCAATTTTTATAAAGTGCCCTAATCTATGTTAAATGTTAATTCCTTGTCCCAGCCATGTTTAAATGATTTATAAGCTTAAGAAAATCCATTTTATGCCATTTGGGAAGCTTGGGTGTGTTGGGATGGGTTGGAATGATGAAAAATATCAATTTTGAGATTTTTGGACATGTCATGGTCGCTACAGCGAGCTGGAGCTCGCTACAGCGACCAGGCAGAATTTTATTCTGCCTACTGTCGCTACAAGCGCAGGCTTGTCGCTTCAAGCGCAGGCTTGTCGCTACAAGCGCAGGCTTGTCGCTACAAGCGCGCATGCCCAGACAGCACTTGACAGCTTTGCTGTTTTGGGTGTTCTGGGGCGCGTAGGCATGGTTTTTCGCATCCGTTTTCTCTACAAACTTTTTAGAAACATTCTCCACCATTTTAACACATTCAAGAGGCTCCCAAAAAGGATGAAAATGTATGGAACAAGGATTATGCATTGACTTAGATTAGTCTGAATTAAGAGGGTAAAGTCCAGACGAATATGCAAATGATCTAGCAACTATGTGGTGGCTTATGATAACGATAAGCCTATGATCCTATACATATAGGTTATGATTTGGAAGATTAGTTCCCTCAAGAAATGCATTTAATATGCAAAGCTTATGGTAGATTATTAGACGTACTTTCAAGTACAATAGTTAAGAATTAATGAGGAATAAGAATGATCCAATGATCAAAGTTAAGAACCTCTTTATAGGTAAAGCTTTAAGAATGAATTATTCAAGAATGCATCAGATATGCATAAGACATAAGCTATAAGTTATATATATATATATATATATATATATATATAAGAAGAATAAGAATAAGAGATATTAAGATATTAAGCCGTGGCCTTCGTCGTTCACGCTAGTGGGACACGAATGGTTCATGCAAAGTAAAGACTAAGATTAATATTATTAAGTCGTGACTTTCATCGTTCACGCTAGTGGGACATGAAAGGTTCATGCATAAGTTTAAAGTATAATAATTCGCGTCTTCCGTCGTTCACGCTAGTGGGACACGGGGGGTATACGCGTAAGTTAAGATTATTAAGTCGTGTCTTCTGTTGTTCACGCTAGTGGGACACAGGAGGTTCACGCTAGTGGGACGTGTTACTCCGCAAGGATGACCGCACGACGACAAGAGGAGTCCGGTGTTAGCCTGATATGATAGGAATTTTCACCGGTTAGAAGGGAGATGTACTTCGGGGTTACTCCACCCGGATGCACTCCGTAAAATGAACCCAGATAATTATTGTTTGTTCAACGCTAACCTCTAACTTTAAGATATGAAAAGATGAATACGTTTATTTGCATAAGTATTGAGAAATAGGACAATTAGGTCCTAGTAATAAGAAGTGATCATAGTTATTTCCCCCTGATCACTAAGTATGAGATAAGTCAAGTTAGCCTATGATGAGATAAGATTAAGATATGCAGCGATCCTAGTTCTCCCCTTGATCGCGAAATAAGTAAAGATAAGACTTGGCGATCGTAGATATCCCCAAGATCGCCGAGGTAGGCACGGCGACCCTAGGTTCCCCGAGGTTGCCAACAGTAGGTAGGGTAGGAGCTCACTGAGACATTATGTCTCATCCCTATCCTTCTGGTGCAGGTTTTCAGGTAGCCACGTGGTTTTCAGATGAAGATCTTCAGGAAGACGCTGGATGGAGTGCAGACGCTCGTCAAGAACAAGCTCAGGAGGTTGATAGATTATCTATGTATTGAGAGTGTAATTGTAAATGATATCTGGATATTTGTATATACGAGCTATTTGTACTCATTCAGTAGTTTTATATTGTATTTATTATTGAAAATTTTAATGTACCCAGTATCAGATTAATACACATGCTAAATATTCTAGATAATTTAGTATGGGTGTTACAGGAACTAATATTATATTGTTATTCCCCTCAAAAAATTATTTTATTATTTTTATTATTAAAATTAAATTAAAACACATCACTATCAAACCACAAACTCAATCCATCTTCATATTCAACTACAAACTCAATTTTATCATTTTCAAACACATGTCACCTTCAACCATTGAAGATTTTGATTATACTTACGAACAATATGAGTTTGTTGTTGATTTTTTTAAAAAAAAAATGGGATTTAACATTTTTGGGTTTGTTGTTGAAGATGAGTATTAGGTTTGATTTGGATTCGGGTCTCAGTATGGATTGAAGATGAATTTTGAGTTTATGGATGGAGTTGGAAATGATTTTCGAGACGAAGAAGATGAATACTTGTTTCTAGTCGTAACTCATAACTAATATAATTGTAGGTATAAATGACATAAATCTAAGGATAAAATTGAAAGAGGACGAAAACCCCCACAAATATTAAAAACGGCCAACCATTTCAATTACCAAATATGTAACACCAAAAAACCAAACGAAAAAAACCCATACCAAAAAAATCCATATTCAAAACCAACCTCATATTCAAATCAAATCTAGAAAACCAATCATCTTAAGCAAAGCAAATCCAGAAATCCATTAAATGTTTGATGGTAATGGTGAATAAATGAGAGAACGCAAAAGGAAGGTGAAGAAGTGATAATTTCTTTTGATTGTTTCTCTTCAAGCATTATCAACCACACTTACCACATGTGCAAGTTCAGTCAGCATCCCGTCTTTAAAATCGGCTATATGGCAATGTCATGTCATCTTCTGTTAGGGATAGTTATTAGGTGGGATTAAAGTTTCAGACGAAAAAATTTATAGGGATCAGTATTCAACAAATTTTTTTAGGGGAACTAAAAGTTGAAGTTGTTGTTTTTTTTTTAATTAAAAAAAAAAGTTAAACCTCTGATATTTATGTGGACTAAAAACATATTCATCGACGATAGAAAAATAAATATTTTAATTGATGAAAAGTATAAAATTATATTTTACGCTTATAATATTTTACATCATATTAAATTTAAGGTTATTTAAGTCCGAATCATAGAAACCAGGCCTAAAAATTATTCATTTCCCTCCAAATCGTGCAATTTTGGAGGAGAGCTAAAATTAAATTGTAAGAGATCTAGCTTTCTTTCCCTTCACTAAAAAAATTAAATTAATAAAATAGTCTATAACAGTGCTAAATTCATTTTTATTAATAAGACTATTTTTTATTTTTTCTCTATAAGACCCTTTACAAAATTTCAAATGGATTAATAATTTCTTCACAAAAACGTCTCTATTTAATTTGACATTAATATATTTATACAGAAAATTACACATGATTGGAAGACAAGCGGACAACAAACTACGTAGGTCACTAAGCCTTTTTAGATGACAAAACTAATCATCGTAAACACAACATTCATAGACATATAGGTATAAATTGTAAACTCACGCACATTTTAATATCCATAATTTTTGTTAGAGGTTTTTATAATAAAAGACAAAATGAATACGGTTTTATGAAAAGTTGTACCATTGAAAAAAAAATCATTTTTTTCAACAAATAATAGGTGTGTTTGTTTTTTATTTTAAAAAAATAGATCTTGTTAGAAAAATTTAGAGATTTTTTAAAAAAATCTGAAGCTACTTATGTTTGTCTACTATCCGAAAATCATATCATGAAAAAAATATCTGAAAAGGTATATTTTTTTAAAAAATAATCCCAATAGCTTATCATTTTAGAGTTAAATATTTTTCTTAATAAAATGATTTTTATAAAAATCCTAAACAAACACAGAAAAACAACAAAAGTGATTTTGTTTATATTTTTTCTTATAAAAAAAAAATCCAAAACAAAAGCATCCAATTTCTTAAATGGAATCATTAAATATAACCCCCCCTTAAGGGAAAACCTATGAAGCCTGGATACGTAATACGGGTGCGAGTGCGATACGATACATGTACGTGGATACGTGAAATTTTAAAATTTAGGATACGATACAGCTAAGATACGTTAACAAAATATTTATATTAAAATTTATATGCATGTAAAATCCTTGAAAAAAATATGCATTGATTACTCTTCAATAATATATAATCATAAAAGTCACAATTTACAAAAAATAATACATGTGATCAAAATAAAAAATGAAACATTTTTCGTATAAATCATATTTTATTTTCATTCATATGTTAGAATATCAACAAATGCATCAATAAAAGAACTCAAAACAAAGTTTGTTTAATGTTGATTGATTGAATCTCCTATCTCTCGTTGCTTTCATTTACCAAAAACATAATTTTTAATTGGTTAATCAAAAAACAATTATAGTGATTCATATCTTAAATCGAATCATATATATCTCCATTGAATTTTCACAACATAGTCTCGCTTTTTTACCCTTCATTTTTTTTTACAAGATATGTCTCTGTGAAGTATCATATAAGTATTCGATAAAATATATATTTTAAATTAAAATAACTAATTCTTATACTCCGTGGGTACGTATCCGAGAGTATCCATAGAGTATCGATATCTAATACGTATTCGATACGGATAGGTCACTATTTTGGAGTATCCATACTTCTTAGGGAAAACTCTTGTTTTCAAGACCCAAATAATTTATACTTTAGTCAACATCACAAACAGCTAACAACACATGGGATAAATGCTTGTAAATTGTGATGATAAACAGATTTAAGAAAAACAAATAGAAGAAAAAAAAGAGAGGTCGAGAAAAAAAGGGTTGGCATATCATATCATATGATTCCAATTCTGATCTGCGTATTGACCAAAAAATTGTAGCCGGGCACTACTTATCCAAGCCACAGCCAGAAAGAAAGAAAGAAATCAGCACAAAAATGCAAAAACAAGTTCAATCATCACCTCCACGTGTCACACCATCAAAATTTCATTTCACAGAAACCACCATTTCCAGTTTCCACCAACAACCTCTCGCATTGCAATTTGCAAAGTACTACAAACCTCACTTCTATTCATTCCTAATTCCAAACCCTTATATCAGTATGTTTAATACCATTTTTTCTTACGAAAATGAATAATAGAGAATATTAGGTGAAAAGATGGGAACAAATTAGTGCTCTACATCTATCTACTACATACTATACTAAGATAAAAAGAAGAGGGGAATTAATTCCTTCCCCAACGTGAATTGATTATTATTACATACAAAATCCAATTCCAGTATAGGAATTAGGAATAATCCTTTTTTGTTCCAAACGATGCCACCACGTTTCAGTTCCAATTAGGCAAAATTAGTTTAATGCTGCTTATGCCAGTCGTGAAGTTGCATTTCGCACTCTGTTAGAATCAGATTCATCAGCATGTCTAAGCCTATTTAATCACTAATCTGTTACTGCACGATGCGAATTCCTAAGAGGCTATTCTCATTTTCTCTCTCTAACTTCTCTCCTCAACTCGTATCACCTCTTTTATCTTCTCGGATTTCCTTTGCATTTGGAATTTCCGCTAAACCTTCTCGTCCCTTCCCCAACATCGCATCACCAGGTTCGTTTTCGTTGCTAAACCTGATGATTTCTTGTGCTCTAAGTTTTTTGAACCATTTCTTTATTTGTTTGTTTGGATTGATTTATTTGAATTTATTCTGAAAACATTTCGACGAAAAAAGTTTGACTGTAATTCATCTTTTGTTATAGAAATAACTTATTCATGAGTGTTTATATGATAAGTGGTTATGCTATAAGCACTTAGTTAAGCTGTTTATACAAACGACGCCTTATAGGAGCTTCTATGTTCTTCACTAGTGGAAAAGTCCTTTTGAGTTCATAGACATACCGTTATATCAACATGTAGGTAGCTGTTTTTTTTTTTTGTCGGTAGATGAAGTGACAAGCACCACTATAAACTCATACACATAAAGTGGAAGGTCCAGGGTTTGAACCCAGGACACCACAGAAGATATCCAGCCTAACAATGTCGGTACCGGTTGTGCTAGGCCTTACGGATCATGTAGCTAGCTGTTTAAAAGACTCGTAGATAATATAAGATTCGTTAACATTTTGTTTTATATAATTACTCGGGGAGAAGTTTTTCAAAACTGGTTCCTTCATAGTGTGAGATTCGTGATATGGATTGGTGGGAAATTTTTGAAATACTAGGAACTTAGAGGATTACTCTTCTTAATAAAGAAGTTGCACCGTGTGTTATAATTCTTTCACAACCGAGGTATGATGCCAAAATTCACTGCAAAGAAAGGGGTTAGAGCTATCCTCTCTCTTTTTCATTATAGTTTTCAAGTTCTATTGTTTATTTAAGTCGTTTTTCCTAAAATTTATTTGCCATGGGTTGTATGGTGAGTGTAAGAGTAATTAAGTTTTTAAGGTTGGATGCCTCGTTAAATCTGTGCTGATCATCAAATCTCTCACCACTTTACTGGACAGACAGATTGAACTGGTCTTAGTTATCTGTATGAGTGTTTTTGTTTGCGGGATTCACATGTAGCAGTTTCATTGCAATGAAAGTCCTAATTGTTGCCTTTTTGGTCTGAATACTAATATTTTAATAGATTACTATATGTTGTGAATGGCCAATGTTGAGGAAACCAGGAAGTGAATGCATTCCCTTATCAAGATTCTAGACTCATGTTGTATTATCCCGCCTATTTTTGGGGGGTACCGTTTCAAAATTAGTGGAACTTGATAAGTTTTTACTTAAAATAGTCATCGTGTTGAGATCATTGTTACATGTTGTGGTCATTACATATGCTGAAGTGATTCCTAATTATTACCCTTGTATAACTCTTTGCCGTGGATTAAATCTATCAGGAGCTAGCCAATTGCATTCTCAATCTTCAATGGATGAGAATCATGATGTTGGTATACATGACTCAAGATCAGTGGACTTGCCCGACAGTGATAGTGGAAAACGGCCACGTGTATGGTCATCTTCTCCTGAACATGGATCTAAAACTGATAGAGGGAAACAGATATTTTGCAACCGGTCATTGAATATGAAGAACATTGTTGCTGTGGGATTTGACATGGACTATACTCTGGCACAATACAAGCCTGAAACTTTTGAATCCCTTGCTTATCAAGGCACAATTAAAAAGCTGGTTTACGATTTAGGATATCCTAGCGAGGTTTGTCCTATCAGTCTTACAGCACTTTTACCATGTTTTTCCTTTTTCTTGCAGTAATTACGATAGGGATGATAGTGTGATATGCATTTTTTGTTATAGTTTTACCAACTCCCTCTTGGTTCACTATGTTAAAGGATTTTACTTATTTGCATATTCTTTGCAGGTATCTTACATTCTGTTATATTTTGGCTAAAAACCTTTTTCTCTTCTGCAGTTACTAAGTTGGTCTTTTAACTGGAAGTACATGGTCAGGGGCTTGGTTCTTGACAAAAAACGAGGAAATATCTTGAAGGTTAAGACTGCCTAATTGTTTTCTTTCCATCACTTTCAGCACCGGGAAAACATAATAGATCGCATGATAAACTTTTGTCTCACTTTCTCTGTTTGACTGTTGAATTGCTGCTGTCTGTATTTAGATGGATCGCCACAAGTATGTGAAAGTAGCCTATCATGGGTTTAGAGAGTTGTCAAAAGAAGATAAAGTTGGGACCTACGGAAATACTTTAGTACGCGACTCATTTGACGAGCCAGACTATGCTCTAATTGATACACTTTTTTCTCTTGCGGAAGCCTACTTGTTTGCTCAACTGGTTGATTTTAAGGATAGTAATCCTGAAAAGATTCGAGAAGGCGTTGAGTAAGATTTATTCTTGCTCTTGTGAATTTTCATTTTGAGAATTTTGTATGTTTTTATTACAACTAAATGATTCCAGGACTAGGCAATCATTGTTTTTTTTTCCTTTTTTCTTTTGAAGGGCTGGTTTCTTCACTAATTTATTGAAAGGAATTTAGCATTAATTGATATATGTTAAAATATTACCTTCTGGGAAGACTTGGCTTCTTTATGGGTATGAACATAGAACACTGTCATAAATGTTGGCTTCAGCTGCTTGCTAATCGGGCTTTAGAAGCTTGACATACCTTGGAGCTTAGTGCTAATCCTGATTGTAAACTGCTACCACATGAATAGTAGGCAGGTGAAATTAATGGATAGCGCTATAATAAATATTAGGCCATTAATTTTTAATTCAAAAAATTGGAAACCCATTGTTAGTTGTAAATGAAAAAGGAATGGCAATTCTTTATATTTTCATAGAAACGATCAAACAGGTGGTAAATGGCTTCATTAATTCATTATACGTACGAGTTGAGATACACACAAACCTACCGTTGCATCATTTATCCCATGTAGTTGACTCAACCTTGTAGGAAATGCTTTGGTGGTTGTTGTTTATGCATTTAATTCTGTCCAAATTGTTCTTCTAGTTATGCTCGCATGTATAAAGATGTTCGAGCTGCTGTTGATTTGTGCCACCGTGATGGGACGTTGAAGCAAATGGTTGCTAAAGATCCAGGAAGGTATGAATATAATCACCACCCTATCAAAGTGAGAAGTGAACAAATAACTATTATGCAAGCAACGGGTATAAGAATCCCAATGTCATAATTTTTTCTTTGTGAAAATCATGTTCTTAAATTTCATATTATCATCTATGAATTCTTTATAGAACTATTCTAAATTCCTCAGATTTTTGTTTAAATTTTATCTATCAGGTATATCAATGAAGACAACCTGATAGTGCCCATGCTTGAAATGCTCAGAGAATCTGGACGTGCAACATTTTTAGTGACAAATAGGTAGAATAGTAGTTAACATCATTTAATTTTTTTGGTGTAATTAAAAAATTAATTGCATTTTCTAAATTACCCTTTCTTTTCATTAAACTTTGTATGTGACCTTGTTCCATTAAAGGGTATTTTGAGAATTATAGCATATATAACATGGAGAAATTAGTTAAGTTTTGCTTATATTTTGGACCAACAGAAATTGCTTCTTTTTTTGCTTATATGAGACTGGAGTAGTATCTATGTAAGCATAAGAATACAAGTTTTCGGTAAGTAGGCAAAATATCTTGGTGTTATTAATTGACTGATGGGACATTCAAATG
The DNA here is from genome assembly GCA_018208015.1 of Medicago ruthenica. Lineage (NCBI taxonomy): Eukaryota > Viridiplantae > Streptophyta > Magnoliopsida > Fabales > Fabaceae > Medicago > Medicago ruthenica. The sequence goes on along the minus strand of CM031373.1, from coordinate 105,302,532 downwards.
TGTTTGTTTAAAAGACATTTTAACACTTTCCTTTTTAAAAGATCAGATATGTAGTGCTTAGCTGGTGTAACATGGCTCATACATAATGTTCAAAATTAGTAGAGTGAAATGAGTTTCTATGCATTGCAGATTTACAAGATAAGAATTGAAAAGTATTTAAATTTGTAGGGAATTGATTTAAGAGAGAATATTGTAATGGGTTATCTCAAAAAGTATTAGCTGGTATCCTTGTCTACGGGTGTCTTAACTAGGATTTTTCATTCTTTCCTATTCCATTTGCAGTTTATGGGACTATACAAATACTGTCATGAATTTCCTCTGTGGATCCAGAATGGTAGGTGGCAGTAACAATTTTGAATGGCTTCAATACTTTGATGTGGTTATCACTGGCAGGTCATGTTCTTCTCTTGGCAGCGTTACCCAGTTATATTTGTTTTCTTTGGCTTCATTATTCTGCCTAATGTGAATTTTACCCTTCTGGCCCTTGGATTCCTATGATGCACAAATTATGTTACAAATAATAAATGGGCGCTTTCCAACTGTTTACTTTAGTCCTTATGTTGTTCACTGAATTGCATTTGCAAGTTTTTTTGTCAGATCACAATACACATCTTCCTTCATTTGATGACATGACATGACACTTATTTAATAAACACGATAACTTACTCTATCCATCCCTAAATATAAGACTCTTTTTGAGATTTGTTTTTTCTTTTTTATACGACACATTTCAAATTGTTCATTGCATTAATTATTTCTTTACATAAATAACCCTATTTATTTTACACATGGAAAAAAAAAATCTCTCTTGTGAGGACTGGTGGAAAGAGTGCAAAGAATAAGATAGTGGAATTATGAGGCTAAAAATTAATTGGGAAATTTTGGACAATTAGTACACATTATTGACAAATTTATTTCTATTAACAATATTAACCAAACCAACCACTTTTCTTAATATCCATGAATTAGTTGAAGGAGTCTTATATTAAAGGGAGTAAGAAACATCCAAGCAGTGTGTTTTTTTATCTTGAGCGTTAACTGTTGGGTTTCTGATAGCATGCTATAATGTTTTAGTTGTGGATTTGGTTGCTAACCTGTTCACATCCACTATCCTACAGTGCAAAGCCAGGATTTTTTCACGAGGAAAATCGTGCCAACCTATTTGAGGTTGTGCCTGAGACTGGAATGCTACTCAATACAGATAATGGCTCTCCTATGCCTCAGGTTAGCACAATAGCACATCATTTCATTCATTCCTTTATATCTTGTATAAAGATTTGTCATTTTTTTTTTAATATTGAAAGGTGGGGAACATCTCAGCAAGGATATTCACAGAAGCAACGAATCACGCTTGCCAAGTTTTCCAGGTACAATCATCATCCTCTGTAAAATGAAAATAATTTTGTTTAGGACACAAATCTATTTGAAGTTAATGTTATCTTAATCCTCAGTCTGTATCCGTAAATGTTTGATAGCTCAGGATCTCAGTATTTACCTTTCATTTTTGACAAGATCTCTGTATTTACCTATTGATTGCGAACATCTGTTGTAGGGAGGCAATGTAGCTCATCTGCATAAACTGCTTTCCATTGAATCAAGTTCACAGGTAGTTGTTGATTAAGAGTACTTGAGGATTATTGTTGTTACTGAAGCTTCCTGTAAAAATCTGGATGCTTTATGTGTAGGTTCTGTATGTTGGGGATCACATTTACGGAGACATATTACGTAGCAAAAAGGTTCTTGGTATATCATATTAATCCTTACAACTATACTATGCAATGTATTTTGCACTCTAAGTCTATCTACCAGTAAAAATGAACCTATGGTACCTTTGATGAGTAGAAACTCAAATATAAACTCCTTCAAAATTTAGTATATGTGTGGATTCTGATGTAAGTAAATTAAATTGATTGTGATGCAATGTGCTCAACGAGCAGGATGGAGGACAATGCTTGTAATCCCAGAGCTGGAGAAGGAGGTTAAACTCCTCTGGGAATCAAGGGACACCCGGAAGGTGCTTGTTAATTTTATTTCTCGAATTAGAACTATTTTTTTGTCAAGCCTTGGCTTTATAAAAAATAAAATTAGAAAAAAAATATGACTGGTTTATGTGGGCTTCTGATATTTTGTTGATTAGGTGTGCTTTTTGTTGAAATATTTCGTATTTACTATTATTTATTTCTTAGTTATGAGTCATTATATTACTCCTATAATAAAGGAGTTAACTTTGTATTTTTCTCCTATAAAAGGAGTCTCTTTTCTTCATAATAAATCAGAACATTATCACCCATATATTTTTCAACATGGTATCAGAGCCTATCCAAGATCTACCGTTGTCGGGATTCCGCATTGCCACGTTTCATGCCCATTAGGCCCGAGCGTGAGGGGGTGTGTTGGAAATCCCGCCCCGAGCGTGAGGGGGTGTGTTGGTAATCTCACCTTTGATGTGATCTGCCCTAGTTGCCTTGTGTTGACTTTGAGGGGGTGAATTTAGTCCCACATCGGTTAGATAGGAAGCTTGATAAGAGTTTATAAAGAGGTGACACTCCTCACCTTACAAGCCGGTTTTGTAAGGATGAGTTAAGCCCCAAATTTCAACATGGTATCAGAGCTCTGGTTGGGCTAGGGTGATACTGTAAAGCTTTCCCTAACTACTGGGGTTCCCTAAAGCTTTCTCTTTCTAGTGACCCGTTGTTTTTACCCTACCCATTTTACCCGACCGATCCAAACTATGGCCGACCCTAACCATACAACCCCTACTGGAGGACGTGGCGGTGGCGGCGGCGGCGCCAACAACAACAACAATACCAGCGGCGGTGCCAGCAACAAAAATACCGGCGGCGGCACCAACAACAACAACGGCAGAGGAAATGGCTGCGGTACCCCACTTGGTGGAAATGGATTTACCATACCACCACTCAATTTCATGACAAACAACAATTTTAACGGTGGATTCGGTTACGGCAGAGGTGATCCCAACAACAAAAATACCGGCGGCGGCACCAACAACAACAACGGCAGAGGAAATGGCTGCGGTACCCCACTTGGTGGAAATGGATTTACCATACCACCACTCAATTTCATTACAAACAACAATTTTAACGGTGGATTCGGTTACGGCAGAGGTGATCCCAACAACAACTTTTTTGGGTCTGGTTATGGCTACCCATTTGATGGTGGTTACGGCAGCGCTGGATCATTTAACTCAGGAGGTGGAGGTCAAAATAACTCTCTCCAGGTTAATGTTCAGAAACTGGATGGCTCGAACTACGCTGAATGGTCCCAAACTGTTCGACTTATTCTAGATGGCAAAGGGAAATTGAGTTTTCTTACAGGTGATTTTCTGATGCCTGCAGCAAGACATCCTAATTACAGGTTCTAGAAATCTGAAAATTCTTCCATTATTGCATGGCTTATTAATACCATGGAGGTAGGTATGAGAAAAACATACATGTATCTGCCTACAACAAAAGATGTTTAGGATGCTGTAAAACTGTCTTACTCTGATATTAAGAGTTTCTCTCAAATTTATGATATGAAATCAAAGTTATGGAATTTAAAGCAGAGTGACATGGATGTCACTACCTACTATAATGAACTGATGACCCTTTGGCAATAGTTGGATCAGTGTTATGATTATAACTGGAAGTGTACTGAAGATAGTGTCCAATTTATTAAGACGCAGGAGAACGACCGTGTCTTTATTTTTCTTGCTGGTCTCAACAAGGAACTCGATGAAGTAAGAGGTAGAATTCTTGGAAATAACCCGCTGCCAACTATCCGAGAAACTTTTTCAGAAATCAGAAGGGAGGAGGCTAGACAGAGAGTGATGATGGGAAAGTCAAAATCAGCAACTGATGGTTCAACCCTTGTCACAAACAACTTCAATAAAGACAACAAGAAATATGGTAAGAAAGATGGTAAACTCTGGTGTGATCACTGAACGTTATTATTACACACATGAGACTTGTTGGAAACTTCATGGAATGCCTCCTAATGTGAAAAAGAAAGGTGAAGGTCGTGCACTACAAGCAACTTCTGATCAAGAGCCACAATCTTCCTCAAATGCATTTCCATTCACCAAGGAACAGCTAAACCAAATGTACAAACTCCTCGAGTCTCAAACACCTTCGTGCTCCATAGCCCAGAAAGGTAACTTCCCAAAATCTGCCCATCTTAGTGTCATTCCTAATCGTACATGGATCGTTGATTCTGGAGCCACCGATCACATGACCGGTGAATCTAGTTTATTTTCGTCATATAAACCATGTGCAGGAAATTCCAAAATTAAGATCGCCGATGGCTCTCTTTCAGCCGTGGCAGGAAAAGGTTCTATTGTTTTGTGTCCTTTACTAACCATCCAAGATGTGTTACATGTCCCAAATTTGTCTTGCAATCTATTATCTGTTAGTAAGTTAACCACAAACAAAAATTGTCAAGCTCATTTCTTTGATACTCATTGTGTATTTCAGGATTTGATCTCGGGGAGGATGATTGGCAGTGTTGAGCAAAGTGGTGGACTCTACTACTTTGAAGATGAACCACAAACCAGACATCAATCTGGACCAATAAGTTCTTCTTCCGTTAAATCTTTTTTTGTTTCAAATAATAAGGTTGACATTATGTTGTGGCATTTAAGGTTAGGCCACCCTGGTTTTAAATATTTAAGTTCATTGTTTCCTAAACTTTTTGTTGAACAAGACGACATTTCTTCACTTCAATGTGAAGTGTGTGAATTTGCTAAACATCATCAAAATTCTTTTCCAATTCAATCTTATAAACCTTCAAAACCTTTTTCAATGATTCATAGTGATGTATGGGGGCCTAATCGGACAAGTACTTTATCCAACAAAAAATGGTTTATCACCTTCACGGATGATCATACTAGACTTTGTTGGGTATACTTGTTAAAAGAAAAATCAGAGGTAGGTCAAATAATTAAAAAAATTTGTAAATTGGTGCAGACCCAGTTTAACACCCAAATACAAGTGTTTAGAACTGACAATGGTACTGAAGTTTTTAATAAGATTGTGGGAAATTTTTTTCTTGAAAATGGAATTGTGCATCAAAGTTCATGTGTTAACTCACCCCAACAAAATGGGATTGCAAAGAGAAAAAATCGGCACCTTCTTGAGGTGGCACGAGCACTACTCTTCTCTACCAATGTCCCTAAATATTTATGGGGTGAGGCTGTCTTGACAGCTGCCCATTTAATAAATCGTATGTCATCCCGTGTTTTGAAATTTCAAACTCCTTTGCAAAGTTTCTTGAAATATTTTCCAATTGCTTCAGTTATAACTGATTTACCACTTAAAATATTTGGATGCACGACTTTTGTCCACGAACATAAGCATCTTGGTAAACTTGAACCCCGTGCAATCAAATGTGTTTTTATTGGGTATTCACCTTCTCAAAAAGGTTATAAATGTTTTGATCCTAATACAAAGAAAATGTTTGTAACAATGGATGTTACTTTTTTTGAAAACAAACCTTTTTTTGGTAATGATCATCTTCAGGGGGGAAAACAAATGAAGATTCTCCTGAATTGTTTGAAAACTTAATTATCTTAGAAGATGTGTATACATCACATAATTCTGTTCCATGTACATCTGCACCTAAAGAAAATGCCTTGGAAAAATTAGATGAACCTACTCCTTCCATGAGTAAGGATCAATCAGAATCTGAGGCAACAAATCAAATCAAAGATCAAACAAATGTTTTATTCTGAAATTAATCAAAATACACCACATAAAGATCCTTGTAATGAAACAGAAGGCAAAATTTATGCCAGAAGGAACAAGGATCAAGTAGTAGAAGACCCTATTCCTCAGCTCAGCCAAGAATCTGAACCGAGTGAAAGTCAACCGACTCAGACAGGTAAATTTCTCATTGATCCTAATTCTCTATATACCGACCTTGATGTCCCCATAGAACTTAGGAAACAATATACTGATCTTAATGTTCCCATAGCCTTTAGGAAGCCAGGTAGGTCATGTACTAGGCACCCCTTGTCTAACTTTGTATCATATTCAAACTTGTCTCCCTCTTTTGCTGCCTTTACTTCTAATTTATCTAGTGTCAAAATTCCTAAGAATGTACAGGAGGCTCTAGAAATTCCAAAGTGGAAGGAAGCTGTTTTTGAGAAGATGAAAGCTCTTGAAAAGAATAAAACTTGGAGCGCCACAACTCTGCCGGCAAGTAAAAGAATTGTGGGGTGTAAGTGGGTGTTCACAATAAAGTACAATTTTGATGGATCAATCGGAAGGTACAAAGCTCGATTGGTCGCAAAAGGATTTACTCAGACTTATGGCATAGATTACTCAGAGACCTTTGCTCCTGTCGCAAAGCTTAACACAATCAGAGTACTCTTATCCCTTGCTGCTAACTTAGACTGGCCTCTCCACCAGCTAGATGTCAAAAATGCCTTCCTCAATGGTGATTTAGAAGAAGTGTATATGGATTGTCCTCCAGGTTTTGAAGAAACTTTTGGGTCACAGGTGTGTAAACTAAAGAAGTCTTTGTATGGGTTGAAACAATCTCCGAGAGCTTGGTTTGAGAAGTTTACTCAGCCTGTGAAGAAACAGGAATATACTCAAGGACAAACAGATCATACTTTATTCACAATGGTGATTTAGAAGAAGTGTATATGGATTGTCCTCCAGGTTTTGAAGAAACTTTTGGGTCACAGGTGTGTAAACTAAAGAAGTCTTTGTATGGGTTGAAACAATCTCCGAGAGCTTGGTTTGAGAAGTTTACTCAGCCTGTGAAGAAACAGGAATATACTCAAGGACAAACAGATCATACTTTATTCACAAAGTCTGGCCAAAATGGGATGATAACTATTTTGATAGTCTATGTTGATGATATTACTCTTACAGGTAATGATGAGATAGAAATGGAGAGATTAAAAAGAAACTTAGCAGCAGATTTTGAAATCAAAGACTTGGGTCCCCTCAAGTATTTCCTTGGCATGGAAGTAGCAAGGTCAAAGAAAGGAATTGTTGTTTCTCAGAGAAAATATGTTCTTGATCTCCTACAAGAGACATGTATGAGTGGTTGTAAGCCTGCTGACACTCCTATGGACCAAAGTGCCAAACTTTGGGAGAAAGGGGACACACCAGTTGACACTGGAAGATATCAAAGGTTGGTTGGAAAATTAATATATTTGGCTCATACTCGTCCTGACATTGCTTTCTCTGTTAGTGTTGTTAGTCAATTCATGCATGCTTCATATGAAGAACACCTTGAAGCTGTGCACAGAATCTTGAGATACTTGAAAGCAACTCCTGGAAAAGGTTTATTCTTCAAGAAGACCAATGATAAAAATGTGGCAATATTCACTGATGCGGATTGGGCAGGGTCCATTATAGATAGAAAATCAACTTCAGGTTATTGCACATATGTGTGGGAGAACCTAGTGACTTGGAGAAGCAAAAAACAAGGAGTAGTTGCAAGAAGTAGTGCTGAAGCTGAGTTTAGAGCAATGGCTCAATGATTTGTGAAGGTATGTGGATTCTTAGAGTTTTGAAGGAACTGAAGATAGAGGTAGAACTCCCATTGAAATTGTATTGTGACAACAAGGCCGCTATAAGTATAGCTCACAATCCTGTTCAACATGATCGTACAAAACATATTGAGATCGATCATCATTTCATCAAAGAGAAGATAGACTCTGGTACTCTCTGCTTGCCGTTTGTCCCTTCCAATCAACAGTCCGCTGATATATTAACCAAAAACTTGGGAAGAACAACATTTGAATACTTGATCAGCAAGTTGGGCATGATTGATATCTATGCACCAACTTGAGGGGGGGTGTTGAAATATTTCGTATTTACTATTATTTATTTCTTAGTTATGAGTCATTATATTACTCCTAAAATAAAGGAGTTGACTTTGTATTTTTCTCCTACAAAAGAGCCTCTTTTCTTCATAATAAATCAGAACATTATCACCCATATATTTTTCAACACTTTTACATTCTTCTTTTTCTCCTTCTCAATAAAGACCTGACAAGCTAATTCACATTCAGGAAGATTTTTACTTGAATATTCTCACGCAGGAGCTTCAATTCTTGAGGAGTGAGCGTGATCGCATTGAGGATGAAGTTCATCATTTGAAGTGGTCTCTTAAGTTAGTATAACTTTGGAACTCTCAAACAAGTCCTTCCTTATTATCTGTTTGTATTATTATAAAGTACTGCACTACTTTTAACTTTTCAGATTCAAGAACCCAGATGCTAATGCCAAACAGAAGCTATCTTCAGCACTTGATAAATTGGAGGTTTGTCCTTTAGGTCTGTTTCCATGTGATACATGGAAGTCCAATTTCATACATTTGACAAGGGCCTATTTTTATTTTTTTTTGGCAGCTTGAAAGAGAGAAAATGCGATTAATCCATCAAGAAGCTCAAAGAAAATTACATCAAAGGGTAGAAAGTTCAACTGTCAGCCGATTTCATTTTCTTTAGTTCTTGTTTTACTCAGCATATACAGTTACAATATATCGGATGGGCATTGTATAACTGATCACCGACGTTGATTTTTTAAAATAATTATCGCAGTTTCACGAACCATGGGGACAGCTTATGAAAACTGGTTATCAGAATTCTCGCTTTGCTCATCAGGTAAAATGGGACTCCATTGGTAGTTTAGGAGTAGATACCCCATTTCCAAAACAGTGTACAACAGGAAAATGCATATATAGTTATATCTTTCGAATTATTATTAGAGCGGCTGCTAGGAATAATGTAGTTGATATATGATTTATTGAAGAAAAAAACATGGATGCATAGAATCAAACAAAAAAGGCGCGATTGTCTAGGAAAACCTACACATCTTATTTTAGCACTTTCAAGAAGAAACTGGTAAACCTTATATGTGCCAGCTTTTCTTCCTTACTCCCATGTCATAATATCAATTTGACCCCACTAAATGATAATTAATTCAATCAAATCTCCTGATGCAGGTTGAGAGGTTTGCCTGCCTTTATACTAGCCAAGTATCTAACCTGGCCTTGCACTCTCCAGACAAGTATTACAGACCCAGTGAAGATTTTATGCAGCATGAATTTGGAATTCTGGCTTCTGAGCCACGGGAAATGTAAGTTTCAGAATTTGGGGCAGCATTCCTTTGCGTTTGGAAAATTGGATTCTGATCTGTCACGAGTTTCTGGTTCCCACCCCCCTTCTCTTGCTCGTTTTAGTAATTCAAAGCGCCATATTTTTTGCTACAAGGGGAAAAAAGATGCTAGATTTTATCATCAAATGTTCTACAGTTTCGTCCACCACCAACGTGGGGGTGCTAGTGTGCAGTGGCAATTAAAGAAATTCAGCGTCTTCGTTTAATATACTTGCAGTTGCAGATGATTTGTTACTTCACAAAGTGTAAATGAATTTTCTTTGATATATTCACTATTTTTTTGACACGTCATTATTTATTGTTGTATTATTATGTAATTAAAGAATAATAACTAATATGTTATGGTACTTATGGTCTGTGGAGGAAAAGGGTGAATTGCATAAAAAAATAACTAAGCCAGAGGAGGAAAGCCATGTCAACAAAGATATGGGAGGCAAAGTTGGTTAAAGGAAATGAACAAGAGCAGGATCCTGAGTTTGGGGGCATAAGAATATGAAGGCTTCCAACTCTAAAATGGAAGGGAAATGAGAATGACACATAATAAAATGTAGGGGGTGGATGAATGTGGAGTGTATTTCGATCTCTGTTTTGTTCCTATTCTGCTACTGAGTGTACTTTTCTCTCTGCATATTCTTTTTACATAATTGTTTCTCTGTACCTGGGAGTTGCCATTAATTTAGTGTCCTAACAACAACTCCTCTTATCTACTAAATAAAGCAAGGATGTTATATTTAGTTCATCTTAGTGTTTAATTCCTTGCTGCATATTTTCATTGATATGCCAATGCCATGTTTTCAGTGATGTGCTTTTATTCAAACTTCAATATAAATAAAAGGCTTAAATATGTCATTGGTCCCTGCATTTTCATTAGATTTTGGCATTGGTTCTTGCACTTTTTTTTGTTTGGCATTGGTCCCTGCAGTTTGTAAAAATTTTGGCTTTGATCCTTCTGTTAAGTCCAAGTTTAAAAATAAAAAAAAAGGAAAACTAACGGTGTGCCACGTGGACCAATCATTCCACGCCATGTGGCACACTAAAAGACAAAAAATATGAGTTTTTTTAATTATTATTTTATTCATTATTTGTTGACTTAAAAATATCATTAGTCCTTGCACTTTGAATATTTTTTTATATTAGTCCCTGCACTTTGATATTGGTCCCTGAACCCTTTTTTTTTAAAAAAAAAAAAAAACCTTTCAATGATATTATTATGTTGGCTTAATTGAACCTTTGGTCCCCTAACTTATTTGTTGTTTTCATTTTGGTCTCATAACTCTAAATTTTTCCCGTTTGGTCCCTCAAATATACTTCCGTCAGTCAAATTGATCATCTCCGTTAGTTTTTTAATTCCTTATATTTCAGATATGATTTCAGCCATTAGATTGCATAATCATTGTATGTAACGGTGAACCACCAACACCAAATTTCTTTGTTTTTCTTCATCTTCTACCCCTTCAATTCTTTAAATCCAGAAATTCATCATCACCACAATCTCATCACTACCCCTTCAATTCTTTAAATCCAGAAATTTATCAACAACAATCAACACAGCAACATGTTCTTATTTAATTTCAAGAAAGAAAACAGGGTATGATAGCGTCAAATATGGCTCCTCTAAAGGGAATTCATTGCTTTAGAGCAAAAAGTGTCAAGTTATAGCCACTGAATATCAAAATTGCCGATAGTTCCATTAAGGAATGGGATCACGCCAGTGCGGCCTGAACAGTAGCTAGCTGTCACTGTGAGGCCAGGTGTGTCGTACATTAAAGGTGTGAGTGGAGCACAGGAGTTTGCGGCAATGCAGCACAGATCTTTTTGTGAATTTTTATTGCTAATTATGAATACTTCATAAATTTGCAGTTATTTTGGTTAATTTTACAGTACCTAAGTTTTTATCAAAAACTGGAAGAACAAAATTGGAAGAAGGGAGAAGAAACCCAAAATAAAATACGTGATTCCAATTGAACAAAATTGGGTTCAATCGAAAGAGAAATTCACTAACTATCAAAGGATTGAATCAATCGGAAGAAGGGAGAAGAAATTGAAGGTGAAATTGAAGGAAACAGAAGGAAAAACGTGAAGGAAATTGAAGGAAAAAGAAGGAAAAATGTGAAGGAAATCGAAGGAAAAACGTGAAGGAAATTGAAGGAAAAAACGTGGTCTTTTTCTCTTGGTTTATGGGTATGAAGATTTATGTGTTATTGTTTGAAGATTTATGGGTATGATGATATTAGGTGTTGTTGTTTATGGTAGTGGTTTAGTGATGATGATGATAAATTTTGATGTTGAATTTATATATTATGGGTTAAGAATTTGAAGAATTGTAATGGGTTAAGAATTGAAGAATTTTCAGATATGTTGTTGTTGTTGTGCTTGCTGCTGATGTATTGTTGTGCTTGTTGAATTCTGGGAAGATGATGAAGATCAGGAGAGAAGATAAAGAAATGTTAAAAAAAATTAGATGTTGGTGATGCACCGTTAGATACAATAGACCTCAATAATCTAGCCGTCCTATTTTTGAAAAAAAGATCAAAGGGCTGAAATTAAAAAATTAATAAGGTCTACGATGGACCATCTACAATGTTGGTCCAGCTAATACATTTTGGGTTAAAGTTAACTGACATGGATCAAACTGACTGACGGAAGTATATTTGAGGGACCAAACGGAAAAAAATTAGAGTTATGAGATCAAAATGAAAACAACAAATAAGTTAGAGGACGAAAAGTTCAATTAAGCCTATTATGTTTTATTATTATTATTATTTTATTTTATACATCCTAAATAGAGCAAAAGTAGCTTGGCAATATATTCTTTATTTTATACATTCTAAGTAGAGTAAAAGACATATTGAAGATTTTAAGAATGAGTTTGTTTAGGATTATTTGAGAGATAAAAAAAAGTACTCTTTTTTCTACGTTTTTTTGGAGGAATACAAAATAATTTTTTTAATTGTGTACAAACATGAAATGACTCTTGTTTTTTTAGCCGTACCCGCCAAATGTACTTAGAATGTATACCATAATTATTTTTATTGAAAAATCTTTTTTAATAAATTTCTAAATAAAACTTTTTATTCTCAGCATAAACAGTATTTCTTTTTGAAAAAAAAACTAACAGACATAAATTAAAACATAAAAAAATTATTCCTTCGAAAAATGTAAAAAACTGATTACTTTTTTTTTATCTCCCAAATAATATTAAACAAACTCATTTTAAAATTTCCAACATGTCTTTTGTTCTACTTAAATAAAATAATTTTTACTCACTCTCTGTTTCACTTTGGTATTGGATGTACACACTCATCATTATTTTTATTTTATTTTTATTAAAAAGTTTTTTTTTATTTTTTATAATTATTCTTAATAAAAATAATGAACAAAATAATAATAAAACATAATAATATCATTGAAAGATTTTTTTTAAAAGGGTTTAGGGACCAATAACAAAGTGCAAGGACTAATATTAACAAATGTTGAAAGTGTAGGGTCTAATGATATTTTTAAGTCAAAAAATAATGAATAAAATAATAATTAAAAAGCTGGAATATTTTTTGTCTTTTAGTGTGCTATGTGGAGTAGAATGATTGGTTCACGTGACACACCGTTAGTTTTGCTTTTTTTTTTTTTACTTAGACTTAACAGGACCAAAGTCAAAATTTTTACAAACTGCAGGGACCAATGGCAAACAAAAAAAAGTGCAGGAACCAATGTCAAAATTTGGTAAAAATGCAGGGACCAATGACATATTTAAGCCTAAATAAAATAAGGACTAAAATAAATATTATATAGACCAATTTTAATATGAACAAATTTTGCAAGAACCAAAACAAAACACCAAGGAATAAAAATAAGAGGTGTGTTATTTGAACAAACATTTGGTTGACAATTTATGAGACAACCATAAGTTTACCAAGAAAAAATAGGTATTTGAACGAAAACCAAAACAATAGAGAGATAAAGTAAAAACATAATGTGATTATGAAAGAAAAAATTGTCACAAAAGTTGTCACAAAATGGTTGTACAAATATCATTTCTCTAAAAACAAATACTATTTTGTAAGAACCAAAACCATATATATCTGTTTACAAATTTGCTTTCAATTGATTTGGCCTTCAGATCTTGCTATGGTTGAAGTCAAGTCCCCCTTTATTCCAAAAGGACTTCTAACTCCTTAATAATTTATCTTATTCAAATGATAATTAAAAATAAATAAACTAATCAATTTTTACAAGAAAGGCCAAATACTTAAAGTCTAAAATTAACTTTCAAATAACATTGGTGACATAAATGGCTATATATATATATATATCACAAAACTTTACTAGTAGACATTTTCAATTCTTTTGAGAGAGAAGTGAATGGCATCTCTCATTCTCTACCTAGCTTTATTCATCTGCTTAAACTATTCTTTTAGTCCCCCTTTCTTTGAATATTCCTTTATGTCCAAACCAAATGTACCAAGTTCCACGTAAGGAACAAAAACGAAGGCCGTCATGCCATACTATTGGTTGTCATTTGAAAGAATATAAAATAAAAATGGCATAGGTGCTACAATGATAAAATTTATCTCATCTTATGGAATTGAATCTCTCATGCAATTTTCTATCGTCAAATTGTCAGGTCAAACTCGAAGATAATGATATCTGTTGTGTATTATAAGAACCACTTTTTAGCAAAAAAAATAAGAAGAAAACAAAAGTAACAAAGTTTCTTTGCTTTACCAAACCTAAACAAAAGGCAATAAGGCATATATTATTATATTCTAAAGACAATCTACCCTTAATTACTCAATGAAATTCGTATTTTCCATGAAATTCTTCCCACCACGAAAATCACGAGGTATAAAGATAAGAATGAAAGTTTGGTGAAAAAGACTTATTTAATAATTATTGACTCATCAAATATCGCGATTGTGACCCTCTTCCACTTTTTTAAAGTGACTTTGATCATTTATGTTTTTCTCATTTATGACGTAATACCTCCCTCCAAATTTCCCCCAAAATATGATATATATTAAGGTCTTAGTTTATTAGGTGGCACCTTTTAAATGGATTTGGATCTCATTATTAAAAGTTAGCTGGAAAAAATCTCCGTCTCAAATTAATTGTTGTTTTTTTTTTTTTTTTTTTACAAAAACAAAACGATATTCATTCATTTAAATTGAGAGTACATCAGATACAATAACATGTTCAACGTCGTTAAAAACGTAAAGGATGAATCTCTGAACAAACTCACATCACCCAAGTTAATATGATAAATTCTAAGTCACCGAAATACCCATGTTTTCGGATCTGCAACATCGACGGCCAAATCATTGATTGAATCTGTAATTGACTGAAGTTGATCTTTCAATAGGAACCACATGAACATTGCAACAAAACGCAAAATCAAACGTCGCACAAGACGACGAACAACACAACGCCGCATTCAGACGACGAAATCACAAAAAACACAAAATGAAAAACTTGATATGTGTGAAAACCACTTATTTAAATTGAAAGAAATGGGAAAAAGATGCTGAGGGGTGATTCTAGGTCAAAAAAAGACCTAAAACCACCCCTCCTCAATGAATGAAGAGAAAGAAAAGTAAGGAGAAGTGGTTTCTTTCACTAAAAAACTAGGGCTGGCTAATTTTATTCATTCCATTTTTTGTCGTTTTTGAGTTGTACGCTGTTATAAAGGAAATTATTAGTTGAGTTAATTTCAATGGTAAAATTAATATCATTTACTAAAACACCCTTATTATTATAGTTATTGGAGTAGTTTAAGTAGAGTGAATTTCAATAAATAAAGGTATATTAATGTGAAAAATAATAAATGTTGTGACAATTATTTTAAAACAAAAAATATACAAAATTAACAATTATTATGAGACGATTAGAGTATTTTTTTAAACACGTTGACTATATTAAGGTTTTCGTGAGGATGAATATTGAAGTTGTTGAAATCTCACATTAGTGGAGTAGATAAATAGCGTGAACTTCAATGGATAAAGATATTCATTCAAAACTATTTTTTTAAACATTTTCTTGACACTATTTTTTTTAAACATGTTGACTATGTTTAACAAAGTGTTTTATCTTTGATATGGCAGGTCGGAATGACTCATAATGATTTGGCGTGGAATGATGTTCCGGCCTCGTTGTGGAGCATTGGTCGAGGCCTAAGTAATTGACATCAATGGAAGGAAATTGCTTTATTTATTCTCATGCAAAAATGTTCATTCTCGAAGAAAATGATCAAAATATTTTTTTGTGACTTAAGTCACGCTCGATATATATCAACGTGATTTAACTCACACCAGTGTATAACTTGCGTGACTTAACTCACGCTGGTGTATAACTTGTATGACTTAAGTCACGTTGGTGTATGACTTGGTGACTTAACTCACGCTGCGTTCATTTATAACTCAGACAGAACCTCACTTCTTCATTTCACTTCTCAAATCTCTAAAAAATCTCTCAAATATATTGGAATGCATTCCTTTTTGTCATGACTCATCCTATATGAAGGGATTCAATGTGATAACTTATATAGTTGATTCGGTGGAATAAATGTGCTGTGTTCTCTTCATTCTTTTGAGTTTTCAAAGAGACTTGCAAATTTTTACACTAAGTATAGGACACTTCAATGCCAACATTTTCAGCAAACTTTCATGAATTTAATTTTAATCCAACATTATGATGATACAACATCCTTAGAAATTTAATGTAATGTAACGTAACGCTTCGTTTATTTGAACGGAGATGAAATTATAACTAAATAAATTTGTCGTATTCTATTAATTTTGGAATTTATTACGCGTGCTTGTGTATTTTTAGTTATAATTTATTTTGGATCATGATTGAATTGTTGTTATTGTTGTTTCTAAGTCATGACATACTTTTAAAAAATGAACATAACATATTGTATGTTTAGGGTCTTAAAAAAATATTATCTTTGTGCAAAATTGGTGAAAATATAACTTAACTAAAACAAGTGTGACTTAAGTCACACAGGTTATACACCAGCGTGACTTAAGTCACGCTGGTGCATAACATATGTGACTTAAGTCACACTAGGGGTATTTTTGTCAATTTATTTGGGAGTGAGTAATTTTGTTTGGGGGAAGAGCAATTTCCTCAATGAAATACAACGAAGACTATTCGGTTCTTGAAGGAGAAGCTATGACACTAATGTAAGACATTCATAGCTATCAATAAAGGATGTACACATGGGATTTTTGAGACTGATTCGTTTACATCGGCAAGTCATCATCCTGCAGACAAGAAGCTTCCAAATTTAATTTTCTAGTTTCATATATTATTTCTATATTATCTTTACATTTTAACTTTGAGGTAAAGTTTATTCGTCAACGCACGAATAAGGTTATTCATACTCTTTTTAGGGTGTCATATTCATTTTCTAGTCACCGTATTTTTGAGATTTATCTTCCTAATATTAAACTTTTTTAATTAATGATATCAATTAAGTTGTTTTTGGTATAAAACACACTGTTTTATCTTAAGAAAGAAAACAATTTAATTACCGGACTTGCTTCTAAGTTTTGCTTGGCTTAACATATTTGAAAAAAAATAATTAAATGAATATAAATTAACAAACTACGCACATCTACTAACAATATATAAAAATCGAAGTACAACAAAATTTCATAACCGTCCTTGTTAAAACTCATGATCTCCTTAATTTTATCTGCATAATGGTCATTTTGCAAAATTTAATTTATTTGTTTATTAAAAAATTAATTACGGAGAATGTTCATCACAAGTGTAAGCAATTTCCACGGATAACTATGAAACTGATTTATTTGTTTTTTAAAAAATTAATTACGGATAATGTTCATATCTACTAACATCTACTAACAATATATAAAAATCAAAGTACAACAAAATTTCATAATCGTCCTTATTAAAACTTATGATCTCTTTAATGTCGATATTATGAAAATAGTCACGAGTTTTCAAAATTTTATCATATCGACTATCACATATCGGTACAAAAAAATTCTTTTGCATATATAAGCATATAAAATCTTGAACGAGTGCGGTTTAAATATTTAACGATGTTTTAAATATAACATAAAAATATATTTAATAAACACACTACATTATTGTTGATTTTTTGAAAATAGTCATGAGTTTCCAAAATTTTATCACATTGACTTTCTCATATAACTATATAAAAATTTGTTTCTGCAGATATAAACATTTAAAATCTACAACGGGAGCGGTGCAAACATTGAACAGTGTATTGCGTATAAAATAAAATTCAATCAATAGAAACACCGCATTAATGTTGATATTTTGAAAATAGTCACGAGTTTTCAAAATTTTATCATATCGACTATCACATATCGATACATACAAATTTTCTTCTGCATATATAAGCATATAAATTCTTCAACGAGTGCGATTTAAATATTTAACGGTGTTTTAAATATAAAATAAAAATTTATTTAATAGACACACTATATTAATGTTGATATTTTGAAAATAATCATGTGTTTCCAAAAATTTATCACATTGACTTTCTCATATATCTATATAAAAATTTGTTTCTGCAGATATAAACATTTAAAATCTGCAACGGGAGCGGTGCAAACATTGAACAGTGTTTTGCATATAAAATAAAATTTATTTAATAGACACACTACATTAATGTTGATATTTTGAAAATAATCATGAGTTTTCAAAATTTTATCATATCGACTTTCTCATATATGTATATAAAAATTTGTTTCTGCTGATATAAACATTTAAAATCTGCAACAGAAGCGGTGCAAACATTGAACAATGTTTTGCATATAAAATAAAATTTAATCAATAGAAAGACTGCATTAATGTTGATATTTTGAAATTAGTCACGAGTTTTCAAAATTTTATCATAGTGACTATCACATATCGATACATACAAATTTTTTTCTGCATATATAAGCATATAAATTCCTCAACGAGTGCGATTTAAATATTTAATGGTGTTTTAAATATAAAATAAAAATTTATTTAATAGACACACTACATTAATGTTGATATTTTTAAAATAGTCATGTGTTTCCAAAATTTTATAATATTGACTTTCTCATACATATATATAAAAATTTGTTTATTTAGATATAAATACATAAAATCTGCAACGGGTGTGGTGCAAACATTGAACAGTGTTTTGCATATAAAGTAAAAAGTTATTTAATAGAAACACTACATTAATTTTGATTTTGAAAATAGTCATGAGTTTTTAAAATTTTATCATATCGACTTTCTCATATATGTATATAAAAAGTTGTTTCTGCAGATATAAACATTTAAAATCTGCAACGGAAGCAGTGCAAACATTAAACATTCTTTTGCATATAAAATAAAATTTAATCAATAGAAACACTGCATTAATGTTGATATTTTGAAAATAGTGATGAGTTTTCAAAATTTTATGTGCATAAAAATTTGTTTTTGCATATATAAGCAAATAAAATCCATAACTGGTGTGGCTCAACTATTTAACAATTTTTGTTTATATAAGAGAAAAAAAATTAATAGAAACATTACATTATTACTCATAATTTTCATATAATATCTATAAACATTAGGTGCATATAAACATTTTGTTTGGCTAACCATTTCTTAGGTGCTTTTCGAACATTTGTACTTGCGTTTTTGAGTCCTTGGTTGGCACACCTTGTGCTAGTTGAGAGGCTCAGTGTTTGGTAATATATTTCATTTTTGCTTGTTCAAAAAAAAAAATATCTATAAACATTCTACAATATTAACAATATAATTATTTTTTATATAATTATCGCAATGTTACGTGACTGGTGCGAAAACACGGGTCTTTTACTAGTACTATACAAAAAGTGTCAAGAATAGACAAAAAATACAAAAAGTATTAAAGTCAATAAGATCAAAATTTCAAACCCAACGATGAATAAAAGTGGATCAAAACCTCGAACATATTTTTTGGGTACAAAAACCTCAAACATTTAATGGCACCCAAACATAATAGAGGATTTGGTTGGCTTAAAACATATACTTACAGTTTTTTGTGTTAATTCTTCAATTTTAATTTAATTTATGATTTTGTGTGTGTTAATTCTTCAATTTTAATAGAAAATGACTAATATAGAGTTTGGCCGATGAATATGTAAAGTGTAACACTTTAAGTATTTATATTAAAATTGAAGAATCAACACACACAAAAATTTGTAAATTAACTTAAATATAACTAAATTCAACGGGTTGACCGCAATTGTCAGAGTTTGGTTGAAAAAATTAACGGGTTGACATTGTAATTTTATCAACAATAATATTTTTTTTCAATACCCATTCAACACTTTTATTTTCTCTCTATCTATCTCTTGCCATCAGGCCGTTAATCTATCATATCTATTTTATTACTCTCTATTTTCCTCTCTCAAAGTATTTGATAGGGGTGTACAACAAACGGGTTCAGGCGGGGTTCGGGCCCAAAACCCCAATCCGCCGTGAACCGCGGGTGACATTACAAGCTCCAACTTCGTCCGTTCCAAATTTGGTTTACCGTGATTTCGGTTTCTCGGTGTGAGCGGTTGTTTCGGTCGGACTTCGACGGTTGAAGATTAAAGAAAAAACATCCAATAAAATCCGTCCATTTTTATCTGTGAAAACCAGATTTTAACTATATATTGACCCGTTGACAGAAACCGGCCCGCCCGTTTGCATCTCGGTTTCTACAGGTTGCTCAGTTTTCGGGCGGGTCCGAAAATCTTGTCCAACCCTACTATTTGGGTGTTCATAAAACATTTTCCTTTTACTATTGATGGTTTCTATTGTTGATCCATATTCTTCCAAAAACTTTGTGAATGCAGAAAGTAGTGATTGGAACTTGTATGGAGTAGAAGTGTGGGCGTGTACATACCTAACATCTATCTATACAAATTGGGTTAAATATGTTTTTCGTCCTCATAAAATTAGCGAGTTTTGGTTTTCGCCCCTATAAAAAAAATCCAACGTTTTCGTCCCTACTTAATTTCTCCGTTACTGTTTTCGTCCCTCAAGTTAAGTCAACTAACTGTTAACTAACGGAATGCCACCTAAGCATGCCACATCAACATTAAATAAAATAAAATAAAACAGATTTTTCTATTTTTTTCGTTTTTAATAAAAAAAACATAAATTGTGTTTTTTGATTTAAAAATGTTTGATATAAATTGTGGGTGAAAGCAGAAAACCCTAGATCTGAAATAGAAACCAGTCTTGTTCATTCTCATCCTACAACAAAATCATCCAATATTCCATTCTCTACCCTAGATTGAAGCTTCTGAAGACAACTGTTTGCACGTGTATCGTCGGATCGAAGGTTGGAGATCGTAAAAGTGGTCCATGTTTGAAGGTCAGTTTTAATGTTTTAATATTAAAATCGAAACTGTAGAACGTGGTGGTCCCCATCGTTACCTCCTTTCTGTCAATTTGTTGGAAACCATGGCTTACATTACTGTCGTATTCCACATTTAGAGTGAAAACATTGGGTCCAAAACATACTTGTGGAAGAACTTTTACCAACAAAAATGATAATTCTAGGTGGGTTGCAAAGAAGATGCTTGACAGAGTGAAGTGTACTAAGGATGTAAAACTCAATGAAGTAGTCGATGACATCCAAAGGAGGTATTCAACACAAATTACAGGGGGTAGAGCATGGAGAGCAAGACAAATTGCAAGAGAAATTGTGGAAGGGGAATCATCAAAACAATATTCACTATTATGATCATATTGTGAAGAACTAAGGAGAGCATGTCCTGGAAACACATGCAAGCTGGAATTGGACAGGCCTGGAACAGGGTTGCAGCCCAGATTTGCAAGATTTTATGTGTGCTTTGATAGATGTAAAAAGGCTATAAAAAATAGTTGCAGGCCATTCATAGGATTAGACGGTTGTCATCTGAAGAATAAATACGGAGGTCAGCTCTTAATTGTTGTTGGAAGGGATCCAAATGACCAGTATTTACCACTTGCATTTGCTGTTGTTGAGTCAGAGACAAAGGACACATGGAGTTGGTTCATGAATTTGTTGTTAGAGGATATTGGAGATCAAAGGTGGTGCTTTATTTCTGTTCCAAAGCCTACTGAAGTTGTTGTTGAAGCACCACTTCAAGAACCTATTGTTGCAGCACGTAGTCAAGCTACTTTAGAGCCTATTCCAAATTCTGTAAGTAATTGATTTTTTTTCCTAGAAGTATATAGGTTGTTCAGCTGTTTTAACCAAAATAACTGTGTTTTAATTCTGTAAGTAATTGTTTTTTGCAGGAAAAAGTTTTGAAGAAAAAGGTTTTGAAGAAGAAAGTTCAATTGACACAGCGAAGCTTTAAGGAAATGCTTAGGATTTAGTGTGGAAGGTTTTTTTTTGGAAAAAGTAATTGACACCGTGAAACTTTAATGAGATATTTAGGATTTAGTGTGGAAGGTTTTTTGGTTATGATGTAATTTGTGATGGTAGTTTTTTTTTTGGGTTGTAATCTTATGTTGATGCAAACTAATTAAGATTTGGAGTTATGACTTAGTTTTGTGATGATACCGTTTTTGGGATTTAATCTCATGTTGATGCAAACATATGTAGATTTGGTATTGCAATCTCGGTTTCTTATTAAATGAAGTTGATGTTCATTCTTACTTAATGTCAATTCTGTCAATTTTGTGCTACTATGGGTTTAGTGCTAGTATGACTATTACTAATGATTTTGTGCGAGCCTATTCCAAATTTTGTCAATTACTTAATGTTAACATAACAGAATAAGGATGGATTTTTAATGAAAAAACGAAAAATAGAAAGAAAAAAAACCCTGATTTTTTTATTTATTTAATGCTGATGTGGCATGAATAGGTGGCATCCACGTCATTTGAAAGTCCATGTGTCACAACCAAGTGGCATTCCGTTAGTCAACAGTCAGTTGACTTAACTTGAGGGCTGAAAACAGTAACAGAGAAATTAAGTAGGGACGAAAACGTTGGATTTTATTTTACAGAGACGAAAACCAAAACTTGCTAATTTTATTAGGACGAAAAACATATTTAACCCATATAAATTTAGAGACCATAGCTATAGGGCATCCAGAAATAGAATAGACTTGTTCAACTTGTGCGTGAAGAAGGGACCTCACCTCACTAATCAAGAACAATATCGAGATAGAACAACTTATCAGTACCCCGGTGATTGGTTATATATTCACGGTGGAAAGTAAACATAGATTGTAAAGATTCTAAATTTGTACAACATGATATTATATCCTCATATGTATATAGAAATGTCAAGCATGAATTCAATATAGTAGACAATTAACGGTCTCTTGTATGAGATTTGAAAAGCACTACTTGTAAAACAATTTTTTAATTACTATACTAGTTTGATTATTAAATTAATTATTTTTTTCTCTTTTTTTTTTCATCTGGATACACTGGTGAGTCCCTTTGACAATTGCTTTCAAAGCATATAGGTTCTGGAATATTTTTTTATAGTAGTATGTTCTGGAATCTCGGCATGGACAAGGAGACCAATCCGAATGAACAAATTATGGCCCCAATACCAACTTGAATTGGTAGAGGAGTGAACATAAAGCTTCTGAAATAGAAAGAAATTTAGGCTCAAGTTTAGCATCACTACCCCTTGCCATGGATCAAATCAATAAAAACTATATAGTATCAATACTTCATATTAAAGAGATGTCGTAGAATCCTCGCATGCCTTATATGATTACATTCAAACAATTATATTTTTTGAAATTATTATAAGTGTCAACATATCGGTTGTTAGTGTCGTATTCATTGTCACGGTAGAAATGTATCATGGTGTTGAAGAGTCTTTTTTTCACCCTGTTTTGTTATTTTGAACAATGTCAGCTATTTTAGAAAAAAAAAAGGTTTATTGAAAAAAAACCCAAAGATACACATTAATTAGATAAATAGTGTCTAATAAAAGCTTATAAACTCTGAACACCTCCTCTAGTCCTCCAAGACTAAGGACAAAAAATTTAGGATTGGTGACCGTACTCATAGTAACCTACACAAGAATGATTTCTCAACACACTTTTCAAACACAAACACCCGTAACACATAAGATGCGGATATGGTTCGTCCTCTGTATTGTGTTAGCAAACCTGTGTTTAGTTATCATTGCTCTAATTTACATAAGTGACTATTGGGTCACGAGAGGAATCTAAAGCAACTAAGATCATTATGTTGAATTTTGAGCAACCACGCAAAGTGATTGAACACTACTTTTTCACCCAAAATCTTAATTAAGACATTAATTAAGTATGTCGGTTCTTTACATATTATTTTGCTATCAAATATGAAACTTGCTACTCACCGTTATAACACACCATTAGTCATGATGCCAATATGTTTAAGCATGGTTATCCATCCTTGTCGAAGAAGTGAGAAAGTAGATACAAAGATTCTATTTCAAGCTACATAACTCTTTGTTACCGCTCTTTTCACCAAAAATGTAAACCATTTGTAATAGAGGGCACTTTCGGTTGCCCACCTTGAAAGTTGTAATTGCATTATATATAAATGTAAATGTACTCGTAAAACAGATGGATAGCTCCGTATGTCAAATCTCTAATGTTCAATTTGCAATACCTAGCCCGTTATAGCCTACATTACCTGTAATTTTTTATGCTAGGACAAGATTAACTAACTTCAAGATGACAGCATCTTACAGCTAGCTTTTGTTGATAAAGAAAATAGCCACGAATATGTGTTAACTCTCACATTGAAAAATGGGTTTTCAATTGAGATACCTTGCATTCATAGAGAAGTTACTACATTGGTGATTGTTAGATTACAATTAGATGTTTCACAAAATACATAAATTTTGATTTATTTTTTAATTCAAAATATCAAGTTTAAAATTTGAATCATTCAATCTTGATTCAATGGACATAGACACCATTTCCTTGGTTATTAAAGAGAAATAATAACAAAGAGGAAGGCAACAATGCACATAAAGCCTTAATTATTGATGTTAAAAGTATTTTTTGTTGTAAATTTTGTGTATATTCCAAAAGTTTTAAATAAATTGGGTCTCATATTTTTAAAATGAGAAATTGGGAAAAATATATTTGAAGAAAATTATATTATTATTATTATTATTATTATTATTAAATTTTGATTTATTAATTGTGATTAGTTTGACTTGGTCTAGTTGTGTTTTGCACATGTTTCAATTTCACGGTGTGTTTCTATCTAGTTAGTTTCCTTATTGCTGAGTTAAAGAATTTGTTGCTTTGATTTTTCTTAAACGTGTACCATTTATTGGCTTGATATATGCCTTATTTTTCTCAACTGCCATTTTTGGCTTGACCATGTGACAATATATATGAAATGGTTTGCTTAATTTTTAGAAAAAAGTTCGACCGAACATATAGAAAATTGAGAGCATCCTAGAAACTCACTATTACAAAATAATAAGTATTGTTCTTTGGTTCAAATAATTTTTTGGGTTATCTTCTATAATTTTTCTCGTGTCTTGATAGCCTCGGTACGATTACCGCCGAGAAGAACCTGTTGTATTCTGGGGGAGTTGCGCAATTCCGCGGATAATTCCTTAGTCCAGTGACGATGTCACGCCTCAGGTTTATTTTTCACGGTTTGTTATTTTGCAGGTTAATCATTTTCCGGTCATACGCAACAACATTTTTTTGTTGTATTGACATTGCTGATATATTTGAAATTGTATAAAAACCATTATATCCCCTAAAAAAACCCATTAGATATGCCTAATACGGGCCAACAAATATCCACCATAAAGTAGCTTAAAATTTGATTGAATCACTAATAATTAAATAATTATCAACTTTGTCTCGTGCTTTAACCACAAGGGAATGCTAGTAGGAAGAACTAGAGCGTTTTCACACACTCAGTCTCTACTTCAGCGTTGTTTGTGTTTTCCTTTAATATTTCTTTAACGGAATGATATATACATGTATGTATCTAAGGTCTCAACAAGTTTTAGTGATCTTAAAGATAAAAATATTGACCCAAAAACGCTTAGATGAGATAATATTGACACCTAAAAACGTTGTGATGAGATGTCACATGTCTCTTATATCTTAACCAAAGTCTTGAGTTCAAATCCAGTCTTGAGCATGCAAGATCATTAAAACTATTGGGGAGAATTTGCTGCCCATATATGTCCCACAAGACTTGAGAGATGTATGTATTTACGCGCACAGAAATACCTGGTTTATATAAAAAAAGATAAAGATATTGATCTGCAACTTGACGAAAATAACTGCTCAAAAGATTAAGTGTATGTTTGGTTCCACTTCTAGAGAGACCAAAATTGATTCTGATATGTTTAGTTGCTGTCGAGTAGAATTGATTCTACTTTGAAGCTATGATTTGTAGTTTTTTATTTTAGAATTAATTTTCATACACAAATTTATAGTTCAATCCACTTTTACAAGAAAATATTTAAACAGAAATCAATTTTAGTCAAAATTAGTTTTAACGAAAATCCATTCTACAAATCAATTATATCAAAGTCAATTTTCTATGCAACACAGGCTAAGATTAAAACACTTCTATGGTACTCTTGAAGTGAAAAATGCTAAACGCACGCAAGGTACATACAACCTGTCCTATTAACCTTGCAAGTTCAAATCTCCACAGCCGTTACATAACATCCGAAAATCAAACTATGCAACACAAAAAGCATATCATACATTAATGGCATGTTTGGTTAT
The DNA here is from genome assembly GCA_018208015.1 of Medicago ruthenica. NCBI lineage: Eukaryota > Viridiplantae > Streptophyta > Magnoliopsida > Fabales > Fabaceae > Medicago > Medicago ruthenica. The sequence goes on along the minus strand of CM031373.1, from coordinate 105,276,683 downwards.
GCCTGCAGACTCGCGTTTAGCGTCTCCTTAGCCGTGAAAATAAGAAGCTTCACAAGAAACTGTGTCTAGTGGCTTCTTGAACGCATAGACAAACAGAGACTAAGACCAATTTTGCTTAAAACAAAGACCAACTTTCAAACAAACTTTTAACATAACAGTTTTATTGACTAATATTTGCATATATAAAAAAAAACTCTTTGGTTTCTTTAGTTAATTGATGAAACATGATTAACCATACAAATATGAATATTTTCTATTGTTGGATTTGGAGATCCGTTTTTTAATGTCCACCTCAACTCAACTTGTAAAGGGTGTGGGGTAAAGAGGGAACTTTTCATTGAGATTCCATGAAGACATTCCACATTTTATATAAAGCGGTCTCCTTCTGTTGAATTCTTTAACCCAAATGCCACTAAAATTAGGAGATAAACATGCACGTGATGTGACACGTAATTCACAACTTACATACATGAAGCAAAAACTTTCTCGGTTAAGGGAAAGTCGGCATTGAGTTTGCTTGCATTACTTAGACCTTAATCAAGCCTTAAACCAATATAAAAAGTGATGTTATCCCAAATTCACGCACTTTATGGCTTATGGCTTAGGAACGAGATGCTCTTTAGCACCGACATCAAATACGTGTTTGGTATCCGATATATGTCGGTGTTCAACAAAACACCAACAAATGCGATACATTATTATGTAGTTTTTTCAAATTATTATCGAAGTCTTGCGTGTCAGTGACATATCATACTCCATGTGAGTTATTCATATATAGGCCAACTCCTCCACTACTATATAAAGGGTAGCTACCAATGACACTGTTCTTCATTAAACATCATACATGGTAGTGTTGTTGGTTGCTACTACAATTAATTAATGGCTTCAAGTTCGAATTGGACAACAAAGCAGAACAAAATTTGAGAATGCGTTGGCAATGTTGGACAAGGATACTCCTGATCGTTGGCAGAAGCTGGCTAGAGCTGTGGGAGGGAAGACTGTTGAAGAAGTGAAAAGACATTATGAGAACCTTGTTGAAGATGTTAGGCAGATCGAGGAAGGCCATGTTCCCCTGCCTAATTACACAAATAATGTTGGTTACAGTTACATAATGGATCAAGATAAAAGGTTCTTACTTCTTACTTATATTAAACCAATTTCAATGTATATATATCAAAAGTTTCATATGACTTTAAAAATTCATAGTCTTGATTTGTTGTAGATTAATATGGCCTTAAACCAATCAAACACAATGAAACTAGCAAATGCACAAACATAACAAACACAGTCTGATTGTATTTATCATGCATGATGCAGGATGAAGGCTCTAAGTCACCACTAAAGGGTGATTATGCAAGAATGATTAAATAAAATATATTATGTGCCTTTTTATTACTCTCTGTCTCTCTCTCTCTCTCTCTATGAAGTACCAGGGAAATGTATTTTCTAAACAAATGTCAAAAAAATAAAAAATAAACATTTCCTATACATGTAGAGATTTTATTCCAATAACATGTCAAATGATAAATGATAAAACATATTGGCATATATAGCCGTTTGTTCTGTCAACTAAAATTTTAATCTCATGATAGAGAACCTTATACCAAAACTGTGAAAGTGGTTTAATATATGCATGAATAGGGGTGTTCATAGTGCATAAACTGCACTGAACTAAACCACATTAATGGTTCAGTTCAGTTTTTAAAAACCACTTTAAAAAAAACTGGTTTATTTTTAAAAACAATTCAATTTGTTTAAAAACTGGTTTGAAACCAGTTTAATATTTTTGAACCGTATTTTTTATTAAAGCAAGCTTTTGTGAGTTTTTTTATTGAGAGATTATTTTTTTTTCTTTGGTACACTTTTTTTTTCTTCAAATTTTTATATTAATTTATAAATGTTTAAATATACTTTTATTTATATAATTTAATATTATAATTATAAATAAATTAAATGAATAAGTTAATATTTATAAAAGAGAGGGTGGTAGGTGGCCGCCGGTGGTGGTTCACGGCGGAGCTCCGGCAACATCGCGGTGGTCGGTGGTGGCGCCGGTAGGGTGTGGTGGTGGCTGGCAACAATTAATTTAAATTATCTTTTAACTAAAAAAATATCCTACTTCAGAGTTGAACTTGTGACCTTTAGGTCTTTACAAGATTAATTTACCACTACACCAATATAATTTATGTGACAGTAATTTATTGTTATATATATAAATCTGTCTTGATTATAAATTTGTATTTTTTCTCAAAAATAAATTTTGGTTAAACATTGGTAAAAGAAAATAATAAAGAGTTCAAAACAAGTTAAAACTGGTTTTTAAATTAAGTTTGGTTAACTGAATTGGTTTAAATTTGTGGTTCAATTTATGAACCATTTAATAAGGTTCAGTTTTTTTGTGGTTCAGTTTAGTGATATGGTTCAGTTAACCACATTTATGCACACCCCTAATGAACGGTGCTCCATGTACGAAACCAGATTTAATTAAATAGCTTTATGAAGGAATGGCAAGATGCCTATCTTTAATGTAAATAGCTTTTGATATATATGAGCTTCTATGAAGCAAAAACAAATAAAATTAAACACTTGATTTTTTCTCTCAATATTATTTCTAGAATATGAGTTTGTATATTATACTAACTTTTAAATTGTTAAGTTGTCCTTGCTTTCTCACACTTTGAGAATGAATTATACATAAAATGGTGAGACCTACATGAGTTTTATCTAATAAGAGAGTGAATGTTAGAAAGAGTATTCATAAAATCTAAAACACACAAGATAAAATTTTATAAAAGTGATATTGATCTAAATTTTATGTATACACTTGTTGTGCTTGGTAGCTTATAAGTAAAGATTCTAAAATATAACAAAACTCTAAAAAAAATGATTATATTCGCAAACCTTAGGATCTCTTTGATTCAACGGATGAGATTGGATGAGATTGAAGAAATTTTATGTAAGGGGTGGTGATAGATTTTAATAGATAAGTGTAGAGTTTTTTTAATACTTAATGTATGTTAAACAAAATAATCTTTAACTAAAATTTTGAATAAACATTATCTCCTCGTTGTCCTCCAAAAACTTGAACACAACTAAAATTTAAAATAATCTCCCTCTTTCCTATCCCTTTAATTTTATTTTTCTTTCTATGCATACAAATGTAATAAAATTAAACACACACTTAACCAATTTTTCTCTCCTTTTAAATATCATTAATCGGCTTGTTAAAAAAAATCGATCATTGACCAAAGCTGTGACTACGACAAAAAAATCAACTCCTACCCAAGAGCGCTTAGATGAGATGCCACATGTCTCTTCTAACTTAAGCAATGTTCTGAGTCCGAATTCAGTCTTAGAAATGCAACAACGTTAAGACTCTTAGAAGAGTTTGCCGGCCATTTGTGTCTCACAAAACTCGAGGGATTAGTCTTCATATAGTATCCCACCAAAGAAGCCAAATAATATCTAATATCCATGTCTCGATATAAAGGGGATTATAATAGTATCTTGTAGTGGAAGAAATCACAAGATGGCAGGCTGGACACCAAATTTGAAAAAAAAAACCATCTAGTACAAAACTCGGAACGTTTCTCTTTAGGCCCCCAATATCTCTAAGGCCCTCTAAATATATATTCGGTAGTTATATATCAGATGTATATTTTTTTGAAAAATGTACATCCGGCAGATAACTATCGGATGTGTATTTAAGGGGCATTAGAGATATTGAGGGGTCTAAAGAGAAACCCCCGAAACTCGTCTTGCGTTTGGGCCTCTCATATTTGGGCCCAATAATACATTAGTTCACGTATGCAACACGAACATAACAACACCAACAGCAACAGCAACAAAGATCGACCGAAGACAAAGACCAAAGAAGAAGGAAGATGAAGAAATCCATACACCCAGTTTTGTTTAAAGCACCACAGTGAGTTTCATCATGCTTTAATCGTTTCATTCCTCTACAATCACATTATTCTTTTCTTCCCGGCTCCTCACTAATTTTTTTATTTTTTTTTAATCTTCCATATTATCACACTCTATCTGGAATGTTCGATTGATTACTGATATAAATTCAATTGTTATTATTAAGATAATAATACCTTTCTCCTAACTCTATCGGTTACCGTGAAATTAATCTTGAATTGAATCCCTCACATATGGGCGAAGACACACAACAACAACTTCAACCACAATCCCTAACCGGAACACAAATTATTGAACCTCAGCCACAACAACAAGTGGGTTCTTCCGACAACACAATCTCCGCCACCACCGCTGTCGACTCCGTCGACACTATTATCCCCGTAGAATCCGAACTGAGCAATGTTCCACCACACACCAACGCCCCCGCCACAAAAATTCCCCTCCGTCCTCGTAAGATCCGAAAGGTCTCACCCGACCCAACAACCTCCGAATCTCAATCGGAAACCCTAAAACCACCCAATTCCACCGCTGCCGGAAAATCCAACGGACGGAACAACAAAACGGTTCAACCACAACAACAACGAACCCTAGCTGTTCCGAGAATCGTAGCTAGGTCACTTTCGTGCGAAGGTGAAGTTGAGATCGCAATTCGTTACCTTCGTACCGCAGACCCACTCTTATCACCTCTCATCGACATTCATCAACCACCTACGTTTGATAATTTCCATACCCCATTCCTTGCCTTAACCCGTAGTATCTTGTATCAACAACTCGCTTTTAAAGCCGGTACTTCGATCTATACACGATTTACTGCTCTATGTGGTGGTGAAGCTGGTGTTGTTCCTGATAATGTTCTTGCCCTAACTGCTCAACAGCTTCGTCAAATTGGGGTTTCTGGTAGAAAAGCTAGTTATCTTCATGATTTGGCTAGGAAGTATCAGAATGGGATACTTTCTGATTCCGCTATTGTAAATATGGATGATAAATCGCTTTTCACTATGCTTACTATGGTTAATGGGATTGGTTCTTGGTCTGTTCATATGTTTATGATTTTCTCGCTGCATAGACCGGATGTTCTTCCGATTAATGATCTTGGTGTTCGGAAAGGGGTTCAGATTCTTTATAATCTTGATGACTTGCCTCGGCCATCTCAGATGGATCAGTTATGTGAGAAGTGGAGGCCTTATCGGTCGGTTGCTTCCTGGTATATGTGGAGGTTTGTTGAAGCAAAGGGAAGTCCTTCGACTGCTGTGGCTGTTGCCACTGGCAACGGCTTGCAGCAGCTCGAGCTGGACCACCACCAACAGCAACAGCAGCAGCAGCATTCACAACAACAAATTATGGATCCCATGAATAACATGTTTAATATCGGGTAAGATGGCTATGTTTGTGCGCGTGTTTAATTGAAATAGATTGTTCCGTAAATGAGTCGAAGTTTGTTGCTTAATATTGCATATGTTGGTGATAATGATGGCTATCTACATAGTGAACAAATATTTGTCATGTGCTTAAGAGCTTTCATGTGTTAGTCTTCCTTCTGGGTTATTCATATAGAAAATGTGAAAAATGACCTGTTTTCAGGTGTTCATCGTCCTTTTAGGTAATTCAAGGCATATAAAATGTAGAAACAGAACTTGAAAAAATAATATACTCTCGAAACAAGCGAATTTAGTTTTGGCTAATGTTCATTTACAATTTTTTAATTCTCTCTAGGTGTGCTTCTTTGACCTTATTGAAGAAAAACTTCCTCTTTGTTATCTTTATTGCACTTCTTGTTTAGTTACTCTGCTTAAGATATGAGCTTTCATCTTACGGAGCATGAGTAAGCCTTCTCAAATCACACCTAATGGCTGCCTATCATGATTTTTATGTTCTATTATTGTTCAATTTCCATTAACCGTTTCATATATCTTTTGATCTAGTGATTAATTGAATATCAATATCAACATTAGAAATAATTTTTCATGACTTTTGACATGGGGGATCAATCAGCGACATCTCTTGATCCATGAGTATAGATTGTATTTATGAGGGGGAAAATCTCTTTGTCATTCTCTTGCATTACTAGTGTGTAGATTTAATGAAGTGAGGAAGCCAAGATTCATGTAGAAAAGCATGCTATAACATATAAGATAGGAAGTGAAAGAGCAAACAATCATAACGTAGGCCTAAAATCGAGGCTTGACTCCTTGAGTAAAATTTGATTGACTAAATATGGAGCCGCGAATACATGGCTTATGACTTCAAAACTGCAAGAAGTGCTATGAATTTCTATTTTTTATTTTATTTTTTTCTTATAAAAAAATGTGTGCGAGAGTGGTTCATTGTTACCATATTCATATTGTTATGGATGAGTTGACATTCACCTTTACGCGCAATTATTACATGATCATGAATAGTATATTCTTGCCAGAAAGCTTCTAGGCTGAAATGTACATTATGTTTGCATGAGGAATGAAGATGTGAGGATTTTTTTTTCATCATTTTAATTTTTTTGATGAGGCTTCATGTTGAGTTTCAGTTGGGACTTGTTCTAATGAATGCCTAAATCAGAGTATCAGACTAAACTTTTTTAATAGAGAAGGCAAAAAAGTCGTGGTTGCAAGATAAAAGGAATTGACGCACAACACAAGCGATGCATGAACCTCCTTGTTTATTTGTTTTTACATTGCAAGTCTAGTGGTTTAGTGTTGAACCTATTTGTTAATTGTGCAAGTTACGCTCTAGGATGGCCCAAGTTAACTTTTTTTCCTTTAATTTTTTCAAGGCATCTCTGGTGATTTGTAATTGTTAAGAGGAACTAAACTAAGCAGGTCACTTTTAGATATTCGTCTTTGTTTTGCTTTATTTGGTCAATGCCGCCTTTTCAGTAGTCTATTTGTTTGTATGATTCTCTTTGTTCATTAATGAATTTGATTTTTTTTAATTAATTTGATTTGATCATTGACCTTCGTATTGGTTAACATCTTTTCACTAAGTAGCTGCAGTGTGACCTTTGTTTTTTTGGGATTCCGCATCAACTATTACCATATTTTGGAGATTTGCTATTCGGTCTCTTCATAAGTTATAGTTTGGTGGTTGAGTAATTGGACTCATCCTGCATGTATTTCTATATGCACAAACACTTCAGATTGAAGGCATGTCTTGTGTTCACATACATCTCTGTCAGACACCTACATGTGGTTAGATCAATCACTTCCATTTCCTCAAATAATTATTGATGTCCACGGGCCAGTGTACTTCGATGTCTATGTTTCATAGGTGTATTTAGTTGAGAGAAACCATTTCTCTAATGTGGTCCAGTGTCTGAAGCTAAGCCTAAAAACCTATATTAGAGATTATTTTGTCAGTAGCATAGCATATACCTTAAGAATTGTTGTCTTAACATTATGAAGACAAAACAGAGTTAAATGATGTAGTATGTGCTGTTCTTTCTTCTGTTGGTGTTTTGCTATAGTATTTGCTTTGATGGTGTCAACTGCAAAATATTTTGTTATTGTTTCCTTTGTCTGTGTTTTATAATTATATATGCAAAGTTCTGTTACTTAGACGGAGGAAAGGTTTGTGAATTCATTGGTATAAAAAGACATGTTTTTCCCTTTTGTTCCTTCCTTTCTGTTCTCAATCTTCTTGGAAGTTTGTAATTAAGTATATAGTTCAACTTAATAATTTAATTATCATGCATATCTGTCATCATTGTGTCTCATTCTGATGCTTGTAGGGCTGCCTGTGCTTGGGGACAGTGATAGCTGACAAATTTGAGAAAGTTTTCATCAAGCTTCGCTAGCAGATCCTCATACTTGGAAGTTTCAAAGCCACGCCGTTATGAATACTTAAGGATAGATGTTAGTACTGAAACATGAACATTCCGTTGAAGGATCAGGGTATTGTGTTTAGTAAAACCTGTGCAAGATTAATAAAGGCTAGTCCTTAGTTTTGTTTTTTTTTTTATTTGCCAATTGTAATGGTCGGAGGCCAATTTCAAGTTGTCAAGTCATCTTTTACCGCTTGGTGCTGTGGTTTGGAATTGGGACCTTGTATCTAACGTGAGTCCTTGTTTCAAGTCGTGTTAGCGAATGGGACCCTTTGCATAGATAGAATTCGGATGTCAATATAAATGCTGGTTGATTTGTATCCTTAATTTATAGGTTTCAATTTGAATGAATTTGAGTAATTGTTTTTTTTTTTTAATTTCAAGGTTATGGTTATTTTAGTATGAAGTATGTTTGAATTTTGATCCTTTGTTAAAAGATAATTCTTGTATGTTGAAGTGGAACCATTGAACACGCAGAGTTGAAGCAAGTTCTAGTAGTGTTATGCTCTGATAGGACAACTTAAGACGGCAAAGATTAAGGTGACAGGCAAGTATCTTCAATATAAAAAATTGATTTATGGCGGGAAGAGATGGAACACTCAAAATATAACAACAACAAAGCGACGGTTTATGTAATCAGGACTCAATGCCCAGTGGGATATTCTCATGGAATGTTCCTTTATGCCTTTTTCTAATCTTTGTAATCTTCACTTAGTCTTTATCCACATCTAATTAATTGAACTATAAGTAGCTGGTGTTAAGCCACTGCTTTTTGCAAGCAACAACAATAGGAAAGAACAAAAAAAAAACATGCAATACGAGTACGAGAATTATGATCCGTCTTTTCCTGACCAACCAGTGGTTGACCAATACCTCCCAGTATGGGCCAGGATACCAGCCTTCAAGTCCAAACCAGCCTTTATTTGGGCTGAAGACAACTTAAACACCATTTCCACTACCCACCTCACCTACGAACAACTCAATACCTCCGTAGATATAATCTCCACTCAACTCCTCTTTCCGCTTCAAAGAGGTGACACAGTCCTTATTCTTTGCTCTGCAGGACTTGATCTTGTTAAGGTCATTTTTGGTTGTCAAAGAGCTGATCTTTTAACCGTCCCTATTGTCCCTCCTCACCCTTCATTTACCAATGAAAAAAACTACTATCACCTTATAAGAGTAATTTCACAGACTAAACCAAAAGCTGCCATAGCTCACCCCAATTACATTTCAACCATTCAACACTACATCTCATCCTCTCACAAAAACAACAATAAACTAGCTCGCATGTTACAAACTCTCCAATGGATTTCCACAGAAGATATAGAAAACAATAACATAAATTCAAATTCTTCTACATTTTCATACAAAGGTCGAAAACCGGACGAGGTTTATTTGGTTCAATACACATCAGGTGCAACTGCTATACCAAAACCGGTTCTTGTAACAACAGGCTCAGCTGCACATAACGTTAGAACAGCAAGAAAAGCTTATGATCTTCAACCAAACAGTACCATTGTTTCGTGGCTACCTCAGTACCATGATTGTGGTCTCATGTTTCTGTTGCTCACAATTGTATCAGGTGCCACGTGTGTTCTCACCTCTCCAACATCGTTCATCAAACGACCAAGACTCTGGCTTGAGTTAATGTCAAAATTCAGTGCTACTTGCACCCCCGTTCCTTCTTTTACACTACCACTTGTAGTAAAACGTGGAGGAATTCACAAAGGAACTTTACCTATTAATCTTTCAAATCTTAATAACCTTATACTCATCAACGAACCTATTTACAGAGACTCAGTGGTTGAATTTGTTCACACTTTTTTGCCATTCGGGTTAAAAAGTTCTTCTATCTCACCTTCTTATGGATTAGCAGAGAATTGTACCTTTGTTTCAACTGCATGGAGATATAACGAAGACACTTTTCCAACACATAAAAAGCTTTTGCCAGTTGCAAGGCTTGAGGAACAAGAAGAAGACATGGAAATCATGGTTGTTAATGAAGAAACACTTGAACCTGTTGAAGATGGTGTTGAAGGAGAAATTTGGGTTTCATCTCCAAGTAATGCCTCTGGCTACCTTGGTCACCCTTCTTTAACAAGAGAAGTTTTTCATGCAAGAATCAGAAACACAGTTCGTAGGTGTTTTCTTCGAACGGGTGACAAAGGAATCGTAAAAGGAGAGAACAGGTATCTCTTTGTTACTGGTAGAATTCAAGATACTATACAGCTTCAAAATGGTGAAAAGATTCAACCACATTACATAGAGACTGTGGTTTTTAACAGTTTCCCAAAGTTACTACGAGGAGGTTGTGTTGCGGCTTTTAAAGTTTTAGCAACGGTTGTAATTGTTGCAGAGATGCAAAGGATGGAAAAAGATGTGGATGAAGGGATTCTGAGGAGTGTTAGTGAAGGAATTAAAGAAAGTGTTTTGAAGAAAGAGGGTGTAGATGTTGGATGGGTTGTTTTAGTTAAGAGTGAATGTGTTCCCAAAACTACTTCTGGGAAATTGCAAAGATGGGCTGCTAAAGAGAAGCTTCTTGATGGAAAAATGAAAATTTTGATGGAGATGAGGTTTGGAAAAGATGTTATGAGGATAAAACATGAGGTAGTAAGAAAAGTGGGGTTGGAAAAGAATGGTAATCATATAAATGGTTCAGTTTTAGGTGCAAAAACTCGAAGCTCATTGATCTCACATCTATGAGAACAGATGTAATGCCTGATTCTATCAGTATATTTATGTTTTTCTTGTGTATTATAAATGTTAATAATATTGGACCTTCTAATATATTGTTTGCCATTCATGAAGCAAACAATATATTTAAAGAGATTATAGTGATATACATCGTTTATGTCAGGAAATACAAGTCATATACATTGTTAATGTAAATTAATTTTAAACTCGAATTCATTATTATGTAGTAGGTTAGCATATTACAAATTAGAATGGTAGGTTCTAATTGAACTTGGGTATAAAGTAGATCTACATTAACACAAGCAAGAAAATGGGGATTAGGATTCCCACATTTAGTTCAAATGTGAGTAGGAAAGAGAAATGGTTAAGATCTTTTAGGAGATGAATATACCAAAAACACTTGGATGCAATAACGGATCCAAAAATGTGGACTTCCGGGGGGGCAAGATTTTATATGATAAATATTTATAGAAATTTTTTAGCAATACAAAAGTGATAAAATAATAACATTATTATCATTGAACAAAATACTTGAGATTATAAACACTATCCTGTTATATATTAGAAAAATTAAAGACTTATTAACATCTACAAATTAAAATTGTTCTTTACGGGTCTTTAGATTTAAAAAGTATGGTAGAAATCATTCAAAATTTCATCCCAAATGCATTTATACATTTGATTTTTTATAATTCATGAGAGAAACTCTTTTTTATGGTATAAGTTTTCATTTAATGGGGCAATTTATTATTTTAAGAAGGGACAATCATTAAAATATCAAAACTTAACAAATAAAACAGAAACAATAGTTTGGGCAGTTGCCCCCAATCTACTACAAGTAGATTCGTGGCTGCCTAGATGTAGGTCAAAGGTAGGCAGCGGGGAAGTTAGAGTAAATGCCATGAGGAGGTCATATATATATATATATATGAGGAGGGATCCATTGACTCCAAGAGTAAGCTTAAAGAGTTACTCCAAATCTTGGCCAATAATTTTGATATTAATTGATGGTTGTGATTAATCACTACTAATCCCTAACATAAAGTTTTACTACTCCTTCTTCCTAAACAAAGCCATGAGCCAATATATATATATATATATATATATATATATATATATATATATATATATATATATATATATATTTATATGCTTATATAATAAACTTGAGAGTTGAATATATTTTTAATCTCTATACAATTATATTTCTCTATAGCTATTAAAGAGATTGAAAGTGACAAAGTAAGACGAATAAATTTATCGATCAAGAAATAATTTTCTAACTATTTAGTTTTTCTTACTTTTTGGTAAATACATTTGTTTGAGGTGGCTAAAACTATATTATTGAGAGCTTAAAATAAAATGTACTCAAATCATTCAAGATAAATAATATTTTTTGGGTAGCTTTTCACAAGAGTTTCTGCCCCTGAAGGTAGGGAAATGCTAGAAACATGAGTGTAGAGAATAACATTCAACAAATTGTTTGTCACGTTTGTCCATTGGTGGATTTTAGTTAGCTACAACATTAATACCGTAGATTTGGATTGTACCCCACACACAATTAGCCATATTAATGGTCAATATTGAACGATCCAGATTTCAATCAAAAGGCCATCAATGTGGCTGATTGTGACCACATACAAACTAATAAATCCTTCATCTATTTTTTTTTTAATGGGGAATTGTATTCAAAGTTCCATAGCTTTGACCACTTGCTTTTTCTTTAATGATCCAATTGTAATAATAAACTTAGTACAAGCAAGTGTATATAACTTTTTATAGGAGTAGTTTACAAAAATTACGGGTATTAAGAAAAGTTGTTGGAGTAATAAAGTTGTCTTAAATTGGTGTGACTATTACTATATTACCCTTAATTAAATATATATTTAATGTTAATTTTTCATATACCAAGACAAATTGATAGTATTAATAAGGGGTATATTTGGAAAAAAAGTAATCAATGCATTTAAGAATTTCTATATGATCTTATATTTAGGAACAAAACTTTTTTTTGTAAACTACTCCTATAAATAGGGACGCATCGAGTAACTTATTTTCCCATAGGTAGATATTAGGATCGACAAATAGGCACATTTTGTTACGGGGAAAATTGATAGGTGTTACATACTCAACCCGGTTTAAAATTTCAACGGAAACTTAACTGTTTATGTTAATAATTAACATTGAATTAAGAATGTGATGATGTTACAATTCTATACTTCAATCATCATCTGTAGATGCCCCTTGAGGTGCCTCTGATGGTGCACCTGAAGGTGCAACCATTTCATCATCGTCATCATCATCATCTGTTAGATCCCCTTGAGGTGCTTCGGTTGACGACACAATTGGAGCACTTCCAGGTGCTTTAGAACTGCTGTCTACATCCGCGCCACTGTCTTTTGGTGCCTCTGCAGGTGCGTTGGTGGGTGCTAGTTCTAGGTCTACTGTGGGTGCATTTGTTGGTGAGTATATGGGTGCAAATTCAGGTGTTTTGCTTGGTTCGTTTGATGGTGATTCTGAAGGTGCATTTGTTGGTGCTTGTTGTGGTGATTTATTGGGTGAACCCTGCGGTGTTCCTACTGGTGAAGAGGAACCATCTGCTGCTGGTGCTGGTGCTCCTCCTTCTGGTGTGTCTGCAGGCAAATCTTCTGCAGCACCAATTGGTGAATCTGCTGGTTTTGGAGGTGGACTTCCTGTGTCATTGCTTGTAGTGCTGTTTGCAACAAATAGTTGGTTAGTGTAAATTAAGGTATGAAAATCTTTTTTGTTGCACATTTCTTCCTATTCCACTTTTTTAAGTGCAGGTACTTCTCATGATGGGTTGTTGTTAGTTCATATGAACAGAGCATTATTGTTAATTAAGGTAAGTTTGCACAACGTTTCAATGTTGAACTATTTAAAACTCTATGCGAGCCCATGACATGTGACTGACTAAACAAGGACATGGGAATTTTATCATTGAATCTTAGAATTGGGACCTAATTAGATTTGGGATTGTAGAACATGGAGTGAATTTCCGTTGTGGTCCTCATAATTCTAAGAATCAGATGATTTAGTCCCAAAAATTATGAAACACAAAAAAAAACCACCACTTAAATTGAATGCTGCCAGTCAATTTAGTCCCTCAATAAAGAAAAATGGCATTTCCAACTCAATTGGTGGTGGTATCTTCTTAATTATTGTTTGCACTAAATTTAAAGAGGGCTAAATTGGCCACGAGTTTGAAATTTTAATAAATTAAGCGATGCTTTTGTAATTCCGTAAATTTAAAGATTTAAGATATAGTAGTATTATAAATGAATTATTCTTTTGATAAAAAAAACGATCAAAAGAATAATTCATTTATAATACTACTATATCTTATACTTAAGGCTAACTCAATCCCATAACATCAAGTTTGTAATTGTAGCATACTAGCATGTAGGTTGAGATGTTCTATTCTTTGACTACTAGAGATTCGTCATTTAGAAACCAATTTAGAGTAGAAGAAAATTTGGAAGGAGAAAGATAATGGTTATGATTTTACTTGTCTGTCGAATCTAACCAACCAGCCAACGATGCGTCGGCAGGATTGGCGGTTTGGCCTTCTTCACCACCAAGATAATCATTAAAAGCGGCTTGGCCGGTGGCTGCACCAGAAGCAGCACCAAGAGCCTTCTTAGCCTCATCAATAGTGCTAGCCAAATCTCCCCCTCCAAAAAGATCCTGCAAACCATCTTGTCCCAAAACTGTGCGGAATGGCATAGCAAGCACAATCGAAAATACCAAAACAAGTATCATCTTCGCCATTTTTTCCTAAATTAATTTCCCTCCAACACAAACACCTTCACAAATCACAATTTTATTTGTAAAAACCAACAAAAGGTGGCAATGTAGTGCAACTTTCGTTTGATTAGAATTTTGTGTTTTTTTATATGTAATGTAACAACCGTTTAGGTAATGTATAAGGGAGGACAAAATAGAGAGATCTTACCTTAATATTAGGTTTATACAGATGTGTTAATTAAATACCCGCCTCTCAAGCTCTAATTTGTTATCTATCTTTGGAAAATTGTCTCCGTTTTATTTTCTAATTACTTTCTAATAATAGTAAGATTTTAGTTTCACGACAAATAAGCTTCTACGCTAGTACTATTGCTAAATTCTTAACCAGTTGTATATTTAGTCATTAGTTGGGTTTTATTTTTTGGTAGAATATACTAGTCATTAGTTGGTGATGCTTTGTTCTCTGTTTTATTTATACCATCAATATTATTTTCAGTCTAAAATAATAAGCTACACAAAATTTCTAATATGGCGCAGCTAACAATGTTACATTACATGATACAGCATTTGTTACAAGTTACATTACGGTGAGTATAACGGGAAATTACTCAAAAAAAAAAAAAAATACACATCACATTAGCATAAATTAATTGGAAAAACAAGTAGCTCCAATAGTCCTTGCTTCAATGGATATTAAGATTCCTCATTCGCCTGAAAATCGGATAAGACACAATAATAAGAATTAATAGGGCAAATTCAGCCTTTTAAGAAACCTGAGAGTTGATATATATAACTAAGTGGACATGTGCATGTGCCAAAAACTTAATTAGACCCAAAACTGCAGCTGAGGTTGATTTAAAAATAGGACCCTGGGAGACAATACATATGTCTATGCATGATTCAATGATTATCAACGTTTTCTGATCAACGAGTTGATAATAATTAATTATATATATGCATTACGGTGGTCATTATCCAAAGTAATAGATCATGTGCACCAGATAAGTTTGATGATGGATTGATTTTCACGTGGACCATATTTCTTTCTCTTTATAAATAAATTTAACATAAAAAGAAGTAAAGTTAGAAATTAGAATTAAACAATTATAGATTTGATTATGGTAAATTTGTTTACGGTGTAATCAATTTTAACACTTAATAGTTAGATTATTTAAAACATTCCATTTTAATCACAACTACATCTTAATATTTTATACCATCAGTAGAATATATTCTACAAAAGTTATTAATATTTTCACAGTTCATAATCACGTTGCAATTTACTTGTCACAACTACATTTCAACTAACTACTTTAACTCAAATCTTATAATTGAAATGTAAGTCAATGTGCGGGCAAAAATGCAATGGGTTAAATCCGAGTCTCTTGAAAAATACCAAAAGACATTGGTAAGAGAAAAAAAATCATCAACGTTTTTTTATATATGAAATAATCAATGTCTTAGTTTTGCAAATATTTTTTCTTTCTTAATCCCTTGGTTACAAAGATAAAAGTTTAATAATTCAGAGTCCGGTCAAAAAATATGTAAAACTTGAGTTCAACTTAACTGAAATTCATTAATCAGTTGAACTCAATCATTTAGTTAAAATCTTATAAATGGAAAAATAATAATTTGAAAGAAATCGGAACGTCAAGAGTAGCATGATAACCTGGGCAATATACAAGAATTTCCAAAAATAGAAGGTATTCTATTTCTTTTCAAATTAAAATAATTCTTTTGAAAGCACCTATAATGAGCCTTTGTACTTGCAATGAAAACCATTTTCTTCTCTGATGAGTAATATTAACTTTTCTTGGTTTAATTTAAAATGTTCTTTGCTTAGTTTAATTTTGTAAAGCAGTGGAGAGACAGGAAAATTCATCCCGGCTCATATTTTACTCCTCCAATACTGAAGCTGTTAGGGACAGAGGATAAGTGACTTAAATATTAATCTTGTATAAATTATATAAGATAAACTCATGTTATAAAATTCATGTAATAAAACTGATAAGAAAAGAACTAAATTCATATATGTTGTAGCAACTACAAAATATTAGCAGTTGTCATGAAAACTTAACCAACATTATGTACTGCATGGATTTTTAAGATGATAGCAACATTAATCTTATTAATTAGCTTTAGAATGAAATCATGAAACTGATTGCATAATTACCTTTGCTCATTGCCAAATTGCCTTCCATTGCTGATATTGATACCAGCACCTCCCCTGTAAGTGGGTAGTGGTATTTGATCACGCTCAATTCGAATGAGATCTTCCTTAAGGATCTCGTAATGCATTTTCACCTCTTGTATGGATTTTCCACCGACAGCATTAGCCACATGTTGCCACCGATTTGGATCTTCTGGACCATATACTGCAAGTGCATCCTCAAAACGTCTGTTCTCTTCTCTTGTCCAACCCATGCTAATTTGTCTCAATATATATTGTAAAATAATAGAAGGGAAACAATTGTGCTTGAAGTAGAAAACAAAAAAAATAGTAAGAGAGTTGTTTATTATGAGAAAAGATGGTGACTTGAACTAACTCAATGTCTCAATGTAGAGACTTTTGGGTTAAGGAGAAATTGTGGTGTACTAGTTCCTTAAATAAGGGAGAGTCAAGTGGGGGGTGTTTGCAAGTTGGCGATTACTTTTTACAGGAGATTATTCCATTACTTCACAATGCCTCTAAATCCAGGGGATATTGCTTATTGGAGTGGATCCAGTACCACACTAAATTTGCACTGTACTATTAGTGTATGTATGACCTTAATTTATTATGTGAGGTATCATTTCATGTTGCGTAGTGTATAAAACATTAAATTAATAATATCACTAACCAACATTCATAGATAGTTGAAATTCTTAAGAATTTTACAGCCTTGTGGCTGTGGCCTGTGGGGATTAGATACCAATTCCCATATCATTTCCCACTGTTATAGTCATATATTCGGTAACAATATGAACCTAGTCTCAAGCACAATACAGAAAAGCAAGGCAAAGAAAGATATTATGCGTCCTTTCTTTCTAGCTAGATAGCGAGATAACTCTAGAATCATTATGTCGTCACTTATTTTTGCAACTTGAGGTAATATACTAGTACTACTCTTTTTTTCTCGATGACATCATTCATTTAATTCAAATATCAAACCGAGAATATTGGCCCGTGCGCTCAACTTAACTCATCTGTACGTGAAGTGTGAATTCATATCAGAAATTAGTATAGTACAATTCTAAATTGTATGTATGGTATCAGAAATTAGTATTAGTATGAGATATATATATTTTTTTTTCAAAATACTATAGTATTTTTTTTGTTTACAAAATACTATAGTACGAGTATATTACTATAATAGTAAATTTTAATTGATAAAAAAATATTACTATAATACTTTTTTTTTTGGGTTACTTATTGCTATAATTTTTGTTGACAAGTTGTTACTATAAATTTTAAGTATATAATTTGTTTTCCCGAATAACTATATAAATATGTGTTATGAATAGGACTCAAGATTCATAGTGAATAGTGATGGTGACACATAAGGTAGAAGAACTCATAGTCACACGGTTCGTAATTCGCTTCAGTACGTGATACGAGTTCGGGTACGTGGTTCGCAATTTTCAAAGAATTCGGTACGTGGGGTATTCAGAGTTGGTACGCTATTTGGGTTCGTGGTACGTTCAAATATAATAATTGGTACGCTACGGGTAAAAAATAGCAGCCCACATGGGAAAATTAGCTAACATAGAGATATAGCAAGTGTTGTTTGTCAAATATATTTACATGCTAGTCCCACATCGAAAATTTAGCTCACACTGAGAGGCAGACTTCAATATAAATATGCCTTGTACTACTATCCTTTGATGTGCATTGAGATAGCAATGAATTGGTGGGACCAGTGATACCTTGCTTTTCCCAGGTGAGGATCACGCCCCACGCTGTCAATTAGTTTAAATATTTGTTATTATCTTTTTGTTTATCTAGGCTGTGTTTTTGTTCATTAAACAATGGTTCGCTGGGTTCCTTGATTCACACGAATTGATGAAGAATTCTGGCGAACTGGTTCGTCAAAGTACCGGGAACTGGTCATTTAATGTTGATGCGATAATTTGATGTAAAATGTATGAGAGAGTTTAACATTAGTTTTCCTCAAATAACTGAGTTTTTGTCAATTATGGATTTTACATCTCTAATTTCGAAATATTCTCGTGTATGGCTGTAATTCTAGTGATTTTACATATGGTTGAATCCTTTTGCAAGCCTAATAGTATTCTCCTCTGATGTATTCACCGAGTCGCTTCAATTCTCCACTTTGTTGCTCTGTCACTGCTCGCACCACATCTACAATTGAAATCATACCAACTATTTTCCCATCTATAACTGGAACATGACGGATTCGATTCTCTGCAATATAATTAAAGGGTCACACATATTTCTTCAATATTTGGTCACATAAATTCTGTGGCAAAATAATTATGTGGAACAGACAGTTACCTAACATTAGTCTCATTGCTCTTAGGATGTTTGTGTCCGAGGTCACAGTTACCAGGTCATTCTGTTATAGGTAATCATATTAGTTAAAAGTCATAAAATGTAAATGCTAGATTGGATTAAACAGAATGAAAATGAGAGAGCATATAAATAACCTCATTAGTCATTATTTGACTAACTTGTGTGTATAAAGGTGATCTTCCTTGTGCAACTATTTTCTTCAAGCAGTCTGTAGAATCATGCATGGAGCCAACAGAGATTCAGTTTAGCTTGTTGTGTTCATAAGGCTATTATTATCTTACGATTCATGTGAGCCGTATCTCAATTCGATACTAAATTGAACTCATACAAACTTATAATGTATATCTATTTTGCACATGAATCTCATTTTGAATTCTGATTCATTATGATTTATTTTGACGAACAACTATCTAGACTTAAAGCAGTCGATCACTTTTTTTTAGTCAAATTTGTAGGACAATACAACCAACTACTTTTCTTTTGTCATTTGTTTATCTCAGCAACTTACTGGTAATGTATCTTAGGATTCACAATTCGAAAAATAGGTCTTACCTATTGACTATTAGAATTTTGATTTGATAACCATGGTCGTGTCCACATAATAAATTCTATCTTGAAAACTACTTAATTATTTTTTTAAGCGACATACATATTTTGAACAACGCATAATATGAGATGGAGAAAGTATCGGAAGGAACCGCCTACCTCTTTCTGTGACAATGCCTGCTATTTGCTGGCCTTCTGGCTTTAGCACCACCAATGATCCGATATCATTTTCAGCCATCTAAAACATTATATATTTGTTGAGTTTGTTTAGAAACATTTTCTAATTTAATAGTAATAGTGAAAGCTTTAAAACAAATTGAAGAACTGTCTTACATTCTTCATTGCATTAAAAACAGCATCATCGACTCTGCACCAAAGCCAGGAACCCACTTTTTCTTCCCCCTTTGTCATTAGTACCTCTGATACTGTGACATTCTCCAAACCCTTCTGCAGCATGGGTGGAGAGGACGTGCCACATCCAAAGCCTGAAGATAACTTGTTCAGGCTAAAAATTCCATTACCCTGGAATTGTTGAAATATTGCAGCCCTTAAAGGGTTACGGCGAGGTTGCAGTATCCGGTAGATTCCTTGCATTTTTTATTGTTCACTTATTCTAGTTCTGTTCAATCAAAATTTAAATTAGTGATGGTTATGTATTTATATTTTCTAAAGTTCCACCAGAAAAATAAAAGAAAGAACCGGGGTATATGGAACTAGTACTGCCTTGCAATTTGTATTTCATATTGTTATAGAATGAATAGCTTGTATCCATCGTTTCCTTGGACATATCTTGTGTCAAAATTCCTTTCTTCAAGGAGAATATAAAGAAAGGAAATTGCTTGATGGTTGCTTGCACATGGAATTGCCAAACCTTTTGGATGATGAATGTTCTGGCATTCATTCATTTCCACAACGTTAATTATAATTCTTATTTAATGTTTGGTTCAATGAAATCAATTCCCATCACGTGGGATGAAATTAATGACTAAAATCACGAACTTTTTAAGGTAAGCTTCAAAGAGGGCAAGTATATGCTGGGAATTTCTTTCGTGACAATTAAAAGAAATTTCTTTCCTCTACAACAAGATAAATAAGAATGTTTAGCAATTCAGCAAACCTATGATTAACACATAAATAAATATAAGGAAAGCACAAAAAGGAAGATGAACTGATGCGTTAATGGATAAGTCCTATTATGCATGCAAGGTATATGTTCTTAGTTCTGATTCTGAATATAAAGACAACATTTGCAAATGCAATCAGTTCAGCCAGAATATCTAGTATTCCCTGTCAAAAAAACAAACAATTCCTACGATTTTGTTGTGACAGAAAGATAAATTATTAACCAACCATTATCCATGTCAGAGCAAAAAAAGAAGCAATTTCGTTTTAGAATCCCATGGATAGCCGGTTCTTCCATTGGATTTCAGTCTCATCGAAAACAAAGATCAAAGTTTCCTTCACAATTGGCCTATTCCCCACCATCGCCTCCTCCTACGTCAATTTCTGAACCTCAGACACCTCTAGAGAGAAACATGATGTTTGCCATTACCACATCAAACCCTAGTGAAAAAAACATCAAATTAGTTGCAGATCCAGTTACCATGAATGAATCAAAGTCCCCCATGCAAAATAGTACTATGAAGGATGATACAACAAATTTTGCTAATAAAGTAGCCACGGTGAACCCAACAACGGTAACACAGTTTCCGACAGATGACAAAACAGTCAGTGTGGTAACTCTGGCAGGTGACAACAGAGGAGCAACAATGCATGTGGCAGGTTCCCACTCCCAATCAACAGGGAAAAAAGGGTCAATCAACAACATACACCGGACCAAAGAGGAAGAAGAAGAGGGAAAGGCATATGTAAACAGTAACATACAGAGTATGAATAATTCATTGATGGTGCAAGGTTCAATAAATGGAAGAGACCCTGGTGTTCGTGTTATTCTTCCCGAAAAGCCTGAGCCTCAAGTTAAACAAGGCTTAGAAAAGCGCGAGGCTGAAGTGAAAACGGTTAGCCGGGTAGAAAGGTTAACTTACCAACCAATGGTTCGAAGACGATGCTTGAGAGGACTTCTGGTGGAAACAAGTGATTCTGATCCTGATAAACCTCGTCGTCATGGCTGCAAAGTCAGCTGCGGAGATATTAGAAAGGATAATGGGATTCTGTAACAAAATACTGTATATTAATTCTTATAATTCACTTGAGACATCATACCAGATTTTGATTTCATGTTGACAACATCAATGTAACTGGCAACTGTCTACAATCTGGATTAATAAACTAATTTCAAATCTTGTTATGGTTTCAAAATCAGATAAATACGGATTCAAATATGGTTTTGTTCAAAAATCATATGTTCTTAATAAAAATAAATCTCATTTCCAATTTTAAACTTAGAAATCCAAATTTTAAGGGACGATTTCGAACTCAAACTTGTTTTTACTAAAAAATTGGTATAAAGAATTGGTTGTTTTTTTACAATATAACCGTTTTTTTAATGTTGTTTTTGCCAGAACTATTTTTACTTAAGCAGTTTATGCATGTGTATACATCCTGAACATGTGTTTGAAAAAGTTGCGATTTTGGCCCCCTTTAAAAAAAATGGATTATTAGACCCCTAACTTTTGCCCCTTTTGCGAAAGGCTGATTTTGACCAAGTCAACGCATATGTGGCATGTCACTTAACTGATTTGACAGACAACTGTGTAATTTTCAATTTAAAAATAAATAAAAATGTCACATGTGTAATGCTTTAATTAAAAAAAACAAAAGAAAAAATAAACTCCTTCTCTCACGTCTCTCACGTCTCCTGTCAGATCTCTTCTTCTTTCTTCTTCTTTCTCTTCTCTCTAACAAACAATAATCATTCTTACCAACCCACCACCATAACCATTACTATAAACCCTCTCTTCTCCACATAACAAAACCCATTTCTTCTTCTTTCTCAATTTCAGCCATCCCTCCTTCAACTACATCATCACTCACATGAAAAAATCAACAACATCAATAGCCGCGCAACAACAACAACAAATCAACAACATCACATCGTCGCCGGCTTCATGTAGATTTGAGTTTGATGAACAATTTTTTTTTGGGTTTGAAAAACATGAAAAAACAAACAGAAGAGTGAATAATTTTAGATCTAGAAGTCAAAATTATATCATGGATTGTCGAGGTTTGCAGATTTTAATTGATTTTGTTGATTTTATTTTCTCTGGATTTGCAAGAGGGAAGATGAAGAGGGAATTGTTGTTGTGTTTGACTGATGAACTGAAAAAGAGGAATTTTGTTATGTTGTTGTTCGATTTATGGAAGAGAAATTAGTGTTGAGGATGAGAGAGATTGATTGGGTTGTTGATGATGAAATCCAATTTTTGATTTTTTTTTAATTTGATAATTACACGCGTGAATTTTTGTTTGATTTTTTAATTCATAATTACATAGTTGTCTGCCAAATCAGTTAAGTGACCTGCCACATATGCGTTGACTTGGTCAAAATCAGCTCTTCGCAAAATGGGCAAAAGTTAAGGGTCTAATAATCCATTTTTTTTAAAAGGGGGCCAAAATCACAACTTTTTCAAATATAGGGGGCCAAAAGTGCATTTAAGCCTTTAATATACTATAAAAATTTCTAATCTTCAAATATTTAATATACTTATATCCAAAATCATCTTTAATTAGGTCCCTTACACGGTTTACCTACAGTTATGTTGTTCAATAATTAAAAGCCAAAGACTGATTAATTAGTACCTAAATTCCTCTCTTCTAATGTTATTCAGTAATCAAATCCATATCATAATCTATCAAGATTTTGAAAGTTGTTTACAACTTGTACAGAATCATAAGAAAGTTGAAACAAGATTATTTACTTTAGCATCAGTAACACCATAATTGATATTTTCCTACTGAGAGTAAAGTATATTGAATAACAACATAAAAATATTCACTCAATAACAAACAAAAGTTAGAGAAAGGACCTTTGTATGAGTTTTTTTTTGAAAGGGAACCTTTGAATAAGTTAGTCATTTAAAAATCAAACATTTTACATTTCACCCTTAGAGAAAAGAGTTTACATCTAATAAGATCAAATAGTTTATTAATGAACCCAATCTTTTTATAAATTCTTGTCTTAATGCGAAATTTAGTGTTTGTGATACGAACCAACTAGTTGTTCAAGATCCAATAGGGAATGATGGGAGCCCAATAGCACAAACTGAAAACATTACTGAAATGGAGGATGATGGCCCAACATTAGGGAAACGAGTAATAAAGAAGTCAGCATGGATGAGTGACTATGTGTGTGGAAGAAAGGCCTAGAAGACTCTAATTTGCTGCAATTTAATTCCTGATTTTTCTGCTGCAATTTGTTAGCTTATTTCCTATTTTGTTTCCTTTCTTTTTGCCAGATTGTTAGCATCCAATTCCTTTTAATAGCTCTGATGTAAACAAATCAGTATGTTGAATAATAAACTGAGATCCTCTTTTTTCTCCCAAATTCTCTATTCTTCTTTCTCTTAATCCTTGAGGAGTTGACACTCACTCGAAGAGTGCTAGAAACCGTGAACATTCTGCAGCAGAGTGTATCATTGGTGCTTTCATCATGGACACAACTGAGCTTATGAATGCCTTTCAATCCAAAATTGATGCACAAATGGAAAAGTTTAGCCGACTGCTCGAATCCCACACTGAGTCAGTTCATTCCACACTCCACCAACACCTGGTGGAAGTTGATTCGAAAGTCGCAAATCTGCACGTCGGAGGCAAACAACCACATATTGGATTTTCCGGATCAGCATCGCGTACGTTGAAATTAAGCGTACCACGTTTTGATGGTTAAAATCTCTTGGATTGGATTTTCCAGATTGAAGCCTTCTTCAACTTCCACGAAACTCCGGAAGAGTCCCGACTTCAGATCGAGTCGCTTTTCGTCTCAACGGACGCGCCGTTGAGTGGTTCCAATGGGCAACACGCAACAATTTGTTACCGTCATGGCAGGTTTTTCTCGCTGCTGTTCGCCACCGTTTCGGTCCAACTAAGTACGAGGACATTGAAGGCGATCTCTCCAAATTATCTCAAATCGGCTCTGTAGCAGATTTTCAAGCCTAGTTTGAAGATTTGATGAACAAGGTAACAAGTATCTCTGAATCATTATTATCAGTTTTTTCATTACGACTTTGATGGAAGCCTTTGCCATGTCTAGGGCATATGAGGCCCGTTTTGATGACACACCAGCCATGGGAAAACCTTGGTATCGTAACCCACAACACTCCACCGGCCCACATAACCAATCCAATTCTCTTACC
The DNA here is from genome assembly GCA_018208015.1 of Medicago ruthenica. Classification (NCBI taxonomy): domain Eukaryota; kingdom Viridiplantae; phylum Streptophyta; class Magnoliopsida; order Fabales; family Fabaceae; genus Medicago; species Medicago ruthenica. Next base: position 105,252,115 of record CM031373.1, on the reverse strand, counting down.
AACCCGACCCAACCTATCAACAATCAAACAAACCGACCTAACCCAAATCCTCATAACCCACCCAACAATATTGCATCATCGTTACCACCATTGTTACCTACACCACCCTCAAACCTTCCCGTTCGTAATATTCCCTCTGCTGAACTCCGGGACCGCCGTTCGAAAGGCCTTTGTTTCAAATGTGACGAGAAATGGAACCCGTCTCACCAATGTCGGAACCGTGTACTTCTTCTCATGGGAGAGGATGAAGATGACCCTCCACCAGAATCAGAGGATACCTTAACTGATGATGTCTTTGGTGACATATCCAGCCTTCACTCCCTATCTAGCCAGCTCCAAAGTCGATCCCTGCGTGTCTCAGGGCTTTATAACCAACAGAATTTTACCATACTCATTGACAGTGGGAGCACTCACAACTTTGTCAAGCCTGCATTGGTGGAACGATTGCGGTTAACTATCAGGTCATGCTCTCGTTTCAAGGTGGCAACTGGTTGTGGAACCTTCTTAGTTTGTCAATTTTGCTGCCATGGTGTTCCTATTCTCTTACATGGCATTAATTTTGAGGTCGATTTGTTTATCTTGGACATTGAAAGACCACATGTTGTATTGGGTTTTCCTTGGTTGCAATCTTTGGGAAAAGTAGTTCATGACTATTCTGCTCTCACCATGGAGTTCATGTGGCAAGAGACTCAAGTAACTTTAGTGGGTGATGCGTCTCTAGCTTCACAATCAGTGTCACTTCATCAGCTTCAAGCATTGGTTAACACCAGTAATGTGGCCAGTATTTTTGCCATCACGGCTTCCCTCAAAGACCCCGACCCTCTTCCACAACCATCCATCAATTTTCCACCCAACCTACCCACCCCAGTTACTAAAGTATTACAACATTTTCAGTCTATTTTTCCCACGCCCACTGGGTTACCTCCCCATTGAACCGTTGACCATCGCATCCATCTTATTGAAGGATCCAAGCCAGTCAATGTGAGGCCCTATCGGTATCCTCAATTTCAAAAATCTGAAATGGAGAAGTTGATCCGAGAAATGCTTGCTCAAGGTATCATCGTCCCTGGCCACAATCCATTTTCTTCACCTATCTTATTAGTAAGGAAGAAAGATGGTACATGGCGCTTTTGTGTGGATTATCGGGCCTTAAATTCTGTTACGGTTAAGGATAAATTCCCAATTCCCACCATTGATGAACTTTTGGATGAGTTGGGTGGCGCAATAATTTTTACAAAACTGGACTTGCGAGCAGGGTACCATCAAATTCGGGTTTATTCTCGTGACACTTATAAAACGATGTTCCGCACACATGAAGGCCATTTTAAATTTCTTGTGATGCCATTTGGACTTACTAATGCACCGTCAACATTTCAAGCTACTATGAACCAGCTGTTTTCTCAATACTTACGAAGGTTCGTGATTGTATTTTTTGATGACATACTGATATATAGTGCCTCTCTTGAAGATCACTTGCAGCACTTAGAACCGGTTTTCACTTCCTTGAAGACTCATTGTTTTTTTTGTGACATTATCCAAATGTCTCTTCTGCCAAGAGTCCATTGAATACTTAGGCCATATTGTTTCTTCTCAAAGTGTACATGCAGATCCGGCCAAGCTAGAACCCATGGAAAAGTGGCCAAGTCCAATAACGGTCAAGCAACTTAGGGGGTTCTCAGGCCTTACCGGATACTACAGAAAATTCATTGCCCATTATGCAAGTATAGCTTCTCCGTTAACTGGTCTTTTGAAGCACGATGCCTTCTCTTGGAATGAAGCTGTTGAACGAGCCTTCCTTGCCCTCAAGAAAGCTATGCTTGCCGCACCTGTCCTTAGTTTGCCCGACTTTTCTAAAGACTTTGTGATTGAGACTGACGCGTCCAGCGTAGGTATTGGCAATGTTTTAATGCAAGAGGGCCACCCCCTTGCCTTCTTTAGTAAGAAATTGGGCCCAAAATTACAAGCTGCATCTGTCTACATCAAGGAACTATATGCCAGATTACGAGCATACACCAACACTCAGAGCATTAGTTTCCTCACCTACATATGGTATTATTACTCAGCTCCAAAGAGACAATGCTTCAGATTCTTTTTATCAGACTTTTCATGAACAACATGCACAAGGATCACTTCTATATCCTTATACTATCATGAACGGGCTCCTCTTACATGTTGGTCGTTGTTTGCTTAACCCGACCTCTCCCTTATGTCATACCGTCATAAGTGAGTTTCATGATACACCAAGTGGTGGCCATGCCGGTGTGAAGCATACTTTGGTTCGTGTTGCTGCCAATTTCTACTGGTTTGGTATGCGTAAAGCGGTGGAAAATTTTTTTGGTTCGTGCCTTGTTTGTCAACAAATTAAGTACTCCACTCAGGTTCCCGCTGGACTCCTTCAACCCCTTCCGATTCCAGAAATGGTTTGGGAAGACGTGACAATGGATTTTATTACGGGTCTCCCTCCCTCTCAAGGATCCACTGTTATCCTTGTTGTTGTGGTTCGTTTATCCAAAACAGCTCACTTCGGTGCTCTTCCAACCTCATTTACCGCTTCTAAAGTAGCAGAGTTATTTGTGTCCTTGGTTGTGTGTCACCATGGGTATCCTCATTCTATTGTGTTTGATCGTGACCCGGTCTTCATTAGCTCTTTTTGGCGCAAGTTGTTTGAACTTAGTGGCACCAAACTTGTTGTGGGTTGGAACAATATCTTCGTGCTTTCACTCAACACAAACCGTCTTCATGGGTTGCATTTCTCTCTTGGGCCGAGTTTCATTATAATACCAGCTACCATAGTGATTTGCAAATGTCACCTTTTGAGGCTCTATATGGTCGCAAACCACCCACCATTCTGGTATATGCTAGGGGATCCACTTCTATACAAGTGTTGGACGAGGCACTCACTTCTCGTGACGAATTACTCCGCGCTTTGAAGGAAAATTTGACTGATGCTCAACATAGAATGCCCAAAAGGCCAATGCGCATCGTCGCTACATTACACTCGTCGTTGGTGATTTGGTTCTAGTGCGCCTCCGTCCGTATAGCCAAACATCAGTCTATCAACACAAACAACACAAGCTCTCTAAGAGGTTATATGGTCCTTATCCCATCCTGGAGCGCATTGGGACAGTAGCATACAAACTCCAACTTCCTTCTGGTAGTCGCATTCACCCGATTTTCCATGTGTCAACTCTTAAGCCTTTTTGTGGTACTGATAATGTGTCAGCATGTGACTTACCCTTACAAAGCTTTGATAACCAACCTATTGATCAACCAAGGGCAATTTTAGATCGGCGTACTCAGTTAGTTAATGGTCAGCCATGTGAGCAGCTCTTGGTGCATTGGGCTGGCTGTCCAATTGATGAAGCTTCATGGGAAGACTTGGAGAATTTGTTTACTTGTTTTCCTACTTTTCACCTTGAGGACAAGGTGAGTTTTGCAGGAGGGGAGAATGATACGAACTAACTAGTTGTTCAAGACCCAATAGGGAATGATGGGAGCCCAATAACACAAACTGAAAACAATACTGAGATGGAGGATGATGGCCCAACATTAGGGAAACGAGTAATAAAGAAGCCAGCATGGATGAGTGACTATGTGTGTGGCAGAAAGGCCTAGAAGACTCTAATTTGCTGCAATTTAATTCCTGATTTTCCTGCTGCAATTTGTTAGCTTATTTCCTATCTTGTTTCCTTTCTTTTTGCCTGATTGTTAGCATCCAATTCCTTTTAATAGCTCTGATGTAAACAAATCAGTATGTTGAATAATAAACTGAGATCCTTTTTTTTCTCCCAAATTCTCTTTTCTTCTTTCTCTTAATCCTCGAGGAGTTGACACTCACTCGAAGAGTGCTAGACACTGTGAACATTCTGCAGTAGAGTGTATCAGTTTGGCTGAGTTATTGTATGATAAATTAATTAGTCTTGCTTGTTTGATTCGTCGTTTATTCAACTTATAAGATGACTTGTAAGCTAAGTTGCAGTTCTGACAATGATATCCTATTTTATCAAGCGATTATGACGAGAAAAAGTTTTTGTTTCTCAATTGTGCATTTCTAGACTACTCAAGAGAACATCTAGTATTAAAGGTTGAACTACTATTTAAGAATGGATGAAAAATAAAGAAAATCGATACACATATGTAATGATTTGTTTGATTGAATGTGCGTAAGTAATCTTTACAAAGGGTATTTATAAAAAGATACTACCTCCGTTCCTTTTTAATTATTACTTTTTGACATTTTACACAAACCAAAACAATCAATAAATGTTACTACTTTTGATACAATAATTTATACTTTTACTATAATAATCTTATTCATTTAATATCTCATTTCATATATTTCTCTCTCTGCAATAAATAATTAATGTAATATTAGTAAAACAATATTTAATGTTGCATTAAACTTTGAAAGTTACAGTTAAATAGGAACAAAATTTTTTTTCAAAAGAAACGTTAAAAAGGAACAGAGGGAGTAATGCTTAATCCAGCGAAAGTAAGCATCATGAAAGCATCCCGAGCGTAAGTAATTTCACATATGTTTTGTAAAGTTTGACAAATTTCAACCCCTTACCTCCCATGATTTTCGGCCAGTTCTGCGATGTCATTGGTTTCCTAAATTTTCTTGAATTTCCCGGGACAAGTCTCTCGCTACAAATAGCAGTGCCCTTTATAAAATTAGAATAACTAGATAAAATAACTAATGTAGATAAAATAACCAGGTTGAACTACTATTTTTTAAAGGCAAACTAACCTTTACCCATTAAATATTTGTATTTTATTATTATATAGCCAACCCCAATATATAAATGGTTTAGCGTATTTATTGGGCAAATTAATAATTAATTTTCAGATGCAAAAAGAAAAAATTGTTGGCAGTTATTAGCAGACGGTAAGAGGTTTTAGAAACCGCAGGGAATTCGTTCCATTGTTTTCAAAGTCTGTGGATTGCCTGAACCCTTAAAATATTCATTAATTTGTCTTTTTATTCATTCATATCCAAAGTCCAAACATTAAGCAGGATCTTAGCCGATATCGTATAATCAACCTTATCAACATAGATACCTCGGCAGCCGAACAATTTCTAAATGAGGAGCATTATTTGAACAAGTATTTGGTTGACAATTTATAAGACAGCCAAAATAATAGAGAGATAAAATAAAAAATAATGTGAATATGAGAGAAAAAATTGTCACAAAAACTATCACAAAATGAATGTTCAAATATCATTTCTTATAAATACAACATTTTGTAATAAAAAATTGGCAAGAGATAGCTAAGTATAGAAGTCGGTAGGAGCTTGTCACTACTGAAGCACTTATATACATTGATCTTATTCCATGGTTATCTTACAAGTCAACAATATACAAAGAAAAAGTAGGTATTTGTATGAAAACCAAAATAATAGAGAGATAAAGTAAAAAATAATGTGAGTATGAGAGAAAAATTGTCACGGAAACTATCACAAAATGAATGTTCAAATATCATTTCTCATAAATACGACACTTTGTAATAAAAAATTGGCAAGATATAGCAAAGTATAGAAGTCGGTAGGAGCTTGTCACTACACAAGCATGTATATACATTGATTTTATTACATGATTATCTTCATATTAAGACACAAGTCAACAATATATAAAGAAAAAATAGGTATTTATACGAAAATCAAAATAATAGAGAGATAAAGTAAAAAATAATATGAGTATGAGATAAAAAATTGTCACAAAATCTGAATATGACACTTTGTAATAAAAAATTGGCAAGAGATAAGAGCAAAGTAAAGAAGCCAGCAGGAGCTTCATCACTACACAAGCACGTATATATATTGATCTTATTACATGGTTATCTTCATATTAAGACACAAGTCATCAACAATATACAAAGATATTGGAATTAAGAGTGTCATTTGGTTATTAAGTTTGTTATCATAAAAAAAAAAGTAATTGAGCAAAAATGGGCTCTCTTGTGGCAGGATGGGACTCTCACAGAACTGATCCTAAATCAGGTACTTAATTAATATACTGATTAATTATCTTTATCTTTATATCTTTATCTTCTTTATAATACTAAATGTTAGGTAGTTTTGACCTAACCCTAATGAATAACCCTAATTTTTGGTTTTTGAAAAAAAATTATGAAAAAACTCCTGGTAGGAATCGAACCAGGTACCACATGCTTCCAAATCACAACTCTTACCACCAAGGTAATGATGGTTTTTATGATATGCAATTGCTTCAATGTTATCTATTCAACACAAATTTCGGGCCCTTTCTTTCAATCTCACAATTTCTAATTCATTTCTCACTCACTTTCATCTCTTTCACCATTATGCAATTGAACCTAATAACCATAACCCCGCCCTTTTTGACGAACCTAATTAATTTTTATGAAAAAAAGGTCCGCAAGGAATTGAATCAGGTAGCACATGAAAATGTCATTTTTTTAAAAAACCACTAACGTCATTGCAATTCCTTTTTTGATAGCAGTTCCTTTTCATTAGTAACGGTTCATTTTCACTATTATTTTTTCTTTCAATTACCACATAGCAGTTCCTTTTTATTATTTTTTTTCTTTCAGTTACTACATAACAGTTGCTTTTCCTTTTTATAGATTTAACACCCCTTGCGGTTAGGATCAGTTTCTTAGTGTACATTTACTACGTGCTACGATATTGAAGTTGCATCTTTAAAATTGTTGATAATTTGACTAATTCAGATGATAATTTTATCACTAGAAACTTCACTTTTTAGTGTAATTTTGTCTACCTCTTTGTTTCTCCTATATTATATTAATTACTTGAAGTTATTTATTCTGCCTTTTTATTTGCAAAAATCACTACACTAGATTATAACATTACTTTGTTTTCTCACTTTGACTTTTGAAACATGTTTACTATTTTCAATTTGCTTATTTTAGTTGTTCTTCTAACATGAATGTAATCGAATATGAAGGTTGAGAAAGAAGGAATTCGAAAACACAAACTGGTAATATTATTTGGTAACAAAATAAAGTTAATAACTTAAATTGGTGTAATTTTTGCACATTTTCTTTTGTTTTTTTCGATCGTTTCATAACAAACCGGGTTGAAGATGGTCTAGATCCAATGATTTACCAATACGACATTAATGTTTATGATGTCTACATGTTTGATTCCAAAACATATATGCAATTAAAGAGAAGGAAAACAATAAATCCTATTTCCCACTACCGCCCCGCCACTTTCTTTCTTTCCCCAAATCTGATTTAGCAATTAACCGTCAAATGAGATATGCAATTAAAGATAAGGAAAACAAGAACTCCTATTTGCCACTACCCCATTACTGCCCCCCACTTTTTTTCTTTCCCCAAATATAATTCAGCAATTAACAACTTCAACACATAAATTAGTAACTACATGCATACAATGATTCAAAAGAGAAAAAAAGGTAATTTTTCAGAAATGAACTTTCTTTTGCAGGTTTTGAGAATATGAGGATAAGTTAATGATGTTTATTCTGTTTTGTTTTGATATTATATATTAATATGTTCTTGCAATTGACGTTTATATGAATTAGTTTAATTAAAGTATTCATTTATTTTTGCTAAGTTCCTACAAAATGCAGATAAACAGATTGTTGAATGCATGCTGTTTATGCGGTTGTTATAGACAGATTATCTCTAAAATTCATCATTGTTCTGCTCCTGTTTGGATTTTTTACTAAATATGAGTGTCTCTGTTGCACAAGGTTTGTACCTTCATCTTCTTCTACATTAGATTCTCGATTTCTTTTCCTATTTTATTTGTTACTTTGAACTTTTATAGGGTAGTGTGAATTCTTTTTTACTTTGATATGGTGGTCCTGTTAAGCTCTGCAAAGAAACAATTATTTAGTTATTCTGCTTTTGTCTTTAATCTAAAATAAGGTTTCAACCACTGAGATACTTTATAATAGGTGTGGCAGCAGACAAGCCATGCAGATTAGATATTTATAACTTATGTGTTATTTGGTATGTTCTTGAACTATTTCTACTTCTCATTCTCATTTTATTTTTTGAAAATGATGTTTCTTATGGCCGTTGATGTGACTTTCCTTATGGTTTGGTTCTCTCATATCATCGTTGATGCCACTTTCCCTCTGATTTTTCTCTGCATCTTTTTTTGATTTTTTGGAGAACCATTTATAATGTTGAATTTCTTTTAATTATCCTCGACTTATTGTGACGGTCAAATACAATATTGTGTTGGACAGAACAATCTACGTCAACTTGATTTTTATTCATTTGTTAATTTTTCTATCTACAAATTTGCTGCTCACAACTCATTGTTGTATATGTTCTTTTACAGCAAAGTAGTCATGTCCATTATTTAAGAGACTCAACACACCAAAATTGGAATGAAGGTAGTCAATGGATTCTATATTATGTATCCTTTTCGTTAATCGTATTCTACTTTTTTTTGAAGAATTTAATCGTATTCTAACTGATAACTAAATAAAATTAATCCCCTTAAATGCTAATTCTTGGAGCAGAAAGTATGAACAGGAACAAAAAACCATAAGTTCAACGAAGCAGCAATTTATGTTAATTCTTCTTTTACAATTTTCTATTCTATTTTATTTTTGAACCATGTATTTTCTTTTTGTTTTGCTAATTTGTTCTTTGTTTTAATTAATTTTTCCTGCATTCTTTTTGTAGACGGTGCACTTTTGAAAGATGCTAACATTGGGTAACATCCATGACTAGGGAAATATGCAAGGTTAAACATTATATTGGACTGCAAAGACATAATTTACTGATATAAGAGATACCATCAAAGACATGATGTTTGTGTAGGGATGTTATGAGGGAGCCATTTTTGCTTGGTGTTTTGAAGTTAAGGGGTAGTCTATGTTACATTTTTTAGATGTGCAGTGTGTTTTAATTATGACTTTCTAAAACAACCCGTGCATCGCACGGGTGGAAGTCTAGTTAGTATAATCGTCTTTATGCTCTGTGTTTGGCTTCACGGTTTAGTTTTTTAATATTTCAGCTTCATTTGAAAGGAATCGGTCACTCACCAATGAAGAAATTGATGATTTCTGGAGATCAAAGAAGGAGACGGAGGATGAACACCTCAAAGTTATTTCCAATTTATCAAGGACTATTCAGGTTTCACTTTGTGATTCACATCTCTACCAACTGTTTTATTTGTGTGCTAATGATTTTTTTTAAATGTCAAATATTAATACGTTAGTATGTTAATAATTCATTTCGATATTTAATTGGACAGTCCGGCAAATACGAGGATACCGTGCCCTTGGCCAGCCGCATGAAGAAATCATTTGGCATGGATGTTGACAAAAATATGGAGCAGCTTCAAAATATGAAGACAAATGGCTGGTAAATTTTTTCATGGGAAATTGTTAGTCGTTAGTAAACTATCTTAGTTGTTATGATTTGAATTTAGGTCCATCTTTTAAAAAATCAATGTTCCAATTCCACTACTTGCACACTTAGGCCAATTGTCATGAATACTTTTAATTTGGAATATATAAACTTTATATTGAATTTGGATATGGTTGCATTGGGTGAGTGCAGGTGGACCAAGAGCAACTGGGCGTTTCTGAATGAACCTCCAGTGATGGAAGCTCCTACCAGCAAGTATGCATCGCAGTATCACGTAGCCAACTTGGGATCATCAAATTAAACACAGGATTTGTCAAAAATAAATAAATTAAACACAGGACATGGAATTAGTGCTTGATCCGAATGGTCTATCTAAATCTAATTCCACCCTTTACATATAAATGTAACATATCCACGAATGTAATTTTTTTTGTTTTTTTTTTTTTTTTTGTTTAGATAACACGAATGTAATTGTTGGTATATGGGCGCTAATTTTATTTTGCTACTTATAATTCTGCGTTGAAAAATGTTAATTTATCCGTAAGGTTTTGGTATTTATTTTTCTATATAAGCAGGGCTTAACACATATAAGGGAATGTTGAAACCAGAAATTGTATGCAAAAGCCCTTATTCACTTTATTATTGATAATCCCCTTTTATAGGGTGTTTACATCACAGGTTCACATAGTTTTGTATTATAAACTCACTATGACACTTACCGTTACAACAGCTAAATGGGCTTCCAACTAATTTGGGCTTTTTCAAGGCCCACAGTTTATGACAGAAAACATAACTACAACATTTCCTCCCTTAAACTGAGTTGTATTTCACAATCAGTTTAATTCAGACAACCTGCACATTCCTATTTGCTTCCTAAGCCTTTCAAAAGTATCAAACTTAAGAGCCTTGGTCATTATATCAGAGAGTTGATCAACAGAAGCACAGTGCACTAGTTCTATAATTCCATCTTTGCAAAGATTCCTTAAGAAATGAAAGTGCACATCAATGTGCTTGCTTCTCCCGTGCATGACTGAGTTTTTTGATAGCTTGATTGTTGAAGTGTTATCACAGAACACTATCATTCTTTTCTGCAGAGATACTCCTAACTCACTTAGGATTCTTCCCAACCAAATTCCCTGACTTACAGACACTGTTGCGGCAACAAACTCTGCTTCTGTAGTCGATAAGGTGACCACAGGTTGCTTTCTAGAACACCAGGAAATTGCTCCGCTTCCCAATAGAAACATATAGCCTGATGTGCTTTTTCTATCGTCTAAGTCCTCGGCATAATCACTATTAGTATATACCAATAATTCTTCCTTTTCATATCTCTTGTAGTAGATTCCATACTCAATAGTCCCCTGAACATATCTAAGTATTCTTTTAGCTGCCATCAAGTGCTTTTCAACTGGTTTCTCCATGAATCTACTAATAAGACTAACAGCAAAAACAATGTCAGGTCGTGTGACTGTAAGGTACATCAGACTGCCTACCATCTGTTGATAAGTAGTAGCATCTGCATATTTCCCTTCATCTGTTTTGGATAGTTTTGTTCCTGACACAATAGGACTTTTGACTGGCTTGGAGTTTTCCATTTTAAATCTTACTAGTAACTCCTGAGCATACTTCTGTTGACAGATAAAAATTCCAGATCCAGTCTGTGCGATCTCAACACCTAGGAAGTGTCTCATCCTCCCTAGATCTGTCATGTCAAATTCTTTCTTCATAGACCTTTTGAATTCTTCAAACATATTTCTACTACTGCCAATAAAGATGAGGTCATCTACATAGAGACTTACTATGAGATTATTCCCTTTCTCATCCTTCTTTGTGAACAAAGTGTGCTCATGAGAACATTTGTTGAATCCTTGCTCCACAAAGTATGTTTCAATCCTGCTATACCAAGCCCTCGGTGCTTGTCTCAAACCGTACAATGCATTTTGCAGTCTGTACACTTCATCCTCTCTGCCCTTCATTAAGTAGCCTTCTGGTTGATCAACATATACTTCCTCAAGAAGCTCTCCATGAAGAAAGGCACTCTTCACATCAAGTTGGTATACCTCCCATTGTCTAAGAGTAGCCAATGCTAAAATACTCCTTATTGTATCCCATCTAGCAACAGGCGCAAAAACCTCACTAAAATCAATTCCATGTCTTTGAGAGTATCCCTTAGCTACCAATCTAGCTTTATGCTTCTCAATCATTCCTTCCTCCTTGAACTTAGTCTTATAGACCCATTTTACACCTATCTTTTTGGCTCCGGAAGGCAATGGAACCAACTTCCAAGTGTTGTTCCTTTCAATGGAGCTTATTTCAGCATCCATAGCTCTTCTCCACACATCATACTTCACAGCTTCTGCGTAAATGCAGGGATCATCACTAGAATTTATTGTTGCCATGTTCAGTAATTCTTCTTCATGGTCATCTTCTAAACTTTCATTCATAGCTGTTTCATAATCATCCAACCAGGTTGGTGGTCTTCTAGCTCTTGTAGTTGCATCTTTTGTATTTCCTTTGTTGGATATTTGGTTGTTGGCTACATGCTTGCTAAAATCAAATGTACAAGCAATGTGCGTCTTCAGAAGCTGAAAACTTCATTTGTGTCTTCAGAAGCTGGTTCAGAAGCTGGGTGGACAGTTCTTCAGAAGCTGGTGAACAGTACTTCAGAAGCTGACCTTCAGACGCACTGTTCAGACGCTGACTTTTGTTGACCTTCAGACGCACTGTTCAGACGCTGACTTTTGTTGACCTTCAGACGCACTGTTCAGACGCTGACTTTCGTTGACCTTCAGACGCACTGTTCAGACGCTGACTTTTGTTGACCTTCAGAAGCTGCATTTCAGAAGCTGGTTTCTGCGTTCAGAATTTGTGTCTTCAAGCTGTTAATTCTCTCACAGTATCTTTCGAAGATTTAATTGAAGATTTATCCAAGCTGTGTTTCTAGAAGAAAGAAGAATTGCGCAAAATATGTTCTGAAGATTTGATTCAATTATTTCTGAATATATTTTCAAGGAAATCTTTGGAAAATATATTTCTGAATAATATGTGAGCTTCTATTTGCTTCTAAAGAATTCTGGGATTATATCTTTGAAGATTAGGATCAAGAATTATGTTGCAGCTGATGACTATATAAAGAGGACGTTGCTATTGAAGAATGTCATTCAAAACAGAGGAGAGAGTCATACTTAGTGTTTTGAGTCTGTAAGCTTAGTGCTTTGTTTCTGTGCACCACTCAAAGTGTTTAGAGTTGGTTGTTTGTTATTGAGTTGTAATCACTCAAAGCTTTTAAGCAAGAGTGACTATTTTTGTGTTTTGAAGAGTGCCTTCAACTTAGTTGTTTTGTTGAGAGTCTGATAATCACTGGGGCACTCACTTCTCGTGACGAATTACTCCGCGCTTTGAAGGAAAATTTGACTGCTGCTCAACATAGAATGCGCCAAAAGGCCAATGCGCATCGTCGCGACATTACACTCGTTGTTGGTGATTTGGTTCTAGTGCGCCTCCGTCCGTATAGCCAAACATCAGTCTATCAACACAAACAACACAAGCTCTCTAAGAGGTTATATGGTCCTTATCCCATCCTGGAGCGCATTGGGACAGTAGCATACAAACTCCAACTTCCTTCTGGTAGTCGCATTCACCCGATTTTCCATGTGTCAACTCTTAAGCCTTTTTGTGGTACTGATAATGTGTCAGCATGTGACTTACCCTTAGAAAGCTTTGATAACCAACCTATTGATCAACCAAGGGCAATTTTAGATCGGCGCACTCATTTAGTTAATGGTCAGCCATGTGAGCAGCTCTTGGTGCATTGGGCTGGCTGTCCAATTGATGAAGCTTCATGGGAAGACTTGGAGAATTTGTGTACTTGTTTTCCTACTTTTCACCTTGAGGACAAGGTGAGTTTTGCAGGAGGGGAGAATGATACGAACTAACTAGTTGTTCAAGACCCAATAGGGAATGATGGGAGCCCAATAACACAAACTGAAAACAATACTGAGATGGAGGATGATGGCCCAACATTAGGGAAACGAGTAATAAAGAAGCCAGCATGGATGAGTGACTATGTGTGTGGAAGAAAGGCCTAGAAGACTCTAATTTGCTGCAATTTAATTCCTGATTTTCCTGCTGCAATTTGTTAGCTTATTTCCTATTTTGTTTCCTTTCTTTTTGCCTGATTGTTAGCATCCAATTCCTTTTAATAGCTCTAATGTAAACAAATCAGTATGTTGAATAATAAACTGAGATCCTCTTTTTTCTCCCAAATTCTCTTTTCTTCTTTCTCTTAATCCTCGAGGAGTTGACACTCACTCGAAGAGTGCTAGAAACCGTGAACATTCTGCAGTAGAGTGTATCATTTTGGCTGAGTTATTGTATGATAAATTAATTAGTCTTGCTTGTTTGATTCGTCGTTTATTCAACTTATAAGATGACTTGTAAGCTAAGTTGCAGTTCTGACAATGATATCCTATTTTATCAAGCGATTATGACGAGAAAAAGTTTTTGTTTCTCAATTGTGCATTTCTAGACTACTCAAGAGAACATCTAGTATTAAAGGTTGAACTACTATTTAAGAATGGATGAAAAATAAAGAAAACTGATACACATATGTAATGATTTGTTTGATTGAATGTGCGTAAGTAATCTTTACAAAGGGTATCTATAAAAAGATACTACCTCCGTTCCTTTTTAATTATTATTTTTTGACATTTTACACAAACCAAAACAATCAATAAATGTTACTACTTTTGATACAATAATTTATACTTTTACTATAATAATCTTATTCATTTAATATCTCATTTCATATATTTCTCTCTCTGCAATAAATAACTAAGGTAATATTGGTAAAACAATATTTAATGTTGCATTAAACTTTAAAAGTGACAGTTAACTAGAAACAAAAAATTTCTTCAAAAGAAACATTAAAAAGGAACAGAGGGAGTAATGCTTAATCCAGCTAAAGTAAGCATCATGAAAGCATCCCGAGCGTAAGTAATTTCACATATGTTTTGTAAAGTTTGACAAATTTCAACCCCTTACCTCCCATGATTTTCGGCCAGTTCTGCGATGTCATTGGTTTCCTAAATTTTCTTGAATTTCCCGGGACAAGTCTCTCGCTACAAATAGCAGTGCCCTTTATAAAATTAGAATAACTAGATAAAATAACAGATAAAATAATCAGGTTGTATATAAAATAAGAATAAATGGGAATGGCTAAAATAATAAAATAATCTAAAATTCACAAAATAGTAGTACATAAAATAACTAGGGTAAATTACACTTTTGATCCTTTAAATATTTTTCAGGTTTCATATTGGTCCCCTAATTAATAAAAGTAACGCTTTGGTCCCTTAAATCTTTTATGTTAGCCACTTTGGTCCCTTCCGTTAGTTTTTGTTAAAAAACGTTCACTTTTGGTCCCTTAAATATTTTTCAGGTTTCATATTGGTCCTCTAATAGAGTACCAATATGAAACCTGAAAAATATTTAAGGGACCAAAAGTGAACGTTTTTTAACAAAAACTAACGGAAGGGACAAAAGTGACAACAAAGAAGGATTTAAGTTACCAAAACGTTACTTTTATTAATTAGAGGACCAATATAAAACCTGAAAAATATTTAAAGGACCAAAAGTGTAATTTACAAAGGGTAAATTATCTGAAAATTAGAACAACTAATGTAGATAAAATAACCAGGTTGAACTACTATTTTTTAAAGGCAAACTAACCTTTACCCATTAAATATTTGTATTTTATTATTATATAGCCAACCCCAATATATAAATGGTTTAGCGCATTTATTGGGCAAATTAATAATTAATTTTCAGATGCAAAAAGAAGAAATTGTTGGCAGTTAATCAGTTATTAGCAGACGGTAAGAGGTTTTAGAAACCGCAGGGAATTCGTTCCATTGTTTTCAAAGTCTGTGGATTGCCTGAACCCTTAAAATATTCATTAATTTGTCTTTTTATTCATTCATATCCAAAGTCCAAACATTAAGCAGGATCTTAGCCGATATCGTATAATCAACCTTATCAACATAGATACCTCGGCAGCCGAACAATTTCTAAATGAGGAGCATTATTTGAACAAGTATTTGGTTGACAATTTATAAGACAGCCAAAATAATAGAGAGATAAAATAAAAAATAATGTGAATATGAGAGAAAAAATTGTCACAAAAACTATCACAAAATGAATGTTCAAATATCATTTCTTATAAATACAACACTTTGTAATAAAAAATTGGCAAGAGATAGCTAAGTATAGAAGTCGGTAGGAGCTTGTCACTACTGAAGCACTTATATACATTGATCTTATTCCATGGTTATCTTACAAGTCAACAATATACAAAGATAAAGTAGGAATTTGTATGAAAACCAAAATAATAGAGAGATAAAGTAAAAAATAATGTGAGTATGAGAGAAAAATTGTCACAAAAACTATCACAAAATGAATGTTCAAATATCATTTCTCATATATACGACACTTTGTAATAAAAAATTGGCAAGAGATAGCAAAGTATAGAAGTCGGTAGGAGCTTGTCACTACACAAGCACGTATATACATTGATTTTATTACATGATTATCTTCATATTAAGACACAAATCAACAATATATAAAGAAAAAATAGGTATTTATACGAAAATCAAAACAATAGAGAGATAAAGTAAAAAATAATATGAGTATGAGATAAAAAATTGTCACAAAATCTGAATACGACACTTTGTAATAAAAAATTGGCAAGAGATAAGAGCAAAGTAAAGAAGCCAGCAGGAGCTTCATCACTACACAAGCAAGTATATATATTGATCTTATTACATGGTTATCTTCATATTAAGACACAAGTCATCAACAATATACAAAGATATTGGAATTAAGAGTGTGATTTGGTTATTAAGTTTGTTATCATAAAAAAAAGCAATTGAGCAAAAATGGGCTCTCTTGTGGCAGGATGGGACTCTCACAGAACTGATCCTAAATCAGGTACTTAATTAATATACTGATTAATTATTAGTATAATCGTCTTTATGCTCTGTGTTTGGCTTCACGGTTTAGTTTTTTAATATTTCAGCTTCATTTGAAAGGAATCGGTCACTCACCAATGAAGAAATTGATGCTTTCTGGAGATCAAAGAAGGAGACGGAGGATGAACACCTCAAAGTTATTTCCAATTTATCAAGGACTATTCAGGTTTCACTTTGTGATTCACATCTCTACCAACTGTTTTATTTGTGTGCTAATGATTTTTTTTAAATGTCAAATGTTAATACGTTAGTATGTTAATAATTCATTTCGATATTTAATTGGACAGCCCGGCAAATACGAGGATACCGTGCCCTTGGCCAGCCGCATGAAGAAATCATTTGGCATGGATGTTGACAAAAATATGGAGCAGCTTCAAAATATGAAGACAAATGGCTGGTAAATTTTTTCATGGGAAATTGTTAGTCGTTAGTAAACTATCTTAGTTGTTATGATTTGAATTTAGGTCCATCTTTTAAAAAATCAATGTTCCAATTCCACTACTTGCACACTTAGGCCAATTGTCATGAATACTTTTAATTTGGAATATATAAACTTTATATTGAATTTGGATATGGTTGCATTGGGTGAGTGCAGGTGGACCAAGAGCAACTGGGCGTTTCTGAATGAACCTCCAGTGATGGAAGCTCCTACCAGCAAGTATGCATCGCAGTATCACGTAGCCAACTTGGGATCATCAAATTAAACACAGGATTTGTCAAAAATAAATAAATTAAACACAGGACATGGAATTAGTGCTTGATCCGAATGGTCTATCTAAATCTAATTCCACCCTTTACATGTAAATGTAACATATCCACGAATGTAATTTTTTTTTGTTTTTTTTTTTGTTTAGATAACACGAAGGTAATTATTGGTATATGGGCGCTAATTTTATTTTGCTACTTATAATTCTGCATTGAAAAATGTTAATTTATCCGTAAGGTTTTGGTATTTATTTTTCTATATAAGCAGGGCTTAACACATACAGTATAAGGGAATGTTGAAACCAGAAATTGTATGCAAAAGCTCTTATTCACTTTATTATTGATAATCCCCTTTTATAGGGTGTTTACATCACAGGTTCACATAGTTTTGTATTATAAACTCACTATGACACTTACAGTTACAACAGCTAAATGGGCTTCCAACTAATTTGGGCTTTTTCAAGGCCCACAGTTTATGACAGAAAACATAACTACAACATATCCTCCCTTAAACTGAGTTGTATTTCACAATCAGTTTAATTCAGACAACCTGCACATTCCTATTTGCTTCCTAAGCCTTTCAAAAGTATCCAACTTAAGAGCCTTGGTCATTATATCAGAGAGTTGATCAACAGAAGCACAGTGCACTAGTTCTATAATTCCATCTTTGCAAAGATTCCTTAAGAAATGAAAGCGCACATCAATGTGCTTGCTTCTCCCGTGCATGACTGAGTTTTTTGATAGCTTGATTGTTGAAGTGTTATCACAGAACACTATCATTCTTTTCTGCAGAGATACTCCTAACTCACTTAGGATTTTTCCCAACCAAATTCCCTGACTTACACACAATGTTGCGGCAACAAACTCTGCTTCTGTAGTGGACAAGGTGACCACATGTTGCTTTCTAGAACACCAGGAAATTGCTCCGTTTCCCAATAGAAACATATAGCCTGATGTGTTTTTTCTATCGTCTAAGTCCTCGGCATAATCACTATCTGTATATACCAATAATTCTTCCTTTTCATATCTCTTGTAGTAGATTCCATACTCAATAGTCCCCTGAACATATCTAAGTATTCTTTTAGCTGCCATCAAGTGCTTTTCAACTGGTTTCTCCATGAATCTACTAATAAGACTAACAGCAAAAACAATGTCAGGTCGTGTGACTGTAAGGTACATCAGACTGCCTACCATCTGTTGATAAGTAGTAGCATCTGCATATTTCCCTTCATCTGTTTTGGATAGTTTTGTTCCTGACACAATAGGACTTTTGACTGGCTTGGAGTTTTCCATTTTAAATCTTACTAGTAACTCCTGAGCATACTTCTGTTGACAGATAAAAATTCCAGATCCAGTCTGTGCAATCTCAACACCTAGGAAGTGTCTCATCCTCCCTAGATCTGTCATGTCAAATTCGTTCTTCATAGACCTTTTGAATTCTTCAAACATATTTCTACTACTGCCAGTAAAGATGAGGTCATCTACATAGATACTTACTGTGAGATTATTCCATTTCTCATCCTTCTTTGTGAACAAAGTGTGCTCATGAGAACATTTGTTGAATCCTTGCTCCACAAAGTATGTTTCAATCCTGCTATACCAAGCCCTCGGTGCTTGTCTCAAACCGTACAATGCCTTTTGCAGTCTGTACACTTCATCCTCTCTGCCCTTTATTAAGTAGCCTTCTGGTTGATCAACATATACTTCCTCAAGAAGCTCTCCATGAAGAAAGGCACTCTTTACATCAAGTTGGTATACCTCTCATTGTCTAAGAGTAGCCAATGCTAAAATACTCCTTATTGTATCCCATCTAGCAACAGGCGCAAAAACCTCACTAAAATCAATTCCATGTCTTTGAGAGTATCCCTTAGCTACCAATCTAGCTTTATGCTTCTCAATCCTTCCTTCCTCCTTGAACTTAGTCTTATAGACCCATTTTACACCTATCTTTTTGGCTCCGGAAGGCAATGGAACCAACTTCCAAGTGTTGCTCCTTTCAATGGAGCTTATTTCAGCATCCATAGCTCTTCTCCACACATCATACTTCACAGCTTCTGCGTACGTGCAGGGATCATCACTAGAATTTATTGTTGCCATGTTCAGTAATTCTTCTTCATGGTCATCTTCTAAACTTTCATTTATAGCTGTTTCATAATCATCCAACCAGGTTGGTGGTCTTCTAGCTCTTGTAGTTGCATCTTTTGTATTTCCTTTACTCCTCCCTTGTGATGAGTTTGGAGAGACTTCACTTTGATCACCTGTTACTATTCTGCTCTCTGTGTTTCTGGCTTCTATATTGGATGTGTTGGCATCAAATTCTTCCTCCCTTTGCTTGCTCAAATCTTCACTCTCATATTCCTCAACAATATTCTTTGAGCAATTGACGTCTTTCTTTGTCCAATTCCACTGATCCTTTTCAGAGAACACGACATCTCTGCTAGTGATTATTCTCTCTGATATGGGATCATAAAGTCTATAAGCCTTAGACTCATCACTCACCCCCAAGAAGATGCATCTTATACTTTTATCATCTAGCTTATTTCTCTTGACACTAGGAACATGCACATGTGTTATGCATCCAAAAATTCTGAAGTGATGCACTGAGGGCTTAACATTGCTCCAAGCCTCTTCTGGAGTAAGATCTTGTAATATCATAGTGGGGCTTCTGTTTTGTACATAAACTGCCCAATTCACAGCCTCGGCCCAGTAGATTTTAGGGACACTTTTTCCTGCCAACATGCTTCTAACCATTTCCATCAGGGTTCTATTTTTTCTCTCGGCTACACCATTCTGATGAGGACTATAAGCTATTGTAAGTTGTCTTTTTATTCCATGTTCAGAGCAATACTTTTCAAAATCATTTGAGATAAATTCACCCCCTCTATCTGTTCTCAAGCATTTAATCTCAGTTCCTGATTCTTTCTCAACCATAGCTTTAAATTTCTTAAAGCAAGTCAGAGCATCAGATTTCTCAAGCATAAAATATACACATGTTTTCCTGCTAAAATCATCAATAAAAGTGAGAATATACATTTTCTTCCCACTAGATTCAGGTTTTATTGGTCCACAAATGTCAAAATGCACCAGTTCCAACCTTTTTGTGGCTCTCCAGCTGCTGGTCTTTGGGAATGAGTCTCTGTGTTGTTTTGCCTTCATGCATTCCTCACAATTTTTATTTGATTCTGTTATTTCTGGAAGTCCCTTCACCATATTTTTCTGGGCTAACATCTTCAAACCAGTAGGACTTAGATGCACATATCTACAATGCCAAAGGTATGTGACATCTTCCTTTTCAGTATACAAGCATGTGGGAATTATAGTTCTAGCTACCACAAGGAATAATTTGTTAGTAGACATCCTAGAAGACATAAGCAGACCCTTTTTCTCAAGCTTTACCTTACACATATTTTGGTAGAAATACACTGATAATCCTTTCTGTTGTAACTATCCAATACTAAGCAGGTTATTCTTCAGCTCTGGTATGTAGTACACATCAGAAATTACCTGTACTATGCCATTAATTTGAAGCTTGACTTTTCCCTTTCCTTCTACTTTCATCTGTGAGTTATCCCCAAGTCTGACTGATTCTTTGAAGTTTTGATTAAGATCAAAGAACCATTCTTTTACTCCACACATATGATTACTACATCCTGAGTCTAAATACCACACCCTTTCAACTAATCTATCTTTAGACTCTGTTAAAACCATTAACAACACCTCCTCTTCATCATCAAACTCAGTGTAATGCACATTATCTTCTAAACTAGGACATTCATATGAAAAGTGTCCTAATCTATGGCATTTATAACACTCTATGGAATCTTTGTTAAAGGATTGTCTACCCTTACCTCTACCTCTTCGTACACTGCTACGACCTCTTCCTCTTGTAGAATTTATGTCGAATCTTGAGCTTGACACTTTCAAGACTTGCTCTTCTTCTTGATAACCCTTCATTCTTTGTTCATGCACCAGCAAGCTTCCTTGGAGTTCATCAATGGATAGCGTAGTCACGTCATTTGATTCTTCTATAGAGCATACAACGTAATTGAACCTCTTATCCATAGAACGAAGGATTTTCTCAACAATCACCACCTGCTCCATGTTTTCACCGTGAATCTTCATCTTGTTTGCAATTGCAAGGGTTCTTGCAAAGTACTCATTCACCGATTCTTCTTCTTTCATACCCAGAATCTCGAATCCTCTTCTTAGGGCTTGTAGTTGGGATCTTTTCACCTTCGTTGAACACTGATATTTGCGCTTCATGGAATCCCAGATAGCCTTTGATGAATCTTTATTCAAGATTGTCTCCATAATACTCCTATCAATAGTCTAGAACAGGTAGTTTTTGGCTTTCGGATCTTTGAGTTTACTCTCCTCTACTTTCTTGATTTGTTCCGATGTGGCCGTCACTGGTAACGTCGCTACTCCATCTTCTACGATGCTCCAAAACTCTTTTGAACGGAGTAAGTTCTCCATCAGCATAGCCCAATGATCATAATGACCGTCGAATTTGGGAATCGTTGCTTGAACGAAGTTCCCGTCATATTCCTTCTTCTCCGCCATTGATCGTTCTTCATTTTTCTTGCTTTTGCAATTTTCCACAGGTTCTTTCGAACCAGGCTTCTGCTACCACGTGTTGAAACCAGGAATTGTATGCAAAAGCCCTTATTCACTTTATTATTGATAATCCCCTTTTATAGGGTGTTTACATCACAGGTTCACATAGTTTTGTATTCTAAACTCACTATGACACTTAGAGTTACAACAGCTAAATGGGCTTACAACTAATTTGGGCTTTTTCAAGGCCCACAATTTATGACAGAAAACATAACTACAATAGGGAAATGTCTTTACCAAAAAAATAATGATAAGGGGAATGGATTCTAGGATGTAATGTAAATTTAGGAATTTGAGTATTAAATTTAATTAACATAACAAAAATTCCCTTTTCCTTTTTCTAAACGATGGCTCGTATTTTCTGGGTTTTTCTAGTCATATGATACGTTTTGGGCTTTTCTCTACTGCTTTGTTGTGAGTTGTAGTTCATAGCTTCGACCACTTCGCTTTGTTGTGAGTTATTATTCGTGGTTGAGGGTAACCAAATCTTTTGCTCCAAGTTTTAGTCAATTTGGGCAACATTCCTACTTCGCAGCCGCCTAAACCTCATTTTAAAGGTGAGCAAATCTCCATCAAAATATATGAAGATGAATATTTGGCACTTGTCCTAGAGTGTCAAAATACCCTTTAAGGGAGGTTCACTCTCCCAAATGGTTCCTCTTATGCTAGACTTGAAAGAAAGAATCTTAAGTTTTGGAAAACTAATGGCCCATGGTTTCATTACGTAAAGGTTACTTTGAATTTTTTTTCATCCTTGGATAATCTACGTGCAGTTTGATCTATTGGTTCTTGAAATCTCTCACTCGGCTTCCTTCAAACCTTTGTTTGGACTGTTGACTTCAATCCTCACACTGTACAACAAACCATTCCTCAAACACGGATACTCTTTTGGCTCTTTTCTGGTGATTTTGTTAGAGTTCTAATAAAGGTTGATTTAACTTCATATATGTGTAATAGAATCCTCGTTGAAAGGAACAATTTTGATTTTTATATGGCTGTTGAGTATGACCGATTTTATGTGACTCATGTTAGATTATTGGAAATTTTTTTAAGAACTGCAAGTACCAGGTTCCTCCCAAAGCGCATTATGTTGTTATGCCTATTGTCTCAAGTGTCTAGTCCTTCCATAGGTAAAGGTTGTTACTTTGAATTTATTTTTCCATCCTTGAATGAACCAAGTGTATTTTGATCTATTGGGTCTTGAGATATCTCATCGGGCTTCCTTCGAATCTTTGCTTTGATATCATTTTTGCTTTATACCCCCTATTTTATTCGCCTGTTGTAGTAGAATGTGTACACGAGGGAGTATAATTTGGATATGGCGAAGAAGGAGGAAGATGAACTACAAAATAGGCTCAATAGTCTTAAGGGTGTGAAGGAGAATATTAAGGATCTGAACTCCGAGAATGAGAGAAAAAAATCTATTGTAGAGAAGACCGGTAGAAATTAGAAGTGGGGAGAAGTCAAAGGAAAAAGACTAGAAGGCCATATAATACTCCAATGTCAAAGTTGAAATATTAAAATTGCGAGTTAAAGGCCTTGAATTTTAGGATGGAAGAGTTGAAATATGACGGTTCGTCCTCAGATAATGAAATCAATGACTCAAAAAATGATAACGACGGTATGAAGAAAGCCATTCATGAGCTGAAAGTGATGCCAACTGTGGACTTTGCTGCAGGTTTTGCGGAGCCGGTGACTCAAATTCAGATTATGCTTTTTTTTTTTATAGTAGAACAAGTTGTCATATTTTAAAGAAGGGTCTTGCTCATTAGTGTCCTAGGAGAATTAGTTAAGGAATCCATTAATAGAAACTTTGTTTTGGAAATATACTCCTTATGTCTCAAGTTATAACTCACTTTGAGAAAAAATTGTCACAAATTATAAATCGTTTTACAATACCAGTGAAACATTAATGTCATTTATTTTATTATGCACTTAACTGTTTATTAATCTCTTCTTTCAATTCTTGAATTTATCTTTTCCATGTCATTTATTAAGGGTAATTTTGTAAAGCTAAATCAACTCATAATATTTTTTTTTCCATACAAAATCAATTGCATTTCTTAATATGTGTGAAATGACTTATAATTTGGGACAAATGGAGTAAGTTTTTACTTTTGTCTTAGCAATAATTACATCATTTTTTTATACAAACTTACTAATTTTAACAATTTAACCAATGTTTCAAAGACACTCATTAACATTCTTCTTTAAACAATACAATTAATCGGCCTATCACTTTGAAAAAATTATATAAATTTAACTAGTTATTTTGTTCGAAATTATAACTTATTTTGCAACAAAACGAATCCAAGCTATAAGTTTACCGTTTATAACTTTTTTTTTTCTTTATATTAATTTATCTTTCTCATATTATTGACGAAAGATAATTTACTAAATAAACATCTCTTGTAATTTTCCTTTTTTTATACAAAATTAATCATATTTTATAGTAATGTATCTGAAATTATCAAAGTAGTTTAAAATTTGAGACAAAAGTACTTTTCTTAAAGGATTAACATAGTTTTTTTTTAGATGAACATAGTTTTATTTATAAGACTTTCTAACTATTAAAAGAAAATAGTTGCCAAAAAATATCCTAGGAGAGAGAAATTTCTAAACTGTCCAGGTACGTTTTTTTTTTGGCATAAAACTGTCTAGGTACGTTGAACGAGCAAACAAAGTTCCTTATAAATCTTCTCAAATTAGATCAAACTATTTGAGTTTAATTTGTTGGGAAAAAAAAAAAAAAGTCGTGTTGGGGGAAATGGGGAAATCAACGTTTTAATAATTTTAAAAAATTTTGTAAAACAAAAAACCGTTCTTTCAAATGTAATTATTTTCAACCAAGCAATTGAGTTTAACTAATTAATGAATTTTACAAATGACAAATTGTTCGGGACAAATCGAGTTTCATTTCTAAGTGGAAGAATTCTTGTAAGACTATCATTATCTCACTAGAGTTCTTTTCCTGCGATAATCAGAAGGTTAACATAAAAAAATATAGAATTATTTCTTTTTGTAACAAAAAATCCATAAAAAATTGTGCATTTTATATTAAATATATAATTATTTAAAATAGTTAAAGAATGTCCAAATATGATAGAAAAATCCATAAATAAATAAAGAGATTACTAGAGAATGTCCAAATACATTGAACGTGCCGATCATTTTATTTACAACATTCTAGAATGTTGCTAATACATTAATAAATATATAGATAGTTAAAGAATGTTCAACCAAGGAGAATCGAATCTAGTAAATATGAGATGTGTTATTTGAACAACCATTTGTATGGTATAACCATAAATTTACAAAGACAAATAGGTTACGACACGGAAACCAAAACAATAGAGAAAGAAAGTAAATATATAACGTGAATACGAGAAAGAAAGTTGTCACAAAATTGTCAAAAAATAGTTGTAATGATATCATTTAGTTAAAATTCATGTTTAACATTTTCTTTAATTATTTTTAGAACTAGATTTATATGTGTTTTCTCAAGTGTTTTTGATATTATTTTTTAATTTTAAAGAAAAAAGAATTTGAGAAAATCATAGGTAGTTATAAATATTTTAAGTGAACAATAACACAAAAACATGTTCTAATATATACTATTGCAAAATTTTAACTCCATTTACGTCTAATATATATATAAAGAGAATATTTGGTTAGAAAAATGTTATATTGTTGGTGTCATTCAAAAAGATAAGAATTTTTATTATATTATATTTGTTACATTGTAGGTATTTGTACCGTCATCTTATTCCTTTCACGACACGTGGCAGTTCTCCCCGGCTAGCTGGACCTCATTCCCCACGTGTCCGCCACGTGGGCGAGATCACGTTCATTTTCAGCACAGAAAAAACCCTAGCCAAGCTCTTGAGTCAATACATCGCTCAGGGGGTTGACACTATTGTTCATCCAGTAGGAACAGTTGGCGCCCACCGTGGGGCCCGGTAAAACGTTCCCAGGCCTCAGTTTTTAACCAAACACTCAAACAAGCCGAATCATCCAGCTCGTAATGCCCGGATCCCGAAACAACAACGCCGATCCGGACGCCGTTACCGCCATGCAGCTCCAGCTTGAGGAACTGCGCCAACAGAATGAGGCACTCCAGGCCTCCGTCCAAACTCTTCAGCAACAACAACACCAGGAGCAGCAAGATGACCAAGAAGGTCCGGAACTGGAGGATCCCCAGCCCTTATCCGCCGAGATCTGGAACGCACCAGTCCCGGAGAATTTCAAACCCCCACACCTCGCTGCATTCGATGGGAAGTCAGATCCCACCGAACATCTGACGGCGTTCAACACTCAGATGGCGATTATAGGAGCGGCGGACTCCTTGAAATGCAAATTGCTCGCAGGAACCCTCAAGGAGGCAGCCCTCAGGTGGTACATGGGTGTGCCTCGCTTTTCCATAACCAGCTATCCCGATTTCGCCAGGCGGATGGTACACCAATTCACAGCTAGCAAGCATAGAAAGGTCCCGACCACCAGCCTTTTCAACGTCCGGCAAGGACCCCACGAGCCGTTAAGGGAGTACCTCGCCAGGTTCAATGAAGCCACTATCAAGGTCGCCAGCCCCAACCAGGAAATTTTCGTCGGAGCTTTCCAGAACGGATTGAGAGCGGGCTAGTTCAATGAGTCCCTGGCCCAGAAACCAGCGGATTCCATGGAGGAAATTTTAGCCCGGGCGGAGTGTTACATCAAGGGCGAAGAGAGCAATGCGGAGAAAAAGGCCCGGGACGCAAGAGAAAGGAGTTCTGGGGGGAATGAATTTCATAGCCCCAGGAAGAATAGCTACCTTCAGCCGATGCGGGGATCTTTCAAGTCACCGGCCAGAAGGCCGTTAGAAAGCTTTACGCCTTTGAATCAGAGGAGAGAGCGCATTTTGCAGGAGGTCCTTCATACGGGTTTGATTCCTCAACCACCGGCATCGCGATCTGAAGTAATGGGAAATGATCCTGAGAAGTGGTGCAAGTACCATAAAGCCAGGGAACATCACACCGACGACTGTAGAGTTTTGAAGAGGGAGATCGAGAAGTTAATACAGGAAGGACATCTGAAGGGCTACGTCAGAGGAGGGCAAGGTTCCAGCCAGAGAGGGAGCCAGCGCGGGCCGCAGGACCCCCCATCAAGGGGTGGCGAGGACCCCGGATCAGGCAGCGGCAATAGCAATCCACACACCCGAGTAACCATCAACACCATTGCAGGAGGATTTGCCGGGGGAGGCGAGACTAACTCCTCCAGGAAAAGGTATGCTTGTCACATGATGCACATCGACAATTTGGAGGGCATGGAAGTGCCCGTCCCAGAAGCTGATCCTGAGCTCACCTTTTCCAGTAAAGATTTTGCGGGAATTCTCCCTCATGAGGACGACCCTTTGGTGATTAGCTTACAGCTCTTGAACTGTGTGGTAAGAAGAGTGTTGATTGATCCGGGAAGCTCAGCGGACATCTTGTACTACGACGCCTTCGAGAAGTTGAACTTGGGCGCGGAGTTGTTGCAGCCGTTCAAGGGGTCCCTAGTCGGATTCATGGGAGAGCAGGTGCAGGTACGAGGATATATCACCATGAGGATAGTGTTCGGCGAGGACGAAAGCGCCAGGCCCGTCTCAGTCAGATACCTGGTGGTTAATGCACCCTCGTCCTATAACATAATCATAGGGCGTCCTTCGCTCAACCAGTTGTCAGCAGCAATATCAACGCTCCATCTCACCATGAAGTACCCGCTGCCCAATGGTAAGGTGGGAGTGATCAAAGGAGATCAGAGGACGGCCAGGAAGTGCTACCAGGACAGCCTAAGAGTTCGGAAACCGGACCACTCAACGTCTGGGCGGGGCCCCAACCCCTCAAACGCCTAGGACGTCAATTTTGTAGATTTGGATCCGCGAGAGGAGTACGTCGAGGAAAGGCTGACCCCCATTGAGGACCTTAAGGAGATACAGATCGGCCCTCAGACTTCTCAAACTACTAAGGTTGGCACGACTTTGACAAAGACTGAGGAGGAGGAGATAGTTCGCCTTCTGAGAAGAAATTTGGATTTGTTTGCATGGAGCCCATCCGACATGCCCGACATCGATGTAAATGTGGTATGTCATCATTTGGCGGTGGATCCAAAGGTGAAGCCCGTGGTCCAGAGGAAGAGAAAAATGGGAGAGGAAAAGCGGAAGGCAGTGGATGAAGAGGTGAAGAAGTTGAGGGCGGCCAGGTTTATCAGTGAGATTAAGTACCCGACCTGGTTGGCCAACGTCGTGCTGGTGAAAAAGAGTTCGGGTAAGTGGAGGATGTGTGTTGACTTCACAGATCTGAACACAACGTGCCCTAAGGATCCATACCCTCTCCCCGCCATTGACAGACTGATAGATGATACTTCAGGATATAAGACGCTAAGCTTCATGGATGCGTACTCAGGATACAATCAAATTCGGATGGATCCCCTGGACGCCCCCAGAACCGCGTTCATGACCAATGCATCCAATTATTTTTACCAGGTAATGCCATTCGGATTAAAGAATGTCGGCGCCACTTACCAGAGGTTGACGGATAGAGTCTTCGCCGACCAGATTGGGCGAAACCTGGAAGTGTATATTGATGATATGGTGGTAAAGACAGCGGAGGAGGGAAGTCATTGCCAAGACCTCGAGGAAATCTTGGGATGTGTAAGAAAGTACAACATGCGTCTAAACCCCTCCAAATGCTCATTTGGGGTGCAGGCGGGAAAGTTTTTGGGATATATGTTAACCAAGAGAGGGATAGAAGCCAACCCAAATAAATGCCAGGCTATCATCGACATGAGGAGCCCCACGTCCGTCAAGGAGGTCCAGCAGCTCACAGGGCGTCTGGCGGCGTTATCTCGTTTTTTGTCATGTGCCGGAGATAAAGCTCTTCATTTCTTCACGACGCTCAGGAAGGGGGAGAAGTTCGAATGGACGGCCGAGTGCGAGGACGCCTTCATCAAAATCAAGTCTTTCCTGGCCACTCCTCCAATTCTAACTCGCCCGGATAAAAGTGTCATACTTTACCTATACTTGTCAGTGACAGAGCACGCTCTGAGTTCAGTTCTTGTCCAAGAGAAGGAGGAGGGCGAAAAGCCGGTGTATTTCGTCAGCAGGGTGTTTAAGGGCGCGGAGCTGCGATACCAGAAAATTGAGAAGCTAGTTCTAGCGCTGGTAACCACGGCGAGGAAGCTACGCCCCTACTTCCAGGGTCACCGACCAACCACCCGGTTCGGCAGGTTTTGAAAAAACCAGATTTGGCAGGGCGCATGGTGTCGTGGTCCGTGGAGCTGTCAGAATATGATATCCAGTTCGTCCCCAGGGGCAGTATCAAGTCACAGGTGTTGGCAGACTTCTTGGTGGAATTAAGCTCGCCCGCCGAGGCCCACTCACCTTTCGTATGGATCTTATCAGTAGACGGAGCATCCAACTTGAAGGGGAGTGGTGCAGGGATCGTGCTAGAAGGCCCGGACGACATCCTGATCGAGCAATCCCTAAGATTCGAGTGGAAGGCAAGCAGCAACCAAGCTGAATACGAGGCCCTAATAGCCGGAATGCTCCTTGCTCGGGAGATGGGTGCTACGAATCTCAGGGGGCGGAGTGACTCGCAGCTAATGACCAATCAGATTGCAGGAGAGTATCAGACGAAGGACGGACAATTGATGAAATATTTGAAGAAAGTACAAGAGTTGGCTCAGACCTTTGCATTTTTTTAGGCGACCTATGTGTCGCGCGAACAGAACTCCCGTGCCGACATCCTTTCGAAGTTGGCCAGTACCAAGAGACCGGGGCATAACAGGACGGTTATTCAGGAAACATTGGCAGCTCCCAGCACGGAAGCAATGATGGTGGGCGCTGTCCAGACTGAAGATGGGGGATGGATGACACCGATTGTGAAATATTTGGAAAGTAATTGGTCGCCTGCATCAGACGAGGAGGAGCAAAAGATGAGGAGAAAGTGTGCACGATATACCATGCAAGCAGGTAAGTTGTATAAGATGGGTGTGGCGACGCCGATGCTGAGATGTCTGGCCGAAAGTGAAACGCAGTTGGTGCTCTTGGAGGTTCATGAGGGCGTGTGTGGAAGTCATATAGGCGGTAGGGCCCTCGCCAATAAGATCGCTCGAGCCGGGTACTACTGGCCTACCCTGCTAAAAGATTGCGCCGAGTACGTCAAGAAGTGTGACAAGTGCCAGAAGTTTGCTTCTCTCCTCCATGCGCCGGCTGAAGCCCTGCATTCCGTCACCTCGCCATGGCCGTTATGTCAGTGGGGCGTCGACATTCTGGGCCCTTTTCCTTTAGCGCCAGGTCAGCTGAAATTTTTTATTGTTGGGGTTGACTACTTCACTAAATGGATAGAGGCGGAGCTAGTAGCAAAGATCACTGCCGAAAGAGTCAAGCGTTTTTACTGGAAGAAGATCATCTGTCGATTTGGTCTACCCAGATGCATTGTAACTGATAACGGGACGCAGTTCACCAGCAAGACTGTCAAAGACTTCTGCATCAGCCTTGGGATCCAAACAAAGTTCGTGTCAGTTACTCACCTGAAGCGAATGGACAGGTCGAGTCCGCCAATAAGGTAATTTTGAACGGGCTCAAGAAGAAACTTGATGACGCCAAAGGTCTTTGGTCAGAGCGACTACATGACGTAAACCCAGTTTAATTGAATACATCCTAATATATGTTCCATCAATTGTTATTTCGTCACCCAGTTTAATGGAATGCATCCTAGTGTAGTGTATGCTTGCAATGCTATTTTGTCTGCAGTTTGGTTGGGTATATCCTGGTATATTTTTGCAAACGTTATTTGTTCCGATTAAATATTTCATGTGTTGCTCATGTCATTACTGAGTGTCCAGGTAATTTGGTCGTATCACACGACACCCCACTCATCCTTAAAGGAGACGCCGTTCAGGATGGTATACGGGGCGGAGGCAATCCTGCCTGTGGAAGTAGATACGCCTACGTGGCGCAGAGAAAATTTTAATGCGGAAGGTAAGGACACAGATTCTTGCCGGGAATATCTTCTGGGATGAAGCCTACTCTATATATATTCGTGTAATTTATTAACAAACTGTTCGACTAACATTGTTTATTTCAGAGATCTGTCAACTAACGCTGTTTGTTTTGTAAGATAACGAGATTGACCAAGCATGCGACTTGGATATGCTGGATGAAATGAGGGAAGCTGCCCACATCCAGAAGTTTGCTGCGAAACAAAGGGCCGCCCGGAAATACAATTCGAAGGTGGTTCCCAGGGACATGCAGGAGGGCGATCTGGTCCTAAGGCAGGTTGTGGCGCCAACCAGGATAGGAAAGCTATTTCAAAATTGGGAGGGGCCTTACAGAGTCCGTGAAAAACTGCCCGGCGGTGCCTACAAGTTGGAGGAATTGTCAGGAAACGTGGTCCCAAGAACATGGAACGTCGTTCATCTGCGACACTACTACAGTTAATTCATTCTTTTGATTAAATTGTAACTCGCTCCTCGTACATTTGCAAAGTCGGGCGAGTTCCCGCACAACATTTTGTAATTGCACATTGATATTTAATAAGGTTCTGGGGTGGCACTCTTTTCCCCTGCAAGGGCAGGGGTTTTTAACGAGGCGCCCCAGTTCTACAATAGGCACCTTGGTGTACATTTATGACTGACCTATTATTCTGAGGCGATAAGACCCCTGTGGCGCTAAGACCTATTATTCTGAGGCGATAAGACCCCTGTGGCGCTAAGACCTATTATTTTGAGGCGATAAGACCTATGTGGCGCTAAGACCTATTATTTTGAGGCGATAAGACCCCTGTGGCGCTAAGACCTATTATTTTGAGGCGATAAGACCCCTGTGGCGCTAAGACCTATTATTTTGAGGCGATAAGACCCCTGTGACGCTAAGACCTATTATTCTGAGGCGGTAAGACCCCTGTGGCGCTAAGACCTATTATTCTGAGGCGGTAAGACCCCTGCGGCACTAGGACCTATAGCCACGTGGCGACATGGCCCTATGCCAATGGGCTCGCCCTAGCGTGATCAAAATCGAAGTCAATGTAGCTACTTTTTCCTAAAGATCTCGGAATACAGCATGTCGCTCGCACAGGGCTTAATCCGTGCACACATGTCCGAGCTATACAACCCTCGGGGTAATGAAGTGTCTTGCAGGAATACAATTAGATTTATACAGGCTAAAAACAATTCACAAAAACATGAAGAAAACGCTACAGAAAGACGAACCTTTGGGAAAAATTAGAATATGTTCCATTAGAAATATGACCAAGTACAAATTAAAGGAGCAAAGCGCACGTTACAATTAAGATAAAATCATTCACTTCGGGAGTCAAAAGGCGTTAATCATGCGAAAGTGTAAAGAACGTCAAAAGGTCGTTACATGAATAGCATTGGTCAGGAGAACTACACCCAAGGGGTTTACAAACAAAAAGAAAACATAAATCTAAGCTACTCCTCATCCACGATCTTCCCGTCCACGACGGTCCGGAATAGGCCGATTTCTTCCAGGGAGGCGTCTGGGTATAGGCAAGCCACTTGGGCCTTCCCCCGCTCAAAACCCTTCTCCTCGGCCAGGACACTCTCTTCCTCCGACGCCTCCAACTTCGCTCTCAGGTCCGCCATCGCCGCTTGATGCGCCTCGGTCAGTGCAGCTTTCTCTTCAGACATAACCTTGGCCGCTTCCTCTGCTTTGGCCTTGGCGGACTCAGCCGTCTCCAGGTCTTGGCGCACAGAAGCGAGTTTTTCCTCGGCCAGTTTCCTTGCCTCCTCAGACGCATTAAGAGCGCTTTGCATCTGCGCCATCGCACTCTTGTGCTCCATCCTCTGCGTCCTCTCTTTCCGCTCGAGGGTGGAGAACTCCTCCGTCACCACCTGGCCCAGCAGGGCGCCCTTTAGGAGGTGGACGCCCATCATCTTCTGTACTTGGGAAAACTCCATAGTTTTAAGTCTCTTCTTGTCGTATTCGAAGTTGAAGTTCTCCCGCATAAACCCCTCGTAATCAAAGTTGGCATCCCATAGCGAAGGGGGGGTATCTGTCACAAGGCGGGATAGCAAAAGGTTAGTCCATAATAGAAATACAAAGAGAATTCAGATGAAATGACAGGAGTTTGGTTTACCAGTTTCCTGTTCTTGGGAGGTCTGGGGTTGAGGGGGTTGACCCTCATCAGTCCGGCTCCTTTTCCCTTTGGGCAGCACTGTGGCGTCTGCGGCAGCCACGACCCGGGATGGGATGGCGTCGATGGCACTCGCCGCCCCTGGTGTTGTGGCGTCACCAGCGTCCCCAGCTCTGCGTTTCTCCCGCGTCATCAAACCGGCGGGATCACTCCTCCCACGAGCATCGCCCTCTTCAGCCCTTTTTCTTTTCGCCCGCTCCAGGGCAAGCTTCTTCTCCGCTGCGGACTTCGGCGCCATCGAATCTGCATAAAGATCAAGGAACTCATGTCAGCAAAACGCAAACTTGACTACCGAAACGGCGTCGCCCACAATGGGTACGAGTGCTACCTATGTATTCTCCAAGAGCCAGGGGGTCGTGTTCTTTGTGGATCAACTCCTTTACGCTCAGAACCTCCATGTGTTCCAGGAAGTCGACTACGTCTTTCTCCGCGTCGCTCAGCTTGTCGTAGCCGTAGCCCGATACGGACAAGGGTTCGCCGGACCAATATATAGGAAACCCCTCATCGCCGCCTTGGTCCATGAAGACGGGAATAGAGGCGTCCAGCCCCCTCACTTTAAAAAATTTTCTCTTCCAATTTTTGTAGTTGTTTGCGAAGAGGGCAAACAGACCCCGTCCCTACTGAGAGTTAATGGACACCCACGAGCCTTTTCCCACTCCCTTGGTACAGTAAAAGGAGCAAAATGCGCCCACAGTTGGCGCCAAACCCAAACCCTGACATAAAACTTCGAAGCCCCTTACGTATGCCCAGCCGTTAGGATGAAGTTGAGACGGCGCTACATTTATCGCCTTAAGGAGCGCAGCTTCGAAGGGCGTGAAGGGAATCCTTACCCCCAAATCCGTAATTGCACAGGCGTACATATAGAACGCCTCATTTGGCACCCCTCGTGGGCGATGCATATAGACCTTCTCCCCTTGGACGCAGGGTTCGGTGACAATATCCGCCTCATCTCCTATGGAGGATACCGCCTGATTCTCCCGGAACTCCGCCACTCTCTTTTCGGTGCTGAACAAGGAGGACTGGGCGGCCACATTCTCGTCCACCCATTCAGCGCCCGTTTCAGATCCCGCCATTTTTCCCTCTCGCTCACCAGGTCCTGAAGAAAAGAGAATAACTACGTCACTATCATGGCTACTGCTACTAGAAGCACTTAACTCTGAGAAGAGGGGGGCAGCACCTTCGTCGCTGTCAGAGCTCACCTCAGAAGCGACGAGGGGGTGTCCAAAGTATTGTCGATCTACGAGCGCCCAATCTACCATCCCATCCGCCCTCCGGGCAGCCCGAATGGCAGCGTTCCACACTTTACGTCGCTCCTCCAAGAGGGGAGAACCCACCGAGTTACCCTCACTATCACACTCCCGTATTACTACCATTTTCCCTCTTTACAAGCGTTTAGGAAGCGTAAGCGTAAATGAGAAGGGCAAGGGAGTTACCTGTTCTTACAAATAGGAAGTAGGTTGCAAAGTTCGCCGGCGCTCTAGCAGAAGACAGTTGTGAGTGATAAGTTCGACGGAACGGACATACCCTATTTACAAGCAGAGGGCCTTGAGTTGCGTGCACGGTCTGAAAAGACGTGAGATCAAACGGTGCAAAAGGCCCGACTTTTCGGTGCTGTGTGGCTGGATTTACATTGAAACAAGGAAGGGCAGGCGAATCCTCAGCCGTTCAGATGATAGTACGAACGGTCGCTACTTATCCACCGTTGGATTCCAATTAAATGACTCACGCGCTGATAAGGTGAGGGCATCCGCAGGACACTAGGATGGGGAACAATCACCGAAGCAGCCAGCAGACCGCCAATTCTCACTACAGGCCAATATTTCACGTCGCCACATGTCGGACACTCACTCGGCTCCACAGGGCGAATCTCGTGGTCGCCCACGAAGCTAAAATCGAGCATCTTATTAATCACTTCGCCTCTTCGAGACTTGTGCTTGGGGGGCTGTGTACCGTCATCTTATTCATTTCACGACACGTGGCAGTTCTCCCCGGCTTGCTGGACCTCATTCCCCACGTGCCCGCCACGTGGGCGAGATCACGTTCATTTTCAGCACAGAAAAAACCATAGTCAAGCTCTTGAGTCAACACATCGCTCAGGGGGTTGACACTATTGTTCATCCAGTAGGAACAGTATCATTGAAAAATATATTTATAATTTGTTACAATATGAAAGTGCAATATATATATATATATATATATATATATATATATATTCTACAGCTCCACAAAAAATATTTTAAACATTTTTTATTTATTATCTTAATTCATAATAAATTCAAAATTTTGTACAATATTTTGTCAAACAACTTTTAACTTAAAAATAGCTTTAAAACTAAAAAAAAATAACCAAACAAATTTAACTTCTTTCTTAAAACCCTTAATTTTAATTTTATTTCAAAGTAATTTTTAGATTGTAAAAATATCATGTCAAACGATGCTTAAAAATAATTAAAGAAAATGTTAAACATGAATTTTAACTAAAGGATGAAACTATCTAGATTCTAGAGCCTTGTATTATGACAAATCCCTTTTTAAATATTATCCAAAATGTTTAAGGCCAAAGAAAGCACTTCACCAACCCCGCGTTGGATGGAAAGGAAAGGAGACAAGAGTGCTAAAGCAAAGCCACCAACTCCTTTGCTTTGAAATCAAGATTCCATATGTTTATTAAGTAGTATTATTAACCATTGGAATTATGACGCATCATCATTATGTATTATGTATGTACCACTTTATCATTTATCTATACCTCCAATAAATAAAAATTAAGTATGTGATATTTTTTTTCTTTATGGAAAAAGTATATGATAGTTATTTTTAAAAGAATAATGATTTTCGTATAACCCTTTTGAGATAACTTTGGGGACAACCTTATTTTCTCTTCTCATTGATAAAAAAAACAATAGAGAGAAAAAGGAAGAGAGAGAATAAGAATATAACGTGAGTATGAGAGAGAAAATTGTTAAAAAGTTGTACAAAAATAGTTGTACAAATATTATTTATCTTTTCTAAAAAGCAATTTAAAGTAGTGACCATGTGTGGTTTTTTGAGAAATTTTCACAGAATGAACAGTAAAACTAATTTAAAATGAAAATGAAAGCATACTCCCTATTTTTTGAGAAACAATGAAAGCAATGTCTCTGTCATTTTTTAAAAGGAAAACACTGTTTCCCACGAAGGCCGAATCCACGAAAACAAAGAATAAGAACAATCACCCCATGATTTCCACTAAAACCTAAATTGTATTATTTTAAAATTTTAAAAAAAAATTGTAACTGCTGGTTTGTTTCTTGTCGTAGTTTTCGTTGTTCTAATCTTTCGCGGTATTTAGCAAAGCTGTTTTTAAAATGTCAAATGCATTTTAAAAAAAAAAAAACTATAAAAGAAAATGGTAAGATAAATTTCTCTCTTAATTTTAGTTTTTAGACTACCACTATACTAGTACGAAGTTTTCACTGTTGTTTATCAGTGACTAATCATCTACTACTATCATAAGAAAACTAATTACTACCATTACTCCATAATTACCCTTCTTATTTCTCACTAAATCTCTTATTTCATGGGTATAATAGTCATTATCTTTCCTTAATAAGTTTTAACCATCTCTCCTAAAGAGAGTAATCTACTACTATTGTTTTCCAAGCAATTTTTAGTCAATCCATATACACCTTTTTTTTTCAAATCATTGGATAGACCTTACATCTTCTTTTTATTCTCTTTCGATAATCACCCATTGTTTATTCTGTACAATGCATTTTTATTTGATTTGATGGAGAAGGCTGAGGAAACTGAACCAATGCAAGTAGTTTTTTTTTTCCTTCGATACTTCATTTGTTTCAATAATAATGGAAGATCTAGATGAGGTAATTGAAAATTTTGCAAGTATTTAGAATTCTAGACAATTCAAATGATTCAATTAAATTGACTTTCATTTTAAATATTTTTTTTGATAGAG
Source organism: Medicago ruthenica (assembly GCA_018208015.1). Taxonomy (NCBI): domain Eukaryota; kingdom Viridiplantae; phylum Streptophyta; class Magnoliopsida; order Fabales; family Fabaceae; genus Medicago; species Medicago ruthenica. Next base: position 105,215,279 of record CM031373.1, on the reverse strand, counting down.
TAATAAAAAAATTCATTGTTAACATTTTTGGGCAACTTTTATAAATTTTAATTTTTTTTGGACAAATTGAAAATTGAAAAATAGGGGCCGACAATGAAATTTACATAAAAGGATTATCCAAACAATGAAATTTACCTAAAAGGATTTGAATTCCCTAAAACACATTGCATAACCTCAAAACATTTCTCCATCTAAACACACTATAAAACTTGAAACTATGCTCCAAATACGCAGATTCATGAATGAAGATTAGCATCCCATTTACTTCTTTTTATTTATCAGAAAAAATTCATAAAAATTATCAGCATCATCCCCATCCAAGCATACTCTAAAACTTTAAACTATGCTCAAAATACACAGATTCATGAATGAAGAGTAGAATCTCATTTACTTCTTTTTATTTAACAGAAAAAATTCATAGTAAAAATTATCACCATCGTAGAAGTATTATTTTTATTTAGCAACAAAAAAGTCTTCTTTTTGTTCACAACAAATTGTACAAAAAAAAATTACAAACAGACCAAATAATGTTTTAGAAGGGTTACCAAACATTACAAATAGATCCAAAATGATCTATGATTAACAAGATTTGATATGGTCTTCTGATTGTTTTTTTTTTTTTGAAAGAATGGTCTTCTGATTGTTGTTTGTGTATGGCAATAGAAAACAAGAAATTTCGTGGCAAAGATGACTCACCAAGAGAAAAGAAATAGATGAAGACGGCCTCACTATAGTAGAAAAATTCACTTCTAACAGTGGCTAATGTTTAAGTTATGTTTTAGACTTTTTTTTATGTGATAAAAAGATAGAAAAGAATGAGATGATGAATAATATGTAGTTTATTTGGTCAAGAATTGTTGGAAATAGGTTGAGGGTGGTCGGACATTAATCAGTTTTGGTTGTGGCGGAGAAAAATAAAGGAAAATATAAACGATTAGGGAGATAGAGGAATGTGTTTTCTCATATAAAATCTATAATGAGCGTGGTGTAAATATTTAACGTATTTTTATATATAAAGTATACAAATATTTAATATAAATACTACATTAATGTTTATATTTTGATAATAGTCATAAATTTTCAAAATTTTATCACATCGACATTTTCATTTTGGTAAATAAAAATTTGTTTCTATAGATATAAGCAAATAAAATCAGCAACGAATATCGTGCAAATATTTAACGGTGTTTTGCATTTAAAAAACAAAATATTTAATATAAACACTACATTAATGTTGATATTTTAAAAATAGTCCTCTATTAACAATATATAAAAATCGTACTTCAGCAAAATTTTATAATTGTCCTTTTTAAAAACCCATGATCTTAATTTTATGTGCCTAATGGTCATTTTGTAAAATAAAAAACCAATTTATTTCCTCTTTCTTCTCCTTATTATCCAATTCCCTAAAATATATCCACTAATAATAAGTATATAAAATTTGTTTATGAAGATATAAGCACATAAAATCTGCAACGGGTGAGGTGCAATCAATGAACGATGTTTTGCATATAAAATAAAAATTTATTTAATAAAAGCACTACACTAAATTTGATATTTTGAAAATAGTCGTGAGTTTTCAAAATTTTATCATATCGACTTTCTTATATAAGTAAATAAAATTTTCCCCTAAAAAAAATTGTTTTCGTATATATAAGTAAATAATTTAACAAATTTTTGTATACTCTTTCAAAAACAAATTTTATAATTTTTATTTAATATTTTTAAACATTCGACAATATTAACAATCTAATTATTTTTATATAATTATCGAAATGGTACGTGACTCGTGCGAAAGCACGGGTATTTTACTAGTTGTCAAAAAATCTATGTGACATATAAGATGAATTCTTTTATCTCAACCAAATTTTTTTCATATACATAAGCAGAAATCAAACTCTAACCAGATGCTTAAGGACTTAATATCTTATCACCTGAACCAATCCATAAGTAGTTTCTCTCATATATTTATTAACATTTAAAGTGAAAATAAAAATAAAAGTCCGAAAATGCATTTATATCTAAATAAGTACTCCATTGTTAACAATGAGTAAAAATTTGTTAAAGAAAAAGGGTGTTTTTTTTTTAAACAAAGAAAAATGATGTATTTAGTCATAAAATAGGAGCAAATACATCAGCTTTTTTGAGGGGAAGGAAGTTAAATAAGGGCATAATTGTAATTCAAATGGGATAACGTTGCCTATAATTGAAGGGCTGGTAAGACAAGGCAAAACAAAAAAAAAAAACTCCAAAGCAGTTTGGAAAGAGTGAATTGATCGAAAGTAATTAAGGAGCAGGTAACACATCCATGGCTGAGAAAAGCAAGATTTTGTTCATCGGAGGAACAGGTTACATCGGAAAACATATAGTAGAAGCAAGTGCAAAAGCTGGACATCCCACTTTTGCATTGGTCCGAGAATCCACCCTCGCTGATCCTGCCAAGGCTAATCTCCTCAATAATTTCAAGACTTTAGGCGTCAATTTGGTCCCTGTACGTAATATATTCCTCATTCCACTTTTTTTATTATTCTATGCTATTTCCATAAGTATATATGTATTAATGAATTTGATTTCAGATCATGTAACATGTTGTTTATACTATATGACATGAATATGTAACAGAGAGAGTGATCCTTTAGCTATAGAAATGTTAACTCGTATCGAGTTCGTACACCATTGGTTAATAATATTAAGTTTGAAATGGTAATTAATTGCAGGGGGATCTGTATGATCATGAGAACTTGGTGAAAGCAATCAAGCAGGTAGATGTGGTCATATCTACGGTAGGTCACGTTCAGATTGAGGATCAAGTGAAGATTATCGCTGCAATTAAGGAGGCTGGTAACGTTAAGGTTGCCATTTATTCTCTATAATTCTGGACACTATCTTTGAAAGTTTTAGTACTTTTTACCCTTTTTTCTGGTTTTGCTTCTTCTAATTTAGGTGAAGGGTAGGATACACAAGGGAATGTTTTTGGGTACCATACAAAAAGTTTTTTTTAGCCATTAGATTAAAAGGAACATTGATCCTTATTATAGTCTCTATAGTATATCTTTTTCACCTTTACATCACTATTATTCACCTTAACATCATCACCCTTTTTGAAATCTTCTTCAGTAATCTCTTCCAACGAAGCAGAATCAGAAATCTCACCTTCTTCAACATCCTCAACTTCTTTCCTCATTTCAATCAAATTCTTCGATTTTTCAAAATCCAAACACGATCCAAAAACCATGAATAATGAATCACACACAAAACAACAAATCACACAACAACAATACAAACAAAAAACCGTTAATCGGTTTCGGATCCAAAATTGAACAAAAAATTTAGGTTAATAATTAATAAATTAAGGTTACAAATTTTCAATTTCCGATTTGGATTCTTCAAGATCTATTCAGATTCGATAATGTTACAACAAAATCCGTTATTCGCGGTGGCGGATCGAGTTTCCGGTGATCGGAATTTTCAGATCCGATGAAGAATATTCGATGAGATTATGAATGATAAGGTTTTACTTTGGAATCTTTTGATGTCTGAATATGCAAAGATTGGTAATTTTAGAGAAAGTTTGGGTCTTTTTAAGAAAATGCAGAAGTTGGGAGTTGCAGGAGATTGTTATACAGTTACTTGTGTTTTGAAGTGTTTTGCTGTGTTGAGAAAAGTTCAGGAGTGTAAAAGGGTTACTCAAAATTAGTGGCGGCTGGAGGATGAGAAAGATATAGTATAGAGAGACTATAATAAGGATCAATGTTCCTTTTAATCTAATGGCTAAAAAAGCTTTTTGTATGGTACCCAAAAACATTCCCTTGTGTATCCTAACCTTCACCTCTAATCTAACGAATAAATGAGTGGAATAGAAATATGAGAGAGGAGCAGATCTCATTTAGTCACCATCCAAATGAAAAATATTTATGTGCATACAAATAAAAAAATTAAAAGATAAAACAATGTAATCACATCATTTTTTATTATTTAATTATTTTATTTTTTAGTTTTTTTCTTATATGTGTTTAAATATTTTTTAGGCTTAAATGCACTTTTGATTCCCCTATTTTAACTTAATCGAAATTTTAGTCCCTCTATTTTTAAAACCACCGTTTTAGTCCTATATTTTACATTTTTTTAGTTTTTTAGTTCCCCATCAATTTTGGTGACTTGTCACTCTCAATAATGATGTGGTAGTGACATAGCATGTGTAAGTTGGTTTATTCATTTTTCATGTCAATAATAGTAATAAATAACTATATACATAATACTTGTAAAAAAAAAACTATATACATAATAAAAACTAATTGATTAATATTAAAAAAAGAAATTGAATTAATTAAATTATAAAAAACAAGAAACTCATACCGGGGGAACCATGAACCCTAAATTCTAAAATCTCAACTTGGATTCATCCTCCTCCAGAATTGAAATAACAAAATGATCAATCTGAATGCCCAAATGAATCATATCCTTGAAACGGGGAAAAAACTAACTAATCTGAACTGTTCAAACTAGACCAAGCCACGACATCCTTTTGCCTTCCGGCTTGTATTCTGGCGTTTTCTGCCTTGCTTCCATCGACACTTCTTGTGTTGCTGTTAGTCAATAAATAAAGTTTGCTGTTTAACAAGAAATCCACGACATCTTAGAAATTAGGGAGGATGGATGAAGATTGGGGATGGGTTTGATTGGAAAAGAAGAGGGAGGATTGATGAAGATTGGGAATTTTAGAAATTAGATTGATGTATCCCCAATCTAATTCTCTTCCTTTTTATAATTTAATTCATTTTTTTAATAATTAATCAATTAGTTTTTATTATGTATACAATTAATTATTTCAATTAATGACGGAAAATAAACAAGTCAACAAATATATGTGATGTCATTGTCACGTCATTAATAAGAGTGATAAATCACTAAAATTGATGGGGACTAAAAAAACACAAAAAATGTAAAATAGAGGACCAAAATGGTGGTTTTAAAATAGAGGGACTAAAAACTTGATTAAGTTAAAATGGGAACCAAAAGTGAGAATAGTGACAATCATGGTGGGAGAGGGATCCGGCAATTTAGACTTTGACACATGGCCTTGCAAACATTTGTTTTAATTAATTAATAAATTAAACGAGATATATAGTTGTTAATTAGGAAGGAAAATGTTAACGAGTGTCCCGGGCACTCTTTAAGACCTTTAAATGGTTTGAAAATTTATGTAATCAATGCATTGGAAATTGAAATATTTGATTTTTTATAAAATAATTTTTCTTTTTAATGCTTAAAGAGTGCCCCGACCCAATTATGAAATACTAGTTAGTACCCGGTGATTGTCAATAAATAGTTAGTACTACTACTAAGCACCAACTAATATTCTAATTATATTTTCAATAAAGGTAAACAATTTTTTTTAGAAGAAAGGTAAACAAATGTTAATAATTAATGGTTAAATTAATATATATTTTTTATATACTCAATCTTCTTTAATTTTGTGCTCAAACTAATTGGGTTGCCCAACTCTGAAAAACTCTCAAATTAAACTCTTGTTCATATGAATTTTAACATTGGAATAGTACATGTTGTCTGCAGAGATTTTTTCCTTCGGAATTTGGGAATGACGTTGATCGTGTCCATGCGGTAAATCCAGCAAAATCTGCATTTGAAGCGAAAGCCAAAATTCGACGTGCTATTGAAGCGGAAGGCATACCCTATACATATGTGTCTAGCAACTACTTTGCTGGCTATTTTCTCCCCACATTAGCTCAGCCAGGACAATTCGCCCCACCTCCTCCAAAAGACAAAGTCGTCATATATGGCGATGGTAATCCCAAAGGTAACACATTACCCACAATATTGACCTTAATTTACCAATGTTCTCTCTAGCTAGCTAATTAAGAATCATCGACATATACACTAGCACGTCGACAATGGTAATGATTTAAGCAAGTGAGTTAATTGAACATAATCACATGTCTCAATGTTCGAAACCATACATGTCTTCAGTTAATACTTATGTGGTGCATTTTGAACTTCAAATGAAACAATTCAAAATAAGTAGTCTAGTAGAAGCAGTATTACTATTATTCATTGTATTTATGTTGTAATTTAATTTGCATATTTCTTTAATATGTACAGCGGTGTTCAACAAGGAAGATGACATTGGAACATTCACCATTAGAGCTGTGGATGATCCAAGAACATTGAATAAGATTCTCTACATAAAGCCCCCAAAGAACATTTACTCATTCAACGAGCTTGTAGCCTTGTGGGAGAAGAAGATTGGGAAGACCCTCGAAAAAACTTTTCTTCCAGAGGATAAACTTCTCAAGGATATTGAAGGTTTGTATTATCACTCTTAGTGTGTGTTCTTAATTTGTGAAATTAATTGATTCAAAACAATGATATTCCCTTTTATTGCAGAGGCTCCTCTTCCGATCAACGTGGTATTATCGATCAACCACTCAGTGTTTGTGAAAGGTGACCACACAAACTTTGTGATTGAACCTTCTTTTGGGGTTGAGGCTTATGAGCTGTACCCAGATGTCAAGTACACAACTGTGGAGGAATACCTTGATCAGTTCGTTTGAAGAATTAAGAAAATCTATATATCAATAACAATGAGTTGTTTGTTGCTTTGGAGTTTGACGCGGAAGTGTTCTGCCTCTCCTACTTGTTGCTTCTTATTTCATTTGCTATGTAAACTTGTTAATGCTTAGTACCCAAATAATATTCAAAAAAAGGTTGTGTATTTTGTCAAAATGTTGCCTTCTTGGTGTCATGTGAGTTTGTCACGTTGTAGAATATGTTACTTTTGAAAGAAAAAAAATAAGGTTTAAATATGCAAAATGGTCCCCGTCATTATGACTTGTTTGGTTTTTGATCTTTGCAATTTTTTTTAAAAGAAAAACCCTTAAAATTTATTCTCTCTTTTAAAAAAGTTTTTGGCCCCACAAAAAAGGTAAAGTGACATGATTTTGGTCACATGACAGTTGCTGACGTTGCAACTATTGCCACATGGTGCTGACGTAGCATGTCACATAATAAAAACATTAAAAAACAATTAAAAAAATCTGAAAATTATTTTCAAAATTAAAAATAAAAAATCTGAAAAATATATTTAAAAATTAAAAAAGCTGAAAATAAATTTCCAAAAAAATTCTGATTATTTAATTTTCAAAAATTAAAATTATATAATTTGAAAATTTTGGAAAAAAATCTGAATTTAAATTTAAAAATCATAAAAAATACAAAAAAAACAATTTAAAAATCCTTAAAATTATTTTTTGACATTAAAAATCTGAAAATAAATTTCAAAATCATAAAACGAATTTTGAAAAAAATTTTGATTAAAGAATTTTCAAAAATTTAAATAAATTTTTTTGAAAAATATATAATCTGAAATTTTGAAAAAAAATCTGAATTTTTTTTTTTACAAAAAAAAATTCTGAAAATTATATATTCAAAACTTTTCGAAAATTATAGATTTCATATTTAAATTTTCAAAAATTTATATTCAGATTTTAAAAAATTATATAATTTTTTTATTTTTTTTCATATTTCAAAAATTTACTTTTTTTTCCAAACTATATAATCGAAAAAAAAATTGGAATTTTTTTATGATTTTTTTATTTTTTAAATTTATTTTCATATTTTTTTATTTTGAAAAACAATTTTCAGAATTTTATAAATGTTTTTTAAAATTTAATATTATGTGACGTCGAGTGGCAAAAGTTGCACAGTCAGCAACTGCTACATGGACGAAACTATGCCATCTCACCTCAAAAGTGGGCTCAGAGACTTTTAAAAGACAGAGAAATTTGCAAGGGCCTTTTTAAAAAAATAAAATTTACAAGGACCAAAAGTCAAACGAGCCTTAAGTACCGTTTGACCCGGCTTTTTTCTACTTCACTACAATTTTAAGGAGAAGGTAGGTCAAACACAATTTCTATTAAGTACTTGCTAAAAAAAGTACTTTTTTAAGAATGCATAAAATTGAATGGAATGCATAAATTTTAGAATGCATAAAATTGAATGAAATTACTTAACACTGGCGAACTTGAATTCTTCTCCCTTCATATACCCTCTTCGATTCACGCTGGCACCATTTCTTTTATTTTTTTAATATTATATTTCTTCCATTTAATTTTATTCATGTTGGGCATCTTTACTCCATTTACGTCTAATATATATATATATATATATATATATAGAGAGAGAGAGAGAGAGAGTATTTGGTTATAAGAATGTTATATTGTTGGTGTCATTCAAAAAGATAAGAATTTATATTATATTATATTTTTTACATTGTAGGTATCATTGAAAAAATATTTATAGTTTGTTACAATATGAAAGTGAAAAAAAAACACACACACACACACACAAATATATATATATATATATATATATATATAATGGCTTGATAAATCCATAGTTGATACTCTACAAATTCCTACTCAATTCCTCCTTCTCTGGACATGAAAGTTGCTGGTTATATTATAGAGGGCATATGGAATCTTCCAGACATCGTTATTGTGAAAGTCCCTGCATTGGGTCAAGCAATTCTAAACACGTCCATCGCCATGGAGCAGCCCCCAGACAGACTGAACTGGACTCCATCCACAAATGGAGAGCTCTCCATTAAGTTGGCTTTTGAGTACATCAATGAATCAGGGGTGCATCTGTCATGGTGCAGTTTGATTTGGCATAAGTTTGTGCCTCCTACTAGATCTTTCATTCTTTGGAGAATTGCTCACAATAGGATACCTACTGATGAAAATCTTAGAAAGAGAGGTTGTTGTATAGTTTCTATCTATTGCTTTTGTGATGAGGGCATAATTGTCCATGACACAAGTGCTTCAATTCAAGGGCTAGGAGGACCAATGACAAGGGTAAGGACCAAGAAAGTTAAGGATGCCCTAACTCAATTGGTGGCAAAAGTCTTGGAGTTCAAACCTACACTAGGAAGCATGGAGGGTAAAATGGTCATGTGCATCAAACCATTGGAGGAGGGGTGGGGCACATCTCTTGCTGCCCATTTTATTTAGTTATTTTTGTTATGTTGTAATAAAAAGTGAAAGGGTACATTATTTGGCCCAAAGACGCTTAGTTAAGTTTTCCCTAATTTTATGGCCATCTTAAAGCTTCCAAGCTTGGAATGGTAAAGTTGTGTGTTTAATTATTGCAAATAAAGGTGCTGAAGCAAGGAGGAAACAAATGAGTAAATGGTGCAATTAAGATGAGAGAAGGCGCAAGACAAGAAAAAGGAAAGAATAATCAGCATTCAAAGAGCTCATAATGAGGCAATCAAGGAATGATTTTCAGCATTCTAACCTCCTTCTTGCCTATGTGCCGCCCCCATCAAGCTCCTCATCAATGGAGTTTCAATTTGTAACTCTCAGCATTCATATGTCCGAATTTTCATTACTATGATTAAGTAGGTTTTAGTTTTTGTAACATCTAGCATTCAAGGGTCAAAATTCCATTACTATGATTGAATTAGGTCTCTTAAAGCTTTGTAATCAGAAAAGTCCATTGCTGCCTATATATGGTGCAAATGAAGAATGAAACAGCAGTTAAATTTTGTTAAAAAAAAGTGAGTAATTGCTCTTTAGGTTCTGGATTGGACCTTGTATTGTGGTGATCTTCTTTTCCACAGACTTATCATTTTCTAGGATTGGAAAGTGTGGCGTCCTTAAACCCTCCATTCCATTTCTTGTTTGAAACCACAAATCAGTTTATACACCAATTCACAACCAAACTCTATTTCAACTCAAATAATTGTCAAAATTAATCCCAATACATAATTTTCGTTTCCTTTTTGCACATCATTTCAATAACAATATTTTATATCCATGTCTTGTGTTTTACGTCCATAATTAGTCTTTCAGCAAACAATTTTTATCAATTCATAATTAAAAGTCAAATATGAGCAATTTTCACAAAATAATGTTCATCATTTTGCAAGGCTTGTGAAGAAACCACTGATCATATTTTCTTCAGCTGTCCTGTGACTGGGAAAACGTTGACTGCTGCATTTCTTCAGACTTCAGAAGCTTCTCATCAGAAGTTGTTCTTCAGAAGCTGGCATCAGACACTGTTCATCAGAAGCACTTCTTCAGACGCATCCTTCAGACGCTGACTTTCGTTGACCTTTAGACGCACTGTTCAGACGCTGACTTTCGTTGACCTTCAGACGCTGGTCTTCAGACGCACTGTTCATCAGACGCACTGTTCATCAGACGCACCCTTAAGAAGCTGGTCTTCAGACGCACATCAGAAGCTGGTCTTCGTACTGATCAGAAGCTGGTCTTCGAAACTGTCTTCAGAAGCTGATCAGAAGCAGCACTTCAGAAGCTATTTGCAACATAAGCTTCAATAAATTCCTTTGCTCTTAACTTGATCTTTGAACCATTGTTAGATACCAATCTTTAAGCATATGGTTCTGCACACTAGAATCAAGCATTAGCATATCCAATTTTCTTCTTAGCACTTTGTTATCATCAAAACTCAAAGAGAGACTTGTTCATACATTTTGTTCCAACATGCACATGAAGTTGTGATCTCTGCCATTTTACACATTGTTTGGTGCATTTGGGTGGAAAGAAATAATAGATGGTTCCAGGATAAAGTTACTGCAATTCCTAGCCTTATTCGTCATGTTGTTGCTGAAGTTAGAACGAGCTACAACCTTGCATCTGGCCCTAGTAATTCCTCCATCACTGATTTCAAGATCATGCAGCTATTTAATTTATAGGTTAGAGCTACCAAGCCCATTGCTACCTATGATATATGTTGGCATCCCCCTTTAAACTGCAATGTTAAAGCCAATGTGGATGGCTCAGCTGTTGGAAACCCTTCTAGTGCCTCTATTGGAGTCGTATTCAGGGACAATGAGGCTAAGTTCTTGGGAGGATTTGTGCATAACATAGGTCATGCTATGGCTCTCATGGCCGAGTTATGTGCTGCTATATGTGCCATAGATAAAGCAATCGAAAAGAATTGGCAACAGGTGTGGATTGAGACTGATTCTTTTTTGGTCACAAAAGCTTTCAAAGATAGCATGCTTGTTCCTTGGTGTTTGCGGAACAGATGGGAAAATTGTTTGCTAGCTGCTAGTAATCTCTCTTTATCTTGTACTCATATTTATAGGGAAGGAAATCAATTAGCAAACGCCTTAGCCTCAAATGGTCAAGGTATAGCCCCTCAGTACTGCTCAATGGTGGGACAATCCACCTGGTTTTATTTTATCTCTCTTAGTTAGGGATAGTAGTGGTTTGCCTTATCAAAAGATCTCTCGCATGTAACCTCTTTGTTTGTGGTTCAGGCTGTGGCCTGTCTTTTAATAAATTTTTTGCCTTATCAAATATATATATATATATATTCTTCAGCTCCACAAAAAATATTTTAAACATTTTTTCCCTTCAAAAAATATTTTAAACATTTCATTTATTTATTATGTTAATTCATAATAAATTCAAAGTTTTATACAATATTTTGCCAAACAACTTTTAACTTAAAAATAATTTTAAAACTAAAAAAAATAAAGTAACCAAACAACTTTAATTTTTTTAAAGCCCTTAATTTTAACTTTATTTTAAAGTAGTTTTTAGACTATAAAAAGACAGATCAAATGATGTCTTATTTGCATAAACCAAATACATATTTAAGTCAAAAAATAATGAATGCGTGCGATGTTCTTTGATCTTTCTCTGCTTTGACGCCGTGCTTAGTCAAACTATGAGCAGGGGAAAAATTGAACAAATGGAATTTAGGGGCTGATTAGATCATAGAAATGATATATGTACACACGTCACACGTACATGATCCATTAAATTTAATTAGCTGGGACAATAACATGTACTATAATATTTATATAAAAAAATGTATCAATGCATGCGGGAAAATATGATAACATTACTGTTATTAAAAATTATATACATAGGAGTAAATGTAATTTTTCCCTTTCCAATTGTAAAAAATTCACATGGAAAACCTTCTAAATTTCTAATCACAATCCCGTGAAAATGGTAGTTTATTTATTATAATAAAATGCTATTATAGTAATTTCAAGTGTACAAAATACAAATTCTAATAATTCTCTTAAAAAAATCTTTCTAATAATTGAAAGAAAGAGAAAAAAGAAAACTTGCATCTACAATGGGAATAGTGAAATAGGTTAATGACAGATGACATCCATCTATCGGGAAAAAATTCTCTCCGATCTCTCCAATTTTTTCTGCTAGTTTTAATCACAGTCATTAATAAGCTATTTCTATCTTCTTTTTAACCTTTAAATACTCTCACTTTATGAATTTTTGATGGACAACATTTTACTGCATTCAAACTCCCCCATCTATCACTACACGTCTATCTATGGGCCAAGACTAGCGTGGGCAAGTGAGTTAGGTCGCTCACGGTGCGCGAGTTCCTTTAATGGTTGGATTATGCAGTTCATGGATGTTATGGTGTACTACACACACGTGGGCACTCTCTCATTCTGATCATTCTCTTTCCTCTCTCACTGCACCTCCTTTGTCTATCATCTCTGTCATCTGAAAAACACCATCAAAGAGATTCAGATTCTGGGTTATTCATAAACTATTATTTTTCATTACACTCTCAAAAACACCATCGGATTCATATTCAAAGAATGAAGATTAAGCTTCAATGGAAGATGCATACTACACTTGATTTTTTCCACCCATTCTCTTAAATCTATGACTGCATGCCATTAACAAAGATTAAAAGTAGGATTCATTTTCTAAATCTCTCCCCCTTTCACCATGGCGTTCCATAAATTTTTGTTTTGACATCACACTCTTTCAAGTTTTTTCTCTATGCTTTTTTTCGTTGAACCTCTTGTTGTTTTTATTTTTTATTTTGCAGGTTAAAATGAAAATTTTTAACTATTTTGTTCAGAAGTGTGGTTCAAAATTTTTGTATTTCTCAGATTCCAACTGCTCTCTTCTTCAATTTTTTTGTCCTAATTTTCATTGCTCACCCAAGAAAATGAGAACAGAATGAAGCTTCAAAATAATTAAAAAAAGAAAGGAAAGAAATCAATTCATTCAATGAGAAGTTCGGCCAAGATAAAATGAATAACAAAATGAAAATCAATTCACTCAATGAACGGTTTCTATGGAAGAACAACTATTACTGCTTTGTCTCTTTAAATCTTGTGTGTGGATGAAATTTGGAACGACCCACAAGGAAAAAAAAAGAAATTTGATGGAAAAACAAATATGGGTGTGGATGGAAAGAAAGACCGTAGCATGTGGGGGTGAAGTTGTGATGTGAGGGTGGAGATATGGAAGGAGAGAGAACCAAAAGGAAGAGGTAAGTTGAACATAATTAAAATTGTACAATGTAGAAAGTCCATGATGGTCTATAGCAATCTAATGGATCGGATTACTCGCGCACCGTGAGCGACCTAACTCACTTGCCCACGCTAGCCTTTGCCCTATCTATGTAGTATTTTTGTTTTTTCTTGTTGGATAAAAAGACAGGTGTATGGATGTGAAATGAGTGTATACAAATTAATTAGTGTATAGTTATCATGACTCCAATAAATAATGAGTTAAATATGTTTTTGGTCTTTATAAATTTTTGGTCAAATACCATTTTTGGTCCTTTAAGTTTGACAAGAATACCGGATTAGTCCTTTAAGTTTTTTAAGTTTCAAATAGGTCCTTTAAGTTGTTAATTTAATGCACCTATTTGAAATTTTTTAAGTTTTTAAGTTTCAAATAGGTCCTTAAAAGGGTAACAGTGTAATAAATTAACAACTTAAAGGACCTATTTGAAACTTAAGAACTTAAAGGACTAATCCAGTATTTTTGTCAAACTTAAAGGACCAAAAGAGGTATTTGGCCTAAATTTTTTTAAATTTCAAGTTTTAGTCTTTATAAAAAATTTCATCAATTTTTGGTTCCTAAATTTTTTTTCCGTCACAACTTTTAGTCTTTGCATTTAAGTAAAATCATGTGTATTCTTCGAATTTTTTTATTATTTTTGTATGGTCATGTTTAATACGTTATAGAAATATGTCTTGCAAAAGTTTAATTTTTTTAACAAGTGATGAATTAAATATGAATTTTAAAGTTTTTAACGCTTAAAAATTCATATTTAATTCATATCTTGTTGAAAATTTAAATTTTTTGTAGAAGAGATTGTTAAAATATTATAAACATCTCTATAAAAATTCATTCAAAAATGTGAAGTATACACATGATTTGATTTAAAAAGAGGGATCATAAGTGTCGGTAGAAAATTTTTGAGAGACCAAAATTGATGAAATTTATTATAGGGACTAAAACTTCAAATCTGAAATTTTATAGGGACCAAAAACATATTTAACCCATTAATAAACAACAATGATATTTGAACACTTTAATTTTTCATACATTTTTTTAACGTCTTATTTTATTTCACTTTTTTTTTCTTTCATACCACCTACATATTACATTGAGGTGTGTTATTTGAACAGCCATTTGTGTGACAACTTTTTGAAATAACCATAAATTTACAAAGAAATGTAGATATTGACACAGAAATCAAAGCAATAGAGAGAGAAAGTAAAAACATAATGTGAGTACGAGAGAAAAAGTTGTTATAAAATAATTGTACAAATATCATTTCTCTGTTACATTTACCTCATTACTCAAATTTTTCTTTTGTTTTTAGGTGTGCACGTATTCTTAACATTTTTCATAAATAAAATACCTGAGCGAGAAGTGTGCAATGGTCTTCTCTCAAAAAAAGCGTGCAGTAGTCATGGGCGGATCTAATTTGTGGCCATGTGTGGCTAAAGCCACACATTCATTCTCTAAAGTTTTTTTTTAAAAAAAAACACCCAAATATATCAAAATATTTATCTCTATCGCACGAAACAAATAATTGCAACACATTTGTTATGATTTATAAGTTTTTGAAGTTGTGAACATTCAACTATGTAACAAAATAAGTAATTAGTGGCTAAATGACCGTCTTGTAACTTATATAGAAAGAAATGTTCTTATAAAAATTAGCAATGTTGTTATTTTAGTTTGTTTTTAACAAATAGATATGAGACAATTTTCATTGTAATGATATTGCATCAAACAATGCTATTTCTTATTTTTTAATATATTCTGCATTATTTTTTCTTTAAAATTTTAGTCACACATATATCAAATATCTAGATCCGTCCTTTACGGTGGTCTAGCGAGATGGAGGAGAAGAGCAGGATACTGATAATCGGAGGGACTGGCTACATCGGTAAACATGTAGTGGAAGCAAGCGTAAAGGATGGACATCCCACTTTTGCTTTGGTTAGGGAATCAACAATGTCTGACCCCAACAAGGCTAAGCTCCTCCGCAATTTCACGACTATGGGTGTTAATCTGGTCCATGTAAGATTTCAAACACCCCCTCTTAATTTACCTTATATTATATCATGAACATCCAGGCATATTACTATATTAGAGTTTGAAATGAGAATGGCAGGGGGATCTCTACGATAATGAGAGCTTGGTGAAAGCAATGAAGCAGGTAGACGTGGTCATATCTGCACTCAGTCACACACATGCTGCAGATCAGGTGAAAATCATTGCTGCCATTAAAGAGGCTGGGAATGTTAAGGTTATCCTTATCCTCTTGTTCTTTTGTCTTCGCCTAATTTTGCATATTTTTTTTTTATTTTTTACTCTATATTCTTAATTTACATACTTTAAATATCTCCTCTCTCAAAAAAAAAAAAGAAAAAAACTTTGAATATTTATTTTGGCTTGTTCTAGGGCGTGCTTTTCCAAAGACATTGTTTAAAGAATCTAAAAAATAATTTTTGATTTGAAAATATAATTCAAACATTGGTTATAGTAAAAAATACATCATTTTAATACAAAAGTTATGTCTTTTGATTTTTCTAGTGACATGACACAAATTGCTACTCTGTCAATAGGGATTTGTCAATGCGGATCCCCACAAATATTGCCCCTTTGGGGCTCCAACGTCAAGAAATTTCAGCATGTGGGGATGCAGAGGAATGTTCCCTGTGAGCACTTCGGGGACGGGGATCGAGGAACTACCCTCTAAGTATTGTTTTAATTTTATATCTTTGTTTTTGGTCTTTTCTTATGGTTTTTGATCTTTTAAGAATGGGTAATCTTTGAGCCCTAAAAGCTCTCGCGTCTTGCTTCATCTCCTTCAACGCTCTCAACATCTTATCTTTATTGTGAGGTGGTGGGGTTTGATGAAAATAATCCCCCTGTGATGGAGATCAGAGAACAGATTGAGGCGTGGGGCGAGGAACGAAGATGTATCCCCCGCTTCCATCCCACCCCATTAACATCCCTAAGCTCAGCTCAGCATCAGAAGACATTTTTTATATAATATTTTGTTTTCTTAAAGAATTTTTCTATATGAAAGTTCTCTACACATCCCTAAGTTCAGCGCAACATCAGATCTTATATGATTTCATCCCTAAGCTCAGCTCAACATCGATCTTATATGATTTCATGTTCCTTTTAAATAATTGAACCAAATTGCATATATAAATTATAATTATATTTTTTATTAGTTCAAGGTATTGAATCAATAAATTACTAGCATCAAGACAGACAAGTTAAATTTAGGGACTAACAAAGAAGAGTTAACAAAGATATATTTTTAACAATCGAATCATAATTAATAAATTTGAGGTTAATTTAGGTGTATTGGAAATAGACGACACAAAATATATATTATGTATCTCATATATTAGTAGTAGCAGAAAGATGAGTACTACATGCCTGTTTATATGCATTTTTCTTTGTATTTCTTGTATTTACATATTACGTTGTTTTTAAATTTAAATTTGAAAAAAATATTTGATTGTTATGGGAAATTTGAAGGAAAAAAATAATCGAATAAAAGATAGTTTGTTTTCAAATTTTCTATAATTTTGGCATAAATTTCAATTTAAATTTGAAAAAGAATTAGATTGTTAAGGATAATTTTGTCTAGGAAAAAGTTTGACCGAAAAGTAGTTAACTAGTAGTTAACTTTTTCTTAAGAGGTGGTAGTTAACTATAGAGTTGCATTTTTTTTGTCTAGTAGTCTAGTGACTGGAGCTCACACTTTTAAATGTGGAGAAATGGGGTGTCCGGGGTTCGGCCCCTGCATAAATTATGCAGTATCCCTACCAATTGAGCTAAGCTCACGGGGACCTATAGAGTTGCATTTATATTATAGTAAATATAGATAACATAGATAGTATTGAAGTGTAGACTATAGATTTGATAACGGACCGTTGCTATTTAAATTTTGGAATGAACAAAGAAGAGTTAACAAAGACTTATTTTTAACAATCCAAGAACGCTTAGATGAGATGACACAAGTTTTTTCTAATCTAATTAAGGTCGTGATTTTGAATCTAACACACACAAAAAAAAAAGACCCATTTTTAACAACTGAATCATAATTAATAAATGAGGATAGTTCAGGTATATTGAAAATAGGCTAAAAAAATATTACGTGTCTTTTTTATTAATAGTATAGATTATTAGGTGTATAAATAAATTCATTGATTTTTAATAATATACGTTTGCTTATTATACTACTTTCTTCACAAAATTGATCCAAATTACACCACTAACCGTGGTTATGGTACATTTGCTGCACACATGAAGGAGTGTTTTTGTTTTTTTGGTAATAAACATGAAGGAGTATTTTAGTCCAACAAAAATAATTTTAGGATCTCTTTAAATATTGAATAGAGGTGTATGTAACATCTCGCTAATGTGATGTGCCATGTCTCTAGAGATTTTTCCCTTCAGGATTTGGGAACGACGTGGATTGTGTCCATGCCGTTGAGCCAGCAAAATCTGTATTTGCGGTGAAAGCACAAATTCGACGTATGATTGAAGCTGAAGGCATACCCTATACATATGTACTACTCCGTCCCAAAATATAAGCAAAAATGAGTCAACATAAGTTGATGTATTTGGTACAAATTTTGAATCAAATACATTAACTTTTGTTGACCAATTTTTGCTTATATTTTGGGAGGGAGGGAGTATCTACCAACTCCTTTGGTGGCTATTTTGTACCAACATTTGTCCAACCTGGAGCTACAGGTCCACCAAGAGACAAAGTCATTATCTTGGGTGATGGCAATAAAAAAGGTAACATTAACCACTACTTTTACGCTTGGTGGTTTAGTTCATGTATTTTGGTCTAGTAGCTGCATAATCCAATATGTGCATGCCTCACTGTATTTTAATTTGCATTTTTGTGTTAAATATGTGCAGCTGTCTTCAACAAGGAAGAAGACATTGGAACCTACACTATTAAAGCTGTGGATGACCCAAGGACATTGAACAAAATTCTTTACCTCAGACCTCCTAAGAACATTTATTCATTCAACGATGTTATCGTCTTGTGGGAGAAGAAGATTGGGAAGACCCTTGAAAAAATTTATGTACTAGAGGATAAACTTCTCAGGGATATTGAAGGTTGGTGTATATAATTATCTTACACAAATATTGAATCTTATTACAATTTGAAGAGAATTTTATAAAAAGGGAGAATAAAATTTATGAATAGTATATATATTTAAATATGGAAGTGTTAATAAGCGATTTGTTACTTGTTATTGCAGAGACACCTTTTCCAAACAATATAGGCTTAGCAATCTGTCACTCAGTGTTTGTGAAAGGCGACCACACCAACTTTGAGATTGAACCTGTTGGAATATTTTATTATTTAATTATATTCCTATATTATTATGTGGGCAAATATCGTAATAATAATTATATTAGCTATTTATCAATTTAGAGCCTTAATTGATTAGTGATCAAATTAAGTAATCAGGCTAATTAGATTTCTAATTGGATAATTAATTAAATAATTAATTAATTGATATGGACTCAATATGGGTGGATGTCTGGATGACCCATTAACGGAATAATGGGAAACTCTAATGGCCATCCAATATAAAAGAGGCTATGGTCCCCAATACACCGTACGCAGCAAACTCTCTCTTCTCCCCATCTGAAGAGAACTTGAGGCATAAAGGTACCGGTTGAGGAAGAACCAAATCAGCCGCCGCTAACCCTTTTTTATGTTTTTATATCAGATCACCTCCTCTCTGTTTCTGACCGCTGTTGTTGGGAGGTTGCCATGAAAGCTTCTTTCAGGTATTCCTAATACCTAATTCTTAATATCCTTGGTAAATCAAACATGTTGTAGATCCGATCATAATCATGTTCAATGTTTTGATTGCTTCCGCTATTGATTTATAATGATTGAACATGTTTTATGAATTCTGTTTTATTAAGACCTAAATTTCCAACAAGTGGTAACAGAGCAGGTCTCCATGTTTGATTTATTGGGATTTATGTGTGGGTTTTGCTTTTAGATGGATTTTACGTTTCCTGAATCATCAATTAGTTGTTTTGTTAACGATAAAAGTTTGTTATTGAATAATCTTTTATTTTTCGATCAAAAAAATTCGTATAGTTCCTCTTAGGAATGACCCCTTATATCAGTGAATTTGTGTTGCACATTGATAAATTTGTTTTTTTTATATTGTGAAAATACAACTACCGTGCAATTAATTTATTTGATTATCACCATTGATATGTATTTGGGGCACTAGTTTTCATGCAAACGATTTCATGGTAACAAGATTTCGTTTTTTTTATTGTCCAGCCCTCTTTTGTTTTGTTGAATATATACATATATGATGATGGGTTATGGTAAATCGTAAATGGATTGATCAATTCAGCATATGATATTTTTTTTTATGGTTGAGTTCAATCGATTCAAGAAGTTGTTTGTTGCTAGCTGATTCTTAGGATTTGTTTTTTATGGTTCACATACTCATGCTTGATCAGATTTATTTGTTTCTAATGACCATAGTTTTCTTGTGGCCATAATGAATGAGGATTATCATTGTGTTTATGTTTTAGATCCTGACACTATTTTTTTGTGTGTGGATTATATATGTGCTATATCCAATTTTTAGTCCAGTAAAAGAGTCGATCCTTTATATTTACACTTGCTTGCTCAAGGATTTCATAAAGAAAATCGTTTCAAATTTCGGATCATGTGTGAACTTTTGAAAAATAAAGATTTGGATTTTATTTTGATTTTGGTGATTTGATTTTATATTAAATCATTTGGTAAAAAATAATTTTCAAATATTGTTATCATACCTTGCAGCTTAATTTCTAATTGAAATTAGTTTTGATTCACAAAGATTTTGTACATAAAGTTTATTTTGAGAAAAATAAGGCAAATATAAATTTGTTATATATATATATATATATATATATATATATATACTTGTGGAATATTTGTTGCCTTTTACTCTCAAAATATTGTTGTCCTAATTTTATAATGCAGAAAATAAGGTTTTGATTCTTTAAATTTTGGGAAATAATAATTCTAGTTTTGTTTGTTTGTTTATAGACATATAAAGTTTGTTTCCTTTATTTATGAAACATTTATGCTAGAGTTATGTTTTATTTTATTTAAAGAATCATTCAGTTTATATATGTGAATCAATTGTAGCATGAATATTTTTGGCATATAAGATTCAATTTTCTTGAGGTTTAAAATTGAATATTTGGTTTATAGCATGATTGTGATGTTTGATTTTATTGTTATTAAGATTCTACAATAACATCATTTTTCTTTTCCTCCAATTATGCATTTTTGACATATTTTATGCTATTTATGTTTTCGCTTTTATGTGATACCTGTAAATGTATTGTCATCAACACATTGGTGTGATTTTGACTTGCATCTTCTTTCAAATTCTTGTGAACTTGTCTTCACACTTAAGGGTTGCTGAGTGGCCTTATGGTTACTTAGCGACATGATGGACTAATTCGGCCTACATTATGTTAGTAGTGCCTTGTAAATTTAAAGACCATTCCCATTTAAAAACATTTAATTTATTGTGAAATGTCTAGTAATTGCAGTTGTTTTGGTTGAAGCAACATGTTGCCAAAGTAACCTCTGTTGCGTAGATTTAATTCAACTGAACTTACAAAAGACGTAGTATGCAATTATTCATGCGAGCTGTCGTCAGCCCCAAGGAAGGCACAACTTGGCCGGATAATTACATGCATGTGATAGTAAATGTGTGGTGATTATAAAGTAATTTTCCATGTAAATAATAGGATACCCTAAGGTGACTATTATTTGACAGGACTTATCACCCCATTTAATATATATTAAAATTATCTAGTAATTGCGGTTGAGTCGGTTGAAACAATAATGTTGCCCAAGTAACCTCTGTTGCGTAGATTCGACTCAACTGAAGTTACAAAAGATGTAGTGTGTAATTATTTATGCGAGTTGTCGTCGACCCCAAAGAAGGCACAACTTGGCCGGATAGTTACATACCTGTGGTGGTAAATATGTGGTGGTTATAAAGTATTTTTTCCATGTGGATAATAGGATGCCCGAAGGTGACTATTATTTGACGGGACTTATCACCAATGTTTGATCATTGCGTTGAGAGTATCGCTTGTAGTTAATTTTTACAATCCGAAGATTGTGAATTAATGGTGCACTTGGTATCTTGTTAAGGTCTTTTATTTACAAATAAAGATGCACGTTTCTATAATATTTTATTGACATGTGTGATAATGTTGTGTGAGTGTAAACTTATTTATACATTTAAGAGTTTACATCCACACGAATATAATGGTAAACATATGACAATTATAAGAATTTATTCTTTGTCAAAGTAAATTGTCATTGTTTGATCATTGCTGTAAAATACCACTAGCAATTGATATTATTGTTTAAAGACTTGATATTAATGTTGCACTAGGTATTTTTGTGAGTGATTTTGCTTCTCTTGTTCTCTTTAAGCTAATACAGTTCATGTATCTGATAATTTGAGTTAAATTTTTAACTCTTAAAAGTTTAACTTTTAGGAATTAAAGAATAATATTAACATTGTTCTTGGATCTAGACCTTGTATAAGGGTGGTGAAACTCGCATTCTCTTGCATATTCAGTATCTAATGTGAGAATCAAGTTTGACAAGTGAGTATACACCAAATCTTATAGGTCTTATGTGATCATAAAGTTAAAAGATCAGAAATCTTATCAGTGTTATTTAAGTTGACAATTTTTGTCATATTTTCTTTGCTGAAACTAAGGTGCTTTTAAAGCAATATAGAGAAAGACAATCTCTCATTGGAGAGTGATATTTCATTAAGATTATTAGGCAAAGAAAATATTGAGCACATTATGTAAATATTTAATCTTGCTGAGACATTATAATTTCGACTATCAGAAGACTTGTTCGAAAATTCAGTAATTTCGACTATCGGATGACTTGTTCGAAAATTTAGCATTTAGTATTCTCTTTGCACAATTAAGTTTATAACTGTTAAAGTTAGAAATGATCCTTTAAAGGATCAATTCATAAAGTGTGCAAATAAAGAAAAGCTGAAGCAAGAGAAAATAAAATAGTGTTCATTCGGAAAATACCTCAAAAATATAAGGGCAAATAAAGAAAGGTAATCTTGAGTGACTTATGTTCAATGATGTTGAAAGATATATCAATTTAGAATGGACAAAGTCGATAAAGATTGTTTATTCATTTTTAAACTAATTTTAGATTGTCGTTACTAGCTTATTTTTGTATTTAAAAGACAATTTGGTGAATCATTATTTGAATTAATTTTTTGTTTTAATTTCTCTTTGACTAAATCAAGATATTTTGAGTTTTATTTTCAAATGATGATTCAATGTGTCTTTTAAGTTTAGTTATTAGAGTCAATTCAGTTATGACTTGTGACATTCTATAATTGTTTAAGGGTTTGAAAACTATAAGTTTTTCGTCCCACAACTTAAGGAAATGTTTGAGACATAAATTGTTAAGTTTTCTTGAGGATATTGAGTTTGGGGGAGAGATATGGAAATAGAATAAAATTGAATGAGGAAGAATTGGTTCTAAACTAATTCATATTGTTACTATTAGTATAGTATATTTGGAACCTCATAAGGACATTATTGTTCTTCCTCTCAATCAAGTTATGAAATTAATTCATATAGATCAAACTCAACACCCTCAAGAACTAGGGCTTCTAGTATCATAAAGAATTGACTAAAAAGAGAAATTCTATTTATTTTATTTGAAAGACTCTATTAAGACAGTCATGATACTAGTTTGCTTGTTATAATTTTGGAGCTGCATAAAATGGATTTCAATATAGTGTTTCTTAATGGTAACATTAATGATATAATATGGTGCAACGGAATAAAGCTTTTGTGTCAATTGATACAAAGTAGATGGTTTGCAAAGTCATGAAATCCACTTATAAGTTAAGAAATTTGTCTCTTTAGTGTTACCACAAATTCTCATAAAGTAATTGTCTCATTTGGTTTTGAGATAATATTAAGTAGAGTTATGGATTTAATAAGCTCAATGGGAGTAAAATTTATATTCCTATTTTAATGTGTCAATTTTATTTTATTTAGTCAACTATGATATATGTTAGTAATGTGAAACCAAGGAAATCTCTAACAAAAGTTAGTGATGAAAGATCCTGGGGACACCTCTTTTGTATTAGGCATTTCAATACTTAGAGATTCTTCTCAAGGTATTATTCGGATATCACAAAAGAGTTATATCAGTAAAGTTGAAAATAAATTGACATTAAAGTTAATAAATTTTTGGATGACCTCAATCACCGAGAGAGACTTTTCAGTCTCAAATATTGCCCATTAGGAAATTTATGAATTCAGAAATTTAAGTATTTTCCTACACTTTGCCTATAAGAATTTTATGTACGATTTTATTATACGCATTTGGAAATAGCGTATAATAAGGTTGTTTGACAGATATTTGAGCAATTCAAAGTTTGAATTGTTGAAAACTCAACCATAAGGATTTTTTAAAGAGAACAAGAGAGTTTATGCTCACATCAGTGATCTGACAATTTGGAGATCATTTGTGTGTCAGACTCTGACTTTTGGATGTAAGTAGATAATACACATTCTAACTCAAGAAATATGACTGTAAGTATTTATGTCACTTGGTTGCATATTGTTAAAGGTATTGAGAGACCACTTAAGTTATATATAGTGACATAATTCAGTCATAAAATTATTCAACAACAAATTTTATAGAGTTCATTACCTTATAGATTATTGTTGAATTGAATAGAACAAATAAAGATGGACTTTAATGCTAGCCGACTCACTAATCAAAGACATGACACCTAAGGTCTTTCATATGGTTGTTGTCATTAATGATGTCTTAGATTAGTGGGAGTCTCTTTTATTCTATGTTCTATACTTCTGTTTTGATATCGATACATACTTTATGTTATTATTTTCTGCAGAAATAAAGTTTATGAGGTTATTTTTGTTATAACCATTTCTGTATTATTTTGTGCAAATATTGAATTTGCAAACTTCAGTTTGATCTCACTAAAGTTTTCAGTTGGACCAGTTGGAAATAGACATGATTTAGAGATCACATCACATGAAATTTCCATGTCACTCATCCATATCGATCTATGTCATCAAGTGCATTGATATGGTGGTCGTCGGGGTTCCGTCACATTATACGTCAGTGACGACAGCCGCGGTGGTCCCATTATTAATGTATGAGGTGGACCAGATTGTAAAGTTGAAATCTAAAGATAAATAGCATTCAGACGCGCGCCTAAAGAATTCTGGTATAATTATTAAGATATGTAGTCCAAGTGGGAGATTGTTGGAATATTTTATTATTTAATTATATTCCGATATCATTATGTGGACAAATATCGTAATAATAATTATATTAGCTATTTATCAATTTAGAGCCTTAATTGATTAGTGATCAAATTAAGTAATAAGACTAATTAGATTTCTAATTGGATAATTAATTAAATAATTAATTAATTGATATGGACTCAATATGAGTGGATGTCTGGATGACCCATTAACGGAATAATGGGAAACCCTAATGGCCATCCAATATAAAAGAGGCTATGGTCCCCAATACACCGTACACAGCAAACTCTCTCTTCTCCCCATCTGAAGAGAACTTGAGGCACCAAATCAGCCGCCGCTAACCCTTTATTATGTTTTCATATCAGATCACCTCCTCTCTCTGTTTCTGACCGCTGTTGTTGGGAGGTTGCCATGAAAGCTTCTTTCAGGTATTCCTAATACCTAATTCTTAATATCCTTGGTAAATCAAGTTCAATGTTTTGATTGCTTCCGCTATTGATTTATAATGATTGAACATGTTTATGAATTCTGTTTTATTAAGACCTAAATTTCCAACAGGGGTTGAGGCTTCTGCTTTATACCC
This sequence comes from Medicago ruthenica, assembly GCA_018208015.1. Lineage (NCBI taxonomy): Eukaryota > Viridiplantae > Streptophyta > Magnoliopsida > Fabales > Fabaceae > Medicago > Medicago ruthenica. Next base: position 105,190,001 of record CM031373.1, on the reverse strand, counting down.
GGATGTCAACTACACCACTCTGGAGGAATGCCTTGATCACTTCGTTTGTGAATTACAATTATAAAATTGAAGAGATCAGAGAGATGTGCGCTATGCTCTTGTATTTACTAATAATCCAATAATTTAATAATCTGATCGATTTTGTTGCATTAGAGTTTGACACCGCAACTGCTCCACCTCTACTGCTTATTGCTTCTTATTGGTATGTAAATCTATTAATGTCTTAGCGCACCAAGTTTCTTTTTGTTAAAGATTGTCTTACGAATTACAGCAATTGCTTGGAATATTGTGTAATATGTCTTCCTCAGTATGTTACTACTGACTATTTGAAAATGATATGATGCTTGAGTTTCGGTAGTTTCCAATTCCTGCTACTGCTTTTGTTCTGTTTTACCTTCTTGCCCAAGGCAAATTAAAGAAGTGCAAAAGAAACACTATCATCATGCTATTATAGTATACTGTTATTTATTCATAGCTAAATACATACACAAAATTTCAACAACTACTAATTCGCAAAGGGATTACATTGCTAAGAAATTATTCCCTGATTTTCCCTCTTTTGATTTTACTTTAACAATGGAAGATACGGTATGTTTACTAAACAATTCACGCCAATCGGTCCATATCAATTCAGACTCATGGTATGGACAAATATGACGTATTTACTAGTATTTGTGAACTGATACTATATATTCTTACCGTTTGATTTTGGTGTTGTTTCACTAAACTCAAGTAATCGTGCATTTGACATTTGTTTGACTTGTACTTTGGAAGCATCATCATCAGTGGTATTGCAATTGCTGCGTATAAGATCAGTGTGATTGTGATGCAAGTGTGAGGGAGTTGACAATGGTAATAATGATACGGTTGCAGCTGGTGCTGGGGCAAGTTCGTCTTCAACCACTGACTTGGCTGGCGGTGGTGCTGTTCTTATGATATTACTCTGTGTGTGCCCTATCATTCTTCTTACCTTCATTGTCTCTGTTATATTTCCTGCAAAGTTGGACGCAAAGATTAATTGGACACAAGCCAAGGAGCAAATTAATTATATCAATTTTGGTGAATAAGGAGTGTTACTAGTAGTTTAGATTTTAGAAGATTCTTTACCGTGTGATTCAAGGTCGGCTTTTGAATTCTCGGACAAGAGAATAAGCGTTGGTGTGATTATTGTAAGGAAAGCCCAGAAGACAAATGTTGGAATTAGAGTTCTTTCTCTCATCATCATCTCACGGGAAATTAAACTATAACAATTAATATCATGCACCTCCTAAGTAAAGGTTATAATAGTAGTAATACATTACATGACTTTTTGGGGCAGAGGCAGAGGCAGACGCAGACGCAGAGAAGAGGAAAGGCGTGTGGAATATGATGTTTTTTGGGCTCAAATTCAAGAGATTAGTTGGCCATGTTTAAACACAACTACTGTCAAGATATATAGAATAATAGCAACTGCTACTCAATTTGAGTGTTTTTTATTATAATATAAACTAGAGTCAAGTTTTGACAACCAAACTTTTGATTTGGTTTATCGGTTGTTAGATGGTTGTTATATATAGCCATTCATGTTTGTTTGATCTGGCTAGCTTGCTGTATATATATACATTATATACTAAGAAGTCAGATTATGTGGTGGCAATATAGGCTGACATGAAACACTACACATAAACATTGATAATTTGAGTAAAAAAAGATAAGTATTGATAATAATTGATAATAATTTAAGAAAATAGAAGTGATTGAATGCAACTTAATAGGTTGATGTCATGTCAAACACCAAACAAGTTTTTAGTTTGAAGTGTGAGAACTCCATAGATATCATTTGAGACTTATTCTATTTATTCTACTAATGATTATCTGTGACAATAATCAAACCCTTTCTTATTGATGTTTACTTTCCAACATCTAAACCATGCTGCGGTATTTTTATAATCACCAAATTCGTCATTCTTTCAAAAACAAAAAAAAATACTCTTAGTTCTCAGGACCATAAATTAGAAGGTTCCTATAAGTCATAAACAAAGCATTTAATTAGGTTTTTTCAATAAGCTAGGAAATAGGTGGGGCATTAAGGGAAAACGGAGACATGTAGACTAGGTTTCTACCTCTTAGCAACTCCATTCCATGCCAAGCCAAAATAATATATATAATAAAAAAAAGGAAAAATATGTATAAGAGGGGGAACAAACCAAAACCCTCTAAAAGAGAAACAAAAAAGAAAACAAATTACGGAAAATGATAAATCGGCAAACTAAAGCGGACTCTAAAAACCAGCAGAGCACTTGTAGAATCCCCCTCCAACCAAATGTTTAACCAACGTCGTTACCCCGAATATTCCAATGTTCATCGAGGAATGGGAGATGGTGAACCTCGAGAGCGGGTTTGTAGGCAACTCGGTTGAGTTTGTTTTTCTTCTTCCAGTTCTTTGAGACGCAAGTAGTGAATATGGCTTTAGACTCGATCTTCTCATTATTCATTAACTTTTGAGCTAACTCAAGGTCTTTTAGCATTTAATTAGGTCAAAAGGGCTAAAATAAAATATCAGCAACTGAATTATCAAAAATCAGCAATTGTATGAATAATAATATTGATATGGTTAAGAAATCACAGTCTGACATTCAACTGAGCTATTAAATAACCTTATGCAGTAGCGCTTATAGAAAAAGGAAAAAAGATATATCGAAAGAATCTTCAAATAAGAAGATGCATGTTTCACCGAGTATTATTCCTTGATTTAAAAAAAAAAAACTGTATGAAGGAAATACTTTTTTTTTGTTGGTTAAGATATGAATGTGAATATTCTTATGTATGTCTTGTTAATATTTGGAGAAGCCAAAATTTATTCTAGGTAAAATTGATTTTGACATGTTTGATAACTCTTAAATAAAATGATTTTGACTTTATGATTGATTATGATTTGAAGCAAAAATTTAAATTTATTTTCACTAGCGAAAAGACGGGCACTTGCTCTTTTTAGAATTTATTAGAATTTATTTTACACGCTGATATTAGAATTTATTTTACACGCCGATTTATTTTAAATTAATGTATTCAAACATAAATAACTTTATCTTCACTAGCGAAAAGACGGACACTTGCTCTTTTTATTGCGCTAACGTTTGAAAATTATGAACGGTGTTTTTTATGATATTTGATTTTGATTAAAACTAAAAATATAAATGTTTGTTGCTTTCAAATTATAACAAACCAAACTAACCATGATTATCTATTTCAATGACACCAACAATATAAAAAAATACAATCTAAATTCTTATTTTTTTAATGACACTAACATCAATCTTTATTATAGAAAAAGTTGTTTAAGAGTATAATTGAGATAATAAAAAAGTAAGTATAAATATACTCGTCTAGTTTGTTACACTTTTTAAAGGACAAAGAAAAAAAACCTGGACATATATACACTCATATCCTGTTTGTTATACTTTTATTTTAATATTTAAATTTATTTTTATCTATTTGTTACATGTGTTATTTGTATTGAAAGTTAAAGATATTTTTGAAAAGAGAAAAAACCAACCAAAAGAGGTAAAAATATGTTATTTTCTTTATATACAGAATACATATCACTTTTAACAAGAATCAATTAAGTCAAAATCAATTTTTATCGGTGCAAAATCAAACAGACATTTCAATGTTTTGTCACCTTAAAAAGGGAAAAATTGTTTTTCCCACTTCATACAAAGTTAAAAAACATCAGTATTTTACGTTTTAACCCCAGCGGCAGTTAACTGCCGATGGAAGGACGCGGCGGCAGTTAACTGCCGATGGGATCCGACGGCGGTTAATTGCCGATGGGAAGGAAACCAACGGCAGTTAGCTGCCGTTGCCATGTTTTGCCTATATTTTCCAAAACTTCACATTTTTTCATCTTATTATGAACAAAAACGATAAAATGAGTGAACAAAAATGATAAAATGACATGCGATTAAAGTGAAAAAACTAAAAAAATGACAGCTAATTTTTTAACTTAAAAACTGTTTTTAATTTTTTTAAAAACAGATTTAATTTTAACAAAAACTAATTTTAACATAGTTTTAATTTTTTAAAAAAAAACTGATTTTAAAAATCAGTTTTTATAAAATTTTTATGAGGTATTTTTATTAAAAAAACAATTTTTTAATAAAAAATGATTTTTTTAAAATCAGTTTTTTTTAAAATTAAAACTATGTTAAAATTAGTTTTTGTTAAAATTAAATCTGTTTTTAAAAAAATTAAAAACAGTTTTTAAGTTAAAAAATTAGCTGTCATTTTTTTAGCTTTTTCACTTTAATCGCATGTCATTTTATCATTTTTGTTCACTCATTTTATCGTTTTTGTTTACAATAAGATGAAAAAATGTGAAGTTTTGGAAAACATAGGCAAAACATGGCAACGGCAGCTAATTGCCGCTAGTTTCCTTCCCATCGGCAGTTAACTGCCGCCGGATCCTTCCCATCGACAGTTAACTGCCGATGAGATTAAAAATGTAAAATACCTGTGTTTTTTAACTTTGTATGAAGTGGTAAAAACAATAATCTAAAAAGGGTGCTGTTTGCAGGCCAACACGGTTAATTGGGCCGGCCCAATTGGAAAGTTGTTTGAGAATGAATGAACTGGGCAATGCATTCATTTTTTCAGGAATACCCAAATTACCCCTTCCATGAAAGGAGTTATTCATTTCCACGTCTACCTGAACCTCTCAGTCTCCGATGCTCAATACTGAAACAAACCTCAAAAAGTGTTAGCATTAGCAAATAGCAATTGATTGAAGAAGAAATGGGAACCCTCGGAAGAGCGATATACAGCGTTGGACAGTTGATTCGAAAAACTGGACAAGCCGTTGATCGCATCGGTTCTCGTCTCCAAGGTGGCTACATCGAAGAACAGCTGTCTAGGCATCGAACTGTGTTGAACATATTTGACAAGGCTCCTGTTATTGATAAGGATGTCTTTGTTGCACCGAGTGCCGCTGTCATTGGTGATGTTCAGATTGGAAAAGGGTCGTCGATTTGGTATGGATCTGTATTGAGAGGTAAGGGAACCTATTTCATCAATTAGATATGAATTTCTAAATATTTGGTTTCAACGATATGATGCTTTTGCAATCAAATAATTGGTAGTAGTAATGCTTTATGGGTATGTTTGGATTTGTTTATTTGAGTTTATCTACTCACATAAGAATTTGCACGTGCTTATAGAACCAACTTATGACATGTTTATAAGCTGTTTTCAGCTTATTTCCATATGCTCTCTAGGACAACTTATGAAAATAGCTTATGCTTACTTTGTCCCTAATTATAAGACTCCTTTCAAAGTATCACATGTGTTTATTGGGATTTGCTAATATACACCCACTAGTTTTTATGTGGGAGTATTTTAGCAAGTTATAACTAAAAAGTTGATAAATACACCTTGAGGTGTATGTTGCTATAACACACCTTCTAAAAAATAAGTGGGTGTATGTTAGCAACTCTTATAGGCATTTGCTAGAATACACCCACTTATTTTTTAGAAGAGTATTTTAGCAAGTGATAACTAAAAAGTGGCTAAATACATCTAAAGATGCATATTGCTAAAATACTCCCACATAAAAACTAGTGGATATATATTAGCAAATCCCGTGTTTATTACCCTTTTTTAAAAAATATATCCCTTATTAATGCCACTAATTCTTGAAAGATATAAATTAAATCGAACACTTCTATAAATAAAGGGTAATTTGGTAATGGTGACACACAAAACATATACATTAATAACACTACATACTTTTTTTAATGTGCGTAAAATGTGTCGTAGGATCTTGTAAACAAGGACGGAATTTATATGAAAATTTGTGTCATAGGATTTATAATTAGGGAGACGGAGTAAGTAATGTATATGAAAATAGTTTCATTTTATTCTATCTTTTGTTATAAAAATAGCTTATACATAAGCACTTATAGTTATAAACGCTTAATTAAGTTGTTTAACTAAATAAAATCAATTTTCATATAAGATACGCTTATTGTTAGACAAAGACAACTATTTTGTGCAACTTCAATAAAGTGTCTTTCTTATATATTTTGAAACAATGTTTTCATGGGAAGTTGCATTTTTCTGAACTTGTAAAGTAGATTAAATGTGAAATATTTGTGAGTCTTTATCTCTATACTTAATAATTACATGCGGCAAACCGGCAATCATATTTGAACTTAACATTATGGATAGGTGATGTTAACAGCATTAGAATTGGAAGTGGAACTAACCTACAGGATAACTCCCTGGTGCATGTTGCAAAGTCAAATTTAAGTGGGAAGGTGTTGCCTACTATTATTGGGGATAATGTTACCGTAGGTGAGTAACATTTTTGCCATGATCAACAATTTGCTACATTCTACACTTAAATTGAAATTTCAAATTTAAAATGTATAAAATTTCACTGAGCAGGTCATAGTGCTGTTTTACATGGTTGCACTGTTGAGGACGAGGCTTTTGTTGGTATGGGTGCAATTCTGCTTGATGGCGTCGTTGTTGAGAAAAATGCTATGGTTGCTGCTGGAGCCCTTGTGAGGCAGAATACAAAGATTCCATCTGGCGAGGTATGTCTAATTTGGCTGTATACTGTTTGGTACCACTTAACGAGATTTAGGATTGTGTACGGTATAGTAGAGCCAGTGTTAGCCTTAGGTCGCTGGTTTGAATCCGGCAGGTCGGCTCAATTTGGTAGAGCCAGAGTTTTCAAAGAATAGAAGTAAAAGAAAGAAAGCAGATAGAGATAGAGAGTGATGATGGGAATAGAATTCTGTTATTTTTTTTACAAAGAATTTTCCTTTCACAACTGTCAAACAGTTTTACAAATGAATATCCATGAATAAATCTCATATTCCTCTAGGAACCTCCCTCCTAAGAATAAGCTAGCAAAATAGGAGGCTTAGACTGTACAGTTGGGTTCCTAACACTGTACATGTTAGTCTAGCTGTTTTTTGTAAATAATTCATTACTGAGTGAACATACTACAGAGTCAGTCTAGGACTAGGGGATTCAATTATATTCTGTTTTGTATAGTTTATGGATTTTTTCATAGAATTGTTTTAGTGATATACTTTGGTTACTTAGATAGTTTTAGGATAAATATTGTAGCATTGAAGTCGTTTAGTTACTTAGATAATTTTAGGATAAATATTATGCATATTCTTTGAGTTACTTTTCATTAGTATTTTATTGTGTTATTTTAAATTTTACCCGACAATCTTGTTATATTTTTGTATCCAAGAGTTTTCTGCAACATAAAGCATTAAAGCCATTGTTTTTTTTTCTTAAAATTTGAAACTCACCTATTCTGTCTTATGGTTGCTATTTTGTTATCTCTCTGTGTCAACACTAGCACTATCGCTTCCATCACCATGGCAGTATGACACCTACAGCCACGACAAGTTTTGTTTACTATGACTTTGGCTCTACAGTAAACCCCTAGAAAATACAGATATGACAGAAGACACATGATATGACACCAACTTAGAGATATGATAAATTTTAGACATAATTGCACTCTTGGGCCCCCAAGTTTCACTTTTGTGCGATTTGGCCCCAATTTTTAAATGAGAGATTTTGACCCTCAACTTTATCCTCTTTTGCATTTACTAGTCCTCCATGCACATTTTGACCAAATAACGCCGACGTGGCTTAATTTCATTGATGTGTCATCTCCACGTGTCTGCCAACATGGAAATTAACATTTAAAATAAAATTAAAAATAAAGAAAAGAAAACATTCTTTTTCACTCTCACTCTCCCATTTTTACTCTCACACTCCCTTCTTACCCTTCTAATTTCACCCAATGGAATAGGCGAGTGAACTTGACTACGTTGCAAACAAACTCCCACATTCTAGTGTTATTTTTCTATGAACATACTCATTGGCGATTGGCGACAGTTTGAAAATTCTTCATTGACTTTTTTTTTTTTTTTTTGTGATTAGTTCTTCATTGAATTTATAAAGCTCTACTATATCTCCTTAAATTTACACCGTGTGCAAGCTTTCACTTGTTGAATTTGCATCGGTGTTCTTCCTCAGTTTTTCTTTTTATGCTAACTAAATTGCTATTGACTTGGGATCTGATTCTCTCCAGAACCATCGAGGGCTTGATGGTGGGTGAAATTAGAAGGGTAAGAAGGGAGTGTGAGAGTAAAGATGGAAGTGTGAGAGTGAAAAAGAATGGAGGTTTGATGTGGAGGTGGAAAGAGGAAGGAAAAGGAGGATTTTTATTTATTTTTTTTTAAAATGTTAATTTTCACGTTGGCGAAGACATGGAGATGCGCATCATTAAATTAGCCACGCCAGTGTTTTTTGGTCAAAATGTGCATGGGGATTAGTAAATGCAAAAGGGGTAATGTTGAGGGGTCAAAATCGCTCATTTTAAACTTGGTGGCCAAAATCGCACAATTCTGAAACTTGGGGGGGTCAAAAGAAAATCGCACAAATGTTAAACTTGGGGGGTCAAAAGTGCAATTAAGCCTAAATTTATTATTATAGGACATGCCATGGCTTTAATATAATATATAAAATTAGCATAAAATAACATTAAAAGAATCTTAAATTAGAAAAGGTACTAAATGTTTTAAAAGTGAGCAAGTCATTGTAGACATAAGTAAAGTGCTATTATTTTATAATGGTTGTTGGGGTATTCTCATCTATATGGGTATAAAAATTCAAATGATAAAGGTAAAATATGGTGAAATGCAGCCAGGAGCATCCAAAGTGTATGACATGGATACAACTACCGTTTTGAATTTTCTTTTGAATTTTCTTTGCTTCCTTGCTAAATCTTCACCTTTCTTAAATAGATCCAAATCCAGGTTCCTAAATCTTCACTCTTGAGTTGCATGGTTTTTTTATACCTGCTTATGCGTCTTTTCACAAGATTTCTATGTTTTTTCTGTTGGAAAAGATCTAATAAATATGGCCAATTCTTGAGCTGCATGGATGATGATCTTTGTCAAGGATTCTCTTCCTTGTTGTTTCTGTTTGCTGTACTCTTTTTCCCTTGAAAGGTTTTATCCCTTTGGGTTTTTTCTGACAAGGTTTTTAATGAGGCAGATGCCAAGTTTCCTTGGTTATTCTGGCTTGGGTTTTGGTCTAGTCCCCCCAAGTGCCTTTGTATCTTTCTTTTTATTTTAACGATATCTCTTGAGTGTTGCAGTTTATAGGTGCCAACTAAGGGGTGCCAACATAGTTGGGATGTCTTGGTTTCTTGCCTCTGCACTCTTTTATGTTTAAAACAAAAAGTCAGATAAGTCTTGCACCATGCAGAAACTTGTTTCCACCATTGGACCAATAAGCCGTACCCTTGGATCAATTGCGATTTGATGTGACTTATTGATTCAATGGTAGAAAACAAACTTGTGCATGGTGCTAGACTTATTTACTTGTGCACGTTAGACAAAGCCAAGAAATATATATATAGTTTAACCTTCTATAACAGTATTGAATTTAAAACATCATCTGAAAATTACGATGTTATTGTCAATTATGAGGAGCGCCTTTGAATGTTGTCATGGAATTTAGCACATGGTTGGCCCAAGTGCTAGACCAAAGCTATATTATGTACTCTTGGCTCATGAATATCTATCATCTGATGAAAAGCATTCCTTAATTTTGGATTTTTTTTTGTCTGGGTATCCAGCTAGATGGTAAAGTTCTAATGTTCGTTTGGCTGCTCTTCTTGAGTACTTGCTACGTGTATCATTCATGATCTGTAAACTTGCATATTTTGCAGGTTTGGGCTGGCAATCCAGCGAAGTTTCTAAGAAAGCTCACGGATGAAGAGATAGCTTTTATCTCCCAGTCAGCCACCAATTATACTAACCTTGCACAGGTCCATGCAGCTGAAAATTCAAAGTCCTATGAAGAAATTGAGTTTGAGAAGGTGCTGCGTAAGAAGTATGCACGTAAAGATGAGGAGTATGACTCTATGTTGGGTGTTGTCCGTGAGATTCCACCAGAGCTTATTCTTCCTGATAACGTCTTACCTGATAAAGCAAAAAAAGCTCTTAAAATATGAGGTCTTAAGAGGCAGTGTCTTCAATTCCAGTCTTGAAAACATCAAGGGGTATTTTTTTTTCTTTCAAATTCATGGAAGAGGGGTTGTTTTGGTTTTCAATAACACCAAACATTTTCTAGGCTAGAGTTATGGCTCCTTTCAAGTTCCAGGAAGCGATTGCTCATAATATTTCAAACTGTGTTCTCCACTTTGGATTAGGGGAAAGTAGGTGATAGGATCCTGTATGTCGTGCTTGATGTATTATTATATGCAAGTGATTTCACTTTTTTCTTCATTGATCCTTTCCTTGGAGACATTATTGACGTTCATAAGTTCTTGATGAGATTATTATTAAAACGGGGACATTTGACTCGTGTTTTTGTTGAGCGTGGATCTGTACCTATTCCATTTTAAATCTTTTCTGGTCAATTTGAAAGTTACCATTAGGAGAATGATTCTTTCAAAAAGGATGAAAGGGTTGAATGACGCAATTCACGTTAAGATAAGAAGTGGCGGTGTGTAATTTATTGAAAGAAAATAATTTAATAAAACAGAATGATAAAAAATAATTTGGTATGTGGTAAGAAAGTACTTCTGCCGGTCATATTTATAAGCAAAAAACAATTTTTTAAGTTCATCGAATAACAATTTTTTTAAGTTTATCGAATAACTAATGTATTTAGTCTATATATAAGTTAGATACATAGTCATTCAATGAATCTAAAAAGTTTTTTGCTTATTAATGTGACCGTAAAGAGTATGAAATAGTTGATTGATATGTATTTAAGAACGGATGAAGTAATAGTAAGGCTCATGTCTATATGAGAAAGAGACCTTAATAATCTTACTTTAAGTTTGATAGAGATTTAAGGAAAGTTTTGTTCTACTCTAAAAATAAATGTTGCTCATTAATCATTGATGTTTAATCACTTGATTATTCTTTTTTTTATCCAATCACTTGGTTTTTAGCCTAGAATATTTTATATGATTTTCATTATTATTTTTTTACTAAATGATTTTCATTATTATTATTATTATTATTATTATTATTATTTTGTTGAGAAATAATATTTGTAAAATTATTTTGTGACAAATTTTGTGATAATTTTTTCTCTCATACTCATACTATGTTTTTAATTTATCTCTCTATTGTTTTCGTTTTCGTGTCAATACATATATATTTTTTTTTTTATAAATTTATGGTTTTGGTTGTTCATATCTCTATTTTGTGTAAAGTGATTTTGATAATTCTGTGTATGTCATCAAATTTATTTATTTATTTATTTATGTTTTTGCGTGTGATTTGGTGTGTGTAGGGTAGGGACATAGTAAAAGAAGACAGGAAAAGGTGATTCGCGAATCTCTTCCGTTTTGGATGGAGGGTAAAGGAGAAAAAAACAAGGGTTTAAGGGTGGCGCCTTTTAGAATAAAGAATGTGAAAGTGTTGCGGCGCGTTCACCTTATCATGCAGTAGATAGAGTATAGATCAATCCAGAGAGAAAAGATCCATCTTCTGCAATCTCAGTAGTAGTAGTAGTTGTTAACAATGGTTGCCGAAGGCTTTTGTCTGAACCAAAACGGTGAAGAAGTGGAGGCTCCTCCTTTCATTTTGGGTCTTCAACCATCTGCACTTGTTGACAACGTGGCTCACGTTGATTGGTCCTTGCTTGATCGAATCCCCGGCGAACCCGGCGGCTCCATTCCCGTCTGTATTCTATTATTCTTTCAATTATTCAAATATTTTAATAATTTCGTAATATTACTTAATTTTATGTTCTCAGGTTTCAATTGAAGAGCTTGAAAATATACTGAAGGAAGTTAAATCCAAATCTAATTTTCAAAATGATGACGAGGCTGATTCTTCTGTGATGAAAACTCTGGCTGGTGGCAGTGTTGCTAATACAATTCGTGGTCTTAGTAGCGGTTTTGGAATTTCCAGTGGAATTATTGGGGCTTGTGGTGATGATGAACAGGGTCAATTATTTGTTAATAACATGTCCTCTAATGGTGTTGATATTTCCAGACTCCGTAAGAAGAAAGGACACACTGCACAGGTTGCTTCACTCACTCCCTTACTTTTTATGTTATGCCCCTGTTTGGATAAACAAGAGAGAATTAAGTCAGATTGTTTTCATAAGCTATCCCAGAGCTTGTCGAAATAAGCTGAGAATAGCAAATAAGTTGTTTTCATAAGCTCATACAAACAATTTTCCAAGTACTTACGTTGGTAGATAAGCTCAAATGTGTCAATTCAAACAAACTATAGGCTTGTTTGCATTGACTTATGTTTGAGCTTATGCAAATAAATAAACTTTTCTTTAATTCATAAGTTCTCACTAATAAAAATTGTATCTTCATAAACTGTTTTTTCATAAACTACCTTGACAAACTTATGAATAATACATAAAAACTTATTTATTTGCATAAACTTAAAAATAAGTCAATCCAAACGGGTCTTATATATCATTGTGACTAATAACTTCTACAAATACCAAATGCTTTTTTATTTTCATATTAACTTGGCTTTCTACCAGTGTGTTTGCTTGGTAGATGAGGTGGGTAACAGAACAATGCGGCCCTGTCTCTCGAATGCTGTCAAAGTTCAGGTATTGTTTCATCTCAAGTTCCCTTTGTGGTTAGGTTGAGATTTAATTTTTATCAAGTTTCCTTTTTTTCATTTAGAATCTCTTTTCTTTGTTTGATAGGCTCAAGAATTGATGACAGAGGATTTCAAAGGCTCCAAGGTTCACTTCTTCATCAATTAAAATATTGTAGAACTTGTTAATTGTCCTGTCTTATATATTTCAATGAATTTTTTTTTTTTTTTTGGAAGAAAAACTCCATTATATATTTCAATGATGTTGCTTTCATATCAGGGATTTAAATGATTGGATTCAAGCATCCTTTATTATTATTACTATTTTGAACATTTATTCCACTATAATGTACTGTACAATGAAAATGATGGTGCATTGGCCTTATATCTTGTCTCTGCAAACATACTAAAAAGTTTCTCTTCGGTATGTCCATCCATATAGGTCTACTGCTACTAATAATATATCATCTAAGGGTTCTCTGTGAACTTAGTTGTTGATATATTTATTACATTTCAGTGGTTGGTGTTGAGATATGCAATACTCAATTTGGAAGTTATTCAAGCAGCCATTGCTTTGGCCAAGCAGGAAGGCCTCCTTGTTTCCTTGGACTTGGCCAGTTTTGAGGTATTTTATTTACGCTGCTACTCTGAATCCCCCCTCCCCAAAAGTTCTTTTTAAAAGATTGGGTACACAGGTTTGATTAAATAGAAAACTGGGTTAAATATGTTTAGTCCCTACAAAATCACGAGTTTTCAAGTTTAGTCCCTATAAAGTTTTAATGGTATATTGTGGTGTGCAAGAATAGTCCCTATTTTGAAAACTTATTATTAAAAATGGATACTTTTAGTCCTCCAATATAGTCCCTATAAAATGCAAATAGGGACTAAAAGTAAATAAATTCTTTATAGGGATTAAACTTGAAAACTTATAATTTTGTAGGGACTAAAAACATATTTAACCCTAGAAAATTCAACTCCTTTCTAGTAGTTTTTTCTCCCACTTGAGCTTGGGAAGTTTGTAAAGTAAGTTTTGATTTATAACATTTTAACTCAAAAAGGAAAAGGATTCTGATACAGAACTACTAAATCAGTATAATCACTAGTTATGTAGTCCACACAAACAATTACTGAACATGCTTGATTTATTGTTGCCATTTTCCCAACGAGATCATATTGTTCTCTAGAAAATCTCACATGAATATATGATAGTGCACTAGGGGCCTAACAGTATAAATATTTAATACAAATATGCAAATTTCATTTTTAACAAGTCCTTTGCATAATTTATAAAACATTTCATTTCTCACTCACGACGATCTCTTTATTTTGGCAAGATGGTCAGGAACTTTAAACAACCACTTCTGAAGTTGCTGGAATCTGGAAACATAGACCTCTGCTTTGCCAATGAGGATGAGGCAACTGAACTTTTAAGGTGACTGTCGTCAATAGTAGTCACCATCAATCCTGATTTTTATCAGGATATCATTTGAAGAAGATAGAATTAATTTTCAGTTTCCAAGTTATTGACTGCCTTAATTTCATTGTGTATTTTTTATTTTTATTTTAAATAATTAATATAAAGATACTTTATGATGAATTTTAGGGGCGAACAGAATGCTGATCCTATAGCTGCTGTAGAATTTCTTGCCAAATACTGTCAGTGGGCTGTGGTAACATTGGGCTCTAATGGATGCATTGCTAGACATGGGAAGGAGGTTTGTTATTTTTTTGCTGTCCTGTTTTATATGCTATACCCGGTTCCTTCTATCATTATTTTCCCCTCTTTGGGAATGTGTGCAGTTAGTTTATTGACTGCAAGACACAATAGTTAACTCAACACTAGACATGGTTTAGCTAATTTCACCCGTTAGGAAATTAGGAGTGTGGTTTGAAGTCATGCCTCCCTTTATAAAATAAGATTTCTGAATGCTGAAGCTTTCCTGCTAGCTTAATTTTCCGTCCATAATGTTAGTATAACAAACACAATTTGCATTCTCCCCATCGGTCCAACTCAAATATACCAAAGTTCTTATGAGGAATGAGGGAAGGAGGTAGAAGGGTGTACTCGGCAGCATTCTGCAGAATCTGCATTATGTCTGATCTTTCATTCATCATTATCATCAGTAAAGATTGGCCAACATTAACATCATCGGACTCTTTTGTAAAGAAATTGTTTGCTGTTGACATGATGAATGTAGTTTAAGCACACTGTAGTCCAACATTGGGGAAAAGTTCAGTAGTCTTGCTTTCTTATCATGCCATCATGTCAAACTCACATTTTAGCATAGATGCTGCAAGAATTGACTGATGACTTGTAACAATTGCAAACCAATCGTTTTACTTGTCAGATAATACGTGTCTCGGCTATAGGGGAATCGAAGGCAACTGATGCTACAGGAGCTGGAGACCTTTTTGCAAGTGGATTTTTGTACGGAGTGGTTAAGGGTTTGTCACTAGAAAAATGCTGCAAAGTAGGCACATGCAGTGGTGGGTCTGTCATCCGCTGTCTTGGGGGTGAGGTGACGTCTGAGAATTGGCAATGGATGTACAAGCAGATGCAAGTAAAGGATCTTCCCACACCTGATGGCATACGCAAATGATTATTGCCAACATTGTTTCCTTCCTCCTATTTGCCCTGTTTATTTTTTCCTTTCTAATTATAGTTTTATTATTCATATCTTACTATCAATTGGAACGACCACCATAATAACAATACAATTTGTGGCTGGTTTGACTAATGTACTTCAGCTTAAGGCGATTATGCACCGACATCCCTCGTTTTATATTAACCACAGAATGAGCTTTACTTCAATTTTTTTCTCTGCATTTAACTTTTGATGAGCTCGTCAAAAGTATCACAGATGAAGCTGCCTGCTCAAATGTTTTTCCCTTGTTATTGATTTACACTTTCATCTGAGGTTTAGTTCGTCAAGGGTGAAATGCAACTGAGAACACTGGCAAAATAAACACCCAACAAGTACATAGTTTATGGATCATGTTGCCACGTCCATGCCTTCCTACTTGGTGCTTTCTGCTATATGTTTTCGAACTAGATTTCAATTTTTTTTTTGAGGAGCTCTTCCTACTTGGTGAAACAAAAAATTATATGACCATCAATTTTTTTTAAAAAAAAAATCGCTGAATTTTTCTCGCATTTACTGAAGTGGATCTCAACCCTAATATTTAGTTATTTGAGTCAAGAACAAAAGTGAACATAATCAACCCTCCTATTTTCCTTAAAAAAAAAAACCTATTTATCTATCCTTTTTCAGTTTTTAGGGTGATACTAACTACTTTTTTTTTTTATCAATTCTATCTTTATCTTATCAATTAATTTTATAGAAATAATCTTTATCTTATCAATTATTTTACGTTTACTTAATGAAGATAAAGAGTAAATAAAGTGAGTAGACCAATGAAAAGTAAAGGTATATATTTAAAATTTTAATTATTAATTGAAAAGATTTTTTTTTTGTTCAAAACAAACTTTTTTTTTCCCACTTGAATAAAAGTATCCACTGCAGTTCATTCATAATCAGTAGTGGCTCAAGAAACATAGGAATAACATGATTGTAGTATAGGGTAAGGATAAAATAAGGATGTCATTGTTAAAGAATGAACTCAATTCTAAAATAAGGACAATTATGGAGAGTCATCTTACATTGCTAAAAAAATACTACTCACCTCAGATCCATTATTGGACTAATTAAACAACTTGTCAACCAAAACTTTACAGTCAGCCTATATAATGAGATGGTTGCTCAATATGCACCTCCAAGTTACAATCCGGTCTAATTTTACACATAAAAACAGCCGGTCGAAAGTTAAGATCCGATCGAAAGCGAAATTGAGGTGCCTATTAAACAACTTTCATGTAACGACCCGGGTCAAGTCCATCTCCTGGGCTAGTTAAGTGTACAAAATAAATTTGGGAGTCACGGTGGTTTAATGGTTGGGTGTCGGAGATTGAAATATAGGAGTTGAGAGTCATAAGGGAGTTAGGTTCAAACCCTCGCCCTCCACGAATATTTAACAAATCTAGCAATCTACTAACATTTGCCTTCCAAAAAATGAAACAAATCACCCATATTTCATCGTGTACAAACTCTTAATAACTTAATTTTGGGCAACATTCTTTTGGGTTGACAAAACTTAAATTTTGACATTTAAATATAAATGTTTTACAAAATACTCCTTTTTATAAGAAACAAAACCAAAAAAACATCAAAACTGATACAATCAGTAATTGATGTAATTTTTGAATATTTTTACGATTATACCCTCATAAAAAGTTGTGAAACATTAATACATCCACTAACATTAAAAAGAGAACTATTAAATGAGGAGTAAAAAAGTCTTTTAAACAATAACATCTTAAAAGTTGCGACATTTTTTTTTATAAATATAACCAATCTTTTTTAAAAAAAAAAATTTATAATAAGGACCGGAGGGAGTATAATTTATCTAAATATTTTTTCATATCTTACTTCATATATGCTATCCCTTCACATTCTAGAAAATTTTAAAATAATCTCATCGATATATTGTATAAACATCTTACTCAGTTACTTAAATATCAAGAATATATCAAAAATCAATATGCAAAACATTTTTTTTAACAATATGCAAAACGTTAATAATAGACAAAATGTATAAGACTGAAAAGTGTCTTCCTCTGATCTAATTTCTATTTTGGAAAATTGGTTCTTCTCTTGAAATTTCAATTTGAGATGAGTCATATGCCCCAAATCAAAAAATGACTGTGATTGATAGCTTAAAATTGGAAAACTGGGTTTTATACTAGCATTTTCAAAAGATTCAGCTGCCCTTCAGTGGCTAGTGATAATACAAATTTCAACTTTATATGCTCCCGAAGCCTAAAACCAACTATTACAAGTGAACACTAGCCTAAAGTCGGAAACAATTTATTGCAAGTGTACACAGACATTGCACAAACCAATAGATCATCTAACCGGCTACTTGCCAAGTACATGGAGCATTATAGCATTTTGTGCATGCATTCGGTTCTCAGCTTGAGGGAATACTATTGAATATGAAGCTTCAACAACTTCCTCAGTCACTTCCACCCCTCGCTCAGCTGGTAAGCAGTGCATGAAAAATGCCTTTGAACCAGCCGCATCCATAAGACTTTGATCCACCTGCATTGGGCATATGAATTCATGTGTACATCAATTAAATAATTCAAACATCACGTCACGTACACACAGCATTTAATGCCACAAAATCAAAAATAATGGCAGAAAATTAAAGAGTCAGATGAAGGGGGAGGGAGAGCCTGACATCCATTTTGGCACCGTCTTGAACAATCTACTTGATCCTAAGTTCCTAACTATTTATGGAACAATGCAGTGGGAACTTACCTGGGAAATAAAAGTGGCTGTTCATTCCGAAATCTAAGTGTGAACAAGTCAATAGTTATAATTCCTAAATACTAATCTATTCCCATAGTCTATGAACTTCTAAGTTTTACTACACAATATAAGTATTCATCAACTTGGAACAAGATATTTCCTATTTCTTTGTTACAAATGGAGGTTTGACCGTTCAAGCTCTTGCTTATTGGAGGAAAGGTGGCCTGGCAGAGGATCAAACCTCTTATAAAGGGCAGCCCGGTGCACTAAAGCTCCCACATACGCAGAGTCCGAGAAGGCGTTACACTATTTGGTGTATTGCACGCAACCTTACCCTGTTTTTTACACAGGAGGCTGCTTCCAGGGACTTGAACCCGTGACCTTTCAGCCACGTGACAAACATAACACAAGCTACTGCCTACTTTGCTCGTAAGTCCATACAAAAGATAAATTATTTCAAATACAATAGAAAGTTTCAAACATAACACAATCGCAATCCCACAATAACATTTTGTTTTAACTGTACCTATAATTGATGCACCAATCCCACCCCCACCCAACCTGAATTGTCTAAGCTAAATTCCAGGTGGCTACAGTAAAAGAATGTCACATCTTACAAGCTTATTAAAATATATCTTGTTTTTACCCAAAAACACTATATTTTGTGACCACAATATTATATTAAGTACCTGAAATCTTTTGAACACTTGGCGACGGAACGCAGCTTCTTCCTTTTGCCCCATGCTGGCCCAGACATCTGAATACACAACATCAGCTCCTTTAACAGCTTCTTTTGGATCATTAGTTATCTCAATCTTGCTGATTCCAGCCTTCCTTGCCTTCTCAACTGTTTTTGCATCAGGTTCAAAACCTTTTGGACAAGCACAAACAAAGTGAAAAGGAATTACAGCTGCCATCAACAACCATGAGTGGACAATATTATTTCCATCTCCAACGTAAACAACCTGACATGCATATCACAGAATATGGTCAGGCAACAATTCTCTTAACAATACCACCAAGAATTAGAAAGAAGCCTACTTTTCAAGACAAACAACAAAAACTGACCTTTGTTCCTTCAAACCGACCAATATGCTCAATCATAGTAAGGGCATCGGCCATGATTTGGCAGGGATGGTTGTAATCTGTCAAACCATTGATGACTGGGACAGTTGCATACTTTGCAAGATCAAGTATGTCCTGCAAATAATTAAAATAAAAAGGGGTAAACCGAAAGTGCTTGTTTATTGATGTAAAGATTAAACCGAAAGTGCTTGTTTATTGCTTGTTCTTCAGTTAACTGTATATGTATCATAGAAGCATATTCAGTTATTTACTCTTTCAATTTATGCATGGTAGATCAACAAATTCTTATCATCTACAAGCAATTATCCTGGCAGGTTTTTACAATCAAACTTGGCGAATGCTTCTTTGCAATTCTGTGCATGTACAACAAACCCAAGAGGATATAAAGGATTAGAGACATCTTAAGACCACTGTTGCAATTACTCTGTCCCCAAAGTCGGCATTAGAGCCCTCTGTAAAACATGCATTTGGTAGCATCTAAGTACAAATTATAGTTTCTACGTAGTTTTTCTTTCCCACCTCTTAAAAGTAAGTCCTTAATTCTAGAATTAAACTTACTAGCCCCTATCAAAGTTGTTCATTGAACCCATGAAGCATGTATTGAACCCTATCCCAAAGTGAAGCCAGTTGCTCCTTTCACACCACTTCGCGCAGATTCAATTGAAATTTGAATTTAGTAAAAGAAAATATAAGCACAAGAATGGTATCTGAATTCCAAAACGATATCAAATATAACTGAACTAAGTGACAGAGCAACTCTAAGTGACCACCAGTGAGTAACATACCTGATGAGAAAAAACACGAGCCATGATAATGTCGTTATAACGAGACAAAACTCGAGCAACATCACGAGTCTCCTCTCGCTTACCCATTTGAATGTCATCAGGTCCTAAGTAAATAGCATGGCCACCCAACAATGAAAAGCCAGTCTCAAATGAAACCCTTGTTCTCATGGACGGCTTAGCAAATATCATCGACATTGTCTTTCCTTCAAAAGGTCGAAATGTCCTGTCCCCTGATTTCAGCAATGTCTTGACCTCAATAGCTCGATCCAATATCTTCAAAATAGCGTCCTTATCAAAATCATCTATGTGAAGAAAATCTTTCAACCCATTTCCAACTTTTTCTGTTTGAGTATGCAAAATAAAAGAGAGCAAGTCAAAACCACAAAAAACTCACTGAATAGTCGATACCCACTTGTTTAAAACTCAAAACAGTTGTTCAAATCAAGATTGCTACTTAACTAAATATCAAGAGAATATAAAACCCTAATAATTTGATTAAAAATTAAATCTTAAACTAGAATCGGATGATAATGAAGGTGAGGGAGAGTGGGGTTACCGGTGAGAGGAGATTCGGCGGAGAGAGCGGAAGTGGCATGGCATGATATTGTTCTAAGTGGAAATGGCGAAGAAGAAACGGAAATGGGAGCTGAATGGCGGGGATTGGGAGGAGAAAGAGAGAGGTAGGGTTTGTGTGATCCAACGGCGCAGTAAGAATGACAGTGGCCACTCATCACACCCATTTTCTCTTTACTCACTCACTTCTTTGTTTCCACAAACTAAACTATGAACTAACGACAATTGCTGTTTTTTTTTTAGCTTCCTCAGTTATATACTCCAAACGAGAATAATGTTTTGTCTTTATCTCTCTTATGCCAATTTTTCATTCATAGCCACTTACTTTTTGTTTATTTTTTAAAATACAAATTATATACTTATTATCTTAAATTACTAACAATTGGACTCAACTTTTGTAAAAAAAAAAAAAAATTGGACAACTGAGTTCCACCGAAACCATGGTCGACAAAAAAAAAATATTTGTGTTTAGTTTTTACAGAAGACATATTATTGATCAAAAGAAATTCAATACAATGAAGAATAATCTAAACAATAAAGTGACTAACAAAGAAATTGTCATCTCCCTAAAAAAAAATATTGTCATCTAAACTTGGTGGCGTTTACAATGGGAAAGCAAAAAGCTTTCCCACTATGGGAAAACCTTTTCCAATGGTTAGATGGTTGAGGAACACAATTTTTATGGTGGACTGTCTACACCAATTTTTTTTCCTTTCTCTTTTACACTCTTATATTTTTGTTTAGATCTGGAATACACGATTTTTATCATAGACTGCCTACACCATATTTTTTTCTTTTCTCTTTTACACTCTTATATTTTTGTTTAGATCTGGAATTTTTTTCTTTTCTTGATCTGGAAACAATTGGTCGGATTTTCTCGCTCGCGCGCGCCCTTATTTTAAGAGTGACTTAGAAGTTGAATTTTTTTACGATTTTTTGCAGGCATGTTTAGGACATAAAAACAACATCGCCCACAAAAAACGAGAATTTTCCGACAAGGGACAGATTAAATATGAATTTTTTATGCGCCAAAAACTCAAGAACGCGAAACAACAAAACATGCACCTAGAAAATGAATTTTGAGCTGGTTTTTTTCAGATCCTCTATATGTATTTTTATAGAGGTGTCTGAAAAAAACCAGCTCAAAATTCGTTTTCTAGGTGCATGTTTTGTTGTTTCGCGTTCTTGAATTTTTGGCGCGTAAAAAATTCATATTTAATCCGTCCCTTGTCGGAAAATTCTCGTTTTTTGTGGCCGATGTTGTTTTTATGTCCTAAACATGCCTGCAAAAAATCGTGAAAAAATTCAACTTCTAAGTCACTCTTATAATACGGGCGCGCGCGCGCACGCTGATGCGCGCGAGCGAGAAAATCCGACCAATTGTTTCCAGATCAAGAAAAGAAAAAAAATTCCAGATCTAAACAAAAATATAAGAGTGTAAAAGAGAATGGAAAAAAATTTGGTGTAGACTGTTTTGTTGTTTCGCGTTCTTGAGTTTTTGGCGCGTAAAAAATTCATATTTAATCTGTCCCTTGTCGGAAAATTCTCGTTTTTTGTGGGCGATGTTGTTTTTATGTCCTAAACATG
The DNA here is from genome assembly GCA_018208015.1 of Medicago ruthenica. NCBI lineage: Eukaryota > Viridiplantae > Streptophyta > Magnoliopsida > Fabales > Fabaceae > Medicago > Medicago ruthenica. Next base: position 105,167,987 of record CM031373.1, on the reverse strand, counting down.
CATGTAAAAAATCGTGAAAAAATTCAACTTCTAAGTCACTCTTATAATACGGGCGCGCGCGCACGGGGATGCGCGCGAGCGAGAAAATCCGACCAATTGTTTCCAGATCAAGAAAAGAAAAAAATTCCAGATCTAAACAAAAATATAAGAGTGTAAAAGAGAAAAGAAAAAATATGGTGTAGGCAGTCTATGATAAAAATCGTGTATTCCAGATCTAAACAAAAATATAAGAGTGTAAAAGAGAAAAAGAAAAAAATTTGGTGTAGACAGTCCACCATAAAAATTGTGTTCCTCAACCATCTAACCATTGGAAAAGGCTTTCCCATGGCGAACGCCGCTAACCATTGTAAACGACACCTCAAGGGGTTATTAGAAAATAAAGAGAAACTAGTTTTTTTCCTTTTTGAGTAAAAAGACAAACTAGTTTTAATACTAACCATAATTAAACTAAATTTATAAACACCTAAATAGCGAAAATAAATAAAATCTAATAAAACTTGAAAACTACTCTCAAATATCATTTGATTCCATTTTTTATTTTATTTTGAATGGATTCCATTTTTTATTGACGGCCATATAAATAACTTCAAGTAAAGCATTTGTCTCGCGTTCAATTGTTGACATCTTTGCAAACTTCCAAAACGTTTGGGCAAGAGCAAGAATAAACCAACATCCACTATTTCTAACACAACACCCCGATGAGGTAATATCTGCTCCAATCAGAATCCACATTACACTTAAGATGTCCCTTGGTTGGTCTCTCCCACCTCGTTCTAGAAGGAAGACAATGAGCATTATTACTAGTACTACTACTCTGCTGGATATTATGAACATCGAACCAAGCATGCCAGGTTGCCACAAATTAAAAGTTTGCTTACCAACCTGATTTGGGTGTTGCATATTGTTATTCCAAATGCACCACAAGAGCATAGCAACCCACCCAGCTATGTATGATACAATACTCATGCTTGCAAATATCAAACAACAATGTGTTGCAAAATATTTTGGTCAAACATGCGGCCCTCCAACTGTCACGGGTCTGCTCAGAATTGGAAAAAAAATATGAAACTCATCATCGGATTCTCCTTCACACAAATAAATGGTAGGATTACACGGAGTATGCCGATGTAACAAACGAAGACGTGCTGGAATGCAAACTCGACACACTCCGTAACATATCACTAGCTTTAGGAGGAGCACTTATTCACCAAACTTCGGACCACTAACCGTCCACATGAAACTTATCACTTGACAATATTTTCCTTGTGATTAAATTATCGTTTAGGAGTTTTAATATTAATTAAATTACTAGTATTTCGTTTTTTTTAACCAAACAAGTGTTGGGATTTTAAATTTTTATGTTGGGTGTAGAGATTGAATTATCGACTTTCTCATCAGCGTACTCATTAAATCTCTTCAATCTTTTTCACCAATTTTTGGTCAAACTTTATCTACTTTACACCCGAACTTTGAATTATAAAACTCATTTTTCATGAAAACTAAACACCAAAAAAGACCAGCTTTTTTTACTACATGGTGTTTGGACAAACATATCATATAATAATTTTAAGGTGACAACTTGGGTACCCATCAATAAAAGGTGGGTAACACAATCCATGCTGAGTTGACACCAATCAAAGTTATTTGTTTTCTATTATTTTTAATGTTATATAAATACATTGTTTTGATTGGTCAATTGTATTACCCACCTTTTATTGATTGATCAACAAGAATTTCCCTAATTTTAAGTTTAACCACCATAGCATTTTCCATGGTGCATACTGCATAACTGCATGTCATGTCATATCATATGACCGTAATAAATAATAAAGGGATACATATGGTGACCCCGCGTGTGCTTTTACCCATATTGACAGTGACTCGTGAATGTGAGGTTGTAGTTCTACTTCAACGCTTGCTAGCTAGTTAGTAGTTACTATATACACCACCAGGCTAGGCATAACCCCTCTTTTTCTTATTTCAACCACCACGCCGGCAACCCATTAACTTTTCATATGAAGTTTTTCTATCAATCATATTAATATTAATATACACTTATTTTCCTAAAAATACCATCTATAAATAAATAAACACGGAGAGAATCTTCATTTGCTTCAACACAAGGCAGGGAAAAACAAAAGAGCATAGAGACAAAACAGAATAATAATGAAGCATATGTTCTTTCTATTTTTCTTAGTTCTCTATGTGATCTCACAACTCAACGTAGAAGCAGATGATGAGTTTGTGAAAACAAGAGGAGTGCAGCTTATGCTGAACGGGAGCCCTTATTATGCCAATGGTTATAATGCATATTGGTTAATGTATTTTGCTTCTGATCCATCTCAAAGGAACAAAGTATCATCAACTTTTCAAGAGGCTTCAAATCATGGACTTAACATAGCAAGAACTTGGGCTTTTAGTGATGGTGGATATAAACCCCTTCAATACTCTCCTGGATCCTATAATGAGGAAATGTTCCAGGTTTATTATTTAATTTACTCTTCAATCTTCATCATTTCCATTTTCTCAATCATATATGTTCTTAGTTCTACAAAAGTTTCATTTTGTGTTATTAGTTCCTTCCTGTACTCATGTTTCATTACAAAACTAAGTGATTTTAGTTGCTAAAGAGGGACTAAAAACATGCTATTTTATAATTTGTAGGGATTACAAAATGGATATATGCACTAAAAATTTGATATAATTGTTTATATTTGTGATTTTATAGCAGTTATTCATTTCTCTGCTTATTTACTCTGTCTTGTTCGATATTAAAAATAAAAGGGGTTGGACTTTGTACTAGCTGAAGCCAGAAAATATGGGATCAAGGTAATTTTGAGTTTGGTGAACAACTATGAGAATTTTGGTGGGAAGAAACAATATGTGGAGTGGGCAAGGAGTCAAGGCCAGTCCATAAACTCTGAAGATGATTTCTTTACTAATCCTGTTGTGAAGGGAGACTATAAAAATCACATTAAGGTAAATTTTATTTTGTTTTTCCTATTGCCATTATCAATACTATGCTTATTTGCTTGTGGAGGGAGAGATTGAGAAAAGCGTATACACTCTACAGAATAGGATGGGTGAGGATCTAGACATAAAGTTACATTGATTTTATGATAATTTTTATCAAGGGAAAAAGAGAGATAGAAGTGCCCCTTTTCTTCAATTGGTCTTTTAATTTTTTTGTTTTTAATTAGTCTTTGTGTGGCATTATATTTGCAACGTTAACCTTTTTAACAAGTTTCATTGAAAAAAACGTGTGTGATATTTGCAAAAAAAAAAACACGTTATATTCGTCCATTTCATTTCTTTTTCACCATTACTCTTCTTTAAATTTAAATTCTCAAATTCAAAAACATTAAGACAAGAGTATCTAATTTTTCCCTCTCAAAAAAAAAAAAAACAAGAGTCACCATTACTTATACTGTGGTTAAAATTGCTCTGCAGTGAGTTTAAATGTTCACCTTTTAAGAGCATGAAGTTGATGTTTCCACGAAATTTCCCAACCAAAATCTGTTCCCCACCAAATAGTTGTCATGAACGACACATGCAGTTTGTCATAAGAAAAATGAATGACACATTTAGTTTTTTCCCCTTGGATAGTTTCAAATAAAAGAAAAAAAGGAGTAAAAAACAGATATAATATTGGAGCTTTTATGTGCGCTATTATTATTTATTAGGCTTAATTGCAGTTTTGGTCCCCCTATTTTCATCTTTTTGTGAAATTGGTCCCCCTATTTTAAAGTTCGACAGTTTTGGTCCCTCCATCATATTTTTTAACTAAAAAAGGTGATGTAATATGTTTTAAATGTCATGGTATATGATCTGAAGTTGACAAAAATATCAACATCGATGAAATCGTAAGAAAATTCCCTTAAAAACTTCATTTAAAACATGTTATATCGTCATATTTTAGACATATTATTAGATAGAGGGACCAAAACTATCGAATTTTAAAATAGGGGGACCAATTTCGCAAAATGATCAAAATAGGGGGACCAAAACTGCAATTAAGCCTATTTATTACTATGTATGTATAGACAGTGCTCACAAGACGCAACAGCCTCAGTGGAGTTGCTTACAAAGACGACCCTACAATAATGGCTTGGGAGCTTATGAATGAGATTAGATGCCCTTCAGATCACTCAGGAAATTCGGTTCAGGTAAAATCATATTTGACTCATTATTATTGTGTGCATGAGACATAAAATCTTAATATTGACTTCAGCACTTATATATATTTATTGTCGTGTTGGTCAAAAATAATTAGAAGGTAAATATGATTTAGTCCCCTATGTTACTACGTAGCCAGATAAGAGATGGCAGTGAAGTGATTATTGCATTTAGTATTTTTCCCTTTTTATTTTTTTTACAGGGTTGGATTAGTGAGATGGCATCTTACTTGAAATCCATAGATGGAAACCACTTGGTTGAAGCTGGTTTGGAGGGTTTCTACGGGCAGTCAAAGACAGAGTCTAATCCTAACTTCCAAGTAGGAACCGATTTCATTGCAAACAACCAAATCCCCACCATCGATTTTGCTACACTACACTCCTACCCAGATCAATGGTTTGCATTTTTATTTCAATTTATTTTTTTACAGAACAGAATGATGGGATTTAATTCAGCTATATGGTTCAGAAAAAAAAAAACACAGTTAGATGGGTAGGGTACACTTGAAAATGTAAAACATAAACAATAGATATTTAAGAACAGATTAAATAAATAACATTCATAATTTGTTGGTCATGTACTAGTATTTTTTATCAAAGAACAAAAATGAGTAATTTTTTTTTCGTATGATTCTTATTCATCCATGATTTCTTCAACTCTACTGTAATTTCTTTAAAGTTTGTTATTATAGCAAAAATATGTATTTTAAATTAAGAATTATACGAAAATCATATAAATAAATGCACCACATAAATTTCATCATTTATTAAAACTTCAACTGATTAATTGTTATGCATCGACTATGTAAAACTTTTCACATAATGGCAATGTGGTACTTCCTCCGTTTCAAAATACATGTCGTATTCAACTACTTCACACATGTCAATGCACAACTTTGATCGTTAATATCTTTAATTATTTAAAGTAAAAAATTATAAAAATTTAATATTTTACAAATATTTATCGAAACAAATCGAACAACATCTTACATGTTAACATTTGTATTTATATGTTAGTTAAAAAATATGGTCAAAGTAAGTTATGTGAATAGTGCACATTCCAAAAATGCGACATGTATTTTGAAACAGTGGGAGTAGATAATTGAGGGGGTCAAAAATTCCAAACTAGCCACGCTCAATCCTAGAACCAAATTTATGGCTTGATGCACTTATAGGCTGTTTGGTTTGGTGGTGGAACAAGAAATCTCGCGTTTCAATGGCCATTTGACGTGATTTTAAGGAAGCTCTAATTAGTAGAATCAGTGAAACGTGCTTTTAAGTGCCATTCCACCACAAACACAAACAGACCATTAGTGTAAAATAGTTTATAATGCTGTCTAATAATAGTATATTGTTTCAGAATTCCCTCGTATATTGTTTTAACATATATTTCTAAAAAATTAAAATGAAGGATAATGTGATAGTGACATTTTTTAACGAAGAATGATTACAATCATTAGTCACTCTCAAGATAGTAGTACTTTAATATATATATATATATATATATATATTGAGAATGGAACATCTGTGATTTAGGAGGAAGAAAGAAGAAATCATTTTGCAAAAATAAGAAATTTCAAAGAGGAAAGAAAAAAAAAAACTTTAAAATATATGGATATAAGTTTTGGAAAGTAACATTATTTTTCTTATGAAAAAAATGTAATAAGAGTTTAAAAGATGAAAGTGTTATGGATTGTAATACGAGGAGAGTTTAATAATAAAAAATGAAAATGTAATAAGAGGTTATTACAGAGGAATTGTTATTATTATGAGTTTAATTTAATGAATTATGAGAGTGGATTGTGATTTGCTTTTGTTTGACTTCCCATGAGCAGGCTATCTAATTCAGGCTATGAAGACCAAATATCTTTCTTACGTGGCTGGCTCAATGAGCATATCCAAGATGCACAGAACATCCTTCACAAGCCACTTCTATTTGCAGAGTTTGGCATTTCATCTAAAAACTTGGGTAGCAGCAATAACTCAACAAAGAGAGATCAGTTTTTCAATACTGTATATTCAGCAATATATTCATCAGCAAGTGGTGGCGGGACTGCTGTTGGTGGCTTATTTTGGCAACTTCTTGCTAAAGGAATGGACTCTTTCCGAGACAATTACGAGGTGATACTAGCCGAGAGCCCCTCAACAGCTACCTTGATTGCTCAAGAGTCTCAAAAGCTCAAGCGAATTCGCAAGATGTATGCCAGACTCAAAAACATTGACAAGTGGAACAAGACATAGCTATATCAATGATATTTATATTCAGAAACTGATGATAAATTTTTATTTGGAAAACTAGCAAGATACATGTGATTTCACAAGGGTTGCGTAGTCTGCTACACATGTTTTTTGAACATTTATTTTCTTAAATTAGATAACTTGATGTATTTCAACTACTTAAGTAATCTGCAAGTTAACTATATTGGACTCAAGATTTATGCCTAAACTCTATAGAGGTCAACCCAATAATTTCAAGTGCTTCATATAACTGTTCCATCTTGAATTGTTGCATTCTTCAGTATAACGGTGATGCCCGACCTAATGTAAAATCCTTCCTTAGTTTTGTCAGCTTCTTCAACACCCTGAAAGGTAAAGATGATTAGATCATTAGAGAAGTCTAGAAAATGAAATACACCGTTAGTCAAAATCCTTAGCTGCAGTTTCAGATTTTGAAAGATAAATTATGAAACAGCACTTACATCTGCATTTGTAATGATTGCATTTCTTCCAATTCTTGCATTCTTGTCAATTATACAATTCCTTAAAAAACGATCAAGAATGAAATTATCAGAAATAAGAAAAGGAGGGTGCCGTGCCATCTAATGTTGATTGTTACTTATGACATGCACATTGGAAAGCATAGCTCGTCATGGATTGTTACTTGATCTTCTAATCTAGAATCCAGATATAGGGAATTCTATATGAATCGAAATAGTTTTCTGTGTGATATAATCGTACCTGATTTTGGTATTTTCTCCAACACCAACGGGCACCTTTCCTTCTGCCAGCAGAGATGCAATTTCAGACTCAGTTTGATAGTAATCAGCACCCATCATCATGGTATCCTAAATTGCAAAATCCATTAAGAAGGCATATACCAAATAGAAGATGAAAAGGAATCAAAACAATTAGCTAAAATTTTAGGCGCTGCCGTTTTTCGTCATCGGTCAGTAGAAGAGTACAAACTACGGGTCATCATGTAATGCTTCTCCCAAATACAACAAAGAGAAAAGTGACAAGTGCCGAAAAGTAAAAATGTATACCTGAAGCTCCACACCAGACTCTAAACGTGATCGTATTCCAACAATAGAATGTTGAACACTACACTCCCTCAAGAAGCAACCGTGAGAAATAATTGCATCCACAATCTATTGAAACCAATTTATCATTCTTACAATAACATCAACAACAGAAACCAATGAAGCACTCATATTCAGCACAAATTCCCTTGTAAAAGCTGGGTGCAATACCTTGCATTTCTCTACTTTAGTAGGTGGTAGGAATCTCGGGGAAGTGAAGAAAGGTGTCTTTGGATCATAGAATTGAAATTTTGGAGCCTGCAAGTAATGGCACAAGTAATCGGTAAATTTAGTACATTTTTCCTTTTGAAGAAAAACTTACTCTAGTAAAATCACTTATGCTTTTCTCAATGACATTATATGACAATCAGCAAAAACATGGGTACTAATACTATACAATTAAGGCTTATAAATTTTGAAAATTTCTCCAAGTCTGCAGAAATTTGCATACTTTTCCTCATTCTGAATATTTCCATGTTTTTAAATTGAAATATGATCAACTTTTATTTCTAGAGTTTATAATTTTCCTGCGACTTGCTTGTAGTTGAACTTCTAACCATGCAAAACAGTTTGAATTGGCTGAATACCATTATAGTCAGAGAGTATGACCTTGAGAAATATGAACCTAAATACAAATAAGTTACAGGATAGTTTAAACATACATGTTCTGTTAGGGCCAAATTTGCATCAAAGAAGGACTCTATGGTTCCAATATCTTCCCAGTAGTCATTGAACAAAAATGCCTGAGAATGCAAATTGAAACAGAAACATGAAGTTAGTTACCAGTAAACCTAAAGAGAATTTGAACTTCAAAAATAATAGCAGTAAGGATATTCCTTTTCACCTGGACATTGTGCCCACTAACAGCAGATGGGATGATTTCAGATCCAAAGTCATTGCATGTAGAACCGTTCAATTTTAATAGTTCCAGTAGGGTCTCAGTTCGAAACACGTAAACACCCATGGACGCAATATATGGATGTTTCTTTGCTTCTTCTGGAGATAAACCAAGAACTGTGGTATCAACACGCTGCAGTTATTAGGGATGCATTAGCTAGGCAACACCTAGATTAAACATACTAGCAATTATTCAGGCAAAAATGGATGTAAGAAATATCAGGCTTGAGATACTATTAATGCACCATTGCTTTCAAATCTGACCCCTTGGGCTTTTCTGCAAACTGTATAATGCGGCCCGTTTCGTCAATTTTCATCAACCCATAATCTGATGCTCGACTACAAGACACATAAAGTGATATTATTGTTTGTGAAAGTTCTGCCTCTAGCAAATAAAGTGGTATGCCTTCAATGTAAAGATAGAATGAAAGCATACAGGCAGATATTTCATGTAGATAGATATACCTGTCGTCCATGGGAAGACACGAAACTGTGATATCAGCATTTGTGTCGATATGTTTCTGCAACGATATCCCCAAGTCAATATCACCATTAGTTTTAGAAAACGAATAACAGGGTACAAATCCATTAGTTGTAATCATAGATTATAAATTATATCAAATTTCACCTGCACAAAATCCATATAGTTCATTCGGTAAAGATGATCACCAGAAAGTATCAATATATGCTCAACATTCTTGTTCTTAGCATCCTGTGAGACAATCCTGACACATTAGCTATTCTCAAGAGAAACCAGCATAAGTATTTTCAGCAATAGAAGTGATAAATATTAAAGTTTTTCTTCACGAATTGTAAAAATGAAAAATGTGTATTTGTTCACCAATAAGCAAAGCAGAAATCACACTTGATAAGTTTATTTTAAAAGAGCCAATCACATTTATTCTTGTTTTTGTGTCACATTGTTTTGTACTAACATTCATCATTATCCTTTCAGCAAATATGCAACATTACAATATTTTACCTCAAAAACCCATATAAATTGCCTCACAGCATCAGCTGTTCCTTGGAACCATTTCTTCCCAGCTTCTCCAGATGTTTGAGTTGCAGCCAATACCTATGTGTATGCAATTATCAATAACAATTCAACATTACAATAACCATCACCTTTTATTCTTGCTACATTTCTATGAAGACAATAATTGTGAAAATCGTACGCTACGTTTAAACAGCTCATAAGTAACTCACCTCCACAAAACCCTCCCCAAAAGTAGAGACATTTCCGAAATTGTAGGCACGAGACAAGTGACGGTTGAGAGAGAAAGAATTGTACTGTGTTAAAATGAATATTTTTCTAATGCCACTGTTGATGCAATTGCTCATAGGGATATCTATGAGTCTGTAACACCCTCCAATTGGAACCTACAAAATTTCACTAAAATAGTAACAAACTATGCATAATGTAATTGCAATTGCAATCACTAGTACTAACAAACATTGTAACAATTCAGAGAAAAAGACATGACCCTGCGTGGATAAACTTATTTGAACCTATCTACTAGCATAAGCACTTGAGAAAATTGTTTAGGAGAGCTTGTGAGAATAGCTTATGACATGTTCATAAGTTGTTTTCGACTTATTTTCATAAGTACTTCAAGATAAATTATGAAAATAGCTTATTTGAAAACAATTTGATTTGATTTTATATTTTGTTATAAAAGTAACCTATACATAATAAGCCATTCTTAATTAAGCTGATAATACAATCAGTTCCAACTGGAACCTGCAAAATAAAATTTCACCTAAATAGTGACAAACTATGCTTAATTGATATGCATAATGCAATTGCAACCACTACTACTAAACATTAAACAACATTGAAAAAACCATACAGAAAGGAAAAAAAAAAAAAGTTATATTTATACCGCAGGTTTGGCTCTTTTGCTAGTAAGAGGAAAAAGGCGAGTTCCAGCACCACCACCCAAAATGATTGAAGCTACACTTTTTGGGTCTGCTTTTGGAGTCTCAAAATAGGGTCCCTCTTGAAATGTCTGAAATCAAAAAGCAAAAAAAATCAATTTAAAAAAAAAAAGCAAAAAAAAAATCAATAAAAAGTTATTTTTTTTTCTTTTGATGATATTAGAATTGAGTGTTATTTAGTTTACCGTGGACTCTTGATAATCATTGATCCCTGAAGTGAGAACTTTGTGTGAAGCTCCATTTTTAGAATTGAATGATTTGGGTGATTGAATGGTAAGGAATCTTGTTGTGCTTAAACTTCCCTTAGTAGTTTCACCTAGGAACACAGTGTTTCTGGTTCTTCTTCCAACTCCTTCAGTACTGATTTTCGTTAGATTGGTACTGAGGGATGCATAAGTTGAAGATATTGCTGAATCCATTTTTGATTTGGAGAGTTTATTGAACTGAATTGAAGAGAAACAAAGGTGAGAAATGGAAGGAGGAGAGTGTTGTAGAGACAGAATGATTGATTAGTTGAAACGAGTACGAGAGAGAGAGATGGTGACTCACGAGAAGCTTGTTAAGACACTCTACGCTATTTCTCTCTCTGTCTCTCACTAGTCAGAACTGGCTCTACAAATTTCTATGAGTGACTTTCATGTCATTTTCTTTTTATTTCATTTTTATTGCTACTAGGAACTCTTTTAACTCTTCGTTTGGAAAAAAACAAACTCTTAAAACCCTTTGATCTCGATTTAACGATCATGGTTGTCGTGAATTGAAGTGTAAATACATCAAAAAATTACTATATGAAATCCAATATGCTAAACATGACATGTTTAAGATGTATGAGTCTCTTATCACTTTTATCACTTCATATATTGGTTATAAGTGATTCACCACATTTACATTTGATTTTATTGAGGGCAAAAAACGTATATTTTAAAAAAAATAATAGCAGCTCGCCGTGATTTTGTCCAATTTCCTGCGATATCAAAAAAAATGTTATAAATGTAGTTAGTTTTTTTTAGAGAGAGAGATTATGAATGTAGTTAGTTAATTAGTTCCTCCATGTCAGTAAATAAACATAATATGATTGTATTGTTGACTTACTTTTTATGGTTTGATTAATGGTTTGGCTGCAGAGCACATTGCTCTCATTATCTTTTCCAAAAACTTCATCATTATTCTTTCATTTACATACGTTTTATTGTGCTAGTAAATAGTATGATTTTGTTTTTTATTTTGTATTAACATTGATTTTATTTTTATACTTTGGTTTGAGGCGTATAAAGTAATAAAATATTTTTGTACCGCTTGTAAGTGGACAACATTAAGAAAGAACAATAGTAGTTTGTAAAAAAAAAAAATAGTTATGGTGATGTTAATGTGTAAGTTCTATAAAAAGTAATAATATTACTTTATTAATATTAATATTACATAATTACACTAAAAATTAGAGAAAAATATATCTTCCTAAAATAACATGTAAATTAGAGTGGATGGAGTATGTTAGAGTGTGTGAGGGGTGAAGTGAAAGTGTTGGAACACTAATGCAAGGATCTAGATTTTCAATTCCAATATGAAACATAAACAAAACAAAAATGTATGATTTAAGTATATATTGTAATTTTGTAAATTGGTAATGTGTTCAATCTCGGACTGATATGTATAAAACGGTAATAATTGGGAGATGTCCGTACGTGAATATTTATGCCTCGAATGATTAGTCTCTAATTTTTGGTTGAATATCTTGGACAACCAATTTTATATTTAAAAAGGAGACTCGTTATGTTCGGGTAGAATTGCAGAAATAAACACGGGAGAGACGGTATCTGCTGTTTTGTTTTTGTGTAACACGACGGTGGAAGATCTCTAAGTTTAAGGAGATAAGATAATGGCCTTGTCCAGTATAATTCAGCTTCTTCCTCTTCTTCTAGTTTGGATTGTGATAAATGATAATGACACACTGCACATGGGATACACAGAGCTTTCAGGTCCAATAACAACAAACCAGTTGGTTTTGGCTGCTTTTCAAGGTTTTGAAAATGAAATGAATAGAAACGTCTATAGCATAGCATGTGCACTATGAAAGAAACAATGGCATGAGTTTAGCACGATACTTCGTCTCTTAATCTCTCCCATTTTTAATATCTACTAACAATAATCTACTAACAATGTATAAAAATCAAAAATTTCATCATCGTTCTTATTTAAACTTATGATCTCCTTAATTTTATATGTATAATGGTCATTTTGCAAAATATAATTTATTTGTTTATTGAAAAATTAATTACTGATAATGGTCATCACAAGTGTAACAAATTTTCACGGATAACTATGAAACAAATTTATTTGTTTTTTAAAAAATTAATTACGGATAATGGTCATATCTACTAACAATATATAAAAATCGAAGATTTCCACGGATAATTATGAAACAAATTTATTTGTTTTTAAAAAAAATTAATTACGGATAATAGTCATATCTACTAACAATATATAAAAAACAAAGTCCAGAAAAATTTCATAATTGTCTTGATTAAAACTCGTGATCTTATTAATTTGATAATCGTCCAACAAACATTGAATGATGTCTTGCATATAAAATAAAAAAAAAATTATGCAAAACATTTAAAATATTTTATCATATTGTCTTTCTCATATATGTATATAAAATTTGTTTTCGTAGATATAAACATTTAAAATCTACAGCGGGAACAGTGCAGACATTTGTAATATCCCGCTTAAGCGAGACATTTAACAGTGTCACAGGAATTAAACGTATTGGAATGGCAAAGTTGTAAATATAGAGACAAGGACTAAAATGGATAAATATGAGTTTTTCTCATATTTATCACATATTTCCTCTCTCTAAAAATCTGAAATCTCTCCTCCCTCTCTCTAGATTTTCGCCCCTCACCAAACTTCACCCTTAATCCATCAATTCCTTCCTAAACTCTTGTGATTCAAGCAATCAAAGCCTTGGGAAAAAACTTGGAACAATAGAAGCTAAGGAGAAACCAAGGAAAGGAGGATTTCACAAGTGGAAGCTTAGGGTTTGGAGCTTGTTGAAGCAGTATTTCATACAACAAAAGTAAGTATTTTCAATTATCGTCTCCACAGGGATTGGTGCCTTACTTCGAACCGTTCAACAATCGGTATTGTTTTGAGTGAAGGGTTTGTACGACTGGTTTCATAAACTAACGGAATGTAAATGCGGGAATTAAAACGACAAGTAATAGGGAATAAAAGCATTGAGATTAGAGTTCATCAATCTTGCAAAGAATGTAATCCATAAATCATGCATATGAATTTAGCGTTTTAGCGTAAATATCACGTATCGCTCGACAACGTCATTGATTTCCCAAATGACATCGTGAGATCGATCATATCGTTTAATCGACGATTTCCCAATCAATCAAACGATCTGAAAGCATTACGATCCGAAACTTAGTGCGATTATCAAAACCCAAATCCATTTCTAGATTTTCTTATTTTGATAGAAGTTTATTCTTAAACATAGATTCAAAAGTATTTGTCAATATCATTTGAATCAATCATGAGAGTGAAAAGCAAGAATAACTTCATAAACACATGAATTGCTAAATCATATATTCACATAATCATTTATTACATCAAAGCTAGAAAGAATACCTCTAATCCCAACAAAGGGATGTTAGTTGCTCATTTTCATGACAACTATACAAAAGATAAGAGAAAAGATGAAGATCATGACCCAAAGTCTTGATTTCCCAAAGCCCTTGGGTGATTTCCACAATTCAATCATTTTGCTCCTTGAAGATCATTACTTCTAGCCCTATTTACTAAGTCCTAATGATTACTGGACGAAAATATAAGCTATCTATATAAATTATATGAATTCATATCTAAAAAGACTGAAAAGAAAGCTTAAATACTAAAACTGAAAGTGACAGCTTCGCTCAGCGATGCTTAACGTCGCTCAGCGAACCATGCAAAACTGCCCAATGGTATTCTGCCACGTCATCTTCAGCATTAAACCGCCTTGATGATTTCGCTGGGCGATCCATATTTCGCTGGGCGAAGGTGACATTTACTGTTCCAGCTGAACTCTCTGCCTGACTTCGCCAACCTTTCGCCTAGACTTTCGCTGAGCGAAAGTCTTCATGCATTTTTTCATTAATCTTTGATATTTTCAGGTCCTGGCTTGCTTTTTCCTACACAAATGGGGAAGAATAAGATATATAAATAATAATTGGCATTTATTCATAAATTCCATGCTTTTCTTAAGGTAACTTGCACAACAAGTAACTAAAAAGCTTTGTAAAAGACATGGATTTAATCATGTTTTGCCACTTATCAGAGCTTAGCCAGCTTAATACCAGTTATAGGTGAGCTCATCTTGGGTTTTAAAACCCACCTAGAGTGAGTTTTATGAGTTGTGTAATTTTATGCAAGTTATAGAAAGTTTACCCTAATTCCTAGATTGCTAATTCCTTGCTCTTATGTGTTTTAAACTATCATTTTGTAATAGAAAATCATTCATAACATGTTTGGGATGCTTGGGTATCTTTGTTTGAGCAAAAATGGTGGAAAAACATGATTTTTCACAAGTCCTGTACTGTCATGGTCGCTACAGCGACCAGCCGTCGCTTGTAGCGACCAGACAGCATTTTGCGCTGCCTACCGTCGCTTGTAGCGACCAAGCCAGAACAGCACAACACAGTTGAGCTGTTCTGGGGGTTCTGGTACGCGCGGGCATGGCTTTTTGCAACTGATTTCTTCTAATACATTTTGGAAACTTTAACCACCATTTTAACTCATTTTAAAGGCTCCCAATGGTTATGAAAGTATAGGAGCAAGAATTATGCAAGGCTTGGAAATGTAGGAATTGAGGTTAAATGAATAGGTAAAATCTAATAGCGGCGTATGACAACGATATGCCGAATCCTTGATAGGAAAACAAGAGTTAATAGCATGAGGGTCAAGTTTATAGATGTATTCACACTAGGATACAAAGTAACAGAAATGTTTTGACAATCATAGTTTCACTTAAGTTTATAGTGTTGGTTCTCCAACAAGTAATAGGAGGCTTATGAGAACGATAAGCCAAGAACCTTGGGTTATAGGTTAAGAGTTACAAGATAGCTATTATATGATTACAGTAACAGTTATATGTATTTATATGATTAAAGTTAAAGAATAATATTTCACAGTCATAGGGCGTGTTCAGCAGACTCCGGGATTCGCCGGATGGGACTTCTCCGAGAGGGTTGTCCACACGTTTCATAGGGAGTCCGGTGTTAGCCTGATTGTCAGGAATTTCATCGGGTCATAGGGATGTTGTACTTCGGGGTTACTCCACCCGGATGCACTCCGTAAAATGAACTCAGATAATAATGTTTGTTCAACGCTAACAGCTAACATAAAACTGCTATAAAACTGTTTATATGTTTTATGTTTCATAGTTATAGTCAAAGTCATAGTTACAGGAAGATTTACAGTTACAGTTATAGTTATAGGTGGTTCATATCATTGGGGATAGAATTAAAGACTTGACGATCATAGAATTTCCCCTAGATTGCCAAGGTAGGCATGGCGACCCTAGGTTCCATGTGGTTGCCAACAGTAGGTTGGGTAGAGCTCACTGAGACATTATGTCTCATCCCATCCCTTCTGGTGCAGGTTCACAGGCAGGTTCGCAGGCAGCACTCAACAAGGGTAAGGAAAAAGCTTTAGACTGATCGTGCTGATTTTATATGTATTACAGTTTAACTGTATTATGTTGTTGTATTATGAAGTGCATGTATCAAAGTGATGTTGTATAAACTTTGGATTGTAATATTTCTATGTGTTGTAATATTCTGAACGAACTTTTAATATTGTAAATTAATGTATCCAGTACGAAATTTTAATACTCGTATAAGATCCTAGGCAATCTTAATATGAGTGTTACAGCATTGAACGATGTTTTGCATATAAAATAAAAATTTAATTAATAGAAACACTGCATTAATGTTGATATTTTGAAAATAGTCACGAATTTTCAAAATTTTATCATATCGACTATCACATATCGGTGCACAAAAATTTTCTTCTGCATATATAAGTATATAAAATCTTCAACGAGTGCGGTTTAAATATCTAACGGTGTTTTAAATATAAAATAAAAATTTATTCAATAGACACACTACATTAATTAATGTTGATATTTTAAAAAGAGTCATGAGTTTCCAAAACTTTATCATATCGACTTTCTCATGTATGTATATAAAAATTTGTTTATGCAGATATAAGTACATAAAACATGCAACGGGTGATGTGCAAACATTGAACATATTTAAAATATACCTTATCCTTTGGACGAGACAGAAACAAGCGTGGTATTCGAAAAGCTCTTCAAATTCGTAGGAAACAACCTCAAAACCCTCGTTGAAAATCCCTCACACGAAGGTCCCGATTCAAATCCTGGTTGCTACTGTTTCCGTCTCAACAAGAACAAAATCCATTACTGCAGTGAATCCCTCGTTAAGTGTGCCACCAACATCGCTAGACCTAACCTTGTTTCACTCAAAACGTGTATCGGAAAATACACACACGGTGGAAATTTTCATCTCACCGTTTAGGCGCTGAATTTACTTGCTGCGAATGCGAAGCATAAGGTATGGCTTAAACCACAATATGAGATGTTGTTTTTGTATGGGAATCATGTGTTGGAGAGTGTGTTGGGTCGGATTATGGAGAATATTGTTGCTGGTGATGGGGTTGTTGTTTTTTCTATGTCGGATGTGCCTTTGGGTTTTGGGGTGGCTGCTAAGTCTACACAGGGTTGTAGGAAGTTGGATCCTAATGGTATTGGTGTGCTTCATCATGGTGATATTGGAGAGTATTTGAGGATTGAGGATGAGCTTTGAAACGTTTTAAATTTTGGGTTTTTATGAAATTTGAGTTGTGGGTTATCGTTGTATTGGTTTATCTTTCTCTTTATGTAACTGGGTCTTTTATTTTTAATATGGATCACTGTAAAATTTATTCTCAGTTATCTTGGAATGTTATGAAATTTTGTTTGAAGTATTATTATAGCGATATGGTTACATTTTCACCCAGTCAATTACATTTTGTTTGGATTTAATTATTTGAGTTTGTGTAAGCACTTGTGACACTATATGGAAATAAGTTATGATATGTTGTTTTCAATTTAGTCCCATGAGATCTCCATGATAGTTTATGATAAGTGAAAGTAGTTTGCTTATTTCAAAATTGTTTGACTTTATTTCATCTTTTGTTATAGAAATTTATGATCTTAAGAACCTTCGATAACCTTTATACCCTCATGAACAATAAAGTTTAAAACATGTGCCCCACATTGAACATGAAAATATACCTCATCATCCATAAGAGAAGAACCAAATGATGGATGTTTCTTCAAAATATTTACCATTGCATCATTATTAGATGCATTATCTAGAGTAAGTGTGAATATTTTTTTCTCAATACCCCAATCCTTTAAGAGACTTACTAACTTCTCGGCCAAATTAACCCTGGTATGAGGTGGTGGAAAGTGAAAGAAAGCTAACACTTTTTTCTCTAACTCCCACCTCCTATTAACAAAATGGGCAGTCAAGACCATGTATTGGTCTGTATTTATCGCTGACCACAAGTCAGATGTTAAGCAGATTTTTCTTGGGATTGAATGTAAATAGCATTTTAAGTTTTCTTTTTCTTTTCTATACAACTTTAGAACATCAGACTTTGTTGTATTTCTATAAATCCCCTTAGCATGAGGATGCCAAAAAGAGTGTAAATCGTCAATCCCGTCATGTTCAACAAAAGAAAAGGAATAATTGTTCTTCACAATTACCTGAGCAATCTTCTCCCTATACTTATCTCGATTTAGTGATGGATAAGATGATATGTTCATTCCTTCGACACATTTCAACATATGCTTTAACAGATTTTTTGTCCCATTATCCTCTTTTGCTACGTAGCTTCTACCACATTTTATGCATTTTGCCCTTGGCAGTCCTTCCTCAGCAATATACTTCTCAAAATAATCCCAAGCTAATGATCTTCTTGTTCTTTTTGAACCAGGGACTGAACTTCCTCAACTTCATCAGGAGCATCCCCTTCATTGGACATATTTCCTATAATAGAGGTTAAGAAAAGTATAAAACAAGAATTAACTTATAGCTTCATATGTTGAGTCTAGTGTCATTAGCTTCATAGATTATGATTAAGAAAAGTATAAAACAAATTATCATGAACTTAACAGAAGATAAACTAAAAATGAAAATGTCACAAATCCTCCTAAACCCTCGTTCAGTTTATGACCAAGTAACTCACTCATAAAATTGTGACCTGATAAGTGCCTAAAAATGGTTAAATTGTCCATTTAATTAAGGCACTTATGTTACTTATTTCACAAGTTATCATAGGATAAGCCCATATTTATGTTTCAAATGCTATATTTGTGATCCTATGCCTTACCCCATGTTATTATTGTAGGAAATTTATGATTGATCATGCTGAGCAAAAGAAATGAAGTTTTTATCAAGCCATCGCTACAAGCGCAAGCATCCTCGCTACAAGCGAGGATAGGCAGGGAATTTGAAGGCTTCATCGCTTCAAGCGCCAGATGCCACGCTACAAGCGAGGATAGGCAGGGAATTTGAAGGCTTCATCGCTTCAAGCGCCAGATGCCACGCTACAAGCGAGGATAGGCAGGGATTTTTAGAGGTTCATCGCTTCAAGCGATGGACTGGTCGCTTCAAGCGACCAAGGGCGGTTTAAGGCTCCATGCTAACGTGGAGGATCCCCATTGGCCATAAAACTTCCTCGCTACAAGCGACCAGCTCATCGCTTGTAGCGAGCGTGCAAAAATTCAGATTTATATAGCATTTTTGGCTCATTTTCAAAGATAATCAGTTGGAGAACTTTGAGTACTTTTTCTTCCAATTGTTAGGATTGCTTTAGTAGTAGTTTAGGACTTAGTAATTAGGGTTAGAAGAGATGATCTTCAAGGAGCAAAATTGATTGAGTAGTGGAAATCAACCAAAGGCTTTGGGAAATCAAGACTTGGGTTTGTATCTTCACCTTTTCTCTTCACTTTTGTATAGTTGTCATGAAAATGAACAACTAACATCCCTTTGTTGGGATTAGAGATAATCTTTCTAGCTTTGATGTAATGAATGATTATGTGAATATATGATTTAGCAATTGAAGTGTTTATGAAGTTATTCTTGCTTTTCATTCTCATGATTGATTCAAATGATATTGACAAATACTTTTGAATCTATGTTTAAGAATAATCTTCTATCAAAATAAGAAAATCTAGAAATGGATTTGGGTTTTGATAATTGCAATAAGTTTCGGATCGTAATGCTTTCGGATTGTTTGATTGATTGGGAAATCGTCGATTAAACGATACGATCGATCTCACGATGTCATTTGGGAAATCAATGATATTGTAGAGCGATACGTGATATTTATACTAAAACGCTAAATTCATATGCATGATTCATTTATGATATTCTTTGCAAGATTGATGAACTCTAATTTCAACGCTTTTATTCCCTATTACTTGTCGTTTTAATTCCCGCATTTACATTCCGTTAGTTTATGAAACCAGTTGTACAAACCTTTAACTCAAAACAATATCGATTGTTGAACGGTTCAAAGTAACGCACCTAATCCCTGAGGAGACGATAATAGAAAATACTTACTTTTGTTGTATGAAATACTGCTTCAACATGACCCAAACAAAAAAACACATATTATATTACAGCGTGTAACCAAGTTAGACAAATTAACAAACACATGGTGTGCGAAAATGGAAGAAAGAAGAAATAAAAGATTGAAAAATGAAATGAAGAAGAGAGTGAAGAAAGGTACCAGTTTAGAGCGAGAGTTGAAGCTACGATTGAGAAGTTGAGGTTGAAGCTACGAGGAGGAATCGTCGGAATTTGAATCGGTGACAAGGGAAGAATCGGAGGAATAGAGTTCGATAGGAACATAAGAATCGGAGGATGAATCGGTGGTGATTACTACATAGGGTGCCACTCTGAATTTCAGATTCGAAGAGGAATTTAGGGAAGAAATCAGGGTTCAGTTTTTAATTTGGGGAAGAAATTATGGTTCAGTTTTTTTATTTGGGGAAGAATGGAGGAAGAATACGATTGCTACATTCAGCTTCTAATTTTTTTAATTGTTTGTTTTGTTTTGTTTTAATTTGTTATTTTTTTAATAAAAGTGATCCATTGGATAAAAAATGATCAATTGGATCTTTAAAATAAATTAGATGGATTGGATACATCCATATTTTTTAATGGATGGATTGAATCTAATCCATAAAAACAAAATTGTTTGACGGATGGATCAGATGGATTTTATAGTGGATGAATCGTATGGATATGTATTTGATGGATCCAATTGCCACCCCTAGGCTTGATACACACAAGATTTGTCTCAGGTATTGTTTTTGAAGCATGTTTCTATTGTCGCAATTATACTCATGTACTAATTGCCTAAACCTTAGATGGTTATTCTGACATAAATAATATGGTGTGCCTGAAAACTCATTTTGACTGTGTATTTCGTATAAACTTACTGTGGTTTTCTTCTCATTGCCTCCCTATTACCTTTTTTCTAACTAACTTTATTTTTTGCTCTATTTACTGAATATATTGAGTTCAACATGGAGAGTTAAAAGCTTTTAACTACAGTAGAGATTCTTAATTATGAATGTGTATTATTGATTAATTTCATTACACTGCTTAAAGCTAACGATTCTTAATTAAGTGTATTATTGATAATTTGCGTATTTTGACTTTGTTGTTAATTGGATTTGGCCATGGTTTCGAAGTTTAATTTATTTTTTATTATCCTTTTTGATACATTAGGTTTTTTTTTACCACGATACATTAGGTTGTTAGGAACCCCTTTCATTTAAAGTTTATCTATATTTAAAGAAATCACTTTGCTGAATATAGATTGAAACTATACTATATCACTTTGCTAAATATAGATTAAATGTTCTGGAATGCCTAACCATAGGTTGCGCCTAAAGGTGGGTGTTTCAGTTATGCTGCTTAGAAACATTGATGTCTCTTATGGTCTTTGCAATGGTACACGACTCATTGCAGCCTCATTGGGAAAGAATGTGATATGTGCTCAAAATGTTAATGGGCCTCGTAGTAGAGAAATAGTTTACATTACTTGAATGAATTTAATTCCTTCTGACGCCAATGTTTCAATTACTTTTCAGAGGCGGCAATTCCCATTGGTTTTGTGTTTTGCTATGACAATTAACAAAGGTGAGGGACAAACGTTGTCCAATGTTGGGCTTTATCTACTAAGGCATGTTTTTACTCATGGTCAGTTGTACGCTATTGTGTCCCGTGTTAAAATTAGGTGTGGGTTGAAGATGTTGATAACCGATGACAGTGGTGAACCAATGACTTCGACAATGAATGTGGTCTTCCATGAGGTGTTCCAGAAGATATAATTCCTTTGTAATTAGTCCTTCCTTATGACTTTTCCTCTATGTACTTGGATCATGTTTACAATCCTAACATAGATAGTGTGCACAATAATGGATGGAGTATCTTGTATTGATTAATATATCTATATCTATGGTGAGATGATGTGCTTACTATTTCTTGCTTATTTCCTCTATATATTTTGCAATGTGTTTTGCAAAGTACTCAGGGTGGTTGTTCGTTGTTGTTTTGAACATAAAAGCTGAGGAATGCTGAAGTTTATTTGAATTATTAAAGCTTCACGTGTTTTGTTGCTGCCTAATGTTTGCAGGCTGTGATTTACATATAGTATGTTTGTGTGTTGTTTTCCATGTTATTTTACATGTTGTATGTTTCAGAACTAGTCTTTCATATTTGTTACTGTGAAATTTGGAACTCTATAGTCTATAGTGAACCAGTTGTGTAATGCATTAAATAAAATTCTGTGACCAATGAAGATAACATAAATATCTACTAACAATATATAAAAGTCGAAGTGCAACAAAATTTCATAATCGTCCTTATTAAAACTCATGACCTCCTTAATTTTATGTGCATAATGGTCATTTTGCAAAATTTAATTTATTTTTTTTAAAAAAATTAATTACGGAGAATGTTCATCACAAGTGTAAGCAATTTCCACGGATAACTATGAAACTAATTTATTTGTTTTTTAAAAAATTAATTACGGACAATGTTCATATCTACTAACATCTACTAACAATATGTAAAAATCAAAGTACAACAAAATTTTATAACCGTCCTTATTAAAACTCATGATTTCTTTAATGTCGATTTTTTGAAAATAGTCATGAATTTCCAAAATTTTATCACATTGACTTTCTCATATATCTATATAAAAATTTGTTTATGCAGATATAAACATTTAAAATCTGCAACGGGAGTGGTGCAAACATTGAACATTGTTTTGCATATAAAATAAAATTTATTTAATAGACACACTACATTAATGTTGATATTATGAAAATAGCCATGAGTTTTCAAAATTTTATCATATCGACTTTCTCATATATGTATATAAAAATTTGTTTCTACAGATATAAACATTTAAAATCTGCAACTGGAGCGGTGCAAACATTTAATAGTGTTTTGCATATAAAATAAAATTTAATTAATAATAACACTGCATTAATGTTGTTATTTTGAAATTAGTCACGAGTTTTCAAAATTTTATCATATCGACTATCACATATCGATACATGCAAATTTTCTTCTGCATATATAAACATATAAATTCCTCAACGAGTGCGATTTAAATATTTAACGGTGTTTTAAATATAAAATATAATTTATTTAATAGACACATTACATTAATGTTGATATTTTGAAAATAGTCATGTGTTTTCAAAATTTGATCGTATCGACTTACTCACACTTGTATATAAAAATTTGTTTATTTAGATATAAGTACATAAAATCTGCAACGGGTGCGGGTCAAACATTGAACAGTGTTTTGCATATAAAATAAAAAGTTATTTAATAGAAACACTGCATTAATTTTGATTTTGAAAATAGTCATGAGTTTTTAAAATTTTATCATATCGACTTTCTCATATATGTATATAAAAATTTGTTTATGCAGATATAAGTACATAAATTCTGCAACGGGTGCGGTGCAAACATTGAACAGTCTTTTGCATATAAAATAAAAAGTTATTTAATAGAAACACTACATTAATTTTGATTTTGAAAATAGTCACGAGTTTTCAAAATTTTATGTGCATAAAAATTTCGCATATATAAGCAAATAAAATCCATAACTGGTGCGACTCAACTATTTAACAAATTTTTGTTTATATAAGAGAAAAAAAATTAATAGAAACATTACATTATTTCTCATAATTTTCATTTAATATCTATAAACATTCTACAATATTAACAATGTTACGTGAACCGTGCTTTCGCACGGGTCTTTTACTAGTTAGGAAATAAATATGGAAATGTCGTGATAGCAAAAACAGGTTATATATTAGATGACATAGCATTGACCACTAAGTCGTCCTCATTGGCACTGATTGGTGTGCTCGGTGATATATAGTGAGATGAATTGTTACAGAATTATCTTTTACCTAAAAGATGACATCCTCCCCAAGAGGCGAAAACTCATAGTAGAGGCGTTAATTCAAACACTAATCTCAAAACCTAGAAGTTTGACTAATTGGTCTTGATTGGGGATGTGATGCACTCGGACAACGCAGAGGTCCAATTTATATGTATCGTGATAACCACACAAAAACATAGGTGTCCTTGTAACTTTGTGGGAGCATGAGCTCAACTAATAGAGAATTAGGGGTTGAATCCAAAGTATCTCTGCAGTAGTATTAGACATTGTTCAATCATCAACTTTCTAATGGATATGGCTTTCAAAGCCAGTCTTTGAAATCACCAAGAGAGGATATTTGGCCTGAACAGATGCATGAACCAGGCATCTGGCTCAATGAATTTGGCTATGGCAAAGGAGGAATGAGAAATTGAAAGACTTTGTTTACATTATAGAAGATTTGTGGCTTGGTTAAGTTGGTATACACATTCACCATAATTAAGGTATTTGTGACTCTCCGATTTAGATTGGATGGTCCACATTTCAACCAGATTTTAATATTTTTTAAAAGACCAAAATTACCGAGTTTGAGATCTGGATCAGACAGTCAAAGATCATTGGCCGTGTGAATTCGTGCAATCACGGACCGCCCAGGTTCATAAAGTTGAGGGTCAGAACTCAAAGCACATTGGCACCAAATTTGCCAAGTTAATAGTTGATCACAATTTACCATAGAAGTGCCTTCAGTCTCTTCCATGAGGGGTCTATAAAGCATATACCAAATATTTTTTTACTATGTAACTAAGGACAAGATTCCCACTGGACAATGGCCCTCAACTCTAAAAAATGACCAAGAAATCCCACGTTCTTAAATGTTAATTTTGCATTATGTGTTTGTATTAGATTCTTTTTGACGCAGTCTTGCATCTAGTGGCCATTTTTCCGTGAAAACAAGAAGCTAGGATCCGCTGCTTCTAAAAAATGTGCGTCTAGGGGCATGTTGCCGTGGAATCAAACACATGCTAAGTCTGCTGATAAGATCAACAATGAGAGATGCCAAAGAAAAGATTAGTAATGAGAGATGTCGAAGAATCATTATGATGATGTTATCACCATATATCAGGACAAATACATGTTTTTAGCCTATAAAAAATTAAAGTCATGCTAACCGGTCCCTCCAGAGCACTGATTAAGGAAGTTAAAAGAGAAAGTTTTAAGTTGAAAATGACACTTTTTAGACTTTTGAGGCATTGACTGTACAACTTCCAATGCAATACTACTATATTTGGTTTTCAAAAAATTAATACATGGATTACACATGTTCTTGTTGACTTGTTTAAGGTCGGTTGTTAGAGCCCCCAAATTCTGAAAAGTATTACATGGTTCAAACGAGTTTTGGTTCTTGTTAGACCAACTCCTCAACAACATTGATATTGAACCAAAACTCATTTTGAGCCATGCTATACTAATACCCCAACTCCAAGCTAAGGATGTCCTATGAATGAACCTATACTCGAGATGTGTCAATATGGATCTTGATTCATGAGTCAACCTTACCTAATTTGACTCAATGATGAGTTGAGTTTGAGAACGTTGAGTGATTTTCTCAAGTTATTTTGACTCTATTCAGTTAGGCACCGTTTACTTTGTAAAAATGTTAACAAGGAGAAATAAGACTTTTTAAGGTTAGCCACTGTGATGGATAGAAAATAAAATGATACCTAATGATGATGCATTTAAGAAAATAATAAAAACAACTCTTTTGCCATTTTCATTGTTTATGAAAATACAAGACATTTCTTCACTTCATAAGTCTCTTTTCTCCTTGTTAATAATTAAAACTAACACAATTTTTTTAAAAAAAATATCACAAAATAAAAATGACATTATTATTATTATTATTGTTTAAGTTATCCAACTCAATAAATTGTGAAAATTGAATTGGATCGTTAGTAAAATGATTTAATTTTGTGTCACGAGAAAAAAATATTGAATTGGGTCGCAAGAAAACATGACATAATCACTTTTTTTTGGAAAAAAAAAATTATTATTGACTACTTAATTTTGTGGTTTTAATTTTTAAACGAGTGAATAGGCAAAAACCCCCCAAAATTGTAACTTTTGTAAAAAAAAAAACCCTGACTTTTAAGAAAGACTTAATTGGTCTTTTGGTCCCTTAATTAACTTTTAGTTTTCATTTTGGTCTCATACTCGTAAAGTAAACATTTTGGTCCCTCTTCTTTTTCTCTGTTATTAAAAAAAGTCTTTGTCTGTTAACTTTAACCCCAAATGTCTATGGTGGACCAACCTTAAGAGTGGTCCACCATAAATCCTATTAATTATTTTAATCTAAACTGTTCGATCTTTTTTTAAAAGGAAGACCATTGGATTATGCTGGTATATTTTATCTTACGGTGAGTCAACAACAACTAAACAATTCTCTCTTTCTTCATCTTCTTCCTCACTCTTCTTCATCATCTTCAACATCACATTCATCAACATCATCGTCATCTTCATCATTTACTCAGAAAATTCCAAAAACGCATTTTTATACAATACACTATTATTATTGTTGTTACAGTCAAACACAACCTTAATAAATTATTATACCCTTTTAGAACACGCACAAGAGAAAGAGAAACAAGAATAAGAACAATAACAATAACAACTACTACAACAAGGTCCAACCTATTCAATCAACAATTCAACTCAAACTCATTTTTTGTTTTCTCAATCTCTTCCAAAAAAACTCAACTTTTTTGTTTTTCTTTAACAAATGATTATGGAAAACACAACTTCAACAACAAGCTCTGATTCTCTTTCTGCAACATTTTACAACTCAATCCAAGCTGTGGGTCGTGGTGGTGATATTTTCCGGCGCGGTGGTGTCATTTTTCGGTGCTGTGATCGCTGAAGCAAGGTCATCCAATCTTGATTTTTCTTTGTGGGTTTTGTAGAGAGTATGAAAGAGAGTATGTTTATGGTGGTGGTTTGTCACAAAATATTTTGTGGTGGTCTAGATCAAACAATTAAAGTGACGGTTTGGAGACTAAAAAAATGTCTCCGATCTAAAATTAAATTTTATGATGAGATAGAGAACGAAGAGAGCATGAATATTATGTATTTTGTTTGACAAAAGATGACCGGAAACACCACGGTGGGTGACCGGAAAGTTTGGCCAAAAAAAGAGGAGAGGGAGAGTATGGTTTTGTAAAGAGAGGAAGAAAGAAAAGGAAATGAAAGAAGAGTCACGAAGGGGAGTAAGTTTTGTAAAGAGAGGAAGAAATTATGGGCTTTTTTTTCTTCTGAATTTATTTTTATGAATGTTGGTAAAAATGATATGAAGATGATGAAAAAGAGTGAGAAAGAAGATGAAGAAATGAAGAATTAATTAGTTGTTGTTGACTTACCGTAAGATAAAATACACCAGCGTAATTCAATGGTTCTCCTTTTAAAAAAAGATCGAACGATTTAAATTAAAATAATTAATAGAATCTACGGTGGACCACTCTTACGGTTGGTCCACCATAGACATTTGAGGTTAAAGTTAACAGCCAATGACTTTTTTGAATAACGGAGAGAAAGAAGAGGGACCAAAATGTTGATTTTACGAGTTATGTGACCAAAATGAAAACTGGAAATTAATTAGGGGACCAAAAGCCAATTAAACCTTTACGAAACTTCATAAACCCCTCCTGAAATTGTCAAACGTTAGTCAATTACCCCCTTCCGTTTGTTTTGGTTGTTAAACAATGTGATGTGACAGTTAACTATAAACGTGACACCTCTACGTGGACTGAACCTTGTGTCACGTCACAGGGGTAAATGACTTTTTTTTATTTCTTTTGCTTTCTTCATCTTCTTCCTTCCATTTCTTCATTATCTTCAACACCACCTTCATCAATATTCATAAAAAATCCAGAAATTTTTTAAGAAACAACAACCATAAACATCATCATCATCATCTCATTACTACATCTACACCACCATGAACAACAATAACACCACTTAAGTTAATCAACAAAAATCCATCAACCCATAAACAACAAAATCTGTAACACCACCTAAGCTAATCAACAAAAATCCACCATCTCATTAATGTTAGAGATGCTACATAGTAAAAAAGTCGTGTTCATATGAAAAGGGTCATTGGCACAACAACAACAACACAATCAGTGAAAAAATCTCATTTAGATGAAAGGTGTTTGCTTAGAATGCGGGGGATGAAGAGGAACCTCCAATTCTCGCTCCTCCATGAGTAGAAATTGGTATAGAAGCTTATGTTCAGACGCAACATTGGAAGCCAAAGCTAAACCTTCAGAAGACAAAGTTCCCAACATAGTTCTCTACAACTACCCTTCATTTTATGGACCTTTCTCTTCTCTCTTTGCTCACCTCTTCCACACTCGTCACAATCTCCCTCCCCTTTCTTTACCTTTTTCTTCTGTTCCTTCCCTCGCTTTCAGGTTCGTTTCTTCATTCTTCAACCCACTAATTTTCCTTTCTTCTATTTTGTAATTTATGTGCTTAACTTGATTTTGTAGTTGAAAACTTGAAATGGGTGAAAAGGGTCATTGTAAAGTTTCTGTTTTTAATATTATAACAGAAATTTACATATTTGTTATAACTTGATTTTGATGTTAGAGATTTTGTTGTGTTATGGGTTGATGAATTTTTGTTGATTAACTTAAGTGGTGTTATTGTTGATGATGGTGGTGGAGGTGTAGTAACGAGATGATGATGATGATGATGTTGTTGTTTTTTAATTTTTTTTTTAATTTTTTATGAATATTGATGAAGGTGATGTTGAAGATGATGAAGAAGTGAAAGGAAGAAGATGAAGAAAGCAAAAAAAAAGTCATTTACCCCCTGCGACGTGACATAAGGTTCCATCCACGTAGATGTGACACGTGTACAGTTAACTATCACGTCACATGGTTTAACAACCAAAACAAACGGAGGGGGTAATCGACTAACATTTGACAATTTCAGTTTTTTTTTTTAAGTTTCTTAATAGTCAGGGGGTTTTTTGACGATAGTTACAATTTCGGAGGACTTTTTGCCTATTCACTCATTTTTAAACCTTTAGATTTATCGATTTTCAGATAGGACCAATTTAAAAAGAAAATAGGCTTAAGTGTACTTTTGACCTCCTAACTTTTTCAATGTTGCGATTTTAACCCTATATTAAAAATGACAAATTTAACCCTCTATAAATTAGCTTATTTGCAATAGTGGTCATTTTTCTAATTTTGACTAACGCTTCTATGACATGCCACATGTGTAATTTTTTAATTAAAAAATATTAAAATTGTCACGTGTGTATATGTTGAATTAAAAAATACGAGAAAATAAAGGCAAATTGGAAGGGGCACGTGAGTTGTGCAAGATCAGAAATTATGCATTCATGTTTATGTGTTCTTCAAAGCCCAGATATGCAAAAGAAAGAGACGCATATACCTCTTCATGTTCATGTGTTCTTCCCCAAAACAAGATCTTGAAAACAGCTTATTGTCATCAATTGTTTGGTCCTAAAAAAAAATAATTTTTATCAACAAATTTGGATCTTAAATAACAACTTATATCTCCATATTCTCCTTCACCATTCTCAGCCCTCAAAAACACCACAGAATCACCAGCGCGGCGTCCCTCTATGTATATGCATAAACTTCCAAAGCTCGCCATGCACATCCTTTTCCACCACCGTCTGAACAGGCGGCTCAGCCGCATAAGCAAGCCTTGGAAAAATCGTCTCAGCACAATACCTTGGAACAGAAAACCCTCCACCATTGTTTGCATCAGAAAATACAACAGAAAATCGTCTCAGCACAGTACCTTTGCAACAGAAAACCCTCCACCATTTTTTATTTTTATTCAAAAAATAACATGGGTGGCATTTTTCTTTTTTTTAATAAATAATAATTCAAAAAATAATATTGGTGGCATTTTTCTTTTTTTTTTAATAAATAATTACACGAGTGACATGTCACGCAAACATTGACTTAGTCAAAATTAAGAAAAAAGACTACTATTACAAAGGGGTTAATTCACATAGGACTAAATTTATCATTTTTTAATAGGGGGTCAAAATCGTAACATTGAAAAAATTAGGAGGTCAAAAATACACTTAAACCAAGAAAATAAACGGAAACACAAACATGATATAGTTTATGATATGATGGTTGGTATTAGAATAACAAATTGATATTACATTTTATTTATTAGGAAGTAGCTGTATATTATCCACTTGAGCAGTCAAGCATACAACAAATTAAAGAAGAGAAATAATATGATTTTGTTTATGAGAAATGATATTTGCACAACCATTTTATAATAACTTTTGTGACAATTTTGTTTCTCATACTCATATTATATTTTAACTTTATCTTTTTATTATTTTGATTTTCGTGTCAATACATACATTTCTTTATTAAAATTATTAAAATATTATTAGAATATCATAGAATATCTTTAATACTATTTTGTAAAACCTTTATATAAAGATATTCTAATAATATATAACGATATTCTACGATATTCTAATAACATATAAAAATATTCTAATAAAAATATTGTTGTTATATAAGTTGTCAAATGATGACAGTCAGTCATACACTATTTTTAAAGTTACTTTTAGTTAAGTTTTTAGTCTATTTTTATTAGTTTAATATTTAATATAGAGTCATTTTTAATAAATATCATTTTTGATTTATTGAGTCAAATAGTGTATTATCATCATTATTATTGGCCACATGACCGAACAAGAGAAAAAAAATTACAAAGACTTTGGATGGCTAGTAAAAGAGTAAGACAAAAGTTATGGTTTTATGAATTAGATGGACGGGTCAATGAAAATTGAAGAAGTGCTAAATGGGCCAAGGAGAAAATTAAAACACGTGAGCTGACTTGGAAAGAAGGATGGGAAGGAATATCAATTAGGTTAGATAGTTTCTCACATATAAAAGGGAAGGGAGAACACGTATGACAGTATGACGTTTTGAACAGAAACGGATCACCGTTTTGGATATAAGGAAGCACATGGCTAGTGCAATCGGATACAACGATAGACGAGAAAGATTCTTTATCGGGTTTATTTCTTATACTATATTGTTGTTTATTTCTTTGAGCATGCGTAGCTAAATTTCCATTGATTAGGTCTTTTAGATGATTTTAATTTGAGCTGTTTGAATTATGTGATTGTATAAACTCTTTTCAATGCAATTACAATCCTAGTCTTATTCAGAATTATTTGTTTTTAATGCTTTTTCTATACTGATCATATATAAAATGATTTCAAATATCAATTGACTATTGACACTAGATATTGAATTGAACCTAATAATTCCGGTTAATCTAACGGGTCAATCTAGGGATAGATGATTGTTAGGTTATGACATAAAAATTAACGCTCATATAAAACTTTCAACGGTTACAGACTCACCTAAGGAATTAGGGTGTTGTAATTTGAGAAGAGAGTTTTGAGTCAAGGGATTGATCAAAACTATTTTGTTAATTTGTCGTGAGACTAGGAGAATAATTGTAGAGACTAGGTGCAATTTACCAAACAACGAGAATTAATTGATTCGAAGGACCTGATCACTTTTTCTCTGTTATTTTCCAAAACAATTTATTTTTATTTTTATTTTCTATTACTCAAATATATGCTCAACATACCCCATAGTTGTTAAATCCTTATTAAAACTAAATTGTCGAGTTGAGATTGAAACAATCCCTGTGGAGACGAACTTATAAATTTTATTACTTCGATGCATTTTTAGTACACTTGCTAAAAGTCTATCATCAAACAAATGAATATTCAAACGACAGAACTCTTTGTTTATTTACCACCCAACATATATTCTGTTGTATTTTCCGTCCCCATGAAACGAGTTAAGATCCTCTCCATTTCCTTAAAATAAATGGATAATGCCATTTGGTGAGAGATAAATACAAAAAGTATGTAGTGGATCCCCCACTTAGTGGGACCCACAACTATTAATTATTTTCAAACTTCTTTGTGTCTTTATCTCTCCAAATGAAAAAAACGGAGAGACTAATAAATGGAGAGGATCTTGACTCCCGCGAAACACCTTCAACATCATTTTGAGTTCATGCTATGCTAATCCCCATACTCCTTAGGTAGGACCCCATGAAACTATAATAAAAATTTGCCAATATGGGTTTTGACTCAAGAGTTGACACAATTACACAACTTAGCTCACTTAAATTGTGCAGTAAGTTGGGTTTGAAACTGGTTGGCTCACTTAATTTTTTTGCTAACATTTTTATAACATTTTTTCTTCATAAAATGTAATGTATTTTAACTTGTTTTTAATATTTTAGTGGTCCAACTATGGAAAGAAAAGTCACTTAAAAAGTAAACAAGGAATGACTGGGAAACTTTTTGATCAACCCTATGGCGAGGTAACCTTGGTTAGCTGAATTTATTCACTTTAATACATAGTTTGATGTCAATTGTCCTATTTTTTAAATCAATATTTATGTTGAGAAGGGATCCTTACGCGGTATTGTGTAACACTTGTGTGATATTACACCGTCAATAGCATTTTATTAGATACATATTATACAAAACTAACCGTTGAATTAAAAGTTTAAATGATATAGATCATTTCTATAAATTTTTATTTAAATTTAAAATCATTTGATGTGCACAAAAATGTGTCAAAATTAACGTCCTATATTCAAAGCTTAATCTTTTAAGATGTTATCTTGAAGCATCTAAATAACAAATGAAATGATTTTAAATTTAGCTAAAAATTTATAGAGATATCTATGTCATATAAATATTCAATCCAAACAATCAAATATGTTTCAAATGAAACGTTATTGAACAATGTAACCTAATTTGATTCCTCCTGTTTACATTTTTTAAATTTCACATAAATATGCAAATTTTCCAATCAACAAAATCACTAATTATTGAATATTTAATTGTGGTTTTTCAAAAAGTAAAACCTTCAAGTTTATGTATTTTCATTTTTTTTTTGTACAATATGTATTTTCACAATTAACTATATCACTGTTAAAACATTTCATTGTTTTACTATTCTATTTTTTATGGATTCCTAATCAGTGTCCCTCAAGCACTAGTTAACAAAACAAAACAAAAATACTTGTATTAAAAATAGTATTTTCGACACTTTTTAGACTACAAAGTTTCAAAATATTTTTACAATATTTATTTCCTTAACTAATAACAACCACCATATCATAAACTATATCATGTTTGTGTTTATGTTTATTTTCTTGGCTTAAGCGTATTTTTGGCCCCTAACTTTCTCAATGTTACGATTTTGACCCTCTATTAAAAAAATGATAAATTTAGTCCTGTATGAATTTACCCCTTTGTAATAGTGTCCTCAAACACTAGTCAACAAAACAAAACAAAAATATTTGTATTTAAAATAGTATTTTCGACACTTTTTAGACTACAAAAGTTTCAAAATATTTTTACGATATTTATTTCCTTAACTAATGTTTTAGAAGTATTTGTTAACATTTTTTTTATTTCACAAGAAAAAACTTGTATAATTGATAGATGTTTTATTACATAGACATGTTAAATGAGTAAATTTACCCAACTTTGAATTACTACGTCATCTTATCCTAAAAGTAGAAACTGGCACCAAAAAATTTACCCGACTGCAAATCAATTGTGCTTTTTTAGTTTGTTTTAGAAGCCCTACCCAAAAGAAGTCCATGTGTCACGTAGTGTATATGTATGTAGTGTGGCATATGGGGATTCATTGCATTTCTCTTCTCTACATTAATTTCACGAGCCAAATTTTCATGGGTTTCATGTATAAGTTTCCGTTATTCCGTGAGTGGTTAGTTGTAAGACGCAACTCAATGTAAGGTCCTCCAATGACCAATCCATCAACTTTCTCATTTTGTTCTTTCCGACTTCCTCGTTCTGCTTCTTTTTGTGAATTCATGCTAACCTGACATGTCAATTTGGATGATTTCACATTCCTAGTGACTGAATATGAGCTTTTACTTTTACAGTAGCTTTTTGGAGTTCTCCTTTTCATGACTCCAATAATTGATTACTCCTTTTCTCCCCTGCTGAATTGGATTTAGTTGAGTTTCTTCTCTTTTTGCTTTCTCATCAATTTACTTACTAACTTATTCATGATAAACGGGGTTTCTTAAGACAAAAGGTATGTATGCTTACCCTTGTGGAGAACCAAAAAAAAAAAGGCAAGAAAGGGACAAAGGGTACGAATATCTCGTATATATACATACATTTAAGAATCAACAAATTGATCCAGTAACATGGTATATAATTAGAAATTCTGTAAAAAAATCTTACATGTGGCAACTCGTGGAATTTAAAATACATAATACTAACAATTAAATAAAAAAGACTTTTAATAACAAGACATTAATTTGACAAAAAAACAAGACATTAATTGCATTTAACAACGATCATTCAATTAACATAATTTTTGTGTCTTTTCTGTCAACATTTTATTTACAAATTATGATCTTCTTTTGATATGAACAAATAAATCACCAATTAAAAAACAAATTAAAAATCAAAATTAATATAAATCAATTGAAATTGTATATGTCACTTTTAAAAAACCTACTTTTGAATAACGACGAGCCTACATGAGCAAATATTTCACCAATTTGTTTTTTAAAAAAATCAAAATTACCATAAACAAATTGATCCAATATATATACCGTAAATTTTTTTCGGTAATATATATGATACTTTTAATTTTTTTGACAAAATATATGTTACTTTGTTATTAAAATATCATTAATAGAATCAATTAACACATATAGAAAATAATATGAAAATCTTCTAGAAAACACAACCTTTCTTACAAAACAAAAATGACAGGTTTTTTTTTGAGCAAAAAAATGTCAGGTTATTAAAAAGAGTTAAGTGAAAGATGAAAAATAACATAATATTGAATGCATTTTATAAAGAGAAATGTTAACATGTTTCTTAAGGCCACATGTTAAATGTACGAAAGATAAAAATTATGTAGTATTAGATATTGTGCCAACTTATTTTTTAAAATTTTGAAAATTACTTTATCTCGATAAATATTCAATATTTATGGAATCTTTAACATGTACCCTAAGAGCATCCACAATGGTGGGTGATTCACCTATTTAGCACCGAAATAAATAAACACCTCATTGTGGAGAGAAAATATTTGGTGCTTATAGAGAAGGGTGGCTATGTAAGCGCTCTCTCTCTCTCTCTCTCTCTCTCTCTCTCTCTCTCTCTCTCTCTCTCTTTAATTTTCATGAGCCGTACGTAATAAATTATACACAAATCAATAAACCTCGTTGAAATACAATGACATTGAGTTTTTTTTTTTGAGCAAGACATTGAGCTATTAATAGGACCTCTTTAGCGACTTTTTTTGAGGTTATGGGTTGGAGAGATTGAGTGTTTATTAAGTAATATCATTGAAAATTATAAAACAAATGATGTGTACATGCATGACCCACTTAAGCACCCAAAATAGAGTGTTATGTTGTAGATGGTCTAAAGACATATGTTAACACGACCCTTTCATAAATTCAAATTAACAAATAAGTAAATGTTGAATTACAACAATTTCATTC
The DNA here is from genome assembly GCA_018208015.1 of Medicago ruthenica. Classification (NCBI taxonomy): domain Eukaryota; kingdom Viridiplantae; phylum Streptophyta; class Magnoliopsida; order Fabales; family Fabaceae; genus Medicago; species Medicago ruthenica. The sequence goes on along the minus strand of CM031373.1, from coordinate 105,132,526 downwards.
CATCAATTCACATTAACTTCTGCTTCCCTTAACAAAATACTTATAATGATTTCATTCAAAAATAAATAATAGCAAACATTGAATATCACTTTCTTACGTTGAATCCAGATATAACTATAAGATGAGTTACTATGCATAATAATCAATTATGAACAATGAATTTTACTAATACATGAGACAAATATTTGTCGTCGATAAATATAAAAAAATACGATACATATATTTGCCACTGATACATAAATAAAATACGCAACATATATTTATCGTGAGGAGTATTAAAAAACACAAAAAAGTTTTTATCACTGATATTTAAAAATTCATGAGACAAACACATTTCACTAATAAATATAAAAAAAGCATGAGACACATATTTGTCATTGATGCATAAAAAAATATGGGACAAATATTCAACACCGAAAAATATATATATAAAAATCACGCGACAAATACTTATCACATACAAATATTTAAAATAACACATGACAAATATTAGCAACATATACATAAAAAGTACGGGAAAAATATTTGTCATTGATGTATACAAAGAGATGCATATTTGTCACTAATAAATATATAAAAAAATTTGGACAAATATTTTTCCTTGATACAAAAAAAAGAGATAAATATTTATCTCTAGTAAACATAAAAAAAACACAAGACACATATTTGTTACTACTACTTTAAAAAAATACAAGCTTCATCACTGATATATATTGAAAAAAAATAGGACAAATATTTGTCCATTCTGCATATAAAACACGAAACATATATTTGTCACAAATAAATAAAAAACACAGGTCTAATATTTATCTCTAATATATAAAATAATATGGAGCAAATATGTATCACTGGAAAATAAAAAAGCACAAGACTACTATTTGCCATTGATACATTAAAAAAACAGAACAAGTATTTGTCACTAATAAATATTAAAAAAATGCGACAACTATTAATCCTTGATACATAAAAAAACACAAGAAAAATATTTGTCATTGATAAATATCAAGAAAACACTAGACAAATATTTGTCAAAGATAAATATTAGAAAACACGAGAAAAATATTTGTAACTGATACATAAAAAAGTACGTGACAGGTATTTATCACATATTTTTTACGAAATGTTTTTCATTGATAAACAAATAAAAAAAATAGGACATGTATTTGTCATTAATAAACACATGGACTATCAATCTCATCATTAAGGGCACAAATATCTCCAGAAGGGCAGAACGCCCTCCAGACGGGCTCAACGCCCTCCAGAAGGGCCAAAAGGACCCTATGCGAGCTCGATAAGGGTGCCACCTTAAAATAGCTTCTAGAAGTCTTTAGAACGCTCTAAACGTGGCTTTGGACCTAAGTTACTTGGGCCTAAGCCACGAAAAATCAAGCCCAAGAAATGTTATAAATAACCTCATTGAGAGCACTGCATTACGAAAACAGTTTTAAACCCTAATTTTAGATATTGTACTCATTGCAAGTACAACACATAACATATATTTGTCATGAGGTTGGGTAACTCAAGTGGTTTGAACTAAGAGATGAGGAGTTAAAGGTCATGGTTTAAACCCAAACAAAAGAGTAAATTTTAATCTAACAACTAATTACTAACATTTGTCATTAAAAAATATATTTGTCATGATAAATATAAAAAACACAAGACAAATAATTATATTGATACATAAAAAAATCCTAGGTCAAATATTTCTCACCGATAAATATTAGAAAAAACCGTAAAAATATTAGTCATTGATACATTAAAAAAAACAATGGACAAATATTTGTGATTAATACTTTAAAAAAGCAGGCAAACATTTATTGTTGATAAATATAAAAATAATGAAAATATATTTTCACTAATACATAAAAACACGAGACATATACTTATCTTTTTTTTTGGCTAAAACATGGTACACACATTTGACAATGCGGAATAAAAAACACAAGATAAATAATTTTCATTGATAAATAAGAAAAAAATAATTTTAGAGATTAAAAAATAATAGCATGCACCCGTGCATGAAATGGGTTAACACAGCAGTTATATAACATTTCCATTTAATCAATTTATCCTAGGTAAACCTTCATGAAAATCGTACTTAAGAAAAAAAAAATGTCATTTAAACTAATAACTTGCAGTTCGAATCCCTTCTAAAAAAAACAAAACAAAAAGTTTGATGTAGTTTCTTTCTTCAAACTTTCTCTTTATAAATGTAATTTCTTTATTATAAATTCGTTATTAAACATTTGGTTGTTAATTGAAAATGGTTGTTAATTGAAAATATATGAATCAATTATAAATGTAATTGTAAGAAATAATGGTTGGATCTAACATAATCCCACAAAATCGACATGTAAATTGAGCGTTGTCCTCCTTTGTAAACACTTATTTAGGTTATAATACTTCTAATGTGAAACTCTTAACACACCCGTCTCACACTTAGGATTACACATTTGGAGCTGACCCGAGTGACCGATAGTAGAAACCTTATAGCACGTAACTCAATGAATCTTGGATAAACTACAATATCATCTTAGAAATTGTGGTTGAGGTCCAACACCACCCCCATAAAACTGACTTATGAGTTGGAGTCTGCCCCACTAAACACTTGTTTAGACCATCTCACCAATGTAGAAATCATTAGAGTACTCATCATTTTTCTTTTTGAATAAAATTAATGAATAAGAATTCCTCTTAATAAATGTAATTGTCGTAACTTGGTAATTAAACAATGTTGTTAACTGAAAATATATGAACCGAGTGATTGATCTTTAGTAGTTAATGAGATCCACCAAATAACAAATCCTTTCAGAGGCCAAGTTTGACCAAGTGATTGAGCTTTAATGGTTAATGAGCTCCACCAAGTGATTGTTCAACCCATGTTTGATTTCTGGATAAAACAATTATTTGTCAAACTATATTTACCTCATGGACGAACTCCAGATAACAATACCCCCTCCCCCTGGGAGAGGAGGGTCAACATAAAAAAATATATAAATAAAAACTTTTTTTTTCATATGTTGCCATTCAATTATTTTTTTGAATAAAAATATATGAAAATAATGAATAAAAACTTTCTAATTGTAAATGTAATCATCATAAAAAAAAAATCGAATAAAAGAATATATGAATAAAAACTTTCTCTTTATAAATGAAATTATCATAAATTGTTGATTAAACATTTGGTCGTTAATTAATAGAAAGAAAATATATGAATAATTTGTTTTTGAACGCATATACGAGTAATTTAATATTCTGTTTTTATATTCTTTCTATAAGTATTTGCGAATATTTCGCGCGGACCAGACCTACTGCATACTCTGTTCTGTCTATAAATATAAACTTGTCAAACCATTTTCGTTTGCCTCAGAAAGCCACCAACCAACAAACAAACACCATGAAAAGGTTTAACAATAACCGTCGTAACCTTGAATACATTTTCCATTTGTTCAACCTTTTTGCCACTCTATTGCTTTTTTGGCACTTCTCTTTTTTCACCATCGTTATCAAATCGTTTTCTCATCTCTACGCTCTTTCCAAATCCCTCTTCAGTGACTCTTTCTCTGTTTTTCTCCTTCTCCATGTAATCATTCTCTCTCTATATAAACTTTCCAACCAAAACGACGACGTTTCCACTGTTGTCTACAACCAATGTCTTAAAATAACCTCTTCATCGGAGTTAGTTACTGCCGACACGGATTACCAATGTTTTAAAATAACCGCAGAGGATCCGGTAGTGTCTTCGTTGGAGAAACAGCAAGATTCTTACAGTTCGGAGTTTGTTACTGATCGTGTAGAGTCTTGGCTGGAGGTACAACAAAATTTTTGCAATTCGGAAGTTGGAGATTCGTCTCTGATTTTTGAGGAAACTGTCGCGGAGGAACCTGAACCTGTCATGGCAGTTACTGAGACCGCGACAACAACATGTTGCACGACCGTGACAACTACCAGAGATAATAAGGTTTCGGAGGAAAAATGTTACCGGAGAGTTCAATCGGAGTGTTATGAACGGAGTCTGGTGGCGAATAACTCGAGAGAGTTGAGGAGATTCAACACATGTTTGAAGAAGAAGGAACCGCAGAGGAATTTGTGTTATGTTGAAGAATTGAGTAAAGATGAGTTCAATCGCACAGTGGATGATTTCATTGCTAAACATAAGAGGATGATGCAATCGGAGGAACAGGAACGGTCTCAGAAAACAGAGTATTTGGCCTTGACTTAATAAAATAAATAAATTTTAGGGATTAGGTGATTTGATGAGGATTCATAGTCTATTTTATATTTTGAATACGTAATTCTAATATTTGATCCCATTCTATGGAATATATATTTCACTCCTGTTACTTTGATCATGTGTGTTTTGTTTTCTTTTGTTCGTGTTTATTTGATTTGATAATAAAATTATAATATTGTTAACTTTTTTTAATTTAAACTTATTAATTTACACTATTTTTCATATATTTAAATATATTGTTTCTTAAAAAAAAAAATATTGTTGTAAACTAAAATCGAATATGAGTGCTCAAGATATCATGTGTGATTAATGAGCGAGTAAACATTAACTTTCTCTCTCAAATTGTGTTCCGAATTCCGATGAACAATAATGTGGCGACCACCACGATTAAGGAAGACATTCATCCCTTTCCTTTATTCGATCTCAATTTAGGTTTGTGTTCTCGAATTCCCGCTGAGAGCATTTTTATTGGCTCGTACTGCGCCTTGCTTGTTTATGTCCTCCATCAATATGAGATTTGTGGTGCGATGTGACCTTGTCGCTATCATCCATCAATCATATCGTGGTTTTAGCTAGATTCAAGTTGCTGGGTTTTGGATTAGTGGGCTCAGTAGCACCGTTTTTCGGTTGAAGCGTATCCTCGGTGCTGGGTTTGATTGTTTTGATAAAAGTTGTGGGTTCAGTAGCAGTTTCGTAGTTGTGGGTTCGAAATCATCGTTTATTTGTTCTCCTTAGCTCGACCCTTGTTGATTTGTGGTTTTCGGTGGTTCATTGTCTTTCTTTTTTATTAGGATCTTGATTTTTCTTCCCAAGCGAAGTAGATGATTTTTCCGGTTTGAAGTGTGTCTTATTCATCTCACCTTGGGATGTATATGTATATATTTCTTTAAATGTCCTCCTTGAATCACTATTTTGATGCCCCTCTTCAACTAATAAAGACTATCAATGTTGCATCCTTTTACTCGGTGGTAAGATCACCCGTGATTTGAGTTGGAACTCATTTATCGGTTGGTCCTTTGGAGAGTGTCAAAGAGTCTGGTGTACATGATTTCCTTCAAAATTTGAATCCTTATGGTATTCAGCCGAGACGTTGGAAAATCATAGTGCTTTTTAGTAGGGGGACAATAATTATTGTGTTGATTCACGTCTCGTCTTCTCGACGAGTAATGCTCATTTCACTATTGTGCTTTCTCCTTGACATCTCTGTTTTATTTTTGCACGCATCATGGTTACTTGTATATTAGTAGCTGGTTTATGCGCCAGGGAATCGTTAAAATATCTCGCCTTCAATCCGTTATGATGCTCCTATGGACATTTATTGATTAAGATTTATGATTCTTAATGTGGCCTCATTAAAGTGAGCTAGATACTCCTTTAAGGTGTCCAACGGGTATTGGCGATCATTGAAAAGGCTTGTGGTCGTTTGTTAGTAAAAAACTTGTGAATTAGTTTTCGAGCGATATCAAAGTGTTCATTGATGAAAAAGCAAGGGAGGTTCATATACGGGAAGTGCGACATCTATCAAGGTTCCTGAAAGGAGTTTGCATTTGATTATAGTTTTTTTTTTTTTTTTTGTCAATTAGCCTATTAGAAATTCACAAGATGAATAAATGAGACGTCCAAGTTCGAACCCCTACCTCTGCATATACTATGCATTGTCCCTCACCAAATGAACTAAGTTCACATAAACTTAAAAGTTTAGGTTATGATTAAGATGTGACTTGGTCCTTTTGTCCAGTCATTTGCTATCTATTTTGTTTAATCTTGTGACCAATTTCTAAATCAAATAAGATACAAATTTTTTTTTGTCATATCCAATCCCTTGTTTTTTAGAAAATCAAAGGTACCCTTGGTTGTTAATTGAAAATATACGAACAAAGATTTTCTCTTTATATGGAAACAAATTTTCTCTTTATAAATGCAATCATCATAATTTTGTTTAAAAATAAAATATGAATAAATCCTTCAAAAAAATAAAATGAATAAAAACTTCCCTTTTGTAATTGTAACTCATAAATTCGTACTTAAACATGTGGTTCCTAATTGAAAATATATGAATAAAAACTTTCTTTTTACATGAATACAAACTTCCTCTTTATAAATGTAGTTATCATATTCTTTCAAAAAAAAATGTAATCATCATATTTTTTTTAACAAAAATATACGGATAAACATCTGAATAAAATCGTTTTCTTTATGAATGTAATTATCATAAATTCGTAATTAAACAATTAGTTTTTTTTGACAAAATACTTAAACTTGGCTGTGAATCCAAAATATATGAATAATATATATGTTGTTTATTAGCGGAAAGACATACACTCACCGTTCTTTTTATTGTACTAACAAGTGTAAATTATGAACAATATCATGAAATTTTAGTTTTGATTAAAATTATAAATACAAATGTTTGTGACTTTTAAATTGTAACAAAAAAAAACCACGTTTATCTTATTCAATGACAACAAAAATTTAACAAATATAATATAAATTTTATCTTTTTTCATAACAACAATAATATAACATTAATATAGGATTTTTTGTCAAAAAAAACATTAATCGAATAATATTGTTCTTATTGTAGGGATGTATTCATATTTCAATGGGATTTAATTTTTTTTAATTAATATTTTTAAAGGATAAAATAGTAAATAAAATATCTTAAATGAAAGGTTAAATAGGTAAGAAAAAAGACAGCACAAACCCCTGGATTTTCTTTATAGGCCAAATTACACTTTTGGTCCTTTAATTAATGATGAGGTTTCATTTTGGTCCCTTAATTAAAAAAAGTACCGTTTTAGTCCCCTAATTGTAGTTCTTGTGTCATTTTAGTCCCTTCTGTTAACAAAAAGACAGAAAACGTTAAGTTGTGCTGACGTGGCTGCGTATAAAAGGAAAAATTGAAGAAAATTAGGGTTTTCAGAAAACGTAGAGAGAGAAGTGAAATTGAAGAGAGAGATTGGGAAGGGAAACACGAATCAAAGGAAGAAGAAGACGAATCAAAGGACGAATCAAAGGAAGACGAATCAAAGGGAAAGACGAATCAAGATTCGGTCATTGTTTAATCTCAGGTTTGTGTAACTCTTCCTTTCTTCCTTTCTGCGTTTTTTCGTTTTTTTGTTCGAAAAAATTAGGGTTTTTATGTCTCTGGTTTAGGGTTTGTGTTATCTGGTTTAGGATTTGTGTTTTCTGGTTTAGGGTTTCTGTATATATGACAAAATCGAATTTAAAAACAAATTTTTTATATAGTGGTCCCATTTCTGTCGTGTTTGCTTTGTACAAAATGAAAATCGAATTTTTTGATTTCTGTGTATAATTGTTTAATAGGAACCCATTTCTGTCGTATTTTGCTTACAGATGGAGGATAAATTTGAAATAGTTATACACCATGGGGGGTTCTTTAAACAATTTCATCATAACCAATATCAAGGGTTAGAAACACCCTTTGATGTTGACCCTGATTGTTGGTCGACTTACTTTGAGATTATAGGAATTTTAAAGGAAATGGGTTATCCAATGATAGAAACATTGTGGTACTATGATCCTGATTTAACATCCAGGAAAGAAGTTAAAGGAGTTGATGTGGAAGGCTGCTAAATCAACTTATCACAATGGCTTTGAAAAACATATGGAGGAAATCAAGTCCATTAGTGTGGAAGCTTACAACTACCTAAGACAAATACCAACTAAGTGCTGGAGTAAGTCAGAGTTTACCTCAGGGTGCAAGTGTGACACATTAGTCAACAATATGGCAGAGTCATTCAACTCTGTTATACTCATTCCCAGAACCAAACCCATTGTAACCATGCTTGAAGACATTAGGATTTACTTGATGGAGAGGTGGGAAGCTAGTAGGCAAAAAATAGCAAGATATGAAGATGGGGTGCTGCCAAATATTAAGAAAAGGATTGCAAGGGAATCATCATACACTAACAATTGGTTAGTCAGGTATGAATTTATAGTTTTTGCATTGATTTAGAATTTTTTACATTGATTTCTTTCATTTTAGATTTATAGTTTTTGCATTGATTAAGAGTTTTTTTTCATTGATTTATGTCATTGTATAGGCGTGCTTCTGAATTTGACTATGAGGTCAGACACATGTCTATAACAGGGGATAAATATCATGTCAATCTGCAAAGGATGTCCTGTGATTGTAGGAAATGGTACTTGACAGGATTACCATGTTGTCATGCCATTTCCTGTATGAAGAATCAGGACTTGGACATACTTCAATATGTCCCAGAATACTTCAAAAAGAACCAGTATGCAGCTTGTTACAGTTCAATTATATTTCCTGCAAATGAGCAGTCACTGTGGGAAAGGACAGAGTTTTGTGATCTCCAACCACCACCAATAAAGAGGCAGCCAGGTAGACCAAAGAAGAAAAGGAATAAAGAGGCTCATGAATTGAAAAAGGATGATTCACAACTAAGGAGGGCAACCTATGGGATGAAATGTAGCAGATGTCACCAAATTGGACACAACAAAGCAACTTGTAAGCTTCCACCCCCACCCCCACCAACTGAAGGAGCTACTACAGATCAGGGAACATCAAGTCAGACAGCAACAACTCAACCAACAACATCTCAGGCAACAACTCAACCAACAACAACTCAGGCAACATCTCAACCAACAACAACTCAGGCAACATCTCAGGCAGCAACAACTCAACCAACAACAACTCAGACAACATCTCAGGCAGCTCAACCTACAACACAACAAACAAGCACTCAGGCTACAACAATGCCACCACAAAGGAAGCCAACTAGAAAAAGGAAGCCAACTGAAAAGGTATCTTTTTCACAACCACCACCAAACAATGCCAAGAAACAGAAAGGTGCAGCATCAAAGGAAAAGGTGTCTTCATCTCAACCACCACCAATCAATCCCAAGCAACAAAAAGGTGAAGCATCAAAGAAAAGTGGTTCAGCAGGAAAGCAAATTGGTTCAGCAGGAAAGCAAGGTGGTTCAGCAGGAAAGAAAAGTGGTTCAGCATCAACAAAACCAGTTTGAATTAGTACCATCTTTTAATGTTTAGTAATTAGGTTTAGTACCTTATTTTGATGTAATCCAAATGGTACATTATTTCAAGTTAATGACCAAGACAATGTATGAGTTCTTAATGTTCATCTGGTACTTAATACCTTATTTTGATGTAATCCAAATGGTACATTATTTCAAGTTAATGACCAAGACAAATTATGAGTTCTTAATGTTCATCTGGTACTTGGTACCTTGTTTTGATGTAATGACTTATTAAGTTATGAATGAAGGATAAATTATGAGTTAATTTGTGTAGCATACTTCTAAGAATTATACTTCTACTTGTGAATTATACATGTAACTCATAACTAAACTTAGATGAAATAAACCAAACTCAGATGAATTGCTCAAACACAAAAAAAAACATTGCATTGATTTTCAATATAATATTACATTGAATTGCATTCCACTCATCTACTTCAATACACACTCAAATTAACTCAAACATAATACATTCAATACATTCATTCTACTTCAAATACATTTGAGACCATTTTCCACTGCCATTGCACAACAACATAGTCCCTAAAACCAAACAAATCCCAAAACAGATCAAAGCAAAAATTGAAGAAATCTTCAGCCATTTAAGTGAGTTAGCCAACTCATTCTTCAACTGCCTATTTTTCTTCTTCTGCTTCTCAATTTTCAAGTTCTGCTTCTCAATTTTCAAGTCTCTGTCATCAACAACCTCTTCATCAACCAGCCTGAAGAAACTGCATCCTTTATCTAAAGAACTTTTGTAGTTACTGCATCCCCAGAAATGTTTGCCATAATTTGGATTTGTAACATCAGTAACAGTACGAATCACACACTCAACTCCACACCTGCAATCTCTAACCATTCTTTTTCTCATATACGAACCTACAGAACCCACAGATTGCTCCAACACCCTTGTCCTTGAGTTTGATTTCGACATTCTTACAAATTCGAATTCGGTGAAAACAAAGCAAAACCCAGAAGATGAAAACGAAACAGATGAAAACGAAGCAAAACCCAGAAGATGAAAACGAAACAGATGAAAACGAAGAAGGTGGAAAACGAATCAGATGAAAACGAATCTGATGAAAACAATTTGCAAGCAATCCTTCTTCTTCTTCTTCCTTTGATTCGTGTTTCCCTTCCCAATCTCTCTCTTCAATTTCACTTCTCTCTCTACGTTTTCTGAAAACCCTAATTTTCTTCAATTTTTCCTTTTATACGCAGCCACGTCAGCACAACTTAACGTTTTCTGTCTTTTTGTTAACAGAAGGGACTAAAATGACACAAGAACTACAATTAGGGGACTAAAACGATACTTTTTTTAATTAAGGGACCAAAATGAAACCTCATCATTAATTAAAGGACCAAAAGTGTAATTTGGCCTTCTTTATATATAATATAGATTTATAATTGTAAAAATTTCAAGTAAGTTCCGCTAAGAAAAATTGAGTATTTTTTTAGAATAGTTTTTATAATTTTTTTTTCTATAATTGTTTGCGAATATTTCACGCAGATGAGACCTCCTGCGTTGTTTTTTTTTTTTTTTGGGAATGACAAATAAGTATATATCGATAAATGAAAATGGGAAATCTTTAACAAGTGTACAAACATATACAAATCATGAGTACAAAAAGTACTCAAGTCAAACAATAACGACTTTTTCTAACAACACCCCAAAAACATCCGGTTACACCTAAATTTAATAAAAGATTAATTACAATACCACAATTGCCCTTTTCATATAAGAAGATAAAAAACATATATTCTAAAAATTGTTTCAAACAAGTTCTTAATTTTCTACTTTTTAAAAACTGAAAAAGAGGAAAATTTCTCGTTACGTCCCGATAAAACCTAGTTATGACTATGCTCACATGTTGTAATTATATTGTGTTTACATTCTGTTGTAACTATATTGTGTTCACATTCGTGATGTTATGAAACTAAGGAAATAAGAACAAGAAAAAGAGAAGGAGAGGAAGAGATAGAAGAGAGAGAAGTATTATATTATTCTCTTGTAGTGTACAATTACGTTACACGTGAGTTTTATTTATAGAGATATATACAATGACTTGGAAAGCAAGCACCATTGACTTGGGGGGATAAACACAATAGTATGCATGATCTAATAGTATGATCCAATAACCACATTGCTATATGAACAATTTTCTTTTGGTTGTGTTTATTTGATTAATAATAACCATGTGATTGAAGCCAATTATACATTCAAATAATTGAAATCGAAAAGCCTAATGCAAGATTTGGTTGTGGGTTGAAATTGATTTCCTTGTAAATAATAAATACAGCACGATAAATTGGAGAAGCCTAATGTACGTACTATTATGACTATGCTTAACGTCGAAATTAATATTGTGATTTCAACATTTTGTTTCTAATAAAAAAAAATTAAGATATACCTTAGAGCACATATGATAAGAATTTCTCCCAACCTTTTGCAGTCTTATCCCGCTGGTCTCTAGAAATTAATCGTTTTAGGGCCTGTTTGGACTGAGCTCATGAAAAAGAGCTTATGCAAATAATTAAACTTTTATGTTAATTCATAAAATCTTACTAACGAAAATTGTATATTCATAAGTTGTTTTTTCATAAACTACCTAAACAAACTTATTAATAATACATTAATGTTTATTTATTTGCATAAGCTCTAAAATAAGTCAATCCAAACGGATAGCTGTTTGCTAATTTTTTTGCAAATATCCGTCGGCTGGTCTCTAGAAATTAATCATGTAGTTGTGTACAATGTTTGCTCAAAAAATTTGGAAATGTCCGTAAAACCAAATTCAATGTCAAACTTGTTAGACTTGGCACTCTAGTTAAAAGAAAAATAATATATTCTAATATCATGCAACAACAGCTAAAGGAAAATATTTGTCAAAAAAAAACAGCTAAAGGAAAATATACTCATTAACGATAGCAATATTTTTCTTCAAAAAAAAAAAATAGCAATATTTCCTTAAAAAAAAGCAATTAGCAATATTATGGAGAAGAAACTCCTTTTTTTTATGATTGATGCTCAGCAGAATTAAAGGGATATTCTGAGTGATTATTTTTTTATAATATATTCTGAGTGATTTTTGATTGCCCAATTAATATCAGGATCATAAATAATTAATTACCTTTTCCATTTATTCATAGAATTCCAATTCCTATTAAAATAGGAAAGATTTCGGTTTATTGGTGGAAACACGTGGCGAATTTGGTTTGATACTTGATAGGTTTATTGCCTTTTTCTAAAATCAATTAACATATATATATATATATATATATATATATATATATATATATATATATATATATATATATATCAATTAAGACATTCTTAACTACTTACCGCACATAGGGATGTAATTTTCTGAGTTCAGAACCAACTTGGTTTGAGACTTGAAACGTGCTGCTTTTCAAAATTTCAGATTCAATTATATCCGGTGTCAATTTGTATGTGGTAGTTTAGCTTATTAACAAAAACAATTTTGAGTTCTGAGAGAATAAAATCAATTTGCTAATTGTTTTACTAGGTATTTTCTCACTCGGTAAACAAACTAAATTATAAGAAATAAATAAATGGACAAAACCTATGGACAAAACCTATGTGTTTTTCGTAAGGTTCTTGACTAAAAATATATTATTTTTTGTCATAACAAACTTTGAGAAAATTATATATTTGAAAAAATCATGAATAATTTAGTTAAAAAACACCTACAAAGATGAACCTAAGCTCTTCTTCAAAAATAGAAGATGAACCTAAGTTTTTTTTCCTAAATAAATTGTTAACAATGGTAAGCCAAAAGAAAAAAATTGGCACGTCTCTCTTATATATATTCCCTTAACACCGATGAGGGTTTGATAGGTGGAAAAGACATTATTTTTTAGCTTTTAAAGTGGGGATTTCTGAGTAAAAAAAATGGGGACCTGTGGCCAAAGGCTGTCATGTAGTTTTGAAGAAAAACATGTACACAGAATTAAAATGTCTTATTGTTATTCTTATTTTGATGTTTTCCTTGACAAATATTTAGTTGGTTAGACAAAAAAAATACACATTATTTAATTATTGGTTTAAATGCTTTTTTCGTTTCACGGTTTTTTCTTTTAAAAAAATAAAGTCTCGGTCCTCAATTTTAAAAATCTATTTTTGGATTTAGCCCTATTTTTAACTTTTTTCTGGATTTTCATTTGTGGCATCACATTGAATATTCATGTCAGCAAAAATATGCCTTATAAGTCTTGCCCTATCAGACGTCTGTAGACGTCTGTTAGCTTCTGATTTAGTAACCTCAGATGTTAGGTTTATTCGGAAACAAACCAACGAAGTCGCTCATAGCTTTGCTAGGGTGGCTTTGCGTCATGCTAGTTTCCATATTCATATTAAGATTCCATCTTGTATCTCTACTATTATTTTAAATGAAATGCAATAAATTTATTCTTGTCAAAAAAAAAAAAGCCTTGCCATGTCATAAATGAATAAATCACACCATAAAAAATGGTCCAAAAGAGATGAATGACTAAAATTTAGAAGAAAAAAATAGTTAAATAGGAGACTAAAAAACTGATTTTTAAAATAGGAAGACCAAAAACTTCATTTTCTTTTTAAATAAAAAGACCAAAAATGCATTTAAGCCTTACTTTTTTTACATTTTTTCTTTTCTTTTTTGTGCTTAAATAGTGGGGCTAAATCTTGTGATGGGAATTTCTCGTTTTCCTTCTAGTTTTGATACTTGCCCTATGCTTCCAGGGACCCATTCAAAAAAAAAAACAGAAGAAAAAGAATATAATACAATCATTTTACCTGGAGACAAACGGATTAATTGGATAAAAAAAATATTGCATCCCTCTAAAAAAAATATAAACAAAATAATATTGCATCCCTCTAAAAAAAATATATAATATTGCATCGTTAGGTTAATTTAGATTCTTTATAGGAATTTTTTAAGGAAAATTTGCAGGTACCCTTGAATTTTGATGTAGGTAAAATTAATTTAAAATGATAGGATGTTGGGTTTTACACTCAACGAATTTTAAAGCAGTGGAGTGTTCATTCACCTTATAACTTATAAGAAGGCATAGCCAAGCATAAAACAAAAGAAGAGAAATAATATTTATTCACAACCTAACATATCTTCTCTTATATTTTATGTCCCATGGAACCAACCTTGTATGTTTCTAAAACTGCACTTACCATACTCGTTAAGCTATAAAATAAACACCTTCAAATTATTTTGATTGGCACCCCCTTCCAACCATACCGTACTTCAATTAACACATGACCCTAATACTTTGGATTTGGATTATACTAAAATTTACTTTAATCGGCACATCTTAGTGTTGGATTAAGATAAGATGGTTTTTATTGATCAGATGTTAGAATGAATTTATAACGACCAGCAAAATAATAATATAACAGTCTCAAAGGAACTAGTACTTTTGTTTTCAAAGAATTTATTTAAAGAATATAGCTGACAGGCTTTCTTGTATTACAAGTTATGTTTATCATTTTTATTTATTTTAAAATTTCAGATGAAGTAGAACCTTTGTCTCCTGCCTCTCATCCAATTGCTTTCTATTATTAATCACAGCTATGTATTTATATAAGTAACTTTTACATCATATAATATATCATATGTGGAAAAAGTGAACTTAAACTAATCCAAAAAGGAACCTTAATCCAAAAACATCTATTTCTCTCCTCCCATTTTAATTCACTTTCAAGGCAGAGTATATTATTCTCTTTGTCTCTATACTCTATTAAATAACCACCACTCCTGTCCACAATCCAGTGGTTTTGGCTTCTTATCAACCTTTGCTACTTGGGCGGTTGCACTTTTTACACTCCACAAATACGTAAATCGTTTGGGAGATAACTTCTAAACAATATTTTTTGTGTTTATAAAGAATTTAAAAGATATATATCGAATGTTATTTTTTACGATAAAGAGCAAATATAGAAGTCAATAGAGCACCCATCTACTGCTTGGGGTTTATTTTCTTGCTTTGTATTTTCTAAGTGGCCCTGCATGCAGCCCTTTTTAGTGGGTAGAAATACCATTTAAACTCTTCTATGTACCAAGCCTCGCGCAACTGCTCCACTAATGCATCAATGTTCAAAATGGTCTGCTTCATGTATAAATATACAAGGGATACTTGAGTCTTCTTGACACTTCACCAACTTGCTACTACTATTTCTATTGTTTCTTAAATTCTTTCTTCTCCCCCAATATATGAGAACACCATTACACTAAGAATTGATTAAGTACTAGGCAGCTTAAAGAGCTATAATAAGGTCACCATCCTAATTCCTAACCTATAGTACTCGTATGAATTATTAAGAAATTTATAATTAATACCCAAACTGCAACAAATTTATGAAACAAATAACGTTTGTCCCCACACAGTTTTTCTAAAATGTATACAACTGCCGACAATAAATGTTTTATGTTTTTTAAGTATCCATTTGCTCATATGATTTATGTTGTCTTTTTCTAATGTTGTTTCCTTTTGGATTAAACAATCTTTGGCTTTCATGGTAAGGTGCTAGAAGTGAAGTGGGTCGATGGGAGCTTCATCAGAGAGTGTCTTTGATGATTTTAGCATATCCAAAGAAAGTGGTCCACTTTTCTGATGCAAGAAAAAAAGGAAAAAAAGTGTGGTCTATGATATTAACTTCAATATGTATTTTTCTATTAACACGTTTGTTAGTTGTTAAAAATTTCTGTCAATTTTTTACATCTAATTATTTGTACAATAAGTACACAAAGTAACACTCAATTATTAGTTGTACCAAAAATACAAAAGTAGTAGTAATATACATGTGACAATAAGTATCACATATTGATCGATGAGGAATTGTTAAGGCCAACCTACATCCTATGTTTCATATTATTTAGGCTATGTTTGAAAAAATACTAGCTGATAACTTACAAGTAGCTTATCACGTATGATTTTATAACTGATAATGAATAAGCTAGTAGATAGATTTGTAATGTTTGACAAAATTTACGGTTGAATTAGTTGATGAATTAAGGGTAAAGTTGAGAAAAGAAATTATAAGAAAGGATAAGTTACTTGAAATAGCTTGAAATAATGTCATATAAACTAGTAAAGAAAGCTATAGGGCCTGTTTGGTATATTAAAATAACGGTAGCAGATAAACTAACTTATATCGAATAACTTATAAGTATATCCAATTGAGGAATGCACAGATCTTTACGTATGTCCAATTGATATTTCCCATTATCATATTCCTCCATTTCATTATCTCTAATTTTCAATATCCAATTTGCAAAATCTTTGATTGCAAATGAACTTTGACTTGTACCGTCACCGCCCAATCACATGTTTTTAGAAGCCTAAAAACCTTGCAGCTTTTCCAAAGGAGGGAAGAATTGATAGTTACCCTCATGAAATCAAGCCTAGAACCTTTCCTAATCACATGTAAAATTTGTCTAAAATATCCGCCCAATATAACAAATTTACCTCCAAAAGATTTCTTCAAGTTTTCCTCACTTTCTAATCTTATCAAATCCCATATCGTACAGTCAAAAGCTTCAAAACAAAACCTATTCATAACGGAGCTTCATCCCATACAAATAAACTTGATTCTCTAAACAAAACATATTCATAAAAATATCTTGCTTATTCCACCACAATTGTAGAGTAAACAATGTGTTGTTTATCAATAAATTTTTCTAATAAAGATGGACGTGGACGACCTAGTTGAACTTTGTCATAGTTCAATCTATCAACAATGAACTTATTGTCATAGGAAAGGAAGGACACCTTGATATTGTGGATAAGGTATAAATTTAAACTCTTTCAAAGAATTCCCATTCAACATTAAAAGCTTCTTCAGTTGTGGGTGATATAAAGTTAAAAGTTGAATCTCAGGAAATTTTAAAACTTCACCTTAAATCATGTTTCGATTTTCAGTGTGGTTGTGATCAAAGTTTTTTTAATTTAACCAATGAAGCATTGAAGTGGTAAGGAAAAGAATTTGGGGGCGAGCGATGGCAAAGCGTGTTGTTTTGCAGCATCTTTAGCGACTTTTTTGTGGTTGTGGTTTCAAGATTCGGGTATTATTGTTTGAGATTGTAGAAACACGTAGCATGGAAGAACATGGGTTTTGCCACACTGGTCACGTAACATTGCGATAATTATATAAAAAATAATTATATTGTTAATATTGTAAAATGTTTATAGATATTAAATGAAAATTATGAGTATTAATGTAATGTTTCTATTACTTTTTTTTTTATATAAACAAAATTTGTTAAATAGTTGAGTCACACCAGTTATGGATTTTATTTGCTTATATATGCGAAAACAAATTTTTAAGTACATAAAATTTTGAAAACTCGTGACAAATTTTTATGTTATATTTAAAATATCGTTAAATATTTAAACCGCACTCGTTGAGAATTTTATATGCTTATATATGCAGAAGAAAATTTTTATGTACCGATATATGATTAGGCATGACAATAAAACCCATACCCGTGGGTACCCGCCCGAACCAAACCCAATTTGACGGATTTTCCCCGCTTTGACTAGGTTTGGGTATGGGTTTGGGTTTTCCCCGATTTTAAAACACGGGTACGAGACGGGTAACGGGGATATAGGTACCCACCCCGAACCCATACCCAAACCCGTCCCGAATGTAGAAAATCAATTTATTACCATTTTTATATAAATAGAAACTCAAACCCTAAATCATTTCACTCACACAGTCAGAGTCTCAGTCTTTCAGACGACACTCACTTATCATAGTTCTCTCTTTTCTCCTTCCATATCTCACACTCTCGGCCTCTCTCTTCTCCTTCAATATAGTCATTGATCGTCATCATCTCTTTGTTGGATAAAGCATTACAACATTAATACTTTTATTTTTATTAAAAAAAAGTATCCACTGCAGGGATGGGGGATGGGGCGGGGATACCCGAACCCGTTGGGGACAGGGATGAGATTCGATTTTTCATCCCCGCTGGGTATGGGTAGGGTAACGAGTAAGTATATGGGAGTAGGGTATGTGGACGGGGAAGGTAAAACCCGTCCCCACCCCGGCCCATTGCCATGCCTATATATGATAGTTGCTATGTGATAACGACATTAAAGAGATCATGAGTTTTAATAAGGACGATTATAAAATTGTGTTGTACTTTTATTTTTATATATTGTTAGTAGATGTTAATAGATATGAACATAATCCGTAATTAATTTTTTAAAAAACAAATAAATTAGTTTCATGGTTATCCGTGAAAATGGCTTACACTTGTGATGAACATTATTCGTAATTAGTTTTTTAAAAAACAAATAAATTAAATTTTGCAAAATGACAATTATGCACATAAAATTAAGGAGATCATGAGTTTTAATAAAGACGATTATGAAATTTTGTTGTACTTTGATTTTTATATATTGTTAGTAGATTCATTTCTCATTTAATTTTCAACTAAATCTAAAATTGAAATTTCACCTTTAATTTAGAAAATTTATGTTGCAAATTTTATTTAAATATAAGATAATTAAGTTTAACAAAGTATCACTTTCAAATATTAGATAAATCATACACAATTTATTTTTCTTCGTTTTCATGTATTAAATATGACTTTTTAATTCATACATATCAATCACCAACAACTCCACCAACTACATGCAAGATATCACATATATGAAGGGAAATCGACATATAAAGTGCAGCGGAAGTTTAAAATTTTTGATTTCCTTTCCTTGGATCATTACGAATATCACATGAATCAGTGATAGAATTGTTACCTTTTATGAGTGCTGAAACACTTTCGTTGATCACAGCTGAGCAAATAAGCAAAGCCTCTACTCGTCCACACGAACGGCTTCCTTTGATTCCCGGTGCTAGCCAAGCGATCAGAGGTTAGGGAGAGAAGTGGGGATTCGTTTCTGCTTTAGGGTTACACGAAAAGCACTAGCTGATTTCAGCATTAGAGCTTCTATTTATAGAACTCCTTGCTGCACAAAATCAGCTTGAGCTTCAAAAGCCCATTAGCCCATCAGCTTCCGCTAACTAATTAGCGCCTATTGCTAAACGTACCCCATCATATAAGTCTTACTTATATTTCTCCTTTTTACCGTTCTATTGTGTGTGACCCTATAGGTTCTTGTAACGTTGGCAATAATATTAAATCCCATTAATATTATAAACAGTGAGCGGTATCTAGCAACACATCACTGCTACCCAAGTGACAAGAATGTCAAGTGATCTGACGAAACCTTTCCATGATAATATCAATGTGTACGATTACTCCTTTGTCCTAATATCTTTATTGAACACAAGGCATAGATTACGTCACCCTTGTTTAGCTCAATATTTATATTTCTTGATCCCGAAATATACTGAACAACGAATAAGTCCAATATCTCATATTGACTTAATTCGGCATGGCCATGCATTTTTCCAGTCATATTCCATCAAGAGGCCTAAAGATATATCTCCTGTTATGAGGAGGGACAAATCCCATCTAGGACACCCATGTCCCTCAGCATGATTCGTCAAGTGCCCATTAACCAACGTTATAGTCATCTTGTTACAGACAACGTTTGAATGGCAATAAAACACTTGAGTCCACATCTAGGGATCACAGTGGTTTCAGGTCTAAGAGTGATATACACTATTATCATTGTGAGAATAACTTATGACGATTTCATAACATACTATGTAGTATTCTCACGATGGGTCAATCCAGTATAAATATTACTCCTAATACTTATACCTATGTATAGACTTAATATCTCATATTCATGACCCATGAGATGTGGTCATCAGTCTACATACATAATAGTCTCCATGCTTTAATATTATCCCAATTCATATTAAAGCTTGACTACGGATACATTTAAGAATAGTGTTCTTTCTGTTGATGTAATCTCATGATTAAGTCACACTTAATATTCCATCACATGAACTAACTATTCTAGGGACTTTATTTATCTTATAACAAGTGTAATAAAGAACGCCATATTTTATTCAATAATAAAAGTCATGATACATATAAAAGTTTGACATAAACTATTGGCCTCTAGGGCTTATACCAACAAAGTATCACTTTCAAATATTAGATAAATCATACACAATTTATTTTTCTTCGTTTTCATGTATTAAATATGACTTTTTAATTCATACATATCAATCACCAACAACTCCACCAACTACATGCAAGATATCACATATATATATTGTAAAATAATACATTTTCCATCATCCTTTCTGCATTAAGTATGGCTCTTAGCGTCCGTTTGGTTCGAGATTTTTGAAGGGGAAGAGAGGAGAGGGGAGGGAATATTTTTAATTTGATGTGTTTGGTTCAATTTTTAGAAGGGAAGGGGAGGGGAGGGGATGGGATCTCTTTAAATTTTTATTACATTACCAAAATTATCCTTAGATTAATTTAAAATCTCAATATTATCCTTGTAACAACTTTTATTATTATTAGGTTATACTATCTTGTAACAACTTTTATTATTAAGTTATATTATCCTTGTAACAACTTTTATCATTATTAAGTTATATTACCGTTGTAACAACTTTTATTTTCATGTTATCTATCACTCTTATTTGTTATATGTAAAAACAAACATCATCGTATATTTAATTAAATTTAAGGGTAAAACAGTAAATTAATTTTTAAATCCCTCCCCTCCCCATGTAAACCAAACACATTTTTAATTAAAATCTCTCCCGTCCCCTCCTCTCCCCTTCCGTCCCGTCCCTCTGTTGAACCAAACGGACCCTTACAGTGTGAGAATGAACATTATATATATATATATATATATATATATATATATATATATATATATATATATATATATATATATATATATATGTAAGAAATACAATATGATTGTAAATTATAACACTAAGTACATTTATATATCATATATCTATTATTTATCAATTTCCAAAGTTTCATTTAACCGAATTATAATCTATTTATTCTTTCAAGGGAAGTCCATTTTTTATAATAAAACAATTATGTAATTTGTGTCTCGTACGAGACCATCATACACATTAATTTAAACATATATTTTTTTAAACATTTAAACTAAAAAAAATGATTTCAATCTTACATATTGGCCCCGTTTGTTATAGATTTTTAAAAAATATATTTTCTTTTGTATTTTTAAAAATGATTTTTTTTTTGAAAATTTACTCAAAAATAGTAAAAGTTATTTCAAACTCTTTTTTTATAAGTTAAAAAAGATATTTTGACATTACTAACTTAAATATTTATTGTTAGAGATTTTACATAATAAAAATCACATATATCTTTTTTTAAAAATCTTTTAAAAATGATTTTTATGTTCTTATTTTAGAGATTTTTAAAAAAATTCTTTGTTAAAAAAATTGTAGCAAAAAGGTGTCACACTATAAAAATCTATTTTAAAAAAGTTATAAACTTCTTAACTATCAAAATAAACTGTCAAAGAAAAGAGGAATTTTGAACTAAATTATTAAAAAAACTATTTCAAAAAGTTTGAAAGATTTCCTTATATTTTTCACGGTTCAGAAATTCTTTACCTCATTTATTTGTTTGTATAATTTTATTTAATTTATAAAATTTTGATTAGAAATTGATTTGAACTAATATCAAAAGAAATTGAAACATTAACCAACAGACACTTTGCATTAAAAAAAACAAAGTAATTAATAGAATGGATAACATACGTGATGTTATGAATAATATTATTATAGTATGGATGTCCATATTCCCTAAGGCTTTCTATGTTCCTTAACTCCTATGAGTGAATGTCTATATTCATTGGTATTGACACTTAGTCTTATGGCTCTTCATGTACTTGTAACTTACCACATTTGTGTCCTATAAATAAGACTTATATGTCAATGTAAAGTATACACTTGTGTAGAGAATAAATTGGACTCATTTTTGTAGAGATACCTTTCTTTACAAAAACAAAATTTCAGTTACAGTAAGCCCATAAACCCTTCCTCTCCTGCAGGGGCGGACCTGAGCAGGGCAGGGTGTGGTAATAGCCACACCAGCCCAGGTCCTAATTTTTTTTAAAAGCCCAGCCCATTACACTTACACAACAAATAACACAGCACACGCGTTTCCTTCCACCCTCAGATTTCAGAAACGCGTTTCCTTCCTCCGTCCTCCGTCCTCCTTCCTCCTTCAGCACACGCGTTTTCACCACCACCATCTCCTCTCTCCGCCGCCGCCGGTAAGGGTCATCCCATCTCCTCTCCTATCCTCTCAGCCGGCCAGGTCAGTCCACCACCATCTCCTCTCCTCTCCTCCTCTTCTTCTTCTTCTTCTTTTAGATGTTTATGCAATCAACAATGCTCTTTATTAAAATTGAAATTGAAATTGAATCAAGATAGTGAGAGTAGTTAGAGCACTGGAATTGGAATTGAAATTGGAATTCTTTTGAATTGGGTACTGGAATTGGAAATTTGGAATTGGAATTCTTTTAGATGTTTCGCTCAATCAAAGAGCATTGTTGATTATTGTTGATTTTTTCTATATTATTGTTTTTAATGCTGGAATTGAGTACTGGAATTGAAAAGGAGAGCAGATGGAATTGGAATTGAATACTGAAAATCTGGAATTGAGTACTGAAAGTCTGAAATTGAAATTAGGAGAAGAAATTTTATATTGAGTACTGAATTGATTTTATATTGAATTGAGGACTGAATTGATTTTATATTGAATTAGGATGAAGAAATTTTTTCCAGTTATGTCTAGAGATAAAGTTAGTAGTAGTAGTGAGTAACAAAAAATATTTGTAGGACATGGTTTTAACGATTGGAAAAATCCACAAAGATGGTTTTAACAAGATGGGTGATCAATGGTTAAATGATCGTTTTGTAACATGTAAGAGATGTTCTTAAAACAATTAGTAATGATGTAATTTTAGCTCATTTTCAATAAATGGAAAATAGAGCATTTGATTTGTAATTTTCGTTGCTACAACCACTTTTAATATAACTTCTTATTAAATTTTGTATTATTTAATCATTTGACAAAAAAAATATTGCCCCACTGATTTTGGAAGTCCAGATCCGCCCCTGCTCTCCTGCGATTCTCTGCCGCCGTCACGTCCGGTCCGGCGACCGTCATCCACTCCGTCATAGACAGATAGAAGAAGGGTTGAATTTTTGGGGAAAATGGTGGTTAGGATTCGATTATCACGTTTAGGATGCAAAAACAAACCATTCTACCGTGTTATGGCTGCTGATAGCAGATCTCCAAGAGATGGAAAGCACCTCGAAGTTCTTGGTTATTATAATCCCTTACCTGGTCAAGATGGTGGCAAAAGAATGGGTATCAACTTTGATAGAGTCAAGTATTGGCTTTCTGTTGGAGCTCAACCTTCAAATCCCGTTGAGCGTCTTCTGTTTCGAGCAGGGTTACTTCCTCCACCGCCGACTGTTGCAATGGCGCGTAAAGGAGGACCCCGGGACATGCGTCCTGTTGATGCTTTAACCGGGCGCATCATCGGTCAACAGAAGCCTCCTAATTCCAACAATAGTGACACTTCCGTAACTGAAAACCCTTGAAATCTTGTGTTTTTCATTGCTGTTTTTAAGAGAAGAAGAATAAGCTGTTATATGGTTACTTGTAGTTGAAATTCGAAGCCATTGATTTCAATTGGTAGATTATCATGCTGTTGATTTATATTCTGTTTTCTTGAACCTGTAGCGAATATAGTTAGTTTGATTTTAAATTTCCTGTACTGTCTCCTGGTTGGTTATTTCTTGATGAAGATGCAAGATTTTGAAATATACTCCGTTTAATTGTGATAATGTGATGGAAAGAAAAAGTATAAGAAAAAGTATAAGAAAATACCTAGAGCTTAAATAGAATCTTCGAAGCAGTAATTAGGTGTATTAATTGTGATAATGTGATGGAAAATGGTTCACAAACTCTTCTTAAATGTTTTTGTTCCAATTGTTTGTTATTTTCCTCAATCAAAATGCAACTCGATTCAAATCACTCCCAGGGACTTTTTCCTCCTGGACCTTCCAGGAGCAATTAGTAGTTTTATGTTTTTTATTTTAATTTTAATATAATTTACTCATATTTTTATTTTATTTTTTGTTAATTTCATATTCACCTATTTTCTTACGGTATACTCTATTTTGAATGGAGAATTTTGAAAAAAGAGTAGAAGGGAGACTTATTTTTATTTATTTTATAAATTACAAAAGTAGTAAAATATATTTTTAAATATAAATTAAGTGTGATTGAAATGTTACTATCATTTATCATATTATTCCTTCAATTTTTTAAAACATCAAACCTATACCGAAATAATTCTCTAAAATATTCAAAAACCCAACATTTAAACATAGTATACATGCAATACACACTTGGTATATGAATTTGTTTGTACCATCTCTAAGTAATTTTCCAATTACATCTCTCTTTTACACAAAAAGAAGATCATCATTCTCTTCAATTTTTTTTTTTAAACTCACATAGTAATTATACTTTAAATAAATGAGTTTCGTTAAGATGTGATGATATAGAGTTATTTGTGTGATATGTTTTATAAATTTTTTGTAAGGTACACTAAATTGAAAAAATTGAGTGTCTATTAGGATTAGTATTACCATTAAAAAAAAAGTGATGTATACCTATGAGACTTAAACACTCAAATGAGAGGAGATTCATTGCGGATGCTTTTAAGATGTGACAAATAATCATTAGCCATCCTGTAAACATGTGTCCAGAAGAAGAAACTCATGGTGGATGAAATTTTGAATCTTCAAAATCAAAGGAGAGCACACATGTGAAGATGAACATCCCTCATAAGAGTTTCATTAGAATCACAAAATTATCTTCCGCTACTAATAGCTGATGGAATTACCCTCTTCACGCAATGTTAATGCCCAAAAAAATCATCCAAAATTCGACTTTTGCAATATTGCATTTGCCTACATCATAAGCAAACACAAATATGACAGTGCTGTGAGTTGAAGTATTTTTTAGTACAGTTGATGAGAATGTGAGTGTTATTATACCTGGACTTGGATTTCACTCTTAAAACTTTACAATAGACACCTGCTTGGGGAGTCATTATTATTATACCTCTAAAATGAGGCACCCACCAAGAAGCAAATTGAACCGTGGGTAACATCTCTAATAAAGCCATGATGACATGAGCACCAACAAAATTAAAAAGAATAGGACAAGAAAAAGATCATAAACTGACACCGTTAACTTATAGTATAAATAAAAAAGGTAAAGTGATGGTGTAAATGTCCACTAAGAATAAAATAAATTGGTGACAGTTCTAGACCAGTTGCTAATAGGGCGTGGCGTCACTCATGACCATGACTATCTAATGTTAATTTGATCGTTAACAAAGTATGATTATCAAGGTATTGGACAAGTTATCAAATATCCTGAGAAGGGCTTACGCATTCTCCCACTTCCATTTCAAAGTGGAACTTCATGTTTCAAATTTTAATTTAGTGCTGGTCGGCCATATCATGACTTTCTAGTTTCTATACCATATCGTATTAAATTATTCCTCTCACGTGGATATTGTGAGGATGTAAAACTATTTTAATGTTGTACACTTGCATATATGTATATATATAGCACTTTGGTGGTTTCAAAGTAGCAGATGAATCAAAATGCTTTCCCAATTAGTAAAAGAACATCCTTACATGTGTTACTTTGTTGGTTTCTTATTTGTGTTTTTATCATCTTTAAAAGTGTGTGCACTTTGGTGCAAAAACAACAAGTGCAGTAGTAGTGTTGGCATTCCTCCGGGAAATCGAGGATTACCCTTCATAGGAGAGACACTGCACTTCATGGCTGCCATCAACAGTGCCAAAGGTGTCTATGAATTTGTCCGACTTCGCCGCCTTCGGTAACCAAATCCGTTATTTCACTTGATTTATTTTTGACTCTGACTCTCATGCTGGTTTTGTCCTTGGAACTTATGTTCCTTATCACTTCTAGTCACAATTGCATCTTCAAAACAAAACGCAAGACACTTCTCTGTTCTTGCAAAGTTTGATTTCAGAAAACACTTTCAGTTTTTAGTAGTTACAATCTCAAATTTCTCAAGTAAAGTTCGCTCTAAATCTCATGTAATGAGTCCTTGCAAATATTTTTCACTATATTAAAAACAAAACAATAAAGTTGTTTTCCATACAAATAGTTGACAACAGAAAACAAAGTTAAAACAGGAGACGCGTTTGTAATTTAAAGTAAAAACAGAAAACCAAAAAATATTTTATCGAACTAAACATAAGTATCACTCATATAAACCAACACTTGCACTTAAACACTATGCAGTGAGCCAGTGAGCATGTGACGTGACCTCGTCGCCATAATGTTGAAACTAAAATAAATTAAAATTAACTTGTTTCAATAAATAAATATATATAAACAAAATCATGTTTTCTTGAAGGGAGTATGGGAATCATCATATTAGTCTTTGAGCAATCACATAAATGAAATTGGATATTACATCTTCACCCAAAATTTTAAGGCATGCAGGATCTTGATGACAATTTCTTGTTATATTGCAAATAATAGTAACAGATAGGACTTATGTGTGTATGCGCTGCAGATATGGAAATTGCTTCAAGACCAAGTTGTTTGGGGAAACCCATGTTTTTATTTCAAGCAAGGAGTCAGCAAAGGTGATTCTAAGAAACGAGGGAGGGAAATTCTCGAAGAAGTACATAAACTCAATCTCCCAGCTCTTGGGTCCCGATAGCTTGCTGTGTGCAGCTGAGCATCATCACAAACTCATTCGAAGCCGTCTCTTGAGTTTGTTCTCGCCTCATTCTTTGTCTTCCTTTGTTCAACTGTTTGATGAACTTGTAATTGAAGCTACAAGTACCTGGACATGTGGATCCCTTGTCATCATACAAGATGAAGCACTCAAGGTACGTGTTATACACTTATACTCCCTTCGTCCACAATAACTGTCTTGATCGACCATTTCACACATTGATCTATTTTCATTATCATTAATGCACAAACTATTGATTAGGTGGTACAAGTGAAAAAATTCAATTAAAACTAAATTGAAAATGGAAAGTGATGCTCTTTTTGAGAAACAAATATTTTTTATAAATGTGAGGAAGTACTATGAACCAAAACAATTTTTTGTAATGCAGCTAGCTTGTAAAGCGATGTGCAAGATGCTAATAAGCATTGAGAGTAGCCATGAACTAGCAGTGATGCATAAGGATGTTGCTTGTGTGTCTGAATCAATGCTTGCGTTCCCTTTGAGGTTACCATGGACCAGATTCTACAAGGGCCTTCAGGTGGTTATACAAATCATCCAAGTAATTTTCAATATATAATTTGGAGTCTTTTGCGTAAAAAGGAAGGGTGACTTGTCACTTGTGGATGAAGGTTTTTAATACCAATAAGTGGTCACAATATTTTATGTTTCACTGTTAATTGGTAATTTGAACTTAGAAGTGTTAATGCAGGCTAGAAAAAGAGTTATGGACATATTGGAGAAAGTTATCAGCAAAAGAAGACGCGAAAATGAAAACAGCCGTGTAGATTTTCTTCAGCAACTTTTAGCAGATGATGAAAATAAATTAGAAAGGGATGAAGTAACAAGGCTAACAGATAAAGAGATCAAAGATAATATCTTAACGATGATTATTGCTGGTAAGGAGTATTAGTATTTAGTATTATTGAATTGAAAACCCTCGAACATGATTTACATACGAGTTTGTAGTAATAAATTTGAAATTACAGGACAGGACACTATAGCAATTGCAGTGACATGGATGATCAAATTTGTGGATGAGAATCAGGAGGTTCTTAATGAGCTTAAGGTCAATGAATTTTTTATAGTACTAAGTTTTGTGTTTACCTAGCTTGTTCTTTCAACATAGATTCTCGGTATTTACTAAAATGTTGTGATTTGCTGATTAAATAGAAGGAGCAACTTCAGATTGAGAAAAAAAGCAGTGGAAGTATGTATCTTACATTGGAGGCTCTTTCTGAGATGCAATATGCTTCCAAGGTGTGTGTGTGTATTAATAGTACTTCTATGCATTGAAAGTGTTAGCTGCATTTCATCAAATTTACTTGCTTGGATGACTTGTTTCTCTTAAATTCCCGTGAAAAGGTCGTAAAAGAGGCGTTAAGGATGGCATCTGTAGTACAATGGTTGCCCAGAGTAGCACTTGAAGACTGTGAAATTGAAGGTTTATATAAATATATATATATAACTGTGTACAAATTATAGAGGGAAAAAACTCAGTAGTATAATTACTTAATGGCTATTTATATAGGATTTAATATCAAGAAAGGTTGGAACGTCAATATTGATGCTAGATCAATACATCATGATCCAACTATTCACAGTGACCCAGATTTGTTCAATCCTTCAAGATTTCCTGTGAGTCTCTGTCTTCTCTTGTTTAATTGAACATATGATGCATCATGTAACATTATTATAAATGGTAAAAAGAAAACAGACTATATTTTGATATTTTAATGTTAACTGTTCCAATAAATTTATAGAGCGAGTCAAAACCAAACAGCTTCTTAGCTTTTGGGATTGGAGGAAGAATGTGCCTTGGGAAGAACATGGCTGAAGCAATGATGTTGGTGTTTCTCCATCGTCTCATCACTAGTTTCAAGTGGGTACTTACTATCAATTGACCACATTAATTTCGTTTTAGTGACATACATATTTTTGTACCAAATAAATGGTTGTAATTTATGTATTGTATTCACTATTCAGGTGGAAGGTAATTGATTCCGATTCAAGTATTCAGAAATCAGCACTTTTTACAAAACTTAAGAGTGGCTATCCGGTACGCTTGATATATGTGAAGGAGGAGGATTTAAACAAAAAAACTATGTGAGGATTTTTAAGACTTTCCTTCCAGTTTCAGGGTTGGCCATTTTAATTTAGAGTAACAAGTCCTTATAGTGTACTTCCTTCAAAAAAAAAAAAGTCCTTATAGTGTACTAGTCATCTATTGAGCCGGAGGGTCCATTTTCATGAGCATCTTCCAACCCTTATTTTCGCCTCTTCTCTTATGATATGTTTGGATAGAAGATTTTGGAGAAGTGAAGAGGGTAAACTTACTTTTATTTTCTAAACTAAGGATGTAATTAAACATTTTCAAATATAAATCAAGTGCGATTGAAATATTATATTATCATTTATCATGTTATTCTTTCACTTTTTAAAAATCTCAAATACATACTGAAATGTAGACTTAATTCTAAAAAACGGTCTAAACATACTCTTAGAGTGTGTTTGGATGAGGTAATTAAGAAATTTTGAAGAATTTAGAATTCTAGGCAATTCAAATGATTCAATTAAATTGATTTTATTTATAAACATTCTTATTTGGATGGAGTAATAAAAAATTTCATTGTCATTATTTTTGGGCAACTTTTATAAATTTTATTTTTTTTGCCAAATTTGAAAATTGAAATTAGGGGTCAATTTGTAAATTAAAAAAATGAGGGGTCAATTTATAATTTTGAATAAGTTGAGGGGTAAACTTGTAATTTTCAAAAAAATTAGGGGTCAAATTGCAATTTTTGTAAATTTATTGGGGTCAATTTGAAAATTTTGGAAAATTTGAGGACCAAAATGCAAAATTTGAAAAATTATAAGTGAAGAAATTTGAAATTCTTAGCTTTTAGGTATCATTTGAAATTCTCTAAATTTAACTTGAACAAAATACTTCATAAATTTCCATTATTTTGAAAATTCTCAATATTATTATCCAAACAATGGAATTCATCTAAAAGTATTTGAATTCCCTCAAAACATTACATTTCCTCAAAACATTCTCTCATCCAAACACATTCTTGGTATTTGTTAAAAAAAAACTTTTAGTATACAGTACAAACTTGGCATTTTAGTTAAATTTACCATCTCTTAAGTAATTTGCTAAACTTCTCCTAAAAAAGTAACTTGCTAAAAAACAACTTATGAAAAGTAATTTGGTGCTTAATTACCACTTTATTTTTAAACCCCAAAAAGTCCACGAGACTAAGGTGACACATGTCGTTTTATACTAAGGCAAAATCTACAAACAACATTTTTATATATTAAAAAAAAGTAAATGAACACATGTGTTCTTAAGACACGTTACTACACCAAAGATAAAAAATTAGAAATTGATAAAAAAAAAAAAAAAATTGTACCACCTTATTTATCACTATTCTTTAAGACACATGTTAGCATGAACACTAAAAAAAATTGTTATTAGAACCTCTCTCTCATCCCAAACTAAAAATCATCTTTATCTTAATTTTTGGGCCTTACTTTGTAATTATATTTTGATATGAAAGAGTTTTGCTCAAAAGTAATTATATAGATTTATTTTTGAGTCGTTTAATCGACTTTTTGTAAGAAATTGGAAAAAATTGGATTTTTATTATGGTTTAACATAAACTCATGATCTTGCATGTGAATCAATTCATTACCAATTAAACTAATCTTTATTGACTTATGAGATGATTCTCGATAAAAATTAATAACTTATTCTAATATGCTCACAAGTCACAAGTGTCCTTCCATGACAGTTGTCTGGATAAGTGTTAAAGGAGTCAAAAACCCTAATCCATGACTATAAAAGGCTAGCCCATGGTCTTATTGCATGTACACATTTTTCTATCCTAAAAACTTTGCATATTTGACACATACTTGATTGTCAGTGTTTGTGGGGATAGAGCTTTCCTCCATATTAGATAGTAGTTATTGATCAAAGTTTAACAACCTAAGGTTGTTTTCATCATCGCACGATTGAAGATCTTAGATCTTGATGGATCATCGATATTAATGTAGAGAAATATAAAAATAAAAATTGACTTTGATGAGCTTTTTCTAAAAGGCGGGGAAGTGAGTAATATTTTGACACAAACACACTTGTATGTGCATTGTGCAAGGGAAATGACAGCTGAAATTACTAGAAACCCAATGATACACTTATTTTTTTTAGAGGACCAATAATACACTTTTACAATGCAACAAATTGCCATTATATTAATTGAGAATCATCTCATAGGTCAATGAAGGTTAGTTTAATTGTTAAGGAGCTAACTCACGTGCAAGATCTTGGATTTATTGGTCGATGTGGGGATCTTTTTCGCAATTGATATGTAAATATCTATGTAAACGTTCTTCTTTGAGTCTTGAGGTTTATCATGGCCTTGATAAGCCTATGAGTCCAACTTACCTAAACTTTTTATTAGAAGAGGTAGGGGAAATAATTTTCTTAAAAAAATTATTTTTACGGAGAAACAAAATTAATAGCATAAATAAAAGGAAAATAACGAGTTGGTCATAATATATTGACATGCACACAATTATATATAATTTTTCGTTGATTTTCACCAAATTACTTATCATAACACATGATTTAGTTATACTTTATTTCTAGGATACGAAGAAATATGAAGATGCGTCAGAGCCATCGTCATTAAAGGAGACGAAGAATCGGAAGAATATGAAGACGGAGTGGCGAATCCACTGTAGACGGCGAATCTGTCGGAGTAAGAAGTGATTGATGTGAATCCACGAGGAAGATTCTTCTTCCGATTGAAGAAGGGTTTGTCTTTCTATGTTTCGATTTGTGCTCGTTTTTTTCTATCAGAATCACGAGTCTATTGTTTTGTTTTAAGTTGCAGATTGAAGAGTTTGGACCCTAGTTTTTGTTCTTTCTCGTGTTCACATCCGTTTTGTATTTGTAACTTGCAACAAACTAATTCTATTCATACTATACCATACAATCATAAATTCATATTTCTTTTGTGAACCGAATATCTCTGAAGACAACCATAGAGATTGATCCCTTGAGCCGAGTAAATCCACAATAAATGCTCTCCGGATTCGAACACAAACCTTTAGTTAAACTGAAAGAGATTCCTTCCATTTCATCCAAGTACTATAGAGTAGATTTATATTCATATTCTTTGCTTAATGACCTGAATCTTGTTTTAATTTTTGGTGTGGTGTATAATCTTTTTTTTATTTTCTTTTCATGCTTTTTCTATGAGTAATGATTTTTTTTTGTACAATATGAGTAATGATATTTGAACATAAAAAATTGTACAACTTATGTGACAACTTATAAAATCAAGTGTTAATTTGGTTAAGATAGAGAAAGAAAAATTATAACAATCTCATAAATTGTTTTTAGCGTGCTTTTATAAGTTGTCACGTGTTATGAAATAAACTAAAAAGACAAGATCAAAGATGAAGAAGATGAAAGCCTTTGTGATTATTCTCTACACAAGTGTATACTTTACATTGACATATAAGTCTTATTTATAGGACACAAATGTGGTAAGTTACAAGTACATGAAGAGCCATAAGACTAAGTGTCAATACCAATGAATATAGGCATTCACTCATAGGAGTTAAGGAACATAGAAAGCCTTAGGGAATATGGACATCCATACCATAATAATATTATTCATAACACTCCCCCTTGGATGTCCATGAAGGATATGCCTCATTAAAACCTTACTAAGAAAAACCCCAATGGGAAAAAATCTTAGTGAAGGAAAAAGAGTACAATATCCAGTATATTTGCCTCGTTAAAAACCTTACCAGGAAAACCCAGTGGGACAAAACCATGGTGAAGGGAAAAAGAGTGCAAGATATATTTATATCTCCCCCTCATCCAAACAATCATCTCTGAGACGATGAAGGTCAATCTTTTACATCAGTTGTTCAAAAATTATGCTTGAGAGTGACTTTGTGAAAATGTCTGCAGTATTATCACATGAATAAATTTGTTGACTGCTTATATCATATCCTTTCAAATTGACAATGCATATGATATTATACATAAAGGATTGTTGCTCGTTCTTCTGGAAGACAAACCATAAGTTTCTTTTATGTGTTCAATCATAAACCTCAATCAAGTACATTAATATTGAGGATCCGACAAATAACCTGCATATCTAGTCCTGATTGGGCGACGACGACGGAGACGGCGGCGGCTGAGGCTGAGAGTGAGAACTGAGAAGTGAGAGTAGGGTTTGTTTTGTTTACAAGAGCAGAGCAGATACCGTGAAAGTGAGAGAGAGTGAGTGTGAAGTGAGTGAGTGAGAGTGTAGTTTTTCTTTTGGGCCGGGTCGGGTTATAAAAAACCCAACAGCAACTTGTTATTTCCCGGGCTGCCGGGCTACCCGTAGCCCGAACGGGCTAGCCCGAACGGGTTGCGGGCTTTTTCGGGTCGGGCTAAAAAGCCCTGAATTCATTCGGGCTGCAATTTTAAGGCCCAAGCCCTACATTTTTTCCGGGCTTTCGGGCCGGCCCATACGGGCTGGCCCGTTTTGACAGCTCTAGAATCAATATCTCAACATACAAGATTACATGTTCCCAAAGTAGAATTTAGAAGTTATGTTCTCATAAGTATCATTCATACAATTAACTTTAGACGTCTAAAGAATGGACCTTCAAGACCATTTTTTTATGAACATATACTACACGATGTTCAATATCAATTTAAATTGAGAAATGATACTTATTAAATGCTTTCCGAAAACTCCAAAAAATTGAGCTCTTAGTCAAATTTGTTGAGAAAACAATCTCACAAACTTCTGGTTGTGAGTTGACAATAAACATATATGTGATCATTTAGTCGATGTATTAAATCAAGTTATAAGGTATCAAAATGATTCACATCATCGATGTATTCATCCACAAATATCACCTAATATATATAAGAGACTTTTCTCAGATTGTCAACTTACTTTGGAAAGTAATAACACACAAACATTAATGGTTTGAAGAATCTTCTGGTTCTTCAGTACATATCCATATAAATTTTTAACTATTTTTGCATCATAATAGATCCGGGATAACCCAACCGGTCTTGCCAACAATAAATTTAATATGATATGTAAATTTCAATTTTACAATAATACGTGCTTCAATTGCATAATATAAGTGTAGTTAATCCATATGAAAAGACATGTAATTTTTTTATCTACACTTATTTCTATCCAAAACATGTTTCGTAATATAGAGATATTCAACATCTCCTTTATTTCTTATTTCAATATGATATCCATTTAGAAAGATATTCTTTAATAAATTTATATGAGACCTAGAAGAATATAATGCATTCTCAATGTGTAATTATATTCCTCCATATAACAATATATTGGCTCTTCTGGAGCCTTTAATAATTTTTGCAATGCTAGATATAATAATAAAATTAGTTTCTTTGTATCACTCATCCAATTTTTATAGTATTTTACATAAGAAATCATTCATTTACAAACAATTTTTAGAAGGAATCAATAATTCAAATTTCATTTATAGTTACTATGTCAACTAAAAAAAATTCCAATATAATTCAACACAATATTGTTCTTAAATCTTAATCTATTAAAACGAACAATAATTCCAAATTGACAACTATAATACTTACTATTTCATTAGAAAAGAAATTATGTGGAGCACAAATTATAAGTGTCGAATATGCAAAGAGGTGACATATATGACAATAACTTTAATTTATATGTCTTGTGATAACTCATTAGTAGTAAAGATCATCATCATAAGTCATAAATAATAAACTTTTATCATATTCACGTGTATCATTTCAATGATAATCTCTAATATATCAATTCGTGATATTATTTTCTCGATTTTGCTACTTCAGGAGCTGATTCAAGAGGCAATTTTGCTTTCTTTAATTTTATTTCATCCAACTTATACTAAGATCCAATAGATCGTATATAATTCAATTGTGAACAAAGATCTAGTTCTTTGAGAACTCAACCATAAACCTCTATCGACAATGACAAAGGAAAATCACAATATTTTTATTTTGCAATCTTTCACGAATGCTTAACGTTAAATTATTAGTTCTTCTAGAACTATATTTTAAATATTCATAAACAATGAAAAACAAATCTATTTTTGGACAATCCTTCAGGGATGCTTTAATATTACAAGAACTATATCATAAAAGATCTTCATTGTTTGAGCAATCCTTCAGGGATCCTTGATGTTAATAAAAATAGTTCTTCAAGAATTATATTACACATGATCATCAAGAACAATTCATTCTTCCCACAAGTACACATTTCACTTGCTAACTTAAAACTTTGCTAATATTTTAGTATTGATCTATCTTCATCCTTTTTATTTTTTTTTCTTTCTTTCCACATGAACCGACAAAAGTCTTTCTTTCTTCACAAAATTACTCATGGAACAAAACAAACTTAATTATGAGTGTATCATTACACTAAAATATGAGTCCAATTTATAGGACACAAAATGAGCAAATGAATGATCAAAAGTAATTAAGGACCAATATCCATTCATTCACTAATGAGAGTTATAGGAAGATGGAAGACTAAGGATGGACATCCACTAAATTATTATTATTCATAACACTCCCCCTTGGATGTCCATCAGGATATGCCTCATTAAAACCTTACTAGAGAAAAACCCACAGGGAAAAAAAAATTTAGTGAAGGAAAAAGAGTACAATATCTCTTTTATGTGTGATAATTTGCCTCGTTAAAAACCTTACTTGGAAAACCCAATGGGATAAAACCATGGTTAAGGGAAAAAGAGTGCATAACACATCTATGTCTCCCCCTCATAAAGACAATCATATACGAGAGGAAGAAAATCAAATAATATTTGTTCTAGTCACTCGCAAGTTTTACTTGCAGCGACTTTGTTGAAAGACCTGGTTTATCTTCATAGTCTTCTTCATATTAGCGGTGCTTGAGAAGTTTCTTCATATTGAGTTGTTGCAAGAGCACCTTTAAGAAATCCACAAGTTTCTTGTATTTGTAAAGTCATCATCCTGAATAAAAGATCATTCTCCACTTTCTTGATTATGTTGTTTCACTAAGATACAAAATGTATGCTTGACTTTGTTTCGATATCTGTACTTACTAATATTGACAATAACAAAATATCACAACACATATAATTAACAAAATATGCTTTAGTCAAAATTAACAAAAATATGTTAATTTCCTTGTTTGAACTAAGACATGGTACTTCAGGACCAATTCAAGTTCACCATTTTCTTGGGACATGATATATACTAACATCAAGTGATATCACAATCATTCTAGTACACAATCAACTAGATTTGTCCATATCAAATTATTTTAATATATCTTATATATAATATTTATACCATATCAAATCTTTCTACAACCAATCGATTTTAGAATCTCTTCAGGAGTTCTAATAATATTTATACCATTATCATAAATTCAATTATAACAATTTCAAGTCCAAATCCTTAAAATGGACAAATGATGTCATCTTTTCAATAGTTTTGATACAATATGTCTTATGCAAATGAAATCTTTAAGGGAGTTTCATATAATCATCACTATCAAGTGATCCATGCAAATAAATCGTAACACATCTTTCATATAATTTGAGTCTTTCATGTGCTACTGAACTTAATCAAGTATGAAAAAAGATCTTGAATTCACTTCAGATGAATATGTCTCTTAAAAAATATATATGTCTCTAAAAAATAAACGGGAGACATTTATCAATTCACTTCCGGTGAACATATCAATATATATATATATATATATATATATATATATATATATATATATATATATATCCAGTTAACTTCACAACTTCAAGTGTGCGGACTACATGTCCACAAAAAATTCTGAGTTTGATTTCGCTGAAATTGTCTCTTTCCAATTGTAGATATATTCTTTAATAGACTTTAACCCATGATCCTCATTATTTAGTTATCACATATAGTGCTATATTATATGCAAAAGCACGTCAATGTTGACTCCATTTCGGTTCCATCTCATTTCATTGAGATCTTTCATTCATGACATAATTTATCGATATTTCATAAATTTCAGGTACCTGATAAGTTCTTCTGGAACTGAAAAATTCATTATGTTAGACGACTCTTTTAGAGTTTTTATATCCTCATTTGGGTTATCTTTCATTTTGGCTCCTTTTCTTATTTGAGGATTTTTATATTTGGAACCGATTGGTTTACCATGCTTGATGCATGATTGAGACTCATTTGCAATATTAGATTATCCTACAGGGACA
This sequence comes from Medicago ruthenica, assembly GCA_018208015.1. Classification (NCBI taxonomy): domain Eukaryota; kingdom Viridiplantae; phylum Streptophyta; class Magnoliopsida; order Fabales; family Fabaceae; genus Medicago; species Medicago ruthenica. The sequence continues at coordinate 105,095,211 of CM031373.1, read as the reverse complement.
TCTATTTCATTTGGAAGCAGCTGCTATTTTATTTGTTTAACTTTGCAAATGAATGATATTTTGAGGATCAAGATGAGATAATAATATTTCCTTTCAAATAATTCAATTGAACTTCGGGTTCACATTTTCATTCAATTGAACTTCGGGTTCACATTTTCAGCTGCTTATTCTCTCCCCCTAATATTGGGAAAACTAATCCATCAATCGATAATCGGCCTACTGAAGTTGACTCAATACAATTTATAATAGTAGGGGGATTCATATCAAATATACTTTCCCAATATTCTTTCAATATTTATCTTAGTACATTATTTTGGAGCAATTGTGATACACACAACACATCCAAAAATTCACTCAGATGAAAAATATTTGGTTGTTAACCTAAAATAAATTATAAATTAAGGGGAGGACTTACACATAATAATGTGTTGGCTTGATGCGAATCAATATCTCAACATACAAGATTACATGTTCCCAAAGTAGAATTTAGAAGTTATGTTCTCATAAGTATCATTCATACAATTAACTTTAGAAGTCTAAATAATGGACCTTCAAGACCATTTTTTTTATGAACATATACTTCACGATGTTCAATATCAATTTAAATTGAGAAATGATACTTTCTGAAAACTCCAAAAAAATTGAGCTCTTAGTCAAATTTGTTGAGAGAACAATCTCACAAACTTCTGGTTGTGAGTTGACAATAAACATATATGTGATCATTTAGTCGATGTATTAAATCAAGTTATAAGGTATCAAAATGATTCACATCATCGGTGTATTCATCCACAAATATCACCTAATATATATAAGAGACTTATTTTCTCAGATTGTCAACTTATTTTGGAAAGTAATAACACACAAACATTAATGGTTTGAAGAATCTTCTGGTTCTTCAATAGATGTCCTTATAAATTTTTAACTATTTTTGCATCATAATAGATCCGGGATAACCCAACCGGTCTTGCCAACAATAAATTTAATATGATATGTAAATTTCAATTTTACAATAATACGTGCTTCAATTGCACTAATATAAGTGTAGTCAATCCATATGAAAAGACATGTAATTTTTTATCTACATTTATTTCTATCCAAAACATGTCTCGTAATATAGAGATATTCAACATCTCCTTTATTTCTTATTTCAACATGATATCCATTTAGAAGAATATTCTTTAATAAATTTCTATGAGATCTAGATGAATATAATGCATTCTCAATGTGTAATTATATTCCTCCATATAACAATATATCGGCTCTTCTGGAGCCTTTAATAATTTTTGCAATGCCAGATATAATAATAAAATTAGTTTCTTTGTATCACTCATCCAATTTTTTATAGTCTTTTACATAAGAAATCATTCATTTACAAACAATATCCAACAAAATATTCATAAAATTATTATTCTCCTTATTGAGGTCAAGTTCTAAGAGCTTGCTTAAGACATTAAAATAGTATAGTCATACTTTTTAGAAGGAATCAATAATTCAAATTTCATTTATAGTTATTATGTCAACTAAAAAAATTCCAATTTTTTTTTGTTACAAAGATAAAGATTAGAAAAAGCAAAAACAGAAAAGAACAAACACACATAATACTTATTATTTCATTAGAAAAGAAATTATGTGGAGCACAAATTATAAGCGTCGAATATGCAAAGAGATGACATAGATGACAATACCTCTAATTTATATGTTTTGTGATAACTCATTAGTAGTAAAGATCATCATCATAAGTCATAAATAATAAACTTTTATCCTATTCACATGTATCATTTCAATGAGAATCTCTACTATATCAATTCGTGATATTATTTTCTCGATTTCGCTACTTCAGGAGCTGATTCAAGAGGCAATTTTGCTTTCTTTAATTTTATTTCGTCCAATTTATACTAAGATTCAATAGATCGTATATAATGATCAATTGTGAACAAAGATCTAGTTATTTGAGAACTCAACCATAAACCTCTATCGACAATGACAAAGGAAAATCACAATATTTTTATTTGCAATCTTTTACGAGTGCCTGATATGAAATTATTCATTCTTTTAGAACTATATCTCAAATCAATGAAAAAAATATATATATTTGTTCTTTGAGCAATACTTCAAGGATGCTTTAATATTAAAAGGAAAAATAGTTCTTCAAGAACTATATCTTAAAATATCTTCATTGTTTGAGCAATCCTTCAAGGATGCTTCAATGTTAAATTCTTCCAAAATTTAACTAGAATAACAAATAAAAATATGATAATTATTGTTGAGTGAACAAAAGTAAGTATTAGTTTTTATATCGTTCCACAGGGATTAATGTGATATCATAAACCGTTCAACTTCGATTATCGTCTTAAGTTAGGGTTTAACTTGTTTTTATACTACACTACTCATAATTTTGAAAACATATAAATAAATAGTAGAGTAATAGGACATAGAGGGTGTTAGGATTAACTTTCATCAATCAAACATCGTTTATATCCGATTGATTACAAATACGAATTCTAGCGTTTTCTTATATATGACATTATTACGTATTGCTCAACAACATCATTGATTTCCCAAATGACGTCGTGAGATCGATTGTATCGTTTAATCGATGATTTCTCAATCTATTAAACGATTCAAAAGCTTTACGATCCAATACTTTAATGTAATTATCAAAACCAAATCCCATTTCTAGAATTTCTTATCTTGATAGAAAATCATTCTAAACCTAGATTCAAAAGTCTTTTTCAACAACATTTAAATCAAACATAAGATTGAAAAGCAAGAAGAAATTCAATGGTATATAAAAATTGCTAGAATCATATATTGAATAACCAAAAGTTTACAACATGAGTGATTGATTACCTATTAATCCCAACAAAGGAGGTTAGTTGATCATTGTCATGACAACTCTTGCAAAATAAGAAAGGAAGATGAAGATATGTGAGAGCTTGATGTCTCAAAGCTTCTTAAGATCTTCTTCAATCCAAATCAAATTGCTATTTGAAGTTTTTTCTCCCTCTATGCCTATTCTCTCTCAAAGATAACAAATATTCTAAGCTCTGGAAAATAAGAATTCTGATAAAAAACTATATATGAAGAAATGAGCTTAAAATTCCTTAAATATGCTGAGAAAAAGCACGCTCGCTACAAGCGACCAGCCTGTCGCTTGTAGCGAGGACATCAACTGGCCAATCATAGCTTTCCACGTCATCATCAGCATTAAACCGCCCCTTTGGTCGCTGTAGCGACAAGGTCTGTCGCTACAAGCGATGGTTCATTGAAATTCCCTGCCTAGGCTCGCTTCAAGCGTCCAGTTCATCGCTTCAAGCGATGAACTCCTGATAATCCCTGCCTAAGCTCGCTTCTAGCGATGGAAGCTGCGCTTCAAGCGATGGATGTCTGGAAATCCCTGCCTATCCTCGCTACTAGCGATGACTTCTGCGCTTGTAGCGATGGCATCAAGAAAAGCTTCATGTCTTTGCATCAATCAGGTTCAAGCATGTATTTCCTGCATAATCACATGGGGTAAGGCTTAGGATCATATTTATTGCATTTTCAACACAATTAAGCTCAAATCCTAAGGTAACTTGTACAACAAGTAAACATAAGTGCCTTAATTTGTACCAAAATATAACAACATTTAGGCACTTATCAAACTCTCCCCAACTTACATTTTGGTTTGTCCTCAAACCAAAGAACAAAAGGAAATTTTCATAGCTTTAAAACCACAGCATTGAGCAATTAGCAAAGGATTCAAAAGTGCGAAGAATTAAACATCCAATGAGTGATTCAAATGTGATTGCGCAAGCTAAAGTTCAGTTTCTCATTAAACAAGATACATTCTACAAATGTGAACTAGTTCTAAACACAAGGAATTAAATCATACAATCCTAAACAAACAACATGTTTAAATTTGAACCAAACCTAACACACTTCTATATAAAGTATATGAACAATTGAAATCATTTGTAAGGATTATGAACACTCATCCAATAAACATGATAACATACAATCAAATTATGTGTCTATCTAATTATCATTTCCAAAAGCATAAAAGGCATTGATCAAAAGGTCTTTAAGGGTTGTAATTGGGCTAGGTTACAAAAGAATTGTCATATGTGGGATATTTGAATTCAAATGGCCAAGCAAAAGGAAACATTCAATCTAATTACAACTTCCTTCTTTCTCCAATACAACACTTGGTGAATTTCCAACTTTTCTATTCTTGATTGATCTTTGACAACTTTTTCTTTGAAATCTTGCAAACCTTTTCATTTTTCTCTTTTCTTTTTCTTGGTTTGCTTTTCTTTCTTTTTTCTTTTCTTTTCTTTTTCTTTTCTTTTTCTTGTTGTCAAGATCAATTAACACATTCACCCTTACATTGACATAAATAAAACCTTCCTTTCTCCCCAACTTATTCCAATGATACCCTAATCGAATGTTCCTTTGTTATTATGGCAAAGGTCAATAAAAACGATGGATAAGGGTTCAAAAGAAAACAACTATCAGAATTTAATAAAGAGTTAACTATGAACTGAATTTTTTTACAAACTCCGGCAATTTAAATAAGCAGATGAGCTTATTAAATTGACAGTTCACAGTTAACAATTCTGATTCCATTAGGCTCAGATGGGTTAACAGATACTCACACATCTCACAGGGTAGGTTCATTTGGTCAAGTATTTCACTCAATTTCAAAAAAATTGCCTTGATCATTTCAATGCTCTTATACAAATTAAAACAACAACAGATTTAACATAATATAACTGAGTTAAACATGATATTGGTCTCCTGCATATATATACAATGGTTGATGATTCCTCACATTTTTGGCTAGTTCTACATTGGTTCAAAACTAAACACATGCTTGCTTAAAAACTGAATAAATTAACTTGTGTGTGTAAAGAACTTATTCACATTCACGAATATACCTAGAAAAACAAGAAAACGAGTACCTTAGCTGCGCGCTTTAACACTCATTCTATCATTATCACTCAGATGATTCACAGTTCAAGCATTAGCTTTTGAATCATTCATCTTTCTTTCAACAATGTTGGGATTTTTTCAAAAAAATTTAACATAAATACTAAAGCATAAATAAAATATAATTATACTAACATGTAATACCCAAAATATAAATAACATAATAGCAAAAAGGGTACATCATCCATGGTACAAAAGAAATACTCAAAACAAAGTACAAAGCATAAATAAAAATGTTAAAGAAGTACAAAGCTGAATAAATAAAACGAAAGAGAAAACAAATCAAGATCTGCAGCTCTGCATCATCAATCTGAATCTGAATCCATGATAGAATATGAATCTATCATGTCTGCTGCCATACGGTCTAGGCTATTAGTAGCCTCTGATGAATCATCTCCAAGATCAGCATCGACATCAGCGTCGTCGTCACCATCATCACCAACATCCTGATCACCAGCATCCGCTGCATCTGCCCCTCCTGGAAAGAAAGGCCTGTCCCCAGGCCAAGCGATGTGCTCAGAGAAGAAAGCAGGTGTCCACGGGCTTTGGCCACTGTCGTGCAGATGGCTCTGAATCGTAGTTAGTGCCCGGTGATTTGACGCATTCTGCGCCAACAGGAAGGAGCTCACAGTAGCAGAGTCCCAACTCGAGAAGTCCAATGGTGGAATGGTCGGGTGGCTAGGGTGGCTAGTATGCTGAGGTGGTGGTGGTGGTACATGAGAAGGTCCTGCTGAAGATGATGGTCCAGCTGAGGTATGAGGTGGGGCAACAGGTGCAGGTGTAGAGCAGTACCTATTGATGTATCTATCATCAATAGGGTTCTTAATTTCCTCATCAACCTGTGATGGCATGTGCACTCTAGCTCGCCTACATAGTCCCATGATCAACCCGGGAAAAGTCAGAGGGCATTTTGGTTTGCCCGGGGGTAAAATACCGCTCTCAGCTACTATCCTCATCTCATTTGCTATCAGCCTAGCAACGTCAACCTGACGCTGAGTGAGGATATAATGGACAAGAGGGGTCACATCTAGGGTGGTGGAGGAGGTATGAGACTTAGGGCGGATGTTATACAAAATAAGGGTAAGGATTACCTGAGCCGGAGTGGTCATATCCTCCCTGAATGCTCGGAAAGGCTTACCCGAAGCCCTACTCAAATCATAACTCTTCCCCTCCTGGAAGATGTCCTGTGCGATGCTCTCGTGATCCCAATCACCACTCCTCTGATGCTCACAGAAATCACATAGCGCAGTGGGTGCAAGCGGATTATCTTCTTCAACTAGCTCCAGAGGCTTGCCCAAATACGCGTTGATGGACATGCGATCGAAGGTGATGGTGCGCCCTCGCACGTAGGTAGTCCATGAAAACTCATCAGAAGGGTCAGCGGGGATCGCGTTCGCGTAGAATTCCCGCACGATGTCATAATTAATCCTCCTGTGTGGCGTGCATAGAATCCCCCACTTCCTATCGTTAATCATTGCTGCTATGCCACCATACTCTCCCTCTTCAGAAATTTGGAACTGCTTCTCAGCCCAAATTCTCCTTGTTCTCAGCTCTTCGTAGCGTTCTTGGTTTCTGAAACTCAGGAAACGGCTCGTGTCGTGAGGTGGAATGTTGACTCTTGGTCTTGACGACGAGCTCTCAACGTTTCTTTGTAGTTTCGAAGAGGTTTTAGGTGCCATTCCTACAAAATGATTTAAAACAGATGAAAATCAGGTAGGACACAAGTCAAGTTTCAATCAAAACAAAAATAAAACAAATTCTGGGTTCGCTCGCTACAAGCGACAGCTTGGTCGCTGTAGCGACGAAACCCAGAAAATGTCTGTTTCCTTCGCTACTAGCGCTGTTCTAGCGAGGAAACCCATTTTCAAATATCATGTTTTTTTCTGATTTTAACTAACTTGTAGCATGCGAAATCAAGCTTAAAGCTAAAATAAATGACTAACAATCACCTAAACTTCCTAAATCCTCAAAAACCCTAATTTATTTTGAATTTTTACAAAGGGTTTTTCCAAAATACGATTTCTATGAACAAGAGGATTAAAGGGGAGTTTTACTAGTGATTCTAGGTCATTTATAACAACTTAAATCATATCTAAACATGGGTAAACAACAGGGTATTCATTAAGTTCAAAATCTCATAAACCCTAAACCCTAAAATGTCTAATCAGCATGCAGGCAAATATAAGCAGTAAAAAGCTACTAAACAGTGACAGAGAGGTGCGAAATACATACCTGAAGGATGATCTAGTAAGATTATTGCAGGTAAAGAGTGGATTTTGCAGGATTGTGCAGAGATTGAAATGAACAAATGCAGAAATGGAAAGGAGTGTTTACAGAAGGAAAAAAAATGCGAAAATGCAAGTTAAAACGGCTAATGCATTAAAGAAGGTGGTTGGGGGTTACTGAAGCGACAGTAGTGGCTTTGAAAAAATAAAACTGTTTTCTGATACGCTCGCTACAAGCGCGCGATTCGTCGCTACAGCGACAGGCAAAAAGCCCATCGCTACAAGCGTGGTTTGGCGCTACAAGCGCAAATGTAAATTTCATCGCTACAAGCGACAAGTGCGTCGCTACAGCGACGTAGTGTAAATTCCATCGCTACAGCGATGAGTTGGTCGCTGTAGCGACCATGACAGGAAACAGAAAAATAAAATTTTGAGTTCTTGCCACTATCCCAACATGCATAAATAGCTATACAGAAGTAAAATAACACTAAAAACACACATACTTACAAAATTGGGGTGCCTCCCAACAAGCTCTTGTTTAACGTCATTAGATCGACGCCTGATTCGCTTACGCATAAGAATCGATGAGTGAAATCGTCGTCGTGTGCCGAACAACTTCACCTCCAAAATATGGCTTAAGCCTTTGTCCATTCACTGTCCATGTCGACTTGGTGATAGGATCCTCTAGTTCCACAGCTCCATAAGGTTTCACTTCCTTTATCATGAACGGACCGGACCACTTGGACTTCAATTTACCCGGAAATAGTCGTAGTCTTGCATTGAACAGCAACACCATCTGACCAGGCTTGAATTCCCTCTTCATGATCTTCTTGTCATGATATCGTTTAACCTTTTCCTTATAAAGCTTGCTTGACTGATAGGCTTGGTCACGCATTTCTTCTAACTCATGCATCTGAAGCTTTCTCTTCTCCCCAGCTTGCTCTTGACCAAAGTTCAAAAACTTGAGCGCCCAAAACGCTTTGTGCTCCAACTCGACCGGCAAGTGGCATGCCTTCCCATACACCAACTGGAATGGTGTGAAACCCGTAGGAGCTTTGTATGCGGTCCTATAGGCCCACAACGCTTCGTCCAGTTTCATCGCCCAATCCTTCCTTGAAGATGACACGGTCTTCTCAAGTATCCGTTTGATTTCACGGTTGGATACCTCGGCTTGACCGTTGGTCTGTGGATGGTATGGTGAAGCTACCTTGTGCTTTACTCCATAGTGCTCAAGTGCTTTTGCTAACTGTTGATTGCAGAAGTGTGAACCTCCATCACTTATTAGCACTCTTGGAGTTCCAAATCGGGAAAAGATGTTTCTTTTCACAAACTTGACCACCGTCTTGCTATCGGCTTTCTGAGATGCTATTGCTTCGACCCACTTTGAAACATAATCAACAGCCACCAGAATATACTCGTTGTTCAAAGAAGATGGAAATGGCCCTACAAAGTCAATACCCCAACAGTCGAAGACCTCGACTTCAAGGATACTTTGTAGAGGCATTTCATTCCTCTTTGAAATCCCTCCGGTTTTCTGGCAACTCTCGCATTCTTTCACATGTTCATATGAGTCTTTGAACAAGGTGGGCCAATAAAAGCCAGCTTGAAGAACTTTTGCTCCAGTTCTTTCTCCACTGTAATGACCACCATATGGCGAGTTGTGACAGTGCCACATGATGTCCTTGGCTTCTTCTCTTGCAACACATCTTCTTATTAAGTGGTCTACTCCAATCTTGAATAAGTATGGGTCATCCCAAATGAATTGAGTGGCGTCTCTCAACAACCTCTTCTTCATTTGCCATGTGTAATCCTCCGGTATGAACCCCGTTGCTTTGTAATTGGCCATGTCCGCGAACCATGGTCTTTCTTGCACCATAAGCAACTGCTCATCCGGGAACTCTTCAAGGATGTCCCTTTCATTCTTCGTTATCTCATTGTTCACCAATCTTGACAGATGATCAGCTACTAGGTTCTCAGTCCCCTTCTTGTCCTTAATCTCCAAATCAAACTCTTGGAGTAGCAACATCCAACGGATGAGTCTCGGCTTTGAGTCGGGTTTGGTAATTAAGTACTTGATAGCTGCATGGTCAGTCCAAATAACAATTTTTGAACCAATGAGATACGAACGAAATTTTTCTAATGCGAACACTATAGCAAGTAATTCTTTTTCAGTGGTAGCATAATTGACTTGTGCGTCATTTAAAACTTTACTTGCGTAGTGTATAGCATGAAAAATTTTGTTTTTGCGTTGACCTAACACCGCGCCTACCGCATAATCACTTGCATCGCACATAAGTTCAAAATCATATGTCCAGTTTGGTGCGGTGATTATGGGTGCGGATGTTAAGCTATCCTTTAAACTATTAAAAGCATTTAAACAGTCAATATCAAAATCAAAAGACTTATCTTTGTTGAGCAAGTTGCTCAATGGCTTTGCGATTTTTGAGAAGTCTTTGATGAATCTCCGATAGAACCCGGCATGGCCTAGGAAACTTCGGATTCCTTTGACATTGACTGGTGGTGGAAGTTTTCCTATCACGTCGATCTTATAGCTTTATCAACTTCGATACCCTTGGAGGAGATCTTGTGACCAAGGACAATACCCTCGGTTACCATGAAGTGACACTTCTCCCAATTGAGCACCAAGTTGGTTTCCTTGCACCGTTTCAGTACTGTGTCCAGATTCTTCAAGCATAAATCAAATGATGACCCGAAAACTGAGAAGTCGTCCATGAACACTTCAATGCTTTTCTCTATCAAGTCTGCAAATATAGCTTGCATGCATCTTTGAAATGTTGCTGGAGCGTTACATAATCCGAACGGCATGCGTCGATATGCAAATACCCCAAAAGGACATGTGAATGCAGTCTTCTCATGATCGTCTGGATTCACCGATATCTGATTGTAACCTGAATACCCGTCAAGGAAACAGTAAAAAGCTTGTCCTGACAGCCTCTCTAGCATTTGATCCATAAATGGTAGAGGAAAATGATCCTTTCTAGTTGCTTTGTTCAACCTCCGGTAGTCGATACACATCCTCCAACCGGTCACGGTTCTTGTTGGTATGAGCTCATTCTTCTCGTTCGTGATAACCGTCATACCTCCCTTCTTAGGGACAACTTGAACCGGACTAACCCAAGTGCTATCCGAGATCGGATATATCATGCCGGCTTCAAGTAGCTTCACTACTTCTTTCCGGACTACTTCTTTCATGTTTGGGTTTAGCCGTCTTTGAGGTTGTGCCACCGGCTTATAATCCTCTTCCATCATGATCTTATGCATGCAATAGGAAGGACTTATCCCTTTTAAGTCGGATAGTGTCCAACCTATTGCTTCCTTGTTGGACTTCAAAACTTCGACCAATCTTGTTTCTTCATGGTTTGACAAGGAGCTACTAATGATTACCGGTTTGGTACCCTCTTTATCAAGAAACACATACTTCAAATGTGAGGGCAATATCTTCATCTCCGGCTTCACTTCTTCTACTTTAGCTTCATTCGTCAATTCCTCGATTTTGGCTTTGTGAGGAGGAATTTCCTTCAACGAATCGAGCTCCTTCAAACACTCTTCAAGCTCTAGCTCATCTTCTTCTCCTAGGATACTTAGTGCGTTTGTCAAAACTCTCTCAAGATGTGTCAAGTCATGCAACTGGTTTCTCGTATCAACTATCAATTCTTCCATTGCATCCATCTTGAAACACGCAGCTTTATCACTAGGAAACTTCATTGCTTCATGGATGTTGAAATTGACTTCTTCATCGTCCACACGGACTTTCATTAAGCCTCCGTCAAGATCAATCATCATCCGTGCCGTTTGCATGAAAGTTCTCCCAAGAAGTAGCGGCACATCATCATCCTCCGGAATGTCCATCACTACAAAGTCGACGGGGAACAAGAACTTGTCGACTTTCGCCAACACGTCTTCAGCAATTCCCAATGGACGAGTGTAGGATTTGTCGGCCAATTGCAAGGTTAAGTTGGTTCTCTTCACAACTATATCACCTATCCTTTTGACAACGGATAGTGGAATTAGGTTGATGCTTGAACCCAAATCAATGAGTGCCTTGCCGACATCTACATTGCCAATGGACACGAGCAATGTAACTTTGCCCGGATCTCTCTTCTTTCTTGACAATGTATTCTGGATGATTTCACTACAATTTGCGTCTAGCAAAATTGTTTCTTCTTCATTAAACCTTCTCTTCTTGGAAAGGATTTCCTTCATGAACTTGGCATACGTCGGCATTTGCTCTAGGGCTTCCGAGAACGGTATATTGATTTGTAACCTCTTGAAAACTTCAAGGAACCTAGCAAACTGCCTTTCTTTCTCTTTTTTGGCTGGTGTAGTTGGGTAAGGTAGGTGCGGTGTTGGTGCATTCTTCACTATTTCTTGCTTCTTGCCTTTCTCCTTCACCACATCCTTCTTCCATACAATGTTCTCATTTTCAACTACATCCTTATTATTTTTTTCTACTACATCCTCTATATGTACATCTTCCGTTTCTTCCTCACGTCCTTCATCATCATCCTTCTCCCTCACCTCATTCTCAACAACCCTTCTCTCTACTTCAAGATTGTCCCCTATACCTTGGCCAATGACCTTCCCGCTCCTTGTAGCAATTGCCTTGCAATTTTCGTTGTCTCTTGTTGCAAGGACTTCCTCATCAAAATGACTTAATTGTCATTTCGATGATGATGCATGATCCTTTGGGTTGGTTTGTGTGTTGGCGGTAAAGGTTCCGCCTTGTTGAGTAGCTTGAGATAGTTGTTGTGCCAATTGACCCACTTGCGTCTCCAGATTTTTGATGGACGCATCAGTGTTTTTCTGGTTGGCCATTGACTGCTGCATGAATTGATTGAGGGTTTCATCGGTGGTTTGGTTGCGGTTTTGTTGTGGAGGTTGATATTGGTTATAGTTCTGGTAAGGTTGTCGGTTATACTGCCCAGCTTCTGATCTCCACCCTTGGCCATAATTCGGATTATTCCCTCTTGGGAAGTTGTTTGGATGGCTTTGGAATTGGTTCTGAAACTGTTGAGGCCTTGGTTGATTACCAACATAGCTTACCTCTTATGTAGGGGGCGGACAAAATCCGGTTGGGTGGTCTCCCGAACAAAGCTCGCAAGATGCGACTTGGTGTTGTCTTCTTTGCTCGTTCTGGATGTCCTTCATTTGTTGAGGAAGGTTGGCCATTTTCTTTGTCAACTCTTCCACTTGTTGCGTGAGCAACTTGTTTTGTGCAAGGATCGCATCATTTGTTCCCAAATCTAGGATTCCCGCCTTCCTTTGGCTTTGGCTTCGGTTGTGATGAGCTTGGTGATCATTCAACGCCATTCTCTCTATAATAGCAACAGCATCCTCCGCGCTCTTGGCCATCAAAGAACCACCAGCAGCAGCGTCAAGCAAAAGCTTGGATTGTTGTTGCATTCCGTTCCGGAAGAGATGAATTTGTGTTAATTCATCAAATCCATGGTTCGGACATCTTCTGAGCATTGACTTGAAACGCTCCCAGGCTTCACATAGTGTTTCACTTGTACCTTGTGAAAACACCGCAATGGTTGTCTTCGCCTCCATGAAACGATTCTGAGGGAAGAACCTCTCAAGGAATTTCTCCTCAAGCGTGTTCCAGTTCGTCATTACCGTCGGAGGTTGGTCCAAGTACCACTCCTTAGCTTTACCAATCAATGAATGTGGAAACATCCTCATCCACATAGCCTCCTCATTACTTTCCGTCTCACCAAGGGTTCCCGCAATCTCATAGAATTTTGTGAGATGTTGGAACGGGTCTTCATGGTCTAATCCTGAGAATGGATTAGCATATAAGATTTGTAATATCCCCGTCTTCATCTCCGTTTGCTTGGCAGTCCGCGGTGTTTTCCCTAATTGTGCAAAACGGTGTGGACTATTAGTACATGGCATCCCAGAACCTCCTGAACCATCTCCTGTTGCAGCCATTTGTAACTCTTGGCTTGGATTAGGACTAGATGAGTGACTAGAAACAGAACTTTCCTCCTGTTGCCTCTTCCTTGCTTGTTGTTTCTTTTTCCGAGTCTTGCTATTTCTTCGACGAGCTGTTCTCTCTATCTCGGAATCAAAAAGAAGTTGGTCCTCTGGTACTTGACCTCGCATAAACGATATCAACAATCTGACCACAAAGGATTAGCAAACAAGATGGATAAGAAGTATTAGTTATATACATAAAAGAATTTTTGTGCAAAATTGCTTAAAACCATAATTAAAGTTGCAATGATTATAACATCATAACTTTAATCCCCGGCAACGGCGCCATTTTGTTGAGTGAACAAAAGTAAGTATTAGTTTTTATATCGTTCCACAGGGATTAATGTGATATCATAAACCGTTCAACTTCGATTATCGTCTTAAGTTAGGGTTTAACTTGTTTTTATACTACACTACTCATAATTTTGAAAACATATAAATAAATAGTAGAGTAATAGGACATAGAGGGTGTTAGGATTAACTTTCATCAATCAAACATCGTTTATATCCGATTGATTACAAATACGAATTCTAGCGTTTTCTTATATATGACATTATTACGTATTGCTCAACAACATCATTGATTTCCCAAATGACGTCGTGAGATCGATTGTATCGTTTAATCGATGATTTCTCAATCTATTAAACGATTCAAAAGCTTTACGATCCAATACTTTAATGTAATTATCAAAACCAAATCCCATTTCTAGAATTTCTTATCTTGATAGAAAATCATTCTAAACCTAGATTCAAAAGTCTTTTTCAACAACATTTAAATCAAACATAAGATTGAAAAGCAAGAAGAAATTCAATGGTATATAAAAATTGCTAGAATCATATATTGAATAACCAAAAGTTTACAACATGAGTGATTGATTACCTATTAATCCCAACAAAGGAGATTAGTTGATCATTGTCATGACAACTCTTGCAAAATAAGAAAGGAAGATGAAGATATGTGAGAGCTTGATGTCTCAAAGCTTCTTAAGATCTTCTTCAATCCAAATCAAATTGCTATTTGAAGTTTTTTCTCCCTCTATGCCTATTCTCTCTCAAAGATAACAAATATTCTAAGCTCTGGAAAATAAGAATTCTGATAAAAAACTATATATGAAGAAATGAGCTTAAAATTCCTTAAATATGCTGAGAAAAAGCACGCTCGCTACAAGCGACCAGCCTGTCGCTTGTAGCGAGGACATCAACTGGCCAATCATAGCTTTCCACGTCATCATCAGCATTAAACCGCCCCTTTGGTCGCTGTAGCGACAAGGTCTGTCGCTACAAGCGATGGTTCATTGAAATTCCCTGCCTAGGCTCGCTTCAAGCGTCCAGTTCATCGCTTCAAGCGATGAACTCCTGATAATCCCTGCCTAAGCTCGCTTCTAGCGATGGAAGCTGCGCTTCAAGCGATGGATGTCTGGAAATCCCTGCCTATCCTCGCTACTAGCGATGACTTCTGCGCTTGTAGCGATGGCATCAAGAAAAGCTTCATGTCTTTGCATCAATCAGGTTCAAGCATGTATTTCCTGCATAATCACATGGGGTAAGGCTTAGGATCATATTTATTGCATTTTCAACACAATTAAGCTCAAATCCTAAGGTAACTTGTACAACAAGTAAACATAAGTGCCTTAATTTGTACCAAAATATAACAACATTTAGGCACTTATCAATTATACAATTCAAAGAATTTTTCAGCAAAATTCATGTGCAAAATAAAATAAAATAAATAATTGACATGAAGCATGTTCTATATTTTTAAGCTTCATGAGTGCGAAGTTAAAACTATCCCTTTCCTAATTATCATAGTCTGTACAGTGAGAAATTGAAAAGTTGTAGATAATTCACTCAAACAAATTCAAAACAAAATGAGAAATTAAAAACATAGAAATGTAATGAACCATTAGCAAACCTGAATCATGTCTAGAACCATCAAACATTCAAATTACTTATTTAGCTTCTTCAACACTTTTCACTGTAACAATCGTGATTAATCTCCTGCTCCTGTCTATGACTAGATCATACTCATTATCATACTCAATCTATGTGATTGAATCAAACAAATATAAAAATAAAAACAATGAAAAAAAAAACATGATATCATGATCAAATTAAACTAATCGGTGCAAAGAAATGAAAAGAAGAAAAATTCTTAGAATATAGCCTTTAAGATAATTAAGTCATTTCTTTCTTCAAAAAAAAAAAAAAAAAAAAATTGGAATTTTTTTTAGTTGACATAGTAACTATAAATGAAATTTGAATTATTGATTCCTTCTAAAAATTGTTTGTAAATGAATGATTTCTTATGTAAAATACTATAAAAATTGGATGAGTGATACAAAGAAACTAATTTTATTATTATATCTAGCATTGCAAAAATTATTAAAGGCTCCAGAAGAGCCAATATATTGTTATATGGAGGAATATAATTACACAATGAGAATGCATTATATTCTTCTAGGTCTCATATAAATTTATTAAAGAATATCTTTCTAAATGGATATCATATTGAAATAAGAAATAAAGGAGATGTTGAATATCTCTATATTACGAAACATGTTTTGGATAGAAATAAGTGTAGATAAAAAAATTACATGTCTTTTCATATGGATTAACTACACTTATATTATGCAATTGAAGCACGTATTATTGTAAAATTGAAATTTACATATCATATTAAATTTATTGTTGGCAAGACCGGTTGGGTTATCCCGGATCTATTATGATGCAAAAATAGTTAAAAATTTATATGGATATGTACTGAAGAACCAGAAGATTCTTCAAACCATTAATGTTTGTGTGTTATTACTTTCCAAAGTAAGTTGACAATCTGAGAAAAGTCTCTTATATATATTAGGTGATATTTGTGGATGAATACATCGATGATGTGAATCATTTTGATACCTTATAACTTGATTTAATACATCGACTAAATGATCACATATATGTTTATTGTCAACTCACAACCAGAAGTTTGTGAGATTGTTTTCTCAACAAATTTGACTAAGAGCTCAATTTTTTGGAGTTTTCGGAAAGCATTTAATAAGTATCATTTCTCAATTTAAATTGATATTGAACATCGTGTAGTATATGTTCATAAAAAAAATGGTCTTGAAGGTCCATTCTTTAGACGTCTAAAGTTAATTGTATGAATGATACTTATGAGAACATAACTTCTAAATTCTACTTTGGGAACATGTAATCTTGTATGTTGAGATATTGATTCGCATCAAGCCAACGCATTATTATGTGTAAGTCCTCCCCTTACTTTATAATTTGTTTTAGGTTAACATCCAAATATTTTTCATCTAAGTGAATTTTTGGATGTGTTGTGTATATCACAATTGCTCCAAAATATTGCACTAAGATAAATATTGAAAGAATATTGAGAAAATATATTTGATATGAATCTCATACTATTATAAATTGTTGAGCCAACTTCAGTAGGCCGATTATCGATTGATGGATTAGTTTTCCCAATATTAGGGGGAGAGAATAAGCAGCTGAAAATGTGAACCCGAAGTTCAATTGAATGAAAATGTGAACCCGAAGTTCAATTGAATTATTTGAAAGAAAATATTATTATCTCATCTTGATCCTCGAAATATCACTCATTTGCGAAGTTAAACAAATAAAATAGCAGCTGCTAATGCTCCAAACGAAATAGATGTCCCTGTAGGATAATCTTATATTGCAAATGAGTCCCAATCATGCATCAAGCATGGTAAACCAATCGGTTCCAAATATAAAAATCCTCAAATATAAGAAAGGGGGCCAAAATGAAAGATAACCCAAATGAGGATATAGAAACTCTAAGAGTCATCTAATATAATGGATTTTTCAGTTCCAGAAAAACTTATCAGGTACCTGAAATTTATGAAATATCGATAAATTATGTCATGAATGAAAGATCTCAATGAAATGAGATGGAACCGAAATGGAGTCAACGTTGACGTGCTTTTGCATATAATATAGCGCTATATGTGATAACTAAATAACGAGGATCATGAATCAAAGTATATTAAGGATTATAGACAATACAATGACTGACTTAATGAAAAGATGCATTTTATGCAAAATCAAACTAAGCTTTGCAAAGCGAATTGTTTTTGGACCAGTAGTCCATTCATATGAATATGTGAAAATAAAATGAGAATTTTGAATTATTTATATAAAGTTGGGCACATTGTTCAAGAGTATTGGTGAAAACCTACTATTAAATATTAATTTTGAAGAGACATATTCACCGGAAGTGAATTCAAATACAATATGATACTTGATTAAGTGTAGCACCACATGAAAGCCTCAATTTATATATGAAGTACATGTTACAATATATTTATATGACTCGCTTGATATTTTTATATAAAATTCCTCGAAGGGATTAATTTTATCAAGGCATATAATTCTTATTCTCGAAAATATTACTTAATCAACTTGAGATATAGAAACATGTTGAATAATATTCCTAGTGAATATTTTCTAGAAAAGAGATATAAAAATGATATGATTTGTCCATTTGAAAAATAAATCTGAGAACTTCTTAAGAGTTTTTGAAAGTTGAATTCTTAAAGAAAATAAATCAAGATGAAATATGTAGGAAAGGTAAATATTTATTTGAGATTACAAGTTGATTATTTTGTGAATCATGAAGTTTATATACCTAGGTGATAAAATGATTATATATGGACAAATCACATTAGTTGTGCACTCAAATGAGTGTAAAGCCGCTAAATGTAGACTAAGATCGTTTGAAAATTTGAGTAAATATTGAAGAATTAATTGGTCCTGAAGTACCATATTTTAGTTCAATTAAAGGACAATAATGTACCTTGATGATTATTCATGTTATCATATATTATTATTATTATTATTATTATTATTATTATTATTATTATTATTATTATTATTATTATTATTTTAGATATGCAGGTTATTTGTCGGATCCTCAATATTAATGTACTTGATTGAGGTTTATGATTGAACACATAAAAGAAACTTATGGTTTGTCTTCCAGAAGAACGAGCAACAATCCTTTATGTATAATATCATATGCATTGTCAATTTGAAAGGATATGATATAAGCAGTCAACAAATTTATTCATGTGATAATACTGCAGACATTTTCACAAAGTCACTCTCAAGCATAATTTTTGAACAACTGATGTAAAAGATTGACCTTCATCGTCTCAGAGATGATTGTTTGGATGAGGGGGAGATATAAATATATCTTGCACTCTTTTTCCCTTCACCATGGTTTTGTCCCACTGGGTTTTCCTGGTAAGGTTTTTAACGAGGCAAATATACTGGATATTGTACTCTTTTTCCTTCACTAAGATTTTTTCCCATTGGGGTTTTTCTTAGTAAGGTTTTAATGAGGCATATCCTTCATGGACATCCAAGGGGGAGTGTTATGAATAATATTATTATGGTATGGATGTCCATATTCCCTAAGGCTTTCTATGTTCCTTAACTCCTATGAGTGAATGCCTATATTCATTGGTATTGACACTTAGTCTTATGGCTCTTCATGTACTTGTAACTTACCACATTTGTGTCCTATAAATAAGACTTATATGTCAATGTAAAGTATACACTTGTGTAGAGAATAATCACAAAGGCTTTCATCTTCTTCATCTTTGATCTTGTCTTTTTAGTTTATTTCATAACACGTGACAACTTATAAAAGCACGCTAAAAACAATTTATGAGATTGTTATAATTTTTCTTTCTCTATCTTAACCAAATTAACACTTGATTTTATAAGTTGTCACATAAGTTGTACAATTTTTTATGTTCAAATATCATTACTCATATTGTACAAAAAAAAATCATTACTCATAGAAAAAGCATGAAAAGAAAATAAAAAAAAGATTATACACCACACCAAAAATTAAAACAAGATTCAGGTCATTAAGCAAAGAATATGAATATAAATCTACTCTATAGTACTTGGATGAAATGGAAGGAATCTCTTTCAGTTTAACTAAAGGTTTGTGTTCGAATCCGGAGAGCATTTATTGTGGATTTACTCGGCTCAAGGGATCAATCTCTATGGTTGTCTTCAGAGATATTCGGTTCACAAAAGAAATATGAATTTATGATTGTATGGTATAGTATGAATAGAATTAGTTTGTTGCAAGTTACAAATACAAAACGGATGTGAACACGAGAAAGAACAAAAACTAGGGTCCAAACTCTTCAATCTGCAACTTAAAACAAAACAATAGACTCGTGATTCTGATAGAAAAAAACGAGCACAAATCGAAACATAGAAAGACAAACCCTTCTTCAATCGGAAGAAGAATCTTCCTCGTGGATTCACATCAATCACTTCTTACTCCGACAGATTCGCCGTCTACAGTGGATTCGCCACTCCGTCTTCATATTCTTCCGATTCTTCGTCTCCTTTAATGACGATGGCTCTGACGCATCTTCATATTTCTTCGTATCCTAGAAATAAAGTATAACTAAATCATGTGTTATGATAAGTAATTTGGTGAAAATCAACGAAAAATTATATATAATTGTGTGCATGTCAATATATTATGACCAACTCGTTATTTTCCTTTTATTTATGCTATTAATTTTGTTTCTCCGTAAAAATAATTTTTTTAAGAAAATTATTTCCCCTACCTCTTCTAATAAAAAGTTTAGGTAAGTTGGACTCATAGGCTTATCAAGGCCATGATAAACCTCAAGACTCAAAGAAGAACGTTTACATAGATATTTACATATCAATTGCGAAAAAGATCCCCACATCGACCAATAAATCCAAGATCTTGCACGTGAGTTAGCTCCTTAACAATTAAACTAACCTTCATTGACCTATGAGATGATTCTCAATTAATATAATGGCAATTTGTTGCATTGTAAAAGTGTATTATTGGTCCTCTAAAAAAAATAAGTGTATCATTGGGTTTCTAGTAATTTCAGCTGTCATTTCCCTTGCACAATGCACATACAAGTGTGTTTGTGTCAAAATATTACTCACTTCCCCGCCTTTTAGAAAAAGCTCATCAAAGTCAATTTTTATTTTTATATTTCTCTACATTAATATCGATGATCCATCAAGATCTAAGATCTTCAATCGTGCGATGATGAAAACAACCTTAGGTTGTTAAACTTTGATCAATAACTACTATCTAATATGGAGGAAAGCTCTATCCCCACAAACACTGACAATCAAGTATGTGTCAAATATGCAAAGTTTTTAGGATAGAAAAATGTGTACATGCAATAAGACCATGGGCTAGCCTTTTATAGTCATGGATTAGGGTTTTTGACTCCTTTAACACTTATCCAGACAACTGTCATGGAAGGACACTTGTGACTTGTGAGCATATTAGAATAAGTTATTAATTTTTATCGAGAATCATCTCATAAGTCAATAAAGATTAGTTTAATTGGTAATGAATTGATTCACATGCAAGATCATGAGTTTATGTTAAACCATAATAAAAATCCAATTTTTTCCAATTTCTTACAAAAAGTCGATTAAACGACTCAGAAAAATAAATCTATATAATTACTTTTGAGCAAAACTCTTTCATATCAAAATATAATTACAAAGTAAGGCCCAAAAATTAAGATAAAGATGATTTTTAGTTTGGGATGAGAGAGAGGTTCTAATAACAATTTTTTTTAGTGTTCATGCTAACATGTGTCTTAAAGAATAGTGATAAATAAGGTGGTACAATTTTTTTTTTTTTTTTTATCAATTTCTAATTTTTTATCTTTGGTGTAGTAACGTGTCTTAAGAACACACATTATCATTTACTTTTTTTTAATATATAAAAATGTTGTTTGTAGATTTTGCCTTAGTATAAAACGACATGTGTCACCTTAGTCTCGTGGACTTTTTGGGGTTTAAAAATAAAGTGGTAATTAAGCACCAAATTACTTTTCATAAGTTGTTTTTTAGCAAGTTACTTTTTTAGGAGAAGTTTAGCAAATTACTTAAGAGATGGTAAATTTAACTAAAATGCCAAGTTTGTACTGTATACTAAAAGTTTTTTTTTAACAAATACCAAGAATGTGTTTGGATGAGAGAATGTTTTGAGGAAATGTAATGTTTTGAGGGAATTCAAATACTTTTAGATGAATTCCATTGTTTGGATAATAATATTGAGAATTTTCAAAATAATGGAAATTTATGAAGTATTTTGTTCAAGTTAAATTTAGAGAATTTCAAATGATACTGTAATATCCCGCTCATAAGTATCATTTATCTGTGTTAGAAGCTTGAGATGTAAGCAAGAAATTGAATAAATATGTGTGATGGCAATTTTGTAATTAAGCTAAGTTGGGAGATTAATTTGGAAAAGAGAAAGATATTTATCTCTTTTAAATTCCATTCTTTCTCCATTCCATTCCAAGATTTCAGATTTTTCCTTTTTCCTTCATCTCTCTCTCACGCCCCCAAATCTCTCCATACCATTATCCATCAAACCTCATCCAACTAGTGAGAAAATCTTGTAAGAAAACTTGAGTAGAAAGCTAGAATAAGTGAAAGAAGAGAGGAACTAGGGAAGAGTTAGGGTTGGAGAAACTTAGGCTTTGAAGATCAAGTAACCAGCACTAATTGAAGGATAAGGTGAGCTCATTTAGGGTTTTAGAACCCATTTAGAGTGCTATTTATGAGTTTTACAAGTTATTACAATTTTAAGTTTTGCCCTAATCTCCTTGTTTGTTTAATCTTTGCTCATAAGTGTTTATAACTGTTAAATCATGAAAGAAAACCCTTTTTATCATGTTTGGGAAGCATAGGTTCCATTGAATGGGCAAAGATGGTGGGAAAAACACGTTTTTACACAGGTTTTACTGATATGGTCGCTGTAGCGACGGACGGTCGCTTGTAGCGACCAAACTGGGTTTTTCCCTGCCTAGCCGCGCTTGTAGCGACCGTATAGGCGCTTGTAGCGACGTTTGTCGCTTGTAGCGAGGAACTGGGCGCTGTAGCGACCAAGTTCTGCCTATTGTCGCTTGTAGCGACCAGGAGGTCGCTGTAGCGACCAGCCTTAAACAGCCCAACTTAGTTGAGCTGTTCTGGGGGTTCTGGTTCGCGTGAGCATGGCTTTTTGGCAACTGATTTTCTATATCATATTTAGAAACTTAAACCACCATTTATGTTCATTCCAAAGGCTTCCAAAGGTTAAGAAATTACTTGAGCAAAGATTAGGCAAAGCTTGGAAGATATATGAGTTAAGGATATATGGTCAGCTAAGCCTAAGAGTGACATATGAGAACGATATGTCCATAACCTTGCATAGGTTAACAGGAATAGGATTAATTCAGGTAAGTTAAGGGTAGTTTATCAGGATACCTTAAACAGTGGGATTCAATTCCCTAGTTTCAGGCATAGTTACAGGTTATCAGGACGTGCCTCAGTGTTCACGCCAGAGTGACATTGGGGAAAAACACGTATCAGTTTTATCAGGAAATGTATAAACATATACCAGGAATAATAATTAATAATCAGGATAAGCTTTGTGTCTTCTGTTCTCTCGACCAGTTAGAGAGAACAGGGGGTTTCAGCATCGCTGAAACGGGCAGGAACTTTCCGTGAGGATAACCACACAGAGTTACAGTGTGTCTCCTGTGCTCTCGACCAGTTAGAGAGGACGGGGGGTTCCAGATGGAACGGGCAGGAATCTTCCGCGAGGATAACCACACACTTAGGCAAGAGGAGTCCGGTGTTAGCCTGATATGATAGGATTTTCACCGGTTATCAGGGGAATGTACTTCGGGGTTACTCCACCCGGGGGCATTCCGTAAAATGAACTCAGATAATAATGTTTGTCCAACGCTAACAGCTAACTTAAAGTATCAGTTAATATTTTATTATATTATCAGTCAGGAAATATTTACTCAGACTTCAGTTAGCAGTTATCAGACGGTGATCCTAGGTTTCCCCTTGATCACCAATTCAGCAGAATCAGTCAGATGACCCTCTATGGGTAAGTTAAGACTTGGCGACCATAGGTATCCCCACGATCGCCGAGGTAGGCACGGCGACCCTAGGTTCCCTGAGGTTGCCAAACAGTAGGTAGGGTAGGAGCTCACTGAGACATTATGTCTCATCCCTTTCCTTCTGGTGCAGGTTCTTCTCAGGTGGCACGTCGCAAAGGTAAAGAGAAGGCTACGGATTGATCGTGCCGTGTTATGTTTTATCATGTGGATAGTGTATCATGATGTATTTATGTATTAAGAAGGATGTTTGTATCGGATAGTGAGATGTAATATAAACTTGTGTATCTAATAAACAACTTTTCTGTATTGTATTTAATGTATCCAGTACGAAATTTTAATACTCGTAAGAGATCCTAGGCAATCTCTATATGGGTGTTACAATTTGGTATCAGAGCAGGTCGATTCAGACCGTGCCATGGGTCATTAAAGTACAATCCAAGTTTATGGACCTCTTGGATCCAGGACATTATTCTAGATGTTATGTTCAGTTAAAACTGATCACTTTGACTTGTATATGACAGCTAGGATAAGATGTCTGGGAGAAGAAGAGGTAGACCTCGTACCAATCAAGCTAGCGATGAAAGTGGAGGACCCAGTCAGAATTCATGGGAACAGATGATGCAACAACAGCAGGCCTGGCAGCAGCAGTACCAAGAGCAACAAGCTCAGAATACATTGCAGTATCAGCAAATGATGCTGATGATGCAACAGCAATCCCAGCAACAGGCCCAAGCTCAACAACAATGGATGGAAATGATGCAGCAAGGACAAGGTTTCCATCCACAACCACCACCTCCTCCAGTAATTGGAAACCCCGTGTTTCGGGAGTATAACAGACATCACCCTCCAGAGTTCAATGGAGAAGGTGAACCTCAAGAAGCAAGGAAGTGGATTAAGCAGATGGAGAAGATCTTTAGAATGGCTGATTGTTCGGAAGAAGATAAAGTGGTCTATGCCACGAACCAATTCAGAGGCGCAGCAGAAGACTGGTGGGAATCTGCTCAGCGCAGGATGGAAGCCAACGGTGTAGAAGTGAATTGGGAGAACTTTAAAGGAGTGATGCTGGAAAAGTATTTACCTTTGTCTTACAAGGTAAAGAAAGAGCAAGAATTCTTAGAGTTGAAGCAAGGAGGAATGTCAGTCGCAGAATTTACTAAGAAGTTTGAGGAGCTGTCCTATTATTCTACACACAACGAGTATGCTGACAATGAAGTGTGGAAAATGAATCAGTATAAACGAGGTTTACGAGGCGAGATTGACACTGCAGTAAGTCTCCAAAGAACTGCAAGTTATGATGAATTGGTACATGATAGCTTGGTGGTTGAGGCAGGACTTGCAAAGGCCTCAAAAGAAAGAGCGGCAGCTTATGAGAAGAAGAAAAGCAGAATGTCAGATAAGTATCACGATAAGCTCAAGCCGAAAGGATCCCCGCAGAGAGGGAAGCAGACATACTCTCCAAGATCAAATCCTCCACGGACTAATCCTACTTGTAAGACGTGTGGGAGAATGCATCAAGGGGAGTGCATGGAAGGCGCTAATGTGTGCTTTGGATGTAAGCAACCTGGACACTTCTTGCGAGAATGTCCCTATAAGCGTGGAAAAGGAGTAGCTGAAGGAACTACAACCAGTAAGGGCAGGGTGTACTCCTTAGATGGCGCAAAGGCTCTTGCCAACGAAGATTTGATTGCCGGTATGTGTTACCTTGGTTCTTACCCAGTAAAAGTACTTTTTGATTGCGGCGCTACATGTTCTTTTATTTCACATAAATGTGTGGAGGCACTGCAACTACCTTTGTCTCCTTTGAATCCTCCGATGTTAGTATCTACCGCTACTGAGGGCGGAATTGAGGCAAAGTATGTTTGTGAGAATTGTCCTATCACTGTGTCTAGCAAGACTTATTATGTGGACTTAGTTTGCCTCCCTATGGAGCAACTTGATGTAATCTTAGGCATGGATTGGCTCTCCGCTAACCATGTCTATATAGGATGTTCAGAGAAGAGTATTTATATGCCGACCAGTGATACGGCAGAAGGTGTGGCTTTATCTGAATTGATTAACCGCACCCATCAGTTAATCCAGTTTATTTGTGCTCAAGATAAGGGATTCTATGTGATGCTCACTGTGGCTTCAGAGTCAGAGTTAAGTCCCAGTGACATTCCGGTTGTGAATGAGTACCTGGATGTTTTTCCTTCAGAAGTTACGAGTTTACCTCCAGAGCGTGAGGTGGAGTTTTCAATTGACTTGATTCCAGGAGCGGAGCCAGTGTCTGTGGCACCGTACAGAATGTCCCTATAGAGTTGAAAGAGTTGAAATCTCAACTCGAAGATTTAATTCAGAAACATTTCATCAGACCCAGTGTTTCACCATGGGGTGCTCCAGTTTTGTTAGTTAAGAAGAAGGATGGAAGTATGAGGTTGTGCATTGATTACCGCCAACTTAACAAAGTGACTATCAAGAACAGGTATCCTCTTCCAAGGATTGATGATCTTCTAGACCAGCTCAAGGGAGCGACAGTATTTTCCAAGATTGATCTTCGATCTGGTTATCATCAGATTCGTATTAAATCTTCCGATGTGTCTAAGACGGCGTTTCGAACGCGTTACGGGCACTATGAATTTCTGGTTATGCCTTTCGGTGTAACTAATGCTCCAGCAGTCTTTATGGATTACATGAACAGAATTTTTCAGCCTTACCTTGATCAGTTTGTGGTGATTTTCATAGATGACATCCTGATTTATTCTAAAGACCCTCAGGAACATGCTCAGCATTTGAGAATTGTATTGGATGTCCTTAGAGACAAGCAGCTGTATGCTAAGTTTAGTAAATGTGAGTTCTGGTTATCCGAGATTAAGTTCTTGGGTCATGTTATTTCTCGAGGAGGAGTAGCTGTTGATCCATCTAAAGTCGAAGCTGTGCTCAATTGGGAAAGACCAAAGAATGTAGCTGAAGTCAGGAGCTTTCTAGGCTTGGCAGGTTATTATCGAAGATTCATTATGAAGTTTTCTCAGATTGCTTTACCTCTGTCACGCCTCACCAGAAAGGATGTACCCTTTATTTGGGATGATGAATGTGAAGAAAGTTTCAGAGTTTTAAAGAAGAAATTGACTAAGGCCCCTGTGTTGGCAATACCAGATCCTGAAAGGAGATACACCGTTTTCTGCGATGCATCTTCCAAGGGACTGGGAAGTGTCCTCATGCAAGGAGAAAATGTAATAGCTTATGCCTCTAGACAGCTCAAGACACATGAAGAGAATTACCCCACTCATGATCTTGAGCTAGCAGCCATAATTTTTGCATTGAAGATATGGAGACATCACTTATATGGTGCACAGTTTGATTTATTCAGTGACCATAAAAGTTTGAAGTATCTATTTGATCAACGAGATTTGAATATGAGGCAAAGACGATGGATGGAGTATTTGAAGGATTTTGATTTTGATCTGAAATACCATCCAGGAAAAGCAAATGTGGTAGCTGATGCCTTGAGTAGAAAAGCCTTAGCTAAAGCTGAAGTAATGATGCATACATGTGGGTTGTATGAGAAATTCAGAGATCTTAACCTTCAAGTTACAGAGTTAAAAGGTGGCATCTTACTGAACAAGATGGATATTATGTGTGACCTACGGTTTAGGATTTTACAAGCTCAATCTGTGGATATGGACCTTCAGAGGAAGGTTGGCCAAGCAGGATTTTCATGGGCACCAGATGGTGTAGTATTGTTTGAAGGAAGGGTTTATGTTCCAAATGATATGGAATTGAGAAGGTTGATTTTAGAAGAAGCACACAAGAGCAGTTTTAGTATTCATCCTGGTACCACCAAGATGTATCAAGACTTGAAAAGAGATTATTGGTGGCCTAGCATGAAAAGAGATGTTGCAGAGTTTGTGTCGAGATGCATTGTTTGTCAGCAAGTGAAGATTGAGCACCAAAGGCCTGCAGGGATGTTAGTGCCTTTGGAAATTCCGCAATGGAAATGGGAAGATATAACCATGGATTTTGTGACTGGATTACCTCGAACTCAGCGAGGGCATGATTCCATTTGGGTGATAGTGGACCGGTTAACTAAGTCAGCTCATTTCTTGCCGGTTAAGACCACTTACCGAGCTTCTCAGTATGCCGAGTTGTTTATTTCGGAGATTGTGAAACTCCATGGTGTACCTGCTAGTATAGTATCTGACAGAGACCCTATCTTCACATCACACTTTTGGAAAGCTTTTCAGAAAGCTTTGGGAACCAGATTGAAGATGAGCACGTCCCATCATCCTCAGACAGATGGACAATCCGAGAGGACTATTCAGACGTTAGAGGATATGTTACGTGCGTGTATCCTAGAAGATGGAGGAAGTTGGAACGATCACCTGCCGTTGATTGAATTTTCTTACAACAACAGTTACCATTCTAGCATTGGAATGGCACCATATGAAGCTTTGTATGGTAGGAAGTGTAGAACCCCACTATGTTGGGCGGAAGTCGGAGATAAAAGTATATTGGGACCTGAGATAATTCAGGAGACGACCTTAAAGATTAAGTCGATCCAAGATAAAATGAGAGTAGCCCAAAGTCGTCAGAAAAGTTATGCGGACAAGCGACGAAGACCCTTAGAGTTTGAAGAAGGAGACCATGTCTTCCTTAAGGTTACACCCAAGTTGGGGTTAAGAGGAGCGTTCAGAACTAAGAAGCTTTGTCCAAGATATGTTGGACCCTTTCAAATACTTCGACGTGTTGGTCCGGCAGCTTATCAGTTGGCGCTGCCACCAGCCATGTCTGGATTGCATGATGTCTTTCACGTCTCGCAACTAAGAAAATTCATTCCTGATCCTTTCCAACCAGTAGAGCTGGATAGTATCGATTTGAGATCGGATTTGACCTTTCAACCTGAACCGGATCAAATAATTGATCGTGATGTTAAGACTTTACGGAATAAAGAAATTCCTATTGTTAAAGTTGTTTGGAAAGGTTCTCCCGACGGCGAAGCGACGTGGGAGCTGGAATCAGAAATGCAAGAGCATTACCCACATCTATTTTAAGGTAAATTCTAAATTTCGAGGACGAAATTTCTTTAAGGGGGGTAGATTGTAATATCCCGCTCATAAGTATCATTTATCTGTGTTAGAAGCTTGAGATGTAAGCAAGAAATTGAATAAATATGTGTGATGGCAATTTTGTAATTAAGCTAAGTTGGGAGATTAATTTGGAAAAGAGAAAGATATTTATCTCTTTTAAATTCCATTCTTTCTCCATTCCATTCCAAGATTTCAGATTTTTCCTTTTTCCTTCATCTCTCTCTCACGCCCCCAAATCTCTCCATACCATTATCCATCAAACCTCATCCAACTAGTGAGAAAATCTTGTAAGAAAACTTGAGTAGAAAGCTAGAATAAGTGAAAGAAGAGAGGAACTAGGGAAGAGTTAGGGTTGGAGAAACTTAGGCTTTGAAGATCAAGTAACCAGCACTAATTGAAGGATAAGGTGAGCTCATTTAGGGTTTTAGAACCCATTTAGAGTGCTATTTATGAGTTTTACAAGTTATTACAATTTTAAGTTTTGCCCTAATCTCCTTGTTTGTTTAATCTTTGCTCATAAGTGTTTATAACTGTTAAATCATGAAAGAAAACCCTTTTTATCATGTTTGGGAAGCATAGGTTCCATTGAATGGGCAAAGATGGTGGGAAAAACACGTTTTTACACAGGTTTTACTGATATGGTCGCTGTAGCGACGGACGGTCGCTTGTAGCGACCAAACTGGGTTTTTCCCTGCCTAGCCGCGCTTGTAGCGACCGTATAGGCGCTTGTAGCGACGTTTGTCGCTTGTAGCGAGGAACTGGGCGCTGTAGCGACCAAGTTCTGCCTATTGTCGCTTGTAGCGACCAGGAGGTCGCTGTAGCGACCAGCCTTAAACAGCCCAACTTAGTTGAGCTGTTCTGGGGGTTCTGGTTCGCGTGAGCATGGCTTTTTGGCAACTGATTTTCTATATCATATTTAGAAACTTAAACCACCATTTATGTTCATTCCAAAGGCTTCCAAAGGTTAAGAAATTACTTGAGCAAAGATTAGGCAAAGCTTGGAAGATATATGAGTTAAGGATATATGGTCAGCTAAGCCTAAGAGTGACATATGAGAACGATATGTCCATAACCTTGCATAGGTTAACAGGAATAGGATTAATTCAGGTAAGTTAAGGGTAGTTTATCAGGATACCTTAAACAGTGGGATTCAATTCCCTAGTTTCAGGCATAGTTACAGGTTATCAGGACGTGCCTCAGTGTTCACGCCAGAGTGACATTGGGGAAAAACACGTATCAGTTTTATCAGGAAATGTATAAACATATACCAGGAATAATAATTAATAATCAGGATAAGCTTTGTGTCTTCTGTTCTCTCGACCAGTTAGAGAGAACAGGGGGTTTCAGCATCGCTGAAACGGGCAGGAACTTTCCGTGAGGATAACCACACAGAGTTACAGTGTGTCTCCTGTGCTCTCGACCAGTTAGAGAGGACGGGGGGTTCCAGATGGAACGGGCAGGAATCTTCCGCGAGGATAACCACACACTTAGGCAAGAGGAGTCCGGTGTTAGCCTGATATGATAGGATTTTCACCGGTTATCAGGGGAATGTACTTCGGGGTTACTCCACCCGGGGGCATTCCGTAAAATGAACTCAGATAATAATGTTTGTCCAACGCTAACAGCTAACTTAAAGTATCAGTTAATATTTTATTATATTATCAGTCAGGAAATATTTACTCAGACTTCAGTTAGCAGTTATCAGACGGTGATCCTAGGTTTCCCCTTGATCACCAATTCAGCAGAATCAGTCAGATGACCCTCTATGGGTAAGTTAAGACTTGGCGACCATAGGTATCCCCACGATCGCCGAGGTAGGCACGGCGACCCTAGGTTCCCTGAGGTTGCCAAACAGTAGGTAGGGTAGGAGCTCACTGAGACATTATGTCTCATCCCTTTCCTTCTGGTGCAGGTTCTTCTCAGGTGGCACGTCGCAAAGGTAAAGAGAAGGCTACGGATTGATCGTGCCGTGTTATGTTTTATCATGTGGATAGTGTATCATGATGTATTTATGTATTAAGAAGGATGTTTGTATCGGATAGTGAGATGTAATATAAACTTGTGTATCTAATAAACAACTTTTCTGTATTGTATTTAATGTATCCAGTACGAAATTTTAATACTCGTAAGAGATCCTAGGCAATCTCTATATGGGTGTTACAGATACCTAAAAGCTAAGAATTTCAAATTTCTTCACTTATAAT
This sequence comes from Medicago ruthenica, assembly GCA_018208015.1. Classification (NCBI taxonomy): domain Eukaryota; kingdom Viridiplantae; phylum Streptophyta; class Magnoliopsida; order Fabales; family Fabaceae; genus Medicago; species Medicago ruthenica. The sequence continues at coordinate 105,064,780 of CM031373.1, read as the reverse complement.
TTTTCAAATTTTGCATTTTGGTCCTCAAATTTTCCAAAATTTTCAAATTGACCCCAATAAATTTACAAAAATTGCAATTTGACCCCTAATTTTTTTGAAAATTACAAGTTTACCCCTCAACTTATTCAAAATTATAAATTGACCCCTCATTTTTTTAATTTACAAATTGACCCCTAATTTCAATTTTCAAATTTGGCAAAAAAAATAAAATTTATAAAAGTTGCCCAAAAATAATGACAATGAAATTTTTGATTACTCCATCCAAATAAGAATGTTTATAAATAAAATCAATTTAATTGAATCATTTGAATTGCCTAGAATTCTAAATTCTTCAAAATTTCTTAATTACCTCATCCAAACACACTCTAAGAGTATGTTTAGACCGTTTTTTAGAATTTTGGAGGAGAATATTAAATAATTAAGTCTACATTTCAGTATGTATTTGAGATTTTTAAAAAGTGAAAGAATAACATGATAAATGATAATATAATATTTCAATCGCACTTGATTTATATTTGAAAATGTTTAATTACATCCTTAGTTTAGAAAATAAAAGTAAGTTTACCCTCTTCACTTCTCCAAAATCTTCTATCCAAACATATCATAAGAGAAGAGGCGAAAATAAGGGTTGGAAGATGCTCATGAAAATGGACCCTCCGGCTCAATAGATGACTAGTACACTATAAGGACTTTTTTTTTTTTGAAGGAAGTACACTATAAGGACTTGTTACTCTAAATTAAAATGGCCAACCCTGAAACTGGAAGGAAAGTCTTAAAAATCCTCACATAGTTTTTTTGTTTAAATCCTCCTCCTTCACATATATCAAGCGTACCGGATAGCCACTCTTAAGTTTTGTAAAAAGTGCTGATTTCTGAATACTTGAATCGGAATCAATTACCTTCCACCTGAATAGTGAATACAATACATAAATTACAACCATTTATTTGGTACAAAAATATGTATGTCACTAAAACGAAATTAATGTGGTCAATTGATAGTAAGTACCCACTTGAAACTAGTGATGAGACGATGGAGAAACACCAACATCATTGCTTCAGCCATGTTCTTCCCAAGGCACATTCTTCCTCCAATCCCAAAAGCTAAGAAGCTGTTTGGTTTTGACTCGCTCTATAAATTTATTGGAACAGTTAACATTAAAATATCAAAATATAGTCTGTTTTCTTTTTACCATTTATAATAATGTTACATGATGCATCATATGTTCAATTAAACAAGAGAAGACAGAGACTCACAGGAAATCTTGAAGGATTGAACAAATCTGGGTCACTGTGAATAGTTGGATCATGATGTATTGATCTAGCATCAATATTGACGTTCCAACCTTTCTTGATATTAAATCCTATATAAATAGCCATTAAGTAATTATACTACTGAGTTTTTTCCCTCTATAATTTGTACACAGTTATATATATATATTTATATAAACCTTCAATTTCACAGTCTTCAAGTGCTACTCTGGGCAACCATTGTACTACAGATGCCATCCTTAACGCCTCTTTTACGACCTTTTCACGGGAATTTAAGAGAAACAAGTCATCCAAGCAAGTAAATTTGATGAAATGCAGCTAACACTTTCAATGCATAGAAGTACTATTAATACACACACACACCTTGGAAGCATATTGCATCTCAGAAAGAGCCTCCAATGTAAGATACATACTTCCACTGCTTTTTTTCTCAATCTGAAGTTGCTCCTTCTATTTAATCAGCAAATCACAACATTTTAGTAAATACCGAGAATCTATGTTGAAAGAACAAGCTAGGTAAACACAAAACTTAGTACTATAAAAAATTCATTGACCTTAAGCTCATTAAGAACCTCCTGATTCTCATCCACAAATTTGATCATCCATGTCACTGCAATTGCTATAGTGTCCTGTCCTGTAATTTCAAATTTATTACTACAAACTCGTATGTAAATCATGTTCGAGGGTTTTCAATTCAATAATACTAAATACTAATACTCCTTACCAGCAATAATCATCGTTAAGATATTATCTTTGATCTCTTTATCTGTTAGCCTTGTTACTTCATCCCTTTCTAATTTATTTTCATCATCTGCTAAAAGTTGCTGAAGAAAATCTACACGGCTGTTTTCATTTTCGCGTCTTCTTTTGCTGATAACTTTCTCCAATATGTCCATAACTCTTTTTCTAGCCTGCATTAACACTTCTAAGTTCAAATTACCAATTAACAGTGAAACATAAAATATTGTGACCACTTATTGGTATTAAAAACCTTCATCCACAAGTGACAAGTCACCCTTCCTTTTTACGCAAAAGACTCCAAATTATATATTGAAAATTACTTGGATGATTTGTATAACCACCTGAAGGCCCTTGTAGAATCTGGTCCATGGTAACCTCAAAGGGAACGCAAGCATTGATTCAGACACACAAGCAACATCCTTATGCATCACTGCTAGTTCATGGCTACTCTCAATGCTTATTAGCATCTTGCACATCGCTTTACAAGCTAGCTGCATTACAAAAAATTGTTTTGGTTCATAGTACTTCCTCACATTTATAAAAAATATTTGTTTCTCAAAAAGAGCATCACTTTCCATTTTCAATTTAGTTTTAATTGAATTTTTTCACTTGTACCACCTAATCAATAGTTTGTGCATTAATGATAATGAAAATAGATCAATGTGTGAAATGGTCGATCAAGACAGTTATTGTGGACGAAGGGAGTATAAGTGTATAACACGTACCTTGAGTGCTTCATCTTGTATGATGACAAGGGATCCACATGTCCAGGTACTTGTAGCTTCAATTACAAGTTCATCAAACAGTTGAACAAAGGAAGACAAAGAATGAGGCGAGAACAAACTCAAGAGACGGCTTCGAATGAGTTTGTGATGATGCTCAGCTGCACACAGCAAGCTATCGGGACCCAAGAGCTGGGAGATTGAGTTTATGTACTTCTTCGAGAATTTCCCTCCCTCGTTTCTTAGAATCACCTTTGCTGACTCCTTGCTTGAAATAAAAACATGGGTTTCCCCAAACAACTTGGTCTTGAAGCAATTTCCATATCTGCAGCGCATACACACATAAGTCCTATCTGTTACTATTATTTGCAATATAACAAGAAATTGTCATCAAGATCCTGCATGCCTTAAAATTTTGGGTGAAGATGTAATATCCAATTTCATTTATGTGATTGCTCAAAGACTAATATGATGATTCCCATACTCCCTTCAAGAAAACATGATTTTGTTTATATATATTTATTTATTGAAACAAGTTAATTTTAATTTATTTTAGTTTCAACATTATGGCGACGAGGTCACGTCACATGCTCACTGGCTCACTGCATAGTGTTTAAGTGCAAGTGTTGGTTTATATGAGTGATACTTATGTTTAGTTCGATAAAATATTTTTTGGTTTTCTGTTTTTACTTTAAATTACAAACGCGTCTCCTGTTTTAACTTTGTTTTCTGTTGTCAACTATTTGTATGGAAAACAACTTTATTGTTTTGTTTTTAATATAGTGAAAAATATTTGCAAGGACTCATTACATGAGATTTAGAGCGAACTTTACTTGAGAAATTTGAGATTGTAACTACTAAAAACTGAAAGTGTTTTCTGAAATCAAACTTTGCAAGAACAGAGAAGTGTCTTGCGTTTTGTTTTGAAGATGCAATTGTGACTAGAAGTGATAAGGAACATAAGTTCCAAGGACAAAACCAGCATGAGAGTCAGAGTCAAAAATAAATCAAGTGAAATAACGGATTTGGTTACCGAAGGCGGCGAAGTCGGACAAATTCATAGACACCTTTGGCACTGTTGATGGCAGCCATGAAGTGCAGTGTCTCTCCTATGAAGGGTAATCCTCGATTTCCCGGAGGAATGCCAACACTACTACTGCACTTGTTGTTTTTGCACCAAAGTGCACACACTTTTAAAGATGATAAAAACACAAATAAGAAACCAACAAAGTAACACATGTAAGGATGTTCTTTTACTAATTGGGAAAGCATTTTGATTCATCTGCTACTTTGAAACCACCAAAGTGCTATATATATACATATATGCAAGTGTACAACATTAAAATAGTTTTACATCCTCACAATATCCACGTGAGAGGAATAATTTAATACGATATGGTATAGAAACTAGAAAGTCATGATATGGCCGACCAGCACTAAATTAAAATTTGAAACATGAAGTTCCACTTTGAAATGGAAGTGGGAGAATGCGTAAGCCCTTCTCAGGATATTTGATAACTTGTCCAATACCTTGATAATCATACTTTGTTAACGATCAAATTAACATTAGATAGTCATGGTCATGAGTGACGCCACGCCCTATTAGCAACTGGTCTAGAACTGTCACCAATTTATTTTATTCTTAGTGGACATTTACACCATCACTTTACCTTTTTTATTTATACTATAAGTTAACGGTGTCAGTTTATGATCTTTTTCTTGTCCTATTCTTTTTAATTTTGTTGGTGCTCATGTCATCATGGCTTTATTAGAGATGTTACCCACGGTTCAATTTGCTTCTTGGTGGGTGCCTCATTTTAGAGGTATAATAATAATGACTCCCCAAGCAGGTGTCTATTGTAAAGTTTTAAGAGTGAAATCCAAGTCCAGGTATAATAACACTCACATTCTCATCAACTGTACTAAAAAATACTTCAACTCACAGCACTGTCATATTTGTGTTTGCTTATGATGTAGGCAAATGCAATATTGCAAAAGTCGAATTTTGGATGATTTTTTTGGGCATTAACATTGCGTGAAGAGGGTAATTCCATCAGCTATTAGTAGCGGAAGATAATTTTGTGATTCTAATGAAACTCTTATGAGGGATGTTCATCTTCACATGTGTGCTCTCCTTTGATTTTGAAGATTCAAAATTTCATCCACCATGAGTTTCTTCTTCTGGACACATGTTTACAGGATGGCTAATGATTATTTGTCACATCTTAAAAGCATCCGCAATGAATCTCCTCTCATTTGAGTGTTTAAGTCTCATAGGTATACATCACTTTTTTTTTAATGGTAATACTAATCCTAATAGACACTCAATTTTTTCAATTTAGTGTACCTTACAAAAAATTTATAAAACATATCACACAAATAACTCTATATCATCACATCTTAACGAAACTCATTTATTTAAAGTATAATTACTATGTGAGTTTAAAAAAAAAAATTGAAGAGAATGATGATCTTCTTTTTGTGTAAAAGAGAGATGTAATTGGAAAATTACTTAGAGATGGTACAAACAAATTCATATACCAAGTGTGTATTGCATGTATACTATGTTTAAATGTTGGGTTTTTGAATATTTTAGAGAATTATTTCGGTATAGGTTTGATGTTTTAAAAAATTGAAGGAATAATATGATAAATGATAGTAACATTTCAATCACACTTAATTTATATTTAAAAATATATTTTACTACTTTTGTAATTTATAAAATAAATAAAAATAAGTCTCCCTTCTACTCTTTTTTCAAAATTCTCCATTCAAAATAGAGTATACCGTAAGAAAATAGGTGAATATGAAATTAACAAAAAATAAAATAAAAATATGAGTAAATTATATTAAAATTAAAATAAAAAACATAAAACTACTAATTGCTCCTGGAAGGTCCAGGAGGAAAAAGTCCCTGGGAGTGATTTGAATCGAGTTGCATTTTGATTGAGGAAAATAACAAACAATTGGAACAAAAACATTTAAGAAGAGTTTGTGAACCATTTTCCATCACATTATCACAATTAATACACCTAATTACTGCTTCGAAGATTCTATTTAAGCTCTAGGTATTTTCTTATACTTTTTCTTCAATAGATTTCGAGTGTCTTTTAGGTGTTTGATGAAATGCTTCAACGATCATCATTCACATTTTCAGGTAAAATCACTTGAATGGAGGTTACTTTAAGGGAGAAGGAAGCAGATGATTGGGTTTACAGAGGCGAAGGAGCTGCTAATCTTGTTCTCGCTTACATTGGATCATCCCCTGCATTTGTGCGTTCTTCAATACTCTTTCTCAATCCCTTAATTCACCACATTGTTATTTTTTGAAGCTGAATCGTGTGTCTGTTGTTTTTGCAGTTTAGGAAAGTGATGCGAATCCGTAAGGCTCCTAGGAATGATTCAGTGACAGAGATTAGGACTAGCCCTTCTGCTTTGACTGCTCATGAACGCCTTCTATGGAAAGATGTCGATGAACTCATTGCGTCTTCTGACCATGAAGTTGCTAGCCAATTATTCGTTCTTCATGTTATGAAGCCATTGCTAGGTTCCAAATATGTTGATGCTGGGGTATGAACTCTCTTTCAACCACCATTACCATGTTGATGCTTATTTCTCTTTGGGTTGGGTCTAGCTCAATCTTACAAAACCGTCTTGTAAGGTGATATGGGTGTCACTCTTTATAAACTATAATCAAGCCTTATCTTTTTATCAACGTGGGGCTTGGTTTTTTCCCAATGCACCCACTCACGCTCAACACTATTGGGCTTGGTGCATGAATATAAATGATGGGTGGCCCGAAACGATAAACTCTGATACCATCTTAGAATTTGGGTTGGACCTAACTCAACCTTACAAAATTTTCAAACTATGTTCTAATAATTATCCAATCTAGAATTTTCAAATTTGTTTTTGTTGGCATTTTGATTAATTTAGGCCTTGTGGAATGGTTGTTGATTTTTTTGTTTTAGCTTACTATCTTTGTGTATTTAGAGTAATGTAATTGTTCATGAATTGTTCAATCATCTATGCACAAGCTTTTACTACATGTTCCATCTGACTCCCACCTACCCTTTAATACTTTGTTAGATGCATGTCCAAGTCTCGAGGGGATTTCTCGAATCGGTTGAAAAGAATGTTGTTTGTCAACGTCCTGCTGGGAGAGTTGATACTGCCCAGGTCGACATGCATTGTGATTATGTGCTTCTCATGTCAGATCATTCACTATTTACCCATGGTATTGAGATGTCTTTCTCTGGACTTGCGTTTCTGTTCATGAATTTTCACGCATACTGGGTTTTAAATGTTGATTCTCTGAAACTCTTGATTTGTTGAAACTTGAAAGAGCTGCTGAACCTTTAAATGGGTTTTTGTTTCAGTGAACATGATTTTATCCCCCAATGTGCCTATATAATTGTGGAATGTTCAGTTGCTATACTCCTTATTTTACTTTCTTTTAATTGACATACATTTGAGCACATACCTTGCGCAGAAACACTCTATTTGGAGATGTGAGAGAAGGTAGTTTTTAATCTTACTCATAGGACACAATGGATGATTGGATTATTTTACTCTCATTGAGTTGGAAACCAAACATGCACCATAGATAGTTTTTTGCAATGTTTTTGTGAGAACGAAGTAATGTAGTAAGAAGAGTTACTTTACATTGGAATGCAACATGCTATTAATCGTATGAGCATTCTATCAAGCTTTTTAATCTGACTCTAACAAGAAAGCCCTAATTTATGCCCCCACCCCATCTTTCATTTTTAATGTTGTTCCTAAGGCTGACAATGAACCGAACCAACTCGAAAATAGTTCGGAACTCGATTCGATAATTAACTCGTTGAGATTGGTTCATTAACCAAATGAGCTGAACTTGAGCTGAAAATTAAGTTCGTTAACTAAATGAGCTGAACTTGAACTATATATAATTCGACTCATTTGGTTCATGAGTTGGCTCGATTATCATCAATAAAAAAGAAAATCTAAGGCATATAGCTAACAATAATAATATATTTGAAAATAATAATAATTATATTATGTAATAATAGCGAAAGAAATCAAATGAAGATTTGATGAAGTCTTTGACATTTGAGGAAAGGGAGTGGGTACTCCTACTCACGGATGTTGTGAGGCTATTGCAAAAGGGAGTTCGTTGATAGAAGTCCTACTGGTATAAAGCTTCTCAACTATTGCAAAGTGCCATTGACATTCTGAAGCTAGAGATATTAGTGGAGGCTTTTGTTATTTGGCTTGTGAGAAGAAGAAAAAAAAATAAAGAATATTCTCACATCCAATAGCAAAACCACCTTGTTAATAGCATTTCTTTGTTTTTACAAGTCCCACATCGGAAGTGGGTAAGCAATAGAGAGAATGCTTTGCCTATAAATGAGATAGTCATGTACGACGTTGATCATAGTAATAGTTAAGACCATATTCACAATTGTGAATTACTATGTTGTCCCAATTCTAATTTTTGTTTAAATTGAATTGGTTTAAGTTTCTTTTTTTAATTTTTTCGAACGGGATTGGTTAAAGTTCATGGCCGAGTGGGTTATACAAATGAACCTAACGAGCTGAACCGAACTGTTCGTTAATTTTAAATGAGCCGAATACGAGCTGAAAAAAAGGTTCGTTTCGAACTCGAGTCGAGTTTTGAGCTGAACCAATTCTTAACGAGTCGAGCTCAGATGAGTTCGATTTGACTCGGCTCATTTCCAGCCCTAGTTGTTCCTTTTATTATCTAGTAAACTGCATAACATATCTGTAAAATATTTGAAAATTCTGTTCCAAGCTCCCTGTTTCGTTTCAGGAAATCTTGAATCCAGCCCCTGTATATCTGTTGAGATAAAGGTATGTTCTCCATAATGTCATACTTTAATACTCTTTGCTACCATATGGTTTTAATCCGACAATGACCTGGTTTAAACTAATCGTCAAACTTGTCTCCGCTTACCCTCTTGTTTGCTTGTTTGTAACATCTTAAGTATTATTTTGAACAAGCAGCCCAAATGCGGATTTCTTCCTGTTTCAAGATTCGTATCCGAAGAAACTGCTATAAAAAAGAGGGTAACTCGCTTTGAAATGCACCAAGCCCTGAAATTACATCAAGGAGAGGTATTTAACTTGATGTTGGTTCATTGGATGCATAGTGCATACTTCTTCCTGTTGTCATATCATGTAGTCTCAGAATCCAATCCTTTGTTCTAAGCATGCATATTATCACAATTTTATTTCAGTACACTTCCTTTTAACCCTTTATTTTGAGGAACATATTTTTCCAATATCTTTGCAGATATCACTGCTAAGTGAATACAATCCACTTGATCTGTTCTCTGGTTCCAAGGAAAGAATTCATAAAGCTATCAACGATCTATTTACTACGCCTCAAAACAATTTCCGTGTATTTATGAATGGGTCTCTCATATTTGGCGGGCTTGGAGGTGGCGCAGAAGATACAAATCTTTGTATTGCGAAGGCATTTGAAGGCGCACTTATGTCTATCATTCAAGCTGATGATGGTTTATGTACAGAGAACTTCCTCACTCTTGTTGCTGAGGCCGCACATAAATCAGGAGTCCTTGATCGGCTCTTGGAGGTTCAAAAGCTTGATGATGTTGACATAGAGGGAGCCATCCATGCTTATTATGATATTACTCATCAGCAGTGCATGGTGTGTACGGAGTTGAATGAAGAACAAATGAAAGTGTATACCCCTTTGCATTCAGCGTCGTTGGATGAAAGCTTAAGAGTTGTAAAGGACTACCTGATAGCAGCAACTGTGAAAGACTGCAGTCTGATGATATGTTTTAGACCAAGCAAAGAGGGGGATTTGGGATCCATATGCAATAATGTATATCTTGAGTCAACCAGGCAAACATTTGATTTCAAGGTAGGCAGTGCTTTACATTTTAAATTTTTTGTTTAATTTTTTTTGCAAAGGTAGGTGGTGCATATGATAATTAATTTGGTTCAGCTTCTGCGGGTAGATTTAGACTGTATTGCATTTTCCAAAATCGATGTTTGTTTGCAAAAGCCACTGAACTTCAGGTGCTGTTGAAAAACGACTGTGGAAGGTCATTCAAAATTTTGTTTGATGGGAATGGTAAAATCTTGTGATCCTTCAGTAAAAAAAGTCTTCAATATAGATTGTTGCAAAAAGCATATATCACAAATTCTTATAGATACTTGTTCAAAATAGAAAAGGTATTATGCGCCTAAAGTCAGAATTAGAGATTACAGGAAGCTGAGAGCTGAGAAAACAGAGAAGAGAAAAGAGAAAGAACATGTTTTTTTTTTGAAGGAGAGAAAGAACATGTTTGTAATGCTATACTTAATCACTAACAGATTAAATGAGAGAATACTCATGCCAAGTGTTAGGATACAAAATAAAGAAGGTTAGCTAGGCAAGTTAGTTAGTTAGTTAGTTGAATAGACAGAGAGTACATTATCATGTATAAATGGGATAATATAAGGATAGAGAAGATTCATTAAGCATTGTAAACTTTTAGTGAATAGAGAAGTGTTGTTAAGGGCAAGTTTGTGTAGAAAAAATGTTCAACTAATATTGGTAGTTAGTTTTGGAGTTACATTCAATTATGGTATAGATTTGAAAATTGAAAAAGAACTGGGCTGTTGAGGATAATTCTGTCCAGAAAAAAAGGTCTGACCAAAATTAGTAGTTAGTTGGTGTACAAATTATTATGATTATGATAATTAGGTCAGACCTTTTTAAGGTGCAATCCTACTATTGTTGTTGTTGTTGTTTATATTAGGGTTGCACAAATTATTTGATTGTAAGCCTAAGACCAGAACCATATCCAGAAGCGGTTTTAAAAAACTGGATATTTGTGATAAAAACATAACCGGTCAATTTCAAATATTGATGGGTTATCTATTTTTTATGTCCCGTTAATTATTTGGATGTCCATGCCCATTTTAAAATCCACTAAACACAATTCAAGACTCCCTCTCTCAGCCTCTCATTACGCTATCTGCCTTGCATATTCTCACACTCAGACTCTCTTGCAGCTTTGCTGCTATTGTTTTGCCAATTTTGAAAGGGGGAACCATAATATATTGGTGAAGCAAAAGCACTTGAATCGGAGGTGTATAAGTTAGAAATTAGAAGGGGTAGCATAATTTTTTTATTTTATTTTGATGTATCAATTTATTTTTTGTTTCTGCGTAGTTTCAACAGTTTATTTTCAGCTCCTCCTCTTTTGGTTTAAAATTTTATCTCTTGTTCTGATCTGAACTTTTTTGCTCTGATTTACGAATTGGAGGTTCTCAGATGTACCAGAGTCATGGTTTTTTTTCCCCTTCACTTAAACGATTTCAAGGTTCTCCGAGCCATAAATCTGTGCTCGAGGATTGTGTATACTGCTCTAGAAGGTGTGATTCCTCCATCCCATTCTCTGCAAGTCAAAATATCTAGAGAGTATGTTGCTGCCATGAAGATCTTGGTGGTGGCCTGAGATTGCGAGGAGGACTGTTCGGTTTTTATCAAATTCAGATTTTGGTCAAATCTGGTTTCGAAACCAGTTATAAATCCACTTTTGGGACATAAATGTGGTTTTGGTTTTTTATCCAATCCATGCACAACCCTAATTTTTATTTACTAAAAATGCTCTTGTGATTTCTGCTTTCAAGAACCAATGAAACCAAAAGCCATAGCATTTCCAAATTGACACACAATCTGTACGCAGACACACCCCCTCCCTTTTCCTTTCATGTGTTTCAGGTTGTCAACATGTTTTTTTATTGCTCACTGAGTCTTGATTTAATTGATATCCCAATTTAATTAAGTCTGATTTATTACCTCCTGTAGCTCTGAATATGAAAGTACCTGATTGCCTTTCTTAATGACTATGTTTTCTTTATCTATAAAACAAAATAACAGCAGCAATGCTCATTACGTTTTGTATCTTATTTTAACTGCAATTTAATTTGTATTAGGTGTATTTTATCGACTTGGATATGAAGCGAATGAGTAAAATGGAAGAATATTATGAATTAGATAAGAAGATAGTGAGCTGCTACAGTGAAATGATCAAAATGGATCAACGACGAAATGAAGTCAAAAACCAATAAAAATCCTAATTGCATATTGAAGTCTAATTTGACGGCATTGGAGGAAGATGTGTCTGTAAGTATTAGAAATTTGATCAATAGTTTTACTTTTCCTTCTACTGTTTCCTCTCTAAACATATGACAGTTGTTGCATTGGTTTGTAGAAGTTTATGTATGCTATTACTTGATAAATCTTCGCACCATTATCATTTCTTAAATCTATATAGCTGTGTGGCGTACTGCAACCTGGCTCCGTTTGAATCTTTATGAAATATGTACAATTAGTCAATGCCACTGAATTTATAAATGCCACTTGCCCATACTTTGATTCCAATATGGTCATGTGCAGGTTGCAGTTCTGATCCATTTAGAATTCAAGTACTTTTACATGTTAATTTTTCATGTTTTAAATTCTTTCAATTTTCACGTCTAAGAAAGGTAGCTACATTATTAATGATACCAGTTACCTGCTCTGTTGAGTTAGTTCAACTAAATTAACTGACAACAGGACTCAGAAGATCTGATTTACCTTTCCAACTGTAGTGATAATTGTCTGCTAACATCCCAGTGTAATGCAGTAAGAAGTACTGAGAATTTGGCAGAGCAAAGCCTATTTTAGACCGTGACTTCAGCTCAGATCTGGGTTTTCCTTTGGTCAGCCTAGTTTGGCCGCGGTGTGACTGATGATCTGTCTGTGCCGTACAATGAGCTCTCAATTTGTTACGAGGTTTTTCCTTTCTCTCTATCTTCCCCCAAGGGATACACTAGGATTTTTTTACTATCATGAATTCTAGTACAAAAGGGACCTGTGTGGGTTGGATTTGCTGAAGTAGGCCATGTTTGCACAATTATGCTGGCACATTTCAATCAAAGCTGATGTCACGATTAGAGTGACGTTTCATACCCTGTTTTGACCAGGATAATTAATTCTCTATTTCAAACCTTCATTTGCAATCTGTACAGATTACAAATTTCCAGAGCAGTCCTTTATGGAATATCAACATATCATAATGTGGGTGACTATTTATTCCTCATTTGAGGTTAGCTAATATTCAAAATACAGAAGTCAGCACTGCAAACCTTGCTGATACCCTGATATCAGAAATTTTCACTTAATATAGAACTACAAAGATGCTAGAGCACACAAATAGTTTTATGGTACTCCTTTTCCGCGAATTAGTTGGCTTGCTCTTCAGTATCTCACCCACCTCATTACAATCTAAACGAATGTATTTTGTTTTTATTTTTGTGAATGGTATGTATTTTGGTAATTTTCTGGTGAATATTGGGTGCATGTAGCATTGATCTAATTGTCAAATATAGAAATTGTAATGGTGAATAGATGTTGGGCATTATCTGACATTTTGACTTGCATTGTCTAATTGCTTACTATCTCTTTCGCTACATTTAGTTTTCAGCCAAACATCTAATTGGAACATGGTAAACAGGGTAGTATAGATGGATCTTAAAGACAATAATTTATCGTAGGAATTCTTTATTTTCTGCTGGTGCTTGTTTTCTTGCATTATAAATTTTTATTCCAAATCATCTAGTTTTTATATATTCTGGGCTCGTGCACTACTTGTTTACTTCCACTTTATAGCAGTCTTCTATGATTTGAGAAATATTATGATTTCACTTCTAAATTCTTTCTTTCCTTACACTGACATGCTTCTGTACTATTTGTTGTTCGTTTATCTTGACTCTCAGCTTTTGGCTTGGAAGTATTTGCATAACTGATGCACTCTTGTATTGCAGAGACTCTGACGTCAGCAAAACTGCGCTGTTCAAGATGCGGGCAAGTGATGAAGTTAATAGCAATTTGTAAAAGGTATTGCTTAAGGTGACAGTGATTGGTGAAACTGACATCATGAGGGTCATCAATGTGTGAATATTTCAAATAATCGGCAAGAATTGAGTTGACTAGAGGGACTCCTAAGGAAAAGTTGAGAGGTGAGAAAAAAAGATGACACTCTTCATAATCCATGTTAGAGATATGATCTTATGATATGCTATTGCTGAATATGTTTGTACCATTATCCATCTGTCAAGCAAAATAATGTATATACATGATCCATTGCTAAGTTAGAGATATGATCTTGTGATAGTATTTTTGTGTTATTTAGTCTAACGATTTCATTGATCCATTGCTAAGTTAAAACTGCATGGATGTAATATTATTCAATACCCAAACACATTCAAATGAAGAAGTTTGTATTGGAAACAGACATACAGAATCAATATTTACTCTAATTTCTACTATATTATACATGTCAATTTATTCTCCACACACACGCCTGCGCAGAGATAGCCACCAAACAACTCCGTCATGTACACTGTCTCTTTACCAGCAGCACTGCTTTACAGACAGAATGAACACATTTTAAAAAATTCCCATGACAGATGGTAAGTACTAAGTAGCATTTGATGTATATAAACTAGACAAGACGCCTTAACTTCTGACTTACCTTGAATTTGCTTTTTTCCCGATTGTCTATGTATGCCAAAAGTTCTTCTTGTCTCATTAAAGCCTCGTACAAAGCCTGTTTAGGAAAGTGAACATGCTAGATTACATAATTTTTTGAACTAATAACATAATACACACCTAAAGTTAAAGAAGCCTTAACAATGACGTAGCAAAAAAATCTACATGATATATAATTTGATTTGAAATGAAATACAGTTACCTTCTTCGTAGCAATGAGCTCTGCTTCCAATGCATCCACACGATAAACTGCAGCATTCAGCAGCTCCTCTTTCTCACGTGGCATGACATTAAGTTTTGACTGTAGTATGTCAACATTTTTTTCAAGCTCACTGAGGCGTTTTAAGGTAGAAGATGAGGAGGGGTTTGGTTTTGTGAATCTGGTAGCAAGTTCCTCCCTTTTTACTCCCTTTGTCACACGAAATGCTATTTTTCGAACAAAGGCAAAAAGGGCAAACACGATGCCCACTGTAACAGTCCTGGTTACCAAAAGCAGATTTTCTGCATCCATGCCATAAAGATTCTTTAATGAGTGCTACTAAGTATCAACAAGATGTTTGACGTCCAATATAAATTGAACCTAAATATCCTAATCTGTAGTATAAACCTATTCTCACCTTTTGAGCCAAATGAGTTTCGTGGTGCTGCTTGCTTCTCCTTTGGTCCAGCATCAATAGTCTTGTCAACCATAGGAACATATTCATCATACTCAGGAAAACCACCGATATGACCAACCTTATCAACAAATCTTGCCTAGACGAGTATAAAAACAGTTATATTTATTTGTTATTCGTTGCAACATTTTTGTTTTGTGTAACCTTGTGATTAATGTACTATCACTTGCCTCTTCTTGGACATGAGTCAGTATAGGGTTCATAGAATTTCCACATGCTTTGGGAGAGGTGATATCTTCAACTTCAGATACTGATTCTCCAGTAGATGTATAGCCACTTCTTATCTGTACTCAGAAACCAAAATTCAAAGGATTATAGTATATGTGATAATTATTACATCACATCATGCAGTGTCTAAGATAGAAATGAAAAATTATACCTTTGGAAAAGATGTTTTATCACATTCAATCACCCTCCCCCCGTCGTTGGAAATTGTTACGATTTGTTTAGAACATTGCACTTTACCACTAAGAACCATCTGCATGCAGACAACTATTATAATTGAGTCACAGTAAAATGCAAAGTAGAGCCAAAAACCAGGTTAAAATGTAGTCCCTATGATTAATTATAAGCGGAAAACCTTTAAAACGTTTGGGTCTTGCCATGGCCCTTTATCGGATGTCATACAGCTACTATGATCTACACAGGTGCAACTACCGCCTAGAAATTCTGGTAGCTCACTGAGAACTTATAGCTGGTCAGAATTTTCAAATAACAATATAAGTTGATTGAGAAATTATGCCAATAACAGAACCAAATGCTGAGTTACCTCGCATCGATAATCTCAAGTAATTTACTGTGGAACTTGTTTCCAAGAACCTAATGGAACATTCAAGTTTCAATTCATCATTATATCAGGAAAATACAAAAGGTTATTACCTCAATGGAATCTTGTAAAAATCTGACACAAAAAACAATAACTCAAGTAATGAACACATACATGAATCTTTGAAGTAGTTTTGGGATCAAGAAATGTTTTCACTGTGTTCCATAGAAGCTTAAAACCAGGACCAGCATTGATGATAAACATGTGATGAAGTGTCTGCGCAATGTCAGTTACATATCTTAAATGAGGAACACTACAAATAATTAGAAAAATGAGCTTTTAAAAATTTAACGATTTAGACATAGTTCCTTGTTTATGTGAGCTTCTCAATTGAAGTAAGTTTATAGAGAAGTTAAATGAAAACATTGAGATGCAGTAAAAAAAAAATTTAAAACATTGAGATATAGAAACTAATTTCAGTTTATATGAGAAGCTATTGTTTAACATGCTCAAGAGTTATTACAATATTCTTTTAAAAAAAAAATCTTAAGTTCTTGTCGAAATGTTTATGTAAACTCTCTTATTCTACATACTTCAGGATAGTAATCACTATCAATCTTCTGCAGCTGAATGATGAGTTCTCGAGCAGACTTGGTGAAGTTTTTAAAACCCTATAAAGCAAAGGGAAATAGTCAATACATATCAATAATCATAATTAGAATTTAATTCCCTTTAATTATTATGATTTGTAAATCTGCTGTTGACCCATTATTTACTCACCTAATCAGTGGAGAGTCTGTGGGAAAGTTGTTAACCTCACTCACTCCATTTTAGGTTTAATTTTCTGTATATACACATGACAGTAATTAATGAGAAATTATCAATTACATTACACAATTCTTTTCTTAAAGCTTTCATATGGTATCAGACTGAAACGGTCCAGCCCCACCTAAATCAGGACGCCGTTCCTAAACCCAGCCATGGCCACCGACAGCTATACCTCAATCCCCAACTCCTATGAATCATTCAAACCACTCGCCTGCATCACCCTTGGCAGTGTAACCAAACTTCTTCCCACCAATTACCTTAATTGGCAACTCCAGGTTGAAGCTTTCCTTGATGGCTATGATTTCCTCCAATACCCAGATGGATCGTTACCGGCGCTGCCCAAAACGATCACCACCACTGCCAAGACTCCAGTGACAAAAACCAATCCCGCCTATCAAACATGGCGACGACAAGATTGCCTCATCTATGGCGCCCTCCTCACCACCCTTTCAAATGAGGTCGCCTCCCTGGTGTCTCAGACAAAGATCTCACACGATCTTTGGACCCTCCTCAAAAACACCTATGCCAAGGCTTCCCGCAGCCATCTCAAGCAACGAAAGGAACGCCTTCGGACAACATCCAAAGGTACTCAATCCATCACCACCTATATGCACTCCCTGAAGCAAACAGGTGATCTCATTGCCTCGCTTGGATCACCTGTCTCCATTGAAGACATGACTGATTATATCCTGCGCGGCCTCGACGACGGCTATTGCGTTGTCATTGACGGAGTGAATGCAAGGGATAATCCAATTACCTTTGATGACCTTCTTGAGAAGCTTCTCATCCAGGAACTCTCAATCGCCGCTGTTCAACAACAGATCCTTGCCCCACTCACCGCCTTGAATGCTCAAGCAAGACCCAACTACAACAACAACAAACCTCGCCCTGCTCAAATCTCTGCACAACCGAATCAACGCCCTGGCGATCTCAAACCCTTCCTTGGTAGATGTCAGTGGTGTAATGTCAAAGGACATGTTCTCATCCAGTGCCGCACCTTCAGACAACAACATCCTAGTATTCCGCCACCTCCTCGGAACTCGCCCCAGGTCAACACTACAACTGCTGATCTCCCACAAACTGATTTTTTGGTTGACAGTGGAGCTACACATCACATCACAAATGACCTTGCAAATATGGCAATTCATCATCCATACACGGGTCTTGACTTTTAATTAATGATTTATCCTTGTCTAATGTTCTGTGTGCTCCCTCCATGAAACAACAAATCATTTCTGTCTCCCAACTTACCAAACAAACTAATTATGCTGTTCTTTTCTTGCCACATTCTTTTTATGTGAAGGACTTAAAGACTGGTCAAACAACCCATAAAGGCTCATCTGTCGATGGACTTTACCGCTGGCCCGCCCCCACACCATCTGTTCACACCGTTCGCAAGGACTTGCCCACATCATGGCACCATAGGCTTGGGCACCTCTCATCCTCTATTTTAAAATTTATTTCCCAGCATTTTTCTTTATGCACAAATAAATTACAGCAATCTGATTGTAATTCATGCAAAATTAATAAAAGTCACAAACTTCCTTTCCATGAATCCACTCTTATATCGTCTTATCCATTAGAAATAATTTTTTCAGATGTATGGACTTCGCCCATTTTATCTATTGATGGTTTTCGCTACTATTGCATGTTTGCTGATCACTTCACTCGTTATATTTGGCTCTATCCAATGAAACGCAAATCTGATGTACAAGTCATCTTTCCCAAATTTAAATCACTTGTTGAAAATTTTCATAAACAGCAAATAAAAATCTTGTACACAAATAATGGTGGCGAATACATTGGTCTTCGCCCTTTTTTAAGCACTCATGGTATATGTCATCACACCACTCCACCCCACACACCTGAACATAATGGAATTTCAGAACGCCGGAATCGCCACATTGTCGAGACTGGTCTCGCCCTTCTCCATCACTCAGGCCTACCACTTACCTATTGGCCTCACACCATGACTACTGTAACCTATCTCATAAATCGCCTTCCCACTCCCATTCTTGGGTACCACTCACCCTATTTCAAATTGCACAACATTAGCTCGGACTATCATAGATTAAAATGTTTTGGATGTTTGTGTTTTCCCTGGATTAAACCATATGCTAACCATAAACTTGCACCAAAGTTTGTTGTGTGTGTTTTTGTAGGTTACTCGGTTGATCAACATGCATACTTATGTCTCGATCCCACAACGGGCAAAATTTACACCTCTCGCCATGTAAAGTTTGTCGAATCGGAATTTCCGTTTAGCTTCCTTGCCACTCAAACACAGGCACCCGCCCAGACTCGACGCTCGCTTCGTCCAATCAAAACAAGCTCACTCAAATCATTCAAAAGCCCAAAACTCCGATCACAAATGACCTCGCCCATATTACTCACCCGTCTGCGCCCTCATCACCAATCCCCAATGACCTCGCCCACACCATTCAACAGTAGTCGCCCTCCTCACGAACTTCCAGTGAGCTCGCCCAACCCACTCAAACGTCTTCGCCTTCTTCACCAAACTCCAATGAGCTCGCCCAAAACATTCAAATGTCCTCGCCTCCGTCCCCAACATCCCATGAACTAGCCCACATCACTACATCGCCAACGCCTCTACCACCGCCCCCACCCACTGCTTGCCCACACAAAAATCAGTCGACCAACGGTGGTGGGATCATCACCCGTTCTCAAAACAACATTGTTAAGCACATCCAAAAGCTTAATCTTCATGTTCGCCCCTTATGTCCCATCGAACCCAGCAATATCACTCAAGCCCGTCGTGATCCTGATTGGCGCTCAGCTATGCAAGCTGAATTTGATGCCTTACACAACAATAACACATGGGATCTTGTTAGCCGGTCCTCTGCTCATAATTTAGTTGGGTGTAAATGGGTTTTTCGTGTCAAACGGAATCCGGATGGCTCCATTGATCGTTACAACGCACGGCTAGTCGCCAAAGGATTTCATCAACGCCCTGGATATGACTACACGAAAACGTTCAGTCCAGTTGTCAAACCGGTGACTATTTGTATTGTCCTCACACTTGCAGTTCGTCAAGGATGGTCCCTACGTCAGCTTGATGTTAACAATGTGTTCCTCCAAGGGATGCTCAAGGAGGAAGTATTCATGTTACAACCACCTGAATTTGTCAACAAAAACTTCCCTGATCACATCTGTCGCCTTAAAAAGGCACTTTATGGGCTAAAGCAAGCACCTCGTGCCTAGTATACGGAGCTTCGGGTATTCCTTCTATCCCTTGGCTTCGCCAACTCCACTGCTGATGCCTCTTTATTCATCCACCACAAACCAGGCGTTACACGGTACTTATTGGTAAATGTTGATGATATCATTGTCACCAGGAGTTCTCCTGCAGAGGTCTCCACACTCATCGCCACACTTGCTGCTCGCTTTTCTTTGAAAGATCTTGGATGTCTTAACTATTTCTTGGGGGTCGAAGTTATTCCCTCTACTGCAGGTATATTCCTTTCACAAAGGAAATATATCACTAATCTACTACATAAATCAGGCATGTGAGATACGAAACCAGCAGCCACTCCACTGTCTGCCACAGGTAAGTTACTCAAGGATTCAGGCGATCTCCTACCCTCTCCAATACCTGAGCCTTACTCGCCCAGACATTGCCTTCAGCACCAACAAACTCGCCCAATTCATGCAGAACCCCAGAATGGCGCATTGGACTGCACTTAAAAAAGTGCTCAGATACTTGGCGGGTTCATGTGACAAAGGCGCCTTCATCTCGGCGACCCCCCACTCAATCTTCACGCCTACTCGGATGCGGATTGGACGGGCGATAAGGATGATTATATTTCCACCACTGGTTACCTGTTATATCTTGGCAGCACGCCCATCTCTTGGAGCTCTCGAAAACAACAGTCTGTTGCTCGATCCTCCACAGAAGCAGAATATAAAGCCTTGGCTGACACAGCGAGTGAGCTGCTTTGGGTCCTTTCTCTATTCACTAAACTTGGTCACACTCCAAGAGCCAATCCAGTCATCTATTGTGACAATCTCGGTGCTACCCATCTTAATGCTAATCCTGTATTTCACTCTCGGATGAAACATATAGCCTTAGCCTATCATTTTGTCCGAGAAAATGTTCAACATGGCAAGTTTCGAGTATCCTTTGTTTCCACCGATGATCAACTTGCTGATATTCTAACCAAACCCTTGCTTTGTCCTCGGTTCGATTACTTAATGTCCAATTTGCATCTCTCTTTCAGACCATACAACTTGCGGGAGTATATCAATAATCATAATTAGAATTTAATTCCTTTAAATTATTATGATTTGTAAATCTGCTATTGACCCATTATTTACTCACCTAATCAGTGGAGAGTTTGTAGGAAAGTTGTTAACCTAACTCAGTCCATTTTAGGTTTAATTTTCTGTATATATACATGACAGTAACTAATGAGAAATTATCAATTACATTACACAATTCTTTTCTTTAAGCTTTCATAATACAAACTCAAGTCCTAACTAATTTAAATTTTAAAGTTAATATGGTGTTCGAATAACTTTCAATAGCCATTTAGTGCATGTTTGGACTAATGGTGAATTTAGCGGAACTGCAGTGTGCTATTTTAGAGCTTCAATTAAATCATGGTGCCACCATGATTAAGCCATACTCACGGTCAATTTAAACATGCATTTAGACAGACAACTTACCACGCCTTGAACATCCAAAATTGTTGTGCTGGAACCTATGTGTCTCTTAGCAGCTATAGAGCAAGCTGGAAACTTCACAGAAAATGTTTTCTCAAAACCCTGCACATGGTATCTCAAATATCTTTCCATGGTAGTTACTTGCATAAGCCTATTGGGATCAACTTTTCCTAGCCTCTCAATATAAACAGGTCTTCCCTCCTTATCCACACCATGATAACCATGTGGATAGTACTTCTGGACTTCTTGCAACTCCTTGAAATCAAAATCCTATAGAGAAAAAACCATAGTATAGTATGAACACCAAATTTGAAAAAAAAGAGAGTCAATGTTTAGATATCAAATGAAACATGATTAGTGAATCAGATTGCTCACCTCTATAATTGTATCTGTACCGTAGTCTTTCCTCCATTGGATCATGTTGGCCCACATAAGCTTTGCTTTCTCAATATCAAACTTCCTTGCTTTCAAGAATCTACAATATAAACCATGTCCACATTCCACCAGTCAATATGCAGTATCATACTATGAATATGCAAAGAAATCTAGGCTGCGTATGAATAGCTTATGCAAACTTATCTACTGGAATAAGCACTTGACAAAGTGTTTGAAAGAACATACCAAAACAATTTTTCAACTAATTTTGACTAGTTCTCCATGATAGCTTATATGAAAATGATTTGACCATATTTTCTCTTTGATTATAGAAATAGCTTACACATTAAGGTTTATAAGTGCTTATCCTATAAGGACTTGATTAATTTGTTTAGCCAAACAAACCCCTAATGTGTGATATATTCTTCTTTCATGAACATGCTTGAACATACATAACTAGTAAGGAGGGATAATGGTGTGTAACCTCAATAACATATGATAGTCATCATGTATTGAAGGAAGCAAGTTGTCTAATAGAAGTGTTTGTCGAAATGCATCCACTGCATTTAGCTCCTCAACTTGTCGAACATCCTCAATGGACAGGGAATTGCTCCTACTGCCACTACTTTTGCTGCTTCTTTTCTTCTTAAGAGAATGCCTTAATTTGCATGATGCATTTATTGCTTTCTTTTTAAGACTGCCAATTCTTTTCCACTTATCATCCTCTGAACTCTCTCTTCTTTCATCGTTGCCTAATGATCAGTAGTGTTTCAAAAGTGTCATAATTCATTCATTCAACTAAACTAAACTCAGCTCAATCAAATTGGACTTATTATATTAAAAAAAAGATCTTGATGCAAATCTTTAAACGAGAAAAGAATAAAACATTTTGATGACAAAAACAAACACCTAAATTCATGAAAAAGAATAAAAAGTAAAAAAGGAGGTGCTACTACTCACAAAGAAGTTCTGACATGCCAAGAATGATAAACGAAAATTCAAGTGGTTAATGAAACTTGGGGAAGTAGAGACAGAAACAAATTTAAATATTTTTAAGCTTTATTGATATTTTGGGTGAAGGATAGTACATAGGTTGGGTCAATCATCAACTACATGTAGCAGACAAGAGAGGGTGTCGGCAAAAGACAAATTTAATGAAAAGATTGGCAATGTTGTCAAAGGCAATATATAATGTAAAATTGATAGTATGAATGTTCTATATCATATATGGACATGGATGCTTCACCTCACCTCACATCATACTTCAAAAATAAAATAAAAAATCTATTTGAGTTTTGATTCTGGACGACTTTGTCACTTGCCACCTTGTGCTTCTGTGGGCCCACAATTTATTAGCCGACGTAGGCCTTGTTTTGGTCAATGGTTATATTATTCATATCATCAAAATAATTAAAAAAATATCTTATGTATTATATAGATATTAAACTATCGACATAAGTTTTAGCATTTCTTTTGTAAGCATTTTTTATATGAATAATATTTGACATATTTTACTGTAAAATATTCAAAAGGCGATCTACTTAAGAAATGATTAGAAATTTATTTTGTTAAATAATCAATTAAATTTTAATGTTTATATTGTTTTATGAATATTGAATCTCATAATACGTGTGAGATTGCTAAAAGACATGTCACTTTGTGGAAAAAAAATATGAATGATTACGTGATCAATCAATATGCGATCCAAAAAATTAGAACTAAACTAAACTAAAATTATTCTTTTACATCTCTAATAAACAATATTCAAATCAAATTTTGTAATAAAAAAAAATGCAAATCAAATTTAAGCCTGAGATAAATTAGAAACCATCAACATTTATTAAGATACCAATTCCGCCATGTTCTTTTCTGTTTGGTCATGCATTACAAACGTTCGTTGGCTTTCAGTGTAGCTTTGGATTAATTAACAAATTATTTGTTAAAATATTTGATTGTATATAACCGCATAAACTGTTGTAGTTCAAATGCTCAATTGTTATTGTTGAGAACTAATACTATACCGTAAAACTAAAAAATATTAGACTGTAGAAGTAATTTAAAAAACAAAAGAGGCAATCTTCTTAAATTTTTAAGAGAACGCTTTTAATTAATTGACCGTTTCTTGAAGTTTATTTAACTAAAACATTAATTAAAGAGTAATTTTAGAACGTACAAAATAAACAAATTTAAAACATTAAGATTATCCAAAGAGGTTTATTGTGCTCCCAAATTTCCTTTAACATCCACTTCCTCCCACTAAAAGATTCCCTCTTCGGGTCCACTAAATGACTCTAAATTTTATCTTATCTAGAATGGAAATTGTTCAAGCCATAGTTCTTTCTGACGTATAGATTTTACGAAATAGAATCAATAGATGTTAGTGACCTCACAGAATCCTTTTAAGCAAATAGTATGAGTTATGACATAATCCTTTTACATCCGAAGCATACCAACGCTGTAGGTGATTTTCTTTTTTTGGTGTTACGTAGGTGATTTTAAGTATATTAATCATAATTAAGGGTTAAAAAATTACCTCGAAAAAATTATTCTGACATCATTGAAATTGTTCATTCCTGTTTCTTTGTCATTTGTTTTATTGTTTTGTTTTTAATCACAACAAAATATAAACATGCCTGTTTATATTTGTCATTTCATTTTTTTGTTTTATTTTTAATCACAACAAAATATAAACATGCAAGACTTTGTTTATTTAGTTCCTGTAATTCTTACAACACAACACAATCATCAGCAATATGCTGCGTCCAATGGGATGAACCATAATGCATATTAACAGTGGAAAAGTATAATTAAGTTTTCATGATACATTAGTGTTAATGTCTATATATACATACACACAAATATTCACAAACATATTAAGACTTAAGAGTATACACAAGGGGAGAAGCGAACGGTATGACAGCTATCTGCTCTTCAAATTCCCATCGACATTCCAATGCTGGATTTATTTACACATTTTAGAGTGTCCAGGATCTGAAACAGAACCAAAATTTGCTATCTTATATAATGTTGTCAACATAAAGAATAAGAAAAAGAAAAGAGACCAGAAGAAGGTTGAGTTGGAGTAAATGAATCAGTTAGAAACTTCTTATGACAGAGCATCAAACATTGTCAATTTGTCATATGAAATAAACTCACCTGTTATTCGCTTTCTTTTCTGCCCTAAATTGATTAAGTTTGTCCCTCCACAGAGCTAGAGTTGCATCAGAAACACGAGACGTAAGAATAGTAACTTTAGAACTACGATCTATATTTCGCTCCATAAGAAATGTAATCTTGTGAAAATCAATAAAGATTAGCAGGCACTAATACATCAATCGTCAAAAGAACTTTTGTCGTACATCATTCATCATGCATAAAGAATACCTCCAAGAGTAAAAACACAGGTAAGGTAAAGAAATAAAAAGAAACAAAACTATTACCAGCGTCTTGGTAGCGCTCTTCTACAACAGCTGTCAACATGTTGTGCAAAAGATTGAACTCCTTGGTTTCAACACAAGGCCTACCATTTGGTCTGCAAATAAGTCATTTTTATTTTTAGTTAATACTTGTCTTTCAAAATGAAAAAAGTGCTAGCAATTTACCAATGAGACAGATTCGAAGATATCTTTCGGGAACAAAATAAAAGTGAAAGTATGTCCAGAACAGAGATTATGAATACTACACTACACAAGTCATACTGCCTTAAAATGTATCTTCAAAAACCTACCGATCCAGTTCAGTAAATAATGGGCCATCTGAACCAGGGGACTGAGTTGACAGTTTGCCTGATTCAATTACTCTCATTCCATCACTGTATGCCAAATACTTGTTGACTTGTATAGGCACCTACAACGTTGGTGGACCAGTTAAATCTTTGATAAACAAGTTTCTTTTAACTAATAATTTTTTAATAATTAGAATTTGATCCAAAACTTCTAGGTTCCATTTAGGCAACATTTGCCAAAACTTTGTACCAGTGAATCCAAGGAATGTGAAACTTGGCTGAACAACTTTTTTTCCACATGCAACTTACACAGGTGATCATGTATTCATATTATTGAATTCACATAAATGAATTACCTTGCATCTGACGGCAATGTTGATAGCATCTGAAGGTCGAAGGTCAAAGCTCATACATTCTGACTCATTTCCAACCTATACCAAATACAAGTAATACTGTCAGACAAATCTAATGGGGTTTCTTTTTGTGTGGTTTGGTGAGGGGGAAGGAAAGTATGAACTTTACCTTGGAAAGATATAGCTGAGCAAAATATGCCTCCTGAACTCTCTTAGTAACTCTTACAGCTCTGACCTGTACACGAAAGATATTTTGTCAATTGATTATTGATATAAATTATGAGAGTATGAAGGAAGACTACAATACAATTAAGATTAGGAGTATGCAACAGCAAAGGGATAAAAATAGTCATACTTCATAACCCATCTTGTCAATCATTTCCTTCACTACTTGATATAAAGTAGGTCTAGCCTGATACATCAACCATATAGTTAGTTGTTTGGTTCATGAGAATATGTTACAGAAAAACGGAATCATTTTGGATCCAACATTTTACTACTAATGCAATGGAATACAATTGAAAATAGAAGACATACTATTTGAACATTGCGAACCGCTGCCATTAACAAGACACTTGGCATCTCCACTACAAATAAAGATGAACCACAAAATTACATTGGAAGAGATATATCATCACCAAAATAATATATAGGATCCAAAAAGTAAACTTGTATGATACAATGCAATTCCATACAAATTCATGATGCACCATAGAAAGGGAGTAAAAGACATACAAACAATTATGGGGAGAAGTAAACCAGTTCCATCCTCCATCTTCAACACAATTGCAGGATGTGGTGCATAATCCGGAAGAAGTCCTCCATGAGGGCTATTATGGACGCATCGCAAGTGTCTACCATCCCTCATTTTGATTATGAACCCATCTGCTCCACTCTTCACCTCAACTATACAAAAATAAATAATCACACAACAAATCTATATTCACAGCCATGAAAATAAAATAAAGTTTCCAAGGCTTCTAGTTTACAGATAGTTTGACAAAATATAAGCTATCTTTAGACCATATTAGTAGAATTTTTTAGTTGGAGAATTCTTTAGAATCCATGAAAAAATGTGAGCATCAGTAGGGTAATTTTTAGAAGGAGGAGGTCAAGTGTCTTAGGCACTGTTCAACCGGTGCCTCCCGTAAATTTTAATAAACGACGTCATTTAAGATGTTTTTGTTGTTGACACAAGTTTGAACGGTAACTATTAAAAAAATATACGGACTAGAGGAATTATTATTAATAATGGTGACACTAATGAGTAATGATCATTTTATAATTGTCCTTAGGATTTGAATTATGTCCCTTGAGGAAGTCAAGCTCTTACCTACTGAGCTGACACCTCTTGCACACGCTATACAGTTTACTTTGATCACACCAATTACTAACTTTGGCAGCATAATCATAATCATAATCAATAAAACATACTAGTAGAAACTCTATTTTGATAGTCATGAATATAAAATAAAGTTTTGTGGTCTTTTCAAAAAACGACACATTATATAGTTACATTGATCACACCAATTACTAACTCTAGTAGCATAATCATAAATTCATAATCAATAAATAAACTTTTATGTATTATTCATAAGTTTGTCAAGGTAGTTTATGAAGATACAATTTTCGTTAGTGAGAACTTATGAATTAAGTTGAAAGCTTATATATTTGCATATATTTTTTTTCATAAGCTCAAAAATACATCAATCCAAACAAGCTCTAAGCATATATGATATATGTATAATACCTGCTTCAAGAATAGTAGAATTAACATAATCTTCATCATTTTCATTAAAATTCTCAGCCATACTTCCACTACCATTTGAAGATGAGTTGAAACTGCAATTCATCACAGTTTTACACTTTCTCATATTTACATGGCAAGAAAGGGAATTGTGCTTGATTCTGTTACAACCAGAAAATCCCCACAATTCAATTCTACTACAACCGGCGTTGATTGGTCCAATCATTGGCATAGCAACACTGCACATAGCTGATCCTTTCACACAAACCATTTTATCCATTCAAACCTACACACCAAAGTTAAACTAATTTGAAAATAGTTATTAAATCAATGTTTAGATCAAAGAAATTGGATTAATTAGGAATTAAAATCGCACCTTGTAAGATGAATCACCGATCTCGTTTTAGTTTAATTTAATTATTGGTACATAATAATAAGAATGGATCGTGTTGAAGTTGAAATAGAGAAAATTAAGATCTGGAAATGAAATGAAGAGAGGAAAGAAGGGAATGAGAAAGAGGATAAGAGATTTTTTTTTTATTTTTTTTTCTTCTTGTTTGTGTAAAGCTAAATAATAGAAGTGTTATGAAAGATATTTTTTTAAGTTTAGGAAAGTATCAACCGTTCTTCCACCGCAAGCATCATCTTCAATTAGATAGACCATAAAATGAAATCACTCTTTTACCCCTATGTTTTTTAGTTCTTCATTTTCTAGATGACATCGACCTCTTAATTATTGTTTTATTTTTAAATTAATTACTCTTTGTTTTTTTGACAACAACAAAAAATACGGTTTGTTTTACTTTATTTCTTCCAACTCTTTGACAAAATTACAATGCTTATATAATTTTAGATTTAGTCCATGCACATTGCACTTATTATATAGGAGACTTTGGACCAAAAATCATTTTAGGTGTTTTCTTTTAATGATAAATGTTAATATGTTTTTTTTAACAAGCAAAAATGAAATATAATACGACACGAGCAAACACCGAAAAAGCACAAGGTGTGTCAAAATGGCGCCCAAAAGTTTACAACAAATCAAGTCACAGTGAAAGCAAAACTAACACAACTTAGTCGATGCACATACACACAAAAGGGCTCGACCACCACAAATACTAAATGTTAATATGTTAATTGTTATGTTAGGATTTTTCTGTCTTGTTAGGATTTGAATTCTAGACATTTGACTATTTTAATCTCTTTGCTCAATCCTACTCATCCCCCAACATTTTAGGTGTATAACTTTTATTAGATTTAGATAAATATTTTTTTGGTCATGCTAACTTGTGTTTTTAGGTACATGTTAAGCAACTCAAAAGTAGAAATTTTTTCTTATATTTTGTGCATTCATTTAATTAAAAGTAAAAAAATAAATTTAAATACATTAATTACAACAAAATATTTCTTCTTTTCACTCATTAACATTTTCCTTTAATCAAAATCTACTAAGATGATTTTTTTTAATAAAAAATATCTTTTAAATTTCTAACATGAATTGACTAGTGAAAAGAGCATTTGCCCATGAATATCTTGTTGAGGCAAAATCCCTAATTAATTTTAAAGATAACAAACCCTAAATGATTAAAGGATTAATGGACTTTGATTAGTTTCTTGGTATTTAACTTGTGTTCTTGAGTGTTTAATTAAGACAGGAACAAGATATGAACCATACCAAGATACAAGGAATCAAAGAAAGAACTTTGTTATAGTTCAGAAAGTTTGGACTCAGTTCAGAAGCTGAACATAGTTCAGAAGGTTGGACACAGTTCAGAAGCTGAACATAGTTCAGAAGGTTGGACTCAGTTCAGAAGCTGAACATAGTTCAGAAGGTTGGACTCAGTTCAGAAGCTGAACACAGTTCAGAAGGTTGGACACAGTTCAGAAGCTAAAATGAAGTTCAGAAGCTGAACATAGTTCAGAAGCTAAAATGAAGATCAGAAGCTGAAGCACAGTTCAGAAAGTGAAATCCTGTTCAGATGCAGCAATGTTGATCAGAAGCTGAACATAGTTCAGAAGCTGATATGCAGTTCAGAAGGTTGTTCACAAGTTCTGAAACCTTGTCATAAAGCTGCTCATACACCAGCCCAGAAGTTCAAGAACATGCATGCCACACGTGACATAAATAAATGTCCAAGAAAAACATACTTGCATGGATCAATCAAGAAATAAAGGCATCTACAAAATAAATGTCAAAAAGGACATTCAATGTTCATTTAAGACTATGAACATTGAATTAACAGGAATATTCCAAAAGGGAATATCATCCTAGATAATCAAACTACCTCACTTCATTTATGTTTCACTATTAGGATTTGATTACATCAAATGGAAGTCTTACAAGTCATCCTAAGTGAAACAAAAAGGATATTCTGAAGTTCAGAATGTTCAATACAGCACATGCTTCAATTCTGACAAGCAACAGTAAAGCAGTTGGAAAAGTAAAGCAAAAAGCCAAATCACAATCTCAAAGTCAGAATCCATGAGATCTTGACACCTAAGGGGTTGGTACTGTTACAGATCAGCAAAATCCCCTAAAGCATGGGCATGAAGTGATGGTTCCACTTTTCTCTCTCCTGCACACAATCCAAGACAGATTTGCAAAGCTCTTGGCACAGAAACATTCTGATGTACTGCACGCATAAACAAGAGTCTATCAGCAATCCAGAAATTCATATGTTCATTCATACATGATGAACCCAGATGAATGTCATCAAGAATGCAACAACATTCTGAAGTATTCTCAAGAACATAACAACATTCTGAAAGTCAGAATGTTCACCCAGATTTTCAAGTAAAAGTCAGTGGGGCCCAGGACACATGGCACAAGACCATTGGTCACCCTCCAACGGTTACAAGAGACTAAGAACTCTATAAATAGAAGTGAAAGGCTCAGCATTACATACATAATTTGCAAAGCATACAAGAAAACATTTACAAAGTGTTTGAAGCTTTAGCATCTCAAATTGATCATCACTCAAAGTGTAAATCAATTCTCTTTATCTTGTCAAAGATAAACTCTCCCCCTTCTCTTCTGAAAGTCTTCATCTTAACCTCACTTCTTAAATTCTCCAATCAATTGTAAAGAACAAATCTCATCTAGTTTTAAGGGTATTAAAGTCTAGGTTGAGTAACATAGTACAAAGTCTGGTGTGACTTAGTACAGAAGGTTGAGAGCCTGCTGAGGCTTAGAGAATACAGGTTGTAACCGTTCCAAGTGGACAAGATTGTAAGGTGCAGGATTTGAGAGGGTATCTCAAGCATCATAGTGGAAAACTCTCACAAGATTGTGAGGAGTGGACTAGCCCACATTGGGTGAACCACTATAAAATTCTGTGTGTCTTTCTTCTCTCCCTATACTCTTTACTACTGCATACACATCACACACACAACACTGAATTTAAATATCTTATTCTGCAACTGACACTTCAGAACGTTCTGAAGTCTGTTTAATTTTGTTCTTCCAAGAAACAACTTGAGAAGTAATTTTTAAGTACAGGATTAGATTTTAAAAAGGGTCACAATTCAAACCCCCCCTTTCTTGTGACTATATTATCTACTTCATATCTAACATTAGATTATTCGTGTACATAAAATCTAACATTTAGATTATTTGTGTACTTAAAGGTGTAAGCAGTTGTTTTCCTTATATTTTCAAAACTCTATGATCGAGTTTAGTCGGAGGCAGGTTAATGGGGTCGCATATGCTTTAGCAAAAGAGGCCTCATTATATGTTAACTCACATGTGTTCCTTGATGTACCATCGTGTATTTCTCCTATGATTGTTAATGAAATGCAATTAGTCTCTTTCCTTTGAAAAAAAAATTCTCGCATGAGTTTTTATTTTTTTATGGGCAAATGGAGCAGAACCTTACAAAAAAAAACAAGAAACCTCTAGGGAAGCTAATACATGCATTGTCAGCCAATAGAGGCAAGAAAACAAAATTAGAAACAAAATTAAAATCTTTAAGTCAATATTTGAAGACAACCCATGCTTCGCCAAGAGGTCCGCCATATGATTGACTTCTCTAAGAACATGATTTCATTCAAACAAACCAGATTGATGATGAACTTGATAGATGTTCTCCAGAAGAGTGTCATGAGGATGAGTTAGAGGGCATTCATCTTTGAGAAACAACATAGCAATCAATAAGTCAGAGTAAATTTGAATTTTGTGGAATCCACGCCCTTAAGCCAACTTAAGGGCACACAAAATCCCCAAAACTCTGTTTCAAGCACTAAAGTGGGATGCAAATGAGCAGCAAAAGCAAACATAAAAGCTACCATTACTATATCACTCAAAAGGCCCCCACACGCCGCCTTGGTCCCAAGCTCAACCACTGATCCATCAATATTCAGTGCCACCCACTATTCATCCAACGCTCTCCAATGAATCCCATTCATCGAATTAGCATTTCCAACCTTCCCATTTATCACTGAGGTAAGCTAGGAGCTCGATCGAATAACCATAAATGATGCCATAGTCTTTTCTTTCAATAGGATGCTGCCAATGAACTTACTATTAAAAACAAATTCATTTATCCTATATGCTGAAACAAAATGGGTTTTATACAATGCCTCTGAAGTTTTGATGATAACAGAGTATAAAAAGAACAATTGGATATGTTAATGTATGTTCAAGTATGCAGGACCATAGACTAAAAATCAAAGTATCTAATCAAGTGTTGGTTCTGAAAGAACAAGATTCTGGACATATACAAGAGCATCTGGATCAAGTGAGAAGCTGAAGTTCTGGATCAGATCCTGAAAAAGTCAGACTCATAAGGTCAAGAGCATTTGAAGACGGAAGACTCTAAAAACTATCAGATTATGAAGGACACGTCAACATTAGAAGACTCTGATCATATTTGCCGTCTTCTGAAGAGGTCACTATCAAACTCAGATAGTACAGTTTGTCCTCTTATGACCACGTGCAGAAACAAACGAAGAACTTCAAGGACAATTGGAATTAAATGGATAATTCCATTTGAAGCAATGGAAATTCAAATGACCTTTCAATGACATTAACCAAATCAAGAAACATTTCAATGTCTATGATCAAGCTTCTCAAGGACTCTAAATTATGCGTTGACACCTCTCCAACGTCTCTCAGATTCTTCACTATATAAGGAGATGAAGACTTGAAGAAATTAAGAACTTTTTGAACATTTTGCAAGTGTCCTTACTCTGTCAAAATCAAAGCGCATGAACACTTAAAATTTCTTACAAACTTTATATCTTAGAAATTCTAAAGTCTTAAGAGTCCAACTCTATTTTGTATTGTTTACACCTCTGATTGTATATCAAATGTAAAACTCAAACAATCTTTTATTTGATTAAGTTAGATTGTCATAAGTCTTTTTCAGTTGTGATTGAGCATTATAAGTTTCTTGCTTGTGTGTTTGAACATTTGTAATCTTTAGTGATTATAGTTAAAATCCCTTGGATGTGCAAGATGACTAGACTACTCTCGGTTTGTGAGAGGAACTAGTATAAATTGCTCGCTCTCTCTCTCTCTCTCTCTCTCTCTCTCTCTCTCTCTCTCTCTCTCTCTCTCTCTCTCTCTCTCTCTCTCGCTCGCTCTCTCTATGTGTGTGTGTGTGTGTGTTTATTTTATCCGTTGCATTTAGAATCTATCTCAGACTCTGAACTGAACCTTGTTTAGCTCATAGTCACACAATTCGCTGCTACCCCATGCGAACCGCGAACCAATTCGCGCGTACCAGTTCGCGGTTCTTTTGCGTACCAATTCGTGCAAATTCGTTTTGTAATTCTCTGGAAGTGGCGAACCGTGTTGAAGATGGAAGCAACCAGCCAAAAACTAATAGAAAGTGGGCGATAGAAAGATGAAGCGGTTGGGTAATAAAGAAGAAGTTGTTTTGGAAAGATGAAGCGGTTTTCTGATGTTTTGGTAAAGCAAATCATTTATCTCTCTCCACGTGATCTTTACATTTTTTGCTGATAACCACAAGTTTCTGCTGATGCACGTGATCTTTACATTATAATGTGAAAGAAACTAAATTTTTTTAGAGGTGATATAGAAATTAAATTAGTCAGCCCTCTACTTTGACCCTTTATATTCTTTTTTCATTATTTTGTTATAAAAAAATCGGTATGTAATTTAATTGTTTTAATTAGACCAAAATTTATTGATAGTATAATTATTAGTATTAGTATATCAATACAAATATTACGAACCCAAACGTACCGACTATGTGTACCCTCTCACATACCAAATTCTTGGTAGATAGCGAACCGCGTACCACGTACCCGTACCACATACCCAACGAATTGCGAATCTGGTAACTATGGTTTAGCTTCAGACTCTGACCAGTTCATAAACACTTTGAAAAAGTTTGAAAAAGGCAACACAATTCAATCGTCCTTCTTGTGTTTTTCACACCTTCTCTCTACTAGAGAAAATCTAGAACAACACCAAAATTAAGTGGCCGCTGATCATTCATTACTAATTCCACATAACTTAGATTCACATGTAACCACTCAATCCAATTTGACATGCTGAGAAAGGTCAACATACTCAAAAGTTACTCTTAGGATTATAAATTCCTTTGGTAGAAAATTTTCTAAGTATGAAATTTTCTATGGTGTGATTTTTCTAATTTTTTGTTTTGTTTTGTAGACCCTATATGACTTCTAATGAGTGAGGATATGATGCATCAGCTCATCCTTTCTACTTTTTTCTCTCTTTTCCCAGTTTTTTTTTTTTTTTGTAATATTCCTTTCTGCGCCATTCATTTCCTTTGATGGATTGAAGTTACTAAATGATTTAGACTATATTTCATGTTTAATGTAAACTTGTGTATTTTCAAACAGAGCAAAGCAAGGGTACTGAATCGGCACTGCTGATAGAAAAGGAATTATCAATTCTGTTGGGATATTTATTAATGTTGGATGGAATTAATTACCTTTGCTCTTAGTATCTTAGTAACATTCCTTAATTGCATTTTGAAGGAAAAGAAAATGAAGGTGTTCGATATGCCATTGTGAATTGTCCAAGTATTTTATATTTGCATTTAAGAGAAGATATGGCCATGGAATTACTATATGCCTGGGTTTTTGAGGTTGCTTTATTTCTCTGTGGTATGACTGACTACGAGTTCATTCAAGGTGACTGTAGCTGCTCTTACTGAGAGTTTTCTTTAAGAGAGGGATAAGATTTGTATAGTTTTTTATGATACTTAAAATCATGGGGCCATGTTATTGTCATCTTTGTGGCATAAAGTTCACAAGCAGGAGGATGTATATATATATATATGTGCAGTTTGACATATCTTTTTGGTGTTATAAGCACTCTAATTGGAAAGGGCCATGTTCTTGTCACTTTTTTAGTGTTGTTTGGAGGATTTTCTTAACCCTCAACCCACTTGATTGGTTTATTGGTGTTGGGTTGAGAAGTTACAAAACCCATGATAATTAAGTTCTATTTGGAATTACATAATGTGAGCATTGGGTATGTTTGGAGGAAGGTTTTGCAGAGGAAAATTTAGGTTCTCTTCTAAATTTGCACATTATAATTAAGTATGACTGAAGTATTAAATAATACTTGAAACAAAAAGAAATTGATGTGAAAAAATGCTGGTATTTTTTTAAACTGAAGAGAATTGACGTGAAAAAAAATTATTGATGTTTTTTTTTCACCTAAAAAAAATTCAAATGACAATGAACAATTTTTTTTAAATGGCAAAATGAATATTATATGAAAATTATGAACTGTATTTTATATGAAAATTTGATTTTGATTAAAATTATAAGTATAAATATTTGTGAGTTTTAAATTATAAGTATAAATCTTTATCTTTTTTAATATCATCAACAATATAACATTAATATTGGAAAATTTGTTTAAGGGTATAATTGGAATTATAAAAAATTCAGCCCAAAATCTCAATCCCCTTCATATATAATATCGATAATATTGTTCGTATTGTAGTGGGATATTTTCTATTTTAATGAGATTTAATTTTTTTAATTAAAATTTAAAATAATATTATTAAAGGATAAAATAATAAATAAAATAGTTTAAATGAAGGGTAAAATAGGTAATAAAAAAATCAGTCCAAACTCATGTATGTTAAACATATTTTCTTTCTGCTTTTTTTACTGCGCTAACGCGTGTAAATTGTGAATGATATTTTATATGAAATTTTGATTAAAATTAAATTATAAGTACAAATATTTGTGACTTTCAAATCATAACAAACCCAAAAAACCGTGATTATCTTTTTCGATGACAAAAATAATTTAACAAATATAATATAATCTTTATCTTTTTAATACCACCAACAATATGTCATTAATATAGAAAAATTTGTTTGAGGGTATATTTTGAATTATTAAAAAATTCAGCCCAAAATCTCTATCCTCTTCATATGTAGTATAGATAATAATGTTCATATTGTAATGAGATATTTTCCATTTTAATGGGATTTAATTTTTTATTTAAAACTAGCAAAAAGACGGACACGTGTAAATTATGAACGATATTTTATATGAAATTTTGATTAAAATTACAAATATTTGTAACTTTCAAATTGTAACAAACCCAAAAAACCATGTTTGTCTTTTTCAATAACAACAGCAATTTAACAAATATAATATAAATATTTATCTTTTTTAATATCACCAACAATATAACATTAATATAGGAAAATTTGTTTAAGGGTATAATTGGAATTATAAAAAATTCAGCCCAAAATATCTATCCCGTTCATATATAATGTTGATAATATTGTTCCTATTGTAGTGAGATATTTCCTATTTTAATGGGATTTAATTTTTTTATTAAAATTAAAAATAATATTATTAAAGGATGAAATAGTAAATAATATATAGTTATAGAATAGTATAGATTTGAAATAATATTATTAAAGGATAAAATAGTGGATAAAATAGTTTAAATGAAGGGTAAAATATGTAATGAAAAAGTCAGCCAAAACTCATGTATTTTCATTATATATAGTATAGATGAAAACGAGGAACCCAAACGTACAAGAAATAAAAAATTGATTTGACGCTTATTAAAAAAAATTGATAACTTAAATTAGAAGGTTTTCTTGAGAATTTTGTCATAGAAGGTTTTCACCAAATCTTTAAATTAATAACTTAATGAGTTTTTTTTTAAAAAAAATATTTTCTATCATTTACAATTATAAAATAAATCTTATCTACTAAAAATATGGAGAAAATTAAATTAAATTATTCTAAATTTTTTACTACTCATAATAAAGAATATTGATTGTTTTTTGCGATAAAATGGAAAAAGTTTAGTATAATTCTTATAAACAATGAAGTGATATTCTTCGGATGAAATGATATTTTCTAAAAATAAAAGTCGACAAATAACACTTTATTTAATAAAAATGATCGTTAATCTTTTTTTTAAGAGAATGATCATTAATCTATAAATTTAAAAAACAAGAGTACCGACACACCTCGATTTATAAGAGCCTGTTTGGCAAGGCACAAAAACAAACTTATGTCTTATAGCTTATAGCTTATAAGCTTGTCTGGCAAAAAAAGACCTGTTTGGTAACAGTCTTTTCGTCAGGAGCTTATAGCTTATTTCAGGAGCTTATAGCTTATTTTTCAGACGCTATTTCAAGTAGCGTTTGTGTAATATCCCGCTCAAGACTCGAATAATTATCAGTGATGAGACGTCGTATCAGAGATATTTTAATGAAGGGCAATTCGGTAATTACCGCTTATGGGCTTTTATATATGGCAATAGCCATTATTTACTTCATTCTTCATCCTTCTTCCTCTCTCTAACATCAATCCTCTCCCTTCTCTCTAAACCTCACGCCATCCTCTCCCCCTCCTCACTTCCATCTTCATTTAATCATCCTCCCATATGGTCAAGTACATGGGCAAGCACACTTTTGGGAGTTTTGAGACAAGAAAAACTAAGGAAAACAAGGAAGAAAAGAAGGGAATGGATCTAGGGTTTGAATAAGCTTGCCAAGAGTCAAGAGGAAAGAAGATGAATCAAGCTAGGGTTTTGGAGTGGAAGCTTGGCAAGGAATCAAAGCAAGCAATTGAGGTGAGCTCCCTATGATTTTACCCTTATTAGGAAATTTTGAGAGGTGAAGAAAACTTGAATGATTAGGTTCAATACTTATATGTTAGTTTCCCTTTTGTTAATACTTGATATGCTATGATCTTTCTAGTCTAAAACCCTTGATTTTGATGTATATTGACTTGCTGGTGCTGTGATTTTGTTTAAATTCGTGTTTGAACTTGCTGGAAAAGCTACAGGGCCTGGCAACTCTGGATTTATCGTGCCACGATGGCACCCATCGTGCCATGATCATAAAGATCTGGGCACCATCGTGCCACGACAATAGGCCATCGTGCCACGAAAATTACAGATTGTCACCCCATTTTTGAAATGTGTTTTAAGGCCAGAAAACCATCCTCATAGCGCCAGTATGTCTTTGTACACCCATAAATGGAAGAAGAGGTCATAGACTATCTTGTATTAGCACGAGAGTGGGGTTAGATACTTTATATATCATTGAGGTTTAACCTCAAAAGAATCAAGTGTCAATTATGACAATGGGTAGAATTATCCCTAAGTTATCAAGTAAGAAAAGGGGCTTAGTTCCCAACAAAGAGTTAAGCAGTTCATGAGATAGCAAGTATGAACCTTATAGTATAGGTTAAGTATCAAGAATAATTACTTGAAGAATGCATCAGACATGCATAAGTTTATAAGTTATATGTGTCTATATATATATATATATATATATATATATATATATATATATATATATATATATATATATATAAAGAAGAATAAGAACAAGTTAATTAAATGACTTTATGTGTCTCCAGTGTTCTCGCTAGTTAGAACACGGGGGTTCCAGCGAGCTGGAACGGTGTAGTTATCATCCGCGAGGATAGCCACACATAAGAGTTAATTAAAGATTATATTGTGTCTCCAGTGTTCTCGCTAGTTAGAACACGGGGGTTCCAGCAAGCTGGAACGGTGTAGTTACCATCTGCGAGGATAGCAGCACAAAAGTAAGAGGAGTCCGGTGTTAGCCTGATATGATAGGAATTTTCACCGGTAGCAGGGAGATGTATTATGGGGTTACTCCACTTGGATGCACTCCATAAAATGAACCAAGATAATGTATTGTTTGTTCAACGCTAACTTCTAACTTTATATTATAAGAAGATGATTAAGTATATATGTATTTTATACGAAGAGAATGGCAAAGTAGTCACCAGTGAACAGAAAGTGATCGTAGGATGTCCCCAGATCACTAAGTATGAGTTTAAGCATAAGATCAACATAAGATAAAGACATATAGTGATCCTAGTTTTCTCTTGATCGCGAAATATGTAGAGAATGACAGCGATCGTAGGTTTCCCCGAGATTGCCAAGAGTTAGTGCATGGCGACCCTAGGTTTCCCCGAGGTTGCCAACAGTAGGTTGGGTGGAGCTCACTGAGACATTAAGTCTCATCCCAATCCTTCTAGTGCAGGTTTACAGGTAAGCAAGAGGTTCGAGATGAAGTTCTTCATGGAGACGCTGGATGGAGTGCAGTTGCTCGTCATGTACAAGCTCAGAAGTTTATCAGCATATGTTTAAGTATTTGTAAATGGTATTTGGATAATTGTATAAACGAGCCAATTTGTACTCATTCAGTTGTATTGTATTATTATTATTATTGAAAATTTTAATGTATCCAATATCAGATTAATACACATACTAAATATTCTAGATTATTTTGTGTGGGTGTTACAATTGGTATCAGAGCAGGTCGATTCAGACCGTGCCTTAGGTCATTAAAAAATTCAATAAAGTAGTGGGACCATTGGGTTCCGGATATTGTTCTAAATGTCACATCTAGTTGAGTCTGATCAACTCAATCTAGTATATGACAGTTAGGACAAATATCTGAGAGCTGAATGTGACCGTGGAGGAATGAAGTTTATGAAGGGCAAAGATTAAGGCGTCAGATTTTTAAGACGGAATTGGCGAAGAAGTATTCAATGCCAAATGGTGGCCATCAAACCGTAAAGTAACGAAGCCTATTTGTGGCAAAATTTCAGAAACATAAGAGATATTTAAAAAGTAAGGTGAAGTACCTCAACCCAGTTAGACGCGTCGTTGGACGATGCCTCGTCTGCGGAAGACATAAGGATTAAGGAATCATGGGATACTCTAAGGAATGACTTGGAACCTTGACGGGAACCGCAGTTTGAGAAGTTAAAGTGAGGTGTGGACTAAGTAACAATTCTGAGTACAGAGGTAAGGAATTGCAGTACCAAACCTAGAGACTCGAAATGAGGAATTATCAGTCAATTATCGGAACCTCTAGGCTCCCAGCAAGGATAGAGTGTTTAAGAATCAAGAATTTGCACACTTGAACCGGATGAGATTTTACTATCCAAACAGTTAAGAGAATTAATTATGGATTAGCGAATTATTTGGACAGATGAAGCTAACCACTCAAATGTGGTCATTGAGCGTGAATCGCAAGTAAATTTAATCCCATTAGATCAGCCGCATCTCCGGAACCGTAAATACCAGATTTGTGAATTAAGAAGAGAAGATGGTATGCAACCCAAGAACCAAGATGGATGAATAAGTAGTAATGATAAGATCTGTTGCAGATCAAAGTGTGTTTCAGACGTGTTTTTATTGACAAGAATATAGGAAAGTAAGCTAAGCTCAACGGGAATTTATTTTACACAGAGAAAAAGTGAATCAGATTACCTTCCATTATGATGAGTCATAGAGATGATATGTAAATTTTCAGCAGAATTGAGGAAAAAGGATAGTTATTCCCCTTTTTGATACATATGCTTGATTTCTGTTTAATCCTTGATTCCAGTATGTTTTTTTTATAATTTAAAACGAGTCCCCAGTATGTTTCAAAGGTCACTGGAACGTTTGGTACCAAGATTTTAAAGTTAAAACACGATTTCAGGATTCTGAATTCTGTTACGATCGCAGAGCGACCAGAACTTAGCTCTGCGAAGCTTCAGACTCAGAAAGTGCTTCTGACTTACTTCGCCCAGCCATCGCCTAAAGTTAGCTCTGCGAAGCTTCAGACTCTGGTTTCGCAGAGCGAAGCTAAGGATCGCAAATCGAAGTGGTCCAGAATGGCTTTTTATTAATAAACAATAGTACCATGCTAATGACCTTTGATATGCTTGTGATAGAGATAATCATAAACTTTCAAGGATTAGTCTAGGATAAATACATGTATCATACTGAGTGGTGGGTAATTTTATGCACAGGATTTCAGGTACAGATTTTAAATTGTTCGAACTATATGAAGAATCATTCAGAATAAGATCAGGATTTGAATTGTGAATATAGTAACAAGATACTGGAGGATTTTTCAGATGTTAAGATCAGTTAGCCGAGTACTCGGAGAGATGTAACCTATGATTGATTTTACAAAGGGACCAGTAAGAGCTTGAATTTTGTTTTAGACGGTTTGTTCTTGAAGAAACTTGAAAAGAAACCTAACAGACATGATAGAGTCGTGGAGACCGAAGTTGTCTCGGGAAAAATTATGGGTATGAAATCTGTCGCGGTGATTTTTGGAGATCAAGCTATTGATTAGCGTTGACTCACTAATTTTTATTTCACGACTGAACTTTTAATTTTTCAAAAGAAAAGGGGAAAAAGTTCTAAATTACCACAATTTAAAGATTTAGGGTTCGGGGGTTAGTTACGTTTAGGGCAGGTGTTAGCACCCTAAACGTTCGTAGTACTCTACGAGAACCTCTTGATTTTATTTATTTATGTTGGCTATAACTTGCTTATTATTTTTTTAAAAGAAAAGAATGAATTAGAGTAGTGAGGAAGGAAAAGAAAATGTTTTTTTATTTTTTATGATTTGGAAGGACATGGTCCTTTGCCTACGTACCCGTGAGGGATCAAAACCTCGTAGTTCGGGGTAAAAATGACGGTTGATTTGTTTTGTATTTTTTAATGGTTTTAAAAAAAGTTTTAAAGATAAAATAAAGGCCAAGTGACAAAATGAGATTGATTTGTGTTTTTTATTTTTGAAAATGATTAAAGTGTTATTAAAGTAGATTAATGGTTATTTAAAGAAAATAAAAGAGAAAAAAAGGACACTTGATTGAAAATCAAGGTTTGATTAAGAAAAGATTTTTTTTGTGATTTTTTTTATTTGCATGTTTTTGTTTTTTAATAATTAACTAAGACTAAAAACATAACTAAAAAGCTAAACGCGAGGAATTTCCGTGGTGACGTTGGATCACCACGTAGTCCTTTTGAAACTAACCTAATATTTTGTATTTTTTTTGTAAAGCGAAATAAAAAAATAAAAGACATAAAGCGGAATAGATAAAGTGTGGGTGTCAGTGCATATTCTCATTTATATTTACTTTGGACCTAAATACATTCTAACAAAATAAAAATGACAAAATGATAAACAAG
Organism: Medicago ruthenica; assembly: GCA_018208015.1. Lineage (NCBI taxonomy): Eukaryota > Viridiplantae > Streptophyta > Magnoliopsida > Fabales > Fabaceae > Medicago > Medicago ruthenica. Next base: position 105,022,889 of record CM031373.1, on the reverse strand, counting down.
AAAAAAACAAAATAACAAATGCATTAAAATAAATATGCTAAGAATAAAAATAAAATGAAAATGCATGAAATAAAAGGAAAATAAAAAAATAAAAATGTATGATGTTATAAAAATAATGGCAGTGAAGCAAAATGCATGAGAATAAAAAATAAAACTGAAAATAAAATGCAAGAAAAGAAATAAAATAAAAGAAAATAAAATAGAGAGGAAAGGAGGTGCAGAAGCAAATGGGAGGTGCTTTTAGCAAGCTGAAAAAAAAAACAGGAAAAGGGAGCAGAAGAAAGGAACTGGGCCGTGAGGGCTGTTGGGCTTGAAAGGGGAAGAAAAACCGGACCGGTCCGGTTTAAGCGAACCGAACCGGTTCGGTGTTTATAAAAAGACAAGGCCGGTTTTTTCTTTCATTTTTTGCAAGGCTTTCTCTCTCTTCTCTTCCTCTCCCTCTCCCTTCTCTCTTCACTTCATCTCTCCTCTCCTCTGACTTCTCTCCGGCGCGGCGGCCGGCCGGCCCAGGGGGCGGCGCCACCGCGCCGGAGCGGCGAACCCCCTCCTTTTCTTAAAAAAAAAGCACTTTTCGGAAGCCTTTTTCTCCCTCTAACCAAATATGAACTCAAATTTTTCAAATCCTCTTTTAAAAGTCCTAGATCTAGTTTTGAAATTTCAAAAAAAAAAACTACCTTTTGAGGACAAACTGTGTTTGGTTTTGTGGGGTGAGGGGTGAGGTGTGTTGTGGTTCAGAGTGGTTTGGTGGCGTGGCTGTGTGTGGTGGCCGCGTGTTTGGATTTGATCGTGGGTGAGGGGGAGGCCGTGAGTGGTGGCGTTGTGTGGGATTTGTGTGCTTGGTTGTGTGTCTAGGTGGTGGTGGTTTGGAGGGTTGGTTCATGTGTTGGAAGTGGGTAGGGAGAGGGAGGTCGTACCGTGTTTGGATTGTTGGGAGTGGGGAGGCCGTGAGTAGGTTTGTGGGTTGTTGGGTATGGCCGCGTGTGTGTGTGTGTGGCGAGGGAGTTAGTGGCTGAGTTGAATGGTGGTTGAGAAGGGTTGGCCGTACGTGAGTGTGAGTGGGAGTGGTTGTAGTACCCCAATTTTGTCCTAAGCCTTTTAAAACAAAAAATTCAAAAAAAAAAAATCAAAGAGAGGGAAAAAGTCAAAGTCAACCAAAGTCAACAAAAAAGTCAACATTTCAAAAATGATGACTTCGCACTGCGAAGGTCACTTCGCACTGCGAAGGTCACTTCGCACTGCGAAGTCTGCGATTTTTCTGCAGATTTTTGGTTTCTTTGATTTAATTCCAGATTTTGTTGCATAGCATTTGCATATTTATTTTAATCAGCATTCATGGCTATTTGGGCCAAGCAAAACCAGAAATGAGAAACTTTCCATTAATGCCAAGGTTAGAAGCTTTTTCTTCCAACCTAGCATGTGACAAGCAAGTGGGCTTGCCCTTGGGCAGCTCTTGTCCCTCCCAAGTGACCTGTTAACCACCCCAAGGTTGCCAGCCACCTGCTTGAAGACTTTCCTCCTGCTTGCTCCCCCAAAACCAGTCAAACCCAGCTGGTTTTGTACTTGAAAAAGCCATGAGTGCCTACCCTGTTTTGCAACAGCTTTTCATCCCTCTCACACCAGCCATATGTAGCCTTTTTCATCCCCCAATCTCTGCACATCACAGTGCACGTTTTTATTGATCAACCATTGAGATTGCAAGGATTGATCCCCAAGCTTGGCCAATTGCAATTCAGCCATGTTTCTCATCATTTCTATCCTAAAACCTTTGATTTTGTGGCTGAAATCAGTCAAAGACTTAACCCTTGGCACAAGGCAGAGTTGCCTCTATCCATTAGCATTAAATGCAAAGTCAAATAGCCTGAATTTAGCCCACAAATCAGCTAGGTCTTATGGATTTTCATCATTACTTGAGATTGCATTTTGGCCTATAAATAGAGATGCAAGGCAAGAGGAAATGCAGCATTGCATAACATAAGATAGAGCAGTTAATACAGCATTAAAAGAGCAAAAGAAACACTACTCATTCCAGCCAAACAACCAGAGAAAACCAATCAAACACAAAGCCTTACAAAGTTCAAAAACCATCACCAATATCAAAACCTTGCAAGAACTTTCAACCAATTCAAATCCACTGCAGCTGAAGCTTTGCTAAGGATCTCTGTAAGTTTCTAAGCTTTTGTTTTGCATTTTCAATTGTGCTTGCATAGCAATTTTGGTTCAAAACCCTTTGGTTCTAAAAAACCCTTTTGAATTTCAAAGAAATCCCAAGGTTTTCAAAACATCAAAACTGGTTTGTCCATCCTTTTTCATCCCAAAAACTCAAATCCTTTCACTCACCTAAAAGGTCCTGAGTGTGTTCAGAAGTTGTTTCTGAACAACAGTTCAGAAACAGCTTCTGAACTCAAAAATTCGCATTGTTCGCAGTGCGAAGTCATGGTCGCAGAGCGACCATGACAGAACTCAGAATCTGAGTTTAGGTGCCCAAATGGCCAATTTTTGAGGTTCTAGCCCAAGAGCTCAGAACCTAGGAGTTTTAAAACCCATGTTTTTCAAACCAGTTCAAGGATTTTGCACAATATTGGAAAATTCGCAAGTTCGGGTAACACTTTGTGGATAACTTGCAAAACAAGTTATGTTCCCAATCTTTCAAAACAACTAGAACAAACCAGCTATGTTCATCATTTTCAAATTAAAACTTGAACAATAAACATTGTTCATGATTTTCAGAACTCAAACATGAACATACGCCGAATTCGTTCGCTTTTCAAAACCGCTCACAAAATGAGCCGAACTTATGCGTTTTCTAGCAAAATTGCTAAAATCCTTTCATTTTGGGTTTCAAACCAAATGTTTTGATAAACTTTGGGATTTCTAGGAAATTCTACCCAAAAACTTGAATGAAAAAGGGATGGTGTGACGTATGTCTCTCCATTGCCCCGATTGTACGAATGCGTGACGTATGTCTCGTCGTTCGGACAATCGTCATTCCATTTTCAACGTATTCAACCATAACCAAACCAAATCTTGGCCCCTTGTGGTCAATCCGAACCTTTTGGTCCCCCGTGGCCACTAGATTCAATCCCTCGACTCGTTTGAGTCACTCGGTCAATGTTCGACTCGTTCGAGTCCATTGTACCCGTTCTTGATCCCATTGGATCAATCGAACAATCCCCCGACTCGTTGGAGTCCCCTCGGTCAATGATTGACTCGTTTGAGTCCATTGCACCTCTTTTGGTCCCATAGCGACCAATTCGAACCCTTTTAACCCAACGGACGTACCTTTTAACATTCTAACGCGATTCGTGAACAAACGCTTAATAAGTCTCCCAAGCGCGAGCATACAAGCTATACGCTTAATAAGTCTCCCGAGCGCGAGCATACAAGCTACGTTGAATCGCAAGAATTCGGTTAAAACATCGTCCATTTAAAATTAACCAACATATGTACGTTTTTCTACCAAAGAACTACGTACGCTTTGAATTCTCCGACTACCGGGAGATACGTAGGAGCAAGATCGACATCTTGTCAAGCGCAATAATAAAAACTTTCTTTTTTCTCTCTTTCGTTTGTTTTCATCTCTTTCCCCCCCCCCCCCCCCCCTTTAGTATATTTTCCTTTGACATAGATAAGCATGCGCACAAAACATTTAAAAACAATTTAAGCTTTAGCCAAATAGAAGGTTCCCGTTGAGTACAACGAACGTGAGGGGTGCTAATACCTTCCCCTTGCGTAACCGACTCCCGAACCCGACAATGGTTGCGATGACCAGTCCTTTTCCTCATCGTCAAGGGTTTTATTATCGTTTCCCTTTAAACAAAAAACTTAAGGGTTTATCAACGTTCCCTTTACACAAAAACTTTGGTGGCGACTTCACAAAGGCCCTCCGAGCGTTCGAGGACGTCCTCGGAGGATTTGCGCGTTTTCTTAAAACGAGGTGCGCACAGTGGTGATAGGGGGTTGTCTGTGTGGTTCTTTGGTTTTGTGATTCTGATGGAATTTTTTTGGTTGATGATTGTATTCTGATGGAATTCGCTCCTGTGTTTTTGGTTGAATCCCCCCCCCCCCCCCATTGTTCTTTTTTCTGGCTCCCTTTTAATCCTGCTGCTGTTGACTGACTCTATACACACTAATTTGCCATTACTGTCCATAAAGGTCAGTGAATGGCAACTTAAATGACAAATTAAAAACAAAATAACTTATTAACAAAGTCTCCTCGACAAAAAAGTCAGCTGTAAAAATTAAAAAGGTAACTAAAAAAAAAAAATAATAGCGTTAAATAAAATAATAATAAAAACATTTAAAAGAATAAAAATGAAAATAATAATAAAAACAAAAAGACGGACCCGGACGAAATTAAAAACAATGAGGTATTTTAAAATACCTCTCTGTCGAAATTTCGTCTAAGACGACGAAAAAAATCCGAACCAAAAAGACGAGTAAAAAAAGAAATTTTAGGTCAAAAATTGGGGTATGACAAAATCTTTACGGATAAGAATAAAAGGAAATGTAAACGAGACTTAAACCATCAGTGGGTTCAGTATATAAAGATGTGAATCTGGAAGGGTATTCGAGAAAATCAATTTACGAAACAAGTACATTGTTTACGTCTAAAGGAAAACACAAAGTCAGGAGATGACCAGTCAATAAGGTAAGTAGTTTTCGACGTGAAGCATGGTATGAAGTTGACCCTTGTTATTAGTATGAGGACTTCGACAAAGGATTACCACACTTAAATAAGCAGGTAGTCTAAGTCACAAGTGAAGCAGCGAGCCGTAAAATGGTTCTCATATGGTACCTACAAAGTTATAAATGAGTATGATTGGTCAAGAGAATTATATGGCAATAGTGGTGTATTACTCCTATTCCACATCAAATTGTTAGAAATCAGAGTTGCGCAACGGAGAAGTAAATTAAGAAATGAGTTAACGAACAATCCTAAGTTGAAGCTTAGGTAACAAGGATGCCTGTGAAGTCCTTGTCAGATGAACGACAGGAAGGTATTAAGGGTCCAGTTCTTACAACGCAGAATAACAGTAAGCAGTGACGTCTCAAACTTATCATAAGTTCTAACAGGAAATTTTAAAAGTTAAGCTGAGGGATACTTTAAACCTCGAAGTTCGTGAGGATGGAAATCAAAGCAGTTTAAGAGTATGTGGTAAGATTTAAGAAGGATGTGTTCCTACTAGGTTAAGTCTTAAGCGAATGAAGTCATAGCTAGTAAGGTAACCCAGCTATTTTAGCTCCATAATTTCAAGTAGACTTGAAGAGTAAGTTTAGCCAAGAAAGAATTATTCATGAGGCAACAACAGTAAAGGTTGTGGTTGCGAAGTAATATTTTTGGATTCGAAGCATTGGTCAGAAGCGACAATGCAGTGGCATATGAGTTTATTTCACGTTGTACCCACGTTATGTCAACATGTCACATGTACCAGACTATGTTTAATAATGTATACTTATCAGGGAGTGCTTAAACTACTCAGATAGTAGTGTAACAGATTTTCAGTTATGTGACATGTTTTGGCAATAGTGGTACGCAGTCAGCAATGTTTAAGTAGGAAGGTTTTGACCAGAACAGGTTTGTTAATATCAAACATATCTTAGCTGAAGAGTTCGGAAATTCTTGAACTTAATATTCACCAGTAAAGGAAGAACTTTTATGCAGATTAAAAGTCACTCGTAGTCTACAGTAAAGGGTTACGTAAGTTCAGGTTATGATTAAAGGATTAAAGATTAAGTGTGCTATTTTTGGTAGCAATCAAGTAGAGCTTCCTTTTGAAAACAAGGATCTTGAACTCGATGTTCAGAAATGAGAAATGGGTTCACGATATCGACAAGTGTAACCATGATCTATGTTATGTGATAATGTATGTTCAAGAAATAAACATGAGTTAGGAGTAAGAAAAAGATCTCCAGTTGATGTGGTAGTGTCTCAAATATGTTTAGATCAAGAATGATGTCCCGTTAGTCGGACAAGGATGATGTGACGTACTATGTACCCGTTAGTAGTGTACACGTACTCGAACTTATATGTAAGTTAAGTGCTATGAATAGTACTATGTGATAATATGTGAGACGGCTTATACTGTCATACCCCAATTTTTGACCTAAAATTTCTTTTTTTACTCGTCTTTTGGTTCGGAATTTTTTCGGCGTTTCAGACGAAATTTCGGCAGGGAGGTATTTTAAAATACCTCATTTTTGGTTCCAAAGGCGACAATTTTTTTTTTTATTATTATTATTATTTTTATTACCTTTTTCATTTATTATTCCCTTTTATTTTTATCTTTATCATTTTCTTTTATTTTATTGTTATTTTCGTTTTTTTTATATACACATTTTTTTATTTTTTTTTCTCAAAGAAGGTTGACATTGACTCATTGATTTGATGAGTTAAGTGCCAATTAATCCTTGCCTTGTTTAGCTTGTTTGACTGATCAAATTCATGAGCCATCAATGGTTTTCAAATACATTAACTGAGGATTGCAGGATTAAAAAGGGGGAATCCGAATTCAACTGATCAGAAGCAAGAACACTACAATCCAAAAACACAAAATCATCAGCAACCAGAGAATTCCACCTCAAACCAAAAACAAAAAACATCCGTACACACACCCCTCTCCCAACACTCACTCACGGCCAACAATCACTCTCACCAACCACAACACCGAACCAACCCTCCTCTCCCACAACCCACCAAAGCCGCGCCACTCATATCCCCTAACTCACCACACCGCCGCAGCCACTCACCACCACACAACACCACCCTCACACACACGCACAACACGAGCCACACGGCCACCAACCTTCCCAAATCCCCAGCAACCCCATACGGCCTCCCACAACCAGCAACCACCCTACCAAACGCACAGCCACACACGGCCAACCACAACCAACCCTCAAAATCCAGCCACTCCCCATCACACAGCCGTACACACCCACTCCTCCCCAACACAAAACACAATCCAGCCACTACCCCCCTCAACCAACTCGAACCGGCCACAACAACCACATCAAACCGAAACCATTTCCAAACGGAACCAAGGTAGTTTTTTTTTCGTAAGTTTTTAAACCTAGATCTAGGGGTTTTAAAAAAGACTTTGACAAAACCAGCTTGATTTTTGAGAAGAGGAGTGAAAAGGATATTTAAAAAACGATTTTTTTTAAAAAAAAAAAGTTTTTTTAGTTCCGGCACGGTGGCGCCGCCGTCTAGGCCGGCGGCCACCGCGCCGGAAAACCTACCTGGGGCCGGACTGGAACTTAGAGAGAAGGAGGAGAACATTTTTAGTGAGAGAAGTGAAAATGAGAAGAAAAGAAGGAAAATGAGCCAGATTTTTCTGAAAAAAAAGCCTTTAAACACGCGGCCCAACCCTTGGCCCAATCAGTTTTCCTGCTCTTTTCCTTTCAGACCACTTTCTGCACCTCCCTTCACTGCTCCTACACCCCCTTTTTTCTCTATTTTCTTTTCTTTTATTTTCTTTCCTTTTATTTCATTTCTTGCATTTTAATTTCAGTTTTATTTTTATTCTTATGCATTTTACCTCACTGCCTTTATTTTTAGCACATCATGCATTTTTATTTTTTTTATTTTCCTTTTATTTCATGCATTTTTTTCATTTTATTTTTATTCTTAGCATATTTACTTATTTTTAGTGCATTTGCAATTTTTATTTTTTTTATTTATTATTTTGCCATTTTTTAGAATGTATTTAGGTATGATGTAAATATAAATGAGAATATGCACTGACACCCACACTCTATTTATTTTGCTTTATGTCTTTTATTTTTTTTTTAATTTTATTTCGCTTTACAAAAGAAAAAATACAAAAAATATTAGGTTAGTTTAATTTTAAAAGGGTTTCGTGGTGATCCAACGTCACCACGGAAATCCCTCGTTTTTAACCTTTTTTTACGTTTTAGTTTTATTTAGTTATTATTAAAAACAAAAAACAAAAACATGCAAATAATCAAAAAATCACAAAAAAATCTTTTCTTAAATAAACCTTGATTTTCAATCAAGTGTCCTTTTTTCTCTTTTATTTTCTTTAAATAACCATTAATCCACTTTAATAATACTTTAATCATTTTCAAAAAATAAAAAAACACAAACCAATCTCATTTTGCCACTTGGCCTTTATTTTATCTTTAAAACTTTTTTAAAAAACCAATAAAAAACACAAAACAAATCAACCGTCATTTTTACCCCGAACTACGAGGTTTTGATCCCTCACGGGTACGTAGGCAAAGGACCATGTCCTTCCAAATCATAAAAAATGACAAAAATAAAACATTTTCCTTTCTCACCACTTTAATTCTGTCTCTTAAAAAAAAAATAAGCAAGTTATAGCCAAAATAAATAAATAAAATCAAGAGGTTCTCGTAGAGTACTACGAACGTTTAGGGTGCTAACACCTTCCCTAAACGTAACTAACCCCCGAACCCTAATCTTTAAAATTGTGGTAATTTAGAACTTTTTTCCACTTTTCATTTAAAAAATTAAAAGTTCAGTCGTGAAATAAAATTAGTGAGTCAACGCTAATCAATAGCTTGATCTCCGAAAATCACCGCGACATATACCACTCATCACTTGGACTAAACTCCTATGAGTTTTGGATTTATCAGTGTAGAAAATAGTTACGCTACGGCTAGAATTCGAGATGAGATAAGTGACGTCGTGTACTAATTGAAGCGGAACACGAGTAATCTGTAAAATTCCGCGAGCTCTTGAGAATTCAATAGTGGAAGTAATGATTATGATTGTGATAAGTAGCACATCGTGATGTCGGAAAGAAAGGAGCAGGTGCTAGAGGTGAAACCTCCTGCTTATACTTGGAATATTAAATGAAGTTGGAATAATCCTTGCATTTGCATGTGCGTACACAATATCAGATGTTTTCGGTGTAAGGATGATTCTATATGGAAATGTATGATATAGGTCTATAAGTAAGATGTCGTCGTATGAGACGAAAGATAAATATAAGAATTCATTGGAATTAGTTGCAGTGCAATAAACCCATTGAAGAGTGGAAATATTTGAGGAGGATAAGATTATCCAGTAAAAGTATCCGAGGTTTGGTAACCTTAAGTTGGAATTGTAAGAAGTGAACCGAACAAGGAACATAGTCAAGTGAGTCGGATAAGATGGTTCAGACAACCACATATCCTACTACGTAAGAGTTATGTAATGTACATTAAGCCTTTCAGTTAAAGAAAAGATTGTCGAGTATTTTCGACTTATAGAGTTGGAAACCATGGGATTCTAATAAGCAAGTTGAACTCGAGAATTGGCTAGTAGAGGAGGAAGTATGAGAGATTCATTCATATATGATCTTGAGGGGATTCTAAATTTCGAGGACGAAATTTCTTTAAGGGGGGTAGAGTGTAATATCCCGCTCATGACTCGAATAATTATCAGTGACGAGACGTCGTATCAGAGATATTTTAATGAAGGGCAATTTGGTAATTACCGCTTATGGGCTTTTATATATGGCAAGAGCCATTATTTACTTCATTCTTCATCCTTCTTCCTCTCTCTAACATCAATCCTCTCCCTTCTCTCTAAACCTCACGCCATCCTCTCCCCCTCCTCACTTCCATCTTCATTTAATCATCCTCCCATATGGTCAAGTACATGGGCAAGCACACTTTTGGGAGTTTTGAGACAAGAAAAACTAAGGAAAACAAGGAAGAAAAGAAGGGAATGGATCTAGGGTTTGAATAAGCTTGCCAAGAGTCAAGAGGAAATAAGATGAATCAAGCTAGGGTTTTGGAGTGGAAGCTTGGCAAGGAATCAAAGCAAGCAATTGAGGTGAGCTCCCTATGATTTTACCCTTATTAGGAAATTTTGAGAGGTGAAGAAAACTTGAATGATTAGGTTCAATACTTATATGTTAGTTTCCCTTTTGTTAATACTTGATATGTTATGATCTTTCTAGTCTAAAACCCTTGATTTTGATGTATATTGACTTGCTGGTGCTGTGATTTTGTTTAAATTCGTGTTTGAACTTGCTGGAAAAGCTACAGGGCCTGGCAACTCTGGATTTATCGTGCCACGATGGCACCCATCGTGCCATGATCATAAAGATCTGGGCACCATCGTGCCACGACAATAGGCCATCGTGCCACGAAAATTACAGATTGTCACCCCATTTTTGAAATGTGTTTTAAGGCCAGAAAACCATCCTCATAGCGCCAGTATGTCTTTGTACACCCAGAAATGGAAGAAGAGGTCATAGACTATCTTGTATTAGCACGATAGTGGGGTTAGATACTTTATATATCATTGAGGTTTAACCTCAAAAGAATCAAGTGTCAATTATGACAATGGGTAGAATTATCCCTAAGTTATCAAGTAAGAAAAGGGGCTTAGTTCCCAACAAAGAGTTAAGCAGTTCATGAGATAGCAAGTATGAACCTTATAGTATAGGTTAAGTATCAAGAATAATTACTTGAAGAATGCATCAGACATGCATAAGTTTATAAGTTATATATATATATATATATATATATATATATATATATATATATATATAAAGAAGAATAAGAACAAGTTAATTAAATAACTTTATGTGTCTCCAGTGTTCTCGCTAGTTAGAACACGGGGGTTCCAGCGAGTGATGTTAGTCAAAAGCAAGTATATTTTTATATCGATTCCACAGGGATTATTGTGATATCATAAATCGTTCAACGTCGATTATCATTTTAAGTTAGGGTTTCATCTTTTTGTTTACTAAACACTACTCAACTTTAAAAACGTTATAAATAAAACGTAGAGTAATAGGGCATAAAAAGTGTTAGGATTAAAGTACGTCAATCAAACGTCGATTGTATTCGATTGATCATAAATATGGATTCTAGTTTTTCTTATATACGACATTATCACGTATCACTCGACAACGTCATTCGTGTCCAAATGACGTCGTGAGATCGATCGTATCGTTCAATCGACGATTTCTCAATCTATTAAACGATTCAAAAGCTTTACGTTCCAACACTTTGTGTAATTATCAAAACCAAATCCCATGTCTAGAATTTCTTATTTTGATAGAATATTATTCTAAACCTAGATTCAAAAGTATTTTTCAATATCATTTAAATCAAATATAAGAATGGAAAACAAGAATAAATTCAATGATATATAAAAGGCTAGAATCATATATTTAAAATATCAAAAGTTTACAACTAAGAGTGATTGATTACCTAATAATCCCAACAAAGGAGATTAGTTGTTCATTCTCATGACAACAGTACAAAAGTAGAAAGGAAGATGGAGATCAAATGCTAAGACTTGATTTCTCAAAGTTGCTTAGTTTAATCTTCACTTTGATCACTTTTGCTCAATGAAGTTTTCCTCTTTTTATGCCTATTCTCTTTCTGGAAGTTAAAAATCTTAAGCTCTAAAAGTTATGAAAATTGATTATCAGATAATAATCCAGAAAAAATGAGCTAAAAAGCTTTTATACAACTGAGTTTTAACACGCTCGCTACAAGCGATGAACTGGTCGCTGTAGCGACGACAGATTTCTTGGCCAGTGGGGAAGCTCCACGTCAGCAAATAGCATTAAACCGCCCTTGGTCGCTATAGCGACGAGATCTGTCGCTATAGCAATGAAACGTTCAAATTTCCCTGCCTAAGGTCGCTTGAAGCGACCGATCCATCGCTTGTAGCGATGAACTTTCCATTTTTCCCTGCCTAGGCTCGCTTGTAGCGAGGCATCCTGCGCTTGTAGCGATGAAGCTCAGATTTTCCCTGCCTACGCTCGCTTGTAGCGATGAAGCTTGCGCTTGTAGCGATGAAGCTTAAACAAAACTTCATATTTCTTTGCTCAATTCAGGTCCAAGCATGAAATTTCTGCATAATTAGATGGGGTAAGACATAGGATCACAACTTTGACATTTAATCATAAATTATGAGCTAATCCTATGATAACTTGTAAAACAAGTAACATAAATGCCTTAAAATATATCAAAAGATAACTACTTTTGAGCACTTATCAAACTCTCCCCAACTTAGCTTTTTGGTTTGTCCTCAAACCAAAGAATCAAAAGGAAAATTTCACAGCTTTAACCAAAGTTTTGAGCAATAAGCAAAAGAATCTAAAGTTTGAAGAAAACAAGTATCAGATGAATGATTCAGCTGTGACTGCGCAAGCTAAAGTTAAGTTTCTCATTAAACGAGATATATACTATGAATGTGAAATAGTTCTAAACACAAAGCTCAAATCATACAATTCTTAGCAAATAACATGTTTAAATTTGAACCAAACCTAACACACTTCTTTATAAAGTAGATGAACAAATTGAAATTAATTGTGAGGGTATTGAACACTCATCCGGCAAGTATGCTAACATTCCGATGAAATTATGCGTCATCTAATTATCATTTCTAAAAGCACAAAAGCATCGATCACAAGGTCTTTAAGGGTTGTAATTTGGCTTGGTTACAAAAGAATTGTCATATGTGGGATATTGAATTCAAATGGCCAAGCAAGAGGAACATTCATTCTAATTACACACTTCCTCCTTATTCAAACACAACTCTTGGTGATTTCCAAATCTTTCTTTGATTGATCTTGACAACTTTTTTGATTTATTGACTTTTTTTCTATTTTTCTCTTTTCTTTTTCTTGGTTTGCTTTTCTTTCTTTTTTTCTTTTCTTTTTCTTTTTCATTCTCTTTTTCTTGTTGTCAAGATCAATTACAACAATTCACCATTACATGACATTCACAACCTCCCTTTTCTCCCCAACTTAGTTCAAGATGATACCCTAATCGAATGTTCCTTTATCATTTTGGCAAAGGTCAATAATCATGATGGATAAGGGTTCAAAATGAAAGTAAAATATCATAATTCAATAATGAGTTAACTATGAACTGGATTTTTTTACAAACTCCGGCAATTTCATTAAGCAATTGAGCTTATGAAAGTTGACAGTTCATAGTTAACAATTCCGATTCATTAGGCTCAAAGGGGTTAACAGATACTCATTTCTCACAGGGTAGGCTTTTTGGTCAAGTGTTTCTACTCATATTCAAAAAAATGCCTTGATCATATCAGTGCTTTCATGCAATTTAAAACAACATTCAGATTTAACATAAAAGCATCGAGTTAAACAAAAAATGCCGGTCTCCTGCATATATATACAATGACTTTGAGGATTCCTCACATTTTGGCTAGTTCTAAATGGTTCAAACGTAAATATGTGCTTGCGTAAAACTGAATAAATTAAATTTGTGTGTAAAAGACTCATTTCAGATTCAAGTATATACCTAGAAAAACAAGAAACGAGTACCTTAGGTGCGCGCTTTATCACTACTTTCTATCATTATCATTCACCTGATTCATAGATCAATGCTTTGCTTTCAAACAAGCACTTAGCTTTTGAATCTTTGATTATCTTACTTTCCATTTGTTGGGTAAAATTCAAAAATAAATAACAAAATTTTGAAATTAAACATAATATAATAAACATAATATCCAAAGTAAAATTATCCAAAGTACAGAAATAAAAACAAAGTTAAATAATCAAAGCAAATTAAAATTGTTCAAATTGAAATAACATGAAATGAAAGATGAAAGAAAGAAGAAATAAGCTGCCATCTTGCAAAGATCTCAATCTGACTCCATCTGATCCGCAGCCTCATGATCAATACTCTGTGTGCCCTCAGAGGAGTCATCATCATCATTATCGTTACCAGCTGCATCATCACCACCTGGTGCAGCTGCACTCGCCCCTCCGGAATAAAAGGGCCTGTCCCCAGGTCATGCAATGTGCTCCTGAAAATAGTCCGGAGTCCAGATAGAATAGCCCGCCTCATGCATATGGCTCTGCATGGTCGTCAAGGCTCTATGATTTGACTCATTCTGAGCCATGATATGAGAGTATGCAGCCATATGGTAAGGGTCCCAACTCGAAAAATCTAACGGTGGAAAGCTCGGAGGTTGAGGTTGGCTTGGGGCTTGGGGTGCAGGAGGTGGTACAGAAGAGGGTCCAGCAGAAGAAGTTCCAGCAGAAGAGGGGGTGGTCTTATAAGAACAATACCTATTGATGTATCTATCATCAATAGGATTCTTTATTTCCTCATCAACTTGGCTCGGCATATGGATTCTTGCCTTCATGCAAAGTCCCATGATTAAGCCTGGAGAAGGTAATGGGCACTTTGGCTTTGCAGGTGGCAAGATACCACTTTCAGCCACAACCCTTAATTCATTTGCAATGATCCTTGCAACATCAACCTGCTGGTTGCTAAGGATATAGTAAAGAAGGGGTGTGACATCAAGAGTGGTGGAAGATGTGTGGCTTTTGGGCCGGATGTTATACAGGATAAGGGTTAGGATCACCTGAGCAGGGGTATTCATATCGTCCCTAAAGGCTCTACAAGGTTTTCCCGAGGCCTTACTCACATCATAGTGCGCGCTCTCGTTAAAAACGCGCAATCTACCGAGGACGCGTGCGAATGCTCGGGAGGCCTTGTGAAGTCGCCACCAAAGTTTTGTGTAAAGGGAACGTTGATAAACCCTTAAGTTTTTTGTTTGAAGGGAAACGATAATAAAACCCTTGACGATGAGGAAAAGGACTGGTCATCGCAACCATTGTCGGGTTCAGGAGTCGATTACGCAAGGGGAAGGTATTAGCACCCCTCACGTCCGTTGTACTCAACGGGAACCTTCTGTTTGGTTAAAGCTTAAAATGTTTTTAAATGTTTTGCGCGCATGCTTATCTATGTCAAAAGTAGCTTGTATGCTCGCGCATGGGAGACTTATTAAGCGTTTGTTTAGAATCGCGCTAGAATGTTAAAAGGCATGTCCGTTGGGTAAAAGGGTTCGAATTGGTCGCTATGGGACCAAAAGGGTGCAATGGACTCAATCGAGTCGATCATTGACCGGAGTGACTCCAACGAGTCGAGGAATGGTTCGATTGATCCAACGGGATCAAGAGCGGGTACAATGGACTCGAACGAGTCGAACATTGACCGAAGTGACTCAAATGAGTCGAGTGATTGAATCTAGTGGCCACGGGGGACCAAAAGGTTCGGATTGACCACAAGGGGCCAAGAATTGGTTTGGTATGGTCGGATACGTTGAAAATGGAATGACGGTTGTCCGAACGACGAGACATACGTCACGCATTCGTACAATCGGGGCAATGGGGAGACATACGTCAAGCCATCCCTTTTTCATTCAAGTTTTTTTGGTTGAATTTCTTAGAAATCCCAAAGCTTATCAAAACATTTGGTTTGGAACTCAAAGTGAAGAGGTTTTAACAATTTTGTGAAAAAACGCACGAGTTCGGCTCATTTTGCGAACGGTTTTTGAAAAGCGAAACAAATTCGGCGTATGTTCACGTTTGATTTTAAAAACCATGAACAATGTTTATTGTTCAAGTTTGGATTTGAAAGTGATGAACATAGCTGGTTTGTTCAAGTTGTTTTGAGAGTTTGTGGACATAACTTGTTTTGCAAGTTATCCACAAAAGTGTTACCCGAACTTGCGAATTTTCCAATATTATGCAAAATCCTTGAATAGGTTTGAGTAAAATGAGTTTTAAACCTCCTAGATTCTGAGCTCTTGGGCTAGAACCTCAAAAATTGGCCATTTGGGAGCCTAAACTCAGATTCTGAGTTCTGTCATGGTCGCTCTGCGACCATGACTTCGCACTGCGAACAATGCGAATTTTTGAGTTCAGAAGCTGTTTCTGAACTGTTGTTCAGAAACAACTTCTGAACACACTCAGGACCTTTTAGGAGAGTGAAACGCTTTGAGTTTTTGCAATGAAAAGGGCTGGACAAACCAGTTTTGATGTTTTGCAAACCTTGGGATTTCTTTTGAAATTCAAAAGGGGTTTTTAGAACAAAAAGGTTTTGGACCAAAATTGATATGCAAGCACAACTATAAATGCAAGATAATGACTTAGAAACTTACAGAGATCCTTAGCAAAGCTCCTGCTGCAATGAACTTGGATTGGTTGAAGGTTCTTGCAAAGGTTTTGAATGTTGGATATGGACTTGTGTAAAGCTTTGTGTTGGATTTGATTTTGCTAGTGTTTTGTGCTGGTTTTTCTGGTTGTTTGCAAGTGTTTCTAAGCTGGAATAATGGATGAGTAGTGGTATCTTAATTGCTGCAAACCTCTTGCCTTGCATCTCTATTTATAGGCCTAAATGCAATCCAATGCAATGATGGAAAATCCATAGGACCTAGCTGGTTTGTGGGCTAAATTCAGGCTAAATGGTTTTGCATTTAATGCTAATGGATAGAGGCAACCCTGCCTTGTGCCAAGGGTTAAATCCTTGACTGATTTCAGCCACAAATTCAATGGTCTTTGGATAGAAATGATGATGAACATGGCTGGATTGCAATTGGCTATGCTTGGGGATTGATCCTTGCAATCTCAATGGTTAAACAATAAAAACGTGCACTGTGATGTGCAGAGGTTGGGGGATGCAAAAGGCTACATGTGGCTGGTGTGAGAGGGATGAAAAGCTGCTGAAAAAACAGGGCAAGCAATCATGATTTTTGCAAGTGAAAAACCAGCTGGGTTTGACTGGTTTTGGGGGAGCAAGCAGGAAGAAAGTCCTCAAGCTGGTGGCTGGCAACCCTAGGGTCAGTAGCAGGTCACTTGGGAGGGACAAGAGCTGCCCAAGGGCAAGCCCACTTGCTTGCCACATGCTAGGTTGGAAGAAAAAGCTTTTTTCCTTGGCATTAATGGCAAGTCTCTCAACTCTGGCTTTGCTGAGCCCAATTAGCCATGAATGCTGATTAAAATAATAATGCAAATGATGTGTAACAAAAACTGGAATAAAATCAAAGAAACCAAAAATCTGCAAAAAAATTCGCAGAATTCGCACTGCGAAGTGAACTTCGCACTGCGAAGTCATCATTTTTTAAATGTTGACTTTTTTGTTGACTTTGGTTGACTTTGACTTTTTCCCTCTCTTTGATTTTTTTGATTTTTGTTTTGAAAAGGCTTAGGACAAAATTGGGGTACTACAGCTGCCCCTACTTAATTGTGTCTTTGCATAGAGTGTGTGAGTGCCGAGGGCATCTCATGAACTCTTTGCGAAGATCAATTAAGTAAAAGAAGGACCCGAATTTTGTCCTTCGCGGTACGAAAAGATCGCAGTGAAATGAAAATATTGCTATGCAATATGTAAAAAAATGAACAAAGGTAAAAGGTTGATCATATCCAGCCGTTGACACTGGAGGTAGATCTCTAAGGATGGAGTGGTTTTATTCAGCCGCTTACACTGAAGGTCAATCCACTGGGGATAAAGGTTGATCGTATCCAGCCGCTTACACTGGAGGTAGATTATCTAGGGATAGGTAATCTTATCTAGCCGCTAACACTAGAGGTGGATACCTAGGGATAAAGTGATCTTATTCAGCCGCTTACACTGAAGGTCGAAACACTGAGGATAGGTAATCTTATCTAGCCGCTTACACTAGAGGTTGATACCTAGGGATAAAGTGATCTTATTCAGCCGCTTACACTGAAGGTCGAAACACTGAGGATATGTAATCTTATCTAGCCGCTTACACTAGAGGTTGATACCTAGGGATAAAGTGATCTTATTCAGCCGCTTACACTGAAGGTCGAAACACTGAGGATAGGTAATCTTATCTAGCCGCTTACACTAGAGGTTGATACCTAGGGATAAAGTGATCTTATTCAGCCGCTTACACTGAAGGTTGAAACACTGAGGATAGGTAATCTTATCTAGCCGCTTACACTAGAGGTTGATACCTAGGGATAAAATGATTTTATTCAGCCGCTTACACTGAAGGTCGAAACACTGAGGATAGGTAATCTTATCTAGCTGCTTACACTAGAGGTGGATACCTAAACTGAAATGGTCTTACCCTGAATAGGTGCCTGATCCCTAAACTGAAATGGTCTTACCCTGAATAGGTGCCTGGCAATTTGTAATCGTCTCTAGGCGGGGCTAGTACTTAGATTGTTGAAAGAGGAAAACATGATTGTATGATGCATGATATGCTTCATGTTACCTTATGCAGTATGATATGCAATATGATATGACATGAGGTAGACTCAATCAAGGATTTCCGCTGGGGAAACTCAGCTAGGGAATTGGGGACAGTTTGAAGGAGGTTCACTGGGGAACACTGGCTTAACTGTTGATGGATGATGGTGAATATGTGATATTCACTAGAGAATCCTGGTTGAGGATGCATGACATGAATATGAAATGCATGTATTTGATTGATTTATGCATGTATGAATGTGTTTGACATGATGCATGTATTATGTTATGAATGATATGTGGGATGCATGTTGAATGCTGGGAGTTATGATTGGATGCCGAGCAAGGTCGGGCTTTTGGGGGAATTTGTATTTGTTTGCCAATGATGCCAAGCATGGTTGAGCTTTTTCTTTTTTTGGGTTGAGACTCTGGGGAATGTCAATAAGACTTGGGGTTCATGGGGATATAAGGATCATTTTGGAAGCATGATCGATATCCAGCCTTGGTTGATAGAAAGGATGTTTGGGGTGTTTTGACTGGGGAATTTTGTTCCTCCAACCCTTGGGGTCTTTGCGCTCCACGTGCCGTGTGCTATGCACTCGCCTTTGCTGAAGAGCATAAGTCCTTTGGTGCAATATTTTTGGGGGGAAATTACCGCAATTCTTTCGACATTTACGAGAATTCAAATAAAACAACGTTTGTTTGTTTGTTTTTTTTTGGAAGAAGTTTTTGTTTATTTCCCATGTTTTAATGCATTTTTATCATGAATAAAACAAAATTTTATGCGCTAATGAGAACACAAAATAATAAAAAGGAATTTTATTCAATGCAGATTTGACTTCTTGAATGGGTAAAAAATACATGAAGTGAGAAGTGATTACTTCTCTGAGGAAAGAGATAGAGAAAGACAAGAAAAAAGCAAGAAGAAATTTGTTGGTTTTGGCACAACACATGCTATTTTTCTTATGACTTCGAAATTTTGGAAAACGCTGACGAGACCGATTCTTCTCCTCTTGAATCTTGTCCGGAGCTTGGATGTTGCAGTCATTGCCTTTCTTCTTTTGTTAACCCCTAATTTTTGCCTGGACCGCTCTTTCGAGTTTTCAGTCCACCGGGGCGTATTTCCTTTTTTTTTTTTGATGTCCTTAATTTTTGCCTAGACCGCCTTTTCAGGTTTTCGATCTAACAGGACGCTCTCTATTGCCTAAACCGCCCTTTCAGGTTTTCGATTTAGCGAGCTTTTCCCCTTTTTTTTTTCTTTTTTAGGCATAATACTTCTTGACTGCATCAGAGTTTATTGAGAGCGGGAACTCTTCTCCGTCCATAGTGGTGATGATCAAGGCTCCGCCAGAGAAGGCTTTCTTTACCACGTATGGTCCATCATAGCTGGGAGTCCATTTCCCTCGGGGATCTTTGTGGATGGGTAATATCTTCTTGAGCACTAGGTCTCCTTCTTTGAATTCTCGAGGACGGACCTTTTTGTCGAATGCCCTCTTGAGTCTCCTTTGATAGAGTTGTCCGTGACATATCGCCGTTAGACGCTTTTCCTCTATGAGATTCAGTTGGTCGAACCTTGTTTGGACCCATTCAGCTTCTTCTAGCTTGGTTTCCATCAAGACCCTCAGCGAAGGGATTTCAACCTCAATGGGAAGCACCGCTTCCATACCGTATACTAAGGAGAAAGGGGTTGCCCCAGTTGAAGTGCGAATGGCTGTTCTGTAGCCATGTAGCGCAAAGGGAAGCATCTTGTGCCAATCCTTATATGTTTTCACCATCTTTTGGATGATTTTCTTTATGTTCTTATTGGCTGCTTGTACCGCACCGTTCATCTTTGGTCGGTAAGGGGAGGAGTTATGGTGCTCAATCTTGAAATCTTTGCACAACTCCTTCATTGTCTTGTTGTTTAGGTTTGCCCCATTATCAGTGATGATTTTGTGGGGAGTGCCGTAACGGCAAATGATTTCCTTTTTGATGAATCGGGCTACCACTTGTTTGGTTACGTTTGCATACGAAGCTGCTTCTACCCATTTGGTGAAGTAGTCGATGGCCACGAGGATGAAGCGATGTCCATTTGACGCTTTGGGCTCGATCATTCCAATCATGTCTATGCCCCACATAGAGAAAGGCCAAGGTGAGGTCATGACGTTTAGGGGAGTTGGTGGTACATGCACCTTGTCGGCGTAAATTTGGCACTTATGACATGTTTTGGCATAACGGAAACAGTCAGCTTCCATGGTTAGCCAATAATAGCCCGCCCTTAGGATTTTCTTTGTCGTTGCATGCCCATTGGCATGGGTTCCAAAAGATCCCTCGTGGATTTCTTTGATGAGCATGTCCGCTTCATGTTCATCCACACATCTGAGCAAGACCATGTCATAGTTTCTTTTGTAGAGGGTATTTCCGCTAAGGAAGAACTGGGATGCCAATCTCCTGAGGGTTCTCTTGTCGGTTTGTGAGGCATTTTCTGGATACTCTTGTTCTTCAAGATATCGCTTGATGTCGTAGAACCAGGGTTTGTTGTCAAGTCCTTCTTCGACTAATGCACATACAGTCGGTTTGTCTCTACGACCCATCTTTACGATTGGTGCTTCATTGTGGAAATTTACTTGGTACATTGATGATAATGTAGCCAAAGCATCTGCCACCTGATTTTCTTCTCGAGGTATGTGATGGAAGTTGATTT
The DNA here is from genome assembly GCA_018208015.1 of Medicago ruthenica. Lineage (NCBI taxonomy): Eukaryota > Viridiplantae > Streptophyta > Magnoliopsida > Fabales > Fabaceae > Medicago > Medicago ruthenica. Next base: position 105,002,230 of record CM031373.1, on the reverse strand, counting down.
CATCAAAATGCTCAATCAATTCTACAACCCGGGCTCGGTAGGGAATTAAATTGGGATGTTTTGTTTCCCATTCTCCTTTGACTTGATAGATGACTAAGGCTGAGTCACCGTATACTTCAAGGTTTTTGATCCTTAGATCAATTGCTGCTTCGAGGCCTAGGATACATGCTTCATATTCTGCCATGTTATTGGTGCAGTCAAAGCATAACCTTGCTGTGAATGGTTGATATCCATTTCTTGGGGAGATTAAAACTGCCCCGATTCCGTGCCCCATGGCATTTGAGGCGCCGTCGAAAGCGAGCTTCCATCGAGCTCTCAGTTCTGGTCCTTCATCATCGTTTGTGACCTTTTCGTCATTTAAAGCTACGACATCTTCATCCGGGAAGTCGAATTGTATGGGTTGGTAATCCTCCAATGGTTGGTGAGCAAGGTGCTCGGATAAAACACTCCCTTTGATGGCTTTTTGAGCAACGTATTGGATGTCATACTCAGACAGCAGCATTTGCCAACGGGCTATCTTCCCTGTGAGGGCAGGCTTTTCGAAGATGTACTTGATGGGATCCATCTTCGATATCAACCAAGTTGTATGAGTCAACATGTATTGCCTTAAGCGTCGGGCAGCCCATGCTAAAGCGCAGCAAGTCTTTTCAAGCGAAGTATATCTTGTTTCACAGTCGGTAAACTTCGCTTAGGTAGTAGATTGCGTGCTCTTTTCTTCCCGTTTTATCTTGTTGTCCTAACACACAACCCATTGATCCTTCAAGTACGGTTAGGTATAAGATGAGGGGTTTACCCGGAACCGGAGGTATTAAAATTGGTGGTTCTTGCAGGTATTGTTTGATCTTGTCAAACGCCTCTTGGCAATTCTCGTTCCAATGAACAGCTTGATTTTTCCTTAGCAGTTTGAAGATTGGTTCGCAGGTAGCTGTCATGTGTGAGATGAACGTAGCGATGTAGTTCAATCTTCCTAAGAAACCCCGGACCTCTTTCTCGGTATTTGGCGCTGGCATTTCTTGGATGGCCTTTACCTTGTCGGGATCCACTTCGATACCCCTTTGGCTGACAATGAAACCCAATAACTTTCCGGATCTAACGCCAAATGTGCACTTGTTAGGATTTAAGCGCAGCTTGAATTTTCTTAGGCGTTCGAAAAGCTTTTGTAGATGGACTAGATGATCCTCCTTATGGATCATGTCATGGAAAAGAGTTACCATTGCTCTTTGGTATGTTGCCCCGGCATTTGTTAATCCAAAAGGCATTACCTTATAGCAGAAAGTTCCCCATGGGGTGATAAATGTGGTTTTCTCCATGTCTTCTGGAGCCATCTTGATTTGGTTATATCCCGAGAAGCCGTCCATAAAGGAGAAGACTGAGAATTGGGCTGTGTTGTCCACCAATATGTCAATATGTGGTAGCGGGAAATCATCCTTTGGGCTTGCTCTATTCAAGTCCCGATAATCCACACACATTCTAACTTTGTCGTCCTTCTTTGGAACTGGCACGATGTTGGCAACCCATGTTGGATACTTGGTTACGGCTAAAAAGCCGGCATCGAATTGCTTTTTGACCTCCTCTCTGATCTTGAGAGCCATATCGGGTCGAGTTCTTCTCAATTTCTGCTTTACTGGCAGGCATTCCGGCTTGAGCGGCAGTTTATGTACGACGATGTTAGGGTCTAAACCTGGCATGTCTTGATACGACCAAGCGAATACGTCCACGTACTCTTGTAGAAGCTTAATCAACTTTCCTTTCACATCCTCATGCAGGGAGGCTCCTATCTTGACCTCTTTCTTGTCCTCTTCGGTCCCCAAGTTGACCTTTTCAACTGATTCTTGGTGCGGTTGTATTACCCTATCCCCTTGATTTGCAAGTCTGGACAATTCTTCAGGCGGTTCATAATCGTCCTCTTCATCATCTTCCGTTTGATTAATCGGGAAATCGAAGTCATAAGGGATTAAGGCAGTGTTGTTTTTGAAGGGTGGATTTGTAGATCTGCATGAGTATGATTTTTTTGTAAATTTTTTTTTAAAACAAATGCAAAAAAGAAAAAGACTCAAATGAACATAAAAGAGTGATTTTATTCATTATTGAAAATAACTTTAAAACATGGGGGCCCCACACGACTAATCATTTGCCTTGGGCAGAGCTAAATGATTTTTTTAAAAAGTAAAACAAACATGGTTTATTACTTGATCCTGGTAATGATCTCGGGAATTGCGATAGCCCTCCAATTGTTCAAAGCTTCATCCGAAGCACAACGGTACACCAAATCAGGCACGTCTTCATCCACGTCTTCAAGTAGAGCCACTTGATCTTCATTGATAAAACCCGCACTGATGAAGGTTTCCAAAATGGGGAGGATCCCTTGCTTTGGAGACTTTGAGGAAGTTTCGGCTGATGGATGATATCCCAACCCGAAGCGATTTTTCTTCTCCGGTATGTCCACTAATTTGCCCCATCCGGTAGGTCGGCTTTCCTCTAGGGCCTCTCTTATTGCCTTCCATGATGACATGGCTGTCCTAGCCTCTTCCTTGGGCTTTGAGCTCAATGTCACGACATTCGCCACCTCCAAAGACTGGAAGGGAACATCTACAGCTTCTTCGTCCGTTTCTATATAGCGGAAAGACGAGAGATGGCTTACCATCATGTCCTCTTGCCCGAAGACTACAATCATTTGGTTATCAATGATGAACTTAAGTTTCTGGTGTAGGGTAGAGGTGATGGCTCCGGCAGCATGAATCCATGGTCGTCCGAGAAGACAACTGTAAGTTGAATTAATATCCATGACTTGGAAGGTTATGGAGAAAACCTTAGGCCCAATTTGGACTGGTAAGTCGATCTCCCCTACGACGGCTCTTCTTGACCCATCGAAAGCTTTTACGACCAAGGCGCTGGGCTTCATTACTGTCCCTTCACAAGATAGCTTTAGGAGGGTAGTCTTGGGCATGACATTCAATGATGACCCCGTGTCCACTAACACTCGAGAGAGGATGTGGTTCATGCATTTCACGGAGATATGTAAGGCGCGGTTATGAATATGCCCCTCGTCGGGTAGCTCATCGCCATTGAAACCCAAGTACCTACTTGAGGTAATATTTCTGACTATCCCGTCGAATTGGTCCACAGGAATGTCCTTGGTGACATGTGCCTCACTGAGGATCCGCAGTAACGCTTCTCGGTGTGCTTCCGAACTTAGTAGTAGGGATAGTATGGAGATCTTGGAGGGAGTTTGACCTAGCTGGTCAATGATTTTATACTCGCTCTTTTGGATTATCCTTAGGAAATCTTCGACCTCTTTTTGTGGGGCTGTTTTTTGAGAGGGTCCCGCTTGGTTCTCGTTTTCCTCCACGCTCTTTTCTTTGAGCGGCTCTCTTGGTAGTACGGCTGGCGTCTTCCCGAGTTCTTTCGGAGCGAAGACTCTACCACTTCTGGTTATTCCTCCAACACCGGTAATGTTAGTGATGCTGGGTTCAATCTTTGCTAGTGGTTTTCCTTCCACATAGGCCACAGGTTGGTAATTCCATGGTACCTTCTTCATGCTTTCAAAAGAGAAGGGTGCAGGTACGTGGAATGTTATGGGTTGTATAGGCATTGGTATCTCTCTCCTTTGGTATGGGATTTCGAGAGGTTTTGGGTCGTGAGACTCCAAGGTAGCAACGTCCGTGCCGTCCTTTATATAGCCCATTTGGATCCAACCTTGGTCCATTAGCTCTTGAAGACAACTCTTCAACTTTCCGCACTTGTCCGGGTTGATTTTGCAGGCTTCGCAGTTGGCGTGCATCTCCTCGAACAAACCAAAACCGGTTAAACGCTCCCTTATGATTGACAGGGGAGTCTTAACATTGGCTACCTTCTTGATTGGACCAAAGTCCTCTTGTTCCTTCACCGCATTTATAGAGGGACCCGCATGCCCCGGCAATGGGTTATTTTTTACATTGGGGTTCTCCTCTTTGAAGGACAACAATTTCCTGTCGATAAGGTCCTGAACCTTGTGTTTGAAAACTCTACAGTTCTCGACATTGTGCCCCGCGGTCCCCGCGTGGTAATCACATTTTGCATTTTCGTCATACCAATGTGGGTATGGTGGCAACATTGGTTGTAGTGGTCTTGGCTCGACCATCCCCTTTTGGATTAGATATGGCAAAATTTGACCATAAGGCATAGGTACGGGATCAAACTGCCTATTGTTGTAGTTGTTCCTCGGGCCCGTTTGGTTCCTTGATGGGTACCCGCTTTGTTGTTGCTGCTGATTTTGTTGAGGCAACACTGCTGGTTGTTGAGGTGGAGTTGTGGGAATTACTCTAGGTGAGTAATGCCCTTGAGCCGTTGCTGCTGCCACATAAGGGTAGTGGTAGCGAGGCATTTGGTTTGATGGTGGGCAAGATGGTCCCACTAGAACAGCATTTGTCTCCCCCTTTCTTTTTGTGAAAGTTGCTGGGGGGTCTCCTAGCTCCACTTTGAGCTTCTAGAGGGCCTTGGATCTTTCCCCTCTTTACTCTGTCCTCTATTCTTTCACCAATCATGACTAGATCGGAGAAGCCGGAAGATGTGCTTCCAATCATTTTGTCATAATATGGGCCTTGAAGTGTGCCCATAAAGGTGTCGACAAGCTCCCTTTCCAACAATGGTGGTTGTACGCGAGAAGCTAGTTCTCTCCACCGTTGAGCGTACTCCTTGAAGGACTCGTTGCTTCTTTGCAGGAGGTTTTGCAATTGCATCCTATTTGGAGCCATGTCCAAATTGTATTTGTATTGCTTTAGGAAAGCATCGGCTAGATCCTTCCAAGTTTGGACATGGGTACGCTCAAGTTGCATGTACCAATCCAATGACGCTCCGCTTAAACTATCTTGAAACACATGCACCATGAGCTTCTCATTCGTTGCGTAAGCTGCCATCTTCCTACAGAACATCTGTAGATGGTTCCGAGGGCATTGAATTCCCTTGTACTTTTCGAAATCCGGTGCTTTGAACTTCGGAGGGATTACCACGTCGGGCACTAGGCACATGTCCAAAGCGTTGTGGGCGCCGTATGAACTGAATCCCTCGACAGCTTTCAACCTTTCTTCCAAAACTCGATACATTTAGGTGGTATCGTTGTCTTGGTGGGTGGTGTCGGGAGCAGAATGTCTTGGCTGATTAATTTCCACATTATGAGAAATAACCTCATGCTGAGTAGTGGAAGTTCCTTGAGGACGACGCTCTTCGTTCCTTACGGGGATTGTGAGCGGTGGTGGAGGTGGTCCATGACCCTCATTTTCAAATGGTGGGGTATAACCCACAGGTAAACCATAAAGAGGCCATTGCACATTGGCTGCATCCGTTGCTGGGCGAGGGTTACTCTCTCGGGCCGATAGAGTTTGCATTAACTCTAGCATCTGATCCATCTTCCCCTTCATTTCATCAACCTCTTCTCTCAAAGTCGCCTGAGTTTGTTCCAAATTGTCCATGATCCTTTGTTTGTTGGCTCGTGTTCCGTACGAGTGTTGGAGATCTGGTTCTTGGACCGAGGGCTTTCGGGGTTTTCGAGCTATGATTGCTTTGAACTGTTTTTAGGGAAATGAATGAGTTTTTTTTTTAAAAATGCATGAAGATGCGTGTGAATGTATGTATGCGATGATTATGCAAAACATGCGTTTTTTTTGGCTAAAATATGCATTTCGTCCCTGCAAATAGGGCTCGTTTTGCTTTTGGTCCTCGGTAAAAAAATTTTTTTAAAAACACCCTTGCAAAATTTTCTGTCTTTTAAAAAAGTCCCTGGGCCCACTTCAGTGATGATTTGGCATGGTTTTTGCCACGTGGCAGTTGCTGACTGTGCAACTTTTGCCACGTGGCCATGACGTGGCATGCCACATAATATTAATTTTTTAAAAAAATTAAAATTCTGAAAATTAATTTTAAAAATTAAAAAATATGAAAATAAAATTAAAAAATAAAAAAAAATTAAAATAAAAAAAATGAAAATAAAATTAAAAAAAAATAATAATAAAAAAAATATTAATTTTTTTCTGATTTTTTTTATTTTTTAATTTTTAAAAAAAATTCTGAAAATTAATTTTAAAAATCAAAAAATATGAAAATAAAATTAAAAAAAATTAAAAAAAAAAAAAAAAATTAATTTTTTCCTGATTTTTTTTATTTTTTAATTTTTAAAAAAAATTCTGAAAATTAATTTTAAAAATTAAAAAATATGAAAATAAAATTAAAAAAAAAAAAAAAAAATTAAAATAAAAAAATATGAAAATAAAATTAAAAAAAATAAAAAAAATATTAATTTTTTTCTGATTTTTTTTTTTTTTTTAATTTTATTTTCATATTTTTTAATTTTTAAAATTAATTTCCAGAATTTTAATTTTTTTTTAAAAATGAATATTATGTGGCATGCCACGTCATCGCCACGTGGCAAAAGTTGCACAGTCAGCAACTGCCACGTGGCACAAACCATGCCAAATCATCACTGAAGTGGGCCCAGGGACTTTTTTAAAAGACAGAAAATTTTGCAAGGGTCTTTTTAAAAAAAAATTTTTACCGAGGACCAAAAGCAAAACGAGCCCTATTTGCAGGGACTAAAAGCATATTTTAGCCGTTTTTTTTTTGTTTTGCTTTATGAGGAATTTAAAGGTGCACAATTAATATTAGCAATTCGAAATATTAAAGACCGGGAAATTGATAATGCTTCAAAATAATATTTGATTAGCAACATTTGTTTACAAAGTGTAACTAATGTTATTACAAATCAAATAGCCGCTCGCTTCTCGGCTTTGCTCATCTCCTCCCTATAGAAATCTATGGTGTCCTTGCAGAACTTCATAAACTTCTGGATCTCCGTAGGGATGACAAAGTAAGGCATGACCATTTCGGCCTTTGCTAGCTTCTTTGGAAGTTGGGTGATCACCAAGTTCGAGAATGCAACCAATTTAGTGAAATCCTCACTTAATCGGGTGGCGTCTTGCCATACACACTCAATCACTTCCTTGCGCTGGTCTAGCTTGACTCTTGCACTTCTAATTTCATCATGTAGTTGTGCAATATGGTCCCCGTGAGCTCTTGCAATCTTGTCGAAGTATTCTTCGAATTTCTTGATGTCCGCTTCGAGACGATTGCATTTTAGCCTCCCTTGATGAGAAAAGCTCTCATGTCTTTGCCGTTGGACGCGTTCGGCTTGGAGCATCAAAACCAAATCCCATGTCTAGAATTTCTTATTTTGATAGAATATTATTCTAAACCTAGATTCAAAAGTATTTTTCAATATCATTTAAATCAAATATAAGAATGGAAAACAAGAATAAATTCAATGATATATAAAAGGCTAGAATCATATATTTAAAATATCAAAAGTTTACAACTAAGAGTGATTGATTACCTAATAATCCCAACAAAGGAGATTAGTTGTTCATTCTCATGACAACAGTACAAAAGTAGAAAGGAAGATGGAGATCAAATGCTAAGACTTGATTTCTCAAAGTTGCTTAGTTTAATCTTCACTTTGATCACTTTTGCTCAATGAAGTTTGCCTCTTTTTATGCCTATTCTCTTTCTAGAAGTTAAAAATCTTAAGCTCTAAAAGTTATGAAAATTGATTATCAGATAATAATCCAGAAAAAATGAGCTAAAAAGCTTTTATACAACTGAGTTTTAACACGCTCGCTACAAGCGATGAACTGGTCGCTGTAGCGACGGCAGATTTCTTGGCCAGTGGGGAAGCTCCACGTCAGCAAATAGCATTAAACCGCCCTTGGTCGCTATAGCGACGAGATCTATCGCTATAGCAATGGAACCTTCAAATTTCCCTGCCTAAGGTCGCTTGAAGCGACCGATCCATCGCTTGTAGCGATGAACTTTCCATTTTTCCCTGCCTAGGCTCGCTTGTAGCGAGGCATCCTGCGCTTGTAGCGATGAAGCTCTGATTTTCCCTGCCTACGCTCGCTTGTAGCGATGAAGCTTAAACAAAGCTTCATATTTCTTTGCTCAATGCAGGTCCAAGCATGAAATTCCTGCATAATTAGATGGGGTAAGACATAGGATCACAAATTTGACATTTAATCATAAATTATGAGCTTATCCTATGATAACTTGTAAAACAAGTAACATAAATGCCTTAAAATATATCAAAAGATAACTACTTTTGAGCACTTATCAGCGAGCTGGAACGGTGTAGTTATCATCCGCGAGGATAGCCACGCATAAGAGTTAATTAAAGATTATATTGTGTCTCCAGTGTTCTCGCTAGTTAGAACACGGGGGTTCCAGCGAGCTGGAACGGTGTAGTTACCATCCGCGAGGATAGCCACACATAAGAGTTAATTAAAGATTATATTGTGTCTCCAGTGTTCTCGCTAGTTAGAACATGGGGGTTCCAGCAAGCTGGAACGGTGTAGTTACCATCCGCGAGGATAGCCGCACAAAAGTAAGAGGAGTCCGGTGTTAGCCTGATATGATAGGAATTTTCACCGGTAGCAGGGAGATGTATTCTGGGGTTACTCCACCTGGATGCACTCCATAAAATGAACCAAGATAATGTATTGTTTGTTCAACGCTAACTTCTAACTTTATATTATAAGAAGATGATTAAGTATATATGTATTTTATACGAAGAGAATGACAAAGTAGTCACCAGTGAACATAAAGTGATCGTAGGATGTCCCCAGATCACTAAGTATGAGTTTAAGCATAAGATCAACATAAGATAAAGACATATAGCGATCCTAGTTTTCCCTTGATCGCGAAATATGTAGAGAATGACGGCGATCGTATGTTTCCCCGAGATTGCCAAGAGTTAGTGCATGGCGACCCTAGGTTTCCCCGAGGTTGCCAACAGTAGATTGGGTGGAGCTCACTGAGACATTATGTCTCATCCCAATCCTTCTGGTGCAGGTTTACAGGTAAGCAAGAGGTTCGAGATGAAGTTCTTCAGGGAGACGTTGGATGGAGTGCAGTTGCTCGTCATGTACAAGCTCAGAAGTTTATCAGCATATGTCTAAGAATTTGTAAATGGTATTTGGATAATTGTATAAACGAGCCAATTTGTACTCATTCAGTTGTATTGTATTATTATTATTATTGAAAATTTTAATGTATTCAATATCAGATTAATACACATACTAAATATTCTAGATAATTTAGTGTGGGTGTTACAGTTTGAACTTATAGCTTATTTTTTTTTCTTCCTCTTTTACCCTTACTATTTAATTTAAATACTAGTTTTACCCCTTATGTTTTATTATAAATTTAAAATAAAAAATAAATGTATTAAATACATGGAATACCAACGATCATGCAAAGAGAGATAAAAATGGGTTCTATTATTTCTTCATTATCTTTGTATCGTCATTGTCCTTCTCCATCATTCCTCCATTGTTTCTTAAATAATAATAATAATAATAATAATAATAATAATAATTATTATTATTATTATTATTATTATTATTATTAATGTATGTTGTTCTTGTCTTCATAAAAAATTGAATGATATAAAAATGTCCTTTTATGTCATTTTACATCTATCAGCTAGTTGAACCGCTAATTTTACCAAACACTTCAATTAGCTTATCAGTCATAAGTCATCAGTCATCAGTCATCAGTCATCAGCTATAAGCTATCAGCTATCAGCCATCAGTCATCAGTCATAAGCTATAAGCTATCAGTCATCCGCCATCAGTGTACATGAAAGTTCCCTTCTTTTTCACAAATGTTTATCATTGATTGCCATTCAAATGCTTTAATTTGGTTTGAATTAATTAAGATATTATGGGAACTTTCTTTTCCACCAAGGTATATATCATTGATTGCCATTCAAATGCTTTAATTTGGTTTGAATTAATTAAGATATCATGGGAACTTTCTTTTCCACCAAGGTATATCATTGATTGTCATTCAAATGCTTTAATTTGGTTTGAATTAATTAAGATATTATCGTTAATTATTTATTATTTATGTTAATTTTTTTAACAAATGTTAATTAATTCATTTGACTATGAACTTAGAATATTCTTCCTCTTCAGTCAAATAATTCACAATAATCTCATAATTAAAACAAAATATTTTTTTAGCAATAAAACAAAATATTTGATTTTAGAAAAATGGTATCTTAATATAATAAAAAATCAGAGAATTTATCAACAAAAATAAGAAGCAACAACAAGAGCGTAATTTCTCCCATAAAAAAAACAATAAATAATTTTTGAACATACTATACTTGCTTTACGTTCGAAATTCGAATTACCAGAGTCCCTTCTCGGTTTCACCGGAGAATCAAAAGATAAACAACTAAATTTCATTACATAACTCTTAAGTGGAGTACTTTTTTTTTCCTTCAAAAAAAAGTTGAGTACCTTTTTGTAACCGATTTAAAAAAATTATATTTTTAAGAAATTATGTTTTGTCCATTTTAATTATTATTTAATTTAATTCTAAGATCCCATGCATTTTTTCTACCGGAAACAAATCTTAAATACTACCTCCGTCCTTAAATATAACACCCTTTTGGGAATTTTTTTTTGTCTCTTTTTATAAGACCCCCTTTGTATTTTCAAGTACATTAATTAATTTTTTACCAATATACCCCTATTTATTTTATATCTTTTTTTTCAATCAATATTAAATAATATGTTGAAAACATAAACTAACTCTCTCTTAAAAGATAAAATTGTAAAAACAATAGTAATTACAAACAAATTAATTACCACTATCAATTTCTGAATTCCCGTTATTTTTCCAAAAGGGTCCTATAATTAGGTACGGAGGTAGTATTAACTTTTTTCTACCGGAAACAAATCTTCAATATTAATTGGTATTGATATTTAGAAATTAATTCCACTTTAATACGGTATCATGATATCAGATTATCAGCACACGCTTTTTACACTATAAATAACCCCCCCGTAATTCCATTTCATTTCATATCTCTTTTTGAAGTTAACATAATAGTGCTAATACACAATGCAGATGAAAAATGTTGCTTTTGTTGTTGTCCTCTTAGCTACCATATCCACTGTTCTGTCACGTGATCATCATCACCACCATCATCATCATCACCATGTTCAAGCCCCAGCCCCAAGTCCAGGTTCAAGTCACCATTTTCAAGGTCCACCCCCAGCTCCAGGACCAAGTTATCGCCATGTTCAAGGCCCAGCCCCAGCTCCAGGACCGAGTAGTGATGCTGTTTCACTTGGTTCAGTCCTTGGTGCATCTCTCTTCTCCCTTGTTGCCTACTATTTATCTATTCATGCATAAAAGTATAAAAGATACATGTGTTTTGTTTGGGAAGAAGGGGGAAGTTGTGAAGAGATGAGGAATTAGTTTTATTGCTCAACTTTATTTTAGATAATATTTTTTAGTTATAATTGTAACAGCAAGATTAAGTTCTGTATTTCGTTTGTCAAAAAAAAGTTCTGTATTTTGTGTGTTTTTGTAGTAATATATCATGTGGTTTTGAATAAGATATTTTTAATCAATTTTTCTAAACCCATGTCCAAGGTCAAATCAGTGAAACCTCCTGCACATTGTTAAATCACCGTTCAACCGAATCGAAAACAAACAATAATTACTATAAGATTTTTCTAGCTTGTCTTTGAAAACTTGTGGGTAATTTACCCAAACCAATAAAAAATAAGCATGTGCACTCCATTACAATAATTATATTTATTATTTTATTTTGCAAATTTAGCACGTACTTTATTATTTACATATTCACCCTATTTTAAATTAATGATATTTTACAATTTAAACCATCAAATTAATTAGATTTCTCCTTCAATCCAATCACTCTCCAAACCTTTTTTTTTTCTTTGCAAAAATCATTGAAATTTAAAAAAATCATTGACCAATACATCTTTTATGAAGCAAATTAGAATGCGAGATATATGGTATTAGTGAACAATTTTTTTTTTTGCAATGTCTTATAATCCAGCTTTAGTAAAAAAAATTAATTTATATATATGTATATGAAATAGTGATCTTTCTAAAAAACCAATATGAATTCATTCATTTGATTTTTTATATATTAAGTATTATTCTTTTATATAAATTCATATTATTTATCTATATTCGATGAACTACAACAATGTTTCATTTATCATCAACCGAATTGTGATTTATTTTAAGTTGTTCAACCTTTCTTTTGGATCATATGAACTGTTTAAAGGTATTAAATGAAAATTGTCAAGGATAAATGTAATGTTTCTATTTAATATTTCTGTCTTTTATATGTAAAAAATCTGTTAGATATTTGCATTGCGCTGGCTGATGATTTTATTTTCTTATATTTAACGATGCAAATTTTTATGTATCATATGAGTACGTTAATATGATTACACATATATATAATGTAGTATATAATTACACATATATGGGTCGGCCTGATAGGCCTGATAGACTTTTTTATAAGCTTTAGTCTGACCTATTTAAATTAATGAACTTTGATCTCCTATTTTCAAAATTTTGTCATATTATCATTAACTTACTCATATGAATACATAAAAATTTGCATCGTTAGATATATATAAGCAAATAAAATCTTCAACGAGCGCAATGCAAATATTTAACATATTTTTTTACATATAAAAGACAAATATTAAATAGAAACATTATATTTATCCTGACTATTTTCATTTAATATCTTTAAACAGTTCATCTCATCCAAAAGAAAGGTTGAACCTAAAATAAATCACAATTCGGTTGATGACAAATGAAACATTGTTGTAGTTCATCGAATCTAGATAAATAGTATGAATTTATATAAAAGAATAATACTTAATATATAAAAAATCAAATGAATGAATTCATATTGGTTTTTTTAGAAAGATCTACTATTTCATATATATATATAAATAATTTTTTTTACTAAAGCTGGATTATAAGACATTGCAAAAAAAAAAAGCTCACTAATACCATATATCTCGCATTCCAATTTATTTCATAAAAGATGTATTGGTCAAGTGGTTTGGAAATGTGATTTGAGAAATAGAAAGCAAAAAGGAAAGCACAAATATCGACGAAGCTATTTATAAGGAAGGGTTAACTTGATGATTAGGAGGAAATATTTCTTAGTCAGTTAAACTATAAAAAAAGGTTTGGAGAGTGATTGGATTGAAGGAGAAATCTAATTAATTTGATGGTTTAAATTGTAAAATGTCATTAATTTAAAATGGGGTGAATATGCAAATAATAAAGTACATGCTAAATTTGCAAAATAAAATAATAAATGTAATTATTGTAATGGAGTACACATGACTATTTTTTATTGGTTTGGATAAATTTACCATAAGTTTTCAAAGGTAGCCTAGGCCTCACCTTAATTAAATTGGTTCAATTCCCACTCATCAATCTAATTATAATGTAATCTGCATATATAACCAATCAATGATTCGAACAATTTTTTGTTCAATTTATTGAATTAATTTTCGGTATGTTCGATCCAAATTGTGAAAGATTTGTAGTGGCCATGCTACAAGTCTGTTTTCGATAAATTTGTGAAGTAAATAACATTTTTTTGACAAAAAACAAAAATTTGTTCAAATTATATTCAACATCGCAAAAAACATAAAAATGAATCTAAAAAATTCACAATAAAGGTTAAAATGTCTACATATATTATGAAAAAGTTAAATTGGATCTATAATTTTGACGTCCAAATCGTTGATTGAATCGAGTAAAGTCACCCATCCTACAAGAAATATGCCCATTTGCCAGGGATTTTTGACAGGGACATTAACCCCTGGCAAATTTCCCAGGGACTAAGCCAAGGAAACCCCTGGCAAAATGACGTTTGAGAAGGCTGGGACCACTTACATTTACACAGGGGTTTGTCCCTCGCAAAAATACAAAAGCCTTGGCATAAAAAAGAGCGGGAAATGAATTTTAAAACAGCATGTTGTTTTCACACGGCCAAACACACGGGTATGCCCTCGTTTTCTGTAAAGCTGACGGAATCTTCCCATAAGTCAACACGACATGACCATGCACTGCAAAAAGCTGTGCGGCCCAGACGTGACAGGGGTGTTACCCCTCGGAAATGGCTTGCAGCCCCTGGCAAAAAGGAATCCCTGCTTTCCTAGCTGCACCGTTCTGCTCATATAGCTGAAGCTAGGAGGTAGCCTTTGACTCTGTTGTTTTGCGAGGGGCATTCCGTGAGTTATTCCCTGGGTTTTTTTTACACTATATAGCCAAACCGCGTGTTTATCCTGATGCTCAGTGTTGTGTTTTTGAAACTTAGAAAAATTTTCGGTTTCCATTTCCATCCTCACCAGTTCATTTTCAGTCCATTATCATTCAGTTCATACACTTGTTCTATAATTTGGTAAAACTCTTTTCACTTATTATATTTTTCTGTTTTTATTTGTTACTACTTATTAACATAAATATTTTTTATTGTATCAGTGTCCAAATTTGCCTCCTCTTGCTGCTCCTTGCTCTCTGAATTTGTTCTCTCAAGCTTCAACAAGTTAGTAATTTTTCTACTTATAATTTTAGATATATGATGTTTATATATATGATGTTATAATTTTGCATGATCTGTCAAAGAAAATATGATGTTTCTACTTGCATGATGTGTTATAATATATGATGTTTATATATATTTCGAATTTTGTTGTTAATAAAACTGTTTAATTAGAAACTGTATAATTTTTTTGTTTAATAAAACTGTTTAATTTTGCATGATCTGTTTAATAAAATTGTTTATATATAATATATGATGTTAACATTTTTAAAACTGTTTATAAAACAGTTTAGTTAGAAAAAATGTTAAAACTAGAGAAAAAAAATGTATAATAAAACTGTTATTTTTAAAACTGTTTAATTAGAGTAAAACATTTTTTCTTTGTTTTTATTCGAAATTTTAATAAATATGTTATATAGAATGATATATGTTGATGATGATGTTGGATGTTATTGAATATATGCATGTTGTTGAATATTCAAATTATTTATGGAATATATATGCATGTTTTTTTATTTTTTAACAAAATAGAATATATGCATGTTGTTAAATATATGCTTTTTAGGTAGATTTGTGGATTATGTGTAGTTATTGTTATACTAGAATGCACAAAAATACATAGCATTTTATTATGGAAAACTGGTTATTTACTAAAACTTTTTTTTGAAAACTTTTTTTTTTAATTTAGAGGAAAATCGGTTTTTAAATTTGTGTAGTCAAAAATCTGATATTTTTTAAAAGTTAAACTGTTTGTTAAATTAAATCGGTTTTTTTATAAATTGTAATTTTTTTAAAATTTAAAACTGTTTTTTAAATAAAAATACCACAAAAAAAGGTTTATTGTTGGAAAACAGTTTTTGAAAATAGTGTATTCAAAATCAGTTATTTTTTTAATTAAAACTATGTTAAATTTATTTTTTATAAAAAAATAAAGGTGTTTTTTTAATAAATTGAAAACTATTTTTAAATTAAAACAATTTATAAAAAAAAACAATATACTATAATAATTGTTATTGTTGGAAAAGAAGGGACTTAAAAATAGTGTAGTACAAAATCAGTTTATTTTTTAAAATTAAAACTATGTTATAAT
The DNA here is from genome assembly GCA_018208015.1 of Medicago ruthenica. NCBI lineage: Eukaryota > Viridiplantae > Streptophyta > Magnoliopsida > Fabales > Fabaceae > Medicago > Medicago ruthenica. The sequence continues at coordinate 104,986,706 of CM031373.1, read as the reverse complement.
TAATTTTTGTTAAAATTAAATATGTTTTTAAAAAAATTAAAAACAGTTTTATAATTAAAAAATTCATAAAAAACCAATATACTAATAAGGCAGTTTATTGGAAATAATAATTATATGTTTGCGCGTAAAATTGTTATCTGTTGTTTGCGCGTTAAATTTTTTGTTTGCACATAAAGTCATTATTTGCGCGTAAATTTGTTTTTTATTGTTTGCGCGTAAAATTATGTTTGCGCGTAAAATTAGTCTTCTCGATTGAGTAACCCATTTTTTGACGTGGAATATGTCAATGAAGTTGGTGAAGGTGTAGAAGATGGAGTATTATCAATATTTTCGTAGTTGGATGTATGATAGAACGTTTCCGGGAAGAACAGGACTAAAACCGCATTTTGTGCAAGGAGTTGAAGGATTTATTTCATGGGCATGGGCACAAGAAATTTGTACAACAGAGGGAGGAATTAGATGTCCGTGTCTGAAATGTAAGTGCAGATATATAATTGCCGACCCTGGACATGTGAACCAACACTTAAAGAGAGTTGGTTTTATGCCTGATTATTGGATTTGGATTTATAACGGCGAAAAGTTTCAAAATTTTGGGGTAGAGGTCAATGCACAAGCTTCTACTAGCCATGGTGGAACAAATGTGGAATATAACGAAGAAGAAGGCAACAGAGAACAATTCAACATGATGGATGATATGGTTGCAGATGCTTTAGGGGTTGAATTGTCTTACGGTGATGATGTTGAAGATGATCAAGAGGAACAACTCCCGAATGAGAAGGCGCAGAGATTTTACCAATTGTTGAGTGAATGTAATACACCATTGTATGAAGGGTCTTCGCACTCTAAGCTATCTATGTGTGTGTGGCTTTTAGCTCATAAGTCGAATTATGGTAGTCCTGATGCTGGTGTGGATGATGTTACGAAGATGTTGAAGGCCGCGACTCCGTTTAAAGATAATCTGCCAGCTAGTTATTATGATGCCCAGAGGTTGGTGATGAAGTTGGGATTAGCAGTTAAAAAGATTGATTGTTGCAGAAATGGATGCATGCTGTTTTATGACAATGAGTTTGGGATTAATGATGGAGCATTGGAGGAATGTAAATTTTGTCAAAGTCCGAGGTACAGTGTTCGCAAGCAGAAACGAGTAGCGGTTAAGTCCATGTTTTACTTGCCAATAATACCAAGATTGCAAAGAATGTTTGCCTCGATGAAAACTGCTAGTCAAATGACATGGCATCATTCGAATGGAATTCTCGGAGTGATGCGACACCCTTCTGATGGTGAAGCGTGGAAACACTTTGATCGAGTACATCCTGATTTTGCAGCAGATCCACGGAATGTAAGACTTGGATTATGCTCTGACGGTTTCACTCCATATATACAAGCTTCAGCAAAACCATATTCTTGTTGGCCAGTCGTTGTAACCCCGTACAATCTCCCTCCTGAGATGTGCATGACAAAACCCTACATGTTTTTGAGTTGCATTGTACCAGGACCAGATAACCCCAAAGCAGGCATAGACGTGTTTCTACAACCTTTAATTGATGATTTGAAGAGGTTGTGGGTTGGAGAATGGACATATGATATTTCAAGAAAACAAAATTTTCGAATGAGAGCAGCTTTGATGTGGACCATTAACGACTTTCCCGCATATGGCATGTTGTCTGGTTGGAGTACTCATGGTAGATTTGCATGTCCACATTGTATGGAACATACAAAGGCATTTACTTTGGATAATGGAGGGAAGAGTTCGTGGTTTGACTCTCATCGTAGGTTTTTGCCTCATAATCACCCATTTAGAAGAAGTAGGAATGGCTTCAAGAAGGATGAGAGAGTATTAGATGGGCCGCCCCCTAAGATTACATCAGAAGAAGTGTGGTTAAGAGTTTGTGATTATCCAAAAGTCACTGATTTTGGCCAAACTGTCCCAATACCCGGATACAGAGTTGACCACAACTGGACTAAAAAGAGTGTATTTTGGGACCTCCCCTATTGGAAAGATAACTTGCTCAGACATAATCTTGATGTAATGCACATTGAGAAGAATGTTTTTGACAATATATTTAACACAGTGATGGATGTCAAAGGCAAAACAAAAGACAATGAAAAGGCAAGAAAAGACTTAGAATTGTATTGTAAAAGAAGGGACTTGGAGTTGAAACCTCAACCGAACGGGAAGTTGTTGAAACCGAAGGCCATATATAGCCTAACTGCCCAAGAAGCCAAATTAGTGTGTAAATGGTTGAAAGATTTGAGAATGCCTGACGGATATTCTTCCAACTTAGCTAGGTGTGCTGATGTCAACACGGGAAGGTTGCATGGGATGAAAAGTCACGACTGTCACATTTTCATGGAGAACTTAATCCCAACCGCATTTAGCTCACTGCCCAAACATGTGTTAAATCCACTTATTGAGATCAGTCAATTTTTTAAAAATTTGTGTGCTTCAACCTTGAGAGTAGATGAACTTGAGAGAATGGAGAAGATTATTCCAATCATAATCTGTCAGTTGGAGCAAATTTTCCCCCCAGGTTTCTTTGACTCTATGGAACATCTTCCTGTGCATCTGGCATATGAAGCTATACTTGGCGGACCTGTTCAATATAGGTGGATGTACCCTTTTGAAAGATTCATGGGTGACTCAAAACGAGCAGTTAAAAATCGGGCCAGAGTAGAAGGGTCAATTGTTGCTGTTTACCTTTCAAAGGAAACCACGCACTTTATCAGTCATTATTTCGTTGATCGTCTACTTACTCCATCAACCGCAAGAAATGAAGTTGATGTTGAAGGTGAAAGGGATCCGTCAACCTTATCTGTTTTCAATCTTCCTGGTCGACACTCGGGTAAGGTGCGTGAATATTGGATGATAGATCAGAGAGAGTTGCGGTCTGCTCATGTTCATGTGTTGATTAATTGCACGGAAGTTAAACCATACCTTGAGTAAGTAAATCAAACTTAATCTTTTTTACGAGACCCTTTACCAATAAGTATAAACTCATCTAACAACTTTGTATTGAATTTTGGAATAGGCAATTTAAGACTTTTTACGAGGAGTTTGGTGAAGGTTCGTCAGTTGGTTCAGTACATGAATATTTTCCAGCTTGGTTTAAACAACAAGTGTACAATGCCGAGCCAACTGAAGAAGTCATTCGTTTACGGAATTTATCTCAGGGTCCTTTACAATGTGCCCGTGAATATCACACTTACTTTGTGAATGGATATAAATTTCATACTCATTCTTGGACAGAAGGCAAAAAGACTATTAATAGTGGTGTTTATGTAAAAGGAGTTACAGAAGGAGGTGAAGATGATTTCTATGGTGTGATAAAACACATTTATGAGTTGTCATACAATGATAACAAGGTGGTGTTGTTTTATTGTGACTGGTTTGATCCCTCTCCTAGATGGACAAAAATTAATAAATTATGCAACACTGTTGACATTCGAGTCGACAAGAAATATAAAGAGTATGACCCGTTTATCATGGCACACAATGTTAGGCAAGTGTACTATGTTCCTTATCCCCCAACTCAACCACGCAAACGAGGGTGGTCTGTTGCAATCAAAACAAAACCGAGGGGTCGCATCGAGACTGAAGAACCAAATGAAGAAGTTGCTTACCAAAGTGATAATATGACACATGTTCATGAGATAATTGAAGTTGAGCAAATTACAGGTTGGCATGACTCCCATGTTGAAGGGGACCAAGTTGATCCTTCTATTTTGTTGACGCCTAATGAAGTTGAAGATGATAATGAAGATGATGTTGGTTCTGAAGGGGACCAACAGGACAAGCAAGTTGATGATGATGACGTCGATGAATATGACTATGTGTCTGACAATAACACTTGAAGACAATAGTTATACACACTTGTAATGTTTGAGTTTGAATGAACATATATCTTGTTTTAATATATATTTTTGGTTAAGATGTAAATATTGTTTTAATATGTAGATATTGTTTTAATGTATATTTTTGTGGAATGAAGATGCCTCCAAGACCTGAAGATAAAGGCAAGAGCAAGGGCCGCAGGAGGCGGTACAATACACATGTTGTGGACCCAGCCACACTAGCCACATTGGCCCCACTCCCCGCCCCAACCGCTGCATCTAGCCAGGGATCGACTGGGTCCTCCCAGGCTAGTGTAGCTGCTCCTGCTGGAGCCTCACCTCCATTTGGCTTCCCTCCAGGATTCCACTATGGATCATCACCTCCTTTTCCCTTTCCTTCAGGATTTCCTTTTGGATCCTCGCCACCATACCCTTACGGGTTTCCTGAGTATATGATCCCACCACAACAACCCCCTCCCCAACCCCAACAACAACCCCCTCCCCAACCCCAACAACAGATACATGTGCCCAACGGTGATGGAGAGGTGGAGGATGAGATGCCTGATTATGACATGGATGATAGGGACCGCTTCGTCATCGTGCCCAGCGGCAACTCGTAAGTCTTTATTGTATTTTGTTCAATATGTATTTTGTTCTAAATTCGTGTAATGTTTAATTATGCGTTTTTATTGTTTTAGATTTATGCCATGCAAGCCCGCCGCTTCTGCTATTAAAGACATCATTCAGGGAAAGTATCAGAAGCCGTGGAAGACGTATGGTGAAGTTGATGAGGATGAGAAAGAGGCTTGGTTTAATCTCTTTCAGGTTACTTTAATACTTACCATAGTTTGCACTTTAAATTATAAGCACATTTGTTATATTTATTAGTTTTCTAAAATATGTTAACAAATATGCAGACAAAGTGTACCTGGAACCCAAGGTACTATGACATGATCAGGCGTAATTTTCACATCAGAGCTGCTGCCCGTCTCTCCGACATGCTTAGAAATGCTCGGGTTCGTTATGAGAGGAAGAGAACGAGGCCGCATTGGATTGGGGAGCCGTTGATGGCGCGGTTGGTGGATTACTGGGCCAGTGCCGAGTTTAAGGAGAAGTCTGAGAAGGCGAAGAAGAATCGGGCATCGGAGAAGGGAGGCTGCATTCATACTGGAGGTTGTATAAGCAATGCTGAGCATGCCCGCAGATTGGTAAAAATAATAATTCTTTTACTTTTTGTGTGTGGCTATATAATTTAATGTTTTACCAATTAATTAATAATTGTGTTTCTTATCAATTAGGCCAAGAAGCTTGGAAGGGAGCCATATATAAATGAGCTCCATAAGCAAACACATACATACAGTTCTGGTCAGTTTGTCGACGATCGCTCCAGGATATGCCAGGTAGTTGTTACATAAATATATTTTAATTAATTTAAATTGTTTTATAATTTTAGTTAATTTTTATTTGTCTTTAACTATTTTGTTATTATTTATTTTAGGAGGAATATGATAGACAGCTTGCAGAGGCGCTCTCCCGTGGTTGCTCGGTTGATGAGGCGTTGTCACTTCGCACTTGGACTAAAGTTGCCGGTGACAAGTCAAAGGGCAGGTTATATGGTGCCGGCAACTTAGCAGGCAACTACCGCAAGGGCATTGCTGCAACTCTGAAGTTTACCCTGAATGCTGGAGAAGGGTCTTCGAGGCAACCCGAGCTCACTCCTGAAATGAGGGAAATGATACAGAAGTTGACTCAGGAGCAGCTTGCGGTTCAAATGGCAAGCCAAGAGCAGCTTGTGCAGCAACTGCTTCAAAAACAACAAGATTACTTTCAGGAGCAGTTGTCACAATTTAGGCAAGCTCAAGGCTGGCCTACAAGAGAGCAGCAGGGTACAGGGACCTCCCAGCGTAATGCCCAAAATGTGAGAGCGCCGATCTTAGATGATAATGATGACCCGTATGAGGTGTATGGTGAAAACGAGGAGGATGTCGAGACCGAGGAGGAGGATTGATGATGGTGATGCATGTTACTGTTTTAATTATTATGTTTTCGATGTGGTTGTACTATTTGGGAGGCTTTCTATGCTTCCCGGCACAATTTTTATGTTTTCGATATGGTTGTACTATTTGGGAGGCTTTCTACGCTTCCCGGCACAATTTTTATTTGCTTCTTTTATGATACAATGTTTGTAATATTATTAAGTACATTTAATATTTTAGTGTCACACTTTTATTAATTAAAACGATTTTTGGAACAATTAATTATATTTAAAAAAGCATTTTGAAAAAAAAAACGAATTTTTTATTATTTTAAATGATTTTTATTAATTAAAATGATTTTTAAAACAATTAATTATATTTAAAAAACAATTTTGCAAAAAAAAAGATTTTTTTATTATTTTAAATAATTTTTAAACAATTAATTATATTTCAAAAACAATTTTGAAAAAATAAAACGATTTTTTTAATTATTTTATATAATTTTTATTAATTAAAATGATTTTTAAAACAATTAATTATATTTCAAAAACAATTTTTAAAAAAAAAACGATTTTTTTAATTATTTTAAATAATTTTTTTTAATTAAAATGATTTTTATTACAATAAATTATTTATTAAAAATTTTTTTTAAAAAAAAATATATACCGTTTCACAGGGGTTTGCCCCTGGCAAAACCCCTGGTACTGTATGATTTGACTTGTGTCAGTACAGCAGCGCGTCAGAAAAGTGTGCAGATGCGTCAGTGAGAAGACAGGGATTTTGACAGGGATTTTGCCAGGGGCAGCCCCTCGTTTTTTTGCCAGGGGTGAAATCCCTGGCAAACTGATTTGCGATGGGCGTTTTTCCTAGGGATTCAGCCCCTGGCAAAATCCCTGGCAAACGTCCATTTCCCAGGGCTTTTTGTTTTTTTCCCAGGGAATCCGCCCCTGGCAAACGAACACAATAATGTCATACTCACACGACGAATTACGAGAAAAAACCGAGAACTATTCAAAAAATACTTATTTAGATTAAAATATGGAGAAAAAGATCAAGAATTGTGATTTCAGGTAAAAAATTGACCGCAAACCCTAGAGAGCGAAAACAAATCAGAAATATCGAATTTTATAAAACCCTGGAGAGGGAGAGTAAGTTCGGTTTGTGAAGTAAATATAAAACCAAATTTTATATTAAAACACCCTTAATTATGAGAAAAATCGAAGAGAAATAGAAAGCAAAAAGGAAAGCACAAATATCGACGAAGCTATTTATATGGAAGGGTTAACTTGATGATTAGGAGGAAATATTTCTTAGTCAGTTAAACTATAAAAACTAGACTTTTGACCCGTGCTATCGCACGGGTTTGTTATAGATAAATATCATTATACTTTATTACCACCAAAACAGAAATCGTGATCAACATATGAATCTAAAGATAATGAGACATGATTTTGTGAGCTCGATTTAAATATATAAAGGTTAATCATTTCATGAAATAACAAAAGTACATTTTGAAATATTTCTTAACTCAAAACTCAAGATATTAATCATTTTGAAATAACTAAGGTTAATCATTTCATAAAATATTTGATTATAGACTGGATTTTGATATCTAAACAGAACTTTTGATATTTGATTGTAGACTGTCGGTAAACAATGGACAAACAGAACTAAGATTTCATGCCATGGGGTAGTGTGCATAAGTCTTATGTGGTCAATGTGATAAGGTTGCAAGGCACACAACTAAAAGCAACCATAACATGAGTCTTACATGCAAGATAAAAAAAAAAGAGGGACATATAGATAACTTTGAGCAACTAAATTAATAAATGAAGCATAATGGAAGTTGTCATAAAAAAAGGCTTAATTGCACTTTTCCCCCCTATATTTTGCCAATTGTGCGATTTTGCACCCCATACTTTTTTTTGAGTGATTTTGCACCCTATCATTTACCCCCTTTCTGATTTTGTAGCCCCCTTTCTGATTTTGTTGAATTTTGCTGATGTATCCTTGCCATGTGTGTAATTGGTATTTTTAAAAAAAAATCAAAATTCCACATATTTTAAGTTGAAATTCAGTGTCACGTGACCCTCCACAAAGCATTGAAATTCAGTCGTACCTCTCCTCTTCTCCCATGGCTGTCATCGCAAATTACCTTTTCTTCTTCTCCTCCCAAACGAAACCCTAATCGCAACTCACCATTTCATCTTTTGAAACGAAACCCTAATCGCAACTCACCATTTCATCTTTTGAAACGAAACCCTAATCGCAACCCACCATTTCACCTTCTGAACGAAACCCCTTCTGATAGGTTTTGTTCTTAAATCACCTTCTGAAACGAAACGAAAAAAACCGTAATTTCGATGGCAAAGGAAAACAATGGAAAGGTGAAGATGAAGGAAACAATGGCGAAGAAGAACGATGTGTGTGCGAAGGAGGATGATGAAAACACGCATAAAGCTTGCACGCGAGAGTAAGTGTGATTTTGTAAAGTGTGATTTTTTTTTTTGTAAAGTATGATTTTTTTCTGTAAAGGATGATTTTTTTTTTGTAAAGTATGATTTTTTTTTATTGAATTTTTTAAACTTTAGTCATTTTGTCATTTTTTTGTTTCAATACAACTAGGTCATCTGAGAATATGATAAAGATCAGATTCCACTACAAGGGATATTTCACCTCTGACCCTGTAGATGCATATTTAAATGGGGAGGTATATGAACCTGATGGTGTTTGGGATATGGATGAGATTAACACTTTAGATTTAAGTAAATTTGTAACGCTGATAGGGTACCCTGAATCAACTAGATTTTGGTATGTACTCCCAAAAAAAGGCCTATCTGGTGGGCTTAGACAGTTGGGCTGTGACAAAGATGTCCATGAGTTTGTAAGACACCATAAGGGCTTCAATTATGCTGATTTGTATTTGGAAACACCCAGCCCTAACCCAACCTACCCAACCTACACAAATGATAAGCCAGCTCATAACCCAACAACCTACACAAATGAGATACCATCTTCTGACCCAATCAACATAAATGAAATACCAGCTCATAACCCAACCAACACAGAAGAGATTCCAGCTGAGGGTAACAAGGGTAATGAGGGTTGTGATGAGTTTAGTGACTCTGGTGATGATGATTATGATGTAAGTGATGGTGAATTTGATGGTGAATCTGAACTTGGATCTGGATCTGGATCAGAATTTGAGGATAGTGATTTTGATGAAAATTGGGCTTGGACTGATATACTTCCAGAAGAGACAGTGAATCCTTCAAAAGAGGGTAACAATGATTTTGTTGATGCTGGATCTGTAGAGCAACATAACAATGATTTGAAGGATAAGACTTGTGCTTGTAGGAGATGGCAATTATCTGGTATTCCATGTGTACATGCAATATGCTGTATTTGGTTCAATGAAAAAGCACCTGAAGATTATGTTGCTAATTGGTATAGGTATATGCACTAGATTCCTCTGTTTGAATTAATCTGTTTGGGTTAGCATGCATTTTAATTATGTTGAATTAATCTGTTTGCAGGAAAAACACATTTATAGCCACTTATAACAACATCATACTACCTAACAATGGACCAAAATTATGGCCAACTGTTGATGGATTACCCATCCAGCCTCCATATGTTAGGAGGGCACCAGGAAGACCCAAGAAGGCTAGAAGAAAGACAAATGATGAGCCTACAAACTCTAGAAGATTGAAGAAGGTGGATGGAACTGTCAGATGCAAAAGATGTTTTGAATTAGGACACAATAGAAGAACATGTAAGGGGAAAATAGTTGCAGACAGAACTATACCAAAGGGTGGAAACAAGGTGAATATTATAGCATTTATAACTTTAATCTTATTGCATTTATAATTTAGAGCACTTATTATTGTCAATTACTTGTGTAGTCAAATACTTGTGTGATGCAACCTGAGACTCAAACAACTGTGACATAAGCACAGGCAACAACTCAGTCTGCACCTGTGACACATACTGAAACTCAATCTGCACCAGTTACACAAACTGCACCAGTTACACAATCTGATAGGAGGCAAGCTGGAACTCAAAATGCAACTCAACCTGGAACTCAAAGTGAGGCACTAGGAACTGTGTCACAATCTGGAACTGTATCACAATCTGCACAACAAAAGGGTGCCAAGAGGGGAAGGAAGAGAAAGGCCCAAAGTGAGGCACTAGGAACACAACAATCTGTCAACCAATGAAGTGCTATTTAATTAGCCATTTTGATGTGCATTTAGTCTTTTTGAAGTGCTATTAAATTAGCCATTTTGATGTAATTGCTATTTGACAAATCCTGGTTATTTTTATGAGGCATAACTAATTTGCCTGTAGACCTTTATTTTGTTGTTTTATGGAGATGTAATTGCCATGAGGCATAACTCAATGATGTTATGTTTGTTAATTTCCAAAACAGTTATCAGCAATGAATATCAATATTTAACCAAACATTACAGGAACATTATACGCAACAATGTATATATAGAATGAATAATCTCATTTAACCAAACAATAACATTACTTTTTCAATCTAACTTCTTCATCATTACATTAGAAATGAACTACTCAATAACATTACAATCTTAATTAAACATCAACATTACCATCACAACCAGCAATAACATTACAATCTTAATTAAACATCAACATTACCATCACAACCATCAATAACATTACAATCTTACTTAAACATCAACATTACAATCACAACCAGCAATAACATTACAATCAATCCTAAACATATAACTCCTCTAACAAGCTTTTTGTTCATATTTTGCAGTGAATCATTTTGCTTCAACAAAGCATTGATAAGCTTCTTCTCTCTCTCAGAAAATGCTTCATCGTACCATTTGAAGAAGTTACAGACCTTACCCTTGCTTTTTGTGTACAACCCGCAACCGAAAAACCTTCTGCCTGGGTTCTCTAAAGTCCATGTTGTACAAAGAGGAGAATCAACGCCGCACCTGCACTTGAATTGAGGCCTCTTCCAAGAAGATGCAGATGAAGAACTGGATCTAGAACCAGCACCAGCCATGTTCAGATATGAAGAAGATTAAGAAGATGATTATACGTGATTCTGCGAGGAAGAAGAAGAATAAGATGGATATGAGTGACCCAATGCAAGGAAGAAGAAGAAGAAGAAGATGAATATGCGTGATTTCTGTCTATGAAGAAGAAGAAAAAACAAACCAAAGCTGAAGAAGATCAAGGACGTAGAAGAAGAAGAAGAAGGTCGAACTGGAAGAAGAAGAAGAAGAAGATCCCTATCCCTCTCTCTCTCTCTCAAAACTGGATCTGTGACGTGATTTTTTCTACTATTTCAATTTTGATTTTTTTTTAAAAATACAAATTACACACATGGCAACACACATCAGCAAAATTCAACACATCAGCAAAAAAATACATGAGGGGCTACAAAATCAGAAAGGGGGTAAATGATAGGGTGCAAAATCGCTCAAAAAAAAAAAGATGGGGTGCAAAATCGCACAATTGGTAAAATATAGGGGGCAAAAGTGGAATTAAGCCTAAAAAAAAACGTACTGCATTGGAATCATGTGCACATTGAACATACATACAAATTGACACTCATAAATGGGATCTCAGAGCAAACTCTACGAAGTTTGGCACTCAACTAACATATTAAATGAATCAGTAGTTGAACTAAATGCTTGAAGGGAACATTTATTTGGACTAAAAAACGTGCAAGGTATAATAACATAGGCATATATAGGTGCTTTTAGGAAGTAACTTAATAAATGAATAGGCTTAGGTTATGGTCTTTAAGAAGAAAAAAAACGTGCAAGACTTGGATTTATAGGATCATGTAGGATACTTGGAGCAACGTGTTAGTAGTAAATGAGAAGGAACAATATGTTTTTATCTTCAACAACTCTAATACAGTAAATTGGACTTGGAATAAGAGATTTGGAGTGTGTACAATGATCATAAGAACTTCAGTCCAGAGAGCTATTTTCTGTGAGTGCAAACTAATCTCATTCTCAGCTCCTAAATGAACAAACCAGCACACGACAAATTGGACAGCCCTGTAAGTAACATACCACAAAAAAACAGCTCTTAAAAACACAGTCCCCAAAAAAAAAAATTGGTGTCGAATCTTCAAGAAAGCCATTGTCCACTATAGAAGATCGGTTCAACTTATAAAGAAAGGCTTGCATACAAATGCTTTCACACAAAGTTGCAATCGTTTCAAAACCAACATGAACCCATCAAGAGAAAATTCTGCAGCAATGGCATGATCTGCGCCATAAGCAATTTAAGTCACTATTTGTTATTTATATTCGATTTTTTTTTTAAGAACGGTTATTTCTATTCATACACATTACTCAATTTATATTAAATAAATACAACTGAAAAATAAAAACCAACATCAACCATGAATCCTAATTCCTAAAGGGATGAAGCAAAGATATTCCAAAACATTTCAATTAACACCATTTAACTCAACTCCTCACAAACCAAATCCAAATGAAAATCCAGCTGCATATCATCAAAATATTTCAGTTACATCAATCACTTTACACATGTCAATCCACAACATCAAACACAACACAATTGCAACTATCAAAAGTAAGCAGTAAATAATTATTCATTTTCTTAGAAATTAGTTAGGCATTGGCAACCTTCTAAAGCATAAAAGGTAATATTTTAAGTCACTTTTTTATGGATTAAATCGCTCAGAAACCCACTTCTCAAATAGTAAAAACCGATATAGTTTATACTTAAAAAATAGAAAGAAAAAAAAAGGACCAAAAACATTCAAAAGCAAGAAAAGGAAAGCTAAAAAGAAAAGATAATGCATTGAAAAGGAAAACATAGAGCAACTACATGTAACACATTAGCCACCTGTAGCAAAGGATGAAACAAAACAACAGTAAAACATAGAGATAAACAAAATATAGTAAGTAAAATGTTTTAAACTTAAAAGAAACACATTACCAACATGTATTTCATTCTATCAAGCCTTGTTCCAACTCCCAAAATTAGTTAGGCTACATCACTCTATAAAGTTAATAATAGCACAAAACAAACATCAACAATAATCTCACTACCTTCATTAATAAAGCAAACAATCTCACTACCTTTATATAAATACTTGAGATATTGCATCTTTAAAGCATGTTGCTCTTACTCTTAACCAATTCCAAGATATCATTTGATCTATTCTGAAATCAACCAAGTCCCAAAACAAACTCAAATCTTAATTTTCAAGTTTGCATTGTGACATAATTACTATAAATGATTTGAGTTGGTTTCACAACTTAAGGTCAATTTCCACAAAATCAAAGGTTGCAACTTCAATGAATTTGAGCCATTCACAGTTAGCAAATCAAATGTTGCAAGTTTAGCAAACAAACCAACATAATTATCATTTCTCTGTCAAAGCTTCTTTTCAAATAAATTTCATGCTAACAGGCTTCAAAATAAAAAGAAGCACACGTGTAAAAAGAAGACCAAAAAGACGCTAGCAGTGTTGCAAAATAAAAATAAGCAAACATGGCATTTTTCATATATATATATATATTCTTGAAAAATCATCAATTACTCATGTAGCCTTGAGTAATTTTCAATCACACCGATGCTAAGATAAAAAGGAAAATAAGCAAACATGCGAATTTTCTTCTGTTTACAGTCTTGCAAAATCATCAATTACTGAAGGAGACGTGTAGATTATCAATCACTTCGATGGTAACAGTCATGCTAAATTTAACTAACTTATTCATTTGCAAAGAATAGTAAGCATAAGGCGTGTGCAGTTCCTAAACAATCATGTTACTATACTTACAGTGCCAATGTCGAATTCCATGTGGAATGTTGTTAATTTCATCAAATCATTTCGTACAGTCTTCCACACTGCTAGGTTTGAACTATTCTGAACTGGTAGTGTTATAACAACAGAAGCATACATTGTAAGTTTATGTGAAAAATAAGTGCAATAACAACAGATATCACCAACAACAAAAGCATGGAAATTGATAAGTCTATGGAAACAAATTAGATTTTACATCATAATGCTATAAAAATAATTTGATTTTGTAAAATATCCTTATGAAAAATCACCACAAATTAAACAAATAATTCAACAACTTAATTTACTAATAAAAAGAGTGTGATAATTCCATTTAACCCATAGTTTCATTGTTTTTTCTTCAATAACCAACAAATAGACATCCAAAACTAAACAACTTATGGAGCATCGCATAAATCACTTATAACTCTATTAAAATTCATTGTTGTTGTGAAACCCAAAATTGTTGCAGCAACTTATAGCATCGACAAATCTCCATAAGAAGTCCTAATCAATTGGTAAGACCAATAGTAATTTTTTTTGAAGTCTCACAATGACATCTAAAAGAAAGAAGGCTAAAGTGTACTTTTCACCTCCTAAGTTTCAAAATGTTGCGATTTGGCCCCCTATTAAAAAAAATGAAAAATTTGGCCCCCCAAGAATTTGCCCCTTTGCAATAGTAGTCATTTTGGCCAATTTTGACCCAGTCAACGCTGAGTGGCATGCCACGTGTGTAATTTTTTAATTTTAAAATAAAAAGAATTCCACCTCACCAATTAATATTAAAAAGACAAATTAAAATTAGGAAAAAAATTATCAATATTCAATCACACAAATCAAACCCAGATTCATTGTACGAAGATTTTGAGATTATTTTATTTTTTTGGTTTGATGAAGTTGCTAGTTAAGAAGATGAAGGAGAAAAACATTTATGAAGTTGATGTACTGGTTTACCGCCACCCTTCAATCTTTTTCTGTAGAATAATCAAATCACACATCTTCAACCAAATCTGAAAAAACGTATCAAATTGGTTCAAATAAATGATACTTGTTGATCAGACAAAAGTAAGTATTTTTATATCGTATCCACAGAGACTAGTGCGATATCGTAAGTCGTTCAACAGTTGGTATCATTTTAAGTTAGGGTTTATAAGTTGTTTGTTACAAACTATTGGAATTTAAAAGCGGTAATAAAGACGACAAGTAATAGGACGTAAAAGTGTTGAGATCGGAGTTCGTCAATCTAGCCTTGAATATATTCTAATTATCATGCATATGGATTCTAGCTTTTTAGCGAAATTATCACGTATCACTCGACAACATCATTCGTGTCCAAATGAAGTCGTGAGATCGATCGTATCGTTTAATCGACGATTTCCCAATCTATTAAACGATCTGATAGCATTACGTTCCGATACTTTATGTGATTATCAAAACCAAATTCCATGTCTAGAATTTCTTATTTTGATAGAAGATTATTCTAAACCTAGATTCAAAAGTATTTTTCAATAACAATTAAATCAAGCATAAGAATGAATAGCAAGAATAACTTCAATATCACATAAGTTGCTACAATCATATATTTGCAAGATCAAAAGATTACATCTAAACTATATTAAGTACCTCCAATCCCAACAAAGGAATGTTAGTTGATCATTGTCATGACAACCATACAAAAGTGGAAAGAAAGATGAAGATCCAAAGCTAAGTCTTGATTTCCCAAAGAATCTTAGTTAATCCACACTCTCTCACTTTTGCTCCATGAAGAACAGCACGTTTATCCCTATTTTCTATCTAAAAATATATCCTAAATATTAATACAACTTTTCTTTTCGGCTCTGAACCTATTTATAAGTGTTCTGATATTAAGGACTTTGCTCTGCGAAGTCATACTTCGCTTTGCGAAGTCCTTTCTTCACCACTGGGTTTCTGCCACCTCAGCCTTGAACAGTCCAAACCGCCCTACTTCGCTCTGCGAAGTAATACGTTGCTCTGCGAAGGTTTCTGCCACCTCAGCTTCTGAACTTGTGAGTCTGGAGCTTCAGAACCTACTGCCTGACTTTGCTCTGCGACGATACTTTGTTTTGCGAAATTGTTCAGACTCTGAAGCTCAGACACTGTTCATCAGACGCTGACCTTCAAACGCTGACCTTCAGACGCTGATCTTCAGAGTCTGATCTTCAGAGTCTGATCTTTAAGTCCAAGGAAATAGCATGTACCTACAAAAATGGTTGGGATTAGGTCTAAAAAGCATGAAATGATATTTATCTTTTCTTTCAGAGCTTTTACCAAGATAACTTGTAAAACAAGTAAGAAAAGTGCCTAAAATAACTATGCTTTATAACTAGTTTTTGGCAGTTATCAATACCAACAACAACAACAACAACAACAAAAGCTTGCCTCTCTCTCTCTCTCCTCTCTCTCTCTCTCTCTCTCTCTCTCTCTCTCTCTCTCTCTCTCTCTCTCTCTCTCTCTCTCTCTCTCTCTTCACACACAACCAACAACAACAGCAAAAGTACGCTCGCTTTCTTTGCATGCTTCTTGCAGCAACGTGTTGGTGAACTAGAAAACAGTTCGAAATCCAGATATAATCCCTCCCAGATTCTTGAATTGAAATTGTAAGAGGAGATTCTTGAATTTATAATAAGTTATTTTTTAATAAACAATTGATAAAGATAAGTTGTTATGTAGATCTGGGTTTTAAAGGAAGAACACATTAACAAGTTAGTTAAGTTGAAGGAATTCCTAATTTGGATGAAGCTATGATTTGTGGTTGTGGTTGATGGTGGTGATAGAGATAGAATTTGGTGAAGAAGAAGGAGATGAACATGAAGTTGCTGTGAATTAAAGATGAAGGAGAAGGAGAAGAAACATTTGCTGGGTCAAAAAATTGAAGATGAAGGAGAAAGAGAAGGAGAATTCAGACCTCTTCCTTTTTCTTTCCTTTTAGTTTTTTATTTTTTCTGATTTTTTTTATTTTTAATTTCTTTTTCCATTTATCTAATTAAGAAAATGATTATGTGGCTTTTTTAAATTTTTTTAATTAAGTAATTACACATGTGGCCTGCCACATGGGCGTTGACTATGTCAAAATTGGCCAAAAGGACTACTATTGCAAAGGGGCAAATTTTTGGGGGGCCAAATTTTTCATTTTTTTTAATAGGGGACCAAAATCGCAACATTTTGAAACTTACGGAACCAAAAGTACACTTTAGCCAAGAAAGAACTAAAAAAGCATTTCAAACTCAATCCATGGTAAAACTAAATCATATTTTTTATTAAAAAAAAAAAGGCACTCTCAACTATGTATTACTTTGTTCTGTTTCTAATTTCACTTTATATTTTCATAACCAACCTACAATATCAACCATGCTCACCTGCACATACACAACCTTCTCATCCTTGTTTTCACTTTATATTTTCAAAATCAACCTACAATCTCAATTAAAAAAACAGAGCAAAAATGAAGTGATGTGAATAGGAACATAAAGGGAATAAGAAGAAAAGGAAAGGGAAAAGAAATCAGTAACCATCCTTCCCAAAGAAGTCGAACAAAAGTAAACACATTGTATCACAAAGACTACACAAAGCTCACCGCTTTTGAGCCCCGTCGTCCCCACTATAGTCATCGAGGAAAATGTTTTCTCCAAAGCTGACGGGAACCAACGGCTTACACATTCATGAGATGCTTTTTTACCAATCTTGAATTTCCATCATAGAGGAACACCCAGAGTTGTCGTTTGCTTCGCCATGTTCTGCCATTCCAAAATCAATAATTTCATAGATAACATTTTCCTCATTCCGGCATCATCTTCCTCTTCGATGTTGGTGAAATTTTCACAGATATCTCATGCACCTCGATTCCGCATGCACCTCTTTCTTCTTCGAACCCGTCTATCAAATTATTCTTATAACATGGAAATTGATAAGTCTGTGGAAAGTGATAAGATTGATTTTGAGAGAAGAGTTGTGATTGTTGTTCTATGAAGGAGATAAATAAGAGAAGAGAAGAGATTGAGGATTCTGATCTTGCATATCTGTTTCTCATGATTCTTAGATGAATTAGGTGTATTGAAAATATCAATCAATAAATGCTAGTTTGTCTCGAGCCACGCACACGATTTGAAAAACTCGACATTGAGTGTCTCAAACCAATAAAAAAACGTGTGAGTGGGCCAGGATTTGAGTGGCTCAAGACTAATGCAGAAAAGCAACAAATTGGAGGGAAATGATTTGATATCAGGGATAATCATATCATTTTGGGTGCTAGGGCTGCATTAGGGTTAGGGTTTTTTGCCATCAGACCACCTTAGATTTATATTAAGTAAGATTATGGTTCGAGAAAGCAAATCAATATAAATTATTAGTCTGATATCTATTTTTACATCACAGTGAAATATATTTTTACGTTGCAATGAAAAAATTGTTTACGTTCATCCGATTTTGTTTACATTGCTTCATCACATTACTCAAAGCTAATCAACAATGCAACACAAGAGGGCATTTGTTTAGAGCTAAAAATAATTATCATGTTAGCCAAAATCGACAAATAAGTGATTTAAAGACAGACAAGTTTCCCTCGGTCAATAGCAGATTAGGCGAGCGCTACGACGTCAAACAAGAGTCAGTCTATTCATTGTCAAGTATATTGAGGAATATGTGGGTCTTGAGGACATCAAACTTAGTCAAAGCTTAGTGGAAGTGGACAATGGGGTAACTAACTCGAGCTCCATTTTTGTAGCGTCACTAACTGTAAGGAGTGATGGGCACTGACACACATTTCAATGGAGGATGCACACATTGGACTCTATCAATAGATCTTGTCACGAAATGGAGAGCTACTAGCCAAACGTGGGGCGCCACGTACCCCTTTTTTACGGTAGAAAACCTGCTCACTACCTGCACAAATAGTCGAGCAAGGCTAAACATTGTAGACCATGTCGTTTATGTTGTAAGAAATAGGTTTGCCTATAAATACTCATCTCGTACAATTTCACAAGACACACAATCAATCAAACTCAATTTCTTTGCGCAATTTTCTTCTTTTACATTTTTGTATTTATCTTTATGCATTTCTTAGTTCAGTAGCTAAAAACCACAAAAATATCGTACTTAAGTTGTTGACGAACCAATAGTTGGGGACATAGTTACTTCCTCAGGATAAGCACTTTAAGAAATGAAATCACATTTGAGGACAATCAAGACCATTTTATAAAGATTTATATTAGACCCACCCTTAATTAAATGAGACTAAAAATGTCTTTTAAATAATAAATACACATTATAAATGATAATTTTTTTTATAAACAGGATCATACTTTATTTCCAAAAAAAAATCTTGATAACAAGAACCAGAGCTATTAATAAGCAATGGGTGACAAAACGTACTTGCAATTTGATTAAGGGTACAAGATGTTTAATTTAATGGATCAAACTTGGCCATCATTGACTCTTACGAAGGAAGATCAAGTTTGCTCCATTAAACATGGATACAATTGAATTTGTTTTTAACTCCTAACTTCCATTTGAAAGATCATTTGGTTTTAATTCAAATAAGATATTACTAGTACTACAAATATTTAAGCTGGTCCACCAAAGTTTGAGCGTTGTTGCCACACCTCAGTGCTGCCATCACCGGCTATGTATGACATGCATGATAATGGCACGAGACAGAGGCCTCGACTTCTCAGATCTTGTCTTGGTTCTCCCTTTGCGTCACCTTTGGCTGAACCCTAACAATACGAATATGAAGCAATTAATATTCAATCTCAATGACCAACACATGTTCACTTACAGAAAATAGAAATCTTCTTTAGTCGAGAGTTGAGAAAAAAAAATATGGAACTCTCGAAACGATTCAAAAGTGGATTCTTACTTCTTTTTGTTAGTAAAAAACAAATTTCATAATGATAAAAAAAAAAAAAGAAAAATATTTTGTGATAATGTATGATATGAATCGAGTTTAAAGATGAGCATTACTATTTTTAATAAATTTTAATAAAAGTTACCTACATTCTTCATTTTTTATTCTTATAAATTTCTATATTTACTAAAAAAATATAAGGGTCCATCTTTGGACATTTTTTTAAAAGTCCATATTAGATTGACCATTCATAACATCTATTCAAAATAGTAAGGACTGCATTTGAATCAATTTTTAGAGGTCTATATTGATGCATTCAATATTGTAAATACATCTTTAAATCTCTTTAGTTAATCATTTTATTCTCAAATGTGTTTTTTGTTAGTCATGTTGATTTTCAAATGTGTTTTTCTTAGTCAGTTTAGTTTATAATTTTTTTTTAAAAAAAAATAAGAAACTTGAAGATGTATTTAATGCTTTGATACACTCGGAACTGAAGTGAGAGCACTTCACACATTCAAAACCAATAATGATGTTTATTCGAGAAAAAAAAATCTTAGAACAAATTTTTTTTGGAGGTAATTGCTCCTTTTCTATGAGAGTGGATCAGCCACCGACCATGCTTAAAATATGAAATATGCATTATTTTTTTAAATGATAAATGTTAGTAATTAATTGTTAGGTTAGTTTTTCTTCTACACTTGGGTTTATTAAATTCAAGACTTGTAACTCATTATTCTCTTGTTCAAACCAGTTGAACTATTTAACCCCATTGTATTAAATATGAAATATGAAGGTATAGTGGATTCAAATCCTTTCAGATGTATAATAAATAATATATATATATAGCAATAGAATCCTTACCCCTTCCATCACTCTATTGTTTTGGTTCTGCGACGACTTCATATAGGGAACACTCAGTGTCTGCATGATGAATTAGAGTTAATTAATGTAAGAATTAAGTAGTTGGAACAAAGTCATTTTGCAATGCAAATGACCTAAAAAATGAAGTAGGACATGGATTTGGAGAGTTCAGAAGAGTTTCGAACAAATTTTTTGATCTCCTTTTCTCTTTCTATAATATACCATCGAAAATAAAGAAAATAATATATGTATTTTTAGTGAACGTGTAACATAGACTCAATCCAAAAATTATCTTACTATTCAAATAAGATGATAAATTATGTTTACTTTTCCTTTCTCCCTCCTCCCACAACACACAATGAAAGCATAAGTAAAAGTACGGGACCTAATAATCATTACTAGAAAAAGCAAAGTTAAGGAGGGAAATTAGTGACGGAAAAAATAAAATCTCTCTCAAATTTTTTGGTCGCAAAATTTAGTGACGGAATTAGAGAGAGATTTCACGTTTTCCCTCTCTAAAATTCCCTCACTAATTTTTGTTTTTTTAGTAGTGAATTAAGCCCTTCAACAACTTGCCAATATCAGTTTTAAAGGGAAATGTTACTACCAACATGTGGAACATATACCAATCCCTCCATTTTAAAATAAATGTCACTATTCTCTAAGTATTATTTCAAAAATAATGGAGGTATTCAAAATAATGCAATATTAATTTATTTTTTTACTGGTAAAATTGTACCATCTATGTCTACTACTCTCAAAGTATTATTTCTAAGTAGCATTTAGTAGAAAGGATATGGATAGTTTTTTTTTTACAAGAAAAGATATGGATAGTTAATAAAGATAATTTAGTAAAATAACTATTTTCTTTTTAATTATTGTATTTTTAACATGTGTTTAACAACTTTAAGCAAAACATTTATTTTAAAATAGGAGTAACCGAAGTACCTCAACTTGACCTTGAAGGAATTTAATGTATCCAATCGCTTCCATAAGTACTGATGCTGTGTCAGTCTGCAACACCCAATTCATCATATGATTTTCAAATTATTGTAACACGTATATAGTCCAGTGTTAATGGCCATTGACTCTGAATGGTCATTATCTTAGAAAAAAAATAGATGAATATATAAATGAAAGGAATTAGAATAATAATTTTATCGGATTAATTTTAAAAATAAGAATTTCATGCCGTCTGTATTTATTATCTCAACACAACTTTGGAGTATATGTATGTACCTTGAAATTAAGTACTAATATTGCAACATGCTATGATTGAAGAAGTGTTTACTTAATATTGTACCTTTCCAAAAGGAGCCACCAACTGCTGTAGAGCCGCAATCCTGTCTCCTAATTTTTCTTTCCTAACCTGAAGTATTAATTTCGAGAAAGAAAAAAAAAACATTAATGCAAAATAAAAATTCCAAGTTTACGTGAACATAATTGAGATGTCGAATTCAAAATAAAAATAAAAAATTGGGATGTCCATGTATTACCATGATGCAATCTTCACTAATTTTGCCAAATATATAAATATAAGTTTCCATGATTAAACCATTAAACAAAGTTTTCATGATTAAAAAAGACATGATTGGTAAAAAAAAATTCCACCATGAGCTTATAACTCATTATACCAGCTTATGACTTATTTTTCTTGCTATTTCAATTAGCATGTCCCCCATTATTACTTATAGCTCATCGTTTTTTGTGCCGTTTTCACCCTCGTAATTTTAAATAAAACTATTTTTTACCCTTTATAATTTATTATGATTTAAAATAAAATAATCGCTTAATTGCAGTTTTGATCCCTTTATTTTACCAATTTCTAAATTTTGGTTGAATCAACAATTTTGGTCCCCCTCATGTCTAAATCAACAACTTTAGTTCCTTAATTTTGTCGATTTTGGAAATTAAACTCCTATTTCCTCCCTTACGTTGATGTGACACACTTTAATATTGATAATTGACAATTTAATTAAAGTGGATAGTAAAATTAGCAATTCAACTAGCTGATAATATAAAATGACATAAAAAAAATTTGAATTCATAATATTATTAATTTAATATATCTTTTATATAATATTATTAATTTAATTTTTATTTGCTAAAATTTTATTTTGAATTCATTTTTATTTAAAGATCTATACTTTATAAATAAAATCAAACATAACAATAAAATATATTCAACGCATATAAGAAAATTAAATATAAATGAGTGGCACTTAGGGAGATTATTTGAAATAAAGTGGTGCCGATAAAAGTTTCTCTTTTTTCTTGGAGGCTTCTAAACTACATGTTCCGACAAATAATAATTAGCTAGGAGATGCATTTTAAATATTGACTTGTGTTATGTTAAGGTGGTTGTGAAAATGAGAAAAATATCCATCATTTGTTTTTATCTTTCAAAAAAAAAAATCTATCATTTGTTTTTTTATTGCAATTTTTATGTTCACATCCTGCATTCTTTAGTGGTTGAGGTTCCTACATTTTACTGAATGATATTTGTATATATGCTCTTCAATTTTGTGGCTCTCATCTATTCAGCAAGAAGATTCGTAAGTGTTTCTATGTTATATGATTGACTTGCATTTGAGTTCTTTAAAAAAAACATAACTCTGGTATTTTTGGCAATAAAGAGTTGTCGCATATGCAGTTGTTAGATAAAATCAAAGTTATCAATTGGTGGTGGTTGAAGGCTAAGACTCTTAAAAATAAGCTATAAGCTAGCTGATGGCTGATGACTGATAGCTAATAGCTTCTAGCTGAAAAGCTCGCTTATTAAAAATAATGTGTTTGGTAAAATTAGTTGTTCAAGTGACTAATAAATATAAAATGACATAAAAGGACATGTTTGTTTAATATATTTTTCATAAATTATACACACAATTTTTTTTACTTATTTGTTTTTTTAAAATATTTAAATTTATTTCAAATTACTTTCATCTCCAAAATGATAAATGTGTTTTAGGAATTCAATTAAAAAATATTTATTTAACTAAAATGGCTTCAATATTTACTATATATTTTATTTAAAATTATATATTATATTATATGAAATAAGAGCAACGTAAGAAAAAGTGAACAAAGAAAATATAAAAAGAACTACAACTTGAGTGATATATATGGATAGTCACGTAAGTTGGTTGCACCAATATATAAAAAGTGGGTAGTTTTTTTTTAAAAAAAAATATAAAAAGTGGGTAGTTACATATGAATATGAGTAGTTTTTTTATTAAAAAAATAGTAAAATTAAAATAATAAGGTTAAAATTGGAAGAGAATATAAGAAGCTATAAGCTATAAGCTCAAAAACTACTTGAAATAGCATCTCAGAAAAAACTATAAGCTCACGAGAAAAGCTTGTTACCAAACACGTCATGTTTTGATCCAACAAGCTTATAAGCTAATTCAATAAGTTATAAGCTAGTTTTTCGTCCTTACCAAACACAGCCTAAGTCATCGGACATGTTCATTGATTTGAGTCTACAGTGGACTAATGGTTGAGCTTGTCTCAATTATTCTATTATTTGATGTTTTATTGCAACCTTTGATTTATTTGTTTACTTTTGTTTATGAATTATTTTATTTTTCGATTCCAGGCACATCTTGTACTTGAATGACTTATTAATTTATATATGTTTTATTTGGTTTCTAAAAAAACCATTTTTTTTAAGGATAGTATACTAATTTGTTCTTAAAATGAGTTTTATTTTAAAGTATCCTTTATTTGCAAGTATAATACAATAAATAAGAATACTTTAATGAGAAAAAAATAACTAAAATGACAAATAATAATTATGATTAACTTTATAGTATTATATCATCTTTTTTTCTTCATAAAAATACACTACTAAAAAAACAAAAATCAGTGAGGGAAATTTAGTGAGGAAAAACATGAAATCCCTCTCTAATTCCGTCACTAAATTTTGTGACCAATGAATTTGTCATGGATTTTTTTTTTTTCCGTCACTAATTTTGTTTTTCCTAGTAGTGATACCTTAAAGGGTGGGCATGAAGGGCGTGATTCTGATGAAGATCGTGATTTCTTTAACGCCGTTTGAGATTGAGAAACCTTTGACTCCATCAAGGTGCACCCTCTCTTTGTTTCTGCCGCGCCATTACTGAATAGTGATGGCTTCTTTAATTTTGCAACAAAAAATAGTAAAGATTATTAGTCCAATACAATTAAAGTGACCCAGTCTTTTTCAAACAAAGAAAAAAAAAGGAAGAAAGAAACCAAAAGGAAAGTGAAAAAGACGATAAAATTCTGATTAAAGATATGCATGTCAAAAAGAGAAAACTGTTTCTCATTGCCACAAGTTAATTAACAAACAAATTATTGCAAAAGGGTAACTTTTTTTCATCAAAAGATAACTTATCCACTGGCTCTAATAGCTAGTCAACTTCATTATAATTAGTAGGATTCTCTTATATTTTGAAGATCAATATTCTTAATAGTGTCTTATATAGTTTTGTACAATAAAGTAGTATAAAAAAATATTGAAGAAGAAGGTGGTATAAAAAAATTGAATATCACCTTGCTTATTTACATGCACGCATACGTATGGCGTAGAGAAAAATACTTTCAGAATTGGAACCTATTCATGATATATAGACGCACATTTAATTTGCAAGGAAATTTTTTTTAAAAAAAATGAAAAGAAAGGAAAAAAAAATACTCACATGAATAGAGTTAGTAGAAGAGGACATGTTCGTGGGGTGGTGGTGTTGCATAGGATGAAGACAATGAGTAGTAAATCTACTATGATGATGGTCTTGTAAAGCACTAAATGATGTTGGTGAATTAGTTAATAGATCTAATGACTGCATGTTCATATCCAAGGATGTGGTAGCAGACGAAGACGAGTAATGTTTCAAGTTTGATATATTGATACTCGGGTGAATCAGGCTACTAATATTGTTGCCTCTACTTGGAGTTGGAATACTTGTGTCTCCAAAGTTAGGATAATTTTCAGCGTTATAAAAGTCTCCTCCTGTAAAAAGGGTCTTGAGCATGAGAGCATTCATATCCTTGTTCTCATCAATATTATTATTCTTCATCTCTCTTGTATTTGTTGTGGAAGGATCAAGTATTCGATAACATTCCATGCTGGAATTAGGAGCAGTGTAATTAAGCATTTCAGTGAATTTGGGGAAATTAGCAAATGAGATCTCTTCCTTAATAGTACTATTCTTGGAAAACTCTGAATCTAAGTTGTTTTTGTTATGATTGAACTGTTTGCTGTTTAAGCAGCTCTCTGCGGCAGCAGCATCACTTGTCCATTGATGACTATGATAACATAAATCTTGATTCGTATAGTTGTTCTTGTGTGTTAAAGATGATCTTGATCTGGTCTTAGCTTCTTGGAGGTTATTTGAGTTGATGTTGCCTGCGTTATTCCTATAGATAGATGTAGTTAATATATATTAGAGTCAAAAAAATAAATGTAGTTAATATATATAAACAGGGTCAGAAAAAAGAAATTAAGAGAAAATTAGGACACCATATGTAGTATATCACTTTATCTTGAGCAAGACAAATCAAACCCTAGTCTAGTCAAAATATATAAGTATAGTATATGTCTCAAACACACAAAACATTTATAGAATTATTACAACAATAAATGATCATCTCATTAATTCTACATGATAGAGAGACAGATGTGATCCACTTCATTAATGATAACATGAGATTTAAAAATAAAAAAGAGATTGAGAAGAAGTGAAAAAATTAGCTCATACATATATATAGGAAATAAATTAAAACTAAGAAGTGACTTACAAAGTGATGTTTGGGGTCCAAGAGTGGGTGGTGGTTCCTCCAACTGTATAGGATGGGGTACTGGATAAAGAAGAAACAGGAGGAGGAGGAGGAGGAGGTTGGTCTTGGAGATGATGGAGATTAGTAGATTCCATAATGATAAATTTATAATTGCATATAAGTTGTTAATTAAAGGGAAAAATTAAGAGGATCAAGCTAAAGGGGTTGATTGAAAATCCCAAGATGAGTAGTAGCTAGCAATAAGGTTTAGAAGTGAATGGAATCTCTAGAACACAGTTCCAGGTGACACCCACATACCTCGGTTCTTTGCCCCCACTTTTTTCTTGGGTTTCCTCTCTACTCTTTCAAGTTTTCATCTTTTTAAAGTATCCTTGAAAAGGAAGTAAGAGAAAAGGTATGGTATTTGTATACCCATACTCATATATTTCAATTCATATTCCCATACCATACCTTTCTCTCTCTCACTTTTAATTATTTAATTTCCTCTCAGGCCTACCTCACTTTTTTCACCCCCTTTTTCTCTCTTGCAGCTTTGAGTCTATAAATAAATATGTACACATAAACAATTAAATAATTTTGTCCTTTATCGAACCCACCTTTTTTTTTCTTTCAATTTTCTGCTGGATCATCACTCTCTCCAACTATGTGTCTCTGATCAGCCAATTACAGGAAAACTATTAGAGTCTCCCTACGCTATGATTAAAAATATCGCATGTCCCTTAGATCCCAAGGCTTCAACAAAGCTCTGCTATTTGAAATCATAGCAGCCACGCTCGAGCTAGCTATATTGTTTTCTTTCTTTATTTACACTCCACATGTCCAAAACCAAGGGTTTCCCATTGTCCCATTACATATATGTGGCTCTTGGAGAATTTGTGACGTCCCTTGTCTTGGATTACCGACTCAACAGTGTCAAATTTTTAGAAAACTTATGCATGCAAAGAGCGATTCCAGATTCGAATTTAGGTAACAACGAAGAATGTTCAACCTAACAATCTCAACATTGACAGCTGAAATGCGCCTTACCGACATAACAATGTCAATTTAATTAACGTTATGCATAACGTGCTGTGTATATACAAAATATATTAGTGTAAGTTACACTTTTAAGAAGTAAGTGTTGGATATAATGTGTTCTAGAATGCTAACATTGTAAAAAACTTTAGTCTCATGAATTAAGATAAGACTTGAAAAAGAGTTTACCATTGACGAAAGGATGACACTTGTAACTTTTGAACTTGGATTTACAAGAATGAGTAAGATTGACCCCAAAAAAAAACTATGATACAAGCATGGTGAGTAACTTTGAACAATACTTCAAATAAAAACAATGTTCTAAGGGCATTTGATAAGAAGTTTAAAATAGAAGTTTTATCTTGAGATTTGTATATTCAACACATTGAAACATCAAAAAGCGATTTTTTTTACATGAATGTTATCAATTGTTTCCATATATGTTAATCCTTAACAAATGTCCTAAGACACTTGTTAGCAAGACTCTTGCTTTAAAACTAGAGAGTAATTTTGAGAGGTTCTTTTGTAGGATTTGTCTAACATGCAAAATGAAAATACTTTTGCACCATGCACAAGTTAATTTTCCACTATTCGATCAATAAATCATATCATATTTAATTTAACTGTGGAATTTATTGATTCAATTGTGGAAACAATCTTGTGCATAATGTAATCTATATGTTCATTGACCTAGATCATTCTAACAAAACTTCAACATCCAATTATTTTGGTTATGATAATCAGGCCCGGCCTTGGGGGAGTGCAAACAGCTCAACCAAGTCGGGCCTCCAAAATGCATGGGCCTCAAAAAAATATAGTCTAATACCCACCCCCCACTCAAATAAAATAAAAAACATATGTTCCTTCTTTTTCTTGCTTCAATACCATTTGGGTTTCTTCTTCTCACTCAACACCTCTCTTTCGCTTAATTTTTTTATCTCGTTTAATGTTTAGAAGTTCTTCTGATTCTGATTTTTTTTAATGAAGTTTAGCTACACGAATTTTGTTATACGTTGCTTAATGCTTATTAGTAATTACTTTTTAAAATTTTAGTATATAATTGCTAATTTTGTTGAATGTTGCAAATATATGGTTCTAATATATGTTGAATGTTGAATGTTGAAATTATTGTTATATGTTGAATGTTAAAAAAATATAATTGCTAATTTTGTTATATGAAGAACGTTGAATGTTGACAAATTTTGGTATATGTTGCTAATATATGCCTCTTAAATTTCAAGTTCTACATTTTTTTTCAAGTCTTCCTCTATACCTCCTAAATTGCCTCCTAGGATTAGAAAGTTTTAAAAAAAAATTGAGTTTTTATTTTATTGAGGGTCTATTTTACTATGAGAATCGAGTTTCCTATTTCATAGGAACGGCCCTGATGATAATAATATCAATATGAAGAAGATATAAAATTTAAAATTGTTTATGTTAATTTATCAAAAAAACGTTTATGTTGAATGATGTGATAATTTATTACAGATTAGATCGTGTCATCATCCAATTGTTGTTGTGCCCTTGACCTTTTTTGACCAGGTATGACTACTATTTTTTTTAAGAAAAGGTATGACTACAAAATAATTTGTTTATCTTTTTGTCGAGGGAAACAAATAATTTGTCAATTGAACTTGGACTATAATATGATTTTTATTAGGCTTAATTACAGTTTTGGTCCCCCTATTTTCATATTTTTGTGAAATTGGTCCCCTTATTTTAAAGTTCGACAATTTTGGTCCCTCCATCATATTTTTTTAACTAAAAAAGGTGATGTGATAGGTTTTAAATGTCATGGTATATGATCTGAAGTTGACAAAAATATCAACATCGGTGAAATCGTAAGAAAATTCCCTTAAAAACTTCATTTAAAACATGTTATATCACCATATTTTAGACATATTATTAGATAGAGGGACCAGAACTGTCGAATTTTAAAATAGGGGGACCAATTTCGCAAAATGGTTAAAATAGGGGGACCAAAACTGCAATTAAGCCTTTTTTTAAAAAAAAAGTGATTAAAAAAATGGAAAAGGTTAAAAGAAGATTAAAATATGTGCAAGCCTTATTAACGGACCTCAGTTTTTTTTTTTTGCTTTCCAGATGCTCAATTCGGAGTCAGAGACTCAGATCCTTATAACTGGGTTGGGTGCCCCCCACGCACCCTTATACCCTGTCCGCAAATTGCTTACTACATGTGGGATATGATGGTTATTTCCAAAGGTAACTGATTTGAGGTGATGAGAATGGATCTCCCATTATCTATGAGATGTTGAGATGTACGAATAGTGATAGGTGAAGGTGTAATTAAAATAGGAGGAGTATATAATCGATCAATAAATGACATTAGATAATTAGTTAACGAAACTTAATCTCAACAATATTATCTCTCGATTCTTGTTTTCTTTTTTTAAATGCTTTAGATCAATTCATGTACAAACATCCTCATTTCCAGACTTGAAACTATTAATCGTTGAAAGACTTTAGCATCACACGAGTCAATGTGGATACGAAAACTCTAAATACTTACTTTTGATACGTAAGTTTACAACTATGAGTAAGGGAAAAGGGAAACACATCTAGTAAAAAAAAAACTTAATCTATAAAGAGTTGAGAGCTTTACAACTAGTAGGTGTTGGTTGAAATTGGAATATCTTGGAAAGTGTTTCACATAGATTAGTATTGTAATGGAAGAGTAAGACCAAGACTATATATTGGCTCTAGTTATTCATTATAACAAGCATCAATCGAAAACATTTTAAATTTATATCCGGCTAAAGAGATTAATTTTTTTCATGTTATTTGTTCCCAGATTCCCTTCATTCTGTTCATATCCTCCAGGAGTGAACACACAGATTCCACAAGTATCCTACGTTGATATAAGACATCAATATATTGATCTCCTCAGCCTCGATTGACTAGCTTCTGTTGCTCACATACTCTGTGAAGGCAACAATTGTGCTGACATTTTAGCGAAGCTCGATGCTTACTCTACCTTGGAGCTCTTGGTTCACACCTCTCATTCGCCAGACTTATCATACCTCCTTCTTGCAAACCTTGTGAAAACTTGATTCCATACATTATGGTCTTCTTTTTTGTTCCGCTTTCTTTTTCTTTTTTTCCCTTTAGCTTTGTAAAAAAAATGGATTGTAATTAGTTTGGTACATAGTTGAAATGAAGTGAATTGATTATCCAAACTGATCTTAAACAAATTAAATGATTTGGATTATCGATTTCATTTGATAAAATGTGATCAGATTAGCATCTCTGTTTATTTTTTTGGGTTAATGATTAACACATGTTTTTTGTACTTGTATATTCAAGAGAAAATAAAGATTGAATATCCAATTTAGTCTACGACTATATTTTTGCGGTTTGATTTGGTTTTGACAACAAATCATGACAATATAGTCTCTGACATTTTCAAATAGTGAGGACTAATATTTTCTCTTTATAAAAAATGTTATGGACTAATTTAAATATTATTTATATAAGAGACTATATATATGTGTGTGTGTGTTATGACATGTCATCTTACGTTATTTTCAGCATGTTTTTCAGTCATTTTATTTAGGTTTTGATCCAATTT
Organism: Medicago ruthenica; assembly: GCA_018208015.1. Classification (NCBI taxonomy): domain Eukaryota; kingdom Viridiplantae; phylum Streptophyta; class Magnoliopsida; order Fabales; family Fabaceae; genus Medicago; species Medicago ruthenica. The sequence continues at coordinate 104,955,966 of CM031373.1, read as the reverse complement.
AGAGGAGTTTTAGAACAATTGCTTATGGTTTTCGGATATTTTGTAATGTTTTCATTTCGAGTCATGTAATTCTGCAAAATCATGCAAATCGGCAAAGTAAAGCATCTCAAGAGGATTTTGAAAGACCGTGAATGAAGATTCAAGAGGTCTCTGAAGACATTACAAATAGGAGAAATTCTATTCCAAGTCCCAAGACAAGTTTCATGGAAGAAAACACTAAAAAAGACGAAGAGAAAGGCGAAAACGCACTGCCGATGTGTGGGGACGCGCCCCGGGTGTTCAGAAAATGCACTGGCACGCCCAAAGTGTCAATCCACGCGTGTGGCGCGTGCGCTTCAGGGAGAAAACAACTTTTTGCGGTTTTTCTCATGCGGACTTGAGGAAAAAGCCCAGTTTTTCAGCCCAAATCCACTTGGAAATCAACCTATTAATACAAGTCCTCTCTCTGATTGAGAACGAAGCGATTCAAGAGAAAGGCAAGTGAAGCCTTGTGTAGCTTTAGGTCCTTGTTTTGATGATGTTATTTTGATAGGTAATTGTGTTTGTTAGAATGTTCATTTGATGATTTTAAAATGTTGATAGATATAAGCTAGAATCATGTTAAAGCACTCTAGCAACTGTCCTCCCTTGTGTTGTCTTGTTCCATGTGTCCAATTTAGTATACACACATAGAAATGGTTTTTTCTTTTGGCAAAAGTCAGTTTCTAACATTTTGATCGATTCAAAATACTTTGAATTGTATCACAAGATCTTTCTGCCTTGTGCCTTGCAATTTTGAATCGATTCACACATTGATGGATCGTATCATGCCGGATTCGATTCAAATTATTTTGATTCGTATCACTGTTTCTCTCTGACTTTGGTTTTTGGCTTAGTGATTCGATTCACATGATTTGTGAAGCGTATCAACCTTCATCCTGGGCAATTTGAATCGATTCAAAATAGGTCTGAATCAAATCAATCTTCATGCTTCTTCTTGCTTGTCTTTTTGTTGTCTGAATCGAATCACACATTAAGTGAATACGTTGTTTTTGGCCAAAATATTGCACTTGTCACCCTTTTTTATGTATACTCATATCCTCCTAACATCCAAACTACTTAATCATTTACATCTATTCTCTCTAGAGTCTCCAAACCTCATTGTTCATTTGCTCTTGAGATTAAACACTTTTTCTAAGAATCATTGTGATCTTTTGAGTCATAGATTGCTAGAGTGCTATAGGGATTGTAAGTTGATTGCTTTCAAGGATATTGATTGGGAATCAAGGATCTAAAGTGAATTGAGTAATTTCATTCCACCTCCAAGGGTATTCGGGGTTCTTTCTAAAGTTCTTGTGTTGAAGGGGATCCAACCACCAGACAGAGCAAAGAATAGTTCGAGTGAAGAGCTTCAAGGATTGAACGGGTGACTGAGGATTCGAAGACATCAAGAAGCACCAATTTAAAAGGGTATTTGAAGATTGGGGGAGTGATTGCATAGGAATTGAAGAGCTAGGGTAGTTTGAAGGAATTCTTGTAATCACATTGTAATCAAACATTCATATTCTAGTGGAAGTCCTTGGTGGAGGCGTTTTCCATCAAGAAGAGTAGACGTACCCGAAGCGAGGACGAAAGGAGGAACAACTATAAATCTCAGTGTCGTTTCTCTTTCCTTTCCTCTTTAATTTCATTTAATTTTGTGTATATGTTTGTTTGATAATTGTTAGTATTAAGTTGAATGTGATCTTAGTTCAAATTGTTAAAACTTGACTTAATTCATTGAATTAGGTTTACTCTTAATTCACATTATTGATCACATTTGATTTCAATCTAGTGCTAATTCATCAAACACATATACATTGTGTTCTCTTGTATAGTTGATTTAATTGCTCTTAGGTTTGGTTTGAGATTTGTCTAGTTTTGTACTTTGTGTTAGAATTATCAATCTTTGATTGTATTAAGATTTGATTTTGAATCTCTCAATTCAATAACAAATCTTAGTGTATTATCATTGCCTTTATATTTTTGTTATCGTTATCGTGCACAAATCCAATAAGTCAACCCATTTTCTAAACACGCTTTCGCTAAACTCGATAAACTTTTAAAAACGCTATTCACCCCCCTCTAGCGCGTATTACCTTGCCATATAGACCAGCAACAAGTGCTAGAAGCTTCAACGGAGGAGTCTCTCTCCTCAACCTTTGTCTCTAAGGTATGTTTTATTTCTTTTGTGATTGGTCTTTAGTTACCATGAGTAGCTAAACCCTAATTGAGTAGGGTTCTAAGATGAAACTCTAATTTATTTTGTTGGATTAATTTTAATTAAGTCTTTTATTCAGTTATTTTATGTGTCCTATTTAATTTTATGGTCTTGTTAGCGAGTGCCCCCCGGGCACTCTTTAAGCATCCCTAATAAAGAAATTATTCTTTTAAAAATTAAAGACTTCAATTTCCAATGCAATAAATGCACAAACTATCATAAAAACTTATCACTTTTGGTGCTTAAAGAGTGCCCCGGGGGCACTCGTTAACATTTCCCTTAATTTTATTATGCAAAGGTCTTAATGTTTTCATCAGACCTAGGGAGGTGACATACCTAGGAAGATGTCTGAACTTAGAAATAAGATGAAACCCTATTTCGAACGTTGCATAGTAATTTTACTCTTTTCTTCTTGGTAAAGTGGGCGACATATGGTTACCCATTTGTAGAACTACTAAGGTAAGATAGGGCATGTTTATGTACTTCGAAGATTCATAGGTAAAGGAGAGCCTTTAGATGACAATTTAAGAATTCTTCTTATTCTCTGTTTCAATTACCTCTGAGAGAGTAAGACCCCACACTACATACCAGTGAATGCATGCGTAATCTCTTTAGGATTGACGACCCTAAGACCGCATAACTCCTTAACCCACATGTGTATCTGGTGCAACTCAACAGCTGGACGGGTGTAAACTCCCCTCGAACTCATCACTTAAATGGGTACCATTTAACCAATCCCTGAATAACTGATTGTTACTTTAATCCAACATATAAATAAAGGGGATTCGAAGAATCCTAACCACCGTTAACTTTCTGCAATCAAAACCAGGTTACTAAATCCCTACTGCTTTGCGCAATTAGACTTAACTTGCAACCCCCCTCCTCCATTTACTTTTTTTTACTTACTATCTTTATTTTATTTTTTGTTTTAAAATAAGTAACGCTAGTTAACTAGTTGGAACGACAATGCATGTGGATACGATACTCACTTATCACTTTATTACTTGATTAATATTTAATACACTTGTCAAAATTGTCCATCAATATACCTCTCTTTCTCTCTCTTTTCTCCTTCCCAAACCCTAGTCGCCGCCATTTCTCTTCTTGATTTGCCAAAATTTTGACCCGAAATCACCCCTCCTAGTTGCTTTTCTTTCTTTTTTAGTTAAATAAGTGATTTCCACATATTTTCAGTCTTCTTTTGTTTGTTTTTGTGATTTCATCGTATTTGCACGACTTTGATTATTTTGATTTCCCGTCTTTATGCGGTGTTTATTGATTCAAATTGAATGATTAGTTTTGATCAAGTGCAGATCCAAATCAATGATTTTGGTGCCGTCAACGTTGCAGATCCGGAGACATGAGTATTTCGGAAATTTGAATACAGTCATAGTTGTATGCATATGTACTCTGCCGTTTTATGCTATTAGTATGAATATTGTTAGTTTGTTCGCAGATTCATCATTTTATTTTGCGATTTTAAATTGGTATTGTATCGATATACTTTACCAATTTAAATGAAGAATATCGTTTATTTTTGTAAAAAAAGAAAAATACAAGACTAAATTGAATTGCAGAAAATTGAAAGAGATGAAGTTGAACATAATAAAAAGTAGTTTCAACGCGGGAATAGGAACTGACACTTTCATTTGGTCAATATGGCCTTTACTACTTTTCGTGCTTGTTTAATCAATGAATAAAGATTCAGTCATATGCAGATTTGTTTCTCCAGATCAAAATACACACATCAAAACACATTTTGATTCGGCACATCACATCATCCTAGAGTGCATGAAACTTTAGTTCAAATCAATTTTCAGACCACATTACCCCATATAGCTAAATTTCTTTGATTAATTGGCCAGAGCGTAGCATTGTTTTAAGGTGGCGTTTACGATGGGAAAGCAGAAAGTTTTCCCATAATGGGAAAGCCTTTTCCAATGGTTAGATGGTTGAGGAACACAATTTTTATTATGGACTGTCTACACCAAATTTTTTTCCTTTCTCTTTTACACTCTTATATTTTTGTTTAGATCTGGAATACACGATTTTTATCATAGACTGCCTACACCATATTTTTTTCTTTTCTCTTTTACACTCTTATATTTTTGTTTAGATCTGGAATTTTTTTCTTTTCTTGATCTGGAAACAATTGGTCGGATTTTCTCACTCGCGCGCATCCGCGTGCGCGCGCGCGCCCGTATTATAAGAGTGACTTAGAAGTTGAATTTTTTTACGATGTTTTGCAGGCATGTTTAGGACATAAAAACAACATCGCCCATAAAAAACGAGAAATTTCCGACAAGGGACAGATTAAATATGAATTTTTTATGCGCCAAAAACTCAAGAACGCGAAACAACAAAACATGCACCTAGAAAACGAATTTTGAGCTGGTTTTTTGCAGATCCTCTATATGTATTTTTATAGAGGTGTCTGCAAAAAAACCAGCTCAAAATTCGTTTTCTAGGTGCATGTTTTGTTGTTTCGCGTTCTTGAGTTTTTGGCGCGTAAAAAATTCATATTTAATCCGTCCCTTGTCGGAAAATTCTCGTTTTTTGTGGGCGATGTTGTTTTTATGTCCTAAACATGCCTGCAAAAAATCGTGAAAAAATTCAACTTCTAAGTCACTCTTATAATACGGGCGCGCGCGCACGCGGATGCGCGCGAGCGAGAAAATCCGACCAATTGTTTCCAGATCAAGAAAAGAAAAAAATTCCAGATCTAAACAAAAATATAAGAGTGTAAAAGAGAAAAGAAAAAAATATGGTGTAGGCAGTCTATGATAAAAATCGTGTATTCCAGATCTAAACAAAAATATAAGAGTGTAAAAGAGAAGGAAAAAAATTTGGTGTAGACAATCCATAATAAAAATTGTGTTCCTCAACCATCTAACCATTGGAAAAGGCTTTTCCATGGTGGGAAAGCTTTCTGCTTTCCCATTGTAAATGCCACCTTGTTTTAAACCCTAGTTATTTTCTCACTGAAATTCAATCCCCACAGTGTGCTCATCACATCAATAACTCAGACAATAAATTTTCCTGATTTCCTTTATTTATTAAGTAGGCTTAATTGAACCACCGGTCCCTTAACTTATTTGTTTGTTTCGATTTTGTCTCATAACTCTTAATTTTTACAAACTGGTCCCTCAATTTACATGTCATTAATCAATGTGGTCCCCTCAAAAAGGAGATCGTTGGATAAAGGAGGTCTACCATATCTTATAGTGTATCACCAACACCTAATTAAGGCAAGAAATGGCTTAATTACTTCAAAGGACCCTTAACTAATTATGAGATTTCATGTTGGTCCCCTTATTAATTTTCGTTCCATTTTGGTCCCATAAGTTTCCTCTGTCAGTCAAATAAATCCAATCTATTATCTTTTGTTCAAAAACGTTAACATTCATCTTCCTCTTTCATCATCTTCATCCTCAAACCCATAAAATTCATCATCTTCATAAGCAAACCCAGAAAAATTCATAAACTTCATCATAAAACTCAGAAGAAGAAAAAAATTCAAATATTAAACCCAAAATATTATCATCATCATCCAAAATTAACACAAATTTAAACTCATAAATCTTCAAACAACAACAACACATAAAATTGAATTAAAATTCTGCAGCAACCTTCAAAAGTTATGAAGATGAAGATGATGATGAACACAATGAGTTTCTAGAAAATTGCAGCAACAATAGAGTTTCGAATTTGAAGCAAATATGCAGAAAAACTCGAAATCAATGAAGAATTAAGTACGAAAACTGAACTGATTCATCATCAAAACATACAAATCATCATAAAACATAAATAAAAAATTATCATGAACTTGCAAAAATACACCAATGAGCGCGCATGAACCCAAATTAGATTCACAATTTCTACTCCAATAGCATGAATCATACGTGAAATTGATCAATTATTTTGCGGTAATCTTAGTATAATACACAAAAACAGTACACCTATACTTTAAATCTCGCAAGAATTGAAGAGAAAAATTGTAACACCCATACTAAATTGTCTAGAATATTTAGCATGTGTATTAGTCTGATACTGGATACATTAAAATTTTCAATACTAATAATACAATACAACTGAATGAATACGAACATGCTCGTATATACAACCAATCAAGTACCATAAAATACACTTATATATATATTGTCTGACAACCTCCTGAGCTGGTACAAGACGAGCATCTGTACTCCATTCAGCGTCTCCCTTAGCTCAATTGGTAGTGGGAATGCATTGAACTTGTACTTATGCCCCAGGTACACGGTTCGATTCCCACGGAAGGCATGAAACTCCACATGGGCCGTTAGTAGTCCCAGGGGCTGTGGAGAAGACCATGAGTACATCGCGGGGGCCGCTAGTAGTCCGCCCGGATGTTACAAAAATGGGGAAAATGTGCAGTTTTTTTTGTTGAAAAATTGAAATCAAAATCAAGTTTATGGCTCAATGATACCAATTGATGTGAATCTAAGATGAAGGTTCAAGAACAAGGATCTTCAATCAATTTTTCAAACAAAAGTTAACAAAATGGAGGACTTTTTTACATTTTGGAATTGAGGAAAGGTTGGTGTTGTTGAGGTGAGAAGAGAGACGAGGGAGAAGAAAAGTGAGGGGTGTGGAAAAGAGAGAGGGGGTGTGTTGCTGCTGTTGTTATGATTTTTTTTTTTTGTTATGATTTTGGTTAATTAGTTAAATTTGTCATTTGTTGTTTTAATTTATGGGTTTAAGTTTTGTTAATTTGGGTTAAATTTGTGTTATTGTTTCTGAAGATTTATGAGTTTAAGTTTTGGGTTTAAATTTGTGCTAATCTTGGATGATGATGAAAATAATATTTTGGGTTTAATTTTTTAGTTTTGTGATGAAGTTTATGAATTTTTCTGGGTTTGGTTATGAAGATGATGAATTTTCTGGGTTTGAGGATGAAGATGAAGGAGGAAGATGAATGTTAACATTTTTGAACAAAAGATAACAAAATGGATTTATTTGACTGACGGAGGAAACTTATGGGACCACCAACATGAAATCTCATAATTAGTTAAGGGACCTTTGATGTAATTAAGTCATTTCTTGACTTAATTAGGTGTTGATGATACACTATAAGATATGGTAGACCTTCTTTATCCAACGATCTCCTTTTTGAGGGGACCACATTGATTAATGACATGTGAGTTGAGGGACCAGTTTGTAAAAATTAAGAGTTATGAGATTAAATCGAAACAAAGAAATAAGTTAAGGGATCAGTGGTTCAATTAAGCATTAGTATATTATAAAAATTATACTCACGCATTTTAAACTTAAAAAAGTTGAGTATTTAGATTTAAACTCAAACATCTACATATTAACACCCTACCAACTAAATAGTGTGTGCGAGACCTAATTATTAGTATTATAATTAAATTAGAGTTATTGTACTCAAATGAATATATTATTTTTGTTTGAAATGAATATATAATGTTTCTGCATATAATATTATATATTAATATTTCGGCAAAGGGAGTGATATAAATATTTAGTCAGCATCACAATAGTTCACATCAGACGAAAAGATGATGGAGGAAAATATGAAATCAGAGCATGGGCAGCTTGGCTTTGCTTTGCTTTTAGCACTTTTCTGCCTTTAACCTTACTCTGCAATGGTCATGCCACTCATCTAATATAATTGTCGATGTCTCTATTTATATTTTATATTATACAAAAAAGAACAACCATTATATTCTTCCTACTACCAAACCTTTTTAAATTAAACTTTTCTTAATTTATATTCATATCTTTGTACCCCCACGTAGCCAGAAAAGAACATAATTCTTTTACCTGTTTCTTCCCTTGTCACCTTTCTCTGAATCCACATCTTTCGCTTTACAATTACTAGATAGAATTGTTTCACTTCTGGAATTTTGTTTTTTTATTGTTTCTTGCTATGTATCCCAAGTTTCGTAATTAATTGGAGCCTTTTCAAAATCATCAGAAGACGGCAGTACCCCAAGAAATAGTGATAGTGAGTTCACTAGTATAATATATTTGATCAATCTTTCTATTATTTCATGTTTTATTACTGAAAAAAAATTAAGATAATAAGCGTAACAGCATGGTCTTTGCAATATATAATGGAAGTCCGCATAAAGCTGCAGCTAAATTCTTCCTCCCTCTTGAATTCCCTCGACTCTCCTCTGATTTCAGAAGACGGTATGGGGAATGTTGTAGTTAAAAATTGCATGGTAGTTAATTTTTTGATGAACAGTTTGATGATTATTGTCAAAATCGCGATCAAAATCGTAAATTTTGCTCACTCGATCCAAATCGATGATAGAATCAAAAAATATGCAAAATCGTGGTAAGATTGCAGCAAAATCGCATTAAATTTTGAAATCGCTGCAAAATTGCAGGCTGTTACACAAATTTGAAGAATTTTGGGCATTTTTTGATACGGGTCAATTTTGAGCTCGGTTTCAATTGTTTCCATTTTGTTATCATCATCATGTGTCATCGTCTTCGTCAAGCTCTTATTTTGTTCAGTAGTGATGGATTTGGTGATGATGATGATGATGGAGGAAATAATGAAATTGATGAAGATGAAGGTGTTGGTATGATTGGGGATGATCCGTAGAATTAGTGTGCGTGATTTGATGTAGCATCGAGGCTCTAACTTTAATTCATTTTGGTAGAATTCTTCGATTTCAATTGCGGTTTGACAATTTTCGATTTTGCTATCTTGTACCGATCCAACAAAAGTAGTTGAATAAAATCATCGATTTCGATTTTACGATTTTCGATTTTATTATCCCCTATCGATCCAAAGCAAAATTCAGATTTTGACAACCTTGAGATGAATTGGCCATGGTGTTGCTCTCAACAAACAAACCAACACAAAAATGCATATTTTTATCATATAAATAAATTGAACATCTTTCGTGTGTAAAGGCAAGACTCATCCCTCAAATTGAATAGGATTACAATAGATGGCTAAACTTTTTCTTATAAATTTTGACTCGGTTGCATTCCTATGATTACATTAAAACCCAATAAATGAATTGATTATCAACTTTACATATATTCAGTAAAATTACAAATTTTGTTTCTTGCATTTTAAAATACAAAAAAAAATTATTAAATTAATACAATCAATTGGGTTAAATATTTCTTTTTCAAATGATAATAAAATCAATCGATTTCATCTTTGTTATGATAATGCTAACTTTGGATAAAATTTTATTATTTTTTATTTTGAAAAAAGGGATATATAAAATCTTTTTTTTAGGAGAGTGATATATAAAATCTTTTAATACCTCATTCTTTGAGGTCTAAGGTGGGGTTGTCTTGATAACCTTAAACATAAGTAAAACTTTGATTCCAATTATAGTACATGCAAATTAAACATTTTTCATTAAATAATCTTCCAACCCCACGTGCAACTTATTGGAGTCTTGTTGGAGTCATATATGAAAGATCATCAAAATCGAGAGTTTAAACATACTTGTTTGTCTACGTGAAATCAAATTGAAAATTCATCTCGTAGACTTATACGAATTTACCTTATACTAAAATAATATTATATATATATATATGTATATATATATATATATATATATATATATATAATTGCATCATCACTTTAAAATTTCAACTTAATTATAAAGAAATTTTTTTGCATAAACAAAACTAAAATAACAAAAGAAGAAGTGAAATTGAATGTGAAACTGCAATAAAAAAATATATAAAAAATGCTAATGAGTCTAAGTTTATCCGAATTTTCCTAAATTCACTGTGATTTTTTTACTAAAATTTGAATTTACATCAGAGTTAGCTTAAAATTGATATATAGACTTGTGGATTTGTACAATTTCACAATTTAACTCGCAAATTTGACAAAGTATATCATTATGATTAATTTATGCATTTTTTTACGATTTTAAAAATACTAGTATTTTCTTTTCTTTAAAAAAAATACTAGTATTTTCTTTGTTTAAAATTATGATATTTGTTAGTCTTCCTTTGCCACGAAGTTTCAATGTTTCACCGCCTTTGATTTACAATATAATGCATGTAAAGTCACTTGACTATTTCACACAAACTATTGCACACCAACATAGTTGTGCATGTTTGGTTGAGTGGTGGAATTAGTAAAATCTCAGTGAACCACCGCGATTTAGGTAAAAACTATATTTTGCAGCTTCATATAATCTTCGTGACATTTTTCAATTAACTATTCAACCAAAAATGCACTATTGCAATTTTGGCTTTCTCGATTCATTGTTTCTTACTTATGGTGGCTAGAAAAGAGAGATTCTACATGAACTTTCTTCTTTTATGGATCCAAGTAAGAACTTGGTAATGGTTTCTATGGTGTTCATCGGTATATCTTAACATTTTCCTCTTTTAATTTTGTCGTCTTTTATAATCATACTCAATTCCAACTGATGTAAAAACTATGTTCTGCAGTAGTGGATTTATCCCTTTTTGTCCCAAAAAAAAAAAGGAGTTCTCCCTTTAAACAATTTTAATCATACTATAGGACAAATAATAATTGCCACATTCATAGCAGTACCTGTGATAAATATATGAGATATACTAATCTCGCTCTAAATATGAACATAATTTGATGGTGAAAATATAATTTAGAGTCTTCCATGTTTGAATTTAACATGAAAAAATTTTGTTCATCATCTCACCAGAATATCAGCTCATCTTTTTCAACGCTTACTTATTAAGAATATTAGTTTATCTCTAGGAAAAAAAGAAAAAGAATATTAGTTTATCTCGTTTAGTTTATAAATATTTTTAGTCACTTAAATGTATTTTGGATAAAGTATTTGTCATTTCCGTAATTACGTATAAATTGTTTTTTTATAAAAGTATAAATTGTTGTTATAGTTTTATGACCTTAATTAGTTTTTTTTACCTTAATTAGTTGGTTACAGTAAAAAAAACCTTGTTGATTATTTAAAACGAGTACTCTTTGAAACGAGTACTCTTTGAAATAAATAAAAAATTACTCATTAAACGTGCATTTATTCATTGTTGATTATTTAATCACGGTGTGCCATAGATTGGTTATTAGAATTTGCAACTTGATTTTTAAGTAAGTTTTGATGAATTAGGCAGAACCCTCAAAAGACGGCCTAAAAGCAGCTGGACTAAAAAGCATGTAGAGAAGAAGACAAGGCATTGGAACAGAAGAATATATGCTTTCTTAAACTTATAGTAGGGTCATGAAACCAAAACCAATTTGTTTCCAAGGGGGGTGCTTCTCTTTGTTTCCAAACCCACTAAACTGATTTAATAATTAAATAAATATTTACGGTACGTATTCCATACGGTCTCAATTATAACCAAAACTAATTTTTTTACTGTTAGCTAGACATCTTTTGGACTGGTGCAAGATGGATATCAACACTCCTTCTTCCTCCTTTGAATATGGAGAAAAAATTTGTTCGGTCAAAACAGTGATTCTCGTCAAAGTTGAACCTAATTCAAGTGGATTTAAAGGGAAGCATATTATGATGACATATATTTAATCCAAACATAGTGGTTCGCTTCCCGCAAATTGAAAAGTTGCTTAACACTTTTTTAGTAAGAAAAAATTGTTAGAAATTTAGGTTTTAATAAAACAGAATTCATAAAACATGTTCAATCATTATAAATCAATAGCGGAAGCAATCAAAACATTGAACATGATTATGATCGGATCTACGACATGTTTGATTTATCACGGATATTAATAATTAAAGTATTAGGAATACCTGAATGAAGCTTTCATGGCAGCCCTCTCATCAACAAGGATAACCAAAGAGAGGAGATGATCTGAAATAAACAATGGAGTTAGCGGCGGCTGATTTGGATCTTCCTCAACCGGTACCTTTATGCCTTTAGTTCTCTTTCAGATGGGGAGAAGAGAAAGTTTGCCGTGTACGGTGTATTGGGGACCATAGCCTCTTTTATATTGGATGACCATTAGGGTTTCCCATTATTCCGTTAATGGGTCATCCGGACATCCACCCATATTGAGTCCATATCAATTAATTAATTATCTAAATAGAAATCTAATTAGCCTTATTACTTAAATTGATCACTAATCAATTAAGGCTCTAAATTGATAAATAGCTAATATAATTATTATTACGATATTTGCCCACATAATGATATCGGAATATAATTAAATAATAAAATATTCCAACAATCTCCCACTTGGGCTACATATCTTAATAATTATACCATAATTCTTTAGGCGCGCGTCTGAATGCTATTCATCTTTAGATTTCAACTTTACAATCTGGTCCACCTCATACATTAATAATGAGACCACCGCGGCTATCGTCACTGACGTATAACGTGACGGAACCCCGACGACCACCATATCAATGCACTTGATGACATAGATCGATATGGATGAGTGACATGGAAATTTCATGTAATGTGATCTATAAATCATGTATATTTCCAACTGGTCCAACTAAAAACTTTAGTGAGATCAAACTGAAGTTTGCAAATTCAATATTTGCACAAAATGATACAGAAATGGTTATAACAAAAAATAACCTCATAAACTTTATTTCTGCAGAAAATCATAATATAAAGTCTGTATCGATACCAAAACTAAAGTATAAAACATAAAACAAAAGAGACTCCCACTAATCCAAGTCATCCTTAATGACATCAATCATATGAAATACCTTATATGTCATGTCTTTGATTAGTGAGTTGGCTAGCATTAAAGTCCATCTTTATATGTTCTATTCAATTCAACAATAATCTATAAGGTAATGAACTCTATAAAATTTGTTGTTGAATAGCTTTATGACTGAATTATGTCACTATATATAACTTAAGTGGTCTCTCAATACCTTTAACAATATGCAACCAAGTGACATAAATACTTACAGTCATATTTCTTGAGTTAGAATGTGTATTATCTACTTACATCCAAAAGTCAGAGTCTGACACACAAATGATCTCCAAATTGTCAGATCCCTGATGTGAGCATAAGCTCTCTTGTTCTCTTTAAAGAATCCTTATGGTCGCATTTTCAACAATTCAAACTTTGAATTGCTCAAATATCTGCCAAACAATCTTATTTTATACGCTATTTCGAAATGCGTATAATAAAATCATACATAAAAATCCTATAGGAAAAGTGTAGGAAAATACTTAAATTTCTGAATTCATAAATTTCCTAATGGGCAATATTTGAGACTAAAAAAGTCTCTCTCGGTGATTGAGGTCATCCAAAAATTTATTAACTTTAATGTCAATTTATTTTCAACTTTACTGATATAACTCTTTTGTGATATCTGAATAATACCTTGAGAAGAATATCTAAGTATTGAAATGCCTAATACAAAAGAGGTGTCCCCAGGATCTTTCATCACTAACTTTTGTTAGAGATTTCCTTGGTTTCACATTACTAACATATATCATAGTTGACTAAATAAAATAAAATCGACACATTAAAATAGGAATATAAATTTACTCCCACTGAGCTTACTAAATCCACAACTCTACTTAATATTATCTCAAAACCAAATGAGACTATTACTTTATGAGAATTTGTGGTAACACTAAAGAGACAAATTTCTTAACTTATAAGTGGATTTCGTGACTTTGCAAACCATCTACTTTGTATCAATTAACACAAAAGCTTTATTTCGTTGCACCATATTATATCATTAATGTCACCATTAAGAAACACTATATTGAAATCCATCTTATGCAGCTCCAAAATTATAATAAGCAAACCAGTATCATGACTGTCTTAATAGAGTCTTTCAAATATAATAAATAGAATTTCTCTTATTAGTCAATTCTTTATGACACCAGATGCCCTAGTTCTTGAGGGTGTTGAGTTTGATCTATATGAATTAGCTTCTTAACTTGATGGAGAGGAAGAACAATAATGTCCTCATGAAGATCCAAATATAATAGTAACTATATGAATTAGTTTAGAACTAAGTCTTCCTCATTCAATTTTGTTCTATTACCATATCTCTCCCCCAAACTCAATATCCTCAAGAAAACATAACAATTTATGTCTCAAAATTTCCTTAATTTGTGGGACGAAAAACTTATAGTTTTCAAACTCTTAAACAATATAGAATGTCACAAGTCATAACTGAATTGACTCTAATAATTGAATTTAAAAGACATTGAATCATAATTTGAAAATAAAACTCAAAATATCTTGATTTGTTCAAAGAGAAATTAAAACAAAAATTAATTCAAATAATGATTCCCAAAATTGTCTTTTAAATACAAAATTAAGCTAGTAACGACAATCTAAAATTAGTTTAAAAACTAAATAAAACAATCTTTATTGACTTTGTCCATTCTAAATTGATATATCTTTCAACATCATTGGACATAAGTCAGTCAAGATTATCTTTCTTTATTTGCCCTTATCTTTTGAGTTATTTTCCGAATGAACACTATTTTATTTTCTCTTGCTTCAACTTTTCTTTATATTTGCACACTTTATGAATTGATCCTTTAAAGGATCATTTCTAACTTTAACAGTTATAAACTTAATTGTGCAAAGAGAATACTAAATGCTGAATTTTCGAACAAGTCATATGATAGTTGAAATTACTAAATTTTCGAACAAGTCATCTTATAGTCGAAATTATAATGTCTCAGCAAGATTAAATATTTACATAATGTGCTCAATATTTTCTTTGCCTAATAATCTTAATGAAATATCACTCTCCAATGAGAGATTGTCTTTCTCTATATTGCTTTAAAAGCACCTTAGTTTAAGCAAAGAAAAAATGACAAAAAATTGTCAACTTAAATAACACTGATAGGATTTCTGATCTTTTAACTTTATGATTACATAAGACCTATAAGATTTGGTGTATACTCACTTGTCAAACTTGATCCTCACATTAGATACTGAATTTGCGAGAGAATGTGAGTTTCACCACCCTTATATAAGGTCTAGATCCAAGAACAATGTTAATATTATTCTTTAATTCCTAAAAGTTAAAACTTTTAAGAGTTAAAAATTTAACTCAAA
Organism: Medicago ruthenica; assembly: GCA_018208015.1. Classification (NCBI taxonomy): domain Eukaryota; kingdom Viridiplantae; phylum Streptophyta; class Magnoliopsida; order Fabales; family Fabaceae; genus Medicago; species Medicago ruthenica. The sequence continues at coordinate 104,940,715 of CM031373.1, read as the reverse complement.
TTAACATATACATAAACTGTATTAGCTTAAAGAGAACAAGAGAAACAAAAGCACTCACAAAAATACCTAGTGCACCATTAATATCAAGTCTTTAAACAATAATATCAATTGCTAGTGGTATTTTACAGCAATGATCAAACAATGACAATTTACTTCGACAAAGAATAAATTCTTATAATTGTCGTATGTTTACCATTATATTCGTGTGGATGTAAACTCTTAAATGTATAAATAAGTTTACACTCACACAACATTATCACACATGTCAATAAAATATTATAGAAACGTGCATCTTTATTTGTAAATAAAAGACCTTAACAAGATACCAAGCGCACCATTAATTCATAATCTTCGGATTGTAAAAATTAACTGCAAGCGATACTCTCAACGCAATGATCAAACATTGGTGATAAGTCCCGTCAAATAATAGTCACCTTCGGGCATCCTATTATCCACATGGAAAAATACTTTATAACCACCACATATTTACCACCACAGGTATGTAACTATCCGGCCAAGTTGTGCCTTCCTTGGGGCCGACGACAACTCGCATAAATAATTACACACTATATCTTTTGTAACTTCAGTTGAGTCGAATCTACGCAACAGAGGTTACTTGGGCAACATTATTGTTTCAACCGACTCAACCGCAATTACTAGATAATTTTAATATATATTAAATGGGGTGATAAGTCCTGTCAAATAATAGTCACCTTAGGGTATCCTATTATTTACATGGAAAATTACTTTATAATCACCACACATTTACTATCACATGCATGTAATTATCCGACCAAGTTGTGCCTTCCTTGGGGCCGACTACAACTCGCATGAATAATTTCATACTACGTCTTTTGTAAGTTCAGTTGAATTAAATCTACGCAACAGAGGTTACTTTGGCAACATGTTGCTTCAACCAAAACAACTGCAATTACTAGACATTTCACAATAAATTAAATGTTTTTAATTGGGAATGGTCTTTAAATTTACAAGGCACTACTAACATAATGTAGGCCGAATTAGTCCATTATGTCGCTAAGTAACCATAAGGCCACTCAGCAACCCTTAAGTGTAAAGACAAGTTCACAAGAATTTGTAAGAAGATGCAAGTCAAAAATCACACCAATGTGTGTATGACAATACATTTACAGGCATCGCATAAAAGCGAAAACATAAATAGCATGAAATATGTCAAAAATGCATGATTGGAGGAAAAGAAAAAATGATGTTATTGTAGAAACTTAATAACAATAATCTCAAACATCACAATCATGCTATAAACCAAATATTCAATTTCAAATCAAATAAAAAAAATTGAATTTTTATATGCCAAAAATATTCATGCCAAAATTGATTCACATATAGTAATGATTCTTTAAATAAAATAATGAATAACTCTAAACTTAATTATTTCCTAAATAAGGAAACAAACTTTATATGTTTATAAATAAACAAACAAAACTAGAATCAATATTTTCTAAAATTTAAAGAATCAAAACCTTATTTTCTATACAAAATAAAAATTGTCCATAATATTTTGAGATTCATTATTAAAAGGCAACAAATCTTCTACAAGTATATATAACAACCAAATATATATAACAAATTTATATTTGCCTTTTTCTCAAAAAAACTTTATATACAAAATCTTTGTGAATCAAAATTAATTTCAAATAGAAAATCATCTCAACCAAAAAGATTTAATATAATATCAAATCACCAAAGTCAAAATAAAATGCAATATCAGGCTTTTATATCCAATGAATTATACGGTGATGTTCTATAAAAGAGCCAAATCCGTTTCTCATAGAATCCAAATAGGAACTCTTTCAAACAAAATCAACCAAAAACAATTTTTTCAGTCAAAAGTAAAGCCAATAGAAGTTATTTTAATTCTCAAGGTATATTAAAATCCTTAATTTTATAGTTATAAGTTATGACAACAAATTGTATTTACTATAACAATGACTAGATGGATGAAACAACATAACAGATATGTTTTCAAATCAGGATCATCAAAAAACGAAAATATCATCCCAAAGATAATCCGAAAACAACCATTCAAGCATTATGGATACATAAAAAAAAAAATTCATGTGAATTAAAAAAAAATATTCACGGTAAAAATCAAAAAATTGTTAAACCAAAAAACCTTAATTACCCACATCACCCTTTCAACTTAAAATATAATAAATAGGTGATTTAGAATTTTGCAACTAACAACCATTTCAAAATTCAATTAGAATCCAACAGAACAAACCGATGTTTAAATATGGATATTGAAATAAAATCCAAAACTATAACAAACTTAAAATTGTACCATGTACCGCAATTTAAAATTTCTAATCGTTATTAAGCAATGGAAAAAATGGATTCATACTCCAATAAATCACCGAATCAAACATAACCACAAATTCAAAATTAGGGTTCATAAAAAATTAAGGTTAAACTTCATGCAATCTCAATAAACCAAACATGTAGAACTGCTCTGATACCACTTGTTGGAAATTTAGGTCTTAATAAAACAGAATTCATAAAACATGTTCAATCATTATAAATCAATAGCGGAAGCAATCAAAACATTGAACATGATTATGATCGGATCTACGACATGTTTGATTTATCACGGATATTAATAATTAAAGTATTAGGAATACCTGAATGAAGCTTTCATGGCAGCCCTCTCATCAACAAGGATAACCAAAGAGAGGAGATGATCTGAAATAAACAATGGAGTTAGCGGCGGCTGATTTGGATCTTCCTCAACCGGTACCTTTATGCCTTTAGTTCTCTTTCAGATGGGGAGAAGAGAAAGTTTGCCGTGTACGGTGTATTGGGGACCATAGCCTCTTTTATATTGGATGACCATTAGGGTTTCCCATTATTTCGTTAATGGGCCATCCGGACATCCACCCATATTGAGTCCATATCAATTAATTAATTATCTAAATAGAAATCTAATTAGCCTTATTACTTAAATTGATCACTAATCAATTAAGGCTCTAAATTGATAAATAGCTAATATAATTATTATTACGATATTTGCCCACATAATGATATCGGAATATAATTAAATAATAAAATATTCCAACAAAAATAGGCAAGCAAAATTATAAATTATGAAGATGTGCAACTTCTTTGCAGTATGAATGTTTTGATGAAGGAAAAACATGATCAGAAACGCAACGGAAATTAAAATATTGATTTCATTTTCATGAATCATTATGAATGATCACAACAAAGCAATGTGGCAGTGTCTCTACGCGTTCACACGTACAAATCTCCTCTGGTTCCCGGTGCTAGTCAAGCGATCAGAGATTCGTAGAGAGCTAGGGTTTGGTTTGCAGTTTAGGGTTTCTGTAAAGTAGTACACAAATTTTGCACAAGTGAGTTCTATTTATAGACCTACTTGTGCGCAGCATAACCTACGGTGTATGATGAAAAGGTTTTTCCCTCACATTATAATTCCTATCTACACGTGAGTATATTAGGATCGTCTCCACAGGGATTTACGCGATACCTTAAACCGTTCAACATCGATTATCATTTTAAGTTAGGGTTTCAAATTTTGTTTACTAAAACCTAATCGACTTTCAAAATATAAATAAATACTACGAACAATAGGGCATAAAAGTGTCGGTATCAAAGTCATAAATCAAGCATCGATAATGTTCTAATGATCATGATAAAAGGATTCTAGTTTTAATCTCTTATTAACGATATTATCAGACATCACTCGACAACATTATTCGTGTCCAAATAAAGTTGTGAGATCGATTGTATCGTTTAATCGACGATTTTCCAATCTATTAAACGATCCAAAAGCATTAAGTATTGATGCTTTAAGTGATTATCAAAACATGGTTCCATGTCTAGAACACTTGTTTTAATAGAAAAGTATTCTAACCCTAGATTTAAATGTATTTTTCAATAACACTAAACCAAACAATAGATTGAATAACAAGAATAACTTTCAATATATTATAAAACTCTAGAATCAAATATTTACATGATCAAATAGATTACATCTAGCTTGATTCATTACCTCTAATCCCAACAAAGGAGATTTAGTTGATCATTCTCATGTCAACAATACAAAAGCTGGAGTAAAGATGAAGATCAATGCTAAGTTTTGATTTCTCAAAAACCCTTTAATGATCTAAACTTGATTCCTTGTTTGTCCTTTGAAGTGCCCTTCTTTTAGCCCTATTCTCTGGTAATAAACCTCTAAAATTTCGTTCTTAATGAAAGCTTAACAATAGTAGTATATTTAACCTAAAAGCTGAAAGATAGCTTAAATACAAAAACTGATAAGTGTGATATCGCTCAGCGAGACATATTTCGCTCAGCGAATTTAACTAACTGGCCAATGGCATTCTGCCACGCCTTCTACAGCATTAAACCGCCTTGATGATTTCGCTGGGCGACCAATATTTCGCTGGGCGAAGTCAAACTTCCCCTGTTCCTGGAAATCTCTGCCTAAGCTCGCCAACTGCTCGCCAAGGGATCGCTGGGCGAAAGTATACTTTGAAAAACTCCTGAATTCCCTGCCTAAGCTCGCCAAGGGATCGCTGGGCGAAAGTCTTCATTCTTCTCTTGATGAATTCTTGATATTTTCAAGTCTTGGCTTGCTTTTTCCTACACAAATGGGGAAGAATAAGGTATACAAAGAATAATTGGCATTTATTCATAAATTCCATGCTTTTCCTAAGATAACTTGCACAACAAGTAACTAAAAAGCTTTATAAAAGACATGAATTTATTCATTTCTTGCCACTTATCAGGGTACTGCATTCCACTTAAAACGCATTTTACGTTACGGTGTACTCCGTTTTGTAATTTAACTAATAAATCATATTTATCAACTTAATTACAAATATGTTTCTACTTATTAATTTATAAATAAGTCTTACTTATTTATTTTTATTTTCTCTAATCTATTTGTCCTATGTGTGTGGTCCTATATGTTCCCGTCACATTGGTAATAATATTAAATCATATATTAATATTATAAACAATGATAAGCATTTAGCAATACGTCGTTGCCACCTAATGTTCATGTGTATAATTACTCTTTTGCTCTTATATCTATATTGAACACAAGACATAGATTGTGTCACCATTGTATAGATCAATATTAATATTTCTTGTTCACGAAATATACTGAGTATCGAATAAGTCCAATGTCTCATATTGACTTAATTCGGCATGACCATGCAATTTTATAGTCATATTTCATCAAGAGGCTTAAAGATATATCTTATGTTATGCAGGAGGGGCAAATCTCATTTAGGACACTCATGTCCCTCAGCATGATTCGTCGATTGCCTGTTAACCAATTTTATAGTTATCCTGTTACAAATAGCGTTTGAATGGCAATAAAACACTTTGAGTCCACATCAGGGACGGATGTAGGCTATGGCCATGTGTGGCTAAAGCCACACATCCAATTCCTTAATTTATATATATATATATATATATATATATATATATATATATAAAACACATTGTTGATTGGAATTGAGGATTTTAGAATTGTTTATGAATTATGATAAGCCAAATTTGGACATTGTTGTTTTGTGATGTGAATGAATGTTGATGATATTTGTTTGGTTTGATTACTTGATGGTGAGTGTGTAAATTTATTGGTGTTGTTCTGTATAATGGTGTTATGTAAAACGCAAGTTCATGATCATGTTCTGTATAATTAATTGAAAAAATTATGTTCTAATTATGATCATGAACATGTAATCTTTATGTTTTGATCACTTTAAAAATTTCGTCAAACTGTTTTGTAAAGATTATTTATATTGATTTCAACTTCTAGTGTTTCAAATTTGCATCATTATTGGCAATGATGTTATTTTAGCTAACTTTCAACAAATGGATAGGAGACGATTTTCATCGTAATTGTATTGCATCAAACAATGTTATTTCTCATTTTTAATATAGTTTGCATTGTTGTTTCTTTGAAATTTTAGCCACACTTATATCAAATGTCTGGATCCGCCCCTGGTCCACATCTAGGGATCACAATGGTTTCATGTCTAAGAGTGATATACATCATTATCACTACGATAATATCTTATGACACCTTCATAACATACTATGTAGTATTCTCATCGTGCGTCAATCCAATATAAATATTACTCCTAATATTAGTATCTATGTATAAACTTAATATATTATATTTATGACCCGTGAGACATGGTTATCAGTCTACATACATGAGACATGGTTATCAGTCTACGCTTTATTATTATCCCAATTTATATTAAAACTTGACTGCAGATATTTTTAAGAATAGTGTTCTTTATGTTAATGTAATATCACAATTAAGTCTTACTTAATGTTCCATTACTTGAACTATCTATTCTAGGGGCTTTATTAATCTTACAACAAATATAATAAAGAATGTTGTATTTTATTTAATAATAAAAGACATGATACATAGCATAAGTTTAACATAAAACTATTGTCATCTAGGGCTTACACCAACATTTGACACGACAAAAGCTACTCATTTTGTAACTCTAATTTAGAGCATTTGGCAACAACGCAGTAGTGCGACACAACGATATAGAAGTTCGTGGGCTGGTTTGCGGGAGAGGGATCCAACTTTTAGATGGGTGATTGGCAACAAACGAAGGGAGAAGTGCTACAAACGCAGCTAAGCACAACCGAACAACTGATAAATGTCAACTTTATGCATCTTTACACGTATTTTATTGGCATTTATTGACTTGTTTTAGAAGCAATCTACAGAAAATTTTCAATTATTGTAAATATCAATAAACTAGCTTTTGAGAGTCAAAATGATACTAATTTAAACTCTTAATATGACTGGTTATATATGATCTATCTATGAACTTAATGCGTTTTCAATGTTGCACTTTGAAACTAATAGATCTAGAATTAATTCACATGTGTCTTGTTAGACATAGGTCTTGGTTTGCAGTCACATCCATTTTTAAGTCTTAATGTCATTGTATCGATTAATTGAACGACACATCGAGAGCTAATAGATACAATAGATCTCTCGTCATTTGTCGGACACAACAACGTATGAAGAACGGAATGTGAAGGTATAGTTGAAACATTGAAAGTATATAATTGACTAAGAGGATACATTAAAGAAATAGTTAACGACATCTAATCCCAACACAACTCTTTAATCTTATATTTTCATTAATCTTTGTGATTGATTGTTTCAAACAAACGTGTCAACCAAACTATAATTTTAGATACTAACATTTTTAAATGGTTAAACAATTATCAAGTTCACGTGGATACGATAATCTATGATATTCTAATACCGTTATACGAAGTTATCAACAATAATTTCTTTAGTGGTGACGTGGACAAAACCTCTTGCAGAGCATTTTAAATGCAACATCAATATTGTATCCTTCTCAAGTCACTCCAATAAATTTGGGATTGGAATTCGCATTTGAGATGAACTTTGTCAATATAGGCACGTTAGAACTCGATGGAATGTGCCTATTTGCTTTGTCGACACGGGGGAAGCCCATAAACTCTTGTTAGTGTTGGATTGGGTGCACGAGATACTATATGCCCCTATTGATTTTGAAATGGATTTCAAGTTAGTTGTTGAGAACTTTAATAAGTCACGAAAAAATGATAGAGTTCAAAGACATCAATTAGAACATAGATGTCTTTTTATTTCTTTTTATACTACCTCCGTTCCTTTTTAATTGTCACATTTTGACATTTTACACAAACCAAGACAAACTATAAATGCCACTACTTTTGATACAATAACTTATATTTTTACTATAATAACCTTATTCATTTAATATATCATCTCATATATTTCTCTCTCCGTAATAAATAACTAAGGATAATATCGGTAAAACAATATTTAAAGTTGCATTGAACTTTGAAAGTGACAGTTAAAAAGCAACAAAAAATTTCTTCAAAAGTGACAATTAAAAAGGAACGGAGGGAGTATATATTTTTATGTCGAGTTTGTTCATACGCAAAGAAATGAGATTGATCATTGCTTTTATTTAAGTGATCACATTCTTAGTTGATTCCCAAGTGTTGATTGATATTCCTACATGCATTAATCATCCTATTAAGAATGAAATGTTATGATCATCTTTTCGTCTATAAAATTAGACCATGTAGATAGTTTTAGAAAAAATTAAAACTACTCTGACATGTATTAGATCAAAATAAAATAATTCTGATTTTTGTCCCAAAATAAAATCAAAATAAAATTATTGAAGTTTTGATATTTTTTTTCTTCTGATAATATATTTTTTTTGTACTGATAATAGCTTTGAATTGAAGTAATAATTGAAATTTAATCATTAAAATTTAAAACCAAAACAATATTGCTATAAAAATAAAAATAAAAAAGGTTATGACATTGTTAGACTAAACCGATTGAAGTCATACTATCTAGTTGTCAAATAATAATTCAAATTAAATTATCGGAATCTAAAACCAACATAATATATAAGATTGATATTTTTTTTAGGAAACATAATATAAGATTGATATCACCTATGCAAATTACAGTAAGATAAATGTGCCTCGAGGATTATATAAAAATAAAATAAAAAAATATCTCCATGAAAACTTGTAATTTTAAAAAGAATAGAATATCGAACTACCTTTAAGAGTAGTTTTTTATTTTCTAAATGCAGATAAGGAATGTTTCTCAATGTTATATTTGTACCTATGCAAATTACAGTAAGATAAATGTGCCTCGAGGATTATATAAAAATAAAATAAAAAAATATCTCCATGAAAACTTGTAATTTTAAAAAGAATAGAATATCGAACTACCTTTAAGAGTAGTTTTTTATTTTCTAAATGCAGATAAGGAATGTTTCTCAATGTTATATTTGTACCTACGTGATCCGTCAATTCGGACAATTTTCGTCCTAACGGGTCAATCTCATAAAGGTAAAATTGGATATTAGGGGGCTTCTAAGCATATAAGAGGGAATGAGGAATTTGAAAATTGCTCCTTAGGCACCTGTGACTTGCTCTCATGCACTTTTCAAAACGATCATTTTATTCCTAACGACAATTAACTACCGTTCCTTAATAAACAATAGTTAACTGTTGAACTTGTCATATACGGGGGCACTCGTTAACATTTCCCAAACAATTTTTGTCTTATTTTTGCTTGGACCTTTTATTTCAATTTCTTCTTGATTTCTCTTTCTGATTGTGCAAGGAAGTGGCTTGTGGCTTTTCGGTAGTCACTTATGGGAAGTAACTTGTGGCTTTGACTATATAAACTTGCTACATTGGACCATCTATTTATGGTACCACTGATTTTTTTTCATTTTAAATTTTCGTTTTTAGATTATTTTACACATTAAAAATATCAATAAATTTTATTATTTTTTATGAATTATTTTTCCCACGGGTTATATATTACCGCATTTCACATATTTGATATATGTCTCTATGTGATAAATAATCATAGATAATTTCAACAAATCAATAAATAATACTACTTTTTAAAATGGCAAATTAAAAGGATCAAAGGAACTTCTAGAAATGACACTAAAAAAGAACAAAAGAAATGAAAATTGTTTTTCCCACTTCAAAGAAAGCTAAAACATACCGATAATTTACGTTTTTAACACTGCCGATGGGAAGGATCCGGCGGCAGCTAACTGCCGATGGGAAGGAAATCAGCGGCAGTTAGCTGTCGTTGCCATGTTTTGCCTATCTTTTCTAAAACTTCACATTTTTCGGCAGTTAACTGCCGTTTCAATGACATTGTGCAGGCTTTAATTAAATAGCTTTATTAATTTATTTATACATAGAGTCATTGTGTTTTAACAGTTAGCACACAAGTGAAAAATTAAATAGCCTTTATGTCACTTATAATTACAGCTACCTGGCCAAATTATTATCGTTGCCATATTACCGTTGGCATGGAGCTGTGTATATATATGTGCACTCATGCCTCTATGTCACTCATTCTCACTCACAATTTCACTAAAAAATTTCAATATTTTTTTTTTTTATTTTAGACTTTCATTTTAGTCGGTAGCATGCATAATGTTTATTATTGTCTCATTTTAGAGGATGTTGGTTTTGTGGTTTTACTAAGACATAATCTTGATGTTATATTGGAACTATATTGGTTTTGTATCTCAAATATAGTTCCAATATAACATCAAGATTGTATCTCAAATATAGTTCCTTCCCATCGGCAGTTAACTGCCGATGGGGTTAAAAATGTAAATTACTGGTGTGTTTTAGCTTTCTTTGAAGTGGGAAAAACAATTTTCAAAAGAAATAGTATGTACTATGAACAAATAGTTTGGGTTTAAGGAAATGGCCTTGTTGGCCTTACTTACAACATGACCCTTTTCATGGAGCACACTTGGAATTGGAAAAACTCATCCAATATATTAAAGTAAATGTTTTTTTTTACGAATAAATTAAAAGTTAAAATTTAAAATTTGTAAAAGATGACAAGACTAACTAAATTCAATTCTTAGAGTCACTCATGGAAGACATTTTAATATCTATTAAGAAAAATGGGTGTTCCATTGTTGATTTAAAGATTAGTCATATACATAAAGAGTTCAAAAGACCGAAGCCATAAAAATACTTTAAAGCTAAGAACAAAAAAAAAAAAAAAAACTCTATGGTGAGGATGAGATGCGCATGTTATTCGGATATGATCATCCCAAAGATTGTTGGAACGCAATAAACTTGTGGGGAAAAATAGATTTGAGGCTACCATATGCAACTACAATTCCCGGATTATTTTTTTCTACCTTTGCAGAATTAAGTGTTGATGAGAAATCATGTGTTGCTGGAACATTCTGGATGATATGGCGATCGAGAAATGATGTTCTTTGGTAGTAAAAAACGTTCAATGTTGATTCAATTTATAATAATACATTTAAATATACGAAAAATTAATATAAACTAATATGCTTCTGAAAAAGTCTTATAATCTTTCATGTTTAACAAAAAAAACTGGCATAATTTAGACTAGGCCGTAAGCTCCAGTAAATCGGTATGGCATATTCCCATTCTTATGAGCAATATAAGAATTAGTAAATAGTCTGACAAGCTAGGCCTAATAGACTAAATTATATTTTGAGATATATTATGGCATTTTAGAAAATTTAACTTTACATGACATCCTATTTAAGTTCTATTTTATGTTGATATGTTAACATTATAAGAAATGTTAGCAAATTTATAATTTAACATAAAGTACAAATTTTAATATAACAAAAAAACATTATATACATTCTTGACCAAAAAAAAACATTATTTACATTTACATAATTATGTCGGTCTAGTGTCTACAAAGATTTTTCGATGGCATGTAATGCGGCATTTTTAGCTAAATAAATTCAGAAAAAAAATATGAATCTCCTTTATATTGGAAAAAAATATGGCTTAGCATGACTACAAGAAAAAAATCAAATCGGGACGGAATTTTCCGTCGCACTGTAGAACAAATTTCCGTCACATATGGAATTTGGGACGGAATATGTGACAAAATAATTTAGTCGCAATAATGCTCGTCGCAATAATTTGGGGACGGAATATTGCTATCTGTCGCAGAGTTGGGACGGAATTGAGGACAAAATATATTTGATTAAAAAAACATGCTTCCTTCTTTCCGTCCCAAAATATTGACAGAATTAAGAAATCCGTCCCAACATTGGAACAAAATTTATGACAGATTTATTATATGAATATTATTTATAAATTCGTTTGGGACGAAAATTATAAATTAATTCCGACATTAATATAATAAATGGCAACAGTAAATATGTTTCAATTTGTCACATAATAAGCATAACATATAAGTATCTCAATGATATCAAAGTTTAATCAATCCATTCAAAAGATAATTGTTTTGAAAGTGGTTATAAAATATCCAACTACATATTCATTCTTTCAATACTAAATATTCCATCACAATAAACATAACACATAAGTATCTGTCAAATAACATCAAAGTTTACTCAATCTACTCAAGATAAAAGTTGATTTGAAAGTGTTTTCAAAATATCAAACTGAAATTAAAGTAGGTTCTTCATTCCAAAAGTCAGCAGCATCACTCATAATTAGCATTTGTCCCATTAGAAGGATTGTTTACAGGACTAGCATTACCAACAAAAGGATTGGTTCCGGCAGTAGCATTACCAACACAATGATCATCTCCATCCAAATATGTGATATCCAAACCCATTGCGTCCAAATCTATATTAGCATGTTTAGCGAATATGGAAAACATTTTATTTTGACGAGCAAGGATTGATTTGATTGTTTGTTCCTATTCTGCAATCTTGTTCCTCAATCGTGCTTTAACCTCTCCACTTATACCACGAACAATATCAGCATAATTTGAATATTGATTCGACTTAGAAATTGAGGCACAAGCACGCATGATTCCATCAAAACCAAGTCCATATACTCTACCCTTTTCATTTCTTCCTCCAACAGCTTCAATCATTAGAGCATCATAATCAACAGTCTTAGGTTGTGTACAACTCTCATCATTACCAGAACCAGAAGGTTGAGATTGAGACTCAACTTGTGAACATAGATTTAATAATTTATCCTGGAAAAACAAAAATCATCAACCAGGAGATTACTGATGGTTTAGTAACAACAAAAACAAAACCAGATCATTGACAGTCCAATCATTATGTCCAATTATTACGTACTGAATATTAAATGACCAAATCATTCAATACGTAAAAAACCATATCATTGAATAACTATGGAATTATGTGAAGGTACATGAATTGTTTTACATAAAAATGCTATCACCTGAATTGTTTCCTATGAATTATTCATATGTCACATTTTCTTATATGCAAAGCATAACAGGACAACAAGCATAACAGGACAATAAGATAACAGGATAACAAGCATAACAAGACAATAATTTCACATCTAGTAATAGGAGAAAATAACTTCTTACTCACATATGCTTCACTTGATCTCTTATCTACAAAATTTTGTGTCCCCTTCCAAGTGTGACACTTTTTGAATAGTTCACCTTTGTGTGGTATTCTTCCTAACTTCTTATTCTGCAATTGTTTAGAATTATTCACATGTTAAGAATATTATTAGAAAAACAATTTAAATATATTATCAAAATAAAAATAAAACTTAGCAATTCAAGTTCATGTTTTAGTTGATTCTTAGATCCTTGGGTTTGCAATGAACCACCAATATTGGAATGACGATTTGTGCTTGCCACGCATCTTAATGTCATGTAATCTTCATCTTCCCACTGTGCAATCAGTTTTGCCGATGCAACTTCAGTAATCCATTTTGGTTTTTCAGGCACTTTTTCACGTACCCTCGACATTATCTTTCTCAATATATCCTTAGCTTTAAATTCCCACATAACCCTAATAGTTGCATCTTGTTCACCAATCCATTTGTACCCTTTCTACAATTAATGAAAATAACTATAGAAAATAAAATTGAAAGTAAATTGAAGCTATAGCATTGTGAAATGAAAGCAAATAAACAAGATACATTACCGCCCACTCTGTAAACCACATTTCTTTGATTTACATCAACAAGTTACATAAAAAAGTATATTTTATTTACAAATATTAAATTCTTAAATATAAATGCATTTAAGATTAAATAAACAGCTTTACTTACTATCCTTTCAAAACATAAATCCAAACTTTTTTATCTGAGAGGTCCTTGCCCCATGGTAGATGCGTGTTATGAGGACCAGGTGGTGTAGGATCTCCAAATGGGATAAACGGTTCGGATTGGTTATTGTCATCATTATCTTCTTCTGTAGGTGGCACAATCTCCTGCTCAATATGTATTGTTGGTTGTGGATCTTGTGGAGGCGATGTTCTTTCAGTAGTAGGAGGCATAACATTCAAAGTACCAAGAGGAACGCTTGGATTACTACATGATGGAGATGGTGTGCTAATAGGTGGAGTTATGCAGTTAGCAACGTTCCTCTGCTCTGAACTAGAAGTAATGGATGGAGCCTTACCATTTCCTTTACCTTTAGATCCTCTTGGTCGTCCTCTTGGTCTACCAATACCTGACATTTAAAGTAATAATAAAGCCATATATAGATTAATGAAATCATATGTATTAATAATTAATATGGATTAAAAGAGGTGCTTCACAAATACTGTGTACAATATACCAGATCACACACGGGAGTTCTTATTTGTCTACAATCACAGATCACACACGAGCATCTAATTGTTCCTTCATTCTTAAATTGATCCTCCACTTCCAAAAGCATGTGAAATAAAAGTTTCAACACCCTTATAAAATGTATTTTCAATCCCCACTCCATCAGGTAAGACCCTTTTATACATCCATTCTCTATTTGTAGGCACATCCATTGCCTAAACATCATATACATACACTACTTATGTTTAATAATCAAGATAGTCCTAAAAAATATTGTATGAGAAAATACAAGACATTTTTCCAAATGTTATTTGTTTTGACAACATTACTGTTAAGATATAAAAAATTTAAGCACAAAGCACACACTTCAGTTTATAAAAGGAATCAGAAGCATAGTAAAACTGGTTGTGTTTTATGCATAGGGGTTTCTGTAATATTCTCACATAATTACACACAGCCAAAGGGTAACAACACATAACACTACAATACAACAATTTATACAGCACATAACACTACACAACACATAACACTACTACAACAACAACAACAACAACAACAGAAAAACCACAAATTTGACAGAACCAAACCCATCTCACCCTGAAGAACACAAAAAACTGTGAAATATCAAAGATAATAGAGAAAAAAATAATCTTTATTAAAATTATTAAAGCTGAAAGCTTACAAATAAATAAAATTAGCAACTTTTTAACATAGGATTCAGAGGGAAGAAGAGCAGAGACCCAAAACAAAGGTATTAGAAGTGACTTACCACAGCGGTGACAGCGAGATGACGAGAGGGAGACGGTGAAATGAGGTTGATCAACAGCAACGGTGAGATGACGATGGGAAGACGGTGAGATTAAGGGAAAGAGATGGCGAGAGGTGAGATTGCCGTAAGCCTTTCTACATTGGTGATTGGAGAGATTGGAGAGAGAGAAAGGGATTTAGGGTTTGAGAAAGGGATTGCCGTAAAGTTTCTTTCTCCTCCCCCTTTTCACTTACATCATTTTTACACTTATGTTTTTTTAGTAGTTTTTTCTTTTTCCCATCATTTGATAGATTAAACTTGTTTTATAATTCTTTTCTTGTTTTATATAAATAGTTTTTTGTCTTATACTATTGCTTTTATATATAAGTTTTTTTATAAAAAATAATATATTATTTTTTTATTGCTTTATATTAGTTTTTTTAAAAATGATGAAAAATTAAATATATTTTAAATATACTAAAAATTGCCTAAAAGAAATTATATTCTCTTATAAAATTCAAAAAACAAATTATTTTTGTTAATGATGATAAAAATCTAAATAACTTGTCAAAAAAAGTTAAAAAGTACATTTATAATAGGTTGCGACGGAAACAGTATAAACATTCCGTCCCAACTGAAGGCGCCAATTATCCCGCTAAAGTTTTTCCAATTTGAGAGAAAAAATACATGAAAATTCTGTCCCAAATAAAGGCGCGAATATTCCCGCGTATCCCTTTTAATAAATTTTGGTCGAGTATGAGACGGAAATGTCACTTCCATCCCAAAAAAGCGACGGAAAAAAAATATATGTCCCATATTTGTGACGGAATTAAATTTCCGTCCCAATTAAATGATTTAATTTTAAAATAAATTTTAGGGACAAAAAAGGGTAGCAAAATCCATCCCAGATTAATTTATTTCCGACGGAATATTTTTCCGTTCCAAGATTCCGTCCCAGTTTAGTATCTTTCTAGTAGATAAGTAAGTTTTTCTTTTTAGGAACGAACCTAAGTAAGTTAGATCATATATTCCATAAAAAAAAATGGGGGATAATAATATTCCATAAATTAGATCGCGACAGTTTCCTTCCTCTCTCATTTTATTCCTCATGTTAAAGAGAGAGTAAGCCCAAAACAAATTTTGATCAGCCAGCCTTACATAAAAACACAAAATTGAGTAAACAATTGCGGTGTCACTATCTCTCTAGTAAAAGGAGAGAAGAAAAGGAAAGCATTCAAACGTGCTTGGTATATCATTTGAATCATCAATTTCTCATTTATTTTTTATTTTATCTATTGAACACATCTTTATTGTTTTCTATTTTATATATTTTATTCTTCGAAATTCTTGAGTAGTTCCTACAAAATTCGATGTTCATCACACACTCAAGTCAGTAGGAATAAACGATGGTTCTTGTATTACACATACATACTCACTCCTTGCCTCATGATATAACATGCTAATTACAAAGACATAGCCAAAAGGAAAAAAACGATAATAGCTTAAAAAAAATAAACAAAAAACATATAGCAATTTTAGAAAAATGGATTCTCATGCACATGATAGCCATTCTTAACATGATCTCCATTTTTTTCTATTTTCTTTTCCCAGCTTTCCTTCATATAATATTGAAAATTTTCAACCATACTCTCCGGCACAGAAACAACCACTCTCACAGCATTAACATCACCACCAATAACAGGTAAAAATAAGCAATAAACATCACTTGTTAAAGGACCCATATGTAACGCTTTTCCCTCTCCAAAATCCACTTCTTCTAACCCTAGTTTAGACCATTGTGATATAACCAAGCTAGTTGAGACATCTGTTTTTACTGTTTTATCCTCCAACAAATCAACCGTTGATCTAATATATTCCTCATCATTAACCGTTGACTTAGCCTTTTGCACTAACGTTACACCATGATGCAAATTATTCTCTACTAAGTCCTTTATAGTACTTTCAGCACATCCTAATAGAAACCCATTTCCGTAATATTCTTTTGGTAGGTTCATTATGGTACGAATGTTAATAGAGAAAAGTAGCTTCACAATTAGAGTGGAGGGTAATGATAAATTCATTGAACGAATCCAAGAGCGCCACGTGTGTGCTGCCACTACTTCAAAGGTAGTACACTTAAGTGAAGGGACACATTGTTTCTTTAAGTAGAGGACATGGGAGGGATTAAAGATAAAGGATGTGGGTACTAAGGGTTGTGATTGTATTAAGTTGAGGAGATTTACTTGAGGTGTTGGTTGTGTTCTGGTGTATCCGGGATTGAAGAGGTTTACCATAGGAGGGTATCGTGGTTTCAACACGTGGCGCCAGTGGAAAGGTGGGATGGCCAAATTGGTTTGAGGATTTTTGGAAAATTGTGCCCATGCGTGTAGAAATTGAGATGTGCCGATGCCATCGCATAGGCAGTGGTTGATTGCGGTGCATAGAATCATTCCTCCACAAGGGAGACTTGTTAACTGCAAATGTAAAACACAAACTATGAGCTTCTTTGAACAACATTTTAACTAGTGTTTTTAGCACATTGGTTTAGGAAATAAAAAAAATTATCTTAGAAAGAGATATTTTTACATTTTTAAAAGGTCGATTACATATATACCAAAAAAAAAATTGATTACACAACTATTAAAATACTTTTGTTATATTTGATTATTGCTTAAGAATCATTTGTTAGTATTTTCAAAAAAAAAATTGGAATAGTAGTGATCAAAGTAAAAAATACTGTTGTGTTGGCAGAAAATACCGTTATCATCAGAATTGAAATTTAAATGAGTTTTTTTAAGAAGAATTTAGATGAGTTTTTAATGTGGTCTTAGTTTATTATAGTTAACTGAGGATCATTTTAGTTAATGAAACGGATCGTCTTCATTTCTTTCCTGCTCTTTCAATTTTCACATGTCAACTTTTAACCATGTTTTTCTTCAAATTCCAAAACATTATTTTCTCATTTTTTTCAAACATGCGAGGTCTCGGGTGCATACATCTTGACAGAGAAAAATATTAAGAGAGTGATGTTATATGTTGGTAATAGTAATATAGAGATAAAATGATTAAATAATGTGTTAAATTAATGTTGAAAAATATTGGGTGTCCAAATATCATTGTTAGTTTTTTTTTTTTCTGAAATAACTAATTTACTGGTTAGTTAAATAGCCTTACCTATTGTATAACTGAGATTTTTAGTTCTAAATAATTCATTAAATAATTTTTTTAAGATACAATTAAACATTTTTAGATTGATCAACCGCTTAAATGAATCTAAATTATTAAATTAGTGTCTATAATTACATGGGGGAATACCCTGATTTACACACAAAAAAGTTAAGCATATTGTTATCTAATTTTTATTTTATTTTTTTGTTAATAATAGGCCACTCGATCGAGTAACCTAGTAGATTTTTTTTTTTGAGGGACGAGTAACCTAGTAGATGATCATAGCAATCAGATTGTAATCATAGTATACTATCATCTTATCTGATCTTTGATTATGACTTCAAGTTTTATTTGTAAATTTTAGACTAACTAAGAGCATCCACATTCATGTTATCCATATGTGTTGTATAAATGGGTCATACTTAATTCTTTATAATCTTTTACATTTTCCAATTATTTAAACCACCCAACTACATTTTTTAAATATTCATACCATTTATCAAAAACTCTAAAATAGGTCTCACTAAACCCCACAATACACACCACAATTATATTTTATATTAATATATAGCAAAAGATGATAATTATTTTTATATTAGTTTATAAATTCAGCAAAGTACAAAGTCACATTAGCTTTACCGTGCAACAATTGTCATCCCAAAATGTCAAATATCCTCACTACTCTGACACAATGGCATAGAGATAAGTAAAGACACTCAAAATTTCAACCGAATAGTGCTCTAACTAATTCACAAATTGTTAGTGACTACATAAAACTCATAAAACAGTATTACCAACTATGTGCAGTCAATCATTAACGGCTTGACAAGGGAATTAAATAAAAAAAATTGAAATTTTTTTTTGTTTGTTTATAAGAACCTTTTAGTTGAAGCATTATTATTTTTAAAGAACCTTAGGATATGAATAAATGACATTACATGTCAGGGGAAGAAGTTTCATAAGTTCATTGAATAGAAATAAGAGTTTGAAAAACGAGCAATTAGCATAAGAATCTGACCTGAACTATAAGAGGAGGAACATCTAAGAAACTTTGAGATTCCACCTTATACGTGAACTTCCTCCATGACTTGTTTGGCAACTTAGAAGGTTCAAGTAATTCTTCAGCAGTGATAGACATGAAAGCCTCAACAAACAAAGCACCTTCTCCATTGCAATCCACCTCAAGCTTCTTCTCATCATCCAAATTAGAGGAACAACTTCTCAACCTCCCAGCTAAAGGGTAATAATCCACTAAAACTCTAGATAGAGAACACTTCAAATGATCCAAATTCACAGACTTCTTGAAAATGTACAAATACTTAATAGAAAATCTAAGGAACTTTTGGTCATCAAGATTAGAAAGATAGAGAGAATGTTTTGGCGTTGGAACACTCGGTGGAATACTAGTGATTGGTTGGCATGGATAGATACAATCAGGGAGTTCCATTGATTTTGACATATTAATCTGTATGATCTTGATGATGCATTAATGATCTCTAACTATTAAATCTGTAATGATAAAGAGAGTCAAAAACAGAAAAATAATAGGTGATAATAAGCAGATGATTGAATGAAAAAAGGGAATAATTTATGAAAGAGGGGATTGCCAAAACTTGTATAAATAATCTTTGAATCCGGCTAACAAATGTTATGAAGATATTGTTCGAAGAATCTCTAAAAAGAAAATTTAATTTAAAAATATAAATCAAACACTGGTGTAAGTTTCTGATACACAATTTTTAATATAAAGTTTTATCTTTTGATTTATTAAACAATGTAACACTTGTTAGTAGCATTTACCGTAATCTTTAGACAGAGATGTGACAAGACATTAGACAATATTCTGAAATTTCTGGTTTTTGGTTTGGACGATAATAATATGAATTAGTGTACGATGAGATTCCTTTTCATAATGGAGGCCATAACCTCGTCGTATATGTACTCTTCTACACTCACACTAGATTATTTTTTAATACAAATTATAATTGATTTAAGTTGGAATGAAATTAAAAAATATTATTATTGAGACAACAAAATAAAGCAGGAGGTTCTGGTGATAAGAGATTAGCCCCATTATTACAATTAAATACTTAAATTAATTGGCTGGGCACAAAGAATTCCCTCCTAGAAACCCTTGTTTTACGCCTGTTTGATTGAATTGGAAGCAAAACTTTATATTTGCAGCCTCGCTGAAAAGCTACTACCCTACTTCTGTATGTGACTGTAAATGGTCATTTTCAGAACTTCAACTTTTTCTTTTGAAGGCATTTTCAGAACTTCAACTATTCACGTTGTTTTAACTTTTGCTGTGTCAACTAATGTACAGGAGGAATAATTTCTTGTCTGTAATTTCTGATTTAAAAAATTTACGTTGGAAAAGTCAATTGAGCAATATTATAAATAAGTTGAAAGGAGTCTTATATTTAATATTTTAAGATTTTGAATGAAGAGGTGGTGTTAAAACTTATTTTTATAATTTTTTTAATCAAATTTGATACACACATACTGAATAAAATCGTATAATTCAATATCTAATGTTATAAGTTTTGTGTATCCAAATAATTCATGACATTTAAACATTTGGTGCTTTATTATTGTTGGATTAATTAATTTAATTAATCAATTATATGTTTTCACCTTCGTGTGAAAATTGTCAACATGACATCAAATATTATTGATGTATAAGTGTTAATTTCATTATATGTACTCCTTTCGGTTTCAATTATAAATAAAACTTCACATTTTAAATTTATTTAATAACTAATGTATTTGGTTAGACAAAATACATTAGTTATTAAATGAATATAAAAGATAAATTTTTGTTTATAATTGAGACCGGATGGAGTAAAGTGATAAATCGCACTAATAAATGATGAGCACAAATATGTTGGAGATCAAGCAAATAAGAGTTGGATGCTTACAGGCTTGCATAAAATGCAAAAGGAAAAGAAGGACACGCGTTGTAATACATAGATAGATTGAATTGAATTTAGCAAAAACAAATGAAACTGAAATGATGATGTAGCCCAAGATATGGCTTATATGCCCACTAACAAAGTGATTGCGACATCTATCATGGATCCTAAATAACCATTTTGGAGAAACCATATCTTTCATGTGGGTCTATAAAGCGACATGCTAGTTGGCTAGTGCTTTTAAGTGTCATTGGAATTAAAGGGGGAAAATACACAATATTTTTGTTTGAGAGTTTAAGGGTCTTTCGGAAGCAATAAATAATCAATGTTCCACAACATTTTTATTCAAAACCTTCACAACCACAATATTTTTATTTAAAATCTTAAGACATTAGTTCATTCATAATCGACGTGAGCCTAAATCAATCATACTTGAATCCAACAATCCTCCACTAAGAAAAAAAATAAATGTAGATGATGGATTCATGGAACAAAATAATATTTGTTTTATTCTATAAATTTTTCTCTCTTCAAATAATGTGTTTATTAAATAGAAAAATTTCATTTTGATAAAGAGTCTTATAGATCTAGAGTAAATTAATATTTAAAAATTGTTTAAAATTATGACGACCACCGACATGACCATCTTTGGAAGAAAGCAAATTAGGATACGTTAGGAATGTTCAAGTCTAAATTGATTCAAATGAAATATATAAATTCATTAAAAACAAAATACAAAATTTCAAATTATATCACATATGTGAACATCCACGTATAATATTAATTATATTCTTTTCCAAATTAAAATATATTTGTTTTGTTCTATTTGATTCGATTTCAAATTATATCACAGATTTTTTTTAAGGCAAATTATTATCTCACAGATGTGAATTCAAATTATAAATTCATTGAATTTGACAAATATTTATTTGATACATAAAGATGATTGTTAATTTATTAATTTAAAAAACAAATGTATTAAAACTCTTTAATTTGTGAACTTACCATAAAAACTCTCATTTATTTCATTATTTTTTTAGTATTAAAAAAACTTTTTTTTTAAATATAAAATGGAATATATTAACCGAAGTACCGATCCTCTTAATCTTTTCAGAAGAAAAAACTCTCGTTTATTATATTGTAGAAAGTGTTTTATCTGCCATAGATATAGTTTACTGTAAAAACTCTCGGCAATACTCTTATGTTAACGCTACACCTTAACTTTTTTTTTTTTTTGAAGTACACCTTAAATATTTATTTGCCCTAGATATAATATCTCATGAGATGCAATGATGATAAGACATGGCATTACCGTAAAAGATTGCCGCATGCGCATAAAGGATCAATAGGGTACCCGCGGTGACCGAGTCGAGTTAGTGACGTGCGATATGGCACTTGCCAACAATAAAATAACTTTTTTAAATGAAAAAATTAAATAAAATTAAAATACTATATTAGGTATTAGCAAAAAAATAAGAAACTATATTAGGTCAATTAAAAAATTTAGAAGATAACAAAAAAAACTCTAAACATCATTCGGGTTCCTGGACCAGTATTAGGCCTTGAATTGAATATTCGTAAGACTGAGATCTGTTGGCCTTCATGTGATGCCAATAGGCATCAGGGGGTTTGTTCCCTTTGGATATTGGGAGGCCGACATTAGGGGTGAAATTGCTCAGAGGGGCTGTTAGCCGAGATAAAGGTTTTATTGAGGGGATAGTCATAAAGAGAGTTTCCAGGGCTACTGAATTAATGCATCTTCTTCCACAGTTACAAGATTCTCAGAGTGAGCTTCTACTACTTTGATCATGCATGAGTATCGCCAAACTTTTCTTTGGCCTAAGGACGTGTCAACCAATTCACATGAAGGAGGCAGTTGTGTTGTTTGATAAAGAGTTGCGTGGAGCGGTTAAGGATATTGTTGTTGGTGGAGGTCCTTTCTTTGGGGACCTTCAATGGAGGTTGGCTTCTTTACCTATTAGGTTTAGGGGGTTGGGTTTGTACTCAGCAGTAGAGGCTTCCTCATACGCATTTGTGGCTTCCAGGGCGCAATCATGGGTGCTACAAGATTATATTTTGAGAGATAGTGAGATAAGTGGTATGGACACGGATTTTGATAATGCTTTGGATGGTCTTCGTGGTACAATTCTAGATTTTGACATTGGCAGATTTACTTGCAAGGACACCGTCCCTCCTAAAGCACAACATGTTTTGGCGGGTTCCATTTTTAGTAAAAGTGTTCAGGACATGAAAATTAAGTTTGAGATGACCACTAGACAGAAGGCGGTTTTAGGGTGTTTGCAAGCATCACATGCTCAGGATTTTCTTCTAGCCATCCCGATTGATGGGTTAGGTCAGCATATGTCACCAGCGGAGTATCGTACTATCCTTAGATATCGCCTTATGATTCCTTTATTTCCTATCGATGAGATTTGTCATGTTTGTCGTAAGGCGTGCATGGATATTTTTTAGGAGCATACAGTTCATTGTAAGGAGTTTAAGTATAGACATGACTTTGTTAGGGATGTCCTTCTTGATATATTCAGGCGGGCAGGAATATAAGTGAAGAAGGAGGCCCTTGTGAACTTCTTGACTGACCCACTAGATAGAAGATCGACACTTAGGTCTGCAGATGTTATATATGGTGTACGGATGGGTAAGAGGAAAACATGCATGTGTGGACTTGACTGGGGTTTCACCACTCGTGGGATTAGGAGTCGGGGATTTTACGGTAGGACAAACAGCTCTAAAAAATATACGTCAAGCAAAGTGACCAAACATGAGAAAGCGTGTTCTGACAATCAACATGTTTTTTATACCATTTGATTTTGACACTTTTGGCTTTCTAGCACCAGAGGCTGATGACCTTCTACATAGAGTTCAAAGGGTCATGCACAGCAATGTCATGACTCATAGGTCCATGAATGTTGTGTTTAAGAGGATTGTTTTTGCTATCCAAAAAGGTCTAACGACGCAGCTTGTTGCCCGTTTGCCTTCTATTCATGTGTAATTAATCATTGATATATATATATATATATATTGCAATTATTCTAAATAAAAAAACGATGTGCTGACAAAAGAAAGAATTTAAAAAATAAAACATTTTATTTTTTGTAAGGAAAATATATATTTTTTTAGAGGAAATAAAATATGCAGTTGTGTGTGCAGTACAAACAAACAGAAAATTATAATCGCTATTTAATTTCCTTCTACATTTTTTAAAGTTAATCAATATTTTCTAACTCATACTTTGGTATTAAATAAAAATTAGGTTTAGTTACAATTTTAGTCTACAATATTTACTCACGTATTGATCCTCTAATTGTAAAATCATTCAACTTTGCTCTTTCTATTGAAAAATTGGGTTTAAACATAGTTCTAAGACATATTTTAAATGATTAAGCATACGTCCCAATATCCATGTGAATAACTATTTATAATTAGGTTTCACGGTTAAAAACAAACAATTGACGGTTGTTGAGCTGAATTTTTAGGTTGGGGGGATGCATGGAAGTGGAGGCAAAGTTATTAGCTTGGGAGAAAGAGTAGGTGGTAGACTGAATGTTTTGTCAAATTCAATTGGTTTGCAGGAAGGCGAAGAGGACAGGTGGCCATGACAACTAGAGCCGACTAAAGGTTACATAGGTTTACCACTTGTTATATGTGGAGTTTAGCAGTCGCTTTAATGTTACAAACATTATATGGAGTAAAATTGTCCCTTTCAAAGTAACTTTTTTGCTTGATGGTTGCTTCGTAATAGAATTCCCACTACAGATAACTTGTTCATAAAAGGTATTATTCAGGATAATGTTCAAATGTGTGTCAGTGGTTGTGGTAGCGTTGAAAATGTAGATCATTTGTTTTTGGGTTGTGACTTCTTTGGTAGAATTCGGTTCTTGGTGTTGCAAAGGTTAGACATTGTTTTGGTGAACCCAGTGCGCCTTCCTGACCACCTAATTCAATTCGGTCATTTAAGTCGTTTTTCAAAACATGTGTTCATTCGTCATTTAGGTCATCTTATTTTTCAAAAAATGTTTGGGTTATTTGGAAGGAAAGAAATTCCCGCATCTTTCGGCGCAAAGAAGAATCTCTACAACATCTTGTCGATAAAGTTAAGTCGGTGTCTTATTGGTGGTTGAAGGCGAATAATGCTAATTTTGTTTTTTACTTTTATTTTTGATGGCTTAATCCCCTCGTGTGCATGGGAATAGTCACTTATCTTCCTAGTTTTGTTGTTTTTGTTCTTGCTTTTTCGTTTTTATGTTGTAATTGTATGAATCTTTTGTGAGCTTTATTCTGACATGTCTTTTGTTGTAGAATTATGTGTTTCGATTAATATATATATATATATATATATATATATATATATATATATATCATTTTGGCATTTTCAATTAAAAACTATTTATATTTAATTAAAATGAATAATTTTTTAAGTTGAAATTGAGGTGTTTATGGTTTTTTTAACTTCATGGGTGTTGATCATTTTACATCTTCAAGTCGTATGATACATCATTTAAAATAGAACGCATTATTATTTTTGAGTTTAAAAGGTTAATTGAGAGACCAAAACTGAGAGAATGTTAAACTATGAAGATCAATTTTGTGAATGAGTAAAATAGGAGGACCAAAATTATAGTAAACCTAAAAATTAAGTGATATTTGTGAAATTATTAGTCTCCTTTTTCATTTGACATGATTCATCAAATATTTTATGTTTCTGAATAATTCATCAAATATTTCAGACTTAAATAAAAATCTAAGCTAATATAACAATGTACATTTTTCGCATATCCTAAGTGAAGGAAAGCCTCCTTAAAAAAAAAGTGAAGGAAAGCCAACTTTTTTGAGTAGTTGTTGTCAAATTCTAATATTTTTGAATATTTAGAAGTCAATTTTTAACCAATCAAACGCATCTTTAAAAAAATTCATTGTTTTGTCAAAGACGTGACTATACTTTCATTCCGATTGAGATTCATTCTTACTTTAGCTTGTTAGCTCGTGTTTCTGAGCTAAATCTTGAATACTCAATCGCAATACCAAAACTCATTTACGTTAATTGAATTCACAAATATGTTATCTATTGCACGATCCTTCTTCTTCTTTTTTTTTAATATATATCTACCATCTTTCATTTATGGTCCTTCTATTTTTTTCGATTCTCTTGTCTATATAGACTAGGACTATGGTTAATCATATAATATCAATGATATTCCTCTTTTAATTTTTTAATGATAAATACTGTAATTTACAATTTGTTAAAAATAATAAAAGTTACAAAATGTTATGGTGTTATTTTAAAAAAAAAAGTAGATATTTAAAAGTAACAAGAGTGTAAGTTTAGTAGTTTATATTAATGGTAATTTAAGAAGATAAAATTGCCATGTCAAAATTTTGTATCCCCTTTATATACTAGCGTCAAACGGACACGAAGTATTCGTCTTTTTCCTTTTATCCATATAATTTACTCGATTACCACTGATTTAAATTTGAAGAATAACAAATGAGAGTTAGCAAATGTATATTTTTAGCAACACACTCATAATTAATGGATTTGAGGATATTGTAGATATATTAAAAAGGTGACAACTTGGGTACACATCAATAAAAGGTGGGTAACACAACTCATGCTGAGTTGGCACCAATCAAAGTTATTTATTTGTTTTCTATTATTTTTAATGTTATATAAATACATTGTTTTGATTGGGCCAACTCAGCATGGGTAGTATTATCCACCTTTTATTGATGGGTAAACAAGAATTTGCCTATTAAAAATAGGCTACACCAAAAAAATTGTATATCTCATTTATTAGTAGTGTGTCTATATACATACATATTTAAAAAGCAAAGTTATAATATTAATGTTTTTATTTATACATATTATAATTATTATCCATATTATAATAATTATACCCCCCTGATTCAGAATCATGGATCCCCCATTGCTTGAATGTAGACACCTCTGTCGGTCAGTATGGCTTATTTCTACCAAAGACATATAGCGACACCACTCCACCAATTACCTGAATTCTTTAAAAGATCTTCTGCTAATCTCTTATGGTACTTGATGAATTTTGTAACAATTTTAACCTATCAAATAATTGTCAATAAAAGAGCACAACAGAAGATAAGTACCACTGATAGACAGAAACCAATAGAATATGATTTATTTTTGGTAATTAATGGGAGAAGTTCTCACAATTTAAATTTAAATTTAAACTGCAACACTTATACCTTCTACATTCTTAGTCTTCGCTACACGACAACAAGGGGATTGAATTATTATATTTAAACCCCCACATTTTTTTTTACCAAAAAATAAATAAATTAGACGCTCACAACTTTTTAACACTCATTCAACATTTTATTTTATCTTTATTCATATTCTTATCACATTATCAACCTATCATATATTTCACATCACTTTTTTCGTAGGTTGTAGATTGAATTTGGGTACAAACCATTTTCCTTGAAATGGTTGTGCAGTCGTACGGAAACATATTTATTTTATAACAATAAAAATCTAAACATTTTTAAAAATATAGATTCAATATATAGGTAACTTTTCCCCCTAAAAAATATAGGTAATTTTATATTATTTTTCTAGAAAAAGCTAACAAAATATAACATTTGAATGCTCAAATATAAAAATGAGATGTATGATAATGATATTGGAGATAGAGACTTAGATCAGTTATGGAGAATTGGAGATATTATGAAGCAATGCATGGGGTGGGGGGACCGGCACTTTGCAAAATGGAAAGATCACAATCACATCATTGCTTGATATCAAATTGTGCATTGGAATAATTTTTGGTACGAATTAGGAAAGAATTAGATAAGGGATGATTGAACTTTTATTTCCGCAATAAGAAATTGATATTTATACAATTATTTTGTGACTATTTTTTGACAACTTTCTATGTCATACTCACATGTTGTTCTTATCTTCTTTTTTTTTTTTCAATATCTACATTGTCTTTGACCAATAAAAAGCGAGAAAAATATGATTGTCACCAAAGTTATCATTAAATAGATGTACATATATCATAGCCACTAACAACTAAGTACCATAGCACTTATTTCTTTTTCCTTTTCACGACGGCCGGTCGAGTAATTGAGAATAAGGAATAGCTGGCACGAGAATAGGAAGTTACCCCCAACTATTAATTAGTTTTTCTCTTTTTCTCATCTTATTTTACAGAGTAATTTTATTAGATTTGTTCTGGTCTGAATCAGTTATATATAAATTTAATTCTTGTTCAACTACTCGAATATAAAAATACTTGTTTCTTTTTAAGAAATTAATTTCATAACCCTTGAATACACAATTTTCATTTTTGTATTAGGAAGTACTGGCTTGTTTAACTCTTTTTGAAATTCTTAACCTTCAGCATACATATTAGAAAACATTAGGACACTTTCCCCTTTAATTACAGGGCGTGGATAACTCCACAGATTTAAAATTTCTTCTTGATCGATTTCTCTCATACTTTTTCAGTAATGTTTTTAACATGCGTAAAAAATCATTCTAAAATTTTTAGTAATGTTCTTAACATGTGTAAAAAAATCATTCTAAAATTTAGAAGTTTAAACATAATTGAACAAATTTTAATTTAATAAGCATTAAAACTATGTGGTGAAAAATTTTATAAGGACCAAAACTTGTCACTTTTTTTATGAAGACTAAAAACAAAATTCGATATATTTACGGGGATCAAAAACTTATTTAACTCTTATTACTTTTGAGCTATCATTTTCAATTGTCTTCAATAGAGGTTCCTTATAAACTAGTGTGCTTATAAACTTGGGATATTGGTTAGTTTGAGAGCAGCTTTATATGATAAAAACATATTTGTAATTTAAAATTTACATTTTTTCTTCAATTTATCAGGTTTTATGGGAGAACGAGTAACTCAACTAATTTAATCTAATAGTTAAAATAATTGGGGCAAACCGAATTTAAATCTCAGTGAAGCAAAAATAGATATTAAGTTAATAAGTAATTGCTAAAATTACTCGTGTTTAAAAAAATTATAGGTAAGTTTTTGTTGAACTAAACATCATGCGTTTAGAACATCTATTGAACTGAACATCATGCGATAATTGACTACAGACTACAGTTCTACAAAAGATTCCAGCTTTCATGAATGTGATTCTGCAAGATTTGTATAGATACGCATGTAAATCAAATCACCTTATTGTTGACATTTTTTCACCCGATTGCCATGTATCATGTATGGTTAGATATGTGATGCCTATTGTTATTAGTTAATCCAAACAACACAGGCACACGAACATTCGCTTTATGTGCCCCCTAAGGAAAAGGCGAACAACTAGTCCAATCCCCCCCTCTCAAAAAAAGGTATTTCTTTTTTGTGTTAACCATCTGTTATTAAAAAAAATAGAACTTTAATATTCTCAGGTAAGTAAAGTCAGTCAACTTTAATCATAAAATAAATAAAGTTTGACTAAAAGTTGTTCTACCTAAAAATTAAACTCGAATTCTTTCAAATGGTTCGTCTTTTGGAGTAGTTAGTTCATTAACCATTTCAATTAATTTTTCACAACTTTTGCTTTGAAAAGATATTTTGTGTGAAACGCCATTGCAATCGTTAAAACAGTGAGTACCATCAATGGGATCAAGTACAATGTTATTCCTTAGGCTTTGTTTGTGAGTTTGAAGGGGATTGGAGGGGATGACTTTGGAAAGAAAAAAAAAAGAGCAAGTAAGAAATAGACGACTTTAGAAGGAGAGGGGTTTAGAGGGGTTGACTTTTCTTCATAATACAAAATCTTCCAAGTTTCGGAGAACTAAAAATTGTACTTGAAGGAGTATTAGAGAAGGATTTTGGGGGTTTTTGAAGGGTTCACATGAATTCTTCAAATTCAATCTATGTTTTTATTATATTCTTAAAATTAAAAATATATTAATCAAAAACAATAATTTATCATTCTCTAAAAAAATACTGGTTAAAAAATATGAAAAATTTCTCTATGTCCCTTATTTTCCCACCATCCAAAGTCTCTCCCTCCAAACTCCCAAACAAAACTAAGAATCTTCCGAACGCTTCTCACCTTATATTTGCTTGATAAATTAAAAATCTCATGAACATGACTAAATACAACCTTTTGCTTTACTCTCACTTCTTCCTTTCTGACTATAGGCTAGGATACATCTGAAAGATGCAAGGCCAGGAGAAACAGAATCGGATTCTCCTTAGAATTTCAAGACTTTATGTTTCTTTTAATAAATTTTAGTAGTATTAAAAAAATAAAACAAATTTGAATTTATATAAAAGGAATGATATTTTGACAACCAATTTTAAACAATTTTTTAGTGACAATCTTTTTACTCCCTTCTTATTGGACAATAACAATAGAGAGAGAGAGAGAGAAAAAAAAAAAAGAGAGAATTAAAGTACAATGAGAGTACGAGAGAGAGAGAGTTGTCACAAAAGTTGTTTAAAAATGGTTATTCAAATATATTTCTCTTTATAAAATAGTTAGGGAGCCCCTAATATGGACCTATAAATGAAAAGACCATTGGTGGACTTCAAGAAATGACTTGCTCCAGCCAGTCACTATTTTTGAGCAAAAAAAATATACTACTTACAAAAATCCTCATTTCATCATCTTCAACACTCAAAATGCAACTCATCTTTCATCTCCTTCAACTGCCATAACCATGGCCATTCCTTATTCATGAGAAATAAGAACATGCTAGATTTTTAGCGCAAGTACTTTGATGAACCAGATCTATCTTTGCCTTATGCGAAGATGAAGACCCTCTTCCTCTCAGAGGTTGAGGTCATCTAATGTTTCACCCATGATGATATTAAAATGCCAATTTTAAATTACTAAAGTAAAAGTACTACATGCAATTTTCTTGAAATTATTCAGCACACATGAACATCCATGAGTTGGAAAAACAAGTATTTTCAGAATTTAGATTCTTGCAGATTACAACCGAGCAACATACGAGTTTGCCTGGGTTACATATCTAACCCATCGATATGGATTATGAGTTTTTGACTTCTTTGCTATTTGCAAGTACTTCACCTGCACCAACAAATGTTATGTTAGAACTATTTTAATTTAACAAGAATATACAAATAAACCAAAAAAATAAAAGCAATTTAAAATATAACAAAAGTTGAATCTATATCTCAACAGATGAACAGCTAGACAATAAATTTTAGCCTCTATTTCCTTCAAAAATAAGAAATAAATTTTAGCCTCTAGTAACTCTAGCTTCAAGAACACCAACAAAACCAAGGTTTAATTTCTAGACTAGATGGGCGGTATAATCATGGCACTGTATCATCAGAAAGATCTAGCACATTTTGCAATTAATAATCATAGAAGTCCAATACAGACCAAATAGCTTTATTTGATAAATCTATAAGAAACTGCTTCAAATAAAATCCTTGTCATTTTACCTGAAGCCTTGAAGAATTGTACATAGGTATAGTGAATGTCATACTAAGAGGCCCAGCTTCTTTCATAATATTTCCTGTATTCGTTACAAACATGTTAATTACCTTAGACATTCAGCAAAAAAAGAACTGTCGGATCATTGTATACCATGTAATTCCTGCGAAAATGTCAGCTTTGCACGTAAAGTATGTTCAGATCCACCAACAACCTGCAAAAGAATGGACCGTCCATTATTATCATTAAGTAGACTACTCGTACGAGCCTCAAATACCTAACATAAGGTTCTTTATGAACATCAAATTAATCAGTGTTTAAAATATGTTGATTATTAATGGGAGAAGAAAAGATGATCAAGGTTACCTTTTTTAGTCCCCATTCCAGTTTTTTATTTGCTTCCTTAAAATCAGTGGTGTGTCCAACCGCTCCAGGTTCTAACTCAAAATTAACACTGGAAAATTGAAAATAAATTAGCCAACGAGATCTAATATGTAAGAACAAGAAATCAAGATGGGACTTTAACCATGAGAAAGAATTGGTCTTCGGTTCTGGTCTGTCAAACAAATTAAAAACACAAGCACACAAGATAAAAAACAAGGTAGACGACTGTTTAGTAAATCAGACTCCCTCCCTCTCTCTTTCTCTCTCTATCACACACAGCAAATCACTGGTGAGGCACTGACTACCATAGTGAAGTTGGAGCCAGCTCCAGAAAACACTCCATATTCCCCCTCCTTCTCTCTATCTATCACACACAGTGGAGTTAGCACCAGTGCTACCAAGCACTCTCCTTCCCCCCCCCCCCCCCCAATTTAGCGTGTTGAATGTTCTGAGTTTTGAGGTGGGATGCCAACATTCCGTATCAACAAATCAAAGGCAAGGCATTGACTACCATAGTAGAGTTAGCGCCAACTCAGACTAGCACTCTACTTTTTCTATGCCAACATTCAGCATCAACAAATCAAAGGGGGGTACCATACTAGAGTTAGCGCCAACGCAAACTAGCACACTACCTTTTCTACTCCACCCCACCCCCATATTTTTCTCATACTCGCCAAATCTCTAGCGAAGCATCGGCTAGAATCGTGGGGTTGGTGCCAACGCTAGCAGACAATCTCCTTTTTCCCACTCCCCCTCTTTCTCTCGCAGCAAATCTGGTGAGGCATTGAATACCAGAGTGGAGTTAGCGAGCTAACAAGCACTCTCAGTCTCCTTCCAATCAGCAGATTGAATGTTCTGAACACACACCCCTGCCCATGCACAGAAAAACCACTGGTGGGGTGCACATGTGCGTGCACACACAAAATCATTGATGAGACATTGACTGCCACAGTGCCAGTACTAGCTAGCACTCTTCTTTTCCCCCCACCATTCAGCAAGTTCAATTTTTTGAACACACACAAGAGAGAAAACCAGGGGAGGTGAGGCGTGCGCGCGCACACACACACAAACAGAAA
Source organism: Medicago ruthenica (assembly GCA_018208015.1). Lineage (NCBI taxonomy): Eukaryota > Viridiplantae > Streptophyta > Magnoliopsida > Fabales > Fabaceae > Medicago > Medicago ruthenica. The sequence continues at coordinate 104,907,830 of CM031373.1, read as the reverse complement.
ATCACTGATGAGGCATTAACTGCCGCAATAGAGTTAGAGGTAGTACTACTAACTAGCACTCTTATTTTTCCCCACCATTCAGCAAGCTGAATATTTTGAACACACATCACGGGTGAGGGGCGCACGCGCACACATACAGAAAATTTCAGGTGACACGTTAGTCATTGACTGCCATAGTGTCAGCGCCAGCACTAGCAAGCACTCCTTTTTTTCCCCTTCCATTCAGCAAATCAAATGTTTCCGGTTCTGATTTAAGGAGACTCAGTATTGACCATTAAATTTTAATATTGATGCTGACGGTTGAGAATACTGGGTGCTGTAGAAGGGATGGCTTACTATAACTTGAAAAAGCATAGGTATTAGTAGTCAATGTGGTGAAATTAACTGCTATGATGTTTATATGCCATACATGAACTTGATTCTTAGTTCACAAATCTTTTCTTTTTGATAATCTCTCGTTGTGTGCTGTTCCCCATTTCTACCAAATTCAATTGCAAGAATATACCACATGCAACCATGTGTGACATGAAAGGTTCTTCTATCAACATAATGAGAATACAAAATCATTTGATTTGATGTCATTTGCCAGTAAATTTTGAAAGGTTCTTTCTATTTCTAGTTGTCGGATTTATCAAACAGATCAACTGGCCTGTTAGCAAGCTCAATTGACAATGATAATATACACTAATTGTTTCTATCAACCATGACTAAAATAATATGCACAATGATCAGAAAGAAAAATTAATACCGAGCTGTAAATGTAGGAAGTGGCATCTGTACAAGAACGGTGTTAGCATTGATGCTTGAGTTGAATTCAGCTCGCACTTTAATGGTCACTTCAGCCTATGAAAGTATATCCGATTGTTAAATTGACTAAAGAAACAAGATTTAGAAAATTAGAGGGAGGAAAAAATCACCTTGAGTGGTCCTGTTTCTTCAATCAATGCATTGATACGAAAGGGAGGCTTAAATGGTTGAGTTATACGGTAATTCATGACAGGAAATTCACCATCCGGTGGTACCTATCAAACAATTGCACAGTAAATTAGTCAAGGGTCTCGAAAGTATAACATGCTGTTGTCTTACACAATCACTCTATATAGACAAGTTTGTGTAACATGCACTTACCAACGATAAAGTCCGGTCAATATCAAAACTATCAAGGTGTACAGACTCATGGAAGTTACAATCATCTAAAATCACAGCACCAGAACCTCTATAATCTGTTAAAGATAATAGAATGAAATCAGGAAAGAAAGAAGGGTAAACAAGAAAACTGATATCAACTAGTCAACAACATACGTTTCTCTAAGAAAATTATCCATTCTTGAATGAGTCAACCAACACTTCAGACAACTCAACTAAAAAATCCTTTTTCTCACAATAAATATAGAAACCTTTTAATATGTGAGGAATGTTAACATATAATAGAGTAGAGAATTACAACAAAGTACCCTGCATAGTACTTGATAGTCAATAATATAAGTCAGAAAACAACTAGAAAAGTGCATGGTAAATTGGTAACAAAACCATACATATTGCTTATGAACTTCAACTTTCAAGGGGAACAAAATATAACATAGATTGATTGACCTACCACTTGTTCCTATACTCAGGTCCTCATTGAGAGCAAGTCGAATCTCTGGGTTACCAGTAAGATAACTCTTCATTTGAATGGTACCATCAATCTCACTGGTGAGTATAAATCCCTGTTTTAAACAATACAACTCATATCACAAAGCTTCAAAATTTTGCAGCAATAAGAAGGGAAGAAAGACAGTGTAACAGATTGCATGACATAAACATATAAGAGATAAACCTGCATACTTACACTGGAATTGAATGTGAGACTTATTTTTTCAATCACATCAACAAAAATCTCATCCCTCTTCCTACCACCAGGTTCATTAGCAACAACAGATTTTGTAATAGCAGTACCTGGCATTCGTTTGGTCCCTTGCTGCAAATACAAGAGTTTAACAAGTCAATACTATATGCCTGCAGCAAGTAATTGTCCATTGAATCTACAAATAATTACCATAAAAATGGAAGCGGGGCCAAGGGGCATCTGTGCACTCTCGATCACAATTGGCTCATTGAAAACATATGACTTCAAAACCTCAGTAGATGTTGTTTGCACATAACCAAAATCCTGGAACAAATTGACTTCAGTACAAGGACAACATTTAATACTAAACAGTGCATCTTGCTGTACTAAATGGGTTATATTTGGCATGCAAACCATTAAAAAAAAGAATTGAACCAAGGAAATAAGTACTTACAATGACTTCATCAAGAAGCTCATAGACAAGGACGAAATTCTTTCGAAAAGAGTCTTCGTTAAGAACACCAAGGTAATCTTTGATGACACGTGCAGTTCTATGTAAAAGTTCCAAAACAAGAGAAGGAGAAACATTGATTCTAGTTGTAGCAACAAATAATAACCCAGCAACCTTCACGTGGAAATAGTTCACACCATCTACATTCTATTCAAATTAATAAAACCACCAACTTAATTAAAACACTCAAAAATAAATTAAATATATTCAATCTAATACAAATTTTTTTTTTTTTGATAAAAAAATACCTACAAAAACAGGTGGAGCATCTCCATCAGCGTCTTCTTTCCAGAATTTAACTTTGCGGAAAAAAGTTTCAGCGCTTCCCTTTTGAGCTTCACCACGATCTGCATTTCATGTTATGGGAATTTATTATTATTATTATTATTTATAAAAATGAAATTGGAACAATAATAACAATAATGATAAAATTAGAAATAAGAAAGATACAATCGCGAAAGACGATGTTGTCGCCTCTTTGAGAAAGCACGAAGAACTGAGAGATCATGTTTGATTTGCTTTGCTTGCTGTGTTTCCTTCTTCAACTCAACGCATTGTCTTCGACTTCCACCTTTGTTACTGTTTTTTTACTTTTGTTCGTGGACCACGCTTCGCAACAAACGCACTGTCGTTTTGCCACGTCATATCACTCGTGTCGTTTATACTTTATTCATACTTGTTACTTTTTTTCTTAGGGATTTGTTACTTTTTATATATCTTTTTTTTTCTAATTTAAAGATTAAGAGTTCAAATCCAATCTTAAGAAATGTTAATGAGCTTAATCAAATGACGAATCAATTGAAAAATCCAAATTTAATTTTTGGTAGAACAGTCATTGATTAGGTTTTACTTGCTATTAAATCAAACTTCAAATTACTAGAGTTATTTCTTTGAGAAAGTGTATGGTTAGCACAAAATTAACCTAAAAAAAATCTTTTTTATTACAATTTGCACTTCTATCATCGTGTATTTAAATATGATCAATACGTCTTTAAAATACAATTTCATTGTTCAACAAATGTTGACTGAATTGGTAAGAAGATGGGGTGATATGCAAGATTGTGGATCAATCTTCCGCTCCTAGAGTTGGGACCTTTTCGGAGAGCAATCTGTAAGCACTTCAATTAACATTCGTTAAACCTTGAAATTTGCTCTGATTTTGGTGAGCCTTCAAAATTTAAAGTATCTAGACTTTTTTCTATAAAATAAATACAATTAATTTTCTTAAGGAAAAAATACATTTAATGACTTTAAATGCTTCTAATACTACCTCTGTCCCTAATTATAAGACATTTTTGAGAATTTTTTTGTCACTTTTTATAAGACCTTTTTGTTATTTCCAACTATATTAGTAATGTATTTATTTACCTACATACCGTATTTATTATACATCTTTTTCTTCAATCAACAATAAATAACATGTTGAAAACATAAACTAATTCTCTCTCTTAAAGGATAAAATTGTAAAAGCAATAGTGATTACAAACAATTTTAATACAAATATCATTTTTCTTAATTCCCGTGATTTTGCCAAAAGGGTCTTTATTTTAGCAACAATAGATTTATTAAAGTGGTAAGAGATTTGAACCTATTAAATAAACGGTAACATAAGAGACTTGAACCTTTATAATTCGGTTGGATGGAGAAAAATCACATTATGTGTTCCATATATTTTTTAAGAGAGATTAATCACAAATAACATAATATTATTGCTAATTACAAGTAGTACTTTTTCTCCTCTAAAAAAAAATAGTAGTAAAGTTAATTACTATAACGGAAAAGCCTGATAATAGTCAATTAATATATCCTAACTTTTATTATTTTATTTTAGAACAGAATATCCTGACTTTATTTGTTACACAATTATTTGGGTTGCAACTTGCAAGTTCGTTTTGTTGTAGGGTTTTCCGGTTAAAAGGAAAGTCGCCGTTATTCAATCATCTCGTTGCAGGTTCGTTCTGTTCTTCGTTTTCTCCAACCGCCCCTCATTCGATTGAATTTCTTTGTTTCTTCGCCATTCTTGCTTTTCTCAACTCAAGGTATTTTCATTCTTCTTTCTTTCTTTTTTCAATTCTAGTAGATATTGTCTCTTGCCTTTGAATATGTTCTGTTATGGCTTGAAATATTAATTCTTCTTGAATTTTTGTGTTTGTGCATTGTGCATGCTTCTTTTGTTTCCAAAGAAAGAATTTTGTTCTTTCATTGGTTCTATTCTGTTGGAATTTGAAGGAACCTTGCCAATGTCTCCTCAATCGTCGTCATCTCACAAGCAAGCACAAATGGGTAACTCAAATCATCTCTTTTTAAATTTTATATACCAAGGGTATGTGTGTATGTTTTTATTCTTGAGTGACCTTGTTTAAGATCATTTAACTTAAATGAATGTAAGGAGGGTGTATTGGATTAGTATTCTAAGAGATTTTAAAAGACTTTTTTATTATAAAAAAGTCTTGTGGTATTCAATCAAGACTCTTTGCAATTTAAAAAAAGTCTTGTGGTATTCAATCAAAACTTTTTGTCATTTAAAAAAAGTCTTGTGGTATTCAATCAAGACTCTTCATCACTTAAAAAAAGTCATGTGATATTCAAAATCATTCAAATTTTAAAGGATTGTTTAATAAATTGGATTTTGATGGATTTTGTGAGATTTTCTAGTGAAATTTTAGCATGAAAAAGTCTTTCATGAAAACCTGAGATTTCTTAGGATTGTTTTTTCTTTTAAGATTTTACTATTTATCTCCTATCTCTCCTTCTCTCTCTTTTTCCCTCTCTCTCTCCCTTCTCTCTTCCTCTCTCTCATCTCTCTCTCTCTCTCCCCTCTCTATCTCTTTTTTTTTTTTTATAAATCAAGAGCACAATGATATAAAAAAGGAATAGAAGACATGAGGATTTCTTGCAGATACCAGTCTTTGTCAGGTATATATATTATTAAAAAAAAGGAAAAAAGAAATACAAAAAAAATTGGAGACATAAACCTAGCTAACCAGTAATCAACACAAATAGTATGTCAACCCAATCAGGTGTTACGAAAAAAATAAAACAACACCAATTGATGTCTAAAGTGCGGTGTATGGACAAACCGTCAACACAAAACAAATCCAAGGACCAACGACTCCTTGCAACACCAACAAGGATAATGTCTCTTTCGAGCCAAACAGTCCAACATCAAACAGGTAGGCTGATGAGGATTTTGAAATCTCCCCCAATTTATATAGTACCAAACTTCGTGAAGGTGAGAGATTTGCAAGATAGTGTGAAATAAAATAAAATAAAATAAATAAAATAGTATGTACTAAGAATATTGTGAAAGATAGTGTGTTATAATCATTTTCTTTTCGACAAGTTCTTAAAATTCATAAAATATTTTAAAATCTTATAAAATCCCTAAAATCATTTCAAATCTTTTAAAATCTTATGATGTAAATTCATTGAAATCCAAATTGTAAATCTTGATAGTCTTTTAAAATCATGAAAGTCATTAAAATCATGCAAAGTCTTTTAAAATCCTCAAGACTTTTTTAAACAAAAATTGTCCTTTAAAATCTTAATTCAATACACCCCCTAAGTATCCTCAATGTTGTAATGTTGAACAATTAATGTGTTCTATGCAGTTGGTTGAATTTTTTTGCGTTAACATGCACTCTGTCCATCTGTCATCATTTAGATTTTTACTTTACAACCATGCGAAGATGCACCTTTTTCTTCTTTCTGTTTTTACGAAAATGCAAGCTACCCAGTGTTGATGCACATAAGTTGATTATGTTTTGGTTGGGATTGTTTCTGTTACAGCTAACTCACTTGATCAAAAATAGTCGACGTTTTGTACGTCTTCTCTCTTTAGTTTGTGTCTCGTTCATGCTCAAACTCAAACTAGTTGACTTTACGTTTGAACGTAAGTTCCCGCATCCTCTTCCTTATTATTATTGCGGCTATTCGCGGGCTAAATCTTCAACTTCGATTGTGAACCTACGTGATCAAGAAACCCGGACAAGTTTTTCTACATATGTTAACAAAGTCTGTGGGGAGTTTAACAATTAATGCTTTTGATTCAAGTTTCACAATTTTAGTTTCTTTGTGCGTATTTTAATTCTTTAATATCAATTTCTAAACCAACAGGTGGGTGAAAGAGCGGCATTGCTGACTTTTTTTACTATAGTAAAGGAGGAGACTTCTCAGGTTAGGATCATTTTGGAACTCCTTGTTGTTATCACTCTATGTCATTGGATTTGTGATGATCGGGCAAAAGTGACGGTTATTATTTTGCATTTAACTCCCATTATATGTGATCTTTGGGTGCATGCAAAACCTATTTATACTTAATTTAGCTTAATTAGCCTTTTATTGTTTTAAGAACTTTTATTCCAATTTTTTGTGTTTAGTTGAGTTTAAGAACCTTTTATGCTTTCTAGTGTTGGTTCGAATGACATGTCGTGTGAAAATGTTCAAAGCTATAACGCTGTGAAAAATGCTACCGATGTAAGAAGATGTAGCACTAGAAAGATGTATGGAGCTACATCGTTGAAGATCTCTTAGTACGGGCCGTACAAGTGTACGACCTTGGGTCCATTATTTGCAAGTCTTAAGGACTAAGTTTATACGAGCTGGCTTCAAGGAATGTAGTACAAGGAAGAAGGAATATGTTGAGTTCCAAGAGATAAAGTTGACAACTCAGATCAAAAAGTACCAAAGGACACGTTCTGGCGATGTAGGAAGCTACAACTTTGCGACGTATTAGATGTGGTTTATTGGATATGCACTAAAGTGGGCCCAGGACATCTTGTGCTTGGAGAGGAAGATTAGAGAGTTTCAAATAGTACATCAAAAGGATAAGTTATATTTCTATGTTTAATGGTTAAGGCAAAGTCCATCACATGGTGAAAGACCAAAATGACACTAAAGAATAAGAAAGGACTTGCACTATAAAAAGGACAATAAGCCTTCATATGTAAAGGAGTGCTAGTGGTGTGTTGTGATGTGTTGTCTGGATAAAATAGAGATTGGAGACAACAACCTCCAATCAACCCTAACCACTAACTTAGAGATTCAAATCATTTTTCTTCATCTCATACCTTCGTTCATTTCATCTCGGAAGCATAGTAATTAGATCTTAGAGTTTTAGAATCATTAGAATAAATTGTTGAGTGAGTGCTGCAAAGACCCACCTTCATCCTCAAAAGTTTTTTATTTCTCTTTTGTAAACTCTACTATTTTTCTAATGGATTTGGTTGTCATGGTGGAAGAAACTCAATAGGAGAAGGTATTTTCTACCACTTTTTGCGATTAGCTTGGTTATACAATTGATCAGTGCTTCTTCAAGCATGGTTTTGTTACAGAATACTTGTTAAAAAAAAAACTAAACATCTATTTTTTGTGGGGATTTTAATATTTTGGAGCTAATTTTGCTCTTGACATCCCTCATTTTTTGAGTAATAAATTACTAACAATTTTCATTGGAAGAGTTTAGGACTACATGCAAAAGTTTTAGACTAAACACAAAAGAGAGAAACTCAAACATATAGATCATTGAAACTAGACTAAGTTTCTAGCTATGTTTGAGAGACCATATGTTATAATTATTTCTCACTCTACATAAGATAGTTTTTTAACATCCAAAATTGAATTCGAATATTTCACTGAATTCAAGGATCACAACTTAATATTCTCTTTTATTTTTGTTCGTCTCCTTAAGTATCTCAGAGGAGCTCCATAATGAGATAATGAATAATAATTACGATATATATCCTTGAAGAATGATTGGACATGATCCAAAAAGCTTTTAAAAAAACATGAATGGTCATTGTTAAGAGATTAGATTGCATCGGTGGTATCTAATACAAGCAATCCCGCTTCCTTTTGCGTGTTACCTCTTTTGTTGTCTTCACATTTTTGATAATTTAGGGCCATGGAGTCGATGAACTTGAATTGCATCAACAACATTCTTAGACATTAATGATCCCTTTGGTGTTGCATTTCTTAAGGGAACCACATTAATTGGAAGGAAAAAAAACAACTCTAAATATTTGTGACTTGCAATGATACATGCCTAAAAGGTCTGACCCAATCATTCTTAGAGTTGTCCAATAAGAAAGCTCATGGCATTAAGGCCTGATAAGGCAACCATATCCAAGATCATCTGAGGTGACCACCTCGACTTACGACATGGTGCAACACAAGATCTTACCTTTTGTGCCACCATAGAAGACATCACGTCATAAAGACATGTGATACAATATATGTCCTACATGCATCATCTACATAATCTTGTTGTTCCTACTTATGAATGGAAGGAGCGCAGACGCGCTTCGTCACCTTAAGTATCAACAAATTATTGGATATACATTGTGTAGTTCTTCCCACTTGCAAGGAGCTCATTTGAATCACATAGTAGCTTGCTTATGAGGTAAACCTTGTCTGTTCGTATAGGAACAAGACCAAAAGTGGTTAGCCATGATCATTGAATAAGTTTCTTTTTCTTAGATTGGGTTAAAAGCACAAATGTATATGAGCCTTCATTATCTTCAAATAACATATTTTATACGGTAACACCATAAATATAGAGGGAACAACCAATACATTGGTAACTCTCATCATATTCAAATGAGTTGTGAAGTGTAATTTACTAAATAAAATATTTGAGTATGGGGCCTCATTATTCATTAAGATTGTTTGATTTACTATTAAAAGAAAAAGGAAATGTTAACGTCTGTTTTTGGACACGTGTTAAAAGACAATGCATAATATATGCAAGAGTTTGAGTTTAAACCCCGGACACTCACTCATTCATCTTGAAAAAGGTAAATTTATAGTCACTAAACAAGTTGAAAAAAATATAATCTTAAAAATTATGTATTCAATTATTTAAAAACATTTATCTTTCAATTCCAATTATAACTCCTTATCTTTTATCCTAACAACGCATGTCAGCATCACTCTATAATGTATGTTTTCATCAACATTTTTAGTTTTTTTTGTCAGTTTATTGCCTATCTACGCTACGTTTTATTATTGGCTGGAAAATATTCAAATACTAGCAGTTTACATGATTTGATTTTTTTTAGGCATAGATGATTTATTTATTTTTTTGTGAATTGAGGCATACATGATTTGATTGATTGATTTGATTTGCGTGCAATTACGTTTTATGATTTTATTTTATTTTGATAAGCTGCAGTACTTTGTAAGATTTGAATGAATGCATGAGATCCGCATATATGAAATAGAATTTAACAAGATATACGAAATAATATAAAAAATAGAGTTTAAAGATGGTAAGCAGACAGTTTATAGAAATCATACACAGACATCCAATTAAAACTTATGATTCTGACACATCAGATTATTAGTTTTTAAATAATTTAATTAAATTAAAAAAAAAACGTAACTGCTCTACTTCCTCATGTAATTGTCATCTTCTTCTTCTTAGTTTTACTAAGAGTATTGTAGCCATTTTCATCCATTCTAAAGTAATTGCAGTCATTCCAAAAACCAATACTTCATGTTGCTTCCTGCCACTAATTTCATATACTTCTTCCACACCCTATGAATTTTGTGTGGTGATTGTCTTCTCCTTCTCATAATTTTTATGCCCCTATTTTCAATATCTCAACCCCCGATGAATGGTGTCTCATGCCTCCTATCTCCCCACCCCAATTTTTAATCATCCCACCCTGAAAATAGTCCAAGAAATTGAACAAAAATTTAAATTTCAAACTAAATTTGAGTTAAATAATGACAATTAAATTAATGATTAAAAGATGGAATATTGGATCGAGATCTGCAAGAGAACATCAAGATGAAACATTATGGAGTGTGCAGAGGAGAATAATTGAGAGGAGGATAAATGGGCAGAGCAAAACGTGGAGAAGAAAGGTTTGGAGAAGAGAGTGAGAAAGCGTTACAGATGGTAGAGCAAAACGTGAGTAACTGGTTGGTAAATAGGCAGAGCAATTTTTTATATTTTAATTTAACAAAATAATGACATGGCAAAATGATAGTATTTTATTGGTTGTATGTGTATAAGTTTCTCTACACTGACTGCTTATTATCTTTAAACTCTAAAAAATATATATACTCTACCAAAAAAAAATATATTAATAGATTTTATTAAAAAAAAAACATGTAGTTCAACGAACAATTTCTAATTATTGTTGCATGAACCCTTAAAAAAATGATTATTGCATTAAATAATAATTGATTAAAATAGCGTAGTAGTGAAGAAAAGATGGAGGAGTATGATCACAAAAAAGGATGTGATGCAAAGACGAAAACAGAAAATAAAAGAAAGTTGAACAGTATTAAATATCAATATTTGTTTGATGAGATAGAAGTCTAGGTGCGGCTTATTGGAGGAAAATGCGGGTGTGTATGTGACTTAGTTTATTTCTTTTCTTGTGTGTCTCTCTCTGAAACTGAAGAAGAGAGAGAAAGAGAGATTGAAAAAATCCAAATATCCGAACCTAAAGAATCTTTCATGATCAATCGCTGAGAAAACCTATGCTTATATGCATCCCCAAACATACTCAACTTCACTCATCCTTCTCTCAATTATTTTTCATTCTTCCACACCTTAATTCAATCAACGATAAGGTTTTCATTCTTTTTTACATTTGTAATCTCTCTCTGCTTAATTAACAATTTCTCTGTTTTTAATCCTCCAATTCTAAATACAGTAACATTCTCAATTTCCTACAGATCTCTACATAATCAATTTCATTATAATTTGGATTTGGATCTAGTTTCTCAACTGCAAATGGTAGGTCCCTAGGTTAATTAAGGTCTTTCAGTCTCATTTAATTGAAGTTATTATAGTGACAGGATTAAGGGGTGTGGTAGTTTTTTTTTTTTTTTGTAATAATTATTGATACGTATTAAGTACTATTAACCACGCTGATTTTTTTTTCTCACTCTTGCACTGAACAGAGAAATTAAAACTTAATGAATTGTGCATGATTGTTGTTGAATTTGATTTGTAGGGAATGGCGACTCCGGTTGAGCCTCCGAACGGGATAAGAGTTGAAGGAAAGCATTATTTTTCCATGTGGCAAACCCTGTTTGAGATTGACACCAAATATGTGCCGATTAAGCCTATTGGTCGAGGAGCTTATGGGATTGTTTGTTCTTCTGTCAATCGGGAAACCAATGAGAAAGTTGCAATAAAGAAGATACAGAATGCGTTTGAGAATCGCGTTGATGCGCTTAGAACTTTGCGCGAATTGAAACTTCTTCGACATCTTCACCATGAGAATGTTATTGCTTTGAAAGACATCATGATGCCTATTCATAGGAATAGTTTTAAGGATGTTTATCTCGTTTATGAACTCATGGACACCGATTTGCATCAGATTATTAAGTCTTCCCAAGCACTTTCTAATGATCACTGCCAATATTTCCTCTTTCAGGTATGAATTATTGTTAGGGTAACCCAAAATTCTTGATGTCAAATATATCATTTTTCCTATCATGAACATTTTGGTGTTATATTGTTATATGTGTATGCAATCTGTATATATTATTCTGAAGTTAACACTATAGGAAACACACTTGTGTATCTCATTTGTTGGTTTGTGACTATCTTGCAGAAGGCCTTTGATTAAATCTTAATTCCTATTCAACATGGCAATATCTCATACTATATGCTTACAAATAATTGTGTTTTTGTTGCATATTGCATTTTACCCTGTCTGGACCTACACATCCAAAGAAAACCTGCCTTTTACATCATACTTGCAGTGGGAGCAGATTTGCAGTGCTTAGCTGAAGTTATAAATTTTTATAATCATTCGCATTGCTTGAATGATTATTGGATTTACTAATAGAATTTTTTTTTGTTGTAGTTGCTTCGGGGCTTGAAATATCTACACTCTGCTAACATCCTTCATCGTGACTTGAAACCTGGGAATCTTCTAATTAATGCAAATTGTGACCTGAAAATATGTGATTTTGGGTTAGCACGCACAAACTGCAGCAAGAACCAGTTCATGACAGAGTATGTTGTCACTCGGTGGTATAGGGCACCAGAACTCCTACTTTGCTGTGACAACTATGGGACATCTATTGATGTATGGTCTGTGGGATGCATCTTTGCTGAGCTTCTTGGACGAAAACCTATTTTCCCAGGTTCAGAGTGTCTCAACCAACTAAAACTTATATCAATATTCTTGGTAGTCAAAGGGAGGAGGATATTGAATTTATTGATAATCCAAAGGCAAAGAGGTACATCAAATCACTTCCATATTCTCCCGGAACCCCCTTTTCCAGACTTTACCCCAATGCACATCCATTGGCAATAGATCTACTCGCAAAGATGCTTGTTTTTGATCCCACAAAAAGGATCAGTGTCACCGAAGCGCTTCAACATCCTTTCATGGCCTCTCTCTATGATCCTAATTCTGACCCTCCAGCCATCATTCCAATTGATCTTGACATTGATGAGGATCTAGGGGAAGATGTGATAAGGGAGTTGATGTGGAGTGAAATGCTTCATTACCATCCTGAATCTGCTATGGGAAGTGCAGAGTTGTGCTCTTGATATTATTATCTTCAGGGTCCTTTTTTGTTATGTTCCCTTATGTTGGTACCAATAGTGTCTAAGGTAATAGCTTGCTTTGAATAACTAGGAGGGCTCTTTCATAAGTGAGCTCAATATATATTCTGTTTTCTCTTTGTTGAGAACAGAGAAAACAGCTAAAATATGTCCATCTTGAAAAAACATGAAACTCTGTTTGCTGATGAGGCATGATAGTAGTTTTTAACCACCATGCTGAGACATTGATTTTGTCTTGAACTTTGTATTGTATTTGCCTTGTATATAATGTGTCTTTTTTTATTATAATAAATAATAATGTGTCTTTCTTAAAACCATTCTGTAAATTAAGTCTCATGTTTAGCAGTACTGTATCACATTTGAAGTACAAACATCTATATTTTCTCTAAGTTAAACTTATAATCTATGCTACACCGATGTGTATGTGGTGGCTAACAAAACATGCTTAGTGAACATAGATTCTCTCTATGCATCCGTGCATTAGCACACGCTCATTCTCTATGAACTTGGCAGTTTTTCATCAACTTGCTTAGAAATGCCAATGGTACTTGACTTGGGAGTTTGAAATCTTGCACTTATTTTTGTGAGATTCACATCTTGAAGGGACCCTTAGTTGCCAGCTACAGAAGGCTACTCTTAGTTGCCTCGTAATCAACCTTTCACTGATTTAAATTCCTGTCATCTTTGACAATATCTGTAAGGCTGTTAGGAGCCGTGAAAAGACCCAAAATAAAATATAATTACTTTTTCTAAAAGTAACCGTGCACAAATTTGTAATTATTATGATGGAAAACGACATAAAAAAGCTCACATATATGAAAATAATTAATCTTGTGATTAAAGTTGTAAGTTGTAATTTTAAATACTATAAAATTATTTCTATGCCGAAAAGTTACCCTCCCTCCGTTTTAAATTATATGTCATTCTATAAATTTCACAAATATTAAGAAAGACAATTAATTTTGTATAGAAAAGAATAATTATGAATTTGTTTTACAAAAATATCATTCTTTAATGGTATGAAAAACATAAATTAAAAGAACTAGAAAAAAAAAAAATAATAAATAGTAAGGGGCATAATGAGAAATAATCATTAATTATTCATCGTTATTGTAAACTGACATATAATTTGGATTTTTATTTTTGGTAAAATGGCATAATTTGAAACGGGAGAGTAATAAATAATATATGTTGACTCACTTTATTTATAGAGCACAAGTGGTAGATATTTAGATCCTAATAATTTGGTTTAGAATTGATCCTACCACTGCTTGTGAAAAAAACATATATTTAGTCAAATCAAAATAAATACTCCATTTGTCCTTTTTTATAAGAACACTTTACAAAAATCATGGTTGAAGTAATAAATTTGTTTGGAATGTGTGTAACTTACTAAATTATCTCTGGTGTATTAATGTATTCAATGTTGATTTTTCATATTTCAAGACAAATTAGTACTATTAATGAAGGATATATTTAGGGAAAAAAAAGTAATAAATACATAAAAAAATTTATAGAAAGTCTTATATTTAATGACAATTTTTTTTGTAAATGATCTTATAATTAGGACGGATGAAGTATTATATTGTGATGACTCCATTTTGATAAAATTCCAAAAAAAAAAATTGTTTTTCGCACATTAAACAAAGCTAAAACACACCAGTAAATGACCGTTTTACCCCGACGACAGTTAATTGCCGCTGGGATGGTGCATCGACAGTTAACTGCTGCCAAACCCATCGGCAGTTAGTTGCAGTCGTCCCTATCGGCAGCTAACTGTCACTGCGATCTGTACATAACCAGAACAGCAAAACAGAACCTGCATCAGTTTGAAAACCATCCAAATTCTTCATTTCCTCCAATCCTTTCCACTTCCATTTTCACGAAATTGAAGCAAATCATCTCCACAAAACAACAAGTAAGTAGTATTAATCATTTATAATGTTAATAGTTAGTTTGTGTAGGTTTATTTTTGTTAATTTTGGTAGATTTATGTGGTTAGGGTTTATGTAAAAATTGAATTTTTTGTTAGTTTATGATGTTATAGATGAATGTAGTTGTTGTGAATGTTGTTTAGATTATGTTTAAGTATAATGTGGTTGTGAATGTTGTCCAATTAACACAATGTGAATGTTGCACTCAAAGTGTTTGTTAAAATGCCTAAATGAGTATGTTGATGAATGTTGTTTAGATTGTGATAGAATTGTGAGAATGTTGGAATTGTGAGAATGTTGGAATTGTGATAGAATGATGTTTTTATTATGCCTAATTTTTTTAGTTTTGTTTTTGTGTAGATATGTCTGATCAGAACCAAGATAGGACGACTAGAGCTGGTAAACAGCCCATGACTAGCAGCTACCGACGGGAGAGACAGACTGCAAACCCTCGTGTGCCTAAGAGGGGAAGAGGCCGGAGGCCTGTTGGGGGCGAGGGTAGTTCTCAGCCGACACATCAGGTGTCGCAGGTGGAGGACCCCACGCACTACCTGCATTATCAGGAGCAGCTACATGATGCCACATATGGTGGCTATGACGTCCAGCATGTTGCTGATGAGGGTGGGGACGACGATGCGGCTGCGCTAGATGAGGATGAGATTGCGGCTGCGACAACCCCCGAGCAGTTACCTGATGTGGCTCCATTCTGGAGGGCCTTATGATGACTCATTGTTGTCATCATACGCTTCACACGTTGCATTACCATTGTGGTATAATGCAAATAATGTAAGTTTTCTTTTTTCTTTTTTAACTTTTATATATGAAGTCGACAATTTTTTTTTTTGCATGATAACTTTTAAAAAAAATGACATGAACACATGCTGTTGTCTTGATTATTTTTTTGTCTCCGATTATTGTTCGCGCGTAATTTTTTATATATGAAGTCGATATATTTTTTTTGTATGATAACATTTAAAAAAATGACATGAACACATGCCGTGTCTAATTATTTTTTTGTCTTCGATTATTGTTCGCGCGTAATTTTTTATATATGAAGTATATGCTTTTTAACGTTTAAAAAAATGACATGAACACATGTCGTTGTCTGATTATTTTTTGTCTTCGATTATTGTTCGCGTGTAATTTTTTATATATGAAGTATATGCTTTTTTTTATGTTTTTAATTTATGTGGTATTTTTTTATTATTCTAGATTCGCAACACCCGTAGGATGAGATGCATAAATCACGGGTCGAAGGTGGCAGAGATCCAGCGTCCACATATGAATCAGCTCTGGTTTTGGGATCCTATAAGGGCGAGTGGGTTGCATGATTTGTTGTACACATGGTATTCTACTGTTAATCATGCTCTGCTCCAGGCGCTAAGCGAGAGGTGGCATTCCAAGACCAGCAGCTTCCACATGCCTACTGGGGAAATGACCATCACTTTAGATGATGTGGCGTGTCTGCTGCATGTTTCTGTTGAAGGACGGATACTGAGCCATAGGAAGAAGGTGTCTCAGGTTGATGGGTGGAATTGATGGTGAGGTACTTAGGTGTCACCCAGGAGTATGCGGTGAAAAACTGCAAGACTTAGTATGGTGGCTACATTAGCTATAAGGCGCTGAAAGAGCTTTATGAGGATCACCTGAGTGAGGCCACCAGATTAGCGCATGCTGAGACGCAGGAGCAGCTCCAGGAGCTAGCCAGGCGTAGGCTTGCCTGTGTGAGGTGTTTCCTTCTATACCTTCTTGGATGTACGTTGTTCGGTGACTTGAGCAACAAACACATCGACCTGATATACCTACAGAAGATGGAGACCTTTGCTGGGATGAGGGACTACTCGTGGGGAGGAATGGCATTGGCATACCTTTACCACGCTCTATCTGAGGCCTC
Organism: Medicago ruthenica; assembly: GCA_018208015.1. Classification (NCBI taxonomy): domain Eukaryota; kingdom Viridiplantae; phylum Streptophyta; class Magnoliopsida; order Fabales; family Fabaceae; genus Medicago; species Medicago ruthenica. The sequence continues at coordinate 104,891,120 of CM031373.1, read as the reverse complement.
TTCGCTTGCAGGAAAGAGGATCGGGGGAAGCACGACACTTTTGATGGTAATTTTAATTTACTATGTCTTTTAATAATTTACTATGCCTTTTAATTTATTATGTTTGCTAATAACTTATAAATGTGTTTGGTTTGTGCAGGGATGGTTCTTGGCACATTTTCAAGAAGTCTACCCACATGACCATAATGATAAATACAGGCAAAACTATCCTTGCGCGGCCAGATGGATTCCACATAGGGGTCATGCGAATCTGAAGCCCTACCATCTGGCGCTGGATCGTTTGGAGATGGATGATGTTACTTGGATGCCATATGAGGATCATAGGGAGATCCAGGAGTTTGTGGAGATATTCTGGTATTCAGGCTGGATCATGTGTGGTCGTGACATCATCTACCGTCACTTGCCTGAGCGGGTTAAAAGGCAATACGGGTACGTGCAAGACATCCCCCGAGCTCCGACTTCCGTGTGCAATACAGGTACGTGCAAGACGTCTGTGCTTCCTCTCCCTTTTCAGGCCGTTGCACAGGCTTTCCTAGACTTTCGTGTGCACATCATTCCTCAGGCTGCGTGGGGTAGGGAGGTTGATCAGCCATGGCAGTACGAGCCGGGATACATGAGGTGGTACGGACATGTGTCTCACCCAAAGATTCTGCCACCTATTGATGGATCACCTCCGAGGCCAGCAAATAAGGAGCAGATCATTGCACACCATCAGCAGTGGCACCAGGAGAGAGGCTCGCCTGATACCATGGACATGGTTGGTGGCGTTGTGAGCCAGGCTGATGACTACTTGGGTCAGGAGGCGATGAGCAATGAGCAGCTATATCAGGCGATGCGTCATATCAGGGACATGTTGGCAATGTTAGTTGTGGTAACAAAAGTAAGTATTTTTAAATTATCGTCTCCTCAGGGATTGGTGTGCTATTTCGACCCGTTCAACAATCGTTATCGTTTTGAGTAAGGGTTTCGTAACTTGGTTGCATAAAAACTAAAGTAATGTAAAAGCGGAAATAAAATGACAAGTAATAGGGAATAAAAGCGTTGGAATAGGAGTTCATCAATCTTGCATCGAATATAATCTAAAAATCATGCATATGAATTCTAGCATTTTAGCGAAAATATCACGTATCACTCGACAACGTCATTCGTGTCCAAATGACGTCGTGAGATCGATCGTATCGTTTAATCGACGATTTCCCAATCGATCAAACGATCCGAAAGCATTACGTTCCGACACTTTATGCGATTATCAAAACCAAATTCCATGTCTAGAATTTCTTATTTTGATAAAAGATTATTCTAAACCTAGATTCAAAAGTATTTGTCAATAACAATTGAATCAAGCATGAGAATGAAAATCAAGAATAACTTCAATAACACATAAATTGCTAAAATCATATATTTACATAATCAAAGATTGCATCAAAACTAGAAAGAGTACCTCCAATCTCAACAAAGGGAAGTTAGTTGTTCATTTTCATGACAACTATACAAAAGTTTAGAGAAAAGACGAAGATCATAGCCTAAGTCTTGATTTCCAAAAGCCTTAGTTGATTCCACAATCCCTTCACTCTTGCTCCTTGAAGATCATAGCTTCTAGCCCTAAAAACTGTCTAAAAACTAAATCCTAAAATATTACTGAACTGAATTAAAAAGCAATCTCCCAAAAATTCAGCTTTTGAACCTATTTATAAGTGTTCTGTAAATATGGACTTTGCTCTGCGAAGTCATACTTCGCTCTGCGAAGTCCTTTCTTCACAAATGGGCTTCTGCCACCTCGCCTTGAACAGTTCAAACCGCCCTGCTTCGCTCTGCGACCAAACTTCGCTTTGCGAAATCACTGATTTTCTGATCTTCAGAAAATCCCTGCCTGAACTCGCCATTCACTCGCCAAGCACGCGCTGGGCGAGATTCTTCATTCTTCTCTTAGTGATTTCTTGCTATTTTCAAGTCATGACTTGCTTTTTCCTACACAAATGGGGAAGAATAAGATATACAAAGAATAATTGGCATTTATTCATAAATTCCATGCTTTTCCTAAGATAACTTGCAAAACAAGTAACTAAAAAGCCTTATAAAAGACATGAATTTATTCATTTCTTGTCACTTATCAAATACTCCCCAACTTAAATCTTTGTTTGTCCTCAAACAAAGGACGCTAAAAATAAGGATGCAAGCTTTAAACAACGAGTAAGACGCAAAACAGCAAAAACAGAGATTTAAACAAAATTTCAGATTGCATGATGTCGCGTCGAATTTCGGATGTCAAGCTATGGGGAATCTTTGAATCACTAATTCTAAATTACGACTGAACTTTTAATTTTTCGGGGAAAAAAGGAAAAAAGTTCTAAATTACCTTGAGAAAAGATTTTAGGTTCGAAAGTCGATTATGTGAGGGGAAGGTATTAGCACCCCTCACATCCGTTGTACTCAACGGGAACCTCTTAGTCGGCTTAGGCTTAAAATGCTTCGATGTTTTACTTACGTGTTTATACATGTATAAAAGAAAATATATATAAGACATAATGCGGGATAAAGAAAGAGATAAAAACAAACGAAAAGGGAAAAACAGGTTTTTTATTAATGGGCTTGACAAGATGTCGATCTTGCTCCTACGTATCTCCCGGTAGTCGGAGAATTCAAAGCGTACGTAGTTCTTTGGTAGAAAACGTTTGTATGTTGGTTCGTTTTAGTTAAAAAAAAATTGATCGCGTCCGAGCGAAAAAGTTTGAAAAAGAAAAAAAAGATGTAATGAAAGTAAATGTCAACTGTTCGGGTTGCTGCCGAACTGGCCATTGACGACAAGAAAGTAAAAGTCAGCTGCTCGGGTTGTTGCCGAGCTGGCCACTGACGACAATGCATAAAAGTAAATGATTTGATGAAAAAGTTTTACGCTCGGACTTGAGCAAAGGTTTTTAAAAACGTACGAAGACGTACAAAGTTTTTAAAAAATGGTGAAAGATGGACGCTAGGCGATAAGCTCGCGCAAGGCGTGAATGTTTTAAAAGGAATAAACAAAAGACAAACGCGCTGAGGCGAAAAATTCGCGCAAGGCGTAAAATGAATGCGCAAGGCGCGAGAGGTTCGAATTGACCACGAGGGCCAAGAAAAGGTTAAAAATGGCCACAAGGGGGCCAAGGGAAGGTTGAGCGTGCTAAACGCGTCAAGGGTGGAATGACGATTGCCCGAGCGACGAGACATACGTCACGCATTCGTACAATCGAGGTTTGGGGAGACATACATCAAGCCATTCCCGTTTCATTCAAGTTTGGTTTTGAAACTCGGAGGGACCTCAAAGGGAACCGAAGCTTTTAAAAGGACACTGGTAAAAGAAAAGACAGCACGAACAAATTTGTTGTTCGATTTTATTAAAAATCATGAACGTTACTTGTTGCTTAAGCTATTGAAACTCAAGAACAAGTTTGGTTCAAGTTTGAATGGCAAACACAATCATAAAACATGCAAAAATTGGAAAGTACACAAGTTCGGCTCAATTCGAGCTTAAGTTTTAAGAATGAGCAAACTCGGCTTAAGTTCGCGTTTGGATTGAAAATCATGGACAACATGGTTGTTCAAGTTTGTTTTTGAAAATAGAGAACTTAGCTTGTTGCTCAAACTTGGTTTTTGAAAATATTAAGAACGTAACTTGTTTCACAAGTTATTCGAACTTTGTCGCACGAACTTGTGAAATCTTCAAAGTTGTGCATGATTATGAGTTGGGTTTGGACCAAAATGGTTTTAACCCTCTTTAGGTTCTGAATCAAGGGCTAGAATCCCAAAAATTTGACATTTGAATGCCTGATTCATGTTCTGAATTTCACATACTTCGCAGAGCAACCAGAACTTGGCTCTGCGAAGTCAGGTTCTGGTGTGTTCGCAGTGCGAGCAAGGCTTGGCTCTGCGAAGTATACGAATTTTCAACTCAGAAGCTGTTTCTGAACAGAAGTCCAGAAACTGCTTCTAAGCAAGATTCAGAACCTAAAGGAGGTTAAGAAACTTGACAAAAAGGAAGAAAAAAGGGGGGAAAATCACAGTTTTGAAGCTTGGCCCCTTTGAGGTCCTTTTTGAGGTTCAAAGGAGGTTTTGGTTCACAAAGAAAAATTGGACAAAGCAAGATATGCAAACAGCAAATACAATAGAAAAGAAAGGTTATAGGAGACTTACAGAACTCCTAGCAATGCTTGAACAAGATTGGAAGTGGCTTGCTTGCTTTGTGAGAGGTCATGAACAAGGTTCAAAGTGTTTGTGATGGACTGATTTTGTGCTGCAATGCAAGGGATTTTTGTGTGGATTTCGTGTGTATTGGCTCTCTGAATTGGTATGTTTTTAGCTGGTTTTCAATGTGTTTCAGTGTGTGTGATCCTTGGGCCTTGCCATTCCTTTTATAGGCATAAATGCAAATCTTTGCAATGATGAACAATGATGAATAAAATCCTAAAACACTAGCTGATTTGGGCTAAATTCAGGCTAGAAGACTTTGCATTTAATGCTACTGGATAGAACTTGCTTTGCCTTGTGCCAAGGGGCAAGGTCTTGACTGATCTCAGCCACAAATGCCATTGATTCTAGAAGGTAATGATGGTAAAAACTGTAAAACAGGGCAGCTGCAAAAGGGATGATTCTTGGGATCAATCCTTGCAATCTTGGAAGGTCAAACAATCAAAACGTGTACTGCCATGTACAGGGAGATTGGGGGAATCAAAATTAGCATATGGGCTTATGTGTGAGAGGAGAAATCCAGCTCAAAACAGGGCATGTCAAACAGCTTTTTTGCAACATAAACCACTTGTGATTGACTGGTTTTGGCAGGGGAAAAGGGAAGGAAAGGGATCAAGCAGCTGGCTGGCAAGTTTAGGTTGGGTGAGGGGTCAATTTGGAGGGACAAAAACTGACCAAGGGCAGCCAATTTGTTTGATCACATGAGAGGTTGGAAGAAAATTCTTCTTTCCTTTTACCTTTAATGTCACACATTAAATCTTGCCTTGCTGCACCAAATTAGTCACAAAATAGCAAGAATACAAGTAATAATGCTACTAATAATAATTGCAGTTGAAAGCAAAAAGGATAAACAAATGTATAAAATTCTGCAGAAATTTCGCAGAGGTCGCAGTGCGAAGGTGAGTTCGCACTGCGAACTCCACTTTTTTTGTTTTTAAAATAAAAGGTAAAATGGGGAAAATAATAAATATATATAATGATAATAATGATGATAAAAAAAATGCAAGAAATGCAAATGATGATGATAATAAGGAAAATAGTAGATAATACTAATAATGAAAAATGATAATATTTAATAATAATAATAAAATAATGATAATAAAAAAAAGGTAAAACTTATTAATTAAAATAAATAGTAGTAAAGGTAATAATAATAATAATATTAAAGAAAAATAAAATGACAATATTAATGATATTAAGGCTAATGGGAATGCTAGTAATGATATTAATAAAAATGCAAACAAAAATACTACAACAAGAATGAAATAATACAAAGTAATAACAAATAATGAAAATAATAAAAGATGAAACACACATAAAAATATAAGTCAAAAAATGGGGTATGACACATGATTCATATGAGATTTGCACAGGCAATTCTGATGTTCCCATTAATCTAAGATTGCACTCAAAATTTGAAATAATACTAAACACAAAATTTATATCATACAGCTCAAGTCAATAACATATTTATCAATGAACCACACCTAACACACTTCTTTAGTTCTTTAGAAGTAAATGAAACAAATTGAACTCATGTTGTGAGGGTTTTGAACACTCATCCGGCAAGTTTGCTAACATTCCGATCAAGTTATGCGTCCATCTAATTATCGTTTCTAAAAGCACAAAAGCATCGATCACAAGGTCTTTGAGGGTTGTAATTTGGCTTGGTTACAAAAGAATTGTCATATGTGGGAAAAATTGAATTCAAAAGGCCAAGCATAGAGGAACATTCTTTCTAATTACACACTTCCTCCTTATTCAAACACAACTCTTGGTGATTTACAAAAATTTTCTTTGATCTTGACAACTTTTTGATTTATTGACTTTTTTCTCTTTTTCTCTTTTCTTTTTCTTGGTTTGTGTGCGCTCTCGCCAAAAACGCGCAAGCTTCCGAGACGTGTACGAACGCTCGAAAGGTTAGGTGAAGTCGCCACCAAAGTTTTTGTTTAAAGGGAACGTTGATAAACCCTTAAGTTTTTTATTTGAAGGGAAACGATAATAAAACCCTTGACGATGAGGAAAGGATGGTCATCGCAACCATTATCGGGTTCGGGAGTCGATTACGCAAGGGGAAGGTATTAGCACCCCTCACGTCCGTTGTACTCAACGGGAACCTCCTAGTTAACTAAAGCTAGAATGTTTTTAAATGTTTTGCTTGCATGCTTGAAGATAAATAAAGATAATAAAGGTAAAAGGGGAAAAAGTTTGTTTTTTATTATTGTGCTTGACAAGATGATGATCTTGCTCCTACGTATCCCCTGGTGCGATGGGGAATTCAAAGCTACGTAGTTCTTTGGTAGAAAAACGTATTTGTTGGTTGTTTTTTAAAGAACGATGCTTTAACCGAATTCTTACGATCAAACGTAGCTTGTATGCTCGCGCATGGGAGGCTTAAGCGTTTGTTTAAAATCGCGCTAGAAATGTTAAAAGCATGTCCGTTAGGGTAAAGGGGTTCGATTGATCCGACGGGATCAAGAAAAGGTGCAATGGACTCGACCGAGTCGAACATTGACCAAAGTGACTCAAACGAGTCGAGAAAGGTTCGATTGATCCTACGGGATCAAGAAAGGGTTCAATGGACTCGACCGAGTCGAACATTGACCAAAGTGACTCAAACGAGTCGAGAAAGGTTCGATTGATCCTACGGGATCAAGAAAGGGTTCAATGGACTCGACCGAGTCGAACATTGACCAAAGTGACTCAACCGAGTCGAAAAAGGGTTCGATTGATCCAACGGGATCAAGAAAGGGTACAATGGACTCAACCGAGTCGAACATTGACCAAAGTGACTCAACCGAGTCGAGAAATTGAATCTAGTGGTCACGGGGGACCAAAAGGTTCAAATTGACCACAACGGGCCAAGAATTGGTTTGGTGTGGTGGGATGCGTTGAAAATAGAATGATGATTGCCCGAGCGACGAGACATACGTCACGCATTCGTTCAATCGGGGCAATGGAGAGACATACGTCAAACCATCCCTTTTTCATTCAAATTTTTGGTTGAATTTTAGGAAATCCCAAAGTTTAACAAAACACTTGGTTTGAAACTCATGAAAAGGTTTTTTTACAAATTTGTGAAAAAACGCACAAGTTCGGCTCAAGTTTTGAAAAAGGTTTTGAAAAGTGAACAAGTTCGGCTTAAGTTCATGTTTGATTAAAAAATCATGAACAAGGTTATTGTTCAAGTTTGGTTTTGAAAATGATGAACTTAGCTTATTGCTCAAGTTTTATTTTGAAAAGTTTATGAATGTAACTTGTCTCGCAAGTTACTCAAAAAAGTGTTGCTCAAACTTGTGGATCCTTCAATAATATGCAAAACTCTTGATAAGGTTTGAATAAAATGAGTTTCAATCCTCTTAGGTTCTGAGTTCTTGGGCTAGAACCTCAAAATTTGGCCTCTTGGGAGCCTAAACTCAGATTCTGAGTTCTGTCATGGTCGCACTGCGACCAGAGCTTCGCACTGCGAACTCTGCGAAATTTTGAGTTCAGAAGCTGCTTCTGAACTGCTGTTCAGAAGCAACTTCTTAACAATCTCAGAACCTTTAGGGGAGTGAAAAGCTTTGAAATTTGGCAATAAAAGGAGCTGGACAAACCAGTTTAAATGTTTTGCAAACCTTGGGATTTCTTTGAAATTCAAAAGGGGTTTTTTATGCAAAATGAAATTAAACAAAATCAAAGATGCAAGCAACAATTCTAAATGAAAGATAAGGATTTAGAGTACTTACAGAACTCCTAGCAAAGCTTTTGTTGCAAGGAAATGAATGGAACTTGGATGGTTGATGGTTTTTGCAAAAGTTGGAATGTTGGTGGTTTGGAGCAATGAATTTATATAATGATCTGTGTTTGAACTGGTTTTTGCTATGTGTTTAGTGTTGTTTCAAGTGTTTTCACTTGTGTGTAATTGCTGGTTTTTTCTGGTCTTTTTAATGGTTATGCATTGCTTCCTATTTATAGGCCAAAACCAAATCTAATGTCATCATGAGAAATCCCTAAAATCCAGCTGATTTGTGGGCTAGAATCGGGCTAAAATGCTTTGCATTTAATGCAAAAGTGAAGAGGTGACCTTGCCTTGCTGCAATGGTCAAGATTTAGCCAAATCCAGCCATTAACTCAATGGATTTTGGATAGCAATGATGATGGAAAAGGGGAAAAACAGGGCTGGTTTGCACTTGGCTGTCCCTTGGAATTGGTCCTTGCAATCTTGAGGGTTAAGCAATAAAAACGTGCACTGTGATGTGCAGAGGTTGGGGGAAACAAAAGGGAACATGTGGGCTGGTGTGAGGAGGAAGAAAAGCTGCTGAAAACAGGGCATCACTCATGGCTTTTGGGCAAGCAAAACCAGCTGGGTTTGACTGGTTTTGGGGGAGAAAGCAGGAAGAAAAACACACAAGCTGGTGGCTGGCAACCTTAGGGTCAGTAGCAGGTCCACTGGGAGGGACAAGAGCTGCCCAAGGGCAAGCCCACTTGCTTGGCACATGCTTGGTTGGAAGAAAAAGCTTCTCACCTTGGCTTTAATGGCAAATGCTCCAATTCTTGCTTTACTGAGCTCAATTAGCCATAATTGATAATAAAAACAATAATAAAAATGATAGGTAATAATAATGGAAATAAATCAAAGAGATTAAAAAATCTGCAAAAAATTCGCAGACTTCGCAGAGCGAAGGGGACTTTGCTCTGCGAAGTCCTCATTTCTGAAATGTTGACTTTTTGTTGACTTTGACTTTTCTCTCTTTTTTTTTTTGAAATTTTTTAATTTGTTTTGAAAAAGCTTAGGACAAAATTAGGGTACGACAGCTGCCCCTACTTAATTGTGTCTTTGCATAGAGAATGTGAGTGCCAAGGGCATCTCATATTCTTTTTGCGAAGAACAATTAAGTAAAAGAAGGATCTGAATTTTGTCCTTCGCGGTGTGAAAGATTGTAGTTAAATGAAAAAAAGTAAATGCAGGGTCACCTGGTTTGGCTACTGATGCATAAACTAAGGTAAAATAGATCGTCACCTAAACAGGTGATTAGATCTGACAAGGTAAAAGATCGTCACCTAATCAGGTGATTGGATCTGGAAAGGTAAGAGATCGTCACCTAATCAGGTGATTGGATCTGGATGATCGTCACCTAATCAGGTGATTGGATCTGGAAAGGTAAAAAGATCGTCACCTAATCAGGTGATTGGATCTGACATGATCGTCACCTAATCAGGTGATTTCGATCTGACAAGATCGTCACCTAAACAGGTGGTTAGATCTGGAAGGGTAAGAGATCGTCACCTAATTAGGTGATTGGATCTGGATGATCGTCACCTAATCAGGTGATTTTGATCTGACAAGATCGTCACCTAAACAGGTGGTTAGATCTAGAAGGTAAAAAGATCGTCACCTGAATAGGTGCTTAGACTAAAAAGATAAAAAGATCGTCGCCTGAATAGGTGCTTAGATCTGACATGATCGTCACCTAATCAGGTGATTGGATCTGGAAAGGTAAAAAGATCGTCACCTAATCAGGTGATTTCGATCTGACAAAGTCGTCGCCTGAATAGGTGCTTAGACTGAAAAGATAAAAAGATCGTCGCCTGAATAGGTGCTTAGATCTGACAAAGTCGTCGCCTGAATAGGTGCTTAGACTGAAAAGATAAAAAGATCGTCGCCTGAATAGGTGCTTAGATCTGACAAAGTCGTCGCCTGAATAGGTGCTTAGACTGAAAAGATAAAAAGATCGTCGCCTGAATAGGTGCTTAGACTTATCTGGGGAAATAGAACATACCGCTGTGGGGATAATGTAATCGTCTCTAGGCGGGGCTAGTACTTAGATTGTTGAAAAGGAAAACATGATTGTATGATGCATGATATGCTTCATGTTGTCTTATGCAATATGTTATGCAATATGGTATGATATGAGGTAGACTCAATCTGAATTTTTGTTTGGGAAAACTTAGCTGGGGCATCTTAATGGCCGTGAGCAGGCGCACTTGGGAATGTGATAAATTGGGAAGAAAACCGCTGGGGATTATTCTAGAAGAACTTACTGGGGAAGCTCTGGAATGGGTTCACTGGGGAACACTAAAAGATGATTGATGAATGTTGGTGAATATGTGATACTCACTGGAGAATATTGGTTGAGAATGCATGACATGAATATGAGATGCATGTATATGAATGATTTGGATATGCATGCATGAATGAGTTTGATATGACGCATGTATTATGATATGTGGGATGACAGACGTTATGTCGGACGCTGGGGATTATGATTGGATGCCGAGCAAAGTCGGGCTTTGGATGAAATTGTATTTAGGTGTGAGTAGATGCCAAGCATGGTTGGGCTTTTGGGGTTGTGACTCCACTGGGGAATGCCAATAAAAAATTGGGCTTTATTGGATTGGATGCCAATGGTGATTGAGCTTTAGGTGTGCCAATGATGATTGGTCTTTATGGTGTGCCAATGATGATTGGTCTTTATGGTGTGCCAATGATGATTGGTCTTTATGGTGTGCCAATGAATATTGGGCTTTTTGGTTGGGTGCTAATGAATATTGGGCTTTGTGGCTGGGTGCCAATGAATATTGGGCTTTGTGGTTGGGTGCCAATGAATATTGGGCTTTGTGGTTGGGTGCCAATGAATATTGGGCTTTGTGGTTGGGTGTCAATGAATATTGGGCTTTGTGGTTGGGTGCCAATGAATATTGGGCTTTGTGGTTGGGTGCCAATGAATATTGGGTTTTTATTGGTAATGTGGGGAATCCTGTCTTTCCGACACCCGGGATCTTTGCGTTTCACGTATTGTGAGTTACGCACTTGTTTCTGCTGAAGAGCAGGATCTTGAAGTGACTGATGAAGATTTTCAAGTCTTGAGTCCTTTTGATGCAATACCGGGGACCAACGAAATTCTTTCGACATTTAACGTCCAAGTGAAAAACACATTTTTTTTTTGTTATTCCCATATTTCAATGCATTATTTATCATGAATAAAAACACATTTTACGAGCAAGTAAGAACGCATAACAAAAAAGGCTTAAAGATAGTTTTTTCAATGAAACTTAGTCCCTTGTATGGGTAACTATTCATGAAGATGTAATCCCTATAAGAGGAGATTACTGAGATAGAGAAAAAGGAAGAAACAAAAAAGGCAAATGGAGATTTGCTTGGGTTTCACGTGCTACTTTCCCTATGACTTTGAAATATCTTGCTTTTGAAAGATGATGACGAGGTTGATTCTTTCCCTCTTGAATTCTGTCCGGACCTCATGTGCCGCAGTCTTTTGCCCTTTTTTTTTGTTTTGAAAACCCCTAACTTTTACCTGGACCGCTCTTTCGAGTTTTCAGTCCACTGGGGTATATTTCCTTTTTTGATGTCCTTAATTTTTGCCTAGACCGCCTTTTCAGGTTTTCGATCTACCAGGACGCTCTCTATTGCCTAAATCGCCCTTTTCGGGTTTTCGATTTAGCGAGCTCTTTTTTCTTTTAGGCATAATAAATTTTTTTGACTGCGTTTGGAGTTTATTGATAGGGGGAATTCCTCTCCATCCATAGTAATGATGATTAAGGCTTCGCCAGAGAAGGTCCTTTTTACTATGTATGGTTCTTTGTAGGAGTCCATTTCCCGTGGGGATCCTTGTGGATGGGTAATATCTTCTTGAGCACTAGGTCTCCTTCTTTGAATTCTTGAGGACGGCCCTTTTTGTTGAACTGTCCATGCCACAACGATGTGAGGCGCTTCTCTTTTATGAGGTTCAGTTGGTCAAATCTTGTTTGGACCCGTTTGGCTTCCTCTAATTTTTGTTTCCATCAAGACCCTTAACGAGGGAATTTCAACTTTAATGGGAAACATGGCCTCCATACTGTATATCAAGGAAAAAGGGGTTGCCCCAGTTGAAGTGCGAATGGTAGTTCTGTAGCCATGTAGCGCAAAGGGAAGCATCTCATGCCAATGATTGTAGGCTTTTATCATCTTCTGGATGATTTTCTTTGATGCTCTTTGTTGGCTGCTTCTACCACGTCGTTCATCTTTGGCCGGTATGGGGAGGGGTGGTGGCATCCGATTTCGAAATCTTTGTACAACCTCTTTATTGTGTTGTTGTTTAGATTTGCCCCCATTATTTGTGATGATTTTGTGGGGAATGCCGTAACGGCAAATGATTTCTTTTTTTTTGATGAATCGGGCTGCTTCGACCCATTTGGTGAAACAGTCGATGGCAACGAGGATGAAACGATGTCCATTTGAAGCCTTGGGCTCGATCATTCCAATCATGTCTATGCCCCCCCACATAGAGAAAGGCCAGGGTGCTGGCATGACGTTTAGGGGAGTTGTTGGCACGTGCCCCTTGTTGGCATAAATTTGACACTTGTGACATGTTTTGGCGTAGTGAAAGCAGTCGGCTTCTATAGTTAGCCAATAATAACCCGCCCTTAGGATATTAATTTGTATGTTCGTTGGCATGGGTTTGGAAGGACTCCTCATGGATTTCTTTGATGAGCATGACTACTTCATGTTTATCCACACATCTGAGTGAGACCATGTCATAATTTTCTCTTATAGAGGGTATTCCTGCTGAGGAAAAACTGTGGTGCCAACCTTTTGAGGGTTCTCTTGATGAGGTTGTATTACCCTATCCACTTGATCCTTAGGCCTGGACAATCCTTCTGGAGGTTCATAATCATCCTCATTATCGCCTTCTGTTTGGTTAATTGGAAAATTGAAGTCATAAGGGATCGTAGCAGTGTTTTTTTTTTGTGGGTAGATTTGTGGATTTTCATGAGCATGATTTTTTTGATTTGAGGGTTGCGAAAATTTATTGCTAATTAAGAACGAAAGAAAAACGAACTTTATTGAACATAAACTGCAATTTTATTAATGACAGAAATGATTTGAAATATGGGGGTCCCAAAAAGTTAATCATTTGCCTTGGGAAGAGCAAAGTAATTTTATTTGTTAAAACATGATAAATTACTTGGACAAAGAAATGATTTCTGGAATTTCGATGGCCTTCCGGTTGCTCGAATCTCTTCAGAAACGCCACGGTACAACGGGTCGGGTACTCTTTTTTTGTTTTTTGTGTAGGGAATGATGTGGGTGTTTTTCTTTGAAATGCATGAAAATGCATGTAAATGTATGAATGCAATGCTTATGCAAAAACATGCCCCTTTTGTTTTGTTTATGCGAAAAAAAAAAATTTGAATGCAAATGTTTATGGTATGCAGGGGTTTGATATAGAAATGTTCAAAACTTCCCCCCATCCTCACAGGTAGGCTCTAGAGATGAGACTTTCTAAAAAGGTCCCTAGAGTCATGGATCCCACAGGGAAAATAAGGTCGTCAATCGCAAATTACTCGCGAGACTTCAATAAATTCCAAGTGAAAATCTCCTCTAGGCGGGGTTTGGCATCCTACCTAACGGACATACGTCGACGCGGGCTTCCGCTCACAACCCCATCCTAACTTAATTTTTTTCTCAAGCTCGGGTAGAGAGCCTCACACGTCCCGCATTAACCCAAACAATGTGGAGTAACATCGCTCAAGTAACATCCCCACAATTGATATATATGATATGAATATAAAGCAATATAAAGCATTTATAAACATAAAGCAAGAGAAGGATATAGACAATGAAATAAGAGCATGCAAACAAAAGACAAAAACATTTAGCTTAAAAGCTAAATAGGATAGGCTTGACTCGCTAGTGAGGACATGTCCCCAGTGAAGTCGCCAGCTGTGCGCTCTCGCCAAAAACGCGCAAGCTTCCGAGACGTGTACGAACGCTCGAAAGGTTAGGTGAAGTCGCCACCAAAGTTTTTGTTTAAAGGGAACGTTGATAAACCCTTAAGTTTTTTATTTGAAGGGAAACGATAACAAAACCCTTGACGATGAGGAAAGGATGGTCATCGCAACCATTATCGGGTTCGGGAGTCGATTACGCAAGGGGAAGGTATTAGCACCCCTCACGTCCGTTGTACTCAACGGGAACCTCCTAGTTAACTAAAGCTAGAATGTTTTTAAATGTTTTGCTTGCATGCTTGAAGATAAATAAAGATAATAAAGGTAAAAGGGGAAAAAGTTTGTTTTTTATTATTGTGCTTGACAAGATGATGATCTTGCTCCTACGTATCCCCTGGTGCGATGGGGAATTCAAAGCTACGTAGTTCTTTGGTAGAAAAACGTATTTGTTGGTTGTTTTTTAAAGAACGATGCTTTAACCGAATTCTTACGATCAAACGTAGCTTGTATGCTCGCGCATGGGAGGCTTAAGCGTTTGTTTAAAATCGCGCTAGAAATGTTAAAAGCATGTCCGTTAGGGTAAAGGGGTTCGATTGATCCGACGGGATCAAGAAAAGGTGCAATGGACTCGACCGAGTCGAACATTGACCAAAGTGACTCAAACGAGTCGAGAAAGGTTCGATTGATCCTACGGGATCAAGAAAGGGTTCAATGGACTCGACCGAGTCGAACATTGACCAAAGTGACTCAACCGAGTCGAAAAAGGGTTCGATTGATCCAACGGGATCAAGAAAAGGTGCAATGGACTCGACCGAGTCGAACATTGACCAAAGCGACTCAAACGAGTCGAGAAAGGGTTCGATTGATCCAACGGGATCAAGAAAGGGTACAATGGACTCAACCGAGTCGAACATTTACCAAAGTGACTCAACCGAGTCGAGAAATTGAATCTAGTGGTCACGGGGGACCAAAAGGTTCAAATTGACCACAACGGGCCAAGAATTGGTTTGGTGTGGTGGGATGCGTTGAAAATATAATGACGATTGCCCGAGCGACGAGACATACGTCACGCATTCGTTCAATCGGGGCAATGGAGAGACATACGTCAAACCATCCCTTTTTCATTCAAATTTTTGGTTGAATTTTAGGAAATCCCAAAGTTTAACAAAACACTTGGTTTGAAACTCATATGAAAAGGTTTTTTTACAAATTTGTGAAAAAACGCACAAGTTCGGCTCAAGTTTTGAAAAAGGTTTTGAAAAGTGAACAAGTTCGGCTTAAGTTCATGTTTGATTAAAAAATCATGAACAAGGTTATTGTTCAAGTTTGGTTTTGAAAATGATGAACTTAGCTTATTGCTCAAGTTTTATTTTGAAAAGTTTATGAACGTAACTTGTCTCGCAAGTTACTCAAAAAAGTGTTGCTCAAACTTGTGGATCCTTCAATAATATGCAAAACTCTTGATAAGGTTTGAATAAAATGAGTTTCAATCCTCTTAGGTTCTGAGTTCTTGGGCTAGAACCTCAAAATTTGGCCTCTTGGGAGCCTAAACTCAGATTCTGAGTTCTGTCATGGTCGCACTGCGACCAGAGCTTCGCACTGCGAACTCTGCGAAATTTTGAGTTCAGAAGCTGCTTCTGAACTGCTGTTCAGAAGCAACTTCTTAACAATCTCAGAACCTTTAGGGGAGTGAAAAGCTTTGAAATTTGGCAATAAAAGGAGCTGGACAAACCAGTTTAAATGTTTTGCAAACCTTGGGATTTCTTTGAAATTCAAAAGGGGTTTTTTATGCAAAATGAAATTAAACAAAATCAAAGATGCAAGCAACAATTCTAAATGAAAGATAAGGATTTAGAGTACTTACAGAACTCCTAGCAAAGCTTTTGTTGCAAGGAAATGAATGGAACTTGGATGGTTGATGGTTTTTGCAAAAGTTGGAATGTTGGTGGTTTGGAGCAATGAATTTATATAATGATCTGTGTTTGAACTGGTTTTTGCTATGTGTTTAGTGTTGTTTCAAGTGTTTTCACTTGTGTGTAATTGCTGGTTTTTTCTGGTCTTTTTAATGGTTATGCATTGCTTCCTATTTATAGGCCAAAACCAAATCTAATGTCTGTGCGCACCTCGTTTTTTTCCTTGGGGAAAAAGACGCGCAAATCCTCCGAGGTCGTTCGCAAACGCTCGGAGGGCCTTTGTGAAGCCGCCACCAAAGTTTTTGTGTAAAGGGAACGTTGATAAACCCTTAAGTTTTTTTTGTTTAAAGGGAAACGATAATAAAACCCTTTGATGATGAGGATAAGGATTGGTCATCGTAACCATTGTCGGGTTCGGGAGTCGGTTACGCAAGGGGAAGGTATTAGCACCCCTCACGTCCGTTGTACTCAACGGGAACCTTCTATTTGGTCAAAGCTTGAATTGTTTTTTTTAATATTTTGCGCGCATGTTCATTTATGTCAAAAATATAATAAAAGGGGGGGAAAGAGATAAAAACAAACGAAAGAAAAGAAAGAAATTTTTTTTTAATATTACTGCGCTTGACAAGATGTCGATCTTGCTCCTACGTATCTCCCGGTAGTCGGAGAATTCAAAGCGTACGTAGTTCTTTGGTAGAAAAACGTACATGTGTTGGTTAATTTTAGATGGACGATGTTTTAACTGAATTCTTGCGATTAAAACGTAGCTTGTATGCTCGCGCTTGGGAGACTTATTAAGCGTATAGCTTGTATGCTCGCGCTTGGGAGACTTATTAAGCGTTTGTTCGTGAATCGCATTAAAATTGTTAAAAGGTACGTCCGTTAGAGTAAAGGGTTCGAATTGGTCGCTATGGGACCAAGGGAGGCGCAATGGACTCATACAAGTCAATCATTGACCGAGTGGACTCCGTAGAGTCGGGCGATTGTTCGATTGATCCACTGAGATCAAGAACAGGTACAATGGACTCGGACGAGTCGAACATTGACCGAGTGACTCAAATGAGTCGAGGGATCGAGTCTAATGGCCACGGGGGACCAAAAGGTTTGGATTGACCACAAGGGGCCAAGTTTTGGTTTGGTTAGGGTTGTACATTTTGGAAAAGGAATGACGATTGTCCGAGTGACGAGACATACGTCACGCATTCGTACAATCGGGGCGATGGAGAGACATACGTCACACCATCCCTTTTTCATTCATGTTTTTGGGTTGAATCCTTTAGAAATCCCAAGGTATGTCAAAACATTTGGCTTGAAAACCCAAAATGGGAAGGTTTAGCAATTTTGCTAGAAAACGCACAAGTTCGTCTCATTTTGCGAACGGTTTTGAAAAGCGAACAAATTTGGTGTATGTTCATGCTTGAGTTTTGAAAATCATGAACAATATTTATTGTTCAAGTTTAGATTGGAATGATGAACATAGCTTGTTTGTTCATGCTTGTTTGAAAGTTTGGAAACATAACTTGTTTTGCAAGTTATCCACATAATGTCATACGAACTTGTGATTTTGCCAAAATTATGCAAAATCCTTGTTATGGTTTGAAAGACATGGGTTTAAAAACTCTTAGGTTCTGAGCTCTGGGGCTAGAACCTCAAAAATTGGTCATTTTGACACAAAAACTCAGATTCTGAGTTCTGTCATGGTCGCACTGCGACCATGACTTCGCACTGCGAAGCATGCGAAATTTTGAGTTCAGAAGCTGTTTCTGAACTTTTGTTCAGAAACAACTTCTGAACACACTCAGGACCTTTTAGGTGAGTGAAAAGCTTTGAGTTTTTGGGATGAAAAAGGCTGGACAAACCAGTTTTGATGTTTTGAAAACCTTGGGATTTCTTTGAAATTCAAAAGGGGTTTTTTAGAATCAAATGGTTTTGAACCAAAATAGCTATGCAAACACAATTGTAAATGCAAGATGAGTGCTTAGAAACTTACAGAACTCCTTAGCAAAGCTCCAGCTGCAATGGATTGGAGATGGTTGAAGGCTTTCACAAAGTTTTTTGGTATTGGTGATGATGCTTAAACTTTGGTGAAGCTTTGTGTTGGATTGGTTTTTTCTGGTTGTTTGTGAGGGTTTGTAAGCTAAAATGAGTAGAGTTTCTGCTCTTGAAATGCTGTTATCAGTTGTTTTTTGTTCCCTTGGGCATTGCCTTCTATTTATAGGCCAAAACCAAATCTATTTCATCATTACAAAATCCTAAAATCCAGCTGATTTGTGGCTAAGATCAAGCTGAATCCCTTTGCATTAAATGCTAATGGATAGAGGCAACCTTGCCTTGTACCAAGGGGCAAGATTCAGCCTGATTTCAGCCACAAATTCAACCAATTCTAGAAGGTAATGATGAAGAACAAAGCTGAATTGCAATTGGCTAATGCTTGGGGATCAATCCTTGCAATCTCAATGGTTGATCAATAAAAACGTGCACTGTGATGTGCAGAGATTGAGGGATGAAAAAGGCTACTTATGGCTGGTGTGAGGGGTGAAAAGCTGCTGCAAAACAGGGTAGGCACTCATGGCTTTTCAAGTGAGAAAATCCAGCTAGTTTGACTGGTTTTTGGGGAAGCAAGCAGGAGGAAAGTCCTCAAGCAGGTGGCTGGCAACCTTGTGGTGGTTAGCAGGTCACATGGGAGGGACTAGAGCTGCCCAAGGGCAAGCCCACTTGCTTGTCACATGCTAGGTTGGAAGAAAAAGCTTCCAACCTTGGCATTAATGGCAAGTCCTTCAATTCTGGTTTTGCTTGGCCCAATTAGTCATGAATGCTACTTAAAATAATTATGGAAATGATATGCAACAAATTCTGGAATTAAATCAAAGAAACCAAAAATCTGCAGAAAAATCGCAGACTTCGCAGTGCGAAGTCAGCATTCTTAAAATGTTGACTTTTCTGTTGACTTTTGTTGACTTTTGACTTTTTCCCCTCTTTGATTTTTTTGATTTTTTTTGTTTTTTTAAAATGCTTAGGACAAAATTAGGGTACTACAGCTGCCCCTACTTAATTGTGTCTTCGCATAGAGTGCGTGAGTGCCGAGGGCATCTCATGAACTCTTTGCGAAGATCAATTAAGTAAAAAGAAGGACCCGAATTTTGTCCTTCGCGAAATGCAAATGCAATGGTTGGAAAAGGTTGATCGTATCCAGCCGCTAACACTGGAGGTAGATCCACTGGGGGATGAAGGTAATCTTATCTAGGCACTGTCACTAGAGGTCGATTCCTGAGGATGGTGATTTTCTCTAGGCACTGTCACTAGAGGTTGAACATTGATGGAGGTGATCTACTCTAGGCACTGTCACTAGAGGTCGAACATTGAGGGAGGTGATCTACTCTAGGCACTGTCACTAGAGGTCGAACATTGATGGAGGTGATCTACTCTAGGCACTGTCACTAGAGGTTGAACATTGATGGAGGTGATCTACTCTAGGCACTGTCACTAGAGGTTGAACATTGATGGAGGTGATCTACTCTAGGCACTGTCACTAGAGGTCGAACATTGATGGAGGTGATCTACTCTAGGCACTGTCACTAGAGGTCGAACATTGATGGAGGTGATCTACTCTAGGCACTGTCACTAGAGGTCGAACATTGATGGAGGTGATCTACTCTAGGCACTGTCACTAGGTCGAACATTGATGAGGTGCTACCTAGCACTGTCACTAGAGGTCGATACCTAAGTTAGGTGATCTTATTCAGGCACTGTCACTGAATATCGATTCCTAACGAGCTGTGGTCTTACCCTAAATAGGTGCCCCTGGTTGAATGTTTGATGGATGTTGGTGAATATGTGATACTCACTGGAGAATCCTTGTTGAGGATGCATGATTTATGAAATGAAATGCATGTGTATGAATGATTTGAATATGCATGCATGAATAAAAATGAAATGATGCTGGTTGGGTGCCGAGCAGAGTCGGTCTTGGTTGTGGTTGTGCCAATGACGATTGGGCTCTCTTTTTTTGTGTTTTGTTTGTTTTTTGGTTGGTCGGTTTGGAAGGACAAGGTCCTTTGCCTACATACCCAAATGGGATCAAAACCGGTGTAGTTCGAGCCTATGCCCGAAGATTTGTGTGGGTTTGCCAATAATGATTGGACTTTGTTTGGGGTTGACACTCCCTGGGGAATATCAATGAGGTTTGGCTTATGGGGATATAAAGATCATTTTGGAAGCATGATCGATATCCAGCCTTTGTTGGTGTTTGGATGTTTAGGGTGTTTACTGGGAAATTCTGCTCCTCCTAACCCTTGGGGGTTTTTGCGCTCCGCGTGCCGCGAGCTACACACTTGCCTTTGCTAAGGAGCATAAGTCCTTTGGTGCAATATTTGGTAAGAATTACCATAATTCCTTCGAAATTTTACGAAAATTCAAATAAAACAATGTTTGTTTGTCTTCCCTTTTCTTTGGAAGAAATTTCTTTTGTTTATTTCCCATGTTTTAATGCATTTTCATCATGAATAAAACAAAATTTTTATGCGCTACTGAGAACATAAAATAACAAAAGGAAATTTATTCAATGCAGATTCGACTTCTTGAATGGGTAAAAAAAATACACAAAGGGAGAAGTGAGATAGAGAAAGACAAGAAAAAGCAAAAAGAAAATTGTTGGTTTTGGCACAACACATGCTATTTCCTTATGACTTCGAGATCTTTGTTTTCTTTCGGAAGATATTGACGAGACCGATTCTTCTCCTCTTGAGTCTTGTCCGGAGCTTGGATGCTGCAGTCATTGCCTTTCTTTTTTGTTAACCCCTAATTTTTGCCTGGACCGCTCTTTCGAGTTTTCAATCCACCGGGGTATATTTCCTTTTTTGATGTCCTTAATTTTTGCCTAGACCGCCTTTTCAGGTTTTCGATCTAGCAGGACGCTCTCTCTTTTTTCTTTTAGGCATAATACCTCTTGACTGCATCGGAGTTTATTGAGAGTGGAAACTCTTCTCCGTCCATAGTGGTGATGATCAGGGCTCCGCCTGAGAAAGCTTTCTTTACCACGTACGGCCCATCATAGCTGGGAGTCCACTTCCCTCGGGGATCTTTGTGGATAGGTAATATCTTCTTGAGCACTAGGTCTCCTTCTTTGAACTCTCGAGGACGGACCTTCTTGTCGAATGCTCTCTTGAGCCTCCTTTGATAGAGTTGTCCGTGACATATTGCCGTCAGACGCTTCTCCTCTATGAGATTCAGTTGGTCGAACCTTGTTTGGACCCATTCAGCTTCTTCTAGCTTGGTTTCCATCAAGACCCTTAACGAAGGAATTTCCACCTCTACGGGGAGAACAGCTTCCATACCATATACTAAGGAGAAGGGGGTTGCCCCAGTTGAAGTGCGAATGGCTGTTCTGTAGCCATGTAGCGCAAAGGGAAGCATCTCATGCCAATCCTTATATGTTGTCACCATCTTTTGGATGATCTTCTTTATGTTCTTATTGGCTGCTTCTACCGCACCATTCATCTTTGGTCGGTAAGGGGAGGAGTTATGGTGCTCAATCTTGAAATCTTTGCACAACTCCTTCATTGTCTTGTTGTTCAGGTTTGCCCCATTATCCGTGATGACTTTGTGGGGAGTACCATAACGGCAAATGATTTCCTTCTTGATGAATCGGGCTACCACTTGTTTGGTTACGTTTGCATACGAAGCTGCTTCTACCCATTTGGTGAAGTAGTCGATGGCAACAAGGATGAAGCGATGTCCATTTGACGCTTTGGGCTCGATCATTCCAATCATGTCTATGCCCCACATAGAGAAAGGCCAAGGTGAAGTCATGACGTTCAGTGGAGTTGGTGGCACATGCACCTTGTCGGCGTAAATCTGGCACTTGTGACAAGTCTTGGCATAGTGGAAACAATCAGCTTCCATGGTGAACCAATAGTAGCCCGCCCTTAAGATTTTCTTTGCCATTGCATGCCCATTAGCATGGGTTCCAAAAGATCCCTCGTGGATTTCTTTGACGAGCATGTCCGCTTCATGTTTATCCACACATCTGAGCAGGACCATGTCATAATTTCTTTTGTAGAGGGTATTTCCACTGAGGAAGAACTGGGATGCCAATCTTCTGAGGGTCCTCTTGTCGGTGTGCGAGACATTTTCTGGATACTCTTGCTCTTCGAGGTATCGCTTGATGTCGTAGAACCAAGGTTTGTCGTCAAGTCCCTCTTCGACTGATGCGCATACAACTGGTTTGTCTCTACGATCCATCCTTATGATTGGTGCTTCGTTGTAGAAATTTACTTGGTACATTGATGATAATGTAGCCAAAGCATCTGCTACCTGATTTTCTTCTCGAGGGATGTGGTGGAAGTTGATTTCATCAAAATGCTTGATCAATTCTACAACCCGGGCTCGGTAGGGAATTAAATTGGGATGTTTTGTTTCCCATTCTCCTTTGACTTGATAGATGACCAAGGCTGAGTCACCGTATACTTCAAGGTTTTTGATCCTTAGATCAATTGCTGCTTCGAGGCCTAGGATACATGCTTCATATTCTGCCATGTTATTGGTGCAGTCAAAGCATAACCTTGCTGTGAAGGGTTGGTATCCATTTCTTGGGGAGATTAAAACTGCTCCGATCCCGTGCCCCATGGCATTTGAGGCGCCGTCGAAAGCGAGCTTCCATTGAGCTCCTGGTTCTGGCCCTTCATCATCGCTTGTGACCTTTTCATCATTCAAAGCTATGACATCTTCGTCCGGGAAGTCGAATTGTATGGGCTGATAATCCTCCAATGGTTGGTGAGCAAGGTGCTCGGATAAAACACTCCCTTTGATGGCTTTTTGAGCAACATATTGGATGTCGTACTCAGACAGCAGCATTTGCCAACGGGCTATCTTCCCTGTGAGGGCAGGCTTTTCGAAGATGTACTTGATGGGATCCATCTTCGATATCAACCAAGTTGTATGGGCCAACATGTATTGCCTTAGACGTCGAGCAGCCCATGCTAAAGCGCAGCAAGTCTTTTCAAGCGAAGTATACCTTGTTTCACAGTCAGTAAACTTCTTGCTTAGGTAGTAGATTGCGTGCTCTTTTCTTCCCGTTTCATCTTGTTGTCCTAACACACAACCCATTGATCCTTCAAGTACGGTTAGGTATAAGATGAGGGGTTTACCCGGAACCGGAGGTATTAAAATTGGTGGTTCTTGCAGGTATTGTTTGATCTTGTCAAACGCCTCTTGGCAATCCTCATTCCAATGAACGACTTGGTTTTTTTCTTAGCAGTTTGAAGATTGGTTCGCAGGTAGCTGTCATGTGTGAGATGAACCTGGCGATGTAGTTCAATCTTCCTAAGAAACCCCGGACTTCTTTCTCGGTATTTGGCGCTGGCATTTCTTGGATGGCCTTCACCTTATCAGGATCTACTTCAATACCTCTTTGGCTGACGATGAAGCCCAATAACTTTCCGGATCTAACGCCAAATGTGCACTTGTTAGGATTTAAGCGCAGCTTGAATTTTCTTAGGCGTTCGAAAAGCTTTTGTAGATGGACTAGATGATCCTCCTCCGTTTGGGATTTGGCAATCATATCGTCGATGTAGACCTCTATTTCCTTATGGATCATGTCATGGAAAAGAGTCACCATTGCTCTTTGGTATGTTGCCCCGGCATTTGTTAATCCGAAAGGCATTACCTTATAGCAGAATGTCCCCCATGGGGTGATGAATGTAGTTTTCTCCATGTCCTCTGGAGCCATCTTGATTTGGTTATATCCCGAGAAGCCATCCATAAAGGAAAAGACTGAGAATCGGGCTGTGTTGTCCACCAATACGTCGATGTGTGGTAGCGGGAAATCATCCTTTGGGCTTGCTCTATTCAAGTCCCGATAATCCACACACATTCTCACCTTGCCATCCTTCTTCGGAACTGGCACAATGTTGGCAACCCATGTTGGATACTTGGTTACGGCTAAGAAGCCGGCATCGAATTGCTTTTTGACCTCCTCTCTGATCTTGAGAGCCATATCGGGTCGAGTTCTTCTCAATTTCTGCTTCACTGGCGGGCATTCCGGCTTGAGTGGCAGCTTGTGTACTACGATGTTAGGGTCTAAACCCGGCATGTCTTGATACGACCAAGCGAATACGTCCACGTACTCTTGCAGAAGCTTAATCAACTTTCCTTTCACATCCTCGTGCAGGGAGGCTCCTATCTTGACCTCTTTCTTATCCTCTTCGGTCCCCAAGTTGACCTTTTCAACTGATTCTTGGTGAGGTTGTATTACCCTATCCCCTTGATTTGCAAGTCTAGACAATTCTTCAGGCGGTTCATAATCGTCCTCTTCATCCTCTTCCGTTTGATTAATCGGGAAATCGAAGTCATAAGGGTTTAAGGCAGTGTTGTTTTTGGAGGGTGGATTTGTAGATCTGCATGAGTATGATTTTTTTTAGGCTTTTTGTAAAAAAAAAAAATTTAAAACAAATGCAAAAAGAAAAAGACTCAAATGAACATAAAAGAGTGTTTTTATTCATGATTGTAAATAACTTTTAAAACATGGGGGCCCCACACGACTAATCATTTGCCTTGGGCAGAGCTAAATGATTTTTTTTTAAAAAGTAAAAACAAACAAACATGGTTTATTACGTGATCTTGGTAATGATCTCGGGAATCGCGATAGCCCTCCAATTGTTCAAAGCTTCATCCGAAGCGCAACGGTACACCAAATCAGGCACGTCTTCGTCTACGTCTTCGAGTAGAGCCACTTGATCTTCATGGATAAACCCCGCACTGATGAATGTTTCCGAAATGGGAAGGATCCCTTGCTTTGAAGGCTTTGAGAAGGTTTCGGCTGATGGATGATACCCCAACCCGAAGCGATTTTTCTTCTCCGGTATGTCTACTAACTTGCCCCATCCAGTGGGTCGACTTTCTTCTAGGGCCTCTCTTATCGCCCTCCATGATGACATGGCTGTCCTAGCCTCTTCCTTGGGCTTCGAGCTCAATGTCATGACATTCGCCACTTCCAAAGACTGGAATGGGACATCCACAGCTTCTTCATCCATTTCTATATAACGGAAAGATGAGAGATGGCTTACCATCATGTCCTCTTGCCCGGAAACTACAATTATTTGGTTATCAATGATGAACTTCAGCTTCTGGTGCAGGGTAGAGGTAATGGCTCCGGCCGCATGGATCCATGGTCGTCCGAGAAGACAACTGTATGTTGGATTAATATCCATGACTTGGAAGGTTATGGTGAAAACCTTAGGTCCGATTTGGATTGGTAAGTCGATCTCCCCTATAACGGCTCTCCTTGACCCGTCGAAGGCTTTTACGACCAAGGCGCTGGGCTTCATTACGGTCCCTTCACATGATAGTTTGAGGAGGGTAGTCTTGGGCATGACATTCAATGATGACCCCGTGTCCACTAGCACTCTTGAGAGGATGTGGTCCATGCATTTCACGGAGATATGTAAGGCGCGGTTATGAATGTGCCCCTCGTCGGGTAGCTCATCGCCATTGAAACCCAAGTACCTACTTGAGGTAATATTTCCGACTATCCCGTCGAATTGGTCCACCGGAATGTCCTTGGTGACATGTGCCTCACTGAGGATCCGCAGTAATGCTTCTCGGTGTGCTTCCGAGCTTAGTAGTAAGGATAGCATGGAGATCTTGGAGGGAGTTTGACCTAGCTGGTCAATGATTTTATACTCGCTCTTTTGGATTATCCTTAGGAACTCTTCGACCTCTTTTTGCGGGATTGTCTTTTGAGAAGGCCCCGCTTGGTTCTCTTCTTCCTCCACGCTCTTTTCTTTGAGCGGTTCCTTTGGTAGTACGGCTGGCGTCTTCCCGAGTTCTTTCGGAGCGAAGACTCTACCACTTCTAGTCATTCCTCCAACACCGGTAATATTAGTGATGCTGGGCTCAATTTTGGCTAGTGGTTTTCCTTCCACATAGGCCACAGGTTGGTAATTCCATGGTACCCTCTTCGTGCTTTCAAAAGAGAAGGGTGCAGGTACGTGGAATGTTATGGGTTGTATTGGCATTGGTACCTCTCTCCTTTGGTATGGGATCTCGAGAGGTTTTGGGTTGTTAGACTCTAAGGTAGCAACGTCCGTGCCATCCTTTATATAGCCAATTTGGATCCAACCTTGGTCCATTAACTCTTGAAGACAGCTCTTCAACTCTTCGCACTCGTTCGGGTTGACCTTGCAGGCTTCACAGTTGGCGTGCATTTCCTCGAACAATCCAAAGCCGGTTAAACGCTCCCTTATGGTCGACAGGGGAGTCTTAACATTGGATACCCTTTTGACTGGACCAAAGTCCTCTTGTTCCTCCACCGCATTTACAGAGGGACCCGCATGCCCCGGCAATGGGTTGTTCTTCACATTGGGGTTCTCCTCTTTGAAGGATAACAGCTTCTTGTCAATAAGATCCTGCACCTTGTGTTTGAAAACTCTACAGTTTTCGACATTGTGCCCCACGGATCCTGCGTGGAAATCACATTTGGCATTTGCGTCGTACCAATGTGGATATGGTGGCGACATTGGTGGTAGTAGTCTTGTCTCGACCATACCCTTTTGGATTAAGTATGGCAAGATTTGACCATAAGAAATAGGTACAGGATCAAACTGCCTATTAAAATAACTGTTCCTTGAGCTCGCTTGATTCTTTGATGGGTACCCGCCTTGTTGTTGTTGCTGTTGATTTTGCTGCGGCAACACTACTGGTTGTCGAGGTGGATTTGCGGGAATCACTTGAGGTGAGTAACGCCCTTGAGCTGTTGCTGCTGCCACATAAGGATAGTGGTAGTGAGGCATTTGATTTGGTGGTGGGTAGGATGGTCCCACTAGAATAGCGTTCGTCTCCCCCTCTTTCTTTTTGTGAAAGTTGCTGGGGGGTTTTCTAGCTCCACTTTGAGCTTCTGGAGAGCCTTGGATTTTTCCTCTCTTTACTCCGTCTTCTATTCTTTCACCAACCATGACTAGATCGGAGAAACCGGCAGACGTGCTTCCAATCATCTTGTCGTAATATGGGCCTTGAAGTGTGCCCATAAAGGTGTCGACAAGCTCTCTTTCCAATAGTGGTGGTTGTACACGAGAAGCTAGTTCTCTCCACCGCTGAGCGTACTCCTTGAAGGACTCGTTGCTTCTTTGTAGGAGGTTTTGTAGTTGCATCCTATTTGGAGCCATGTCCAAATTATATTTGTATTGCTTTAGGAAGGCATCGGCTAGATCCTTCCAAGTTTGGACATGGGTACGCTCGAGCTGCATGTACCAATCCAAGGACGCTCCGCTTAAACTATCTTGAAACACATGCACCATGAGTTTCTCGTTCATTGCGTAAGCTGCCATCTTCCTACAGAACATCCTTAGATGGTTCCGAGGGCATTGAATTCCTTTGTATTTCTCGAAGTCCGGTGCTTTGAACTTCGGAGGAATTACCACGTCGGGCACTAGGCACATATCCAAGGCGTTGTGGGCACCGTATGAACTGAACCCTTCGACAGCTTTCAACCTTTCTTCCAAAACTCGATACATTTGGGTGGTATCATTGTCTTGGTGGGTGGTGTCGGGAGCAGATTGCCTTAGCTGGCTATTTTCCACATCATGGGGAATTACTTCATGCTGAGTAGTGGAAGTTCCTTGAGGACGACGCTCTTCATTCCTTACGGGGATTGTGAGCGGTGGTGGAGGTGGTCCTTGACCCTCATTTTCGAAGGGTGGGGTATAATTCGGAGGTAAACCATAAAGAGGCCATTGCACATTGGATGCATCCGTTGTTGGGCGAGGGTTACTTTCTCGTGCCGATAGAGCTTGCATTAATTCTAGCATCTGATCCATCTTTCCCTTCATTCCATCAACCTCTTCTCTCAAAGCCACTTGAGTTTGTTCCAAATTGTCCATGATCCTTTGTTTGTTAGCTCGTGTTCCGTACGAGTGTTGAATATCTGGTTCTTGGACCGAGGGCTTTCGGGGTTTTCGGGCTATGATTGCTTTGAACTGTTTTTAGGGGAATGAATGAGTTTTTTTTTTGAAAAAATGCATGAAGATGCATGTGGATGTATGTATGCTATGAGTATGCAAAATATGCGTGTTTTTTTTTATTTTGCTTTATGGAGTTTAAAGGTGCACAATTAATATTAGCAAATTCGAAATATTAAAGACCGGGAAATTGATTATACTTCAAAATATATTTGATTAAATAAGATTTGTTTACAAAGTGTAACTAATGCTATTACAAATCAAATAGCCGCTCGCTTCTCGGCTTTGCTCATCTCCTCCCTATAGAAATCTATGGTGTCCTTGCAGAACTTCATAAACTTCCGGATCTCCATAGGGATGACAAAGTAGGGCATGACCATCTCGGCCTCCGCTAGCTTCTTTGGAAGTTGGGTGATTACCAAATTTGAGAATGCAACCAATTTAGTGAAATCCTCACTTAATCGGGTGGCGTCTTGCCATACATACTCAATCACTTCCTTGCGCTGGTCTAGCTTGACTCTTGCACTTCTAATTTCATCGTGTAGTTGTGCAATGTGGTCCCCATGAGCTCTTGCAATCTTGTCGAAGTACTCTTCGAATTTCTTGATGTCTTCTTCGAGATGATTGCACTTTAGCCTCCCTTGATGAGAGAGACTCTCATGTCTTTGCCGCTGGACGCGTTCGGCTTGAAGCTGCTCTTTGTAGTCTCTCACTACTTCTTGGAGCTGTTGATTTTTCTCTTGAAATTTCAACCTCCATTTTCGTTGAGCTTCAATGGCTAGTTCACCAAACTTCTTGAGCTCTTGGTTGGAATGTAGAATTCTTTCCAACTCTTCGTCCTTGGCCACAAGGTTGGCATCCGCACTAACCAAGCCGCCTCCTATCCAATCCCTTTTCCCTTCGGAGGTTTTTAGCTGTTTTTGGCATACTAGGAGAGAATGTGATACTTCATCACGATCTCTCTTCGTCCTAGTAATTTCTCCTAAAGCTTGGAGGTGCTTCAATTCTAAGTCTCCGTTTTTGTTTTGGAGTTCTTGAATTTTAGCCTTGAGGTCCTCCACTTCTTTGTTGGGAATGATTGCAATAGGTTTAGGTGTAGGAGATTTTGGAGGGTTTATGACCACGAAGGGTAACTTGATTGCTTTGACCCTCTCCTTCACCCATTGAGTATAAAGGGGTTTGGCGACACAGTTTCTCTTGCCGACCCTTCCCTTGCGTACTTGGCTCCATGCTCCCCGGATTCTCTCTAGCAATGCCGGGTCTTGATCGCCTTCCCTTAAGTAGAAAGCTTCCAACAAAAGGTCATTAGGTTTATCCTCCATTGAAAAACCTAGTTGTCGGAGAGAGAGGACCGGATTGTAATTAATACATCCCTTAGTACCAATGAGGGGTACGTTAGGGAAGTCCCCGCAACTGAGGATAATTTTCGGGTCCTCTAAGTTTGGTGAAAACCAATGGATGTCCTTCTCGGCGAGGGTTGTCATCCGTTGCGACCATTTGAGCTTGGCCCGGTTTTCCACAAAGTCTCGGTTTCTCGGCATGTGGGACATCATCCAAATTTGCACCACGGGAGTACAACAAGTAATTTTGCGTCCCCTTGCTTGCTCATGCCTAGAGTAGAGGGTATGATAAAAATCCGCCAAGATTGTGGGAACCGGATTTTTAGTCATAAATACCTCTAGAGCCGGAAAGTCTACAAAATCATCCATGTTGGGGAATAAAACAATCCCGTAGACTAAGAGGGCTAAGATGGCGTTGAATGCCCTTCCCTCTTTGTTGGCTAACATTTCCCGAGCTTTGGCTTCCAAAAACTTTCTTGAAAATCCCTTAAGGTTTCCTCTAACTTCCAAGTTAGATGCCACTTCTTGGGTGTCGAGGTATAAGGATTCGGCGATGGCTTCAAATGTAGGATCCTTTCCTGGACCGAGATAAAGTTCATGACCCTTCATACTACAACCCAAAATCTTCTCAAACTCTTCCAAAGTTGGCGCTAGTTGGAAGTCTTGAAATGTGAAGCACCGTAGAGGTGGGTCGAAGAATTGCGCCAAAGTGGTTAAGGCCGTTGAATCTATTCTTACGGGTAGGAGATCAAGGATTAGCCCATAGCTTGCCTCGAAGATGTTCTTGTTGACCGAAGAGAGCCTCTTGCTTAGAGCTAATAAACTTTCCACCCTAGGAGCTTTAATTTTGAAGGCGAGCGTATTCTTGTTCCCGGAATCCATATTTCTTTTTGCTAATATTTGTTTGTTCTTTTTAAACTCCTATAAAGCAAAATGATGCGAAAATTACTTTCATGAATGCAAATGATATGCAAGGGTATGGTTTATGAAGGTTCGGAACTTCCCCCCATCCTCACATGTAGGCTCTAAATTGTGAAATCTCCTAAGAAGAGGTCCTTAGAGTCATAGACCTCACATGGAATTAGGGTTGTCTATGGACATACGTCGACATGACTTCAATTAATTCCACGTGAAAATCTCATCTAAGCGGGGTTGGACATCCCACCTCACGGACATACGTCAACGCGGGCTTCCGCACACAACCTCCTTCTAACTTAGTTTTTTTCTCAAGCTCGAGTAGAGAGCCTCACACGTCCGGCATTAACCCGAACAATGTGGAGTAACATCACTCAAGTAACCCCCACATTTGATATATATATGATATGAATATAAAGCAGATAAAGCAAATATAAACATAAAGCATAAATATAACATGTATGAATAAAATAATAAACATGGCACGCAAAGAAAATAAAACAATTGGCTTTAAACCAAATAGGTTAGGCTTGACTCACTAGTGGGAACAGGGTCCCCAGTGAAGTCGCCAGCTGTGCGCACCTCATTTTTTTCCTTGGGGAAAAAGACGCGCAAATCCTCCGAGGTCGTTCGCAAACGCTCGGAGGGCCTTTGTGAAGCCGCCACCAAAGTTTTTGTGTAAAGGGAACGTTGATAAACCCTTAAGTTTTTTTTGTTTAAAGGGAAACGATAATAAAACCCTTTGACGATGAGGATAAGGATTGGTCATCGTAACCATTGTCGGGTTCGGGAGTCGGTTACGCAAGGGGAAGGTATTAGCACCCCTCACGTCCGTTGTACTCAACGGGAACCTTCTATTTGGTCAAAGCTTGAATTGTTTTTTTTAATATTTTGCGCGCATGTTCATTTATGTCAAAAATATAATAAAAGGGGGGGAAAGAGATAAAAACAAACGAAAGAAAAGAAAGAAAAAAGTTTTTAATATTACTGCGCTTGACAAGATGTCGATCTTGCTCCTACGTATCTCCCGGTAGTCGGAGAATTCAAAGCGTACGTAGTTCTTTGGTAGAAAAACGTACATGTGTTGGTTAATTTTAGATGGACGATGTTTTAACTGAATTCTTGCGATTAAAACGTAGCTTGTATGCTCGCGCTTGGGAGACTTATTAAGCGTATAGCTTGTATGCTCGCGCTTGGGAGACTTATTAAGCGTTTGTTCGTGAATCGCATTAGAATTGTTAAAAGGTACGTCCGTTAGAGTAAAGGGTTCGAATTGGTCGCTATGGGACCAAGGGAGGCGCAATGGACTCATACAAGTCAATCATTGACCGAGTGGACTCCGTAGAGTCGGGCGATTGTTCGATTGATCCACTGAGATCAAGAACAGGTACAATGGACTCGGACGAGTCGAACATTGACCGAGTGACTCAAATGAGTCGAGGGATCGAGTCTAATGGCCACGGGGGACCAAAAGGTTTGGATTGACCACAAGGGGCCAAGTTTTGGTTTGGTTAGGGTTGTACATTTTGGAAAAGTGTTGAGTCTTTAAGTGTTGGCTGCATTGTTTGGCAAAACCAAAGTATGGAATAGAAGCTTTTCCTTATGATGAACTTTTCTTCAGTTACAAGTTTTCTCATTTGAAGCCATTCAGAAGCTAAAATCTACATCAGAAGCTGAAATGCTCATCAGGAGCACTGTAGCACTTCAGAAGCAGTTTCAGGTTCTGAAGCCAGCGTTGACTTCTGTTGACCACATCAGAAGCTGGGTTTGCTGGATTGTTTTTGCACGTATCTTGGGAGATTTAGCAAGGAATTATGTTTGTATAATTACTTCTAGAAGGCTGGTTTTATTGGAGAAGATATCTTTGAAGATTTGTTTTAAAGTTATGAAAATTAGTATTTTCTGTTTTAAATCTTTCAAAGATTTAATGCAGTTTTATTTGTTACATCATTGGATCAATCTTATTCCAGTAACAAATCAATTCAGAAGATTTGGAGCATAATTAAGAGGCTTGCTGAAGATTATAAAAGGAGGAGCTTGGCTATTGAAGACTCACGATTCAGAGAGTTAGAAAATCAGAAAATTGAGTCTGTGTTTTATCTTAGAGTTTATTTGTGCACCACTCAATGTTTTGAGTTGGTTTAGAGTTTTATAGAGTTGTGATTCATTCTAAGCCTTTAGGTACGAATGAAGTCTTTGTGTTTTTAGAAGTTTTTCTTAAAAACAGAGTGTTATAGTTAAGAGGTTCAGTAACAGGTTTGTTACTTGAATAGGAAGTTAGTGGTCTCTAATACTCAACGTGTTGGGTAGAATTCAAGACTAGGAGGAAGTTAATTGCTTAGGCTGGGAACTGGGAGTCAGTGTCTTGAGTCATAAGGATTAATTCCTATAGTGGAATTCCTTCCTGGATTGGTATCCCCCAGAGTAGGAGGTGTTTACTCCGAACTGGGTTAACAAACCTTGTGTGTTTTTAGCTTTCCTGCACTTTATATTCCTGCTGATTTATCTGTTTTATATTGTGCTAAGTTCTGTTCAGAATCTGGTGGTTCAGAACCTGCGTTTATCTCTTAAGTATTGCCTGGCCAGAATTTCAAAAAGGAATGACGATTGTCCGAGTGACGAGACATACGTCACGCATTCGTACAATCGGGGCGATGGAGAGACATACGTCACACCATCCCTTTTTCATTCATGTTTTTGGGTTGAATCCTTTAGAAATCCCAAGGTATGTCAAAACATTTGGCTTGAAAACCCAAAATGGGAAGGTTTAGCAATTTTGCTAGAAAACGCACAAGTTCGTCTCATTTTGCGAACGGTTTTGAAAAGCGAACAAATTTGGTGTATGTTCATGCTTGAGTTTTGAAAATCATGAACAATATTTATTGTTCAAGTTTAGATTGGAATGATGAACATAGCTTGTTTGTTCATGCTTGTTTGAAAGTTTGGAAACATAACTTGTTTTGCAAGTTATCCACATAATGTCATACGAACTTGTGATTTTGCCAAAATTATGCAAAATCCTTGTTATGGTTTGAAAGACATGGGTTTAAAAACTCTTAGGTTCTGAGCTCTGGGGCTAGAACCTCAAAAATTGGTCATTTTGACACAAAAACTCAGATTCTGAGTTCTGTCATGGTCGCACTGCGACCATGACTTCGCACTGCGAAGCATGCGAAATTTTGAGTTCAGAAGCTGTTTCTGAACTTTTGTTTGTAATTTCAGAGTGCAACCTAAGAGGGGGGGTGAATTAGGTTGTATGACTTTTAATGGATAATTTTTCTGGTTTATTGTGTTCTTGTAAATTTTTCCGGAATTTTGTATGAATGTATGAACGAATGCTTGGAAAAATAAAGAGTGTAGGGAAGAAGAAGATGGACACAAGGAATTTATAGTGGTTCCCCTACTGGTACTCCACTCCCCCACAACCCTGTGAGGAATTCACTATGTTAGAATCTTTGTTACAAGCAATCTCTCCCCAAGACCCCCTAACAATCTTTCTAACATACACAAGATAGCACCCCACTATCTTTCAACAATTCTCACCAAAACTATGGCAAGAATTCACAACAATGGTTTTTGAAGAATAATAAATTGTATGGCTGTAT
Source organism: Medicago ruthenica (assembly GCA_018208015.1). Taxonomy (NCBI): domain Eukaryota; kingdom Viridiplantae; phylum Streptophyta; class Magnoliopsida; order Fabales; family Fabaceae; genus Medicago; species Medicago ruthenica. The sequence continues at coordinate 104,857,470 of CM031373.1, read as the reverse complement.
ATTTTTATCAATATCACTCTTAAACAAATGGACTTAATGCTCAGAAAACCTTTTTAATAAATGTTAAAGTGTGGGCAAAGTTTTCCAAACAATTAAAAGAAAGTTTGAATGCAAGTGATATTGAAATTCACAATTGAGAGGTTGAAAGTTATTGTCTTGTTTATTGCTTTGATTCTCAATTGAATTTATAGAGGCTAAAAAATTGTTTATGAAACAATACTATTTTTTAAAAATGGTTTAAAATGAAAAGACACAAATTTAAAATGGCACCCATTCATAAAATTTGAATATGAAAAGCATTTAAAATATAGTAGTTGTTGCAAGAAAAACTAAATCCAAAAATAGCCGTTAATACAAAATGAAATAAATATGTGCATATTAACTTGATTCAATAATATAGTAACTAGCCGTTGGCCACACTTTGATTTATTAGACAAAATATTTTCTTTATAAAAGCCAATGGTAACAAAAAGATTATGTGTCATTTTAATTCTCAATGCATGCTAAACATTATTTTTACGCTAAAAAATTATTGTAAAATTTCCATAATAAATTATGTTTTTTCATGCAAAAATATTTTTTATGCAAAATCACATTTATATGAAAACATTGTGAGTGTGTGATTTATTTTCAAAAGATTTTTAGACATTGCTTTATATGGCGACTTAGAAAAAAGTTTGTAATTATTTTCTGAGCATTCTAAGTTGTTCCATAAGTTAAGAATGATAAATCAAAAAATAATTTGTCATACTTACAAAGTGTATAACCAAGAAGCCTAGACACTAATCTTCATTCTTAATCTCCATCTTGTGCCTCCATAGTTTTTTTTTCTTTTGTGATGTGAGTTTGTTATCATCAAAGCACAGCCAAGTCTAAGAAGGAAATCTTCTTCACAATCTCCCCCTTTTTGATGATGACAAACCATATCTTTTTGACAATGTTTGCTCAACGAAACTCCCCCTATCTTGTATATCTCCCCCTTTGTTTTGCAATTGGATAACCTGAAACAATTTAAGCACAAAACACAAACATACACTTTCTCCCCCTTTTGACATCATCAAAAAGAAGAAAGAAAGGATAAGATCCAAGGGTCGAAATATAAGGGAAATATAAATTTTATATAAAAATAACTTATCTTCTTCACAATGAATATTCAATCCTTGACATTATTTTGCACAGATCATATGAGATAAATATTTTAAATACAATGATTTTTATTTCAAAAAACACTTAAAAATAAATATGTTTAACACATATAACAACATATTATCATAGAAATCAATACATTTGTTCACATATAACAACATATTATCATAAAAATGCATATAATCCTATATATAAAAAATCATATAATTTGAAGAAATAGACACCTAAAATAAAAATAACATTTTTTGCATGTACATATGTTAAATATCATTCTCATCCAATATTCCCAATTCTCTTCTTATTTTAAAAAATTGTTCTTTTGCCAAAGGTTTTGTAAAAATATCCGCTAATTGAGAATGAGTATCCACAAAAGTAACTTCAACATCTCCTTTGAGAACATGATCTCTTAGGAAATGATGTCTAATGTCTATGTGTTTGGTCCTGGAATGCATGACTGGATTTTTAGTTAAATTAATTGCACTGGTGTTGTCACATCTTAAGGGAATGCATTCTAAATTTAAACCAAAATCACGTAATTGTTGTTTCAACCAAAGAACTTGTGCACAACAATTTCCTGCAGCAATATATTCTGCTTCTGCAGTACTCAAGGCTACACAAGCTTGCTTTTTACAAGACCAAGAAACTAATGCATTTCCCAAAATGTGACATGTACCACTAGTACTTTTTCTATCAGTCTTACATCCAGCATAATCAGAATCAGAATAACCAACCAATTCACATAGACTCCCTTTGGGATACCACAAACCAACATTGGGAGTGCCTTTTAAATATTTCATAATTCTTTTAACAGAAGAGAGATGAGATTCTTTTGGACAAGATTGAAATCTAGCACATAAACAAACACTAAACATAATATCTGGTCTACTTGCAGTAAGATAAAGGAGAGAGCCAATCATACCTCTATATTTTGTAATGTCTATTGGCTTACCAGATTCATCTTGATCTACATAAGTGCTAGAACTCATAGGTGTTGCAATCTCCTTGCAATTATCCATATCAAATCTTTTAAGAAGTTCTTTGCAATATTTTGATTGATTGATGAATATTCCATCCTTTGATTGCTTTATTTGTAGACCAAGGAAGTAATTAAGTTTTCCCATCATAGACATTTCAAATTCTCCTTGCATCATGTTAGAAAATTCTTTACACAACGATTCATTAGTAGCACCAAAAATGATATCATCAACATAGATTTGCACAAGCAAGGTATGATGATTAATTCTTTTTATAAAAAGAGTAGTATCAACTTTTCCTTTTTCAAAACCTTTTTCACAAAGAAAATTGCTTAATCTATCATACCATGCTCTTGGTGCTTGCTTTAGACCATAAAGTGCTTTCTTAAGCTTATATACATGAGAAGGATTTTTAAAATCTTCAAAACCTGGAGGTTGTTTAACATAAACTTCTTCATGTATATAACCATTTAAAAATGCACTTTTGACATCCATTTGATATAATTGAAAATCTAAGGAACATGCATATGCTAAAAGTAATCTTATGGCTTCTAATCTTGCCACAGGTGCAAATGTTTCATCAAAATCGATCCCTTCTTCTTGATTATAGCCTTGAGCAACTAATCTGGCCTTATTTCTTACAATAATACCATTTTCATCTAATTTATTTTTGAAAACCCATTTTGTACCAATGATATGTTTATCCAAAGGCCTAGGTACTAATTCCCAAACTTGATTTCTTTCAAATTGATTTAGTTCTTCTTGCATGGCTAAAATCCATTGATCATCACTTAAGGCTTCATCAATTTTAGAAGGTTCGATTTGTGAAACAAAAGCCATATTTAAACATGCATCTTGAAGATTAAGTCTAGTAGATACTCCCTTATTTATGTCACCAATGATGTTGTCAATTGGATGGTCTCTATGAATTCTCCATTCTTGTGGTAGATCATTATTTGTTTGCTCTTGTTGTGGCATTTCTTCTTCTTGGTGTGCATTGTTTTGTTTGTTCTGTTCATCTTCAATGTTGACTTCTTTTGGTGAACTATCTTCATCATCTTCATCAGAAAGAATAACTTTTTCCTCCTTGGAGGGGTTAGTTTCATCAAAAGAGACATGAACAGATTCTTCAATAGTAAGGGTTCTTTTATTGAAAATTCTATATGCCTTACTAGTGAGAGAATAACCAAGAAAGATACCCTCATCAGATTTTTCATCAAATTTACCAAGGTTATCTTTCCCATTGTTCAAAACAAAACATTTACAACCAAAAATATGAAAATAAGCAATATTGGGTTTTCTACCCTTATAAAGTTCATATGGAGTTTTCTTTAAGATAGGTCTTACCAAAACACGGTTACTTACATAGCATGCTGTACTTACCGCATCTGCCCAAAAGTACTTAGGCAAATTTGTTTCACTCAACATGGTTCTTGCAAGTTCTTCAAGAGACCTGTTCTTCCTTTCAACAACACCATTTTGTTGTGGTGTTCTAGGTGCCGAGAAGTTGTGTGAAATTCCATGTTCATCACAAAACTCTTCAAAAAATGAATTTTGAAACTCTCCACCATGATCACTTCTAATAGATACAATCTTCAAGGATTTTTCATTTTGAACCAATTTTGCATACTTCTTGAAAGCTTTAAAAGCATCACTTTTATTTGCAAGAAATAAAGTCCACGTATATCTAGAGTAATCATCAACTATAACCAAGGCATAATAGTTTCCTCCAAAACTTCTAGTTCTTGAAGGACCAAAAAGATCCATATGAATTAATTGAAGAGGCCTAGAAGTTGAGACTATATGCTTTGGTTTGAAAGAAACTTTTGTTTGTTTACCTTTTTGACAAGCATCACATAATTTGTCTTTAATAAACTTAATCTTAGGCAACCCAACAACAAGGTCATGCTTTATTAATTTATTCAAATGATCCATGTGAATGTGTGCAATTCTTTTATGCCATAACCATGCATCATTGTTGTTGTTTACCACAAGACATTTAAGCTTTAAAGACAAATCATCTAATGAAATCATGAAAATATTATTTATTCTTTTTCCAACAAGTTTGATTTCATGTGATGCTACATCTTCAACAAAACAAGAATCTTTATTGAAATTTACTCTAAAGCCTTTATCACATAATTGACTAATACTTAGTAAATTATGTTTTAGACCTTCAACATATAGCACATTATCAATAGTAGTATAGGGAGGCATACCAACTTTACCGATACCAAGAATCTTTCCTTTATTGTTGTCTCCATAGGTGACATATCCTTTTGATTTTAGGGTCAAACTTGAGAATCTTGATTTGTCTCCCGTCATATGTTTTGAACAACCACTATCAAGGTACCACATGTTGGTTGAAGATTTCAACCCTCCCTACAAAACAGAAAGTTTAAGTCTTGTTAGGTACCCATTGTGATTTGGGTCCTTGTGGGTTAATACCTTTCCTTACCCAAATATATTCACCATAAGGAACACCAAAGTTTCTTATGTAGCATGTATTTGGAGTATGGCCTTTCATGTTGCAATAGAAACATGATAAATTTTGAACATGATATACACTAGAATTACTTCCATTGGAGACATTATTTCTAACCTTAGAATTTGTTTTCTTATAAGACTTGTTAGAATAATTTCTTCCATAAGAATTATTTCTAGTATTCATACTTTTAAGAGGAATTACAACATGCATTTTCTTTGGTTCCAAGTTGTTGGAAGTTGTGCCTGCTTTAACAAAGATTGTTTTACTTGTACTTGGTTTATCAAAATTTGAAAATCCAAGACCGGTTTTATTTTTTAAATCTCTTTGTTTGCTAAGAACATCTTCCAAACTATTGTGACCTTTTTCAAAAATTTTTATTACTTGATTTAATTTAATAATTTTTGTTTCATGTTCTTTACATTTATTACATGAAGAATTTTTGACCTTTTCTAAATCCACTTGTGCATCAAAAACTTTTCTTTCAAGTGAAACAATTAATTTCTTCTGTTTTACACAAGTTTTAGAAAGTTTACTACATTCTTCATATAATTCATCAAATGCATTTTGTAATTCATCATATGAAGGTTTAATATCAAGTTCAGAATCACTAACCTCTTGTTCATCATCAGAGTGATGAGATGCCATTAGTGCAAGATTTGCATACTCTTCATCCTCTGATTCAGAAGATGAACTTATGTCATTTTCTTCCCATGCAATGTAGGCCCTCCTTTGCTTGAATTCTTTCTTTCCTTTGTCACCATTTTTGTTTGTAAAAGATGGACAATTTGCTTTCATGTGACCTTCTTTCCCACATCCAAAACATGTAATGTTTTGGTTTGACGTAGAGCCCTCATTCTTCTTGAAAGATTTTCTTTTATTACCAAACTTGAAGGACTTGTCCTTTTTAAGAAATTTTTTAAAACTTTTTGCAAGAAGATTGATGGTCTCACCTTCATCAGAACTTTCTCCTTCATTTTGTTGTTTTGACTCAACTCTTAGAGCAATGCTTTTGTTCTTCTTCTCTTGCCCTTCATGCTTTTCCAATCTTCCAAGTTCCATTTCATGTTCTTGGAGTTTACCAAACAAAGCGGCAGAAGTCATTTTAGAAAGACTTTTCTTTTCTGATATTGCAGTCACCTTTGGTTGCCAAGCCCTTGTTAATGATCTAAGGACTTTGAGATTTAATTCATCATTTGTGAAAGTCTTTCCAAGAGCCATCAAGTGGTTTGTTAAGTGAGAGAATCTCTTTTGTAAATCAAGAATTGATTCACCGGGCTGCATTCTGAACAATTCATATTCTTGTGATAAAGTGTTCAGTTTTGATCTCTTCACTTCTTCTGTGCCTTCATGGGTTACTTCTAGAGTGTCCCAAATTTCTTTTGCAGTTTTGCATTGAGAAATTCGGAAGAACTCATCCATGCCAAGGGCTGAATGAAGCATGTTGATTGCCTTCTTGTCAAACAACAATTTTTTCTTATCATCATCAGTCCAAGATGTTTTTATTTTTTCTTGGACAACATCATTCACAACCGTTGTAGGAATGAATGGACCATTCTCAACGGCATTCCATATTTCTTCCCCTTGTGCTTCCAACTATGCACGCATGCGAATTTTCCAGAAATCATAGTATTCACCAACAAAGCATGGAGGTTTGTTGCTACTACCACCATCTTTGAACACAATGTTTGAATTTGAAGCGGAAGCCATTTTTCTGGATCAAGGAGCAAATTACCTTAACTTGCTCTGATGCCAATTGTAATTTCAGAGTGCAACCTAAGAGGGGGGGGGTGAATTAGGTTGTATGACTTTTAATGGATAATTTTTCTGGTTTATTGTGTTCTTGTAAATTTTTCCGGAATTTTGTATGAATGTATGAACGAATGCTTGGAAAAATAAAGAGTGTAGGGAAGAAGAAGATGGACACAAGGAATTTATAGTGGTTCCCCTACTGGTACTCCACTCCCCCACAACCCTGTGAGGAATTCACTATGTTAGAATCTTTGTTACAAGCAATCTCTCCCCAAGACCCCCTAACAATCTTTCTAACATACACAAGATAGCACCCCACTATCTTTCAACAATTCTCACCAAAACTATGGCAAGAATTCACAACAATGGTTTTTGAAGAATAATAAATTGTATGGCTGTATATTTTTATCAATATCACTCTTAAACAAATGGACTTAATGCTCAGAAAACCTTTTTAATAAATGTTAAAGTGTGGGCAAAGTTTTCCAAACAATTAAAAGAAAGTTTGAATGCAAGTGATATTGAAATTCACAATTGAGAGGTTGAAAGTTATTGTCTTGTTTATTGCTTTGATTCTCAATTGAATTTATAGAGGCTAAAAAATTGTTTATGAAACAATACTATTTTTTAAAAATGGTTTAAAATGAAAAGACACAAATTTAAAATGGCACCCATTCATAAAATTTGAATATGAAAAGCATTTAAAATATAGTAGTTGTTGCAAGAAAAACTAAATCCAAAAATAGCCGTTAATACAAAATGAAATAAATATGTGCATATTAACTTGATTCAATAATATAGTAACTAGCCGTTGGCCACACTTTGATTTATTAGACAAAATATTTTCTTTATAAAAGCCAATGGTAACAAAAAGATTATGTGCCATTTTAATTCTCAATGCATGCTAAACATTATTTTTACGCTAAAAAATTATTGTAAAATTTCCATAATAAATTATGTTTTTTCATGCAAAAATATTTTTTATGCAAAATCACATTTATATGAAAACATTGTGAGTGTGTGATTTATTTTCAAAAGATTTTTAGACATTGCTTTATATGGCGACTTAGAAAAAAGTTTGTAATTATTTTCTGAGCATTCTAAGTTGTTCCATAAGTTAAGAATGATAAATCAAAAAATAATTTGTCATACTTACAAAGTGTATAACCAAGAAGCCTAGACACTAATCTTCATTCTTAATCTCCATCTTGTGCCTCCATAGTTTTTTTTCTTTTGTGATGTGAGTTTGTTATCATCAAAACACAGCCAAGTCTAAGAAGGAAATCTTCTTCACATTGTTCAGAAACAACTTCTGAACACACTCAGGACCTTTTAGGTGAGTGAAAAGCTTTGAGTTTTTGGGATGAAAAAGGCTGGACAAACCAGTTTTGATGTTTTGAAAACCTTGGGATTTCTTTGAAATTCAAAAGGGGTTTTTTAGAATCAAATGGTTTTGAACCAAAATAGCTATGCAAACACAATTGTAAATGTAAGATGAGTGCTTAGAAACTTACAGAACTCCTTAGCAAAGCTCCAGCTGCAATGGATTGGAGATGGTTGAAGGCTTTCACAAAGTTTTTTGGTATTGGTGATGATGCTTAAACTTTGGTGAAGGTTTGTGTTGGATTGGTTTTTTCTGGTTGTTTGTGAGGGTTTGTAAGCTAAAATGAGTAGAGTTTCTGCTCTTGAAATGCTGTTATCAGTTGTTTTTTGTTCCCTTGGGCATTGCCTTCTATTTGTAGGCCAAAACCAAATCTATTTCATCATTACAAAATCCTAAAATCCAGCTGATTTGTGGCTAAGATCAAGCTGAATCCCTTTGCATTAAATGCTAATGGATAGAGGCAACCTTGCCTTGTACCAAGGGGCAAGATTCAGCCTGATTTCAGCCACAAATTCAACCAATTCTAGAAGGTAATGATGAAGAACAAAGCTGAATTGCAATTGGCTAATGCTTGGGGATCAATCCTTGCAATCTCAATGGTTGATCAATAAAAACGTGCACTGTGATGTGCAGAGATTGAGGGATGAAAAAGGCTACTTATGGCTGGTGTGAGGGGTGAAAAGCTGCTGCAAAACAGGGTAGGCACTCATGGCTTTTCAAGTGATAAAATCCAGCTAGTTTGACTGGTTTTTGGGGAAGCAAGCAGGAGGAAAGTCCTCAAGCAGGTGGCTGGCAACCTTGTGGTGGTTAGCAGGTCACATGGGAGGGACTAGAGCTGCCCAAGGGCAAGCCCACTTGCTTGTCACATGCTAGGTTGGAAGAAAAAGCTTCCAACCTTGGCATTAATGGCAAGTCCTTCAATTCTGGTTTTGCTTGGCCCAATTAGCCATGAATGCTACTTAAAATAATTATGGAAATGATATGCAACAAATTCTGGAATTAAATCAAAGAAACCAAAAATCTGCAGAAAAATCGCAGACTTCGCAGTGCGAAGTGAGCTTCGCAGTGCGAAGTCAGCATTCTTAAAATGTTGACTTTTCTTGACTTTTTCCCCTCTTTGATTTTTTTGATTTTTTTTGTTTTTTTAAAATGCTTAGGACAAAATTAGGGTACTACAATGTCATCATGAGAAATCCCTAAATTAGTGCCTGTTAATTTTTAAGTTCTGAATATGCTTTAAATGTCAAAAATTCTGCTTTCGCTATGGATCATTAGTAAAAATGATAAATCTTCTCAAATATGGATTGATCCAAAGCTGAATGATTCAGCCACAGATGTATGGTAATGATAGATTTGATTGATTTGCGCAAAACTAAGGTACATGTTTCCTGTTTTTCTAGGATTAAACTTGGAATGAGAATATGTACTTAGTACAAAAGTTACACCATACAGTTTGCTTTGTGAACATATTTATGTTTGAACCATTTAGAACTAGCCAAAATGTGAGGAATCCTCAAAGTCAATGTATATATGCAGGAGACCGGCATTTTTGTTTAACTAGATTCTTTTATGTTAAATCTGAAAGTTGTTTTAAATTGTATGAAAGCACTGAGATGATCAAGGCATTTTTTTGAATTTGAGTAGAAACACTTGACCACAAATAGCCTACCTGTGAGAAGTGAGTATTTGTTAACCCCTTTGAGCCTAATGAATCAGAATCGTTAACTATGAACTGCCAATTTTCATAAGCTCAATTGCTTAATGAAATTGCCGGAGTTTGTAAAAAAATCCAGTTCATAGTTAAATCATTATTAGATTCTGATATTTTACTTTTATTTTGAACCCTTATCCATCATGTTTATTTGTCCTTTGCCAAATGATAAAGGAACATTCAATTAAGGTATCATTGTGAATAAGTTGGGGAGAAAAGGGAGGTAATGTATGTCAAGTAATGGTGAATTTTGTAATTGATCTTGACAACAAGAAAAAGAGAAAGAAAAAGAAAAAGAAAAGAAAAGCAAAAAGAAAGAAAAGCAAACTGTCGTACCCTAATTTTGTCCTAAGCTTTTTCAAAACAAATTACAAAATTTCAAAAAAAAAAAAGAGAGAAAAGTCAAAGTCAACAAAAAGTCAACATTTCAGAAATGAAGACTTCGGAGAGCAAAGTCCCTTTCGCTCTGCGAAGTCTGCGAATTTTTTGCAGATTTTTTAATCTCTTTGATTTATTTCCATTATTATTACCTATCATTTTTATTATTGTTTTTATTATCAATTATGGCTAATTGAGCTCAGCAAAGCAAGAATTGGAGCATTTGCCATTAAAGCCAAGGTGAGAAGCTTTTTCTTCCAACCAAGCATGTGCCAAGCAAGTGGGCTTGCCCTTGGGCAGCTCTTGTCCCTCCCAGTGGACCTGCTACTGACCCTAAGGTTGCCAGCCACCAGCTTGTGTGTTTTTCTTCCTGCTTTCTCCCCCAAAACCAGTCAAACCCAGCTAGTTTTGCTTGCCCAAAAGCCATGAGTGCTGCCCTGTTTTCAGCAGCTTTTCATCCTCCTCACACCAGCCCACATGTTCCCTTTTGTTTCCCCCAACCTCTGCACATCATAGTGCACGTTTTTATTGCTTAACCCTCAAGATTGCAAGGACCAATCCCAAGGGACAGCCAAGTGCAAACCAGCCCTGTTTTTCCCCTTTTCCATCATCATTGCTATCCAAAATCCATTGAATTAATGACTGGATTTGGCTAAATCTTGACCATTGCAGCAAGGCAAGGTCACCTCTTCCCTTTTGCATTAAATGCAAAGCATTTTAGCCTGATTCTAGCCCACAAATCAGCTGGATTTTAGGGATTTCTCATGATGACATTAGATTTGGTTTTGGCCTATAAATAGGAAGCAATGCATAACCATTAAAAAGACCAGAAAAAACCAGCAATTACACACAAGTGAAAACACTTGAAACAACACTAAACACATAGCAAAAACCAGTTCAAACACAGATCATTATACAAATTCATTGCTCCAAACCACCAACATTCCAACTTTTGCAAAAACCATCAACCATCCAAGTTCCATTCATTTCCTTGCAACAAAAGCTTTGCTAGGAGTTCTATAAGTACTCTAAATCCTTATCTTTCATTTAGAATTGTTGCTTGCATCTTTGATTTTGTTTAATTTCATTTTGCATAAAAAACCCCTTTTGAATTTCAAAGAAATCCCAAGGTTTGCAAAACATTTAAACTGGTTTGTCCAGCTCCTTTTATTGCCAAATTTCAAAGCTTTTCACTCCCCTAAAGGTTCTGAGATTGTTCAGAAGTTGCTTCTGAACAGCAGTTCAGAAGCAGCTTCTGAACTCAAAATTTCGCAGAGTTCGCAGTGCGAAGCTCTGGTCGCAGTGCGACCATGACAGAACTCAGAATCTGAGTTTAGGCTCCCAAGAGGCCAAATTTTGAGGTTCTAGCCCAAGAACTCAGAACCTAAGTGGATTGAAACTCATTTTATTCAAACCTTATCAAGAGTTTTGCATATTATTGAAGGATCCACAAGTTTGAGCAACACTTTTTTGAGTAACTTGCGAGACAAGTTACGTTCATAAACTTTTCAAAATAAAACTTGAGCAATAATCTAAGTTCATCATTTTCAAAACCAAACTTGAACAATAACCTTGTTCATGATTTTTTAATCAAACATGAACTTAAGCCGAACTTGTTCACTTTTCAAAACCTTTTTCAAAACTTGAGCCGAACTTGTGCGTTTTTTCACAAATTTGTAAAAAAAACCTTTTCATATGAGTTTCAAACCAAGTGTTTTGTTAAACTTTGGGATTTCCTAAAATTCAACCAAAAATTTGAATGAAAAAGGGATGGTTTGACGTATGTCTCTCCATTGCCTCGATTGAACGAATGCGTGACGTATGTCTCGTCGCTCGGGCAATCGTCATTCTATTTTCAACGCATCCCACCACACCAAACTAATTCTTGGCCCGTTGTGGTCAATTTGAACCTTTTGGTCCCCCGTGACCACTAGATTCAATTTCTCGACTCGGTTGAGTCACTTTGGTCAATGTTCGACTCGGTTGAGTCCATTGTACCCTTTCTTGATCCCGTTGGATCAATCGAACCCTTTCTCGACTCGTTTGAGTCGCTTTGGTCAATGTTCGACTCGGTCGAGTCCATTACACCTTTTCTTGATCCCGTTGGATCAATCGAACCCTTTTTCGACTCGGTTGAGTCACTTTGGTCAATGTTCGACTCGGTCGAGTCCATTGAACCCTTTCTTGATCCCGTAGGATCAATCGAACCTTTCTCGACTCGTTTGAGTCACTTTGGTCAATGTTCGACTCGGTCGAGTCCATTGCACCTTTTCTTGATCCCGTCGGATCAATCGAACCCCTTTACCCTAACGGACATGCTTTTAACATTTCTAGCGCGATTTTAAACAAACGCTTAAGTCCTCCCATGCGCGAGCATACAAGCTACGTTTGATCGTAAGAATTCGGTTAAAGCATCGTTCTTTAAAAAACAACCAACAAATACGTTTTTCTACCAAAGAACTACGTAGCTTTGAATTCCCCATCGCACCAGGGGATACGTAGGAGCAAGATCATCATCTTGTCAAGCACAATAATAAAAAACAAAATTTTTCCCCTTTTACCTTTATTATCTTTATTTATCTTCAAGCATGCAAGCAAAACATTTAAAAACATTCTAGCTTTAGTTAACTAGGAGGTTCCCGTTGAGTACAACGGACGTGAGGGGTGCTAATACCTTCCCCTTGCGTAATCGACTCCCGAACCCGATGATGGTTGCGATGACCATCCTTTCCTCATCGTCAAGGGTTTTATTATCGTTTCCCTTCAAATAAAAAACTTAAGGGTTTATCAACGTTCCCTTTAAACAAAAACTTTGGTGGCGACTTCACCTAACCTTTCGAGCGTTCGTACACGTCTCGGAAGCTTGCGCGTTTTTGGCGAGAGCGCACAGCTGGTGACTTCACTGGGGACATGTCCTCACTAGCGAGTCAAGCCTATCCTATTTAGCTTTTAAGCTAAATGTTTTTGTCTTTTGTTTGCATGCTCTTATTTCATTGTCTATATCCTTCTCTTGCTTTATGTTTATAAATGCTTTATATTGCTTTATATTCATATCATATATATCAATTGTGGGGATGTTATAAATCATCCCCACAATCAATGACATGACCACGAAATGTCGTGGAGGAGGTTTTGGAGGATGTAGTAAATCAATGGGGTGACATCTAATGTCGTGGAGGAGGTGTGGAGGATGTAGTAAATCAATGGGGTGACATCTAATGTCGTGGAGGAGGTGTGGCTCTTAGGTTTGATATTGTGGACGATGAGATGAAATATAACCTGGGCCGGTGTGGTGAGATTATTCTTAATGGCTTTGGTGGGCTGGCCAGAGGAGTTAAGCTCATAATTCTTCCCGGGTTGAAAGATGGTTTGGGCTATAAGTTGATGATTCCAGTTTCCTCGGTTTTGGTGCCTATGAAAAGCACACAATTCATCGTGGTCCAGCTGGAGGGGGTTTTGGAGGTAATTGTTTATGGCCTCGCGGTCGAATCTAATGACATGACCACGAACCATAGTCTGATATGTGAACTCCCCCTCAGGATTAGTAGGGATGGCATTTGCGTAGAACTCCCTAATAATGCCATAGTTTAGGTTTAAGGGAGGGTTAACCAAAATTCCCCAGTTGCGGGAATTGATCAAATGCGCTATTTCCCTGGTATGTGCCTTGCTCGTTTATTATAAATTGCCTCTCGGCCCAAAATGTTCGCTTTAGCAGCTCTGCATACCTCTCCTGGTTGCGGAGGCTTAGGAATCTCGAAGCGTCATAGGCCCCTTGTGGCCTTGATCCTGACGATTCGGCTCTTGGTCGCTTTCCGGTTGCTTGCTTTGGTGCCATCTATGAGAAAAGAAAATAAAACAGCAAACATAAGAATAGACATAGGCAAGATGAGATTAAACAAATTGAATTGAAAAAGAAGCATGGAAAAAAATTAATCAAGTTCTGTTCTGTCATGGTCGCTCTACGAAGTTGAGTTCGCAGAGCAAAGTTGAACGCAGAATTCTGGGTTTTCCAGAACAATGGTCGCACTGCGACCATGAACTTTGCGCTGCGAAATTGACAGAATACGAATTTTTCCACAAAATCTTACCCTAAACCTTTGGTTATGTTTCATTTTAAACATTCAATGTGTGTTTAGATAGATGATTCAGAATCATTACGGGTACAAAATCACTAAACAGACCCATTTCTTTCAATTTTTTACAAATGGGTTATTTTAAAAGAAAGTGAGTGAAATTGAATTTTTGAAGATTGCTTGCTTACGATTCTGCTTCATCTACCCACATTGAATGTTTAAACAGAATTGAAACTTTACACAGTAAGCCAGAAATGAAATGAAACTTAACCCAAAACTTAACCCTAAATTGAAATTTAAAAAAAATCAAAACCCTAAGTCACATACTATCCTACCATTTTGAATCAGAAAAGAAAAGAGAAAAATGCAGAATTCGTACCTTGTGTGCTTGCACAAATGGAAAGAATTAGAACACACGAATTTAATGGGGATTGGAAGGATTTGTGAAAATGGGTATGTTTTAAAATTAGGGTTGTTTTGAAAAGTTAATGAAAAATGAAGGTGTTTGGGTTTTAGGGTTAATGAAAAGTGAAGTTAATGAAAAGTAACGGTTGGATTATGGGTGAGGGAGTGGAATGGGTGGTTGGGAGGAGTAAAGGATGGGTAGTGGCTTTGAAAATTGCACTGACAGAATTCGCAGACTTCGCACTGCGAAGTACCTTGGCTCTGCGAACTTGAGAGTTAGCTTCGCAGTGCGATGTAAACTAGGCTCTGCGAAGTTATCAGACTCTGTAATGTTCGCAGTGCGAAGAGACTTTGCTCTGCGAACATGACAGGTTCTGGAATTTATAAAATTGCTACTTTTCAACAAATTTGTCATTTTTATCTTCACCTATGGTTACTAAAAAGCAGTAATAAAACATAAATACTTACAAAGTTGGGTTGCCTCCCAACAAGCGCTTGTTTTACGTCGTTAGCTCGACGCCTGATTCGTTAGGGTGGCCAAAATGAGACGGAACGCACATCAGCCTTAGTATTCCTTTGCTTTGGGAGGAATTCCATGAACTTGAAGAATAGCTGATGTGGAGTCCATAACCTCCCTATCCAAAATTTGTTGAGCAAGAAACATATGTCATCTATTACAAACTCAAATTCTACCTTGCTCACTTTCATCCCCTTCTTTTCACAAGTTTCTTCCTTGTTAAGAAACTGTTCCATCTTCTCAATATCCATCACTTCTTCACTATCAACAGTTTTGGCCTCTTCAGATTCTGACCTTTCTTGAGGAAGTTCTAATTTGTGTGGTATCTCTAATTCTTCCACTAATTTCCTTATACCACATCCTTCAAACATTGTCTTTTCCTCACTCTCATCAACATCGTCTTCAACAATCTCTCCGAATTCCAAAGTGGATTGATTGTTGGTCTGAACATCCATGATTCTTGATGAAAAATTTAATTGAACTTGCAAAAGTTCCAATTGGATTGATAACGCTCTCAATCTTTGGTTGGTATTTTGCACGTTGATCATGGATTGTTGCATGAACATATTCAAAATATTTTCCGTTCTTGACCTTTGTTCATCTTCAGACGGATATTGTTGATACTGTTGATAGGATTCATACTCGTATGGAGTATAGAAGTTGAAATAATCATGACTGATCAGCCATGATTTCCTTTCCGTTCTTGACATTTTCTTTGTATAACAAAAAGGGTTAATGCAAACAAAATATTTCAATGTACAAAAGACACGAAAAATATTAACACGAATATATACAGATGCTCAAAATAATGTAAATTGTTGCGATGCTCAAAATATCCAAACACTAATCCCCGGCAACGGCGCCATTTTGTTAGTTGTGGTAACAAAAGTAAGTATTTTTAAATTATCGTCTCCTCAGGGATTGGTGTGCTATTTCGAGCCGTTCAACAATCGTTATCGTTTTGAGTAAGGGTTTCATAACTTGGTTGCATAAAAACTAAAGTAATGTAAAAGCGGAAATAAAATGACAAGTAATAGGGAATAAAAGCGTTGGAATAGGAGTTCATCAATCTTGCATCGAATATAATCTAAAAATCATGCATATGAATTCTAGCGTTTTAGCGAAAATATCACTGTATCACTCGACAACGTCATTCGTGTCCAAATGACGTCGTGAGATCGATCGTATCATTTAATCGACGATTTCCCAATCGATCAAACGATCCGAAAGCATTACGTTCCGACACTTTATGCGATTATCAAAACCAAATTCCATGTCTAGAATTTCTTATTTTGATAGAAGATTATTCTAAACCTAGATTCAAAAGTATTTGTCAATAACAATTGAATCAAGCATGAGAATGAAAATCAAGAATAACTTCAATAACACATAAATTGCTAAAATCATATATTTACATAATCAAAGATTACATAAAAACTAGAAAGAGTACCTCCAATCCCAACAAAGGGAAGTTAGTTGTTCATTTTCATGACAACTATACAAAAGTTTAGAGAAAAGATGAAGATCATAGCCAAAGTCTTGATTTCCCAAAGCCTTAGTTGATTCCACAATCCCTTCACTCTTGCTCCTTGAAGATCATAGCTTCTAGCCCTAAAAACTGTCTAAAAACTAAATCCTAAAATATTACTGAACTGAATTAAAAAGCAATCTCCCAAAAATTCAGCTTTTGAACCTATTTATAAGTGTTCTGTAAATCTGGACTTTGCTCTGCGAAGTCCTTTCTTCACAAATGGGCTTCTGCCACCTCAGCCTTGAACAGTTCAAACCGCCCTGCTTCGCTCTGCGACCAAACTTCGCTCTGCGAAATCACTGATTTTCTGATCTTCAGAAAATCCCTGTCTGAACTCGCCATTCACTCGCCAAGCACGCGCTGGGCGAGATTCTTCATTCTTCTCTTAGTGATTTCTTGCTATTTTCAAGTCCTGACTTGCTTTTTCCTACACAAATGGGGAAGAATAAGATATACAAAGAATAACTGGCATTTATTCATAAATTCCATGCTTTTCCTAAGATAACTTGCAAAACAAGTAACTAAAAAGCCTTATAAAAGACATGAATTTATTCATTTCTTGTCACTTATCAGGCACCGATACTGTCCAGAAGGTCGAGGATGCGGCAGCAGCAGCAGCATGATGATCAGGATTAGGACATTTTTTTAGGACTTTTGTTAGTTTTTTTGTTGACATTTGTTAGATTTTTTTGTTAATTTATGACACATTATCGTAGATTTTTTGGTACAATTTTAACATGATTTCGGGTTTATTTTGCTTTATTTTGATTACTTCGAAACAACAATAACAACAATTCATTCATGATCCGAACTAAATCATAACTAAAAATTTACAAAATAAGAGTTACATTACATTATCCCTAAATATGTTGTATCATCATGAATGATGTTGGATTTAAATTTACTTCTTGAAAGTTTGCGGAAAACATATATATGCTCTCGTGTCTTATACTTAGTGTAAAAATTTACAAGTCTTTTTGAAAACTCAAAAGAATGAAGAGAACACAACACATGTATTATACGAAATCAGCTATATATGTTTTCACATCGAATTCCCTCATATAAGATGAGTCATGACAAAAAGGAATGTATTCCAATATATTCTTTTGAACTTAATCCTACTGCCCTGCCAACTGACAAAGTTTCAATTGACAGAGGAGCACTGATCAAGTACAAAACAACATCTTAAAACTGCATTCCCTTTTGTCACACTCATCCTATACGAAGGAATTCGATGTGAGAACCTATATAGCTGATTCCGTAGAATACATGTTGTGTTCTCTTCATTCTTTTGAGTTTCCAAAAAGACTTGCAAACATTTACATTAAGTATAAGACACTTCAATGCCAAGATTTTCCGCAAACTTTCAAAAATTAAAAAAAAAATCCAACAAAACAACGACACAACATAATAATACTACTTTAACATCTTCATCCGGCCGAATCAAACTCTTGAGAATATCTTCAGGCGACCTCAGCAACGTAACATCCATCTCGAGGGGGATCATGTTCGGCTCAGCAAATATCGAGAGCATGCTCCTCACGTCGTCATCGTTCGTTAACTCCGACCGAGTGAACGACAAATTCCCATCTGAGTCGAACGATGGACGGTAATACCAAACGTACTCCACCCTCCTCGCATCTCCGTGGTTGATTCGTCGGTTGATTTCATGAAGTAGATCCTTCAATTCTTTTAACGTCACATCGTCGCGAACCTTGAAAAAATGTTGGTTACCACCGTTGAAGGATATATGAAAGTATACTTGAGCCATTTTTTCAGATCTACACCATAAGAAATTAAAAACAATCCAATTCAAAACTCATTCAAACATTTCATCAAAAACTTGTAGTGCAAATTATACATAAACCCTAAAGCTAAAAATTACAACATAAATATGCAAAGATCTAAACAATTAAGCAACATAAGTCATTTCCATGTAAATAATCTATCATTTCTTGCCAAAAAAAATCAAAAATTAAACAAAGTCTAAAACTAAAAAAAAAAAAAAATTAAGATAATAAATGTAACATATAAGCATAAAACGACAATGAACTTGATTATGAAAACTTACTTATTATTTGAGTGTTGGTTGATTTGAGGTTGAAAATTTTGAGATTTTTGGAAGATTTGAGAGAGTTTTTAGAGATTGAAGAGATGAAGTTGGAGGTTCCGGATGCTGAGCTTCATAAGTACTGATCGCAGCGGCATTTAGCTACCGTTGGGGTAAAAACGTAAATTACTGGTGTGTTTTAGCTTTATTTGAAGTGGAAAAAACAATTTTAAAAAAAAAAATGTGTCAGTCTCGTAGAAAGCCCAATTAAATTTGTGCCCACAAAACGTTCGGGCTTAGTTCCCCTTCGGGCTATTAGCCCATCATCCAAAAAAGACGTACAATAGAAAAATGCAAAAAAAGACATACGTCTCAAAATAACCGAGTCATTTGCAATAAAATATTGTCTTAAAATAAGTGACTCATTTTATTTTTCAATGCAATATTAATTACTTTTTTCAATTATACACGGTAATTAATATCATTTTTATCATTCTCAATTCAATATCATCTGCTTTACATCTATGATAATGGTGAATGCATCCATATTTAACATGAACATTCAAGATCATTTTTTTTTCTTTTTCACTTATATATTTTTCTTTTTGAAATGATAAAAATCTCGCTTACGGGAACGAGGAAGATTCCGATGCTATTCGCTTTTGCCCCCATTTTACTGTCGGTTTTTATGTTCGTCTGTGTCTGTCACCGTCATTCTCTTCTATATATTCACTCCTAGTTACTCATCCAACTTCCCCTTACTCTCTTCCTTTTCACCCACCTTCACTATTTTCATTCCCCTTCCCCTTCACCTTCAACCTCTCTCCCTTTTCTTTTACAAATCTTCAGTGGGTAAGGTAACTTTTGGCATTTATTTATTATTTTCTTTCAAATTCCCTTTTGTAACAAACCCTATTTAATTAATTTCTTTGCAGGAATCTCTATTATGCCAAGTGTTTAACATTCATGTCTCCAGTTCTCTGTGAAATCCTTCTTTCTTGGTTTATCATTAATTCATCTTTCATACGTAGAACCCACTTAGTTCAATCTTTCTCTGTTGTTTTCCTCTACTGGTTCTACGTTTTCTCTTTAATCCCTACTTTTAATTCATATATCATGATGTAATCAACTCAACTCATTACTATTAATTAATTATTGAACTGGTTGAAATTCTTGTGGATCAACCAAATTTGGGAGTTCTGGATTGGAGAAGAATTTGAATAATTTGATTAGATGGATCAAAGAAAAAATAAGAGAAAGCAATCGAATCGTGAATCAGCAAAAAGATCTAGGATGAGAAAGCAGAAACATGTTGATGATATGATGAGTCAGGTGTCTCAACTCACAAAAGACAACAGTGAAATTCTGATTAGCGTAAAGATCACAACGCAACACTTTTTGAATATTGAGGCAGAAAATTCAATTTTGATGGCCCAAATTGGTGAGCTTAGTCAAAGGCTTCAATCACTGAATAATATAATTGGACTCATCAACACAAATGCCACTACCGATGGGTCCTCTTACTCGAGGGATTGTTATGAACAAAACATGATATATCATAGTCATAACCAACCCATTACCACTTCTGCAAATGTTTTTCAGTGGTGAATGAGTAATGATAAGAAAATAAAATAAGAAAGGGTGGAATCATTCATGGTTTGAATCAATGAAAGAGTAAGAAATAATTGTATTAGTAGTGTACTTAGGGTAGGGGGGAGACAATACTTGGTGAGACAAATGTTATGAGAACTGGTGAAGTACACTACTCAATGAAAATGTTGGTCGGTCCTATGTCACCACTCACTACCAATTAGGGGTTTCTTTTATTTTATTTCAAATAGGGGTTTCTTTTATTTTATTTTTGTTAAAGGAAAAAGAGGGAGATTTTGGTGATTGTAATAATCTATATATTTGTGTATGTTGTTTTTAGGATAAATTACATAACCAATCGCTTAACTAATTCTGAGGTTTTATGTTGGTCCCATAATTAATTTTTATTTTAATTTGGTTTCATTTCCTCCTTCCACCAAATAAATCTTTTCTATTAACTTTTTTTAGAAAATGTTAACATTCATCACTCACCTTCATCATAAAACCCATAAATCTGTACACCAAAAAAAATAAAACCCATAAATCTAAAAAATTCATCACTGAACCCAGAATAATAAAAAATAAATCAACAAGCCCAATAATCCAATTTAAACTTTAATATTCAATAAAATAACTAAACAAACCAAATAATTCTATACCTATTCAACCAGACCCCGTTTCTTCTTCTGGCTTATTTCTCATTGCCACATGCATCCAACATAAACCCCATTATACACAACACATCCAAATTCCCAGTAATAAAATTCATCAATCAAACACAACACAAACTCAAACAAAATGGAACCCAGTTTCCCACACCCTCACTTACCTTCTTCCCACTTCGTCTCTCTTCTCACAACAACCCCAACCTTGCCAAATCAATCCACGCCACCTCTCTTCTCCCTCCGTCTATCTTCTGGGTTTGTGTTGAATGGAGAGAAAGAATTGAGAAAGGTTAATTGTTCCTAATTTTTTAAAATTGTTCCTACATTTTGGGTTTATCCATCTTCTGAAAATTTTCCCAAATCAAAAGGGGGATTTTTTAGTTGTTCATAATTTCATGTTCTAGAATTCAGGAGTTGCGATTTTGTGAAACTTTGTGCAAAACTTGGAACGAGCTGTGCGAAACTTTGTTTACGATCTCAGAATAAAATAAATTGTAGGTGTTGATTTGGGAGAAAAGGTTTGATACGAATTTGTTTAGTTTTTTTTTTTTTGGATTTGTATGGTTTAATCTGTGAGTTTTTTAATTTTATTTTTCTGGGTTTTGATGAGAAATGTGATGATTTTTTCTGGGTTTACATGGATTTCCTGGGTATGATGATGATAGAGGATGAGTGTTATTTTTTTTTGACAAAGTTTACAGAAAAGATTTATTTGGTGGACGGAGGAAACTTATGGGACCAAATTAAAACAAAAATTAATTATGGGACCAACATGAAACCTCGTAATTACTTAAGGGATTGAATTTTTTTGGTTACAACTTAAGGGATTGATTATGTAAAAGCCTTGTTTTTATTAAGTATTTCATAATTAGTTAAGGGCTGATTATGTAATTTATTCTTGTTTTTATTAAGTTGAGTGGTATTCTGTAGAAAAAAAAAGTGTTGTATTTTTGCTTAGCGTAAAAATATCACATCTTTCTACCCATAAAAGATTAAAAGATCACATTTTTTTTGTTTCACATCATATCTAGAAATTATATTAATGTTTATCGGTTAATTGAAGTCGATATATATATATATATATATATATATATATATGGTGACAACTTGGGTACCCATCAATAAAAGGTGGGTAACACAACCCATGTTGAGTTGGCACCAATCAAAGTTATTTGTTTGTTTTCTATTATTTTTAATATTATATAAATACATTGTTTTGATTGGTCCAACTCAACATGGGTAGTATTACCCACCTTTTATTGATGGGTAAACAAGAATTTCCCTATATATATATATATATATATATATATATATATATATATATATATATATATATATATATATATATATATATATAAACCACTAAAAAGCATAAATGTGAAAACTGTTTGTCTAGAGGGTTCACACCAAAAAAAATTAAACAATGCACACTTTTTTTATTTGAACAACGACTATTTTCCACCATTTTAAGTTAGTTACAAATAAAGGATAATTTTGTAACCCACTTAATTTTGTTAAAATTATTTCTTACATTTAGATGAAATTTCCAACACCTATGGTTGTACTGTTTTGTTGGATAAATTAGTCTCAATTCATTAAGGGATAACATAGATTTCACCACTGTTTCATCATACGTTGCGCATGATAACTAATTGCTTGTTTGTTTTGGTGTTGGGGAAATGATAAGCTCGTAGCTTTTGCAAAGAGAAATGATATTTGCATAGTTATTTTTTTGACAACTTTTCAAATATCACACAAACTTTTGTTATGTTTTTATTCTCTTCCATCATCTCCCTCTTTTCTAAAGTGTGGAAGAAATGATGATTTTACACGTTTAAATGATGTAAAGTAGGATCGGGTGATTTAGAATCATCCATATAGATAAATTATTTAAATGTCATTAATTAAATTACAAAGATGAATATTCTATAAAGTTGAATTTGAAGTTTGTAGGGATTTCTTTTACAATTTCACATGTGTTAAATCATTTCCATATCATCAAATTGTATGTTACGTCATTTCAAAATATATTACGTCATCATATTTTGGTTTAAAAATTTGTGGGAGAGACAATTTTTCCATACCAATTAGGGGTGTTCGCGGTGCGGTTTGGTTCGGTTGACTTTTAAAACCAAACCAAACCAAACTAAACCTAAATTAATGCGGTTTGGTTTGGATCGGTTGATGCGGTTTTTTTCGAGACAATACAATTTTTTTCAACATTAAAATCAAGTTAAAAATATATTTTCAACAATGTTTTAAATTTCATCCAACATTACAATTTTATTTTCATTTGAAAAATTTCTCAACTACATAGACCAAATTTAAAACGTAAAAAAAACGTAATCATATTTTGTAAGAAATAGAAAAGACTAAGATTTTAACATTCACTAAAAGTTCAAGTAGCATATGAATACACTTTTGAAATAAAATGCAAAGAAAAAATATATCATTTTATAAAAATTTTCATTGATTTTCTATAAGTATTGGTTTAGGTGACATATGTTTAATTATTGTTTTTCTTATGTTGCGGTTTGGTTTGGTTTGGTTGGTAAAATAAAAACCGCAAACCAAATCAAACCATGTGGTTGGGTAGAAAAATGATCCGATTACATCCGAAACAAATGCGGTTTTTTGCGGTTTCGGTTTGGGTTGGTCGGTTTGCGGTTTTTCTATTGGATTGGTTCGGTTTTGAACACCCCTAATACCAATATAGATAATATAAAATTAAATTAAAGTCATTTTCTCTCTTCAACAAGTCGATCATAGTTTTCTCTAACTAGGTTATCTCTTCCATTTTTTTTCCACTAAAGGGGTGGTTTTGGGTCAATTTTTGACTCTAAATCACCAATCTTCATCTATTCTCCCTATCTTAATCAAAATAAGTGGTTTTCACAGAAATCTATGATTTTTCTCTCGTGATTTCGTTGTCTGAGTGCGACGTTGTGTTGTTTGTCGTCTTGTACGACGTTGAAAGATCGACTTCATTCAATTACATATTTAATTAATGAGTTGCGCATCAAAGTTGCAAATATGAAGATATGGGTATTCTAATGACTTTGATATTATCATATTATTTGTAAGCATTTTGTCGTTGTATGTCATTAACTTCGAAGATATGAGTTTGTTCACAGATTCATCCTTTATATTTTTAGTGATAATAAATATGTTGTTATTATATTTGATGTACTATGTCGGTTTGAATGAGTAGATGTCAATGTGGAAGAGACAAACATCGATGAATTATAAAAATAAACTGAGCAATTTCGTGTGCGAACGAGGATAAGGGAACTATAATTAAAGAATATATTATTAATTGGTTAAAAAATAAACATGAACAATGTAAGAGATGCTCTTATTCTTTGTAATAAAAAATAATACTTCATCAGTTTTAAGTTATTAGTCACTTTAACAATTTCACATAAATTCTTAAAAAAAAAATTCACATAAATTAAAAAATATAGTTAATTTTGTATAAGAAAGAGTAACTGCGACTCGTTTTACAAAAATATTCTTCATTAATGGCATGTAAAACATAAATTAAAAGAACCGGAAAAAAATAGAGTACTATTTCCGTTGCTTTATAATTGTCACTTTTATATTAAATTTTTGTTTCTAATTAACTGTCATTTTCAAAGTCCAATACATCATAAAATGTTATTTTACTTATATTACCCTTAGATATTTATTGCAGAGAGATAAATATATGAAATAAGGTATTAAATGATAAAAGTTGTTATAGGAAAAAGATAAATTGTTGTATCAAAAGTAGTAAAGTATTTGTTGTGTTGATTTGTGTAAAAAGTCAAAATGTGACAATTAAAAAGGAACATGAGAATAATAAATAGTAAGTGGCATAATACGAAAATAAGCATTAATGATTACTTGATATCTTCGTCTCTTATTATAAGATCATTTTGAGAATTTTTTTTATCCCCTTTTGTAAGAACATTTTGCAATTGTCAACTACATTAATTATTTATTTACAAAATTACCCCTATTTATACGGCGGGGCTATTCTAGTTAATGGTGGAGGTAGTTCTCCGGTGAAATTACAATGAGGTTATAGAGAGATTCTAGAGAGAACTCTATAAGAGAGTCGATGAAAATGGTAAAAATCATAGATTACCTAGTTTACCATCACATCATCAAATTAGATGGTCAAAATCATATATTAATCAAAAAAATTAAAATGGAAGACCAGAATTGCGCAATTAAAAATAAGGGAAATGCTAAAGAGTGACCTTGATGCATTGTCAAGAGAATGAAATAAAAATATTGCATTTAGAAATGGTGAAAAATGATGAATTTGACTTTTTAAAAGTTAAAATATTGTTGAATACAATGTAAATTTACAATTTTTTATTTCCTTAACAAGTGCCCTTAGGGTTGTTAGCATAACACTAAAAGTAAAGGACCAAAATTACAATTTTAACAAAATAAGTGGATCAAAAGTACAATTAAACCTATATTTTATTTTAAAAAGATATAAGAGATTTTTTTTATTATTTTAATCAAAATGAACAGGAAACTAAACATGTATAAAATGCCTATATCTTTCAAAAAAAAATGTATAAAAGGCCTATATCGATGCACCATGTAGGGCTGGACAAAAACCCGCGAGTAACCGGAAAAAAAAAGAGAGTGAAACGGGCGGTTACAAACGGGTCACAGGCCAATCGGGTTAGAATTTCGGTTTAAACAGGGTTGATGTGGGTGGGTGCGGGTGGAGAGTTTGATTGGAAGCAATGATACAAAGCAACCACAAACAACAAATCAACGTGTATAGATTGTTGAACTCCACTATCACCACATGAAGGGGATCCCTTGTCGATGGTTTCTGCAACTTGATGAAAAGTGATTCATGAAGAGATCTATACGATTGTTGATGATGAGATTCGCTAATTGTTGATGAAGAGATCTAGATCTAGATGATTGTTGATGATGTTTTTTTATAGATCTATTGATTATGATATTCACTCTTTCTTTTTCCTGGATTGTTTGATTTTTTTTAAGAACCGGATTGTTGATCTTTGAAACTAATGTTGAGAGCAATTTCACAAAAAAATATTGATTTTTTTATTATAACCCAAATAAACCCACCCGAAAACCCGAACCCGGTACACCGAAACCTGTCTAAACGGTGTGGAATATTGGGCAGAGATGGGCCACTACATGGCATCCGCGGGTTGGGTTGGATTGGGGTTTTGGACCCGAACCCGCCTGTTGTCCAACCCTAGCACCATGGCATTTAGTAGGAGAGTACATGGCTGCCGCGACTTCATTTTCTAAAGAATTTGAATTGAAAAACGTAAAAAAGGTAATCCGTGGGTTTTGCAAGATAGATTATTCGCGCCACACAACATTTTTCATTTTTTAATACCCATGTTTTGTGAAAAAGGGTCTATAATAAAGGATGGAGGTTGTATATTATAAAAATACATAAACAATTAATGCTATAGATCATATAATAAGGAATCATAGGGAGTTTATAAAAAAAGTTTTGTAGAAATAGTTTTGTTCCAAAATATAATAAGATCATATATAATTTTTTAGAAGTATTGATTACTCTTTTCTAAATATACATTTTATTAATACTACTAATTTGTCTTGATATATGAAAAGTTAATATTAAATATATATTTAATTAAGAATAATATAGTAATAGACACACATTTGAGAAAACTTTATTAATCTAACAACTTTTTTTAATGTCCGTGATTTTTGTAACTACTACTATAAGCAACAGGAGAGTATTTTTAGATGATTACGTAGACAATGCTATGTCCGTTTCAAAATACTCACGGTTGTCAATTATTTTGTTAATATACAACTTATAATTGTTGATCTTTAAATAAAAACTTATGAGTTATGATCGTTGTTATCTTTAATTATTTTCCTTATCCTAAAAAAAAAAATCATCTTCCTTTTCTAAAAAGAAGAAATTGAATCATCTTCCTCACAAAAAAAAAAAAAAATCATCTTACTTCGTATTATTTGAGAGAGATATCGAATGGGAACTTGATATTTGAGCTGCATTCCCTTTTTCAGTTTTCACTATTGAGACCTAACTCCGTTATAACGGATACATATAAAAGTCATAAAGTCACAACTTTCAACAAACGTCGTTACAGCATTGGGTGCGCATGACCAGCGACAAGACAAGCCGAAGAAGAAGACTTCAGACAAAACCTTAAATGACAACAACTTCCAAATAATTTCCTCATTTTTCTCTCAAACTTTATTCATTTCATTTTCAATTTAACAGGTAATTGTTTCATCTCATCCTTTTTATTCTTCTTTTTTTCTATTTTTAGCTTTTATCTTTAATAATCAGCTTGTCTTCTTCATCATGCTTCAAAACCCTAATTTTTTTCATCTACTTTAATGTCAATATTACTGCTTCCTTTTGTGAATTGATGGATGATTTTGCAACCCTTTTGTTTATTTTTTTTCTGAAATTTAATTTTTTTTAATGGTTTTTATGATTTATTGATAAAAAAATGAGATTTTTACTTTTCTGTGTGTTTCATGGATTTGTGATGCGGCAGAAGAGAGCAATCTTTTGTATTGGGTCTAGAGCATAGCTCATGTGGTGTGCTTTCATCTGGGTTAGTGTAAACAATCTAGTACCTTGGATACAAATTCAAGATGAGAGGAGGCTCTTTATGTTTACCTTGTAATTGTTGTATCATTGATGTAGTAGAAGTGCTTTTTAACTATCGAGTATTGTTGCGAGTCTCGCGTTGAATTTTATATGACCTGAAAATGTGATTAAAAGTGGAAGGCATCCCCTCAATTTAATTGGTTTTGTAGAGTTGAGTTAGGTCTAACCAAATTTTAAGAAGTAGTAGTACTATGACACTTGATAATTGCTCATGCTATCTAATTAATTTGATTGAATATAGACTTGATAATTGCTCATGTTATCTAATTAATTTGATTGAATATAGATGAGACAATAGAGTGTGTTTCTTTCATTGCTCTCTGGATGGTTTTTACACATACCAGTAATCTGAATTTAATCAACTTCCCTTTTTGTTTATTCTTCAGAAGGAGGTACGATTAAGTTTTCTCATTAGAAAATTAAGGTGGGTTTTTAATTTTATACTATTTTAGCTGGTATATAATTCGATGTGTTTTATTCATCTCAGTGGTTCTTTAGTTATCTATACAGTACTTAGTAACAGTGTTGTCAAATATCAGCTATAGTACTGCTATAGCGTAGCGGAATTTAAACAATTTGTTATTGTTCTGCAATACGCTGTTTAGTACAAAGTGTTGTTTAATAGCAGCAATAGCGGTGCTATAGCACTGTAGTGTAGTAGAATTCGAACAAACAGCTATTCTTTGCAATGTGCAGTTGACAACACTGCTTAGTAACGAGTCTTTGTCTGTGCAGATTAGATTGACTGTTGTGTATGTCCGCAGTTATCATGGGTTCAGTTTGTTGTGCTGCTGCAAAGGATCAAACTCTTCCCAATAGAACTGGAAGTGAAAGTTTTCACAGAAATCCCGTGTGTTCACCATCATTGAGTTTTCAATGGGATAGATGGGGCCGTGTTGCTAGTGAAATTGATGATCTTTCGTTTCGCGCCTCTCGCAGAGTCAGCAGAAGTGTCAGCATGGAGTTAAAGGGGTCTTTAAGTTCTGATAGAGGAAATTTATCTGATGTGGGGAGCACCCTGGAGAACTCTGTAACACCCATGTCTCAGAAGTCCCCTATTCATGAGCAATTAGGTGCAAATCAGATGACTCTATCTTCAGGTAAATGTTAACTCCATTATTCTTTTGTTGAATGTGCTAAAACATTAGCATCTGAAAGAGATGTTTGAAGTACCCCATTGCTTGAAAGAAGGTTTATTGATAGGTGGATTCTTTTGGCAATATCTTTGGAAATTACTGAGCTCATTTCCTCAAGCTTCACTTTTATCTTTCCAACTGAAGGAGTGGGGTTATGTTTGACTAAGCTCTAGATAGAACCAACTCTGAGCTTTTTCCCCCCGCTGTACCTGCCCCTATACTCACTAATTCATAAGAATACATGTACCACAGACAATTCTGATTGAAGATGTGTCGGACACCGACACAACACCGACACATGTGATTACATTGAATTATGTCCTTTTCTCAAATTTTTATCGTTGTCGAGTGTCCATGTTGTGTCCATGCTTCATAGTTAGAGATTATTCTGGCCTTGTACACTGGCTATAGTAACTTCACCCCTACGTGGACAAGAGGGTGAAGTAAGGATTAGTCTAGGGGTGGCTTGAACATCAATAGGCCCCTTGTTCAACATTTTCAATGATGGGACTGTTCATTGAAAAACCAACATAAGGTCTTAGAGCTCCTTTATTGATCATTGCTCTTTCTAGATTCAGTTTTCTTTTTAAAATAAAAATAAAAACATGGTTTTCCAATCTCAGCTCATGACTTGAATGGTTATATATGCTGTTTCCTGATTTCAAAATGACGATGCTTTCTTCTATTCACCATGTTTCCATGGTCACTGTTTTTTTTATCCGGACATTGATTTATCTTTCTTCTTCCTCTTTTTATTTGTTGCAGATCTATCCATGTCAAGTAATTGTTCTACAGTGGTGAGTTTGATTCTTTCAAATTGCTGAAATTGATTAGAATAGTTTCCCAATATCTGAATTATAAGTCTTTTACTGTGCCGCTCTAACCCAATTCTTATCTATGTTTATCAATAGGCCAAAAATCTGACAGAATCACCAGAGATCGCAGAATCTTCAATACCAAATATTTCTTTATCAATACCCTCTTCTTTCTCAACACCTACAACCCGCAATCTTAATCGTCACAATCTTCCTAGCTCAACACCATCTAGATGGGCTCATCGATCTCCAGGACACCCACTATTGAGACAAATTTCTGATAGTCGAATCCTGGGTCTGAAATCGCCAGACAACTCTATTTCTGAAGGAAGACCATCATTTGTACTGTCCACTTGCAGCAATGACATGATAGCTGGATCCCAATGTGGGTCATCTGATGGCTGGTCTATGCGCACCTTTTCTGAACTGGTGGCATCATCTCAAAAGGAAAGGTGGTCATTTGATAGTGAGCATTTTGGTTCAGGTCGCCACAAGATAAGTGGAACTAGTAGTAGGTTCTCGTATTCTCCCTCCATGGATTTACAATCTTGCGGGGCATGCTCCAAGCTCTTGACTGAGAGAACTGCATGGAGCAGCCAGAAATTTATTTCCAACAACGACCTCTCAGTTGTTGCTGTGCTGGTCTGTGGACATGCATATCATGCTGAATGTTTGGAAACCATGACATCAGAAGCAGATAGTTATGATCCAGCTTGTCCAATTTGCATGGTTGGAGAGAAGCACTTGTCAATGTTATCCAGAAAAAGTCTTAGGGCCGAATCAGAAATGAAGGCCAAGAACTACAAGATATCCCGAAACCGTGTAGTTGATAGCTACTTTGATGGTGGATTAGATGTTTATGATCGCCAAAAAAGTGCAGCTTCAAAATTGGAGGCTAGCTCCAGTTCAAGGAGTTCTTTAAGAAAACCCTTCTTGAAGCGGCATTTTTCATTGGGATCCAAGTGGAATCGATCCCTGTCTGATAATGATTCTGCCAGGAAGAAGGGGTTTTGGGCGAGATATCGTAAAGATTGAGCTTCCTTAACCGTAGCTGTTAGTTGCTGCAGCTCTCTAATTATATTTGTAGCACCAACAAGTTAGAATTTACTATTTCTATGTTGATTAGCTTTACTGATAATTATAGATTTATTTTCATTATATTTTTTACTCACGAGAAATTTGCATCATGTTATGTTGGTGTGGCTCATTAAGATTAGATGAAGGAAAATCAGACCTATCCACCAACAAATGCATGGAGACAAAGGAAACAAATACGCCAGTATGTTATTTCAAAATGTTTCACTTGTGTTTTTACTTGTTACTACATTCGAATCATGGTGCTTCATACTATCCGCTGGAGATTCAACACATTTCTGAAAGTGTAACTGACTATTGGGATACCGTGGTGATTATGTTATATAACCTTATTCTAGACTAGATAAGTAATAAAGTGAACATAGAGAAGAAATCCATGAACTCAACAATATGATTATAAAAAAAAATTAAAAATCTTAAAAAAAAAATGATTATCATTCTATAACGCCTTGTATCATTTATTTTAATTGAATTTTGCTTAAAGTGTTAAATTGAAACTAAACTTAGCGTCGGATCTTAGGGAGTAGGTACAATTAGTAATTAAATTGAGACGTTGGCTAGGGTGAACAGTTGGACTCCAATAGACCAATAACTTAATCATCAACACTATTCACCCAGTATTTTCTCTTTAATCTATCTCATTTCCTTCATCATTTGTGGCAACATCTGCCGCTCCAAACCCTAGCCTCTCGCGATTGACACAGAAGATACAACACTAAGGAAAGTAGTTGATGGTGGAATGTTATTTACATCTCTCATTTTCGCCCCTCACAATCAATCTTTCGTTGTAGCAACACAACGCCGTTGATGGTTGCAGAGGGGGGAAAGGGCTTGGGAAAGGGCTTCTTACTAATCACGCCAAGAACCAAAAGGTTTTTGTACGAGATCACGAACGACTACTAGATGAGGTGTTGAAGTTGCAAAGATGGAACAGAACCTCTATGGAGGAACCTCATGGTGGCAATGGAGGAGAGTTACCTTCCAAAATTTGATGGAATTCCTTCTTTCTCATATGACATTATTTCTATACTTTCCGGGTTCATGGTGTTTGTTGAGTACTTGTTTCTTCAACTCTGATCCTTTTTATTAGAGATGTATGAGTTGTTTGATAGAATATTAGAGTATCATAAATTGCAAAAGCCCAAAATTTATTTGGTTTCAGTTATTTATAATTTTGAAAGAGATGAATGAGTAAAACTATGAGTAATTGGGTTTCACAATGTTCTTACTGGTTATTTGTTCTTGATGAATTTATTTAACATTTGGGTCTTGATCTTGTGAATGAACTTATCAGTTGTAGAAATATGTTTGTGTTCGCAGATACGATGAAGACAAAGACGACTGGAAAGGAGTGGGGGTGGGGGGTGGAACGGAGGTAGTTCGAAGGGTAAGGGAGGAGAGACTTCAACGCTGACACTGAAGCCAAAGAGAGTGCGGGGGGAAGGAGAGGAATTAGATACTCTCGGGTCTGGGCTGAGTGAAGAAAATTGAGTGGTAGCATCACAGGCATACAATTACATTAACACATGAATTGTATACGGTGCTCGAATAGTGTTCGATTTTGCATTATTAAGATAAGATAGCTCATTTTGATACAGTCCCATCTAACAACTGCTTGAGTTTTGAATTTTGATAACTTCTTATTTATCTACATGCCTCTGGCGTTTATTGAAGTTTTTCTGTATGTTGGGATCAATAGTTCGGTTAAATTATTTTGGTTCTTCATATGTACCAACCAAAAATGATTTTGGCCCTAAAATTTCATTTGGTTTTAGTTCATAAAACTTGTTTTTACAAACAAGGTGATTATTCATCTTTATCGTTTGATTTTTAAGAATTAATTTTAACTTGCACCATCATCAAGTAGCAGAACTAGAGATCAGAGGGATTTATACAAAAAAAAAACGTCGATCAGAACCAACCATTTTCTAAGTTTAGGAAATGGAAATTGGCAGGGAAATTTTAGAGACTCAAACCAAAATAGTGCAGATTACAGTGCCAAAACCCTATCAGTTCAATCAGAAAAGAATGTAGGACGTCCTAAAATCATATTGAATTTAGGACATTACATCTTTGATATATTAAAAAACAATGGCAGGGCCTAATTATTCTGAAAAGTACAGTTTTAGAATTTGGAAGGTAGTTACTATATTATTTTTCTGAAAAAATAAAATAAAAGATATAGTAAATTCTATTCTAAATTAAATAAATAATTAAAAGTAAACTGGCGTGCATATGCCATGACTCTAGTATAGATATGAACCGCACTTCTACAATAGAGACAGAAGAAACACAGTAATACAATTCAGTTTGAACAAATAATTCAATTAAACACCCCTTTACCGTTTGCCAAGTTCCCATATTAAAACTAGAATCTGGATAGTACATGCCATTGCCTGGACGGCTGCCATAATGCTTAACTCGATGATTTGACAAACTTGCCTGAGGTATTTCCGGCTCAAAACATGCACTGCCATAAATATCCATGGCTCTGAGAATTTCACAACAAATTTTATTCTTTTCCAAAATCAGCATTGTAGTGTGCACTAGATTCAAGTTTCTTTGCCTCATTCAATTTCCTTACAGCCTGGTACCAAAGTAAAAGAGATAGTAAGGTAGATGCTTTGTAGACAAATCAATACAAAGGAAAATTGCTTCCTGAACAAAGAGCATACCTTCATAAAATCTTCGTGGATCACATAGTCACGCTCTGCTCGAATTGCTGACATTCCAGCTTCAGTGCACACATTTCGGAGATCAGCTCCATTAAACCCCTGACAATTTTGCAACAGATAATACATTATACATTTACCAAATGTCAGTTAAAGTAATCCAAACCACTAAGACTTACCTCTGCAAGCTTCACAACCGCTTCATAGTCTATTTCACCATGCTTAGCAATTCCAGCAGCATGGATCTTAAGAATTTCCATCCTTGATTGTTCATTTGGCAATGGAATTTCAATTTTTCTATCCAATCTTCCAGGACGTAGGAGAGCAGGGTCAAGTACATCAGGTCGGTTTGTCGCCATGATCATTTTAACCTACAACAGATATTCAGAGGGTAAAGTCATAATCAATCAACCATGGAGAGTTTGGCAGAACAGTCATTTGAACAAAAACATCAATAGCAGGTATCGATAAGATTACATCAATGATAAAAGATTGATTTTTATATAATTGTCATCTGAAGTATATAATATAATGAAGGAAAAAAAAACTCTGCTAAATATCCCATATCTTTCAAAAAAGTACTTTGAACTTCACAAAAAGAAAAGGTCATGAAAGATGAGCACAAAAGTAACTTCTTAACATTTTCATTACCAACAATTTCGCTTAGCAACCGCGTCTTTGAAAGTTCAAAGACATTAAAAAAACACGAGATCAAGTACAAGTCACCATCTGAGCGTATAAGATATGGAATTTAATTGTAGAGGTATGTTATTTGAACAACCATTTCTATGACAACTTATGGGACAACCATAGATTTACAAAGAAAAGTAGGTATTGGCACCAAAACCAAAGCAATAGAGAGAAAAAGTAAGAACATAATGTGAAGAATTTCTCTTAATTGCATTGTTATTTGTCACAAAATTGTCACAAAATGGTTGTACAAATATCATTTCTCTTAATTGCATTGTACACTTACAGTTAGCATATACACCTACCACCATGAAGAATTTGTTATAAGATATCAATTTTTTACCAAAATACAAACATGGTGGCTATTTTTAAATCAAGTCAAAAAGAGTAAATAATAAAATATACCTTTCCAAGTTGATCAAAGCCATCAAGTTGATTAAGCAGCTCCATTAACGTTCTCTGAATCTCACGATCTGCACTTGTTCCCTCACTGAAACGGCGACCACCAATGGCATCGATCTCATCCATAAAAATGATGCATGGCTAAGAAAATAGTGGAGATTTAGAACTTCTTTCAATTTGATTATATAAACCTATAGGAAGACAACTAAACACAAAAATATCACCTGGTGATCACGTGCATACCCAAACATCTCTCTAATTAACCTGGCACTTTCTCCAATGTATTTATCAATTATGGCACTTGAAACAACCTATATTAGAGAAAAGGGAATGTAAATACTTTTACAGTGAAAGACATTTCAAGATACATTGAATAGGTAAAAGTTACATAATCTGACCTTTAGGAAGTTAGCATCTATATTACTGGCAATAGCCCTAGCCAACAATGTTTTACCCGTACCAGGAGGCCCATAAAGGAGAACACCCTGAAAGATGAGGAATAGAAGATGTGTCAAATGTTAAAAGTTAAAAGTATGGCTATCTAAGAGTCTGTTTGGTTAGCAAGAACGTTTTTTATTTCAGTTTTTTGTTTACACTTAATAAAATACCATGTTATTTTCAATGTTTCTTGTTTTCAATGATTTTATCTACGCTTTTATACTAATCTATAAAGGGAATACATCTTTTCGGCTGGATTTTTTATTCCAAATTTACCCTTCATCTAAACAATTTTATTTATTATTTTATCCTTTTTATATTGTTATTCAAGTTATTAATTTAAAAAGTCAAATCTCTTTAAAATAGGAACAACACCACTACAATAGAAACACTGGTGGAACAAGCTTATTTTAATTGTATTTTTCACACGATTGATGTCTCTTTTATTTACAATTACAACAAGCGCAGTAGAAAAGCGGACTGACGAGCACGTTAGTGATAGTGTCCGTCTGAACGCTAGTGGTAAATAATTAAAATGATAAAAATTCCAATACAAATCTTTGAAATCAAGAATCGAATGAAAAACCTGGAAATAAAAAGTATGAACGGAGAATATTGCAAATCAATATTTAGATGGCGGTATCGCTAAAAATGTATATTCACATGGATACAGGTCAGATACTGGAAAGTATGGTGAAAAGTTGATTACCTTGGGAGGTTTAATTCCAACTCTAAGAAAGAGCTCAGGATTCATTAGAGGTAATTCAATTGATTCCCTCAATTCCCTGATCTGATCAGATAAACCACCAACAGCAGAGTAACTAATATTACCGGGATCTTCATGCAACATATTGTACACAACTGGATCAACCTAGCAACACAATCGATAGAAAGTAGTGAGTGACAAGCAATCATGGAAAAATACCAAGTGTTTGTAGAAAAAAGAAAAACAACTTAGAGTGCCCAAAAAGACACAAAGTAAAACACATTCCAACAATGAAAACATTAAAGAAAACAAACTCTGATAACTTACTTCACGAGGAAGAGCACGCATTATGGTGAGTGTTGTCATATCAAGTACCACTCTAGTCCCAGAAGTAAGTTTTTCCTTATCCACTTTACTCCGGCAGCCAACCACATATCTAGGACCACTGCTTGCTTTAACAATCACTAAAATAACAAAAACATATAAATTTTAGAATCACTGGTTCATTCTTGCATTCATATCAATCAAGAAAAAAGAAAGGATATTGTTTGTTTTGGTACGTGGCTCAAACGAATTAGTTACAACAAAACAAATTTCAAGCCTCAGTGAGATATAACATGTTTTTATATTTCATAAGAAACCCAAAAAAAAAATGATAATGGATAAAAGACCTTCATGAAAACAATCCAGGTTTACTACATCACAACTTGCCAGAAACACAAGTTATCAAAAGAGACAACCTAAATGTAGCTGTAGAGATGATCATGAATTTGCAGGACGAGATAGCATGATATTATTTTAAATAATAATAACATGTAAAAGGAAAGAAGAATTACAGCGTTCATTGTCAAGAGGCCTGAGAACTTCGCCAATTATCTGCCCGACACTTTGAAGAGACTTCAAATCATCTTCTGTTTTGTTAAACTCTTTCTTTGAAGCTCGCAAGTTCTCCCTCACTGCAATTTGAGATTTGAAACCAAAGTCACATAACTAATCCATAAGAATTTAACTCCATAATCGGACCATAATAACAAAAAAAAAATTAACTTATCCATAGGTATTTCCATTTTTGAATAAAAAAGGACACGCTAATAACAGATTGTAACTTAGTTTAGACGATGTTACGCACACAACGTCTCTTCTTAAAACTGTATTAAGAATCCATTACTCAATCAAAAAAACCTCAATGAGGCTTCAAACTAATTTTAACAATAGATCCAGTTGATAACCTTGCCCTAATTTCGAAAAATACATGTAAAATCATCAAAAGCGCAATCCTCCTAGGTCAAATTCTCAACGAAAGCACGGAAATTTTTCTTCAAATAAGATAAAACCTAATTTAAGAAATTGATAGGGTTTTCTGATGGCAAGCAAATCAAAGGTTAAAAAGCGAAAATCACAAACCCTAATACTATGAATTTCGAGAATAAGCGTAAAGGAATTCTAGCTGCGAAGGAAAAAGAGAGACAAACCAGATCGAACTCTGGATTCCAATTCCTTGTGCTGAAGAAGCTTCTTCCGATACTCGGCGACTGCGTTACGACGTCGAACGGCGTCTTCTGTGGTGTCAGACATGGTTGTGGCGATGCGAAATCGGAAAGTTGAGAAGGGTGTGAAGTTAGGTCTCAGAAATTGGAACGGTGGAGAAGAATAAGTAGTAGTAATAGACTGGTTTGTGGACTACGAAAGCTTAATATGGAGTTATGTCTTACGTGTCCCCAATTATTTACTCTACTTACATACCTTTCTTAACTTAACCCATCATGTTGTAAATTTTACATTCAACCCCTAATTTATTAAAATATATAATAGTGATAAATTAAATTCATTCAATACACTAAGGAATAACTTGTTTTTTACTAAAAATAAACTATATTTTGGTTTTGTTTTACTAAAAATAAAAAAAAATGAATGTAATTTGAAGTTTTGACAACAAACTTTAAAATTAATGTGTAGGTTATAGAGCGCGCAACATATTTGATGGAAGAGTGGAGACTTGCGCAAAATATTCGTTCAGCTAGTGCAACCCTTTCTAATACTGAACATCAAGGGTCAATCTGTAAAGCTTTGCACCAATAGGTAAAACCGGCTCCCGAAAGGTATAATTGCAATATAGATGCATCGTTTTCCTCGTCGCTTAACAAGGTAGGACTTGGTATGTGTCTAAGAGACAAAGAAGGTAATTTTGCTTGCAAAAACTATATGGCTTTCTCCGCTTTGTGCCGTCGGAGTGGGTTAAGTGATGGATTTGTACACGACACGACTTTGTGGCAAATCTTCGATTCGATAAAGTTGATTTTGTTTTAGATTCTAAGAAGGTTGTCGATTATTTTATGACATGTATAGATGATAACACTGAGCTTGGTTGTATAATTTATGCTTGTAAGCAGTTGTTTCAAAACAATTTTCAAAACTCTCACGTCGAGTTTAGTTTGAGACAAACTAATGAGGTCACTTATGAATTAATAAGGTAAAACCATGTAATGCTAGCTCCCACCTCTATACTCATGTACCGTCGTGCATTGGTCCATGATTGATAATGAAATAAATCGAGACTGTTATTTAAAAAAGAAGAATAAATGTACGAACAAATTTACAATATACGGATTAATAACACAAAACAACAAAATGCATAAAAACACGATAAAACTTACAAACATGATAAAATTCAAGTGTCTGAAATATCAATGTTTCTTAATCTACAACATTAACGCCGTCAAAATCATTGATTGAATTTACGATGAGTCTAAGTTAATCTTTCAATTTGAATAAACGAACACTGTACCTGTATGGTAAATCAAAAACACCACACTAATACGAAAAATCAAAACAAACAACAACGCACTAAGTCGACAGATACATATTAAAATATGAAAGAAAAAAATCAAATTAGAGAGGTGATTCCGAACCAAAAATTGGTCCAAAATCATCCATCTTCTTTGGTATATCAAATGGGGTAAAAAAAGAGAAGTGGGGAGAGAAGCGACCCTGAGAAGATGGTACAATTTGTTTTTACAATTACATCCAATAAAAAAACATGAAGATGTTATGAATTTTTTTTGACTAATGGTTTGTTTGTTACGGATTAAAATAAAAATAAAAGTGATTTCGACATTGAATAATTTTAGGATTATTTTTATAGATTTTATAAAAAAATCATAATCTATTTTCGTTTGTTTAACGTAATAAAAATCATTTTTTTAAATAATTTTGTTTGCTTGGATACAACTTTATTAAGAGATTTTAGTTATAAAATTATCTCAATCTTTTGACACTTGTTTTCTCTCTCCTAAAAAAATCTATTTTTTTAAAGCCACTCTTTAAAGTAATTTTTTTAAATGACTTTTTTTCTTAGAAAAGCTATAATAAACGAGCTCTAAATTTCAAGTTTGTTAGGCATTGTTAAATAATTATCAAAAGAATTACTAGTTTATTGATAATTTTATAATTAAACCAAACCTCTAAAAAAAAGGACGAGAATTCGGCCAATAAAATAAAATAACAATAATAAGATAAGAATGAGTGTGTTTATTTATTTTTTTGTTAGCAAGAATTAATGTGTTTTAATTTTTTTTTGAAGGGTGAATAAATGTGTTTAATAAAAGTAAAAAGATACGGCCTTAAAAATAAAATAAAAAAGATATAAAAGGAATGTTTAGAGGATACTCCTATAACATATTTTATTTGTTAGTGCTCTAGAAAATGTTTTCAAACCATGAAGCCACTACGTGAGAATAGTCCAACATCGATAGTTTTTTGAAGCTAAAATACACACAACTCATTTGCCTGATACGTGGTCTTCAGACCAAATTTGTTATCAGCCAGTGCTTCAATTGATATGGTGTTTGACTTTTTTTAGGAATAAATTTTTATTTAATTATTCCTTATTTTCTCTTTTGGTTCATTTAGATTTGAGCTATCACGCCGGATCAAGTTGAAAAAGATATCCTAAAGAATCAAGTTGTTCGTGAGCTTGAACTGAGTCGAGTTTAAGTTGAAAAAAAATCCTACAAACTAGACTCATTTTTCGGCCCTAGGAAGTGAGGTATACAAGTCATTCATTTCTCACCGAACCATTCTCCCTCTTTCTTTGGAATCAGTTTTTACAACTTAATGATAAAGCAAGTTATTTGTGGCTGCCTTCAGTGAAACTTCCTTGAGAACCACTGCAATTTCTATGTGAAGTGCTCCAGAAACCTCTCTTTCACTCTCCCACACGCTTTCTTTCCCATAGTCAGCCTCTTCTTAACATGAGTTGCCACAGATTGCATAAAACCGGGTGTCCCAATCACCACAGTGCTTTTAACCTTTTCGCCCTGCAAAAGTTTTAAATGGTAACAAAAATAACACATGAAAAAATAAAAGTAGACATGTATGAACATGTTTGCAAATAGATTCTCAAATTGCAGTAACCAAGATGAAACAGCAAGAAACAAAAAATCTACTATTGTGCGTCAAATAGGACAATGAGAAGTGAGAACATTGACACAGGTAGTAGTAATTAAATACCTGTTCAATGGTTATCTTTCCAAAATATTCTCCTTGTGCCTGGTATGAAGAGAAGCACATTGTTGAGTGAAGCCCAAAAACCAAAATAATACTTAATTTAAACACAATTTGATACAACAAAACCTTTTAGGTTCCTTCTAAACTAGTGAACTTTATCTTATGCATCATAGAAGTCAAACAAATCAATTTACATGTGAGAATTTTGATACATGCTATGTTCCATAATCAACTTGGCAGTGTATATTATCAGAAGATACCTTAGAAGGAACATCAATAAAAGCTGGGTAAGGAGCCAGTGCCGGGGTTTCCTTAACAAAGTGAACGCGGTCCTGAATCTTTTTCTTTGTAACATATTTGCGCAGTTGCATTTCAAGCCTTTTCATGTCTCTCCCTACAGCTATAGCATGCAAAGATTGCAACTGGAGTTTCTTCTCCTGAATTGCAAGGAAGAAATTGATCTTCCCAAAGACGCAAGCTTTCCCTCACTGCAATTTGAGATTTGAAACCAAAGTCACTATTCTAATCCACAAGAACTTCCGCATTACGGCGCATCATGGCTGTGGCGCTACAAATCGGAAAACTGGAAGGAGTGAAGTTATTAGGTCTCACAAACTTGAACGATGGAGTATAGAAAGAGTTACAGACTAGTTTGTGGACCAGAAAAGCTTATTATATATGTTTGCTTTGTTACGTGTCCCCCAATCTAACTTTATTACACTTTTTTGTTTTGTTTTGTTTTGTTTTGAGAGACAATCCTATCCTATTACACCTAACCTAGAACCCTTGCCATCTCAACAGTTAGTTTTTTTTTTCTTCTCAACCAAGTTAAAAGTTTGATTTTTTTTCTTTTTTTTTATAAAAATAAATTTAATTCATATCATTAGATAAAAGAAGTTTAATACAAGGAGGAATAATCTCACTAATATGGCAATTGGTCTAAAAAGTGGCCGTCCTTGCGAGTAGAACAAGGCAACCTTAAACATACACTATCAACTATGAATAATGAAGATAAAATATCAGTTCTAAAACCGATAAATTTGATTAGTTTGTAAAGAATAAAGTTCATAAAATGATTCTTTAAAATCGTTCAACACTATCAGAAGATAAGTTTTATATTAAAAAAAAGGGCCAATGTGTAATGCATATTTTCTTCTCAAAAAAGGGAGTGTACATTTTCACTGGTACAGAGTCTGTAGCTCAAGTTTTGTCAAAAAAAATAAAAAGTCTGTAGCTCAAGTTTTTATTTAAAAAAAGTAGTGTACCTTCGGACATGTTTGATTCATGGAGCAATTTTGTTTTGATCTTAGCGAGGAAAGTAATATATCACAGTCCTATACATCAACCCATTACCCATCCATACAGAACAAAGGAAGTGGGATATACAACTCATTCATTTCTAACCGAATCATTCTTCCTTTCTCTTTGGAATCAATTTACAATTTAATGGTGAAGTTCCTAAGCTGGTTAATTTAATTGTGCCTTGCCTTCCGTAAAACTTCCTTGAGAACCACTGCAATTCTATGTGACATATGGTGCTCCAGAAACCTCTCTTTCACTTTCTCATACCCCTTCTTTCCCATAGTCAGCCTCTTCTCAACATGACTTGCCAATTTCACAATGTTATGTGCAAGAGGTGTCACACCAACCTTGCCAACAGGATGCAGCAAACCGGTTGTCCCATTAACCACGATCTCCACAGTGCCTCCAGCTGCAGTGCCCTGCAAAAGTTTTTAATGGAAACAAAAATAGTACGTGAAAAAATAAAAGTAGACATGTATGAATATGTTAACAAATAGATTCCGAAATTGGAGTAGCCAAGTTGAAACAGCAAGAAACAAACAATCTACTATTGTGCGTTAAAAATTTCAAATAAAAACATTTACTCTCGTCTCATTTATGAGTATTAATTGAATATCAATATCAGTAACAGAAAATAACCAGCTGAACTAATGAGGACTCTAATCGAAATTACCAAGAATTGATTATAAGTCAGCAGCTCAATTAATGTTGCAAGTTGCAACTGACAAATGAATGGAAGCTCTATCATCTGACAGCCAACTTAAACAGTACACCCTCCGGTCACTAGTTATAAGCAAAAATCAACATTTTAGATTCATTCAAATGACCCTCCGGTCATTAAAGACCATATACATCATTAATTGAATGAATCTAAAATGTTGATTTTTGCTTGTAATAGTGACCAGAGGGTGTATTCTGTTACTATAACTTTCGCAATCATGTTATCAAAGCATTGGTAATATATTGCTATAACTTCCTCAAAATAATATTTGTGTCTTGATTCGCAATCATGTTATCATCTGACAGCCAACTTTAACAGTATTCTTTTTTCGCAATCATGTTATCAAAGCATTGGTAATATATTGTTATAACTTCCTCAGAATAATATTTGTTTCTTGCAAAACAGACTTGCAAAAACCGAAACATACTTGTCTCCCCTGATTCGGTATTCCTACGTTCGTGGAAGCATGTCTTTAAAACAACTAGGATAACATGGTGGAGAAAGGTGGAGGGTTGAGCAAATGCGAAGGAAAATTAGTGAATTTGAGGTTGACGTATTCAAACAAAATAACAGTGCAAATGTGGAATTAAAGTTGCTGAACAGTTATCCTCATTTCTTCGCCAAGGGAAAATTCAAGTGCCTAAAACTCAGTTGGATCCACAAATTAGTAAAAAATTAGTTACACAGGGGTGTAGCCAATGAACATGCATAAGGAAACAACAATTAGGTAGGAAAAATAAATATTACTCTGATATTATCATTCAAAAAAGGCAATTTGGTGCTATGATAATACAAAAATGAAGTAACTTTTTTGTTTCTATTTTTCTGATTTTTTTCGACAGGAGTGATAGTGGTATGAATTATGAAACCAAAATAATAAAAAGGCAGACAGAAAGATAGAAGAGATTAAAGATGAATAAAAAAATCACATTATAAACACGTATCATGTGAATTTCCTTAAGGTGTGATTTCTAGCCACTAGGCTACTTGACCAAAAAAAATATAATAAATAAATAAAGCACATTATTATATGGCAAATGGGATAATGAGAAAATTGACACAGGTAGTAGTAATTTAACACGTATAAATATAAAAGGGAAGGTCATATTGACAGGACAACTCAAATATGTAGTGAAGGACATACCAATACAGGCAGGCGAAATGCCATTGCTTCAATGGTTATCCTTCCAAAACATTCTCCCCGTGCCTGGTATGAAGAGAAGCACATTGGTGAATGAAGCCCAAAAACTAAAATAATACTTTAAACACAATTTATAATAAAAAAAATGTCTATCTAGCAAACTTTGTCTCCATACATCATGGAAGTCAAACAAATCGATATGAGAAGAAAGGCCAACCAATGAAGATGGCAGAACTGAAACAATTCGGAAGTGGGTGTAATATGTTTTGGAAATTAGAAAAAATATTTAATCATGCAATTTAAAGTTTAAGGGTTGCCATCATAATGTCAAAAATTTGAGAGTCATCTTAGGCAGCCCCCATACACTACAATGTGCCATATAGCAACTCAAATATATGCTCTGTTCCATAATCAACTTGGTAATGTATATTATCAGAAGATACCTGAGAATTCTGAACAAGAACATCAATAGAAGCTAGGTAAGGAGCCACTGCCAGGGTTTTGTTAACAAAATGAACACGGTCCTGAATCTTTTTCTCTGTAACAAATTTGCGCAGTTCCACTTCAAACTTTGTCTGAGCATTCATATCACTCCCTACAACTATAGCATGCAATGATGGCAACTGGAGTTTCTTCTCCTGAATGAGCTGCAAACTTTCATGAAAGGCACGAAGAAATAGATCTTGCCCTTTACCACGTGAAACACCTGCATTTAAAAAACCCTAGACCTCAGAATACATACTAGCAAAAAAATGTAAAAAAGTGAACAGAACAGGTATACACTATATTAAATTGGCACGCACAACAAAAGAAAAGAGAAACAACAAGCCAAACGATGTCAATTTGGCGAAGGCAATATAACCTTGCAAGCATGTCATGTACCGCATTGGATGAAAATATCATGAAACTAA
The DNA here is from genome assembly GCA_018208015.1 of Medicago ruthenica. Taxonomy (NCBI): domain Eukaryota; kingdom Viridiplantae; phylum Streptophyta; class Magnoliopsida; order Fabales; family Fabaceae; genus Medicago; species Medicago ruthenica. Next base: position 104,813,607 of record CM031373.1, on the reverse strand, counting down.
TGCAATGATTGAAAAATGAATATTGAATGAGTACAGGTAGTGACATACTATTTATGATGGCAAAAAGTAGATCATCATTTCTTACTCCAAGAGATTCCCTAACATGCTCACGAAGAACCCTCTTTGCTACACTATCTTCTGCAACTTCCATAAGTTCCTTGCTATTTCCAAGATGCACAACATAAGTTTCAGGCATTTTAATTCTACAAAGTCAGGCAAAAGCATACAGTTAGAAACACGACTTAAATTACAGTCACACAGAACACATAGGAGTAAAATGAATCTGCTATTATTAAATGAATCTGGAAACATACCCCAAACGCTCCCTAGTCCTATTCTTCCAGTACTCTGCGGTTGTATGTGAATCAATCATAGCACCTGCAACAAAAGGGAGGTGCTTAACATATTCCACTTTGAAATAATGCCCTCGCATTTCATGAATCCACCATAAAACCTTAGGAAGAACGAGGGTAACTTTTTCCTTCAAGACGGCATCCAGCCACTTTCCAGCTACAGCAGTATTTAGAATGACCAGATCAGCTTTAAGAGCTGTATCTACAGCCTTTTCACCTTTCGCAGGCAGGACCTATCAGAAGCCAATCAGATGAAGAAAAAAAGTTACACTTAGAAGTTCAATAACACATGGATATGAACTGCAGGTCTAGGCATTTCATACAGATTGGAATTATTATCCAACTCAATCAAGACACAGAAGAAAATAAATACCAAACTGATTACACAGTTGCTTAACTCGTATTTTTGTGGGTTCTACCATGCCACATGTGAACTATGTTTATCAAATGGATCTCACAAATTAGTGATCTAAGTTGATTGTACTTTAACCAACTATCAACTCCAATAGAGCAACTTCAAAAAGTTCATTAAGTGGATATCACAAATTAGAGAACTAAGTTGATTGTTGTCGAGTATGTCTCATATATAGACACAGAAGAGGGGCAAGGGGCGGGGGAGCTGAGCTAGTGCAGTGTTGCAAATTCACTCAAGTAATATATATACTGAACTATAGTTGCTCTATAGTCGCAGAGGTAGGCACAAGCGGCCGAACTGCGTAAACAAACGATCATGTTTCATTGTCTAGCGATTTTCGCTTTCTTTAATATTCTGTTACTAGTTGTTGTTATAACAATTATGTTCGAGAATTGAGTTGGAAAATAATTTTTTCAATGCTACACAATAGTTCCTATTATTAGGAACCCTCCATAAACTTAAGCAATCATAGCTGCCACATAAAAACACTACAATGGTGAAATCCAATAAGCGAGTAAGCGATGGTTTCTTAAATCTAAGAACTCAATAAGCAACTCCCGTCAGAGCTTCTCTTACATCACAGCATATTCACTCTCCAGCCTCTCACCAAATTCTACCGTTAATTTATACAATGAATAGCAGATCAATCAGTCATATACGTTCACCAGAATAACGTGATTTATAGGATCTAGTTCTCCTTAAATGAGCACAATCCATGATTTGACACACATGTGGACAAAATATCAACCATTTGAGTCAAATCCCTATTTGTAGACACACTGAATCCCAATTCATAATTCCAAATATGGAAAAACATAAGCTACTCAACCCTCTTAAAACATTTCCACGCAGCATTAATTTAACACTCAAAACACAATACTTTAAATTACAATTTTCGCAAATTAGCATAAATTAAAAGTGGCCAAACAAATTAAAAAATATGTAGTTCAACCATAGACGCAAAAAATCAACCAAGATCGAAACGAAAGGCGAAGAAAAAAGAGAAATATACCTGAACTCCTCTGTCCAACATTTTACTCTCCAAACTATATATAACCTGATCATGTTCAGCAGGATACTGATTCGTAATCCAAACAACATCAGAACCAACACCTCTCAACAAAAACGCCAATTCCATCAAAAGTAAAGGTCCACCAGAAAGAGATAATTCGTGCGAAACCATGAGAACTAGCTTTGATTTCATGAAATCCAAGGGGCTTGGACCGGATGGTGCATTTCCGACGGAGGAGGGGTGAATCTGATTCTGTTGTGCTTCGAAGGTCTTTGTGGTGTTGCATGAATCGGAATTGTTAGGTCTCATGAAAAGAATCATTACTGTTGAAATTGATATGAAAGCTAGTAACATTAACGGCCATCTTTTCTTCGCCATTGCCACTGAATGCTTCGCCATTGTAATCACAACTTTACCAATTAATTTCTAATTTCGCATTCTGTTACTTTTTTTATAGGGTTTTCGCTCTTTCTTCTTTTGAATCGAGTTGTTCTAATTGCATGTGAAAGGATTCATCGAGCGAAGATTTTGCTGCTAAATCAGAGAGAGATCACACGAACTCATGAACTACTGTCTCCAGACACCGCGATCGAGCCAGCCAACAATGTATGGGCTTTCAAACCCTTTTACATTGGGCCTATTGCTAAATCATTTGGCCCAAACAAGTTTTTTTTTTATTCGATTTTGTTCGATAGGTCCCTCTAATTGTTCACATGCCCCTCGAAAATTCCAAAATACCCTCTAGGATCGTAACTCCTGATCCTCTTGCGGCCTAACTCATCGTTTCAGTTTAGGAGTCACCACCCGATAGACATTAGTTACATGCACAAATAGAACTTATGAGTTTCATTTGTGTTTCAAACACTTTTTTTAAACTTTCCTTACTCTGTAAGCACATTCCTTACTCCAACAATTGAAACTCAAGCAACTTGACTCAAAACTCCCAAATCCAACAAATAAGCGTTAAATTGTGAATTTGATTTGTATATACCGTTCTTGTAAAAATATTTGGTGACAACTATATTACCCATCAATAAAAGTGGAATAAAGTTACTTATGTTAATTTGAAACCAATAAAAATAGTGAAAGATAAATGAATGATTTTGATTGATGTCAACTCAACATGAGTAACTCTACCACCTTTTGTTGATAGATAAAAAAGAATTTACCAATATATTTTACAAAGTCAATCAATCACAATCGTTAAATCATTACAAATATTTAACTTTATTCATACTTACTTGAAAAATCCGTCATTTAATTCGTTATCATAGTTGACGGTGTAAAATTATTTACAATACAAAAGTGACTAATGATAAAAGGGTCATGCTAACATGTACCTTAATGACACAAATAAATGAACTTAAAAAAAATTAATAAATAAACTTATATTAAAAATATAAATTATTAAACTTTTGCAACATTAAATACGCAAGTTTCAAAAAAATGTTTCTATCTTTAGCTTTTTAATTGTGCCTTAATGGTAGAAGTTAACATTTCCTATGATAGAATTCAACTTAGTATTTCGAATTATTATCAATCAGCCTTAGAATTTTGTCCACTAAATAAAACTTGCAATTCTGGTATATCACTTTCTTTTATTCGATTAATTTGATTTTTTTTAACACAAATAAGACAATCTAATGAAATTGATATCTCATTGATTCATGACAAGCTCGGACGTGACACATGACAGTTATTGGATGTTACTGATTATGATAACAAATAATTTGTTAATAAAAAATTAATTTGTTAAGCGATTCTGTTATCCATTGCTTTTTCTTTCATATCAACAAAATATCAATCTGACATGGCTACGAGGAAATGTCACAACGATGATGTCTGGTTGCTAATCTAAAGAGCATCATAAGTCATGAATTTCAAAAACTATAAATTCACCTGAAGACATATTGGATCATTTTGTCATGTTACATAATAATATTTTCTCTCCTGATTTTGGAGAAAAGGGCCAAATTCTTTTTATCTTCATAGGTTATATAATTCACTCCTAATCCTAATCCTCCACAGTGACATCTTCCCTTGACATAAAATTGTTAGCTGGCGGGTTGGAGTCTTCGGAAGAGTCTCCAAACTCTTCTTTGTACATTTCTTCTATCATTGGTTTCCATAGCCGTACCCTTGCATTAATGAACCAATTTGACACCTAAACCAACACTCAATACATTAACATGACCATCATAAATAACTTCGGAAAAAAAAAAGCACTTTTTAATAAAAACCATCAAGTTAATGTTTGAAGTGTTCAATTTTGTCCTTAATAAAGTATATGAAATTCACCATCGGAATCTATCGATGCGCAATGTATGTGACTATTGTAAATTTTGAGATCTTAACTTTCCTACCCATAAAAGAAAAAGTGAAAGAAATTTGTCACTTGAGTCTCTACTACTATAATGCTAGAGTCTGAACTGGCAAATTTTTATATATTTTTAGACTAAAGAGATATTGATACATGCTTGAGAGGCTAAATTAACATATCATTAGAAAAAAGGAAAGGGGTAGTTTTTGGATAAGGAATTACTTGGTTTTTGGTTAAACTTGTTTGGGAAGCCAGGATTAACTTCTCAGAATCATTAGGATAGCTGCAAAAATCAGACAACAAATTAGCATTTCATTAATAAGACAGGAAAATGACATAACAACATAAAAACAAGAACAGAATTTTGATATAAGCTTACGGGTGAAGAAAGTGCTCAAAGAGCCAAGCACGAAGAATTGCTACAGATGTTTCAGGTAACCCTCTAATAGGTCTCCAAACTTGTCGTTGGTTTTGAATGACTCCAAGTTGTTGGAGAGACATTCTATTCTGTCTATTATTATCTCTCTCAAATAAGCTTAGTTGAGACAATCCACTATTGATTTTAGGTACATCCTGAAACAGTTTTCTTTTCTCAGCATTTATTTGGGACATTATGGCATCTCTTAAGCTACAAAAATGCCTAGACATTGCCTGAAGTGCCAAAGCAGTGTAACACTTTGCAGCTCCCAAACCTGCTATCATTTCAAAAAATGATACTACTTCTTCCATTTGATGGTAGTACTTCTCATATCTACCCTCAACCTGAAAATTAGGCACAACAAATGAACACATCAGTTTCAAGTACAAACTTTGTCCCATCCCCGATTTCAAGGGCATGTTTAGATTAATTTCTTTGAGCTTATCTACTAATATAAGTGTTAAATATACTTGGAGTTTGTTAAAGGTACTTATAAAGTTGGTTAGTAGTTAGTTGGGAGTTAGTTAAGATTTGTTAGTTTAGTTATGATCTCTATATAAAGTATATCCTACACTTATTCTAATGATTTTTTTCTCATATAGTCAATCTTCCTCTCAATTTGTTTTTCTTTTTGTTGTACTCTACCATGTTTCTCAATAATAAGCACTTGTGAGACGGATTAGGAGAGTTTATAGAAATAGCTTAAACCATGTCTATAAATTCTCAAAGATAGCTTATGAAAACAATTTATATAGTTCACACCAAAACAATTTGACATTTTCCCATAAATTCTCTAAGATAGCTTATGAAAACCATATATAGTTCATACCAAAACAATTTGATTTTTGTTTTAAAAATAATTTATACATAAACACTTATTTGATAAACTCTAGCACTTAATTAAGCTTTTTATTCAAATACTACTAAAGTATGACGCAATCTGCTTCATTACAAGTGAAAATTAAATCAGGAAGAGAAGACCAACCTCATCCAACAATGCAACGAGCTTTGCAATTTTGACTTGATGTTCATGTTTGTCAGCCAATAAATGTCCATGAATCCTCAACTCTGCTTTGAGCTCAGAGGAGAGTGTTCTAGCACCTGTTCTACTCCCATGAAACAACTTCTCAGCATACTTTTCATTCATTCTATCAATCACATTTCCACCAACATCAACAAGATCTTCAAGAAGTGACTGTACTGGTTTAAGGTATCTAGAGTTCCCAATAACAGAACCAAAACTCTCACTTCCATAAGAAGTAGAAGTAGAACGGTTCAGTAATGAGTTATTATTAGAACCTGAAGCAAAAGTTCCACCTCCACTTCCACCACTGAAAAAATAATCACTTGTTAGATTCTCCACCACAGGTTGATTACAAGGCTCACGTGTCTGATCTTGACCAGGCATGAAGTAACTTGGGTTGATCATAAGACCTTGATTTAAGGAACGGTTTCTGTATTCATCAGCAAGCATGTGAGAGCCTAAAGAAAGTGATAGGCCTTGTTGTGTTTGGTGATTATTCTCGTTTGCTGCACCAAGTAGATCCATCAAATGTCTTGTGTGACTCATCTCAGACCCTTGTGCTAGTCCAATATTGTTAGAAAATGTTCCAAGTGATTCATGATATGCATTGTTGTTTCTCAAAGAAGATGAAACATAACCACCTAGTAGTTCTTGGTTCTCAAATTGATTTTGATGGGTCATGGAGTTTGACATCATTAATTGTAGCTAACTTTTTTGTCTGAGAGAAAGTGATTAAATAAACTAGTTCTATTTAAGAATTTCTACTTGTATCCCTTAAGGGAACAGCTCAATTGGAAATATGAAGCATGTGAGTTTTGTAATGTGAATCTCTCTAGAACAGTGAAAGAAGAGAGATTTTTATGGAAAAAGATAAAAAAAAAAAAAAAAAGGAAAGGGAAGAGTGAAAGAGGAATCGAATCAACACTGTTTTTTACGTACTGAAGAAACTATTTGAGCAAAAAAGCTACTATATATTCTGAAGACATGACTTAATAGACATTAACATAGAAGTGGTGAATCCGTACTAGGTGCACGAAGCCCTATTGATGTTGAGCAGTGGATTCATTGGTGAGGATAATCAGTGGTCACAATCAAATCCCAAGTTTCATGTTTGAATATTGCAGCTCTAGTATTCAGTAAGAAAAATGTGATAGCTCAAAACAAACTTGGAGGAGTACTATCCACTGCACATGCCAAAAATCATAGACTACTATAGTAAATTTATTATTATTATTATTATTACCACTTGGGAGATGGTGTCAACACAAGGTAGATTGTGTTAAGAGAACTGATTTGTGAAAGAGTAATGTAGCCAAATTTTGGGTTTCAAATACGTGTTAGCAACAAGAAAACAGGACAAAGCTAGGTTGCAGAACTGTTTTTATCTATTTAACTCAAACTACTTATACTGGCACAGTTAAGATGCAAACAAAATTCTAGTAATAGTTTACACCTCACACCATGTTTGGAAACAGTGTTGCATTTCTCTGTTTTTTTTAAGAAAATTATATTTTAAATTAAGTTAAAAACATGTCGTTTCTTATTGAAAATACTAGCAATTGTTTTAAGAGTTTTTATAAACAAAGTTGTCTTGTAAAATCATTTTTAATTTCCAATAAATGAGTTCGATTTTTTAATGAGTTTTTATTACAAGTTACTCCCTCCGTTCCTTTTTAAGTGTCTATTTTGGAGAAATTTTTTGTTCCTATTTAATTGTCACTTTCAAAGTTCAATGCAACATTGAATGTTGATTTACCAATATATCCTTAGTTATTTATTGCGGAGAGAGAAATATATGAAATGAGATATTAAATGAATAAGGTCATTATAGTAAAAGTATAAATTATTGTATCAAAAGTAGTAACAATTATTGATTGTCTTGGTTTGTGTAAAATGTCAAAATGTGACAATTAAAAAGGAACGGAGGTAGTACTTAATTAAAAAACATAGTACTTTGTCATTCTGCACCAAACAATTGAGTAATTCGACCCACTACCATCAACATAGAGTTACAAAACTTGGACACATCCTATCCTATAGGGAAACTGCACCAATCTGAATATTTTAAATTAGTCGGTCCTCTTTATAAATAAACATACCCAAAAGGTTTCTTTGACTCTTCCTAAACAAGGAATGGTGATCCACAGCCAAACCTCTAAAAATAATGTAATTCTACAACCTCCACAGCGAACAAGTAACAACCCACCAAATTAGTGAATGTATGGATTTACGGTGAATTTGACAAAATCACAAGCGATTTACTCTAGTTTTACAAATGTTATACACTTTAGAGCTTCAACAAAATTATATTATTGTGATTCCAAACAATGTGTCTAAAGAAAAGCAATAAATATTTGCTTCTCATATAACGTGAAATTGGGACGCAAGATAGCTCGTGAAAATACCTATCCAAACTTAGACTTATTGCGTGTTTGGTGGCAAAAGTAACAAATCGCTTCCCTAGACACATTGTGCCATTATTTTTTTTAAAGTTAGTAATTAGAGAGTTTTGACAATGCATGTTGTGAATTTAAACTTGCATTTTTTTCAAAAATTCATGTAATGTAAATATGAATAAACGGTAAGTTTGTCAAAATCACGATGAATTATAACTTTATAGAAGTTCCATAATGTAGCAGGTTGTGGACCTTGATTGTGAACCTTCCTACTCGTTCTCCCCTTTATAATACCCCAAATTGTAAGAAATACTTAAAAAGGGTTGCAATTAACTTTCTGTTAAAAAACTCCATTACAAAATGTAATTTTTAAAAGAAAATTGCATTGACACACTATTTAATTTGTCCAGAAATTTAAAGGGTACAAATTCAAGGCACTGTGCATGTGGACCCAAGGGCAGCCACACCTCCTTTATAGCCCTAGCAGTTTCAAGTTTCAACAATGATACAAAAATACCTTTGATGATAATAATTCAACGAATATTAGCAATAATAATTTTCCAGCCCTAGCTACTAGCTAGCAGATCTATACATTAGTTTCTACCATCTATATCTATCTAGCCTCCCTCAGACCTATGAGTCTATGACGCAGTTCTGGCCTTTTTGTTAAAGAAGGCAAGTTAATTGGCTATGTTAGAAAACATTAGAAAATGACATAAAAATAAAATGGTCCCCAACTTTCCTGACCATAAAAACAACAAGCAAAAGCATCAATTTTCCAGCTTTGGTCCTTGCACTTATAATATTTTGGGAAACTCAAAAGCAAAGCACCTCCAAAGCAAGCACTGTATACCCTCCCTCTCTCTCTCTCTCTCTCTCACAGGAGCCCTCCATAGGTTAAACTGTTCTGTTCATTGTATTGTTGTGATCTGCAAAAACAAGATAAAAGGGGGCTATCTTTTACACACTCCAGTTATAGGATTGTCAGCTTCTGAATTAATTAATCCGTATAAATATTATGAATTGAATATTTTACTTTTTTCCTTTTGGGTTTAATTTGTAGGTATATGCATGTGGATGTTCAAAGGACCAATTTATGAAAAGATAGAAAAAAAATGTTAAATATGTTTTTGGTCTTTATAAATATATCAACTTTTCGTTTTAGTTTCTCCAAAATTTTCCTTCAACTTTTAGTCCCTATAAAATTTTTATTCACTATTTTGGTCTTTATTTTTTAATGAAATTGTGTAGAATATTGTAAAAGTCACTCAAAAAAAAATTAGAATTTTTTAACAAAACATGAATTAAATATTTATGCAAAATTTTATTCAAAAATATGAATTATACATATGCGTTTACTTTAAAAGAGGCCAAAAATAAAGATGGAAAACTTTCGTAAAACTAATAGTTAAAAAAAAATTTAGAGGAATTAAACGAAAAATTAACATATTTATAAGGACCAAAAACTTATTTAATCTTAAAAAAATCTACAATAAAATAAAATACTAATATACTAGAACGGTGTTGTGTTGGGGTTGCTCCCAACCCATTGAAATTTGAGATGCTGTGTTTAGTGTGATGTGCTGATTGTTACTGGTTTTGGGGATCGTTATTGGTCCCTTTACATGCTATTGCAATGATTGCGATCTTTGTTCCATTACTTGTCACTATCTCCATCCGTAACCTTGCTATGTTACCTACCTTGATCAAATCAACTCATTTACTATTTTATTAATGCAGCCATTCTTTAAATACATTTTTAACAATGCTAAATTTGTTGAAGAACTTCGTCACTTATTGTGGTTTTATCTGACTTGATAAACAGGTCAACAAAGATGAGACATTAGATAAATTATTCTGAGTTTGTTGGACCAATCTTCACTCGAGGTAAGGGGTGAGAGAACGTTGGTTCATGTGTATCATGTATTGTGAGAAGAATGTGAATAATGTAATTTCCAATGATTCATTCGGGGCTTACCAAGTATGGGGTGAGAGAACGTTGGTTCATGCATATAATGTATTGTGAGATGAACGGAAATACAGTCATTTCCAATGATTCATTCGCGACTTACCACATATGGTCTTACCCCGCTAAGTAATATTCCCTCTATTTTTTATCTTTTGATGTTTTAGATCTTGACACAAGTTTTAAGAAATATTTAAAGCATATGAATATTTGTATGTTTTGGACTAAAATGTTCTTATTTATAATTAATTCACATGTGATAAGTCAAAGGTCACAACTCCTTTAATAGTTTTATGATGAGTTTTCCAACAAGGGTAAAATTGAAAAGAAAAATATTAAATATACTAAAACATCAAGTATTTTGGAATAAAGTTGAAGTTCTAAAACATCAAAAGAAAAAAAATGGAAGGAGTAGTAATTGATTACTAACATGTCAACAATGAGGATTAAAATATGACTCAAAAACATTTAGATTTGTTGTGAATTAATGTGATAAAATACCACCCGCCTCACCGATAAAAGAAAAAAAAACTTTCATTTCAATCCTATTATTTTTGGTACTCCCTCGGTCCCATAATAAGTGATATTTTTGTAAAAAAATATTGTACTAAAGTAACTGACCCATTTTACTTTTCAATGCAATATTAATTACTTTTTTTCACTTATAACTCTAATTAATATTATTTTCATAATTTTCAATTCAATATATTCCACTTTGCATTTATGATAATGGTGAATGGACCAATATTTGACAAGAGCATTTAAAACAATCTTTCTCTTTCCTTCGGTTACAAATTTTTCTTAATAAATGTGAAATGAACAAATGACTCACTTAATTTAGGACAGATGGAGTAATAAAAAGTGTGAATAGGTAAGAAACAGGGGCGGAGCCAGAAATTTATAGTCAAGGGGACCCAGTACAACAAACACTTTTTTTAGCGAACAAGGAACATAATTTAATTTAGTAATAAAAACATTTTTTTAAAATGCTAAAGATATATAAGAAACCCTAAAATAATATTTTCTTGTTTCTTAAAGAAATTTATAACTATATTCAGTATGAGAGACATTAATAAGTAAGTATAGTTATCATACAAGTATTGACTTAATAGTGAAAAAAAAAACAAAAAATCGGAAGAGAAAACAAAAACACCCTAGTAATAAAATAGAAAAATAATAGTGCATACGTTCTAGGTTAAATGTGTTTTTAACAAATGCCGAATTGTTCAAGATAACTCGAGTTCGATTCTTAAGTAGAACAATTCTTGACCAAATTTTACTTAGCTCTCGGCTGAACTCGTAATCACAATGACCACTTTATCCTGAGAATCGAAGGGTTAATACAAAAAGAAAACGACAATTGACTAAATAGAAAAAAATTTATACAAGTGTGAGAGACATGAGATTTTTATCACCAGAGAATAAAATCTATTAAGGACTAAATTATATTCTAATCTCCTATTTTTATTTTAGGTTTTAATTTGCTCATTTTTTGCGTTAAAATAGTATTTTATTTTGCAAAGCTATATCATTGTGGTTCATTCCATTTAAAATATGATGTGGAAATGACCATATGAGATAATCTAAAATATTACTCCCTCCGTTCCTTTTTAAGTGTCAGTTTTGGAATATTAGCACCAAATTAGCGAAGTGTATTTTTACACATTTTCTTCCTATTATACCCTCATTTTAATCCACCAATAAATTCTTATTTTTTGAACACACTTTCCATTTCTAATAAAATTAATATGTTATATTTCTCTTGTAACAAACAATTGTTAGTTACTATATCTTTCTCCAACAAATTTCTATTTTTTTACGTGTTTTTTCTCATAACAAATAATTGTCAATTTTTTAAATATTGTGCACATCTATTTAATTATTTTAAGTCAATTTCCAATGAGTCTTCCACTCATTCTTCCTTTTGAATCTTCATGGAGTCTTTAATTTTTTCTCTCTCAGATTTGCTCTTTTACCTTGCACTTGAAATTTTTAACAATTACTACTCATCTTATTTATAGAATTTTAACTCTTCATTGAACCATTTTTATAGGTAACACAATTTTGTTTAAATTTGAAGATAACAAGAAACAAACTTTGTTTAAAAAAAACAAACAAACAAACTTTGTTTTAAAAACAACAAACTTTAGTTTTCCAAATATATAGCATTAATTAGTTTTATTGAAAAAGATAAGAGTAATTGACAAAGGGTATAATTGACAAATCATACTCTTAAATACTAAAACGACGGTTAAATAGGAACGTTAAATCCGCAATTAAACGACACTTAAAAAGGAACCGAGGGAGTATAACATAGTATAAAACTAATGATATTAGTTGTCAATTAATCTAATAACATGGTAAACATTTTAATTAGATTAATTGAGGGGACCATAGCCTAATATATAGTCTATGAAACATTCTAATATAGTTTAATTGTAGTATTTTAAAAAAAAAATATTATTGAAAACGTAGGGGGGACCATGGCCTCCAAAGGCCCCCTTTCCCTCCGCCACTGGTAAGAAACCTACTTAATTATAAAATGTTGACAAAGGTATTTATATATAATTCATCAACAAGATCTTTATGTCATTAACATGAGTTGATTGAATATTGACCGAGTGTATGTTTGATTGGGTGATGTGGTGTTATTTTTGCCAAATCTGTGATTTTTTACTCCCACCTCAACTCAAACATGCATCAGGGAGGTTGTTGTCCAAAAAATATGCATCAAAGAGGTTAAACATATGGTATCCTCCCTTGTCAAATTGCATCTAATGAAGTTATTATTGAGCAAGGTGTGCACATGGACCACACGACATGACATGTCGTGAATTTACTTAAGAGTGTAGATTCAAATCGTACTTGGTACTACCTTTTATTTACACAACATTTCTTATTCAACATCAATGCATTGCACAAGATATGTTCCTTATCCTTTTACAAAATATTGCCTGCAGATAAAATAGAACCAATCATCTGTAATATTATTATTACAACAAGTAAATGAATATATCTAACACATATATACCCATCTGTATATTTTGTACGTTTGTGAATTACATCACTTTTATGAACAATGAGGGCAACGCTAATGAATGAATGAATTAAAAAACAACAGCATATGCTTTTTTCTCTTTTTATCTTTGAGGAAGTACACCTTTCAGAGATAAGATACCTTTAAAATGATAGTAGTAAAAAATGAAAAATATCTTTGGTAGATTTTCATACGACAAATTCATGCAACAGATGAGTATTGCCAAACATGTGTTGTTGCTTTCCTGAATCTGTGAAATGATAGTTTAGTAAATCAGTACTCTGTGAAGAAGAAACCAATGTCTGATTATTATTATTATGTCTTTTATGAATGGCATCATCAGATGTGGCTAATCCATCGCTTTCACAGTTTCTCAACTCCAATGCAAGAGAGACATTGTGGTGGCCACCACCATCCACAGTTGTAAAGTTACCCAACTCTGTTAAATCATATGTGGCAGAATCAGAATCTATTTGTGAATAAAAGCCATTTTTCACGCTGAGCCTTTGGTTACCATGCAATTTTCCATTTCCACAATCTATCACATTTTTTTCTACATGTTCTCTAGTGGAAGAGGCTTGTACACTATGATCACTAGTAATTTGTACATTGTCTTGTAACTCTTCTTCCAATTTATTATCAATCTCTTGACCATAATCTCTTTTACCTTGGAGTGTATTTCCAGATGAAAAATTGCGGTTCATTTCAGAATCACCAAACTCTTCTTTGTATATTTCCTCAACCATTGGTTTCCAAAGACGCACACGTGCATTAATGAACCAATTTGCCACCTGATACCATACCATATAAATGTCTCATTAAAGATTAGCAACAAGTTTAATGAAAATAATGTTGTACAGCAAAAATTAATTGATTAATTATAATTGTACCTGATTCCTTGTCAAACCAGTTTGCCCAGCTAGCATTATTTTCTCTGAATCCTTGGGGTAACTGGTATCAACGAATTATGAAATGAAAGTTGAAAAAGAATTTGATTAAAATACACAAAGAGAAAATATTATGAAAGTAGCATAATATGAAACCATTGCAACTAAATGAAAATATAAAATTGAGTGAAGGATTATAGGGTATTATAAAGTAACACATACGGATTAAGAAAATGTTCAAAGAGCCACGCACGAAGTATTGAAACAGAGTTTTCAGGAAGTCCTCTCTGAGGTCTCCAAGCTTGTCGCATAACACCAAGATGCTGAAGTGCCTTTTGTTGTCTAAGCTGTTGATCAACATATCGGAGACGAGGTATTCCTTCTTGTTCCCCAAGGCTCCTTTGAATCACTTGAACTTGGTTGCTGATAGCATCGCGCAAGCAGCGAAACTGACGCGAAATTGTTCGCAATGCAAGTGTAGTATATGGCTCTGCTGATCCACCCCCAGCAACCATGTCCAAAGATGACACCACAATTTGCATCCGATGGCAGTACTGTCTGTATCTTTTGTCTACCTACAACCAGCACAAAGAAAGGATTACAGATTCGACAATCAGCCAAACCATCACTGTCATAATAACTAACTATGGAATAAAAGAAGAGAATAATTGTCACACACTTTCCGTATAAAACATTTTACACTATCAACCAATAAAAAACCATCATTTGTATGACTTTTAAGTTAGGTATGATAATAGTCAAACTTTTTCAATGATAGAACCTTATAATAAAGTCTTTGCACTGTTAGTCTGTTAGAGCATACAAATTAAATCCATAAAAGGAACGATGCAATGCTAAATAATATGGTTACCTCATCCAACACGGACAAAAGCTTTGTCTTCTTATCCAACAAATTCTGTCTTTTGGCTGAGGATATCTCACAAGAAGGATTGGAATTAGAATCATTAGGTCCCCCCGAAGTTATTTGCATAGACTGACTAGTAGATTTTCTATCACTATCTTTGGGATTATCTAATCTAATGTTGCGGATTTTTTCTTGCTTTTCCATTCCACGTTGCTTTCGGACATTAACTATCTGATCAAGTAACTCCTGTGTAGCCTTAAGATATTGAGAGTTTAGGAAAATGTTGGAAAAACCTTGTGAATCCTGCAGGCATTGATCTGAGGAGTGAGGGTTGTGAAAACACTCCCTTTTGGTAATATCATGAAATCCTCCGGAAGAAATGATTTCCATGCATTCGGCACTTTTCAATTCATCTTCATTAGATATAGTAGTTCCCTTTGGAAGACGACAAGCATTCATCAGCGATATGAAACCGGTGTCATTATACTGGTATTGAAATGGCGGGACAGATGCATTAGAAGGCAATAGTGTCCCAAGACTAAGAGATAACTCTTGGCATTGTATATTTTGCTCATCTACATGAGAGCTGTAAGCATTGGAATGCTCATCAATGGACTGCATAGTCACTGTGTCACCAATAGGCGTGTTAAACTTGGCTTCATTTTGTTCTGCTACAGATTCATTGTAGTAATTGTGAGGTAACGAAGGACTCGAGGTGAACATATCCATATAGGACCCTGAAGAGAATGCTTGGTTGTGATACATTCTAAGTTACAAGACAAGATCAGTACTTGTTGGGAACAAGGACCTCACTTCTGGTCTTTTCACAACAATGAAGTCAGCTTGATATCTCTTTCAATGGGAATCAATTGTCTTGGCGATGACTAGCTCAATGTGTATTATTTCATCTGATAATTTGGTAACAATGAATTTCAATCAAAAGCACATAATGATTATTATTGAATACAAAGTACGGTTTTTGAAGGTGGGGGAGATTACATAAGTTACTATTTACTAAACAAGACCAAAAATATAAATAAGGCATTAGTTTATAGACTATATTAGGCTATTAGCATATGTTAGGCTCAAAAATATGCATAGCATATTATGTGACCAGTGTAATTTCAACCATAAAAAACAAAGCATTTCTAGCATATAAGAGCAGAATTTATTTATAAATGGGTTATGCTCCGTTTGGTTATCATTTATTCAAATCCGGGTTTTTGATATTGTTGAGACAATGATGGGAATTAGACAAACAACGACAAAGCAAGAAATCCATCAATTCCACTTGTGCAGAACATAGTTTCCCAGTCTAAATGTGATTTATAGTTGTTGAGAAAACTAATTAAAAAAATTGCTAAAACAGGGAAGCCCTAATCAATCAAGAATAGAACAAATAATCATGAAGAAGAAAATAAAATCCAACACTCATTACATACATTGATTCTGAATTTAGAAACACTGTTTTTAAAGTCACCCCACACATAGTAACCTTCACAACATTCTAATTTTCTACTTTTCATAGTCATCAAATTCAAATCTCACCATCATCACATCACTCGTGTATTATTATTACAAAGAGGTTATCACCCCATCAATAATCATTTCATCATTACAAACTTTTTTAAAAAGGACAAAAGAAAAAGAGACTTGCTACAATACTACTACTACTACTACCTCATGATTATGAACGAACATGAAACACATAAATAAATGAATAAATAAATAAATAAATAAAAAAGATTAAAACAGAAAAAAGAAGAAAGAAATACCAGAGCAAGCAGAGGTGCAATAGAGAATTATGTATCCAGTTTGAAGGAGGAAGGAGAGACAAATGGCAAATCCAACAACAGATATATGTTTTTAATTTCATACAAAAAGAAAGACCGACCACCTTATCATTGGAAGAACGGTACCAACCAATTAAATAATATTACTTGCTTCACAACACCAACTACTACTACTAGTACATTTTTTTTATTGGTAAAAAGGAATAAATAATTGGTAAATTTAAGCGCCAATCATTTTTAAGTTTATCACGTGTGAGAAAGCGTGTGTGTGGGTTGTGTTGCTTGCTTGAAATTAAGGGTTCAAAGGCTAACCACCAGTTGGTGGACCTGTGACTTGTAACCCTTCCTAAGCACCAACTTTAAAGCATTAAGCATTCAATAATCCTCGTATTCTCAACCCATCTGGGGTTACCTGACTTAGGATCTTGAAGTGTGTTTCTTTCAAAGTATTATCTCTGACGTCAATTTTGATGGGCTAACTCCAGCTATGTTCTAGCTGTAAATGGGGCCTCGCAAATGGACGGTAGAATTAGACTCATCGAATTAGTCGACTCTTGAGTTGGATATCGAGTTTTTTTAAAAATCATCATATTCTCTTTCTTTCCTAATGGAAATTGAGGTTGGCTGGATTCTCTATTCGGAGTTGGTGAAAGTGACAAATTCATGCGTCAGACGCTTTCCTGTCTTCTATTGCAACTGCAAATAACTACCTTACCTTATAATACTACCAGCACCAGCAGGATATGTGCTCATCCATACACAATCTACTCTTCATGACATTTTCTATTCATTGGAATGGTGGGTGGGACCTCTCAATTTAATTTATTAATTTAATCAATTGATAATACTAAAGCTTAATGACTCTAAACAAAACGATGCTAGTATTGTTACTTTGAAACTTAACTTAAACCTCAAGTAAACAGCCACTTTCGTCTTGAAAATAATAAGAGAAGGATGTATCAAAAAGGCTCCCTATCAAAAATATTATAAAGTGGAGATTCATTCTTTAGGGTGGGTGAAGCCGACAAATGTTAATGTGCGTTTAAATTATCATTTATGGTGGTCAAACCCATTTATTTGTATGGGCATTGGCTAGTGGGTGTTGGTTTTTGTTTCTTTGTGACTCATTGGAAATTTATCAGGAGTTGACCGTTTCTCAATTTACCACAGAGATGGAGGACCATTTCGTCATGTGATGAGTTACCAAGACAGCATGCATATGCCACAAGTTTCCATTGTAACTAACAATAAAGGTTTTACGTTATTTAGAGAAACAAATAAGGGATATAGTATCCATTTTTAAACCAAAGGTAGTTAGTTAGTGTGTTGTTTAAAGAAACTTTATAGCAAGTGAGTGTAATTTATCCATTTTTTAACTTGAGAGTAATTATAATATTTTATATGTATATTTAAAGGAAACTTATCAATGGTCCTTAACTCAGTTAGCAGAACTAATACATAATATACTCAGTTAGTATGTATATTGTATCAGAGGCGGAGCTATTCACACTTGAGGGTGTGCACTTGCACACCCTGACCCTTCTATTTGTATATATTTTGCACACCCTCAATATTTTACTTTGCACTCTTGATCTAAATATTCTCTCACATAGATGCATTTACAGCTTATTTTCTCTCTCGATGAAAACATATTTTTGTCTCTTCTGTTTATTGGTTTACTATTTAATATTTTATTTGTTTTCGAGGAGCTTTTATGCCTATGACAAGTCATCCATCTGCGTGTAAATCAATCATGCTTTTTTAATTTACTTAATTTATGTTTTTATTTCTTATATATTAATCAATTGGAAGTTCAAGTAACTATGCAACAAAAAAGTGGTGTACTAAACTAAAGTGATTTAAATGATCAACTCCAAATCCTTTATCTCAACTTAATAGCCTCAACCACTTACGTAGATACATCAAATTATCACCAAACATTATATATATTAGCATTTTTTTAATATATAAGGTTTGTGTTTATATATATTATACTTATTGATTAAAGTTAGAAAAATTACAACTCTAATTCAAAGTCTTAAATACGTCACTTACAAAAGAATCATAAATCAACACCACGTAGATGTGTGTAATTTATTTAAGTATAATACATTAAAATTTATGATGTTAATATTTATATATAATTAGAATTATTATTTAAAAGTAAATTGACCCAAGATCCTTTAGACGAGATAATAAGGGTTTATGTTAGCTTAAGAGGTTATGAATTCAAATCGACTCTTATAAATGGAGCAATATTAATACTTTTGAGGGATAGTTTTGATGTCTATTATAATATAACTCGATGAGAGATTATTCTTTACAATTGAGTGCAAAGATGCCTAATTTACATCAAAAAAATTATAGTTAAAATAGTTTGCACCCCCTGCTCCAGGGTCCTGGATCAGCCACTGTATTGTATAATATATGTATGGGTTGGACATCACATTTATATTCATCTTAAAAGATGTATTTTTAGCCTCTATACTACTTGATAAAAAAAATAGGCTTAAATATGTAAAAGGTCCCTGTAAGTTAGCGTGTTTTTGGTTTTCGTCCCTGTAAGTTTTTTTGTTGCGAAACAGCCCTTGTAACTTGTTTATTTTTTGGATTTGGTCCCTGCCGTCTGATTCCGTCTAAAAAAAGCATAGCTGGCTAACAGACGATGAC
Organism: Medicago ruthenica; assembly: GCA_018208015.1. NCBI lineage: Eukaryota > Viridiplantae > Streptophyta > Magnoliopsida > Fabales > Fabaceae > Medicago > Medicago ruthenica. The sequence goes on along the minus strand of CM031373.1, from coordinate 104,794,451 downwards.
GTGTCAGTTGCTGACATGGACAAACACGCTTATGTGGCATCAAAGCTGAATAGTGCTGTTGTAAGAGGGACTAAAACCAAAAACGAATATTTACATAGGGACTAAAACAAAAAAACGTAATCACGAAAATTTCAAATTAAAAAACCCAATGTTTTCACCTTCACCAGCACTCCGTTCTTTCTTTCTTCTTCACCTTCTTTGCCCAGCTCACAACCTTTGCCATCTTCAATCCTCCATAAGCACTTTTCCAGAATCAGCTTATTCACAACTTATGGCTTATGCGAACCTCAATTCCAGTCTAAGCTGGAATTTGCAGAAGCTATAAGTTGTTGGTTGAGCTACAAAAGTGTGGTAAGTAAGCTAAGATTTGGGATTTGCTTGGAGCTTTGGAAGGTAACCTTAAATAAATTGTTTTTAGAGTTGAAATTTTAAGATGGTGCTGTTAATTGTTGACTGGGTGTTGGGTCACGAATTTACTGAATTAAAAGAGATGAATAAGCTGTTTTGGAACCTGCAGAAGAGATTAAGTGTATAAGCTGTTTTTAAGAATTTGAGGTATAAGTTGTTTTGAGTTGTTTTAGAAAGTTAAATTATAGATTAATGTTGTTTATGTGGTTCTGGTATTGTTATGAGGATTAAGCTGTTAATGAGTAAGCTGATTAGAATGTTCAGAAGTGATTATGCAAATAAGCTGTTTTTGGCAGAATCACTGTTTTGCTCGTATCTGTTCCTTTGTAGCTCAGAATTGGGTAATTACTGAATTTTCGGATTCTGCGTTTAATTCCCTTCGACTCGGATATAAGTTTCGCAGGATTCGGATTAGAAACGAATTCAGAAAACACTTTTGAAGTTTGGTTTTGCTGCTGAATAATTGTTACGGGTTTTGACGTGATTTTGCGAAATAAGCTGAATTACGAGTTTAAGTGGGCGGAATGACTCCAGAACGGATTACATGTGCTCGGTAGGCTGAATGAGAGTTAAGGCGAAGCTTAGACTGGAATTGAGGTTCGCATAAGCCATAAGTTGTGAATAAGCAGATTCTGGAAAAGTGCTTATGGAGGATTGAAGATGGCAAAGGTTGTGAGCTGGGCAAGGAAGGTGAAGAAGAAAGAAAGAACAGAGTGATGAAGAAGGTGAAAAGATTGGGTTTTTAATTTCAAATTTTGGTGATTACGTTTTTTTGTTTTAGTCCCTATGTAAATATTCGTTTTTGGTTTTAGTCCCTCTTACAACAGCACTATTCAGCTTTGATGCCACATAAGCGTGTTTGTCCATGTCAGCAACTGACACGTCATCGTCTGTTAGCCAGCTATGCTTTTTTTAGACGGAATCAGACGGCAGGGACCAAATCCAAAAAATAAACAAGTTACAAGGGCTGTTTCGCAACAAAAAAACTTACAGGGACGAAAACCAAAAACACGCTAACTTACAGGGACCTTTTACATATTTAAGCCAAAAAAATATGGAAATTGTTAACAAATGTCATTAACCCTTAACATATTCATCATACGACTCATGTTAAATAACTTAATATAAAATATATGTGCTATACATTCATCTTTTTAAAAATTAAAATATTGTTTTTAATATAAACTTCCAATTTTAATTTCCTTTAACATATGCGTAGCAAAATCTTTATTTGAATGTTTATGTTTTTCTTTTGGTACAGGAATGATTATGTTTTTATTTTAAAAAATTATTACTATTGTAGCTAATTTATTCCAAAGAGAAATACTAACTACACACATTTTTCAATATACTTTCTTGATTGGTCAAAATACATTTGAATTTCACCAAATCCTTAATATATTAAAGTAAAATAATTGCTAACACAATTAGCGCCTAAGCTGCTTCAAAATCCCGCCCAAATCTCTTTCGCTTCTTTCTGCCAAGAAAATAATGTTTCAATTACTCATAATTCTCATTAATTTCTTCTTCTCATTCCATCATAAGCATCTCGTTCACTCCCAACCTCTTCTTTGATGGTTTCAATTTTGTCCCTGGAAAGATAACCATCCATCTTCATTGCCCTTCACCCTGTTGCCCAGTCGACCCAACTCTCCCTCTCTATTTTAAATCTTATTCTCCAATCCTTCTTTTTTTCATTTTTTCATTGTAAGTTCATCTACACGACTGCACTCCTTAACCTATGCATATGTTGTCCTTATTGTCGTGGTTCACCTTTTCCTTTTTTCCGTCCCATTTATGTTCATTTCGGTTCTTAGGCAGACTTTCTCATATGGCAACTATAGCAATGAAATTATCAAAAAAAATTATATAAAATTTCTTTGGTAGGCTTTTACGGTACTTTAAGACACTAATTTGAGTCTTTTTTTGGTTTCCACCACTTTTATTCACATATAACATTTCCAAACATTGCATGATTTCTCTTTTTATGAATTCCCTTATATTTTTTTATTATCGATTTATGCTTTTAATTATCTAAAGCTTTAAATCCTTTATATATCAGTATGCAAAGGAAATGCACTGTTATTCCACCATAGTATGCCAAATTGATGTCATAATTGTCATTACGGGGTAATCTAAAACACTTACCTTTGTATTAATTGTTTATATATTGATAAACGTAAAGGCTGATTCATAGCTGCATATACCAATAATAATTAATACTTCCAAATTTCCATAGAGTGGTAGGCATATCACAAAACCACTATTCAATTGCTTTTTCTTCTATACTGTTCTTCCTTCCTCTGATTTGTCTTCTTTCTCTTTTGGGATACCTAGATCTTGTTTTAATTTATTTTCCAGTAATGATCTCATCATGTTTGTGTAAATTTTCATTCTTCATGCTATATTGCCATATGACATGAAATTACTAACAATATATAAAAATCGAAGTACAACAAAGTTATATAATTGTCCTTATTAAAACTCATGATCTCCTTAATTTTATGTGCATAATGATCATTTTGCAAAATTTAATTTATTTGGTTTTTAAAAAATTAATTCGGATAATGTTCATCACAAGTGTAACCAATTTCTACAGATAACTATGAGACTAATTTATTTGTTTTTTAAAAAAGTAATTATGGATAATGGTCATATCTACTAACATCTACTTCTTACTAACAATATATAACAACCAAAGTACAACAAAAATACTTAATAATCTTTATTAAAACTTATGATCTCCTTAATTTTATGTGCATAATGATCATTTTTCAAAATTTAATTTAATTTTTTTAAATTAATTACGGATAATGTTCATCACAAGTGTAACCAATTTACATGGATAACTATGGAACTTATTTATTTGTTTTTTAAAAAATTAATTACGGATAATGATCATATCTACTAACAATATCGATATAACAATATATAAAAAGTGAAGTACAACAACAATATATAAAAATCGAAGTACAACAAAATTTCATAATCGTCCTTATTAAAACTCATGATCTCCTTAATTTTTTGTGCATAATGATCATTTTGTAAAATTTAATTAATTTGAATTTTAAAAACCAAATATTGATAATGGTAATCACAAGTGTAACCAATTTCCAAGGATAACTATGAAACTAATTTATTTGTTTTTTAAAAATTTATTACAGATAATGGTCATTTCTACTAACAATATATAAAAATCAAAGTCCAAAAAAATTTCATAATTGTCCTTATTAAAACTCATTATCTTCTTAATTTTATAATCATACAACAAACATTTAATGATGTTTTGCATATGAAATAAAAATTTCTATGCAAAATATTTAAAATTTTCCATCATATCGACTTTCTCATATATGTATATAAAAATTTGTTTATATAGATATAAACATTTAAAATCTGCAACTAGGGGTGAGAATAGGCTAGGCCGAGCTAGGCTTTGCAAGGCCTAAGCCTGGCCTGCCAATTTTTTCAAAGCCTAAGCCTGGCCTGCGACCTGTCATAGGCTTACAAGGCCTGAGCCTGACCTTCTGAAAGTCTGATAAGGTCTGCTAGCCTGTTTAAAAGCCTATATCATATGAACATCTTTAAGTAAGCAATGTGGTCTTAAGTTTAAATAGACTAGCGAACTAATAAATCAATTAGATTAAACTCTCTTTTAGTAATCAACATGAGTTTTTAGGGAATTTAACTATATATTGCATCATATTTCAATTCTAGTTTATAATAATACATTCGTATATGCGAAAAATTAATGTATACTAATAAACTTAAATTACTAACGAATTTATATTTTAATTCAAAGTACAAAATATATTATAATAATAAATAATATTATTCATATTTACTTAAATAAGCCGACCTAATAGGCTTAAGAGGCTTTTTAAATGGCATGTGACCTGGCATTTTAAGCTAAATAGGCTTCTAAAAAAGCCTATACCTTCTCTATTTAAGAAAAAAGTCTGGCCTGGCCTATTCCCATCCCTATCTGCTACGGGAACGTTGCAAACTGTAATATCCCACTTCAGACTTAAATAATTATCAGTGTCAAGACATGTATCAGAGATATGTTAGTGAAGGGCGTTTTGGTAAAATTGAGGCTGGAGGTTATAAATAACCAACAAACCCCATTTTCCTTCATTCCTTCTACACCCTCCTCTCTCTAGAATTTTCTTCCCTCTTCTCTCTACCCATTCACGCCATCCTCTCCCTTTGCCATCATCTATCAAATTTTCCTTCCTCAACTCTTGGAAAACAAGCAAGCACTCTTTGGGGAAAGATTGGAACAAGAAAAGCTAGGGAAACAAGGAAGGAAAAGAAGATTCAAGCTAGGGTTTTTGATGAGAAAGCTTGGCAAGGAAGCAAATCATGATTCAGGTGAGCTCCTTAGGGTTTTAGAACCCACTTTGAGTGAGTTGGGTGTGATTTATGATTTAAGCAAAGTTTAGAGATTTTGTGCCCTAATCCCTTTGCTTGCCAATTCCTTGTTAATTCATGTTTTAATCAGTCAATTTGCATTAGAAATCATTCCTCATGCTGTTGGGAAGCTTGGGTAAGCTTGGATAAGTTAAAATGGTTGAAAAATCACGTTTTTGACCCTTTCTGTCCTGTCATGGTGGCTCTGCGAAGTTGAGTCTGAACCACTTCGCCTAGACTTTGCTCTGCGAAGTTGAGTCTGAACCACTTCGCCTAGACTTAGCTCTGCGAAGTCGACTTTGCTCTGCTAAGTTGACAGCATTTGTTTTTTTGACTCTTTTATAAATGTACCAACTGTCCGAGTGCCATGTGCAGCATTGAAAACCCTATTTTTCTCAAGGAACACTATTTTAACATATCCTAAAGGTTTCCAACAAATGAGAGTATAAGTAAACAAGGACTAGGCAAAGCATTAGGGGTACAAAGGGTAAAGGTAAGAGGAGCAGGAAATTAAGTAAGTGGGATAGTCAGTCCCTAAGTACGACATATGATAACGATATGTCTAGATCCTATGATAGGATAATAAGATGATGTACACCATTTATGTGCAAAGCTTAAGGAAAGTTATAACATTCAAAGCTTTAGATAAGCTTAAGAGTTGGTATTCCAACGACCAAGTAAGAGGCTTATGAGAAAGATAAGCCAAGGACCTTTATTATAGGTTAAGTAGCACACATTTATTTAACGATGAATGCATCGGATATGCATAAGATTATGAAACGTATTAGATATACATATGAGCTTAAGTTAAGAATTTAGTGATAAAGATTATACGTGTTCATCAGACTCCGGATTATGCCGGATGTGATTTCTCCGAAAGGGCTATCCACACGTAAGTTATAAGACTATGTTAAACGTGTCCAGCAGGCTCCGGGATACGCCAGATGGGACTTCTCCGAGAGGATTGTCCACACGTATGTTAAAAGATTAAGCATGTTCAACAGACTCCGGGATACACCGGATGGGACTTCTCCGAGAGGGTTGTCTACATGCAAGATAAGTTAAGTTGTGTTCAACAGACTCCGGGATACGTCGGATGGGACTTCATCGAGAGAGTTGTCCACACAACGATAAGAGGGGTCCGATGTTAGCCTGATATGATAGGAGTTTCACCGGTATGATGGGAGATGTACTTCGGGGTTACTCCACCCGGATGCACTCCGTAAAATGAACCAAGATAATGATTGTTTGTTCAACGCTGACTTACTAACTTTATGATTAAGAATGATGTATATTGATACTTATGAAATTATTATGAGAATATGACAAGTAGTCAGCAGAGAAAGAAAGTGATCATAGGATGTCCCCAAATCACTAAGTATAAGTTTAAGTTTAAGGCTAGAATATGATGAGCATAAGATTAAGACATGTAGCGATCCTAGTTTTTTCCTTGATCGCGAAATATGTAGAAAATGATGGCGATCGTAGGTATCCCCAAGATTGCCAAAAGTAGGCACGACGACCCTAGGTTCCCCGTGGTTGCCAACAGTAGGTTGGGCTGGAGCTCACTGAGACATTATGTCTCATCTCAATCCTTCTGGTGCAGGTTTACAGGTAAGCAAGAGGTTTTCAGATGAAGTTCTTCAGGGAGACGCTGGATGGAGCGAAGTTGCTCGTCATGGACAAGCTCAGAAGTTTATCAGTATATGTATAAGTATTTGTAAATGATAGTTGGATAACTGTATAAACGAGCCAACTTGTACTCATTCAGTTGTATGTATTATTATTATTGAAAATTTTAATGTATCCGGTATCAGATTAATACACATGCTAAATATTCTAGACAATTTAGTATGGGTGTGTTTACGCTGGGATTTGGTAAACAACCGCTAGTTTAAGTATTTTACACTTGCAAGATCAACTAGAAATCTTAAGACAATTTTGTGCTTTGCTTTTTTAGAGAACTTGTTATGTTCATCAAAGTGATAAACATATTATGTGATTTTCGTTTAAGAAAACTTAAAAGGAGAAAATGTTTCAACTCTGACTCGCCTCAAAGTTAAATTAACGTTCGTAGTAAAGAACTGAATTGAAAGGAAAGAAAATGTAAATTGCGTGAAAGTAAATTGCATTAAATGTAAAAATGATTACAGTAAAGATGGTTCACAAATCATACATCTTTTCCTTGGAATTCCTTTCTTTCGATTGCATGAGTACTCGGAAGTTTTGGGAGAAGTTTGTATATGAAAATTGTGACCCTGATTTCTTCTAAGAAATCACTATATATACTACAGACAAAACTTAAACCGCCACTTCGATCAGACGCTCTGGATTCTTCCACGTGTTTCCCCACGTTCTCCACTTCTTCGAAGCACTTTCTTCTTTCGCGCGCCAAGTTTCGAAATCTTGGGTCTGAATTTTGCTCTTTGGGCCGTAATCCACTAGGCCCATTGTTCCAAATGGGAATTTCGACTTTTCGATCCAGTCGAATCTATCCTTTGATCTTGCGCACCAAATTTTACGCCTAACAAATTGCCCCCCAAAAATGCCACTTTCGATCGGATTTGTCGAATAAGAAAATGGCGTTTTTGAAAAACCTTTTTCCTTTTATTATTTTATTCACCGTTGCACTGTTTCCAAGGACGGTAATAATGTCAGAAAAGACAATCATGACCTTTTTCAAAACGTCCCATCTCCTTCAACCATCATGACCTCCTGGTTTCTTGGTGGGAGTGGGACACGTGGCTAACCCGGAAGTTGAAGAGTTAACTTTTTCATCCGAATTTATTATTAAAAATCACACTCTATTAACCCTATAAATAGAGTCACTCAAGTTGATGAAACCTTTTCACAACTTTTCCAGCCATTTCTCTTCCATTTCAACCTTCGTATTCCAAACCCTAACCCCTTTTCTGCGAACACAACCTTAAAGCTCCATTAATGGCGTCAGGTTCTGGAACTAAAGAAGCACTTCCAATGGCTGGGAAATGGTCGGACCTCACAATCAGTACTTACGGGGACGACCAAGTACCAGAGCCAACTCTTAAGCTTGAACACAAGAAAATCTGGGAAACTCAGGTTATCTTTCCCTATTCCCTCAATAAAACTGTTCACGCTTTTGGTGGTCCTAAACCAGATGACAAAAATCGAAACAGTCAAACCATGTCCATTTTCCCTCTCTACAAACCTTGCAGCCCTAGGGCCTTTTTGGACGAACCTTATAACTTTAACTATTTAAAGTATCCAAACAAAGTCTTTAGGTCCGCACCTTCTGCGACTCAGCAGTACCTTAACTGGTTAGACAGGGTCGAAAGCAACTACGGCGATATCTGGAAGGACTATGGGATTTTCGATCTGGTTCAACTTTCTCGAACCGGCATGAAATATCACCAAGAAATGCTGATCGCTGCCTTGCATTTCTTCGAATCTTCGACCAACACTTTCCACTTCGAATGTGGGATGATGACCCCCACTCTCTTCGATGTAGCAGCCATCACAGGACTTCGACCTGATGGTGCCACTTACGATCCTACTCGACTCAGTGACAATATCAAGCTATCTTATACGTCGAATGCTTATTCGAAGTATATCAACGAACATCACAAAGATGACAGCGAAGTGGGCGACGAGGAACATGTAGCTTTCCTTACTCTTTGGTTGTCTCAGTTTGTCTTCTGCACAAGATCTTTGCAAGTGGCCAAGAAGTTCATCCCTATGGCCATCCAAATTCACGAATGCCAGTCTTTCGGCTTGGGAAGCCTTATTCTGGGAGCTCTATACGAGGCCATGAGGTCTGCCTGTGAAAATATTAAGCTCACAGGTTCTGGGTCAACTTTCCTAGCGTATGGCCCTTTTTGGCTTCTCCAGCTGTGGTTAAATGCTACTTTTCCTCGGGAGCTTGACTTAATACTCCCAGAACCCTGTTTCGAGGCGACTCGTGGGCGCCAAATTGAAGGCACAAGGCTATCTCGAATGATTCCAAGAATGAGAGGCCTCGATTCAGAACAGCTCTTCATACAATATTTCGAGGCCTTTCTCAACCTGAAGACATTCAAGAGCAGCTTTGCTCCTTTTGTAGATCGAAAAGTCGGGCCTCACTGGTTTGCTCACCCATTCCCTCCGCTGCCTGAGAATGAGGAAGAAATCACTGCCATTTGGTTAGCCTATCTCAACCCCACCCTTATCTCCTGTCGTTATGGCGTTACGTCTTCAGAGTTCGGATTAGTAGGATACTTTCCGAACTTAGTTTCAAGACAATTTGGACTAACTCAGCTATTGCCCAAAAGCTTTTACCTTAATGAAAAAGAGATTTGCTTAGGGTATTATGGGATGACTGAACCAACTTTCCACTCCTTCCTCCGTGAAGCTGAGAAAAGGTGTTGTGGAATCACTCCTTTCAAGTATGACAACTCCCACTCTTGTACTAGGGAGTTTGCGAAATGGTGGGACTTGCACCATTCCATTCACCTTGTTGACAAGAAGCTCCTGATGGATAAAATTCGAGAAGGATTTAACCCATCTGCAGCGGCTGCAATCCAAAGAAAGTTGACTTCTAAAGGTAACTTTCGTCTCTTTCGAAATTTTCAAAACTTATCCTTTTTTGACTTATCAACTTAGTTCGAACTTTTTCCTGTTTTAGGAAGCAAATCGAAGGCAGTGTCTAATGCCTCAAGTCAAGCTCCTCCAGTCAAGGTCAAAAAGGAACCAATGGTAAGCCATTTAAATTTATTATTTGGCCTCTCACATGGAGTTTACCATTTACACAGGTGACTCAATTTAAATCTATGCCCTTTTCAGGTCACCACTCGGAAGAGGGCCAACCCAACAGGTGCTGAAGGGACTTCGAAGAAACCAAACCTTGGAGCTCCTGTGATTGCTCTAAGTGATGATGAAAAGGTTAACACCTTTCGATCATCTACTTTTCTTCGATAATTAGCTTCGTTATTCAAAGCGTTTATATTAACATAGAATGTTATGCTACAGACCACAACGGACCAACCTGCTGATGTGCAACCTGAGTCAGAACATGTGGCTGCCTCTTCGAAGGACACCAACAGACAAACTGAATCCGCAGCTGGAGCAAGCTTGGCCAGTACCATCGAAAAAGCAAAACAACCGCTCGAGCCTGGTAAGCCAAGTAAAGCAAAAAAGAAGAAGAGGAGCAGGCAAGAAAAAACTGAAAGCCAAGATGAGGCCGTTGTTGGCGAGACGGTCGAAGAGCAAGAAGCCTCGCTCACTCTCACCGAAGAAAAATCTGCTGAGAAGCACAAGAAGAAAAAGAAAAAGGATAAAACTCGTCGAAAACCTTCTTCCTCCAGCCAGGCGGACCCAGAGGCTCCTTCCTCACAACAAGAAAAGATTGGGCAGCCACACCCCAAAACTGGAAATGATTCACCCCCAAAGGTAATTCACCAACTCCTTCACCCTTTACTCTCATCGTTCCCTTTATGTATATCGCATGTACTCTGACTATTTCCTCCATTTTCCAGGACCGTCCCATGTCAACTATTGTGGAGGAAACTTCTCCAGACAGCACAGTAAGGCAAGTTCTCGAAGGACTAAGTCAACAGCTTTTTCCTCAAGAACAAGACTTGGGGCAAACCTCCCCCGAAAAAGAAACACTAGGGGACGAAGAAGGCAAGGACAAGGTGATCATCGAAGAGAACCAAGAAACAGATGAGGTTGGTGCTAGCAAAGATGAACCCTTACCAACGACCTCTCCAAAAGCCTTGGTCAGTTCTCCGCCTCGAATGGACATTACCAACGAAGACCAGGCTTTACCAACTGAAGTTGAAACTCTGCCTGTCAACGAAGAAACGACGCCTGTTCGAGTTGATGCCGCCATGTCTGATGCCCCCAATGCTGGCGAGAAGAATGATCAAATCCCTGAAGGTGCATTTTCTACCACCGAAGGTCACCACCAGCCTCAAGTTAGCCAGGAAGATAAGGCCAAAAATGTTGAAATAACTTCAAGTGCTGACTATGAGCAAACGACTCAGACAGATAATTCACTCAATGATGAGGACATCTCATCTCCGAAATCCATTCCCAATATCTGTCTCCCAGTCGAAGTTTTACAAGGCATCAAACACCTAGCACCGGAAGATGCGCTCAACACCTTGTTGTCCAGCCATGGTACGTATGTTCCCACAGCGGCTGACAGAGAACAAGCTCTTCAACTCGAACAGGCAGAGCATGAGCTAAGGTTTCGACGAGAAGTAATTGATGGAGACATGTTAGAACTCCTCGAAAGAGAACCCACAATTTACTTCAACATCAAAGCTCTTTTCAGCAAACTTCAAACCCCACAAACTGCTGAAGACCTGTTCTTAAAAGTTTCTCAGGCCGAAACTCTCTTGGAGCAATATGCAAAAAAATTTCATGCCTTGAAGAGTAGTACCCAGCTTCGAGACACCCAACTTTCTGTTCAGCAAGACCATTTCAAACAGGCCACCCACTATAATGAGGAAGCTGCTAAAATCAAAGCCGCGTCTGCAGGAGCATTCTTGCAGATGGCTGCCTGTGAAGACAATATTTCGAAATGGAAAGCTGAAATTCGGGAGTTGGAGGCCAAGATAGCTCAAGAGGAAAAGATGAAAAAACGTTTCGCTGCTCAAGCTGTCGAAGTACCTAGGTCAAAAATCGAAGAGCTGGCACATGCAGGCCTCCAACATTACAGTGATGGGCTAATTGTCAGCAGCGAAGTCGATCGCTTGACAAATGAAAGCAATGTTCTGCAACGAAAGCTTGATCACACTAAGGAGCAGTACTACCACTTCAGACAAGCCAACAAATCCTGGACGGCAGCAGATTAACTTGCTTTTCTACCCATCATTATTTTGTTGTTTTCGACCTCTCTTGAACAATTTGGTTATATTACTTTAAATGCTCTTTTGGTAGTAACTTTTATTTAACCATTTTCACTGTTCAATTTATGTTATTCTCGAATGTGGCAATTGTACTCAAATTTATACCTTATATTTATGCCAATTTTCCATGCTATAATCATCCTCGTTAGCACTTTGCCTATTTTAGCATTCGAAAACGCCAAATATCGAAGACTTACTTGGTTTTCGTGATACGCTCTAAACTCCTCTTTTTTAGTAACGGATAAGATTGCGCCTAAAACAAAACGCGTAACTACTAAGCCATATCTCTGACTGTCTCTAGTTCCAAAATAAATCAAACATCCGTTTCCAAAACAGTCAAACTGGAATGGCGTGAATTCCGAGAAAAATTAGGAAAACGGTTGAAGAATTAATAATGATCTTTCCACTATATATATGGTCATTCTCTATCCGTTTTACTCACTCTATTCTGTAAGCCATAATAGTATAGCCACCATCACCAATTTTGAAAGAAAAAATCATGGGTAAAGGCAAACAGATTGCGAAGAACACCAATGAGAAGAAGACAACGTCTGCAAAGAAGGACAACAAGAAGAACGCTGATTCCTCAAAGAAGACAAAGAAAACCTTCTTCCAAGGGCGAAAGCTCAAGAACCTGCAGAGCTCCCCCTCCTCCTGAAGGAAAAACACCTTCAAAGGCTCAACCAGAGGTTTCTTCCTCAGAGTCTAATAGTACGGACCCTGATTGGGCAGAATTCCTTTCGACTTATGATGAAAACAAGGAGTATCTTCGTTCATCAGACTCAGAAGTGGATTCGAAATGAAGGCCCCTTCAAGATCAACGTGTCACCCTTTCTTCTGTAATTCGAATAAAATTTTAGCACTTTATGATGGATAAAAATCCAAGATAAGACCTTTGTATGATGAGGGATGAAACTCCCCATTTCAATTCGAATCTTTTATTTTACTGGCATCTTCGCATATTGCCATTTTAGTATTTTGCTTTCGAACTATTCTTGATTTATTCGAACCTCTTGCAGCGTTGGTCTATATCTTTTTAAATACTTACCATTCATATTAATTGAACGCTGCTCAGGAGTCAATTCTTCGATTTCATAAGCACCATTCGAAAGCACTTGAGAAACTTTAAATGGTCCTTCCCAATTTGGTGACCATTTCCCAAAAACTCTATCTCTTCTGTCCATAGGCAGAATAACTTTCCAGACCAGATCTCCTACGTTAAAGGCTTTAGGCTTAACCTTCTTATTGTAAGCTTTAGCAACTCTTTCTTTTTGTCTAATTAACATATCTAAAGCTTGCAATCTTTCCTCGTCTAGATCAACTAACTCGTCTAACATCGAATTCCAATAATGATCAGTAGGTAACTCCATCTGTCTTTGCACTCTCAATGATTGCATCATGACTTCAACAGGCAACACAGCATCATGGCCGTACGTTAGTCGAAATGGAGTTGACTTAGTTGATTCCTTAGGAGAATTCCTACATGCCCATAAGACTTGGTCTAAAGTTTTATGCCAATTCCTTGGTTTCTGAGCAATGTGTTTCTTAATCAAGCCAATGATGGCTTTATTGGCTGCTTCGACTTGACCATTTGCTTGAGCATAATATGGTGTCGAAGTTACCAGCTTAAACCCTGTCTGATCAGCGAAATCTTGCATCTTTCGTCCAATAAATACTGTTCCCTGATCAGTAGTAATAGTCTCAGGAAGCCCAAACCTATAAATGATATGGTTTTGAATAAAACTAATCACAGCTTCCTGATCCACATTTGGCAGAGCAACTGCTTCAATCCATTTTGTGAAGTAGTCAATACCAACCAGGATATACCGTTGATTTTTTGACGACGCAGGCCTGATTTCGCCAATCAAATCTAAAGCCCATCCTCTAAAGGGCCAAGGCTTAACAATTGAATGCAGTTCATTCGCAGGCACATGCTGAATACCCGCATGTCTCTGACATTCTTGACAACTCTTGGCATATTCTATGCAATCCTTGAGCATAGAAGGCCAATATAAGCCTTGTCGAAATAATAACCATTTCATTTTATGGCCAGCTTGGTGAGCACCACAAGAACCACTATGTATATTGGTAATGGCTAAATATGCTTCATTTTCACTAAGACATTTTAATAAAACTCCTTCAGAAGTTTTCTTAAATAGCTCATTTCCCATAATAGTATAACTTAAGGCCCTATATTTGATCTTCCTATCGGTAGTTCCAGTTGGATCCTCCAAATATTTAACAATTGGCTTTCTCCAATCGTTATCAACTAAATTGTCAATGGCAAAAATTTCTGTTACAAAACTATCGAAGTGCAGGTTTTGAAAATTATCTTCGACATCTTCAAGACCGTCAACAACTTGTTTATCTGCCCCCAAATGTTTTGGCATTGACAATTCACTAGAAGCTGGCTCGTTCGAAATTAACTTCTCCTTAATCTCGATTATCTCTTCGAATTTTTCTTTCGAGAGTTTATAACCAGAAGCAATTTGAGCCAAATCGTTTGCCTCTTGATTTTCGATTCGAGGTATGTGCTGAATATCATAGGAATCAAAATGTTTTAACAAAGAAAACGCAATGACGAAGTATTTCATCAAGTGTTCTTGGACACATTTATATTCCTTAGTTAATTGTTTCACAACTAATTCAGAATCACCTCTTATTTTAATGTGTCTTGCCCCCAAGTCTAGGAGAATTTCCAGACCCGCAATTAAAGCTTCGTACTCTGCTTCATTGTTAGAACAAGACCCATTAATTCTATACTTAAACCTAGTTGGAACTCTTGATGGCGAAACTATCAAGATTCCAATTCCTGTACCTTGCCTATGTCTGGACCCATCGAAATATATTGACCAAGGTTCAAACTCAACACAATTCACTGAAGTTTCGGTTACTGAATGATCAGCAATGAAATCAGCAACTATTTGACCCTTAACAGCTTTTAAAGGTTTAAAAGTCAGTGAATATTCTGTTAAAGCCAAAGCCCATTTCCCAATTCTACTGTGCAAAATTGGTTTTAATAACATATGCTTAATTATATCGAAATGGGAATAAACATAAACATCAACTGGCTTTATATATTGCTTGAGTTTGGTACAAGAAAAATACAAACAAAGACAAAGCTTTTCAATTACACTGTATCTAGTTTCAGCATCATTCAGAACTCTACTTAAAAAATAAATAGCTTTCTCAACACCATTTTCATCTTCTTGAGCAAGCATGCTCCCAATGGTTGAATCTGACGCTGCAATGTACAACTTCATTTCCTTGTTTCGAATGGGAGGCATCAAAGTTGGAGGATTTGACAAATACGCCTTAATCTCGTCAAATGCCTTTTGCTGTTCCGTTCCCCATTTGAACGTATCATCTTTCTTGAGTTTTAACAATGGAGAGAATGGTTGAGCCTTTCCACTTAGATTCGAAATGAACCTTCTCAAGAAATTTATTTTCCCAAGCAATGATTGAAGTTGTTTCTTTGTTGCTGGAGACTTGGTCTCCATGATAGCTTTTGTCTTGTTTTGGTTGATCTCTATGCCCTTTTTATGCACAACAAAGCCAAGGAAATCTCCTGCACGTACACAAAAAGCACATTTTAGTGGATTCATTTTTAATCCACATTTTCTCATTCTTTCGAAAGATCTTTTAAGATGACTTAAATGTTCATCAGCAGATGAAGATTTAACCACAATGTCATCAATATAGATTTGCATAAAGATCTCTATAAAATCATGAAAGATCGAGTTCATTGCTCTTTGATATGTTGCCCCAGCATTCTTTAATCCAAAGGGCATCACTACCCATTCATAAGTGCCTAGAGCACCAGGACAACGAAAAGCCGTTTTAGATATATCATCCTCAGCAATGAAGATTTGGTTATAGCCAGAATAACCATCTAGCATGCTTAAATATTCATGACCCGCTGCTGAATCAACTAGCATTTCTGCTACAGGCATTGAATATTCATCTTTTGGCGTAGCATTATTTAAATCTCTAAAGTCTATACAAACTCGAAGAGATCCATTCTTTTTAATAACAGGAACAATATTAGCTAACCATTCTACATACCTGGCTGTTCGAATGAACTTGCACTTGAGCAACCTTTCGATCTCCGCTTTGATCTTTGTCATGATTTCTGGAGCAAACCTCCTTGGAAGCTGCTTCACCGGTCTTTTATCTGGTCGAAGAGGTAGCCTATGTTCCACCAAGTCTTTGCTTAATCCTGGCATTTCATCATAATCCCAAGCAAAGCAATCCCTGTAGTCTTTCAGCAATTCGACCACTCTACTTCTCAAGCTCGAATCAATATTGGTACTGATATATGTTGGCCTTTTGATAGAGCCATCTCCAATATCAATCTCTTGCAAAGGATCTTGAGCCCTCATTCTCTGATTCGAACCAATTGGATCTTTCTCAAAACCCAAAGGTTCATCATCATAAATGCAATCTAACCTTTGCTTATTGCCATGATTCGAATCATTGGCTTTTGTAGCCAACTCTTTTTGTGAATCCAAATTGGCCTCACCGGCCATATTTTCTTGAAACTCAATGGCCTCCATAGCCATTTTCATTCTGTTTTCGGCAGCATATGCCGTAATCCTACTCCATGCTGGAGATTCAATCATCATAACTGTCAAGGTCACCCCATCCCTGAGGTGATGGGAATTCATCCTCTGTCAAGGGCTTATCAATAGCTTCCCTTTCCCAACAGAAACCATGGGTTGGATGTAATTTAACAGAGTGGTAAACGTTCCCGGACACCACTTTATTTGGATTGAAGGCAGCATATTGGTCGCCACATGGAGCAATGGCCGCCAAATTCTTGTCGAAATTTTTGAGAGTGACGGTGTTAGTTTCTGAAATGTAAGCACTCTGATCCGCTTCAACATTTTCTACTAAACCATCCTCTCTCCACAAAATCAACCTTTGGTGCATGGTTGATGGAACAGCTCCAACTCCGTGAATCCATTCCCTACCCAGCAGCAGGTTGTAATTAGGCCTAGCAGCAATCACCATGAAGAGAGTTTTTCGAACTGTACTCCCAACACACACCTCTACTTGAACAGCACCCAGGGAGTGACCAGTCTTTCCTTCATAATTAGCCAGCACAACATTGTGGGAGTGAAGGTCAGTGTCGAACAAACCTAATTTCTTCAGCATAAAATGAGGCATAATATTTACTACAGCCCCACCATCAACCAAAACTTTGTTGATACCTACCTCATTCACTTTTGCTCTTATAAATAAGGCCTTTAGATGATTTTGCATACCCAGGTGTGGCCTTTCGAACATGGCATTTTGTTCTTCAACACAGCCATTTCCCATCACATAGTAGCAAACTGGCTTATGGTTAGCCATGTCAGGGTTTTCGAAATCTTCTTCTTCTTCGTTGACTTCAGTTGGGACGTCATATTCCGCTGGCAAAATGGATATGACATTAACCAGAACATCAAAATCCGGCTCATCATCAAGGAGATCATCATCATCCATGAAATCTTCCTCATCTTCCTCATTTTTCCCGTCCTCAGCCATTATTCTTTCGACAATTGGAGCAAGCCTCTCTTTTGCTGGCTTCACAGCCCAATCAACCTTCTGCACTGCAGTTGCATTGCCCCCAGCACTTACCTTTTGAGTAGCAAGCTTCTTCTTACGCTGAAACCTACGCCACTGGGTGCGGGTCATAGGATTTTTCCCTTTGTAGTTGTTCTTGTAAGCATACTTATTGCCTTCCACATTTTGAGATCCAGCAATTACTTTTGTGTCTTTGGTTTCAGCAGTGATCTTCACACTCACATTGCTTGAACTCCCCTTTTCCATCGATCTGTTGTCAAAAGCTACATGCTGACCACTCACCCATTTATTCACAGGCGCTTTGTTCGATGGCTTAAAGGTATTTTGAGGCCCCAACCTTTGATGGATCGAAGGACTCTTAGCGGCAGGCTTGTTCCAGTCAGCCTTTTGGTATGGCCAACCTTTTTGCTTTTGCTTAGTATTCGACCATTTTCTCTTGTTGTCAACATAAGGAACAACATTTTTGAGGCCTGCAGTGGCCTCCTTATCACACACTGCACTACACCTTGGGCACAGCATGACTTCAGAATTACTGATTTTACACCTATTTAGAAAGTCTATCAACTCTTCTCCAGCCTTAGGGTAGACTTCTTCAACTTTCTTCTTATATTCCTCTTCAGGGACAGCCTTCGTTGGTGCAGGATCAACCACATCAACCATGTTGCAGTCATAAATTTCGACATAGGTAGCATCAGCAGTTGGCAATGGATCTGTATCCACTTTCATTTGAGGTTTGGCCTTATCAGCAAACTTCAGCCTACCTTCATTCAACGCTTTTTGAACCAAATCCCTGAAAAGATTACATCGATGAGTTGCATGTCCCAAATAATTATGATATTTGCAATAACCTCGTTTCTTCCTTTGTTCTATTGGTGGAATTTTCAAATCTTTTGGCACAATTATCTGGCCATCAGACACCAAGAGATCAAAGATTTCATCACATTTGGTTACATCAAACGTATAAGTTTTTGCAACAAATTTATCATTTTTGGGTTCGATTGGATTTTTTCCATTCGAAGGCCTCAATAATTTACAAGTGTATGGAGGCCCTGGCTTTAACTCAGCCACATTAATTCCATTATCATCAGAATCAGAATTTTCGATATCATTTTCATAATCACTATCATAAGTATCGACAAAGGTGATTTCCTTCTTTTTCTGAAACTTAAAAGTCCTAAGCTTTTCAGCTTTCAGCTTTTCGAGTTGCCTAACTCTATCAGCCAATTGAGACATATCTCGAAGATATTGGGTGTCTAGTTTTTTCCTAATCGAATAATCCAGACCACCAGCAGCCATTTCGACCAGTTCATGCTCAGGGACTTGAGTAAAACATCTAGCCTTAAGCAATCGAAATCTATTCAAGTAATCATCAATAGATTCCTGGGTTTTACGTTTAACACTGGCCAGTTCTTTAAGACTTATCTTAGTTTGGCCCATGTAAAATTGCTCATGGAACAACCTTTCCAACTGAGTCCAAGTATGAATCGAATGAGGAGGAAGAGTTGTGAACCAAGTAAAAGCATTTTTAGTTAGAGAATTAGGGAAATACTTCATTCTCAAGTTTTCGTTATTGGCTAAATTACCAGACTCAGCTAAGAACCTAGCGATGTGTTCGACAGTGGACTCACTGGTATCCCCAGCGAACTTAGTATACTTAGGGACTTTCCAACCCCTTGGTAACTCAGTTTCTAACACATACTCAGACAACGCAGAAACAAAATTTGGCCTTCGACATCCTACATTGAGGCCATTCTGGGCTAAAATTGTCTCAACGAGATTAGTCAAATTATTATGTCCAGCAAAATTATTGTTCTGGACATTTCGAACTACCTCATCAGCATCTTGGTTTCTATTTACTAACACTACTTGTGGCGGTTGAGGGCCATCGTTTTGGTACTGAGGCTCCTCCTGTGCCACAAATGTCTGGCCTTGGTTTAATGGCTGTTCATGAGCCATAAATGCCTGGCCTTGGTTCTGGGGTGTGGCAGACATGGCAGGCATTATCACTTGAGGTGCATGCTGGGTCAGCCTAGGCGGAGCAGGAGGTGGTGTGCCGAAAAAATCAGCGATTCGACCCATCTGATGTGCCAACATTTGGTAACTCTCGTTAGTATTCTGAATTAATGGGTTAAATACAGTACCAATTTGCTGAGTCAACATATTGACCATTTCATGGTTACTCTCATCCATCTGTTGTCTCAAGGACATCACAGTTGAACTAGTTAGAGCTTGAGAGTTTATCCTAGAGGTACTATACCTATTTGGGTCAAACGGTGGCATGGTCGAAAAACCAAGTGTTGGTGGAGGTATAGGCCCATACAAAGGATTGGTAATGAAATTCGAATTAAACGGCCTAGCCGAGGTTACAGGAGACACTGTTGAATACGCCATGGTTGGCGTGGGTATATTAGTGTGAAGTTCAAACGAACTAGACACTTGGGGATTAGTTATAGACGGAGCAACTGGTATACTAATCGTGGTTGAATTAGATAAAGACCCACTCGAACTGGCCCCAGGACTAGTATTATTAGGAGATCCTGAACCAGGATTCATCTCGCTACTCATCGAACTAGAATTCTGAGCGTTCGTTGAGTTGTGAATATGAACAGTTCTAACCATACCCCAAAACAGCAATTACAAATTTTAGAAAAAGAAACAATGCACAAAACCGTCCCACTGGGCGTGCCAATTTGTTTACGCTGGGATTTGGTAAACAACCGCTAGTTTAAGTATTTTACACTTGCAAGATCAACTAGAAATCTTAAGACAATTTTGTGCTTTGCTTTTTTAGAGAACTTGTTATGTTCATCAAAGTGATAAACATATTATGTGATTTTCGTTTAAGAAAACTTAAAAGGAGAAAATGTTTCAACTCTGACTCGCCTCAAAGTTAAATTAACGTTCGTAGTAAAGAACTGAATTGAAAGGAAAGAAAATGTAAATTGCGTGAAAGTAAATTGCATTAAATGTAAAAATGATTACAGTAAAGATGGTTCACAAATCATACATCTTTTCCTTGGAATTCCTTTCTTTCGATTGCATGAGTACTCGGAAGTTTTGGGAGAAGTTTGTATATGAAAATTGTGACCTCGATTTCTTCTAAGAAATCACTATATATACTACAGACAAAACTTAAACCGCCACTTCGATCAGACGCTCTGGATTCTTCCACGTGTTTCCCCACGTTCTCCACTTCTTCGAAGCACTTTCTTCTTTCGCGCGCCAAGTTTCGAAATCTTGGGTCTGAATTTTGCTCTTTGGGCCGTAATCCACTAGGCCCATTGTTCCAAATGGGAATTTCGACTTTTCGATCCAGTCGAATCTATCCTTTGATCTTGCGCACCAAATTTTACGCCTAACAGGGTGTTACACAAAAATTGAACGGTGTTTTGCAAATAAAATAAAAATTTAATTAATTTGATATTTTGATAATAGTCACGAATTTTCAAAATTTTATCATATCGACTATCACATATCGGTACATAAAAACTTTCTTCTGCATATAAAAACATATAAAATCCTCAACGAGTGCAGTTTAAATATTTAACGATGTGTTAAATATAAAATAAAAATTTATTTAATAGAAACACTACATTAATTAATGTTGATATTTTGAAAATAGTCACGAGTTTCCAAATTTTATCATATCGTCTTTCTCATATATGTATATAAAAATTTGTTTACGTAGATATAAACATTTAAAATCTGCAATGGGAACGTTGCAAACATTGAACGATGTTTTGCAAATAAAATAAAAATTTAATTAATAGAAACATTACATTAATATTGATATTTTTAAAATAGTTACGAGTTTTCAAAATTTTATTATATCGACTATCACATATCGATACATAAAATTTCTCTTCTGCACATATAAACATATAAAATCTTCAACGAGTACGATTTAAATATTTAACAGGTGTTTTAAATATAAAATAAAAATTTATTTAATAGACACGCTGCATTAATGTTGATATTTTGAAAATAGTCACGAGTTTCCAAAATTTTATCGCATCGACTTTCTCATATATGTATATAAAAATTTGTTTATGCATATATAAGTACATAAAATCTGCAACGGGTGCGGTGCAGACATTGAACATTGTTTTGCATATAAAATAAAAAGTTATTTAATAGAAATATTACATTAATTTTGATTTTGAAAATATTCATGAGTTTTTTTAAATTTTATCATGTCGATTTTCTCATATATGTATATAAAAATTTGTTTATGCAGATATAAGTACATAAAATCCGTAATGGGTGCGGTGCAAACATTGAAGCAATCTTTTGCTTATAAAATAAAAAGTTATTTAATAGAAACACTACATTAATTTTGATTTTGAAAATAGTCATGACTTTTCAAAATTTTATCATATCAACTTTTTCATATATCTACATAAAAAATTGTTTTCACATATATAAACAAATAAAATCCATAACTGGTGTGACTCGACTATTTAACAATTTTTTGTATATATAAGAGAAAAATATTTAATAGAAACATTACACTAATACTCATAATTTTCATTTAATATCTATAAACATTCTACAATATTAACGATCTAATTATTTTTTATATAATTATCGTAATATTACGTGACTCGTGCGAAAGCACGGGTCTTTCACTAGTTACTTATGATATTATATGATGCATCATCAACTTAGAATGCTGATATTAGGCATTAGTGCTATTGTTAAATTCTTTTAATAATTTTCTATTTTCTCTTTGTTGTAATAGTTTAAGATGTTGTGAACTTTGAACTGATTTATGCTTATTAACTATTGCGTTTCTGATTATAGTGTTGTATATAGAGGTGTCAAAACGGGCTACTCGGCCTGTTTAGGGCCGGTCCTAACGGGCTTCGGGCTTTATCGGACCGGGCCAAAAAGCCCGGTGGTAATACGGACTTGAAAATTACTAACCGAGCCCGGCCCTACACGGGCCGCAGGTTAAACGGTCCGACCCGTGTTAAAAATTACTTATGTTTTAAATAAAAAAGTACTATAAAATATTACTATAAAATTTCTTATAAATAATATTTTTAATATGTTTAAATAATTCCTAGCACAAAAAAAAATTGTAAACATTTTAACGTCGCAAACTAAAACGGCGAGGAAAACAATTTTAAATAAATTACGTATGTTATGATTATAAATATTTATATATTCGATCTTTAAAGTTATAAGTAACGAAATGAGTAAATATAATTTTTTATTACTTTTATATTTGTGTGTTAATTCTTTGAATTTTCGCTTTTATTTTTTAATTTAATAATCAACTAAATAACGAATTATTTAAAATATATATAATATTTAAGATTTTTTTTGTTATGCTGGCTAACGGGCTACCCGCGGCTCATACGGGCACCAGGACTTTATAGGGCCGGGCTAAAAAGCCCTATAAAAATTCGGGTTTAATATTTAAGACAAAAACCCTACAATTAATCGGGATTAACATGCCTGTCCATACGGACTAGTCCTGTTTTGACAACTCTAGCAGTATGTGAAAGATTTTTCCTTCTTCTCGAGTATCCTTACTTATCCATGAGTGATTCCATCATCACAGTTGCCTAGGTTTTCAATTTAGGCCTTCAATAGTTTGTTCTCCACAGTATCTTCTTTGGTGGTTATATGTTCAAGCTATTTTGAAGACTAAGGCTACATTTGAGCTCGGTCAAATTCAAACATAGTCTAAAATATTGTAAACATAATGTTGTTTTACCAATTACTATAATTTTTTCCATAATAAAAAAACCTTACTGTAATTAATTAACGGGTAGACGGACAAGTTGATATGGCATTTACACAGATGAGAATGAAAATAGGGGTATACACCGAGTTGAAGCGTTGTTATTTCATATCATAATATAAATCCCGTCAAAAACATAAAAATATCCGTGTTTGCGTTCCAATTTCAATAGAAAAGAGGGAAAATGTTGCTTCGGCGATTACCCTGGATGGCGTTTTCCACTGCCGCACCACTTCCATTATATTCTTCTTCTTCTTCTTCCATTACAAAGCAACTTACCTTTTCCCCTTTAACCTTCTGCTCCACCTCCGAACTCCATCTCACTCAACATCCAGATAATAAACCTGTAATTTCATTTTCATTCCATTTTCTAGGGTTTACTTTTCCCCCAACATTCACTGAGTGTTTGAGTCTTCACTTGCAGGAACACGTAACTGATAATCGTCGCTCGCAGCATCTTAAACCCGGTCTTTATCTCGTTGGAACACCCATTGGAAATCTTGAAGACATCACTTTCAGGTATGGAACTTTTTTCTTTCCCTATTTTATTTTAGTTAATGCAGTTTCGATATGTTTGTATAAACAACTTAATTAAGCACTTATTGCTGTATAAGTTATTTCTTTAACAAACGATTAAATAAAGTCATATTACTCTCATATAAGCTATAGGCCCTGTTTCGATTGAAAGCTTATAGCATAATGGTAAGCGCTTATGTATATGCTATTTCTATAGTAAAACATAAAATAAAATTTGATTGTTTCGTATAGGTTATAAGCTGTTTTCATAAGCTATCTTGGACAATTTATGGAAAATAAGCTGAAAACAATTTACGGACAATGTTTTACGTTGTTTTCATAAGTTTTTCCAAACAGTCTCACAAAATTATGCCAGTAGATAAGCTTAAATAAGAGAATCCAAACAGGCCCTTAAGTTGTTTTCATAAGCTCTTCCAAGTGGTTTCTCGGGTGCTATGCTAATAGATAGGTTCAAATAAGTCAATCCAAACAACTTGGCTCATTTTGATTCACACCATTGTTCAGGGCTCTCCGGGTGTTGAACTCCGCTGATGTTATACTATCGGAAGACACGAGGCACTCTGGGAAATTGCTTCATCACTATAATATCAAAACACCCCTTGTAAGCCTCTTCCTTTTCCTTCCACTTTGGGAAATTGCTTTGCGTATTTGCATTTCACATATTCTAATACTCATTTTTAGATCTTCAGATGAGTTATCACAAATTCAATGAATCACAAAGGGAACAACTTGTGCTCAGGAGGTTGAAACAAGGTGAGATTGTGGCACTCATAAGTGACGCTGGAACGCCTGGTATCAGTGATCCTGGTATGGAGTTGGTAAGTAAGCTTCTTTTGCTGTGCTTGTTTACTCTTATCGACACTTCTATTTGTTTTATAACCTTGTGCGTGGTGGTATTCATGCAGGCCAAATTATGTGTTAGTGAAAATGTTCCTGTTGTTCCAATCCCAGGTCCATGTGCTTTGGTATCGGCTCTTTCTGCCTCTGGTTTATCCACTGATGAATTTACATTTGGTAATTAACTGACTGAACGATATGGGCTGACAATATAAATAAACTTTTGCATTTATGAACCTACAGTAATTGCCTATCACATATTTTTTCTAGTTGGTTTTCTTCCAAAACATTCTGGATCAAGAAGAAAAAGGCTCATGGCTTCTGCAGAGCAAACGGCAACACAAATATTTTACGTTCCTCCTCACAAGCTTTCTCAGTTTCTTGAAGAAGGTTCGTCAATTTTTGGAGATACAAGGTACCAAACTTTTTCTTAATCGTAATTGCATGCTTGGTTTTCTGAACATAAGTACTATGTTCTTGTCGATATTTTCTTTAATCACTATCCTTCTTGTCTCCCACTTTTATATTTTTGAGTTGGACGATCCATTGATTTACTTATTTTGTGAAATAGTAATCGTTGACATCATGCACCTTAAACTGTTTGTTTGATTTGTCATTCAATCCCACCTTGAATTTTATTCATCTTATGTATTTCTATTAGTGCTCCACAAGTTGCACCAGTGATACTTATGTTCGTTAGGGAAGTAGTAGCAAGTCCTAGATTGGTTGACTCTTCATTTTGATGATATTGCAGGAGATGTGTTATTGCTCGAGAAATGACAAAGTTTCACGAAGAGGTAATTTTTGTATTCATCCTTCTGACGTCAATATTTGATAGTTTTAAGCATGATTAGAATGAAGCACGGACACCTCTAGGATTAGGCGTGTCGCGGTGTCCGACACTCGTACGACACGTGTCGGATAAGTGTCCTAAATAAGTTGTTTTCTTCTTTACTTCGACACTCCTTGGATCAGTGTCCGACACCTATATAACACTTATATAAGGCGTGTCGGACAACATAAACAAATATATGAATTTTTTTTCTCTGCTTCCACACACATTAGATTCAAGAGTTAAAGATGTGTGAGAAATGTTGATCAACGAGGGGTTATAGACATTAAAATTGATTATAACGCATTTAAAATTTTCGATAGTAGATGGATAAATAAATGCCAAATACTATGGTATCTTGTTATAAAACTTTTTTTAATGATGTTGATTCTACTAGTACTTTTAATTTAACCAGTGGGAATAAAGGTCCTTAGTTTTTTAACTCCTTATATGCCAACACTAATGGAATGAATTAAATCAAGTTAATAATAGCAATTGTTTCTTGTTATAGCCTTCTTTACCATCATGTTATTGTTTTTCTCATGAAAAAAAAATATATATTTCGTTTTAGGTCCTGCTAAAAAATTTAACGATTCCTTAACTCTGGTTGAAGGGAAGCTTTTGGGTTACTGCTTGATTTGTTTTCCGTGATTGGGGGTTATGGGGCTGTGTTGTGAATCAAAATTGTTCTCTTGTTAATGTAATGTACGGCTTACAGTAGATATGCAATAGTTCTCTTGCTCTTTCTTGGGTCATGCCATGATTGGAGCTTTATAGCACCAACTTTCTCTTTTATTCCTTAACTACGGTTACTGCACCATGCCTCTCCTCAAGATTGGTGAAGCTGGGGATTTGTGATTTTCTGTCTGTAACTTCTCTGGCATACAACACGAAGATTTTATGTTGTTATGCAAAAAGCAATGATTATGTTTGCAGAAAATTGTTAGTAGTGTTCCCAATGAATATACATCACTCATGAATTATTTTAATTGAAGGCTATAACAAATCACCATTGTTATGATAAACTTAAATTAATTCCTGTCATAAGTGTGGGCACATAAAAAGTCAAAACACCAATGACCTGTTTGTTCTTATTTTAATAACGTTCCCTAGGATATCACTGTTCTCATATGCACTTTTTTAACTGACACAATGCACATCAATTTTGTAGTTTTGGCGCGGTACTTTTGGCGAAGCCAGCAAAGAATTTTCTATTCGTCATCCAAAGGGAGAACTTACCATATTGATTGAAGGGCATGCAAATTCTAAAGTTGAACCTCCACCAGACATTGAGCTTGAGAATGAACTAAGAGAATTAATTGAAAACGGCGAGAGTCTTTCCACGGTAATAGCTTCCTAATAGACACATTCAATTTTAGTTCTTGTAGAAACTTGTTAAAAATAATCAAATTATGGAATATGGATATGATAGTTAATGATTCAGCTAGTTCAAGTTAAAAGTAAAAAAGCATGTGGATTTCAACATATATGGTTCAGTGCGACTTTGCTAAAATGATCCTTGAAAGTTAATATCAAATAATGAGCAAATAATCATTTTGAAGTGAATATGGTTCTCGTTTTTTCTCCCATTTAGTTGATTTTGCCTGCTCATGTTAGTAAAAGAAATCTTCCTCTGCTATGAAAATTTTCCATTTTCATTCTCAACAAATTTCAAAAGTCAACAAATCTAAATTTTAATCAACTTGGAAATTTGCTTAAGCTTATCTTAGGCTTTGTTTGGGAGTTAGGAGGGTAAGGAATGGGAGGAGAATCTCTCATCTTGTTTGGGAGGTTGTTTTTGGAGCGAAGGTGGAGGAGAATATATATGATAATATTTTTATTTTGTTTCGAGAGTATTATAAAGGGAGGGAGACAAGATGGAAATTTATTCGAATTCTCCGAAGTCTTTTCCAAATGCATTTTTGAGTTCCCACCTATCTTAGGATTTTAGTTAAATGAAGAATAATAAATCCTCATGCAAGGTGGGAGACTACTCTTCCTTCCCCTTTCCTCCTCTCTTTCTCCTCAAAGCTCTCTCCTCCCTGTCCCTCCAGACGCGCAAACCTAGCATATTTTATCTCTAGGTTGATGGACTCATGCTTATTAATTGGTTGTAATTGATTTTGTACATTTCAACAATTTTAGTGCATTTGTTAATTTTGACTGCTGACATGTTTTTAGGCTGTTAAATCGGTAGCTGAAAGAACATCGGTGAGTAGAAAAACTATATATTCACTTGCGTTGCGGAAATTTGGGAAGCAACTTGAAGTGGAGGATGATTCAAGTTAGAGTGGCAGATTATTCCTGGAGGTAAGCTTGATATTACCGTGCTGGTGTTTGATTTTCTCCATGCCAACTCCTGTTAGTTATTGTACCCTAAAATCCAAAAGCATTCTGTAATTAACAGAGACAGGCATCATGTAAAACAGTAGAAGTATCTATTGTTCAATCCTTCAACTAGGATGACAATAGGCTTCCATCAAGAGGAATGGCTTACCACTTGTTCAACAACTGCTGATCATGTATGGTTGGGTTGGTGCACCAGCATTCATTGTTGCCTTGGCTTCCCACAGGTTTAGATCTTGAAGGCATACTCGGCAGTAGGACAATGAAATTGATTGTACAAACTTGATCACTTAAGATGTAGAAATAGAAAGTTTCATAGAGTCATGGGTTGTTAAATCCAAAAAGGAAAAGCCTAAGTTGAGGAAATTCCATCTCCCACATCTTGTATTCATTCCAGATGTTCTTTCCCCAACATTTGACCAAGAATTCGTCATTAGGTGAGATTGCCATGAGTAGTAGTTTCCTTGACTCTCATCTCAGAAATAGTCTGATGTGAAAGTTAGTATATGTTAATTTAAAAGAACTAATGATATAAAGATGTATACAAAGGGATAATTACTTGCAAAAACAACTCGAGCCTCTTCATTGAAATATGTCCTGTTAACTTTCTTACGAGTAATGGATATACAAAGTACCTCTACTCACTTCTTATCTAGTTTGCCTCATCTATCGATGAGAATCACATTTTCAAATCTCAAAGATACCTAGTACATAATTTTGTTCATACTCCCTTCGATGTCAAATATTCCATATTTGACGGTCACAATTTTTTTTAAACTCGGTATTGGTCTATTAAATAAGCAAAAAAGTAAATTTAATTATTTTCACTCTATTAAATGATGTCAATTCTAAAATACTCTTTCAGTTAATATACATTTATATTTTCAAATTACTCTTTCACTCTCATGGAACAAATTCTTGAGAATGCACTTATTTGATTATGAGTTCAAGAAAATCAATTGCGGTTAACGAAATTTCATAACATGTTTACTTTTGCTTATAATCAAGTCTAAAGGGAGTACTTATTTTGAGTGACAAAACTGAAGTATTTTAGTTGCTCAATATTTAAATTGGTTGACCTCAATCATAGAGCCAATTGTTTGTGTATATGCTGCCTATATCTGGTGTTTGTTTTAGAAATCACAATTCTATTTATACTAATATAGGTGAATCAGGTGACAAGAATGAATTACTTGCCTTCTCCATCTGTTCTGTTTATGCAACTATCAAGTTGTTTTTGAAACACTGTTCTATTTACCTGCCCAGCCGTTCTTAATTGGATATAGAATTTATTTTTTTGGTTTCTGCCAATGTCAAATGCAAATTCGAATCCAGTAATTAATTTAGTGAATTACCTTTGCTTTGGTCTGATAACCGACATCCAAATAGGAGAACGTTGCATCCGTTAATATAGGCATTAGGTTCTGATGACAGGCCGTTAAAGTCTGCTTTGCAAATCCTTGTTTATCAAATGCAAGAGTTCCTTTCACTGGGCAAATAATACCATTCCGTTTGGAGTTCACCTCTGCATATTATTACCTGTTCTTGCATGCACCCCTTGCTTAAAATATTAAGAATTTAAGAATTATTTAATGTATTTAAAAAGTGGAGTTTTGTTTATAATAGTGATCAGCGAAAGTAAAACACTATATATTCATTTCAACCTTACACTTAATTTCTAATCTCATTTATTCTTTGCGTCCTTTTTCCATCATAATCCTCACGTGATATTTCTTCCTGATCACTCCTATTTCTATTCGGTGTGGAGATTGAATATAAAAATAGTTACGGAAGTAGAATTTCTCAAATTAACGATGGACAAACTGATGAAATTATATGTACGAGGAATTTGGTAGTTAAGTGCATATTTATATTTGTGGTAGGATTGTTAGAATCATGATTCATGATGAACTACCATAATTTTGGCAAAAATTCTATGCAGCTTTCAACAAAATTACAGTGTCATTGCAGCAAGTTATACTTTGTAGCTAAATCAAAATCATTGATTTTTTCAAACTAACTGCTCATCAAAATAGACACGGAGTTAAATGCTAGTTAATTGTCTAATTTAAAGGGTGAAAATCGTAAACAGGAAAGATGGCAAACTTCCAAAGAATGGACCCTGGAAACAGCTGCTTGTATGTGGACAAGACAACCAAATCAGACGGGTGGTCGGGATCACGGGCGCTACACTGAGACATGTCATGTCCATGTGTATTGTCATCTCCCTTTCCCCAAAATGGGATAGCACTGCCATTTGTGTACTATTGGGCTATCAATGTTATATAATATTGGCTAATTAGAGTGTGCCACGTGGCCAATGAAAGGAAGGGCTAAAGAGGAAAGAGAAAAGATATGCATATGAAGGAAAAAGGTGTGCCATGTGGCACACCCTAATTGGACCAATGTTATATAACATTGGTAGCTCAATGGTACACAAGTGTTATCCCCTAAAAAGGCCCCATGTTTCTTAGATCAAATCCCATTTACCAAATCTTTAAACCTTTTCCTTAGACAACAAATTAACAATAACCCAACTCCATTTCAATCAATAATCTTCGGATATCAACACCTCAACTACCCTCTTGCACAATTAGCACATGCACCACCTTCGGAAGTGAAAAAGAAAAAAAAAACCTGTTCCTAATTCTTTAATTATTTTTTCCTGTAACGCTGTTTACTCTCTAATCTCACTGCTAAATTATTATTCACTTTATTTATCTTTTTTACACTTGCATCATTCTGTGTTTATTTCTTTTGCTGCATTACATGTCATCCTTAGTAATGACGGTGGAAGGTTCAAAATGAAATATTCGCTGGCCTGTTGCTAAGATTCGTTGAGGGTCGAATTGCATCTTCATGGCATTGAATTGGGTCCATTTATCTCCAAAGTGGTCCATCCACTCCTGTATTGTTGTGTAATGGGGTAGGTACTGTTTCACCTTGATCTTCGAATCATGGCAGAATCCCAGGATCTGACGGTTCTGATTAGTCAGGTGCTCAAGTGTCTCAGCATCCAGAGCTGATCTCAGAAATGCCACCAGGTAAAACACCTCCTCGTCTGGTGTCACCGCCGAGCTCCGATGGTCCCACCTAACACCAAAATCTCATTACAATCCATCACTAAAATCATGTTTTGGATTTTTCTTTTCATGCAATCAATGATGCAAAACGGTATAAGACATTAGTTGTATTTTACCTACGTTGTTAGCAATGGTTTGACTTGTCAGGCCAACATGGAATCTACACGTTTTTTGTTTACAAAAGAAAAATTGTTCTCAAATATCTTCATACGTATCCATTCAATTCCGTTTGTTTTTTAAATGACACTTGTCTATTTTGCAAAATTAACATAGGTGTGTGTATAATTTAAACAATGTGAGTATAATTATCTATTAACCAAGGGTTGCATTTGAATGTTTATTTGAAAAAAAATAGTTTGAACACACCACAATCATATTTTATATTAATATATAGCACATTTTGAGATGATAAATAATTTTATATTAGTTTATAAATTCAACAAAGTAGAAAGCCACAATAGCTTTGCAGTGCAACGATATACCATTGCCAAAAAAGTCAAATATCTTTGCCATACTGACACAATGTCTATGCGAAAAGTAAAAACATGTAAATAGTCGACCGATAGTTGTACTCTAATTTGGTGGTTAATCTTTTATTTATTCATAGGAGAGACCTAAACTACCTTTAGAAAAATGTCGATAAGTTACCCACTCCTAATTAAAATTAATCATGTGTTATCAAACATAGAATTTTATAAGAAAAATGTTAATGGATTACGCTTGGTTGTATCTAATTGGAAATAAAATCAAAAAACGATATTATAGATATGATAAATTGACTAAACGATAAAAAAAAAGATATAGAAAATGAAATGTTGAATAGAGTGGAGATTTAAAAATGTTCAATTCTCATTGTTGGTGCTTGGAGTTGGGGTGAGAGGTGACATTTAGCATGAGAAAAGGAAAGAATTTCCCACCATGGGACAATGTATTTTAACCATTTGATCAAATGAAGAACACAATCTTATCATACTCTGTCAACACTAGATCTAACCACCAACTCTTTACAACTCATCTCCCTCTTTTCCAAAAAACCATTAGCAAACTTCAAAATCTACGCCGTTCATGATCAAACTCAAGCTAATATTCCCCTAATTTTAGCATGAGCTGATCGACAAGAAATCAACCACCACGACACCACCACAAAGAACTATAGAATCCTATATAAAAATGAAACATTTTAATTAGGAGTGGATTTTCCAGTGACTAATTAGCACAAGACTGTTTACTATCCATGGCCAGTACCTCCGTTTTCCGACGACTTTTCTCCAGCGGCGTTGTTCTGTCCCTTGTAACTTAGATCCATTCAATTTTCTTGTAGAAGGGCTTCAATCCATGATAGAACTAACCACGGAGGTGACCATATGAGTCTTCGTTGGCCGTGATTGTCAGAAAAAAATCTCGTTGGGATCTCACCGGCGATACATTTGGAATTCACCATTTTCTGACCCACTTTAATCTTCACTTTCAGTTTTTGTTTTGTAATTTTAATCAATAGTTTTAATATTAGTATGAGTTATTTACTTGTTTTGGGTAATATTTGGAGTACATCGCGGCAATTTTTTAGAGATATTAATAATAGTGTCAATTTTGTTTCTGGGTTGTTTAACAGTTTAGTGAAAATGAGTGAAAGAGGGAGATGAGAAGATGAGTGGTTGAATCTGATTCTGAATGTCTATGATAAAAATGTGCTCTTCATTTGATGATCAGGGTTTAAACACACTGTCCCACGGTGAAAAACTCTTTTATGTCCCACGGTGATTGGATGCACATGCGGCAGTGTCAATTCAACTAGGTTTTAGTAGCAAGACATCCCTACCTTCCAGGTGTGGGTCCTTATTGAAGATCTTCTGACAGCAGAATCTTCCCATTTGGATGATCACATCCGTCCATTTTTGTTTGCTTCTGGTCTACACAAAGGGAAAGAAAAAGCGTGGCTTTTCCTAGCTGGCATTGATGCAGATTTTCTTTACAACCCTCGTGTCTTAATATCTTCCTACTACATGCACATATTGATGTGCATGGTTGTTGTTCTTAATTTCGACATTTGCCATTCCCACTTGGATAAGCATTATTTAGTTCCTTATTCTTTTATTTAGTGACACTAGTACGCAGTTCTTCACAGCGTACTCTATGATGATCTTATAAACAAATGTCACCTATTTCATGAATTATTGTGGGCCTGACTTAGTATAATGCACGTACAAACAAAACATATATACGTACCAATATAATATATACATTATAATTTGTAGAGAATCTCCACACTCACATTATCATTAATTACCACAATTATTAATTGGTAATATTAGACAATTAGTTAGTTGCATATATATATTATGGTGCACAATTATTGTTTTTTTCAAAAGATCAAAAGACTTCACTATCCTATACTTTCTCTCTTTCTCAAAAGGCCTTAACACCCAGCGATAAGATGTCAGCAACAAATATGTCGTTTATCAGACGAGTGGATTTATACACGCCTGCAAGTGCAAACATACAGTGGTTTTATTCTATATGACTAGGACATGCATGAATATGATTATTATTTTAGTCTATATGCATGAAAGCAATATATATGGATCATTCGGGAAATAAACTTACTTGTTTTTGTTCATAGGGTAGATGAGAATAGGCCCACTTGTCTTATTTCCCAAAATGCCCTTGAACACACCCTTATCAAAATCTTCTATCCTTGATTTTGGAACAAAAAGATTGAGCCATGGATGGGGAACGTCCCATAAACCCTTGGATCTAAGTTTGAGTTCTGCCTTATGTACACGATCCAGGAAATCCACATAAGGCACGTCCGTTGTGAACACTGATGTTTCTATAAAATCTAACTTTTTCAATAGAGCTTCTATCTCCTGCACCATAAAACGACGTACACACAATAAAAATCTCTAAACCTGTCTTTTTGTCGTTGCTAATTTAAAACCATAAACCAATTAATATAATATAAAATAAGCTTATATTTTTTAAGTGACCCGAAATATTTTAACATTAAGTATTTTCTGAAATATATGTTGATTAAAGAAAAACTATATGATGAAAAAGAAGTTAGCGGCTGCTTTTTGTTAGGACGAGCCTCTTTATATTATATTAAGTAGTTATCTTTTGCATGGATTGAGAAAAGCTAAAAGAAAGAGAATAATCTAGTGGGTTGCCGGCGCAGTTTAAAGTTCAAACCAAAATCTGTCATGTTTTGTCTTGAACACATGAACATG
This sequence comes from Medicago ruthenica, assembly GCA_018208015.1. Lineage (NCBI taxonomy): Eukaryota > Viridiplantae > Streptophyta > Magnoliopsida > Fabales > Fabaceae > Medicago > Medicago ruthenica. Next base: position 104,760,579 of record CM031373.1, on the reverse strand, counting down.
GGGGTCAGAAAGTGATTCCCTTACTTTAATTGAATCCAAGTTAACTTAATAAGTATTTTTCATATATAATTAACTAACTTAAAATTACAATTACTTAAATTATTTGCCATCTATAAGTTATTATGCGAATATATTTCATGTTTGTCTGTTTGCTTTATTAGGGTCCATAATTTAGAAGAAGCATGCATGTATTTTTTTAAGGAAAATGCTAACAAGTGCCCTAAGGGCATTGTTTAAGCATCCAAAAGTAGCAACTTCTGTATTTGAAATTGTGGAGTTATGAATTTAACATGTGTTTGACTTGTATTTTCAAGACAAAATTTCTTTTTGTGAGTTCCTTAAACAATACCCTTAGGGTACTTGTTAGCAAGACCTTTTTTTTAATGCTAAAGTTATTTATTTTTTTTAAGAAAATGCCAAGGTTACTTGTTATTTTGATTTTTCGATCGAGGGGTTGAAAAATCCTTATCACTCGTATGGTTAATAGCCAAAATATTGACGGATTTCGCTCTCTTAAAGACGGATTTCCAACATTAACTAAGTCAGAGTATAATATCAATAGTCATTCAATCAAAAATAGATAGTCCAAATTTAAGCTTTAAATATTTGCTGAAAATTAAAATATGCGTTATTCTGGATAGCATATCTTGATTTTTCTAGTGACATTGTCTGATCTTGTGATTGAACCACCAATGATGTTTCAATTGACTGAATGTATAATTCCGTGAGCGCAAGGAATCCAAATTCGATATTGACATGTTATGTACACTAAATAACCTAATTTTATAAAAACAAAATTGTGATATATATACAAATGTTTCATTGTCATAGAGCATTAAGAGAGTTTAACGGTTAATATAATAATAGTAACACCGAAAGCAAGCAATGGTAGTAACTATCACAATTCATACAAACAAACAAGGTAATATATATATATATATATATATATGTTTGGGTATGGTGTGTATAATACGTACCTCATCAACAGAATCAGCTTTTCCTTGGTGGTAGTTTTTCGTCACCTCCAAACAGTACAAAACACCTCCATCAGCATTAAGGGAACTGATTTTAACAGGATTACTCGGTGAAAAAAAGGAGGACCTCCAATTATTGATAAGTCCTTCATCCACCATCACAAAACCTTCAACATAGTCGAATCTCTGGCTCGCTGGTTTCCCATGCAGAGAGATGAGAAACTCCTGGTCCTTCCAAAAGGTTGAAAAATTCGAGTACAAAACTCGTATCCAACGAACCTGTTTAATATATATTCATGACATTATATAACAAGAAATCTGCTTGATTAAATTTAAGAAATATACTAACAGGTGCTACTAGATAAGAAGTCCAAAAATGAATTTTACTGTGAATGACGTATTCAACACCTTAAAACTTAAGAATATAACTTAAACTAGATAAAACTTATCATTAATTTTATTTTTTTAAATCTTTAACACATATCCATACAGCATTTGTTAGCATAATCCTAGATTTAAATAACGCGGTCACTAGTCATAATTTTCCTTTGAGTTGGTCCAGGTGCAAGCAAGCAGGCGACACGTAAACATGATCAATTTGCGAGATTTATACTATTGGAATTAAAAGGGGGTTACCAAATCAACCTCTTGAAAACGACCATTTTTAATTGTTAGGTTTTAATTCGCTGATGTACGAAGAAAGATTTCTTAGAAAAGACATATCATGTGCCACAGCTATCAACAAATGCAAACCATGCATGTTGTACCGACTTCAAAACATCACAATTTTAGAAATGTATTTTTTTAATCTTTAAAAATTAATAATAAATGTATATTATGATGGAAAATTTAATTCGTTGAATAGAATTATGCATGATAAAAAATTTGTGTATAATGTGAAAGTGATTGTTATTTCCTATCAATGAGTTAACATCATCTCCATTTTCTATTGTCTCTATTTTCTCAAGTATTCTTTCATATAACCACCCACTTATGGTGGTCAAAATCTAGTTGCTCAAAGTTTCTTCTTTTTTATGTGTAATAAATGCTTGGTACTAAATAGCATTGCTCATGTCATTATTATTCAATTTTGAGTGAGAGTATTATGGGCAATCACAAAACATTAGTTTTTTCTTTTATTATTAACATCAAAATGAATTTTTTAAATATGACGGGTCATGAGGGCGAGACATGTAATGTACTTACAAAGAAAGAAAGAACAAGTTCACTGTAAAATTGTGTAAGAATCGGCGAATCAGATAATGATGTACGTAAGAGAGAGAGGGAAAGATATGCACATACTCTTTGAGGAGCTGGTTGGAGAGCAATTCTAGCTCTTGTGATGATTCCAAATTGTCCAAGACCACCAAGAACAGAATGGAACAAGTCTGAATTACGATCTTCTGAACACGTCAACACCTCACCCTTTCCTATATAATAATACACAAGCACACACACACACACCATGACATACCAAATATGAGAACAGTACTGGTACTATAATTAATTGGTTAATTAACGTCGACGCTAGAAACAAAATTGAATTTGATTTGTACTCAATATAGAAAATAAAGCAATGGAAGAATGAAGAATGCATTTTATAGTAGTAATCAATTACCTGTAACTACATCTAGCTCAAAAACATTGGAGATTTGAGGACCAGTGATTGAAGGTTTGACCACTAATACCACCATTAGATAGAGTACCACCCACAGACAAATACAAGTAATCAGTCCAAGACATAGGTGCTAACCCATATTCCAAAGTTGCCTTCAAAACATGTATCCATAATTCACCACCCCAAACATCCACATACATTTCTTTCTCCCAAACTCTAGGACCCTTAATTCCTCCACTACCTTTTCCCATTTCAATCACCACTCCTTTCATCCTTGTATCCGCTTGTCCGTTTATTGAGTGTCCGTGTCCTCTTGCGGACACCGCAAACTGTGGCCATTTATACGCCGCTTTAACTACCTTTGCCACGTCATTGGCCGACGCTGGTTGAACCACCGCAAACGTCTCTCCTTTGCTGCTTAACCTCCCAAAATCCAATGAAGCTGCTTCTAATTCAGTGGCCTCCGTGCTCACTTCACCGTCAAGTCCTATGTGGAGGATCTCCGTTAATGTTTGATCAACTGTTAATCCTTCAGATACAATTATACGGCATATGGTGAATGCCAACAGAATAATAACAACGTTCTTGATGTTGTTCTTCACGGTTGCCATTGATGATTATTTATTTTTTCAAACCCTATCTATGATATTGTATATAACGGAAAACTAATTAAACAAGCCCCTAGCTACGTGCATGTGCGACCCATATGTAATTCATGTGTATTAGCTAGAAAAGATTAATAAGAAAAGTGGGTTATGGAAAGAAAAAATGTTGGGAAACTAGGTCCAAAGAGAACAAAATCTTGGAGCAGCGTTGTGGTGTGGATTAACGTAAGCAGGATTTTCACCTTAAAGATTTTGTACGCAAGCCAATTTGCAGAAATTAGATAAAAGATTCTTGCTGCTCGATCTCACTTTCTTCTCTCTAGCTAGCTACCTTATATTTTTTTCTTTTCAATCACTATACTATAGGTGCAATTTAGTGAGGGTACTCTTTTGTTATCTATATATCTTCTTGAAGTATACATGTCAGAAAGCATAAAAGAAAGAAAAGAAAAGAAAAGAAAGAAAGAAAGAAAGTGTGCGGTGCGGCAAAAAATTTGGAAAGTGCGTGCGTGGTGTGACTGTTGGTTGGGAATTACTATGTGATGAATGGGAGTCTGAGTCATTACTCTGTGTGTGTCTCGGATTTCAGATACAAATCCTCTCAATTTATAGAGAGAGACACGCGATAACTACTAGAACCTGAGGAGGGTTGAGACTTGAGAGACCTTGAGTTTGGAAAGGCACGTGGGATAAGCCACCAGTCATGTGCCTCGTTATGGAAATATAGTTGGTACTCTTTTTTTTAATAGGACAAGGAAAAAAACCCTAAAAACAAGGTTCATGGCATCAAGACTCAACACAGACTCTAACTCCGATATAACAGTCTTTCAAAAGATCACACCTAACCTTGAAGTTGAATTTGGCCAAGAAATTTACACAGTAGTTTCTCTATCTAAACACATGTTAAAAAAAAAAAAGGTTGGAATATGCTTCTTTAAACAAAAAAATATTGGCTAAATTGTATATTTGGTCCTTTAAATAATTTTTAAGTTTCGTTTTGGTCCCCTAAATAATAAAAGGTTCGTATTGGTCCCTTAACTCTATCTTTGTTTGTCAATTTGGTCCTATCCGTTAGTTTTTTAACGACTAATATTCATGGTATGATTTTAACCATTTGATTGTAGGTCTATTATATCAAACTGTGAACCAACAACACCTAATTTTTTCATGCTTGTCTCCCTCTTCCTCTTCATCAACTTCATAAATATTTATCAATCAAACCCAAAAAAAAAACCAGAAAAATTGATTAAAAAAATAAAAATGTTTCTCGTCCCTTTTAGAAACAAGAAAAATTATTTCCTTAAAAAAAACAGAAAAATTATTACTAACTAATGTTCATCGATCTTTACCAATCCAGAAGCATTCAATCTCTAATATATATCAAACCTAATTCCCAAAAAAAGATGCTATATTAAATTGTTGGAAGAAAATTAAATGATTTTATGTGTTTGAGACAATGAACAACGAAGCATGAAGAATTGGATGAACATGGTGATTAACACAGTAAGCAAACTCCACATTTCTTCTATCTTTTTCTTCACCCTTTCACAAAACCATTTCCTTTTATCTATCTCATGAAAACGTATATCATTTCTTTTACCACTGCCTCTCCCTGTTTCCTTTCTGCTTCTTCCTTCCTTCTCTCTGTAGACCCAGCTTTAACTTCTTTGACAACCTAGAACCCAGCAAAAGGACGACGAATTTCAGATCCTCACGGTACAGCGTCGCCGACGCGAGCGTCGATCTGTGCCAGATCCTCATTGATCGCAAACAACTGATCCATTTTAAACAGTGGCTATGACACAACACGATCTACCTCACCCTTCAGATTCAGCGCCAACGTCGAGATTTGAATGAGTGGCTTTAAATTTCTCATTTTTTGATGGAATATGCTAATTTATTGATGATTTTGTGTTGTTCAAGTAAACTGAAAAGGCGACGGTGATTGTTGATGATGAGTTGTTGAACTCAGAAATGACTCAATGTTTTGTTTGTGAAGATAAATTTGGGCATGGATGAATAAAAGTGGGGATAGGGATTTGGGTTGAAGTGAATCAATTGAGAAGGGATGAATAACACAAATGATAAAAATTGATTATAATTATGAACATTCTGAAAATTTGAAGATGCTTGAATTTTTTATGTGAATCAATTTTTTTTTCTTCTGGGTTTCTTATGAAGGTACTATGAAGATGATGAAGGTGAAGAAGAAGGGGGAGGAAGAAGATGAAGAAGTATAAAAAAATTAGATGTTGACGGTACATTGTTAGATCTCATAGTCCTTCAAAATCCGACGGTTTTCTATTTGAAAAAAGATCTAACGGTTAAACTTAAAAAGTCCATGGTGGATCATCTACAATGTTGATACACCTTAGACATTAAAGGTTAAAAACTGACGAAAAGGACTAAATTGGCAAACGAAGATAGAATTAAGGGACGAATACGGACCTTTTATTATTTAGGGGACCAAAACGAAACTCAATAATTATTTAAGGGATCAAATATGCAATTTAGCCAAAAATATTTATCAACAAAGAAGCGTATACATGCATATGTGAGTGATCTGAATGTCGAAGAACATGGAGGACTTCTAAAGAATATGTTTTGAAAATAACCCGTTGAATAGAGATCTTGATTACCAACATCAAACCATGATACACCGCTAATAACTGAGCAAAAAACGCATCCCCTTGTCAACTTACTATATTTATTACTCTCATTCCACCAACTTACTTACTCCTAATATTCTCTCCCCATAATAAATAAGGACACAAATGAAATTTTGTATTAAATACTTTAAAAAAAAGGTAAAAGTTGTTTATAAAAAGGACCAGAGAAATACTACCTCCGTTCCTTTTTAATTGTCACTTTTTGACATTTTACACAAACCAAGATAATTAATAAATGTCACTACTTTTGATACAATAATTTATACTTTTACTATAATAACCTTATTCATTTAATATATCATCTCATATATTTCTCTCTCCGTAATAAATAACTAAGGATAAAATTGGTAAAACATTATTTAAAGTTGCATTGAACTTTGAAAGTGACAGTTAAAAAGAAACAAATTTTTTCTTCAAAAGTGACAATTAAAAAGGAACGGAGGGAGTAACAATTTTTGTTTTTTTATAAAAAGGATCCGTGGGAGTAATAATATATGAGTTTGTCGAACATGTGCAATATTACACATGTTAAAATAGCTACAAGTAGTAATTTTTTATTGAAAAAACAACAATAATATATTAAAAAAACTACATATTTAATATAAAATTAACAAGTTTCAAGACAAAGTTACTATTTTAAACTTTTTAACATGAGTAAATTTAAACATGATAGAAAAACCATACTCCATATATTAAGTATCTATGTCATTTTGCGGTAATAAAGAATCTACTACTATCATAAGAAACTTAATTACCACCAAATTTCCTTAATTACCCTCACTTAAAGTTAATGATATCACTAATTTTATAAGCTAAACTGTCTAATTACATTACACTCATTAATCCTTTCAATAAAGAAATCATAATATCAATTACTCCCTCCGTTCCTTTTTAATTGTCACTTTTGAAGAAATTTTTTGTTCCTTTTTAACTGTCACTTTCAAAGTTCAATGCAACTTTAAATATTGTTTTACCAATATTATCCTTAGTTATTTATTATGGAGAGAGAAATATATGAGATGATATATTAAATGAATAAGGTTATTATAGTAAAAATATAAATTATTGTATCAAAAGTAGTGACATTTATAGTTTGTCTTGGTTTGTGTAAAATGTCAAAATGTGACAATTAAAAAGGAACGGAGGTAGTAGTTATTAGTAATTCACTTTTCCCAAGTCTGACATTTAGTCATAATAGAACCCTTTGTTTTGCAATACTTATTTCTTCACCCATTCACCCAAGACCCAATATTGCTTCGGTTCCATTGTTCAAAGTCCAATTACAATTAGCCAGCAGTTCTCTCTCCATCTCCTCTTTCCTTTTCAACTTCTTTCTCCTCTTTGTTTTTTTTTTTTCCATTGAAAGATAGTATAAATTTCCAAACATCGTGTGATTTCTCTATACAAATAACAGATTACTTCAACAAAAAAAAAGGTTTGATGAAGAAACTTCTTGATCTGTGTTTGTGTTAGTAAGAACCAGTATCTATCAGTTTGATGAAGCAATTCTCTCTTCATCCCATCTCTTTCTCTTTGTACGTTGATAAATGTATTAAAAAACACAAGTCAAATATTTGTCATTAAAAAATATTATATTAGTCTTTTCATCGGTTTTTAAAATTTTATCATATCGATTTTCTCACGTTTATAATTAAAAGTTTGTTTCGGCATATATAACCACATAAAATTTGGGTGCAATGCAAATAGTTAGCAAAGTTAGGGATGGCAAAGTGGGCTGGCCCGCCCCGTTTAGGCCCGCCCCTTTTAAGCCCGCATAAAACGGGACGAGACGAACGGAGTCAAATTAGGTGACCGAGTCCAAAATCTCACTCCGCTCCGTTTAGTGGCGGACAGACGAGTTGGCGGACCGGCCCGCCAAACAAAAAACTTTTTTTTTTTGAGAGAAAAAAAAACAAAATTTTTTAATGCATTTTTTTTACAACTTAATTGTTACAAAAAAACTATGTTTTTATTATAAAAAAATATAAAAAAATACACATCGAATAAATTTGTGGTAAAAACAAGATAATTAACAAATTGTCGAACTCAACATCATACTTAATGGAAAAATAAGGAAAATCCGCAAACGTAAAACAAATCCGCAACATAAAACAAATCCTAAAATAAATTCAACAACCAAAATAAATCCAAAAGGATAAAATAAGCTTAAAATAAAAAGAAAAACGAGTTAAGCGGGCCGGCCCGCCCCGCACCATGTCTGCCCCATTTTTTCAACGAGTTAAGCGGGGCGAGTCAACTATAGGAAGCGAGTTCAAAACTTCGACTCAGCCCGCCAAAAATAGCGAGCTAAACGGGCCGGCCCGGTGGGTTGGGCCCGTTTTGCCACCCCTAAGCAAAGTTCTACATATAAAATAAAAAATATTTAATAAAAGGACTACAATAATGTTTTTATATTGAAAGTTTTCAAAATTTTATCATATACATAAAAGTTTACTTGCTTCTGCAGATATAATCACATAAAATCTGTAATGGGCGCGGTGCAAATAGTTACGGTGTTTTGCATATAAAATAAAACATATTTAATAGAAAGAATACATCGATGTTGATATTTTAAAAATAGTTATTAATTTTCGAAATTTTATCATTTTAACTTTTCAATATTGTTACGTAAAAATTTGCTTTTGTATAACATCGCTAATGAGCATGGTGCGACCAGTGCGAATGCAGGGGTCTTTTAGTAGTTATCAATAATGCTATGTGTAGCAAAGGAATGGATAGTTACTGAGTTCACGAGACAGTTGGCATATTTTAGTGGCTTTGGCTTCCGTGTTTTCCGCTAGGCACTACATTTTCATTGGCTAATTGTTTTCGTGATGCTCTCTGGAGGATTCCTCTCGTGAAATATATCATTGCTCTTATGGTTCCGTAACTACAATTTACTCCCTCCGGTCCTTATTATAAGAAGTAAAACAAAAAACATCAAAACCAATACAATCATTAATTGTTATAACTTTTTAAATAATTTTACAAATATATCCCTATAGAAAGTTGTGAAACATTAAATACATCTACTAATATTGAAAAGACAAACATTAAATGAAGGATAAAAAAGTTTTTTAAGCAATAATTACACCTTAAAAGTTGTAACATTTTCTTATAAATAGGACCAATTTTTTTTTGAAAATTTTCTTATAATAAGGATCGGAGGGAGTAATTGGTAAGTGCCATGGCATTTAGTGTCTGTTTGGAAGCTTACAATATCACGGTGAATAGTCACGTTGGATAAGAAGCTACAACTAGTAGCTTTTCTAAATCACGGTGAAAACAGGTTCAAACGTGCGGTAGCGGTAGCTGACTGGAAAACCAAACAGGCACTTAATAAGTAGAATTGATACGTAGAATGTGAGTTCAAATTCAACATTCTTCATTTATCTTAGTTTTGCCATTGACCTCCTTTGAGAATAGCGTGTGAATGATTGTATGGGGGCAATACTTGTGTAGTTTATAACCACAAATTGAAACAATTTTAACACGTTTATCAATAAAAAAACGTAAAAACCATAAATTGAAGGGTTTGACTTGGTGACGTAGTTTTTGGGAACATCAATGACATTGATGAATTTTAGATGAGAGATAACGGTGAATAAAAGACTAAAATAAAGAAAATGTTGACAAGTGTCCCTGAGACACTTTTTAAGGGTCTTAAATAATAATTTTTTATGAAAGCTTGTGCATTTAATGCATTAAAAATTGAACTATTTGACTTTTTTAAAGAATAATTTCCTAATGTGGAATGCTTAAATAGTGTCCTGGAAGTACTCGTTAACAAGACCCTTAAAATAAATTATTTAGATGAGAGTGATTAATTAAGAGAGAATATGAACAATATCACCAAAAGTTAATGTCACCTAAGTATAATATCTCAAATTGAAACAAACATAGGTAGAAATTAAATAGAAAAGATCTATTTATTGTTATTTTTATTGAAAATTTTGATTAATATATATATTTTTGTATGTGTATTTAAATGAGTTGAATTTGTTGTATCTATGATCATATAAGACTTATGTGTGTATAAGTCTTATATGATCACTTACATATATGTATACGGTGTGTATAATATTTATTTTTAACATATGTTTAAAGAGGGCAACATTGCACAAATTTCTTAGCCAAATTCAAATGCTCTTGAAGACTGTACATGACCGTTTACTAGATTTCCCCATCAAAATTAAAGTGAGTGTTAAGACTTGATACTGTTACTTATTGTCATACCCCAAATTTTGACCTAAAATTTCTTTATTTACTCGTCTTTTGGTTCGGAATTTTTCGTCGTTTCAGACGGAATTTCGGTAGAGAGGTATTTTAAAATACCTCATTTATGGTTCCGAAGGCGACAATTTTATATTTATTTTTATTATCTATTTTTCTTTTTTTTTCCTTTTATTTTTCTCATTATTATTTTCCTTTTTTTCATTTATCTTTTTTTTTATTTTTTACATTTTATTTTCGGATTTATTTTTATTTTTATTATTTTTATTTTTCAAAAAAAGAGTTGACTGATTGTTTTGATGAGTTTTAAAGACCATTTTAATGGTTGCCTTTTTGGTCTTGATTATGTTTATTGTCCATCAATGAATTTCAATTACACATTAAGAGCATTGCATGATTAAAAGGAGAGGCCATCAGCAACAGAAAGGACAGACAGTCAGTCATCAGTAACGGAACATCAAAGAGCCAAACACACAGCCAACACAAAAATCAGTGAACAGTCCAAAAACCATTTCCTTCAGCAGCAATACAAAGCCAAACACGCGGCCACCACATACCACGCCAACAATCAAACCCACGGCCACCACATACACCACCACACACGGCCACTCCTCCCCATCACAAATCCACACATTTCGAACCAAACACAACACCACCACAAAACAGTACCATGAACAACCACAAACTGAAATCCCACGGTCAACACAAGAACCTATACTAAATCCAAACACGAACCGAACCAAACATATTCACAAAACCACAAAACACCACCGAATACATTCGGCCAACCACCAAACACAAGCAAACATAAATTCGGCTGACCACCAAACATAACCAAATACCTTCGGCCAAATCCAAGCTAGAACCGAACACGTTTTTTTTCAAAAAAGGTAGATTTCAGAAAGTTTTCAGACTTAGATATGCGGCATTTTTAAGGTTTTTTTGAGAAACTAGGGTCGGTTTTGAAGAGGGAAGAGGGAGAGTAGTTTAAAAAATAAGTTTTTTTTTAGAAAAGGGGAGTAAAAATCACTCCGGCACGGTGGCGCCGCCGGCGGCCGCCGCGCCGGAATCTTTTCCGGCCAGGCTCTCGTTTTAGAGAGAAGGGAGGGGTTGGGAAGAAAGAAGAAGAGAGAGAAAGGCTTGAAACAAATGAAAAAAACCGGACGTTGTAACCTATATATAAACGGTTGAACCGGTTCGTTTCCCTCGGACCGAACCGGTCTGTTTTTTTTTTCCTCTTCTTCAGTCCAATGGGCTGGCACGGCCCAATCCCCCCTTCTTTCCCTCTTTTCTGACTTCTCTTTACACCCCCTTCTCCCTGCTTCTGCACCCCCTTTCTTCTCTATTTTTTCTTCTTTTATTTTTCCCTTTTATTTCTTTTCTTGCATTTTTATTTTTAGTCCTTTTTTCATGCATTTTATTTTACTGCCTTTATTCTTTAGCACATCATGCATTTTTATTTTTCTTTATTTATTTTTATGCGACATATTTACTCATTGTCTTGCATTTCATGCATTTTTTTCTTCCTTTATTTGTTTCTAGCATATTTATTTTAATGCATTTGCAATTTTATTTTTATTTATTATTTGTCATTTCTATTAGAATGTATTTAGGAACAATGTAAATATAAATGAGAATATTGCACCGACACTCACATTTATTTATTCTGCTTTATGTAAAAAAAAGACAAAAAATGCAAAAAATATTAGGTTAGTTTATTTTCAAAAGGATTGCGGTGATCCAACGTCACCACGGAAATTCCTCGTGTTTAGCTTTTTGGTTATGTTTTTTAGTCTTAGTTAATTATATAAAAAAAAGGCTAAAATGCACTTTTGGCCCCCCAAGTTTCTAAAATTAGCGATTTTGGCCCCCTTAGTTTGAAAATCGCATTTTTAGCCCCTCAACTTTTACCCCCTTTGCAAAAGCTAGGCCCCCCCTTAATTTTGACCAGTCAACGCTGATATGGATGACATGTCACATGCTGACTGTTTAAATAGATTATTGTACATTTTTTAATTATTTAATTATTAATAAAAATTCATTTATCATTTAACTAAAAAATTGTTGAGTTTTAATAAAGATCCGGAAAATCAGGAAGAGAAAAAAGAAGATGAAGGAAAAAATGGAAAAGACGGTGGTGGTGGTGGTGGTGTTCCGCTTCTACCTCGCCAGGACACACCACACCCCGACAGAAAGGAGGGCAACAAAGCCCACCCCTGCAGGGCGTCGGATTGGATGCTCCACGAAGCCTTTCTCATCGTAACCCTTGCCTTTCTCATCGTAACCCTTGCCTTTCTCATTATCTATTTCTTTGTTAATAAAGAAATTCATGAACCTTATAAACATCTTCATGCTCACCTTCATCATCTTCTTCATAAAATCAAAAAAATGTACATCGAAATACACATTTAAGTTGCTTGAATATCTTTACTTTCATCTTCTAAACTTAAAATTCAAAAGCCTGAAATCTCAAAAAACCTAAATTCACAAAACCCAGAAAATTTGATGTTGGCTTCAATGGATCCAAATCCTTGAACGTCTCTACAAGAAAACCCTTTTGTTCCTTTGTGATTTGTTCTTCCGTGAATGTAAAGATTGGATCAAAAATGGCAGAGAAATTGTTTCCAGCATTTAGAGAGGTCCAAGGGCAAGCAAATGGAATCATGTTATGCTTCACTCATTAATTACACACACTTGGAGCCTCACACCTGCTCTTGATCTTTTTTTGAGGGAACCTGCTCTTGATCTTGTTGTTTCTTCCTTTTACTTTTGCATTTTTTATGAAGAGTTTTTTCCTTTAAAACATTTTTTTCTTGTTGCTTCACTCATTTTTTTTTTAGAATCATATTTTTTTATATATAAAAAATCCAGGTTGATTATAAAGAGTCATAGGTGGCAATTATTTTTTTTTAAATAGTGTCCACGTCAGCGTTGACTGGTCAAAATTGAGCGGGGGCCTAGCTTTTGCAAAGGGGGTGAAACTTGGGGGACTAAAAGTGCGATTTTCAAACTAAGGGGGCCAAAATCGCTAGTTTTAGAAACTTGAGGGGCCAAAAGTGCATTTTAGCCTAAAAAAAAAAAACATGCAAATAAGTCAAAATTCATAAAAAAAATCTTTTCTTAAAACAAACCTCGATTTTCAATCAAGTGCCCCTTTTTCTTCTTTTATTTTCTTAAATAACCATTAATCCATTTTAATAACATTTAAATCATTTTCCAAAAATAAAAAATACAAACCAATCTCATTTTTGCCACTTGGCTTTATTTTTATCTTCAAAATCTTTTTCAAAACTAATAAAAAATACAAAAAACAAATCAACCGGCATTTTTACCCCGAACTACGAGGTTTTGATCCCTCACGGGTACGTAGGCAAAAGTCCCTGTCCTTCCAAATCATAAAAAATAAAAAAACTATTTTTTCCACTACTCTAAATTCTTTCTCTTAAAAAAAAAATATAAGCAAGTTATAGCCAAAATAAATAAATAAAATCAAGAGGTTCTCGTAGAATACTACGAACGTTTAGGGTGCTAACACCTTCCCTAAACGTAACTAACCCCCGAACCCTAAATCTTTAAAACTGTGGTAATTTAGAACTTTTTTCCCTTTTCTTTTGAAAAATTAAAAGTTCAGTCGTGAAATAAAATTAGTGAGTCAAGGCTAATCAATAGTTTGATCTTCGAAAATCACCGCCATACTTATCTTGTTTTTAAAGTTGTTTTTTTCCCTTCTTTTTCTTTTGACATTCTACCAAAGAAAAAATACAAGATTTAAGCGTTTTCCTTATAAGTAGAGGCTTAGAGCGAGGTCGTAGGGTCGACGTATAGATACGAATGATCTGTGTGGGGACTGCGGCGATCCTTGTCTGTCAAGGCGTCAAGCTGGTCAAGTGTAAAAGAGCAAAGCATAGCAAAACGCCAAAAATTACCCAAGTGAACATTCTCTCATTCTTCTCTTTCTTTTCCATTCCATTCATTGGCAAGATTAATTAATTAATTCGACAATTTTAACATAGCAGGTGTATATGTCTGCTGTGTATAAATCACAAGGTCATAATCACTATGTTCCAATATCATGTGATTGCTTAAGTTAACAGCACCCAGCTCTCAAGGGTCCAAAAAATCTAAGGCTTAGATTGCATGGGTAAGTACGCAGTTAGAGTCTATTTAATATTTAGAGACAACATTATCCTAATTAAAATTCTTCCCGCGACAATCAGAAATTAAGAGCAAGTGGATGTTGGGATATTAATTTATTCCGCGTCTTAAAAGTAATGGAACTAAATTATTCAAACGAATTATTCCGAATCCATGATAATGTAACAAAAATATGTTTATATGAGTGACAAAATAATATATCAAGCTAGAATAACATATGAGAAAAGAGGAATTTAATTATATAAGGAAGAAAAAACTATCGGACAAAAGTAAAAGATTTTTAATTAAGTGAGCGAAATTACTAGATCTCTCAAAATAAAAGAAGAGACAAGTTATTCTCTTGCTATAAATAAAAGAATATTAACACTATGTTAGATCTTGTGTAGGAAGACCGTTGCAAAACTATAACACCGACCCGTGTGATGCACGTGTCCTACCAGCTAAAACAGACGCGAATAAGTTATGCAGTATCAAACTATATTTATATGAATAGGTCAATTGATTAGATTGAACCAATGTAGGTCATAGTTCATATGATGGGGAATACAATACATTATTCATATCACGGTGACATTATGAAAGTAGTTCGTTGTTATCATTAAAACATGATACATTAATATAGAGTGCAAACAAATTATCCTACTTTACGAAATACTTCTCTATATACGACATTTGAAGTCACATTGGTATCTTGACCATCTTCATCTGTTATAAGCATCTTCAGTCCATCTCTAGAAGTAACTCTTGAAATTGCAACATATAATTGACCATGTGAAAACACGACATTTGGCAATTATATCCCAACATTCTTTAAAGATTGTCCTTGACTTTTGTTAATAGTCATTGCAAATAAAACAACTATCAGAAATTGTCTCCGTTGAAACTTGAAAGGAATCCTGACGTCAGAAGGAGTAAGAGATAATCTTGGTATAAAAAATTTCTCGCCTATATTACTTCCAGATATGACCTTCCCTTCGAGCACATATTTACCCATTCTGGTTATTATTAGTCTTGTATCATTGCATGATCCTAATCTTTGATCTATATTCCTTAACAACATCACTGAAACTTCAACCTTTAATCTGAGTTTGTAATTTGAAAGACCAGAAGTAGTAATTGTGTTGATAAATTCAGGAGTGTGAACATCATCAATCGCATCACCGTCTACATTATTTGAAAGCGGTGATGCACATGTCTAACGTACTATTGTAATATTGCAGTAAATCATTATCTGTAAATCAATAGTTATTATATTAATAATAATAACAATAATAATAATAATAATAATAATAATAATAATAATAATAATAATAATAATAATAATAATAATAATCAATTATGTGTATGTGGAGTATAATTTAGGTCAAGCACAATCTCTTGCTCATTTTAGAATTCCTTAAGAGGGAGTTCGATTTTGCATTAGTATATTGATATCAAGAAAGTTGGTCACAAATACACTCTTGTCCCAATTTAGAAGTATGGGAATAATTAATTAACTCCACTTTGTACCCATGTAAAGTAAAATCATGAAATTAGTCACCTCAAATCTGTCTCAATACCAAAGGATGTAATGTTGCAAATAAACTAACGACATTAGTTCAAATATAAAAAATTGATACAATTGGATTAAAGCAAGTCTTGGCATAGTTCTCAACCAATAACTAATGTCACAGCAATTACATAAGAGTTTTCTTCTTAAACTATACAATTTCTTCTATGGTAGTGAGAGAATGTTGTAACTTGAAATAATATGAAATTTGGAGGCATTATCTATGTAGAGGAGACTACTTTTTCATGTAATAATACCAAAAGAATCACCTAGAGTACCGGCCTTACCACCAACCTTAATCCTCTCTTTAAAACTTCTCAAGAGAAACAATTTCCGACTACACCACCTTGACTCATCAGCAAGGGCTACGAATAAACAACATTCGAGTTTTTGACATCGAGGAACTAAAGACAAAAATACTATAAGTGAATAACTTCTAATTTGATCTTAATACAAAATATACTTTTTCTTAGTATATACACATTTCATGAAACACACTTATTCTAACATCATCATGTAGTGTAGCTTTATTTCTGAAAAATACAAATCAAAATGAAGTAGCAATCTTCAAAATTATTCCCCTAGTTTTCTTCCTGCTAAACCAAATCTTAGCTTGGTGAGTTGAAATAGAACAAAGCAAAAACAATAAATGTGAAGGTAAGATCATATTATTGGTGAATGACATGGCTTCTTATATATTCCTATGTTTCAATCCTACTGGCAGTAACTACTGCAACAACCCAATATTATCTCATTTTATTCTCCAATTTTGCATTTTCAATTCTCTGCATAAAATGCTTGCTCAATTTTTTGCTAGATGACATTGTCAAAATTTTGGCTTCATGATAACTTTTGTAGCTCAATATAGACTACGAGATTTGAGTTAATATCCATTCTTTTGCAGCACATGTGTAGCACACTCAACATCCCATTTTACTCTTTAATTCAATAAATTTTTCATCAGCTTATGCAAAAAGAAAGTACATTCAATGCATCAAATTGAAATAGAAATTAATATGCATATATGAGTAAGAAATTGCAATGCTCTGTAAATTAACTATTCAACAGTAGCCTTTATATTCACAAAATGAAAAACATGAAAAATTATAGGAAAACATGTCACCTTCAAAGTCTGAAAGCCCATTGTCAATTTTTGTGTGCAAACAAAAAACTCTCTTTAGAAAGTAAAGAATGAAGGTTCTTTAACGAAATTTCTTCATACTTGGAAAAGACCCTCATAGAATTATCAAACCAAATGAAACTATTATTCTAGCAAATAAAAAAGTATAACCAAAAATATAAACAAAAGAAGAATATTACTTTACTCAAACTCATAGATAGTGCTATGAAACCTAAATTTTTATCTTTATCAAATCAAAGAGATTTGATGAGGAAATGACTAAAACATGGTTACACAAAGAATGGAAGAGAAGGACATTGTTCAATCTCTAACTAAAAGAAACAGAAGTGAAGGAAACATGGTTGTACACTCAGATATTATTGAAACAAAAATCATTGGCCCTTCATTCTATATTGATAATATCATCAGAACAATAGTGTTATGCCTTCATACAACCTACCAAGGAAAAAATAAAATAAAAATCATTGTGGTGATAGTCTCAAATAAAAATAAAAAATCGTAAAAAATAGTATTAAAATCCCTAAATTTAAAAATAATCAAATACTACCAAATTCCCAGTTCTTACTAATCTCTGAATAAGATTTAAGAACAAATAAATAAAGTTAATTTCAGAAATCCCGCTTCACTGCCTCTTCTACCCCCAAGGGATCTACCAATCTCGGATACCTTGTTGCTGGAAAAGGGACGAAACAATGAAAATGAAAGATCAACAATATCAAAATTAATTAAACCTAAATTTTTTTTAAAAAAAACCAAAAGAAATTCAAAAAATTAGGCAGTAAGCCTGTTTTTTGAAGTTTCCCATCGGCACCTAGCTGCCGCTGCATCGGCAGTTAGCTGCCGATGGCCCCATACAACGGCAGTTAAGTGCCGCTCCCATCATGTCAACATTTTTATGAAAATGACAGAAAAATCAGCAAAAAAAAAAACGGATTAAATGATGCATTACCTGTTTCTTGACGTCAAAAGTGTGTTGAAACCTTCTAAGATTGCTTCTTCAATGATTTTAGACAAGGATTGTGGAAAAAAATTGGATTTAGGTGTTTAGATTGAAGAGGAAGTAGGAAAGTAGAGTTGATGGAATAATATAGGAGTAGGTTGATGTAATCAGCAATATCAAGAACGCAACGACAGTTAACTGCCGATGGATTCAAACGCGGCGGCAACTAGTTGCCGATGGGATGAGCCGGCGGCAGTTAACTGCCGCCAGGGTAAAAATGTAATTTTCTGGTGTGTTTTAACTTTGTTTGATGTGGGAAAAGCAATTTTCAAATAAATGACGCGCACAAAATAAGTCAAAAGAAAAAAAGAAAAGAAAAGAAGAGAAAAAAAATGGAGATGCAGGGTACCGAGAGAGTTAATTAAGCTGGTCTCTTCCGTTAATATTTAATAATGAATGTTTAAGGTGGACCAACAGTGTAGGTGGTCTACCGAAGCCCTCTTTAATTTATGCAATTTGATGTTTTTGTTTAAAAAAAACCATTAAATATTGCATGTCCCTCCGTTCCTTTTTAAATGTCTCTTTTGGAGAATTTTTTGTTCCTATTTAACCGTCACTTTCAAAGTTCAATGTGACATTAAATGAGATATTTATTGCGGAGAGAGAAATATATGAAATGAGATATTAAATGAATAAGGTCATTATAGTAAAAGTATAAATTATTTTTCAAAAGTAGTAACATTTATTGATTGTCTTGGTTTGTGTAAAATGTCAAAAAATGACAATTAAAAAGGGACGGATGGTAGATCCAATGGTGCACCGTCATCATTATATTTTGGTTATAAACAAAAGGTCAAATACCTCCCGCGGTCCTTTAAGTTACATGTTTATAACAGATTAGTCCTTTAAGTTTTTTTGTTACCAATTGGTCCTTTAAGTTATTTTTTTGTTACAAATTAGTCCTTTAAGTCATAAAATATTTACAATGTCATCCATCTTTTCATCCAACTTCGTTAAAAAGTGCTTATAGACCTTTTAACATTAAGATGGTAGGTCTAAAAGTGCTTATGACATCAAACATGATTACTTATACAAATTTTCTTCTTATTGTTTTTGAATTTCAAGCCTAATTTTACATATAAATATTTGATCAACAATATTATAAATCAAGTAATCGATCAATTTTGTTTTGAATCAAGACCAAATAACACACCTACGAGCTCTAGTTTTGAGAGCAATGAATTTGGACAAACCAACTTAACAGTAAACATCCACATAAACAATTTTTGATTGAGTTTGATGAAATTAGGATAATGGTGCAAATATTTTATGACTTAAAGGATCAATTTATAACAAAAAAAAACTTAAAGGACTAACTTGTTATAATCATGTACCTTAAAGACCACAAATTGTATTTGGCCTAAACAAAAAGTAACTACTTTTAAACTATTTAATTTAATGCCTTTATTCATAATATATTTTTCATTTAATTCAAAAACATTTAATGAGTATAGTTGAGTAAATTTTTCAACTATATGATACTCCCTTCGTTTCAAAATAAATGTCGCAGTTAACCACTGCACACATTTGTTGAATGAACAAAAGTAAGTATTAGTTTTTATATCGTTCCACAGGGATTAATGTGATATCATATTCCGTTCAACTTCGATTATCGTCTTAAGTTAGGGTTTACTTGTTTGTTTTACTACACTACTCATACTTTTAAAACATAATAAATAAATGGTAGAGTAATAGGACATAGAAGGTGTTTAGGATTGACTTTCATCAATCAAACATTGGTTATATCCGATTGATTACAAATACGAATTCTAGCGTTTTCTTATATATTGCATTATTACGTATTGCTCATCAACATCATTGATTTCCCAAATGACGTCGTGAGATCGATTGTATCGTTTAATCGATGATTTCTCAATCTATTAAACGATCCAAAAGCATTATGATCCAATACTATAATGTAATTATCAAAACCAAATCCCATTTCTAGAATTTCTTATCTTGATAGAAAATCATTCTAAACCTAGATTCAAAAGCCTTTTTCAACAACATTTAAATCAAACATAAGATTGAAAAGCAAGAAGAAATTCAATGGTATATAAAAATAGCTAGAATCATATATTGAATAATCAAAAGTTTACAATATGAGTGATTGATTACCTATCAATCCCAACAAAGGAGATTGGTTGATCATTTTCATGACAACTCTTGCAAAATAGGAAAGAAAGATGAAGATTTGTGAGAGCTTGATGTCTCAAAGCTTCTTAAGATCTTCTTCAATCCAAATCTAATTGCTATTTGAAGTTTTCCTCCTTCTATGACTATTCTCTCTCAAAGATTATAAATTTTCTAAGCTCTGGAAAAATATTCTAACTGATAAAAAGCTATCTCTGAAGAAATGAGCTTAAAAATCTATTTATATGCTGAGAAAATGTTCGCTCGCTACAAGCGACCAGCCTGTCGCTTGTAGCGAGGACTTCAGTTGGCCAATCATAGAGCTCCACGTCACCATCAGCATTAAACCGCCCCATTGGTCGCTATAGCGACCAGGTCTGTCGCTACTAGCGACCAGCCTTTGAAATTCCCTGCCTAGGCTCGCTTCAAGCGTCCAGTTCATCGCTGCAAGCGATGAACTCCTGATAATCCCTGCCTAAGCTCGCTACTAGCGATGGATGCTGCGCTTCAAGCGATGGCTTCCTGGAAATCCCTGCCTATCCTCGCTACTAGCGATGAGTCTTGCGCTTGTAGCGATGGCATCAAGAAAACCTTCAAGTCTTTGCATCAATCAGGTTCAAGCGTGTATTTCCTGCATAAACAAATGGGGTAAGGCTTAGGATCACATTTATTGCATTTTTAACACATTTATGCCCTAATCCTAAGATAACTTGTACAACAAGTAAACATAAGTGCCTAAATTTGTACCAAAATATAACAACATTTAAGCACTTATCAAACTCTCCCCAACTTACATTTTGGTTTGTCCTCAAACCAAAGAACAAAAGGAAATTTTTCATAGCTTTGAAAACCACAGTATTGAGCAATTTAGCAAAGGATTCAAAAGTGCGAAGAATTAAATATCAAGTGAGTGATTCAAATGTGATTGCGCAAGCTTAAGTCCAGTTTCTCATTAAACAAAATACATTCTACAAATGTGAACTAGTTCTAAACACAAGGAATTAAATCATACAATCCTAAACAAGCAACATGTTTAAATTTGAACCAAACCTAACACACTTCTATATAAAGTATATGAACAATTGAAATCATTTGTGAGGGTTATGAACACTCATCCAATAAACATGATAACATACAATCAAATTATGTGTCTATCTAATTATCATTTCCACAAGCATAAAAGGCATTGATCAAAAGGACTTTAAGGGTTGTAATTGGGCTAGGCTACAAAAGAATTGTCATATGTGGGATATTTGAATTCAAATGGCCAAGCAAAAGGAAACATTCAAACTAATTACAACTTCCTTCTTTCTCCAATACAACACTTGGTGAATTTCTTTCTTTTCTATTCTTGATTGATTCTTGACAACTTTTCTTTTTCTTTGAAATCTTGCAAACCTTTTCATTTTTCTCTTTTCTTTTTCTTGGTTTGCTTTTCTTTCTTTTTTCATTTCTTTTTCTTTTCTCTTTTCTTGTTGTCAAGATCAAATAACATCATTCACCATACATTGACTTAAATAAAACCTTCCTTTCTCCCCAACTTATTCCAATGATACCCTAATCGAATGTTCCTTTGTTATTATGGCAAAGGTCAATAAAAACGACGGATAAGGGTTCAAAAGAAAACAACAATCAGAATTTAATAAAGAGTTAACTGTGACTGAATTTTTTTACAAACTCCGGCAATTTAAATAAGCAGATGAGCTTATTAAATTGACAGTCCACAATTAACAATTCTGATTCCATTAGGCTCAGCTGGGTTAACAGATACTCACTCATCTCACAGGGTAGGTTCATTTGGTCAAGTATTTCTCTCAAATTCAAAAAAATTGCCTTGATCATTTCAATGCTCTTATACAAATTAAAACAACAACAGATTTAACATAATCTAACTGAGTTAAACATGGTATTGGTCTCCTGCATATATATACATTGGTTGAGGATTCCTCACATTTTTGGCTAGTTCTACATTGGTTCAAAACTAAACACATGCTTGCTTAAAAACTGAATAAATTAACTTGTGCGTGTAAAGAACTTATTCACATTAAAGAATATACCTAGAAAAACGAGAAAACGAGTACCTTAGCTGCGCGCTTTAACACTCATTCTTATCATTATCACTCAGATGATTCACAGTTCAAGCATTGCTTTTGAATCATTCATCTTTCTTTCAAAATTTGTTGGGATTTTCAAAAAAAATTTAACATAAATAAACACTAAAGCATAAATAAAATAGAAACTATACTAACATGTTATACCCAAAATATAAATAACATAAACATAAACATAATATTATCCAGGGTACAACAGAAATACCAAAAGTACAAAGCATAAATCAAAATGTTAAAATACAAAGCAGAATAAATAAAACGAAAGAAAACAAATCAAGATCTGCTGCTCTGCATCAATCTGAATCTGTGGCCATGTCGTCCTCAGAGTCAGTCAAGTCAGCTGCCATGCGATCTATAGAGTTTGTAGCAAAAGAAGAATCATCACCCAGATCAGCATCGACATCTGCGTCATCATCACCATCGTCTCCAGCATCCTGATCATCACCAGCACCAGCTGCCTCTGCCCCTCCTGGAAAGAATGGCCTGTCCCCAGGCCAAGCGATATGCTCGGAGAAGAATGCAGGTGTCCACGGGCTCTGGCCACTGTCGTGCAAATGGCTCTGAAGCGTAGTAAGTGCCCGATGATTTGACGCATTCTGCGCCAACAAAAGAGAGCCCACAGTAGCTGAATCCCAACCGGAAAAGTCCAAAGGTGGAATGGTCGGATGGCTAGGGTGGCTAGTAGTGTGAGGTGGTGGTGGTGGCATGTGAGAAGGTCCTGCTGAGGATGAAGGTCCGGCTGAGGTGTGAGGAGGTGATGGTGGAGCAACAGGTGCAGGTGCAGAGCAATACCTATTGATGTATCTATCATCAATAGGATTTTTAATCTCCTCATCAACTTGTGATGGCATATGAACTCTAGCTCTCCTACATAGACCCATAATCAACCCGGGAAAAGTCAAGGGACATTTAGGTTTGGCCGGGGGTAATAGTCCACTTTCAGCAACTATCCTCATCTCATTAGCAATCAGCCTAGCTACGTCCACTTGACGCTGAGTGAGGATGTAATGGACTAGGGGGGTCACATCTAAAGTGGTGGAGGAGGTGTGAGATTTGGGGCGAATGTTATAAAGAATCAGGGTAAGGATTACCTGAGCCTCAGTGGTCATGTGCTCACGGAATGCTCTGAAAGGCTTACCCGAAGCCCTACTCACGTCATAACCCTTCCCCGCTTGGAAGATGTCCTGTGCTATGCTGTCGTGGTCCCAGTTACCACTCCTCTGACGCTCACCGAAATCACAAAGTGCTGTGGGTGCAAGCGGATTATCTTCTTCATCATCAACCAGCTCCAACGGCTTGCCCAGATATGAGTTGATGGACATGCGGTCGAATGTGACGGTGCGCCCACGCACGTAGGTAGTGAAGGTAAACTCATCTGAAGGATCGGCGGGGATTGCGTTTGCATAAAACTCGCGCACGATCTCATAGTTGATTCTCCTAGGAGGTGTGCAAAGAATACCCCACTTCCTTTCTTTTATCACAGCTGCTATATGTCCATATTCACCCTCCTCAGAAATTTCAAATCTCTTCTCGGACCAGATGCGTCTTGTCCTCAACTCCTCGTATCGTTCTTGGTTCCTCCAGCTGAGGAAACGAGCTGCATCGTGTTGTGGCACATTGACCCTTGGTCTTGACGAGGAGCTTTCCACGTTCCTTTGACGTTTTGAAGATGTTTTGGGTGCCATTCCTACACAATTGATCAAAACAGATAAAAGTCAGGTAGGACACAAGTCATATATCAATCAAAACAAAAATAAAACAAATTCTGGGTACGCTCGCTACAAGCGACAGCTTGGTCGCTGTAGCGACGAAACCCAGAAAATGCCTCTTTCCCTCGCTACAAGCGTACTGTAGCGAGGAAGACCCTTTTCAGATTTTCATGTTTTTCTTGATTTTGACTAACTTATAGCATGCGAAATCAACATCAAAGCTAAAATAAATGAGAAAAAATCACTTAAACTTCCTAAATCCTCAAAAACCCTAATTTATTTGAAATTTTCACAAAGGGTTTTTCCAAAATGGAAATCCTATGAACAAAAGGATTAAAAGAGAGTTTCCCTAATGATTTTCGTTCATTTACAGCAACTAAAACTCTGTATAACAATGGGTAACAACTGGGTATGCTTAATTTCAAAATTTTCGCAAAAACCCTAAACCCTAATTTATGAAATCAACATGCAAGCACCAAAACACAGTATAAAGCTTAAAAACAGGAACAGACAAGGTCGAAATACTTACTTGAGGAGTTGTTTTAGCAAGATTAACACAGGCTCTTAGTGATTTGTTGAAGATTTGCAGAAATAGAAATGACAGAGATGCAGAATTGATATGGATGCTAATGGAATGTTACAGATGCGATAATGTAAGTTTAAAACGGCTATATTAATAAATGAAAGTGGTTGGGTGTTAGCTGAAGCGACAGGACTGGCCTGGGTATTATAAAACTGTTTTCTGATACGCTCGCTACAAGCGCGCGATTCGTCGCTACAGCGACAGGCAAAAAGCCCATCGCTACAAGCGTACGGTTGCGCTACAAGCGCAAGTGCAAAAACTGTCGCTACAAGCGACAAGTGCGTCGCTACAAGCGACAAGTGTAAATTCCATCGCTACAGCGATGAGTTGGTCGCTGTAGCGACCATGACAGAAAACAGAAAAATTAATTTTTGAGTTCTTGCTACTATCCCAACATGCATAAATACTTGTACAGAAATAAACTAACACTAAAAACACAACATACTTACAAAATTGGGGTGCCTCCCAACAAGCTCTTGTTTAACGTCATTAGATCGACGCCTGTTTCGCTTATGCATATGAATCAATGAGAGAAATTGTGGTCGTGTGCCGAACAACTTCACCTCCGAAATATGGCTTCAGCCTTTGTCCATTCACTGTCCATGTCGACTTGGTGATAGGATCCTCAAGTTCCACAGCTCCATAAGGTTTAACTTCCTTTATCATGAACGGACCGGACCACTTGGACTTCAATTTACCCGGAAATAATCGCAGTCTTGCATTGAACAGCAGGACCATCTGACCAGGCTTGAATTCCCTCTTCATGATCTTCTTGTCATGATACCGTTTAACCTTTTCCTTATAGAGCTTGCTTGACTGATAGGCTTGGTCACGCATCTCCTCTAACTCATGCATTTGAAGTTTCCTCTTCTCCCCAGCTTGCTCTTGATCAAAGTTCAAAAACTTGAGCGCCCAAAACGCTTTATGCTCCAACTCGACCGGCAAGTGGCATGCCTTCCCATACACCAACTGGAATGGGGTGAAACCCGTAGGAGCTTTGTATGCGGTCCTATAGGCCCACAACGCTTCGTCCAGTTTCATCGCCCAATCCTTCCTTGAAGATGACACGGTCTTCTCAAGTATCCGCTTGATTTCACGGTTGGATACCTCGGCTTGACCGTTCGTCTGTGGATGGTATGGTGAAGCTACCTTGTGCTTTACTCCATAGTGCTCAAGTGCTTTTGCTAACTGCTGATTGCAGAAGTGAGAACCTCCATCACTTATTAGCACTCTTGGAGTTCCAAATCGGGAGAAGATGTTTCTTTTCAGAAACTTGACCACTGTTTTGCTGTCGGCTTTCTGAGATGCTATTGCTTCAACCCACTTTGAAACGTAATCAACAGCCACCAGAATATACTCGTTGTTCAAAGAAGATGGAAATGGCCCTACAAAGTCAATACCCCAACAATCGAAGACTTCGACTTCAAGGATACTTTGTAGAGGCATTTCATTCCTCTTTGAAATCCCTCCGGTCTTCTGGCAACTCTCGCATTCTTTCACATGTTCATAACAATCTTTGAACAACGAGGGCCAATAAAAGCCAGCTTGAAGAACTTTAGCTCCAGTTCTTTCTCCACTGTAGTGACCACCATATGGCGAGTTGTGACAATGCCACATGATGTCCTTGGCTTCTTCTCTAGCAACACATCTTCTGATTAAGTGGTCTACTCCAATCTTGAATAAGTATGGGTCATCCCAAATGAATTGAGTGGCGTCTCTCAACAACCTCTTCTTCATTTGCCATGTGTAATCCTCCGGAATGAACCCCGTTGCTTTGTAGTTGGCCATGTCCGCGAACCATGGTCTTTCTTGCACCGTAAGCAACTGTTCATCCGGGAACTCTTCAAGGATGTCCCTTTCATTCTTCGTTATCTCTTTGTTCACCAATCTGGACAGATGATCAGCTACTAGGTTCTCAGTCCCCTTCTTGTCCTTAATCTCCAAATCAAACTCTTGGAGTAGCAACATCCAACGGATGAGTCTCGGCTTTGAATCGGGTTTGGTAATCAAGTACTTGATAGCTGCATGGTCAGTCCAAATAACAATTTTCGAACCTATGAGATATGAACGAAATTTTTCTAATGCAAACACGATGGCAAGTAATTCTTTTTCAGTGGTAGCATAATTGACTTGTGCGTCATTTAAAACTTTACTTGCGTAGTGTATAGCATGAAAAATTTTGTTTTTGCGTTGACCTAACACCGCGCCTACCGCATAATCACTAGCATCGCACATAAGTTCAAAATCGTATATCCAGTTTGGTGCGGTGATTATGGGTGCGGATGTTAAGCTATCCTTTAAACTATTAAATGCATTTAAACAGTCAATATCAAAATCAAAAGACTTATCTTTGTTGAGCAGGTTGCTCAATGGCTTTGCGATTTTTGAGAAGTCTTTGATGAATCTCCGATAGAACCCGGCATGGCCTAGGAAACTTCGGATTCCTTTGACATTGACTGGTGGTGGAAGTTTCCCTATCACGTCGACCTTAGCTTTATCAACTTCGATACCCTTGGAGGAGATCTTGTGACCAAGGACAATACCCTCGGTTACCATGAAGTGACACTTCTCCCAATTGAGCACCAAGTTGGTTTCCTTGCACCTTTTCAGTACCGTATCCAGATTTTCCAAGCATAAATCAAATGATGACCCGAAAACTGAGAAGTCGTCCATGAACACTTCAATGCTTTTCTCTATCAAGTCGGCAAAAATAGCTTGCATGCATCTTTGAAATGTTGCTGGAGCATTACATAAACCGAACGGCATGCGTCGATATGCGAATACCCCAAAAGGACATGTAAATGCAGTCTTCTCATGATCGTCTGGATTCACTGAAATCTGATTGTAACCTGAATACCCGTCAAGGAAACAGTAGAAAGCTTGTCCTGACAGCCTCTCTAGCATTTGATGCATAAACAAATGGGGTAAGGCTTAGGATCACATTTATTGCATTTTTAACACATTTATGCCCTAATCCTAAGATAACTTGTACAACAAGTAAACATAAGTGCCTAAATTTGTACCAAAATATAACAACATTTAAGCACTTATCAACATTTCAATACACAACTTTGACCATTAATATCTTTAATTATACATAATAAAAAATTATAAAAATTTGATATTTTGAAAATATTCGTTGAGACAAATCAAACAACATCTTACATGTTAACATTTGTATTTATATATTAGTTAAAAAATATGGTCAAAGTAAGCTATGTAAATAGTGCACATTGTAAAATTGTGACATGTATTTTGAAACGGAGGGAATAATTTAGTAAATTTGGCGCATGTTGTTTTACATAAAAGTATAAAAAATTAATTGCATTTAAAAAAATTTCTTAATAAGAGTAGTTTTTTATTTTTATTTTGCATATAATGGCGATAGAAGATGGATGCTAAATATTGTAAAAAAGATAGATATTAAATGAGTTTCAAACTCATTGTAAAAGCTAACTCAAATTATTATAATGTCAAAGTCAAAACAATTTTTACACCCAATGGTCTAAAAACCTTAGCCATGTGAAATTTGAAACAAACTTCAAACGAATTCAAAATCCACCTTAATGTGGCTATCCATCTTTTATTAAATGAATTTGAATCTCATCTAAAAACTAGCTGCACCGATAAGTGATTAAACACATTTATACAATCTTAATATATGTGAAACTCCAAACAATCTTTAAACAAGGAGATGTAATAAAGGAAACATATGTTTAACCGAAAGAAATCTATAAAGTGAGTGGGATTTAAAGAGAATGATGATGTTCTTCTTCAATCTTACATGTGTACTAGTTAGCATTAGCAACGTCATTTATTTGGTATCATTACCAAACCCAACGGTTCTCTTCTCCCAAAGTAAAAGTGGAACAACAAATAAATAAAAAAACAATTTGCATTCTGACACAAACAATTTAGACAAGTTCATGTGTGGTGTGAAAATGGAATATCAGTTAATAACAGTAACATCATCATAGTACTCACTACTCCTTCACTCACCATTCCTCTTCTTTGAACGCTACTAGACATGAACGCTACTTCAGTTTCAAAGCTACTCTTTGTAGTAACAACATTGTTTGTTTTGTTTTTGGGTTGTCATAGCAATGTTACATATGATAGAAAGTCTCTTCTCATCAATGGCCAAAGAAGAATCCTAATTTCTGGTTCCATTCACTATCCAAGAAGCACCCCTGAAGTATGTTTGCAATTGCATTTCAATTTTCAAGCTTCTATAATAGTTCACGTTCTTGTTGTGTAATTTGTTTCAAATGTGTGATTGTTAGATGTGGGAAGATCTAATTAGGAAAGCCAAACATGGTGGTCTTGATGTTATAGACACTTATGTCTTCTGGGATGTTCATGAACCATCTCGTGGCAATGTAATACCCTTAATTTTCATGAAGCCCTTTAAAAAAAAAAATGTATTTTTTTTATGTTATTTGTTGTTTTTCTGATTATGGGTTGCATTGCAGTACAATTTTGAAGGAAGATATGATTTAGTAAGGTTTATTAAGACAGTGCAAAAAGTGGGGCTTTATGCCAATCTTCGCATTGGACCGTATGTATGCGCTGAGTGGAACTTTGGGTACAATGCATGCTGCTGCTTCCATTTTAATTTCATTCCTTTTTATGTAATTTTGTTGTGATTAACAATTTTATTCTTTAATGGTGTAGAGGAATTCCTGTTTGGTTGAAGTATGTGCCCGGAATAAGCTTCAGAACGGATAATGGGCCTTTCAAGGTTGAATTTTTCTTTGATTTTATGATAATTTGGTTTCTCGGTTTTGACAGAGTCTTGAATAATCTCATTGATATAATTTTTTTTTTTTTTTTGGGTTTAGGCTGCAATGCAAGGTTTTACTCAGAAGATTGTCCAAATGATGAAGAGTGAAAAGTTGTTTCAGTCTCAGGGTGGTCCAATAATTCTTTCTCAGGTATGCATTTCTCTTTTGAATGTGTGCATAATTGAAGGAAATGCTCAAAAACCTAGGAGTAGATGAAACATAAGTGTAATTCATATTTCATACCATCAAATTACTACTTCAAGATGTAGTCCTATTGTTTTCTAGATTTGAACAGCAAAATACACATGTGTGTGTTTATCTCTATCTCTCTCTTACTTTTTGCTACAGTCTACGTACATTTCAAAATTATACACAAAAATCAAAAGACACTGCATTCGACATCAAAGTTTTGTGTGAAAAAATTATTTCTCTTTCTAGATTGAGAACGAATACGGACCAGAGAGCAGGGCAATGGGAGCTGCTGGTCATGCATACCTAAACTGGGCTGCAAATATGGCTGTTGGATTGGGAACAGGAGTCCCTTGGGTGATGTGCAAGGAAAATGATGCCCCAGATCCTGTGGTGAGCTCTTTCATTCTCTTGGTTAACCCATTTGCTTCAGCTGTCACACTTAAGGGCGATTGATTGAGTTCAAAGAATTGAAATTATCGAGTCTCAAGCTCTATATTTAGGCTCACCATCATTATATACTTATTGAGGGTTGAATATGATCCATCCAATTCTCCACTACAGATTAATTCATGTAATGGTTTTTACTGTGACGATTTCTCTCCGAATAAACCATATAAGCCTAGCATGTGGACTGAGTCTTGGAGTGGCTGGTAAGCTATATATTGTTCTGATGTTAGACATAATTGTCTAATTTCTTCACCCTTTTATTCTGCTGATCTCTTTCTTTCTATTCTCCATGATCATAAGGTTTACAGATTTTGGTGGCCCAATTCACCAGCGACCAGTTCAGGATCTAGCATTTGCAGTTGCTCGTTTCATTCAGAAGGGTGGCTCATATGTGAATTACTACATGGTTGGTCGCCTTCTATGAATTTATTTTTCAGATTTCCAGAAATAACTTTAACTATTCGGAAAGGTTCAGTTATTTTTGTTGCAAGAAAACATGTGGTGCTTTGCTTTGAACCTTAAGTTTCACCTTTGTCCGTAATGATAAACTATAGTACCATGGAGGAACCAATTTTGGACGATCAGCTGGCGGTCCATTCATTACTACAAGCTATGACTATGATGCTCCAATTGATGAATATGGTAAGAAAATCATACTTGTCAGGAGCAGATTCTTTAATATTTTTATTTGCTAGGTGATTCACTGAGAATTTGAATGGATAGTATAGATATAGTTCACCACGCTTATGAAATAATGTATCATAAATATACATGCATTTGATTTGAACCTCAAGTCGAGTTGATTCTTGGATCATTTCAACACCTGAGTGGTCTTAAAGATAGTTTAATGACGTTCTTGTTCCATCATGAACCAAAAGAGAGCTTTTACAATTGAGCACTTCACTGTGTTTAGGTTTGGTCAGGCAACCAAAATATAGTCATTTGAAGGAGCTTCATAAAGCTATCAAGCGATGTGAGCATGCTTTGGTTTCATCGGATCCTACTGTTACACCATTAGGAACACTTCAGCAGGTAAATTGTCACAGATATTGAAGCAACTAACCCTCTTCTAGTTCTGTGCTTGTTTATGTTAAAGTACTATTGCGGTGACAATTACCTTATTCTCTCTGTATGTGCTTGGTGATTTTCCAGGCTCATGTATTCTCTGCAGGAACTACAGGATGTGCAGCTTTTCTAGCAAACTATCATCTAAAGTCTGCTGCTACTGTGGTTTTCAATAACAGGCACTATGACTTGCCTCCATGGTCCATAAGCATCCTTCCTGATTGCAGAACTTCCGTATTTAATACTGCAAATGTAAGAATATTTTGCAGGACATTTTATGCCATGTTGATTAAAATTTATCATAATGTATCAGATTCAAAGTGAGATTCATGTCCAAAATAGATACAGACTAGAGATATGTACCGGTTGAGTACAATGTAGTATCCAATCTAGATATGACTCGCATGTATCGTAAGATACTGATAACCATTTAAATGTGATGTAACTGTCATCCATCATAATTTATTCCTATATTAAGTCTTGTCCTTTGCATCGATCAAGTATTTGACTGGAATGATATATCTTTATAAAGGTGGAAACTCAAACGTCAGTGGTAAAAATGCGTCCTGTCGATTCCAGGTTCTCATGGGAGACCTATGATGAAGATCTATCTTCTCTAGATGAAAGTTCAAGGATTACAGCTGCTGGACTCTTAGAACACCTCAACGTTACTAGAGACACCAGTGACTATCTATGGTACATAACCAGGTAAGATGAGTCATATAATTGTTATCTCCTAGATTTCCAGTGAATTACTAAAACTTTTTGAGCTGTTGGTTTCATATCAAAACTATAATTTTCTAGGCGGTGTCTATTGTATCATTATCAAAATGCCAATTCAAGCAGAAGAAATTTGCTTGTTTTCGTTTCCAATAAATTCCTGTACTTGACCATTTTAAGCATCTTTCAGATCACTTACACAAAATATGCTATCCTACCTTCTCATTTCTCAACATTTCAAATCTTACTGTTTTTTGGTTGGCACGCTGCAGTGTTGACATACGTTCATCAGAATCATTTCTTCGAGGAGGACACAAACCCAGCATTAATGTGCAGTCTGCAGGACATGCTGTCCATGTGTTTGTTAACGGGCAATTTTTAGGTATGCAGAGACACGCAGTTAAACACGGTAGTCGATATATTTGCTTATTGATTCTGATTTAAGTGAAGGTGACTGGTTTCTTTAAAGGGTTGGCATTTGGGACGAGGAAACAGAGAAGTTGCACATTTAATGGGCCAGTTAATCTACATGCTGGAGCAAATAAAATTGCTCTTCTCAGCGTGACTGTCGGATTGCCGGTTAGTGCTTAATACCATGGTTCTAAATCCAACTTGAACTTGCTTCAAGTGTTTCCATTTGCTTGTCAGACACCTTGCTTGTCACTGATTGAATTTTTATTTTATTTTTGCTATTGCCATTTTTTATTGGAAGAACGTTGGCCGACATTATGAAACATGGGAGACAGGGATCACTGGTCCAGTTGTGCTCCATGGTCTTGACCATGGACCGAAGGATTTGTCGCATAATAAATGGTCTTATCAGGTCTGGTACACAAAAAATGCACGTAATATAATTTATGATTCTTAAACTTCAATCAATGTGAAGAGAAATTGTTATTAAGTACAATATGTTGTTGAACAGGTTGGACTAAAAGGAGAGGCTGTGAATTTGGTATCACCCAATGGGGTCTCATCTAATGATTGGGTTCAAGATTCAGTAGCTACTCCAAGCCGGTCACAACTAAAATGGTACAAGGTAAGAACAGTTTACTAGGTTATTGTATAATCTGTTGAGATCTTCAACTAGAACCTTACCACAAACTTCAAACCTCCAGGCTTATTTTAACACACCTGAGGGAAGCGAACCATTGGCTTTGGACCTGGGAAGTATGGGTAAGGGCCAAGTATGGATAAATGGACAGAGCATAGGAAGATATTGGATGTCTTATGCAAAGGGTGACTGCAATTCTTGCAACTATTCTGGGACATTCAGACCTGCAAAGTGCCAACTTGGTTGTGGACAACCCACTCAAAGATGGTATGATTTTTCTCTAATACAAGACATAACTTCAACCTTACTTCTTTGTGTGTTTAGGAAAATGTGGAGTAAATACTTAAGTTGGTCCTTGAAATCGTAGGAAAGTATCAATCTAGTCCCTCATATTATCCATACATCAAAATGGTCTCTTAAATTGCAAACTATTACTTAAGTTCGTCCCTCTGTTTTGACCTGTTATCAAATGCATCTCTGATATTATTTACTCAATGAGATCAAATTCATTCCCCACATTATCAAATTAATATCATTTTAGTCCTTGCAAGTATCAACAGAGGGACAAACCTGATTAACTTTTGCAACTTTACTACTTTAGGAATCATTTTGGAATATTGATGATGTGGAAACTAGGTTAATACAATCTTACAATTTCAATGATCAAATTGGATATTCACGACGTATTAAGTAATGATAATTACACGTTATTTTGGGTACATTGTGCTAGATCCAATGCCACTAATATTATTATTCTTCTGTATACAAGAGGCAAGTGATGAAAGAATAGACATATTTACAAGTGTTCTGTTTGGAATGATGTCGCAGGTATCATGTTCCAAGGTCCTGGCTAAAGCCAACAAAGAACCTGATAGTAGTGTTTGAAGAACTAGGCGGGAATCCTTGGAAAATTTCTTTGGTGAAGAGAACAGTACATACTGCCGCAGCTCGTTAGTGAACTCAATTGTAAGTTCACTCGCGAATTCTCTGGCTTTGCCTGAAACGGGAGTAGCCTTGGTGCAATAAGTTATATAAGTTGCATTCAGTTTGTATGTAGCTTCGCTTAGGGGTTTAGGTGTGCATCCCTCTTCTTGATCTTGCACCAAACTACATGTGTCATTTTATTGTATCTAGCTGGAAGAGAAAATTACAATATTAAGACAGGTGCCTTATATTTTTGTTTCTAATTTGTTTGTACATACAAGTTATAAACATGTTCATGGTTTCCGTTTAATCATCAAAATATCAGTAGTTTCAATCACCACATGGCAAAGCGGTTTAAAAGAATCAAATGTTTGAGCTCAAGTGATTAATGAGCTACATTTAAGAACGAATCATTTGGGAGAACTCGAGTTATTTGTATAGCACAATCCATCTACTTGCTTAACCAAACCAATCCTCCTCAAAGCTCCTCTTTCCTGTATAGTACACGAGTCATGTTGAAACAGTAATCCGCAATCACATGCTTTGGACATCTAAGAGACTGAAGTCAGTTTAACATTATCAAATCATCACACAACCTAAGTGTACCAGTAAAATATGCTTATATCAAGCTTCCATTTGGCAAATTTACTGATAAAGGATCAACCTTAGTATATGAGGAAAACCATTTAAGAGAATATATGATCAGTTGCACCTGCATCCAAAATTTAACGAGTCACTGATTTTACACTTGCAGCTAAATAACTCATACATGTTCCTGCAGAATAGCAATGGGTGCTTTCTCCCTTCACGTCTGTGGCATGCTTGCCTTGCTTGTCTTAAATTGAATTCTTCTCAAGCAATGCTTGTAGGTTGTTATATTGTTCCTTTGTAAATGTCACACCTCCTTCTTCAACTTTGATTTGCATTTGACCCTTGCACTTGGCGGCGAAATTTTCAGCATTGACATTATTTGCGTAAGTGTTGTTATGTGGATTTTCACGACTAAAACCAAAGTTAGGTGAATATTCATGCTTCTTATAGCATATTTCTACTATATGTCTGATTTTGCCACAATATGAACAAACTTATGCATTTCCTCTGCCTCTTCCTCCTTGGTTGCCTCTTCCTCTTCATGCACCATTACCATATGATGTATCTACCAATGCACTGGATTCCTCACTTGTTGATGCAGGCGATCCATACTATTGTCACCTTTCATCTTGCACCACCATTGAAATAACTTTATTTATGGTCCAAAGTGGTTTTATAAGAAGAACCTATGATCTCTTCGCTTGATATTGTTCATCAAGTCCTGTTAAGAACTGAATGTTATCGTCTTCTACCTTGAAGAATCTTGTGTTTCTTATGGCCAATCATACATACAAATATACATGGCATTGTGGTATATGACTATATTGATCAAGTTCCTCCCAAATTGCTCGCATTTCAGCAAAATTTTCTGACACCTTCAATGCAGCTTGCATGAAATTCGTTACTTCTTGATACAGTGTTGCTACTCTCACTATATCTTCTATTATATGCTTCTGCCTTTCCAAAACGTTAGTGCTACTGTTTATTAACAAAGGCACCTCCTCGTTACAATTTATCAGCTTCTAAGCCAGCCACAACATGAATTTTTGTAGCATGTTAATTTTATGGCTTTCAGTAATGTCCTTTTCAATCATAACGAACACATAACATTATATACATGACATACACAGAAAATTTCATAATGGAATATGCAGAAAATGTTAGATACAAAGTCAATGCTTGTCATATTGTAAGTGATAAGTTTAACTCATCGTTCTTTTTTATGCTATGAAAATGCACAAAAATATTAGAGCTATAGATAAAAAGTGAAGTGAATATTAGTCTACAAAGCTGTGTAGAGAAAATGAACTTTAGAGTAAATAAGTCACACCTAGCTTTTTGGTCATCAATATCTATAAGAAGGTTCCCAAACTATCTTGTCTTCAATTTCTATATGTTGGATATGAGCCAACCTTGCGCCAGTACTTTCCTGTCTTGGGTTCAAGTCTTGGAGTCAACATTGGACATTCCCTGATACAGAGCTGATTTAGGGAAGAAGGAAGCCCCTGTTCTGGCAAGTACCGCAGCACGTCGCAACGATTAATTTCAAGTTTACGAAGAGCATTAAGTTGTTGAAACCCCTTGTCGTCCAGCTTTTGAGACTCTTAAATTTGCTGATGTATAGAGAGATGATGTTTCTGGGAAGTAGGTTCTCCTCTGGAAATGACTCCATGCCTATACATCCACCTTCAATATTAAATCTAGTCAGAGATTTGAGATTTTCCAATTCCCATTCCTTTTGTGATGTAAGCTTGTCACAATATGCAATAGAGAGTAGACATCTAAGTAAAAATAATGAAAGGAGAGATGGGAGAGAAGTAATAAAATTGGGGAGTTTGTAAAGATTCTTGCAATTGGAAAGGGTGAAGGTATGTAGGTTTGGTGTATGAAATCCTTCATCTGGGAAAGACGTCAATCCCGGACAATCTCTTATTTCAAAACACTCCAGTGCAAGATCACCCTTATACACCCCTGTAACATTAAAAGATACTAAATTTGGACAATCCCATATAGAAAGAATTTTGAGTTTAGGGAACAAGGTCAAGTTAGTGAGGGAATCACAACTATTCCCAATGGACAAACTGTGGATAAAGGAAAGCTTCTCTCTAGATTTTAACAATGGGAGCAATTCGAAATTTCTACACTTACTTATGTAAAGTTCAGTCAAGGAAGCAGGGTAAGGGATGGATCTTAGATTAGAACAATTGATCAATTCCAATTCTTTAAGAACGGGTAATCCATCTAGCAAATCATCTGGAAGGACATCCAACGATTCACATCCCTTAATTCTTAGGCTTTGCAACTTTGGCAGCAAAAACAACAACTGTGATGCATTAGAAACACTGCGTGTTTCAAAGAATATTTCTTCATCGTCAAAATTTTGGATGGGTGGAGTTTTTTTCCTTTACGTGAGTTGTTTCTGTGTCAGGTGCATTAAGAACAGTAGCTTGTGTTGTGACTGGAATGTTAGCTTTAACCAAGGAATATTGTGGCTTTGTTTCTTGTTTGATTCTAGGAATGTCTGCTTCAACTAGATGGCTGACCAAGCAATCACAATGTTTGTGTGGATTTGGCAACCTTGATGCAGGATTAAGTGGTAACTTGTTTCTTGTGAATGCATTTCTTATCCTTTCTTCAGAAGTACAACAACGGCAGCAGCAACAACAACAATGACGACGACAGCAACAACTAAGCCTTATCTCACCAAACGAGGTTTCTCCATAAGCACGTTTTGCAATATTACTTGCACACTAATCACAACATTACAAGGTCAAAGTTAAGAACTAGAAAATGTAATGAGCTTTCATTAGAGAACAAAATCAAATAAGGATAGATAAAAAAAAAAAAAAACTTTTGTTCTGAATTGGCAGAACCACCTTCCAGTCTTGTCACCTCCGACAACACATTCATCCCTCCCTCTCTCTCATTGCCTCTGTTTAGAAACTCAATATATAAAACGTCAACATTTTTATAAGGTAATGTGGTGTATTATTTTTATAGCCGACTCCACTTGGTGGGATAAGGCTTAGTTGTTATTATTGTAAGCATATATTTAGACACTTGCAAGTAAGATAATACGGAACTAGTACATTTGACATAACTAATAAACAAGCCACTTAGAATATTATTTCACAATCATAATCAACCAAACGAATAATACAACAAAATATAGCTGCCAAGAAACAGGTGCAAATATATACATATAAAAAACTTTAAAAGCCACAACATGCATACATACATTGAAAAGAAGGTTAATGTAATCACTAACTACACAACTGCTGATAAAAAAAGTGTAAAGAAAATACTCACGGGACTGCTCCCTGTGATCCAGCAGCAGCATCATCTCTATTTGGTGGTGTTGCCATTGCAATTGCATGGAGAGAAGAAATACAAAAAACAGAGCAAGCTTGTTACTCTTCTTCTTGGGGGATCACAATCCGCGTTTTGAACCTTCAAACGTGCGCTCAGAAATTTTCACCGTCATTTTAGTGGGTGAGTATGAGGATGTTTTGGGTCTTGCTTGGAAAATTGATTCCGAAACAAATGGCATGCGATTTATTTTGCCTAAACTTAATTTTCAGTTAGAGACCACATATGAGGGGTTGGCGTAGTGTATATAAATATATTATATGTATATAATTTTAACTCTAAAAAAAAGAAATTAATATAAAAAAATCAACTATGAATAAATAAATGAAAAAAAAATATATGCAAAGAAATAAACATTCAAACCCATTTTGGTAATTATACACTCAAGTAATTTGGGGTCAAATTATTCAAACTAGACATAACAATGGATTTGTCTAATGACATTCTGTCATTACTCTTTTAGTAGGCATTTTTCATGTAATTTTAGGAGTTATTCATTGTAATTCATGGAGCTGCAAGCCACAAAAAGGACATAAATTTGAGTTTTGAAGATTTAGAATTCGGCCACCGAATGCCCTGCATCAGCCACCGAATTTGCTGCTAAATCTTCACTGTTGCTACGACAAAAATCGGCCACCGAACTCATACAATCGGCCACCGAGTCTTCATGCTGAGCCACACGTTTTAATGCAATTCGACCACCGAATTGAGGGACTCGGCCACCGATTTTCACAGGCCTATTTAAGAAACATGCGTTTTCTGAATTAAGGGTTCACGATTTTGGAGACCTAAAAACATATTTTGGAGCTGAAGCTTTGGAAACTCATAGCCAGTTATCAATACATGTATGAATCCTTTAATTCTTGTTAGTTATCTTGTACTTTAGCTATGAGTAACTAATCTCTTTGTGGTTGAGACTTAGATGAATCTGATGTAATCCTATGGGAACCCTAATTTGTTGAACTCCTTTGAATATCAATGACAGTCTAGTTTTTTATTCATATTACTTTGTGTTAATGCTTTTTGTATGTTCATCATCGACTACTAGCCCTAGCTTTATTAATATGCAAATTGATCTTAGAGATTGAATGACCACTAACCCTGGCTTTTGACTCGAATCTAGGTAATAAGTTTAACCTAAGTAATTAAGCTAGATATAGACAATTATTAGGTTATGAAATAGGGATTAACGGACTGTTAAAACCTCAAACGGTTTCGAACTCGCTTAAGAGATTAAGGTGTTGTCACTTGCGGGGAGAATTCTAGGTCAAGAGATTGGGTAGAATTAATATGTTAATCTGTCGTTGAACTAGATAGTCATTGATTGAATTAGGAGTGCAAATTACCATAAGAGAACTTCAGAGGAGTCGAAAGTCTTAGCCATATTTCTCTCTAAATTCTTAAAACCAATCGTTATTGCTTTTTAATCAATTTATTTTACAAATCCAATTCAATTGCCTAGGGCAACCCTGAATTTAGTACATCCTAATTTATAACAATAATGCTTAGTCGAAATTAACAACGGTCCTCGTGGATACGAATTTTATTATTACTTCGATTGAACTTGGTACACTTGCCAAATATTCATCAAGTTTTTGGCGCCGTTGCCGGGGACTGTTGAATTATTTCAACAAGGCAATATCGTTATTATTTAGGATTTCTGCAATTTATTTTCTGTCATTTAAATTTTTCAAAAGAAAATTTCATTGAATTAAGTTCATATTTATTTTGTATTGTGCAGTGCTACTAAGGTATTTGTTTGCTGTTTATGCGAGGTAGAGTGCAACCCGGTGATTTGTTGCACGATCCGGAAATCGAGAAGACTGCAAAGGCCAATCAAAGAGCTGTCCGGTTAGCTAAGTCAGCTGACCCTAGTGCCAGAACACAATACACCAACCTAACACCTTTTGAACCTGAAACAATCCGTACTCCTGTTGTTGTCAATATGGGAGAACCAAATCCACCACCCAGACCTAAGATGGGGGATTATGGGTTGGCTGCCCACCGAGGTCATCTAACTCATGTCTTCCAACCAGCAAACCCCGTAGCTTTTGATATCAAAACATCCGTTCATAATGGGTTGAAAAAAAAAAAACAATATGATGGGTCAGACAACATGAGTCCTCATGAACACTTGAGTCGCTTGTATGAAACGTGTGAGTTCTGTGTACCCCCAGCCAACATGACGGAGGACCAAAAGAAACTCAGGTTGTTCTCCTTCACCCTAACCGGGAGAGCCAAGGATTGGTTGTTAACCTTACCTAGTGGAACCATTCAAACTTGGGATGAGCTGGAACTAAAGTTCTTAGAGAGATTTTTCCCAATGTCCAAATTTTGGGAGAAAAAACATGAGATCTCCAATTTTAGACAAGGGGAGAATGAGTCACTATATGATGCTTGGGAGCGGTTTAAACTGCTGCTTAAAAGGTGTCCTGCCCATGATTTTTCTGAAAAGTCGTACCTCCAAGTTTTCACCGAAGGGTTGACACATAGCAATAGGATGTTTCTAGATGCTTCAGCTGGTGGAAGTATGAGGGTTAAGACTGACCATGAAGTCCAAACCTTAATAGAAAACATGGCCCAAAATGAGTACAGTGCTGATGCCGATAAAAAGAAAAGGGGTGTCTTTGGGGTGAGCAACAATACTACCATCCTAGCAAACCAAGCAGCCATGAACAAACAGTTAGAAGCTTTGACCAAGCATGTGCATGGATTAACCATGGGGCAAGCTCATCAGGTAGCGGCTATAAGATGTGATTTCTGTGGTGAGGGGCATGCAAATGGTGAGTGTGTGCCGGAAGGAGCTAGTGAAGAAGCCAATTACATGGGAAACCATCAAAAGGGAAGCCCCTATTCAAACACCTACAACCCAGGTTGGGCAAATCATCCTAATTTGAAGTATACCAGCAACAATACTCTAAATCCACTGTTACCTAACCCTCATCAACAACAACAAAGAAAGCCTTCAGCTTTTGAGGAAGCCATGACTAACTTTGTGAAAATGACTCAAACCAACTTTGAAGAAATCAAAGCAAGTCAGGAATCTGAAAGGAGAAACAATGAGGCATCAAGGAAACTACTGGAGACTCAAATTGGGCAGATAGCTAAACAGTTGGCTGATCAGCCGAAAGGAGGATTCTCAGGGCAACACTCAAGACAATCCTAAGAATGAAAGTTGCAAAGCCATTGAGTTGAGAAGTAAAAAGGTTTTAACACCCCTAGTTCCGAAAGTCACGAAAAAGAATGAAGAAGTAGTGGAGGGTGATGAACAAGAAGTAGTCGGAAAAAATGATGAAGTAGTTGAAAATGAACAGAAGGAAAAAAATAAAGAGGGAGAAAAAAATAAAGAGGGAGAAAAAAGTAAGAAATTGATTGATGTAGATTCCATTCTGAGAAAAACCAAAAACCAACTTCTTGAAGAGAGTGGGAAGAAACAAGTTATTCCCTCTTATGTGAAACTGCCATATCCGCACTTGTCAAAGAAGAAAGAGAAGCAGGAGAGCCAATTCAAGAAATTGATAGAGCTATTCACTCAATTGCAGGTGAATATTCCTTTCAGTGAGGCGCTTGATCAAATGCCAGTGTATGCAAAATTTATGATAGATCTTCTGACCGGACGGAGGAAGCCAAGAGATGATGAGAATATTGCTTTGTCCGAAAATTGTAGTGCCATACTTCAAAGGAAATTGCCTCCAAAGTTGAAGGATCCAGGAGCATTCACTATACCTTGCACAATTGGGAAAGTAAGTGTGGGAAGAGCTTTATGTGATTTGGGGGCTAGCATTAATCTTATGCCCTTATCAATGATGAAGAAGTTAGGATGTGGGGAGCCTAAGCCTACAAAGATGACTCTTACTCTGGCTGATCGCTCTATTTCTTATCCGTATGGAGTTTTGGAAGATGTTTTAGTGAAAGTGAATGATCTACTTTTCCCAACTGATTTTGTTATTCTTGACATGGAGGAAGATGAAGAGCTTCCTTTGTTATTGGGGAGACCTTTTCTAGCAACCGGTAGAGCCCTTATTGATGTGGAGATGGGAGAGTTAATGCTTCGATTTCAAGATGAGCAAGTGGTGTTCAATATTTTCGAGGCCATGAAGCATAGGAATGAAAATCCACAATGTTACCGAGTTGATGTGGTAGATGATATTGTTGAAGAAATTACTTTGGAAGAGTCTCCTGCTCCACCTTTAGAAAGAGTGATTGTGAATTCCATCGAATGTAGTGACAAAGACACGGGTGAAGCGGTAGATGAGTGTATCCAGCAACTTGCAGCAGGTAAACAAGAATCATTATGCACAAAGGTTGAAAGTTTGCACCCACAGAATGAAGAGGGGGCACCCAAGGAAAACAAAGAGGAAGGGGACCTTGCTAAAATTCCAGAATTAAAAGAGCTACCTTCTCACTTGAAGTATGTTTTTCTAAGCAAGGATGCCTCAAAACCAGTCATCATTAGTAGTACTTTGACACCCCTTGAAGAAGAAAAATTAATCAGGGTGTTGAGGGAAAATCAAGGAGCTTTGGGTTGGCAAATTTCTGATCTGAAAGGTATAAGTCCAGCTTATTGCATGCACAAAATACACTTGGAGGCTGAATTTAAACCGGTAGTGCAACCACAACGCAGACTCAACCCAACTATGAAAGAAGTGGTCAAGAAAGAGGTGCTGAAACTCTTAGATGCTGGCATGATTTACCCCATTTCAGATAGCTCATGGGTGAGTCCGGTGCATGTAGTCCCTAAAAAGGGAGGTATGACGGTGGTTGCAAATGACAAGAATGAGTTGATTCCGACTAGGACAGTTACTGGTTGAAGAATGTGCATAGATTACAGAAGGTTAAATCAAGCAACAAGGAAGGACCACTTCCCGTTACCTTTCATGAACCAAATGTTGGAAAGGTTGGCGGGCCAGGCATTTTACTGTTTCTTGGATGGGTACTCAGGGTATAATCAGATTGCGGTGGCTCCGGAAGATCAGGAGAAGACTGCCTTTACTTGTCCATTTGGGGTGTTTGCATATAGGAGGATGCCTTTCGGGCTATGTAATGCGCCGGATGCCTTCCAAAGGTGTATGCTCTCCATCTTCTCTAACATGATCGAGAAGAATATTGAGGTATTTATGGACGACTTTTCTGTTTTTGGTAAGTCTTATGATCAATGCTTGTTACACCTCGATGCTGCCCTAAAAAGGTGTACCGAAACTAACCTGATTTTAAATTGGGAAAAGTGCCATTTCATGGTAACTGAAGGGATAGTGTTGGGACACAAAATAAGTGGGAAAGACATCCAGGTGGACCAAGCAAAGATAGAGGTTATAGAGAAACTACCACCGCCTGTTAATGTGAAGGGGGTGAGAAGTTTCTTGGGGCATGCTGGTTTTTACCGGCGGTTTATTAAAGATTTTTCAAAAATTGCAAAGCTCCTCTGTAACCTCTTAGTCAAGGAAACTGAGTTTAA
Source organism: Medicago ruthenica (assembly GCA_018208015.1). Taxonomy (NCBI): domain Eukaryota; kingdom Viridiplantae; phylum Streptophyta; class Magnoliopsida; order Fabales; family Fabaceae; genus Medicago; species Medicago ruthenica. The sequence goes on along the minus strand of CM031373.1, from coordinate 104,717,501 downwards.
ATTTGATTCTGAATGTCTTAATGCCTTTACCTTGATTAAAAACAAGTTGGTCACTGCACCCGTAATCATTGCTCCCGATTGGGATGCTCATTTTGAGCTAATGTGTGATGCGAGTGATTACGCGGTTGGAGCAGTGTTAGGCCAACGTCGTGAGAAATTTTTCCACGTAATTTATTATGCAAGTAAGTTCTGAATGATAACCAAGTAAATTATTCCACAACTGAAAAAGAACTACTAGCGGTAATATTTGCGTTGGAAAAATTTCGGTCCTACCTAATTGGCTCCAAAGTTATTGTTTTTACAGATCACGCAACTTTAAAGTACCTGTTGACAAAAGGGGATTCAAAACCCCGCTTGTTGAGGGGGATCTTGCTTTTGCAAGAGTTTGATCTGGAGATCAGAGACAAAAAAGGAGTTGAAAATGTGGTAGCCGACCACCTCTCTAGGCTGGATAACAGAGAGGTTACTGAAAAAGAAAAGGCCATAGCAGCTGAGTTCTCGGATGAACAACTGTTCAACATCCAAGAAAGGCCATGGTTTGCTGACATGGCAAATTTTAAGGCCGGGAACTTGATACCAGATGATTTGAGCTGGCAAGAGAAGAAGAAATTCTTCAAGGATGCAAACCACTACTTGTGGGATGATCCTTATTTGTTTAAGGTAAGCCCTGACGGTTTGATTAGACGTTGTGTTGCAGGTGAGGAAGCAAAGAGCATAATGTGGCACTGCCATAACTCAGCTTATGGGGGCCATCATAGTGGTGAAAGAACAGCCGCTAAAATTCTACAGAGTGGGCTCTGGTGGCCCACACTCTTTAAAGACTGCCTTGAATTCGTCCGACACTGTGACAAGTGTCAAAGAACAGGTATTATCTCAAAGAGGAATGAGATGCCCCTCAATGGTATTTCATGGGACCATTTCCCTCCTCTTACTCTAACTTGTATATCCTTGTATGTGTCGATTATGTCACCAAGTTGGTCGAAGCGATTGCTTGTGTCGTTAATGATTCACACACTGTGGTGAATTTCTTGAAAAAGAATATCTTCCCTAGGTTTGGAACCCCTAGAGTTTTGATCAGTGATGGGGGGAAGCACTTTTGCAATAAATATTTAGAAAATGTGCTTGCTAAATACAATGTGAAGCATAAGGTTGCTACTCCCTATCACCCTCAGACTAGTGGGTAAGTAGAGGTGTCTAATAGGCAATTGAAACAAATTCTTGAAAAAACTGTTGCTGCCTCTAGGAAGGATTGGTCTAGGAAGTTAGATGATGCTCTGTGGGCGTATAGAACTGCGTTTAAGACGCATTTAGGGTTGTCACCCTATCAGTTAGTTTATGGTAAAGCCTGCCATCTCCCTGTGGAGTTAGAGCACAAAGCGTATTGGGCAATTAAGGCCCTCAATTTTGACCAAGCCTCAGCCGGTAGGAAGAGGCTATTGAAGCTCAATGAGCTTGAGGAAATGAGGTTGAGTGCTTATGAAAATGCTGCTATTTATAAAGAGCGAACAAAAAAATATCATGATAAAGGTCTGGTGAGGAGAGAGTTTAACATTGGGCAACAAGTTTTGCTTTTTAATTCCAGGTTGAAGCTGTTTCCTGGCAAGCTCAGATCGAAGTTGTCAGGACCTTTCGTGATAAGAAGTATTTCTCCACATGGAGCTGTGGAGTTGGCAAAGGCTGACGAGACAAACACCTTCAAGGTAAATGCTCAGAGGCTTAAGCCATACCTTGGTGGTGGTCCTACCTACTGAAAGGGTAGGACTTGTGCTGACAGACCTTTAAAGGTTGTCTACAGTCAAGCTAGTGACGGTAAAGGAGCGCTGAGTGGGAGGCAACCCAATGTGTTCGAATAGGTATAATCTCTTATTTCTTTTGCTAAAAAAATGTGGACTGTAAATATTTTTCTAAGTCCACAAAAAAAAAACACACATTTTCATTTCGTAAAAAATCGGCCACCGAATTGTTTTTCTCGGGGCCCGATTTTCTACTTCCAAAAAAAAAAAACCCTTCAAATTCGGTGGCCGAGGATATCCATCCGGTGGCCGAATTTCTGTCCGTTTTGAATTCAATCCACCCGTTACAGAACCAATCGGTGGCCTAATTTCCTTCCCCTATATATAGAACCAACCTATTTTCATCATCCTCAACTTCAAAAAGCAGTGTTACTCTGCCAAAATCATTATATGAACCGCAAATCTACCTTCACACATCTTCTTCTCTATTCTTAACACTCCCTAACACAAATTCCGTACCTTTTTTTTTATAGAACACCTAACCTCCATAACCCTTCACAAAAACTCAACAACAATGGCCAAAACTAGGAACCAAACTCAAGAGCCTACCACAAAAAGAAGGAGAGGGAAGGAATCCACCGGTACCTCTTCTCAACAACCACCTAGTCCACCTCAACCTCAACCACACACTCAACCACAACATTACCAAAGATTTGTGTCCGAAGAGGCTAAGGAGAGATATGATGTGATCAAAAGGCGTGTCTTCAACAAAGAAAGGGGAATTAATGTTGACAAATTGGAGAAGCATCCTTGCATTGTGTGGACAATACAAGCGAAGGGTTGGGAGGGACTTGTAAATATGGTAACTGAAGAAAGTAACGCAAGCATTGCCTTGGAATTTTTGGCTAATGCTTTTGCTCAGAAGGAATCAAATTATCATTCTTATGTGAGAGGGAAGAGAGTTGATTACTCCAGGCAAGACATTAATCGAGCGCTTGGTTTGAGGGAGGTAGAAAAATGTGATATGGAGTATCGTAAGGAGGCATCTGATGGGATCAGGGGTAGAAACGGATGGGATCAATTACTTGAAGGACTGATGAGAGAAGGAAAGGGGTGGATAGGAACTGTTCAGAGACCTCAGAGAATTAACACTGTTGATTTGTTGCTAGCATACAAAGCATGGGCTTCATTTATTCAGACGATTATTGATCAAACTTCTGCTACAGCTGAAATGATAAGGGAAAGAGTGTTTATTCTGCTGTCTGTGATTTCTGATGAGGATATAGATGTGGGAAAGTTGATGGATAATAGTTTGCACAAGCTGGTTAGGACGGATAAGAATACTTTGGGACATTGCTGTTTGATAAACAAGTTGTGTCAGGAAGCTCAGGTTCCTGTTGAACCTACTGATATTTTTGTGAGGTCTTTGAGATTTATATCTGATTCGGTAATAGAAGGTTTTGAAAAGGAACAGGAGAAGTATGACCGAGATCTTCAGGAAGCAAGGGAGAGACAGCAGCAGCCACCTCAGATGATGGAGCAGGATCATCCACCACAGGTGCAGCAGCAGGGTCTTCCACCCTATTTCGCTGAGTATACTTATGCTATGGCCAATTGGGCCCAGGATATCTCGTCTAGGGATAGGATGCCACCACCGTCATTCCCTCAACCTTTCTATGAAGCAGCTGAGCTTTACCGTCAGAGTCCTTATACTAGGACTAATGCTTATGAGAGATTTGCTAGCCCGCATGACATGGAGAACTACTTTGCGGAGGAGAGGCAGAGAGGAGCTGATAGAGAGGAGCGCATCAGAGCAGAGTATTATAGGATTCAGGCTGAGCAGCAGCCTAATGCTGACACATATCCTCAGATTTACCCATTTCCACCTTCAGAACCAGGAGGGTCGTCAGGAGCACAACAATGATTTGGGCACCTTGTCTAGCCCAAACATTTATTATTTTTATTGCTGTCAGTTTTTGCTTCTGTTATTTGTTTCTGTTATTTCCTTTTGTATGGAGTCAACTTGAGAAGTGTCTGGTTTATGAGTTTATGATTCCCCTATTTTGTAATGCATCTGAACTTGTTTATTATTAATGAATTGACTTTTCTTGAAATTTACCAATTTAGTAACAAAGATTTCACCAATGATTTGTCAAAAGTTCAAAGGAGGTAGTGCTTGCATGATTCTATAAGGGAAGTGTACGACAGGAAAGATGCTTAGGTAGCCACAACTTCCAGAAACCTCAGCTTGTAAGGTTATGACCTAAAGTTATTTTTCAATTTTTTACAAATATGAGTGTTTCCATGTGGATGCTATTTCTGGGATTTACGATGTTTCTTTGTAATTGATTGGTCATATTTTGTACACACTAAGGCAAATTGCTTGTACCTTGAGCCTTTGCAACCCACTGTAACACCCATACTAAATTATCTAGAATATTTAGCATGCGTATTAATATGATATCGGGTACATTAAAATTTTCAATAATAAATACAATATAAAACTACTGAATGTGTACAAATAGCTCGTTTATACAAATATCCAGATATCATATAAGTTTATCCTCATAAACATAGATAATCTGTCAACCTCCTGAGCTTGTCCTTGACGAGCATTTGCACTCCATCCAGAGTCTTCCTGAAGATCTTCATGAACATCTCTTGCTAACCTGTAAACCTGCACCAGAAGGATTGGGATGAGACATAATGTCTCAGTGAGCTCCAGCCCAACCTACTGTTGGCAACCACGGGGGAAACCTAGGGTCGCCGTGCCTACTCTTGGCAATCTTGGGGATACCTATGATCGCCAAGTCTTTCTCTACATATTTCGCGATCAAGGGGGAAAGCTTAGGATCGCTACTTGTCTTTATCATGTCTTATCATATTCTAACTTTAAACTTTAACTTATACTTAGTGATCTGGGGACATCCTATGATCACTTTCTTTCTCTGCTGACTATTGACATATTCTCTTAATAATTTCAAAAGTATTTATATACATCATTCTTAATCATAAAGTTAGTAAGTCAGCGTTGAACAAACAATAATTATCTTGGTTCATTTTACGGAGTGCATCCGGGTGGAGTAACCCCGAAGTACATCTCCCCTCTACCGGTGAAAATTCCTATCATATCAGGCTAACTCCGGACTCCTCTTGTCGTCGTGCGGTCATCCTTGCGGAATAACACGTCCCACTAGCGTGAACCTCCTGTGTCCCACTAGCGTGAACAACAGAAGACACGACTTAATAATCTTAACTTACACGTATACCTCCCGTGTCCCACTAGCGTGAACGACGGAAGACGCGAATTATTATTCTTTAAACTTATGCATGAACCTTTCATGTCCCACTGGCGTGAACGATGAAAGTCACGACTTAATAATATTAATCTTAGTCTTTACTTTGCATGAACCATTCGTGTCCCACTAGCGTGAACGACGAAGGCCACGGCTTAATATCTTAATATCTCTTATTCTTATTCTTCTTATATATATATATATATATAACTTATAGCTTATGTCTTATGCATATCTGATGCATTCTTGAATAATTCATTCTTAAAGTTTTACCTATAAAGAGGTTCTTAACTTTGATCGTTGGATCATTCTTATTCCTCATTAATTCTTAACTATTGTACTTGAAAGTACGTCTAATAATCTACCATAAGCTTTGCATATTAAATGCATTTCTTGAGGGAACTAATCTTCCAAATCATAACCTATATGTATAGGATCATAGGCTTATCGTTATCATAAGCCACTACATAGTTGCTAGATCATTTGCATATTTGTCTGGACTTTACCCTCTTAATTCAGACTAATCTAAGTCAATGCATAATCCTTGTTCCATACATTTTCATCCTTTTTGGGAGCCTCTTGAATGTGTTAGAATGGTGGTAAATGTTTCTAAAATGTTTATGGAGAAAACGGATGCGGAAAACCATGCCTACACGCCCCAGAACACTCAAAACAGCAAAGCTGTCAAGTGCTGTCTGGGCCTGCGCGCTTGTAGCGACCAGCCTGCGCTTGTAGCGACCAGTGGCGCTTGAAGCGACCAGCTGGGCGCTTGTAGCGACAGTAGGCAGAATAAAATTCTGCCTGGTCGCTGTAGCGAGCTCCAGCTCGCTGTAGCGACCATGACAGGTCCAAAAATCTCAAAATTGATATTTTTCATCATTCCAAACCATCCCAACACACCCAAGCTTCCCAAATGGCATAAAAAGGATTTTCTTAAGCTTATAAATCATTTAAACATGGCTGGAACAAGGAATTGGCAATTTACATAATCTAGGGCTTTTTATAAAAATTTGCTCTAAGCATAATTACTCTTAAACTTACTCAATACGGGTTCTAAAACCCTAGGGAGCTCACCTACGCCTTGATTGGTGCTGGTTAGTTCCTGAACCTCAAGCTCTAACTTGTCTCCTTGCTTTTCTTCTTACTTCTCTTGTTCTAAACTTCCATACCAAGCTTGCTTTGCAAGATTTCTTACAAGATTTTGAATGAAGTTTGGATGGTTGTTGGGAAGGAGAGGGAGGGCGTGTGAGTAGAGGGAAGGAGGGAGAGGATAATGAGTTTGGAAGAGTGTAGAAGAATGAGAGAAAGATGGTAAGAATATCTTACCTCTTTTTCTTATAATCCTCTCTTTTAAAATAATTACTATAATGCCATTGCTTAATATTACAAAATTGCCATGCTTGCTTAGCAAGTTTCTAACGCTAATAACTGTTACATTTAAGCGGGATATTACACCCACCTTTGTTTATATTGAATTATCCTTTGTTTAAACCAAGTTGAGCTACTAGGATTTAGACCCCTTGTTTTGGTGACTAACCACATTACAAGCCTAGAGACCTTAGGAATGTACACAAAATTTTGATGGAGTTAGGCATGTTTATGTGTGTTATAATTGAAAAGTTCAAGTTTGGGGTTGCTTTTGGAACTAGCAACACTCTAAGTTTGGGGTAGGGGTACTAGAGAAAGAAAAGAGAATCACTTTGTGCTAAAAAAACAAAAGAATAAGCATGATAAAAATAAGCTGAATTGTTAAATTTCCAGCTAAAAAAAAAGCGATCAGTTGTTTCATTCATTAAAAGTTATCTCTAGTCCCCGAATTTAATTGTGATATGATGTTATGGTGCGTGGTGTATTTTAGATCAGTAGGATGATGTCTAACTCCTTTGTTTTTCTTAAACCTACTTTCCAAATGATCCCACCTCTAACCTAAGCCCCGTTATAACCTGGAAAGTCCTTAAAGGTGTGTACATAATATTGACTTTGATTGATTCTTAGAAATTTTTCAAGTTTTGGTAATATAGTAGTTCTACATGTCGACTGAGTGAACCCTGTTATATTCAATATTGTTGCGAGAAGTTGTGGAATGGATGTGTTACCAAGCAAGTTAGCTCATCACTTGCTAAAGAGGGAGATGAACTTTTGACATGATCATTGGTGGGGTAAGTGTTAATTTACTGTTATTTTTCATTTTAAGTTGGTTCCTTGAGGACAAGTAACGATGCAAGTTTGGGGTTGTGATGACATTCTGTCATTACTCTTTTAGTAGGCATTTTTCATGTAATTTTAGGAGTTATTCATTGTAATTCATGGAACTGCAAGCCACAAAAAGGATAGAAATTTGAGTTTTGAAGATTTAGAATTCGGCCACCAAATGCCCTGCATCGGCCACCGAATTTGCTGCTAAATCTTCACTGTTGCTACGACAAAAATCGGCCACCGAACTCATACAATCGGCCACCGAGTCTTCATGCTGAGCCACGCGTTTTAATGCAATTCGGCCACCGAATTGAGGGACTCGGCCACCGATTTTCACAGGCTTATTTAAGAAACATGCGTTTTCTGAATTAAGGGTTCACGATTTTGGAGACCTAAAGGCATATTTTGGAGCTGAAGCTTTGGAAACTCATAGCCAGTTATCAATTGTCGCGGTGATTTTCGGAGATCAAGCTATTGATTAGCGTTGACTCACTAATTTTATTTCACGACTGAACTTTTAATTTTTGAAAAAAAAAAGGGGAAAAAGTTCTAAATTACCACATTTTTTAAAGATTTAGGGTTCGGGGGTTAGTTACGTTTAGGGAAGGTGTTAGTACCCTAAACGTTCGTAGTATTCTACGAGAACCTCTTGATTTTATTTATTTATTTTGGCTATAACTTGCTTATATATATTTTTTTTTTAAAGAAAAGAAGGAATTAGAGTAGTGAGAAAAAAATTGTTTTTTTATTTTTTATGATTTGGAAGGACAATGTCCTTTGCCTACGTACCCGTGAGGGATCAAAACCTCGTAGTTCGGGGTAAAAATGCCGGTTGATTTGTTGTGTATTTTTTTAGTTTTTTGAAAAAAAGTTTTAAAGGTAAAATAAGGCCAAGCGGCAAAAATGAGATTTGTTTGTATTTTTATTTTTTGAAAATGATTTAAATGTTATTAAAATGGATTAATGGTTATTTAAGAAAATAAAAGAAGAAAAAGGGGCACTTGATTGAGAATCAAGGTTTGTTTAAGAGAATATTTTTTGAGTTTTGACTTATTTGCATGTTTTTTTGTTTTTTTAATAATTAACTAAGACAAAAAACGTAACCAAAAAGCTAAATGCGAGGAATTTCCGAGGTAACGTTGGATCACCACGAAATCCTTTGGAAAATAAACTAACCTAATATTTTTGCATTTTTGTTTTTTGACATAAAGCAGAATAAATAAGTGTGAGTGTCGGTGCAATATTCTCATTTATATTTACATCATTCCTAAATACATTCTAATAACATAAAAAAAATGACAAGATAATAAATAAAAATAAAATTGCAAATGCATTAAAGTAAATATGCTAAAAATAAATAAAGAACTAAAGATGCATGAAATGCAAGACAATAAATAAATATGTTGCATAAAATAAATAAAGAAATAAAAAAAAATGCATGATGTGCTAAAAAAGGCATTAAAATAAAATGCATGAAAATAAAAAACTAAAAAATAAAATGCAAGAAAAGAAATAAAAAGGAGAAAATAAAAGATGAAAAATAGAGGAGAAGGGGGGGGGGGGGGGGGGGTGCAAAAGGAAGTCAGAAAGAAGAGAAATATAGGCCTTGTGAAGGAGAAAAAAACCAGACCGGTTCGGTCTGAGAGAACCGAACCGGTTCAGTTCTTATATATGAGTCACAATCCGGTTTTTCTTCCATTTTTCTAAAACATTTCTCTCTCTTTTCTTCTTCTCCTTCAAAACTCCCTCCCTTCTCTCTAAAATGGATGGCCGGCCGACCCAGTGGGAGGCGGCGCCGCGCCGGAGGAAGAATCCTCTTTTTTTTTAATTTTTTTTTTAACTTTCCGAAACCCTTTTCTTTCTTCTTCTCGGAACCGGACTCGGATTTTTCAAAATCCTTTTAAAAATGAGTAGATCTACGTTTTTTTTTTTTTAAAAAGAGAGAGATAACTACCTTGTTCTTAAAATCTTTTCCGGTTTTGGTTCGGCTTTGTTACTTTGTGTTGGTTTCGGTTCGGTTTGTGGTGACTGGTTGTGTTGGTGGCTGTGTGTGTGGCTGTGGCCGCGCGTGTGTGGCCTATTGCTGTATGGCTTTGGGTTACTGTTGATGGTTGTTTTGTGATGTGGCCGCGGCTCCAGTTTGGATTGTGGTGGTTTCTGACTGTGTTTTTTGGATGGTGATGGAATTCTTTTTCTGATTGTTTTTGGCTACTGATCACTGACTCTGTGGGTGGAATTGGCTTTGGGTTTTTTCGGTTACTGATGACTGACTGTCTTTGATGGAATTTTGGTGGTTTCTGTTTCGGCTACTGATGACTGATTGTGTCCGTTTTGCCGTTCTCCTTGCCAGTCCTAAATACTAATTTGCCATCACTGACCATAAAGGTCAATGAATGACAGTTTAAATGACAATCAAAACCAAATTAATTTTCTGAACAAAAATCCTCTCCTCACTAAAAAGCCTTGCCTAAACAGGATCCAAAGTCAGAGGTTGTAAAATTTTAAAAGAGGTAAATAATAAAAATAAATAAAGAAACGCTAATGATAGTAAAAATAGAAAAACACTTAAAAGGATAAAAATAAAGAGAAAAATAAAAAAAATAAAAACAAAAGGACGGACCCAAACGAGACCAAAATAATGAGGTATTTTAAAATACCTCTCTGCCGAAATTTCGTCTGAGACGACGAAAAATTCCGAACCAACAGACGAGTAAAAAGAATTTTAGGTAAAAAATTGGGGTATGACAGATGCCCCTATTTAAGTCTCTTCGTCCAGAGGTTTGAAGATAAAATCTTTGATTCGGCTGGCCGAAGGGACTTAAATACAGAGTACGTTAATTTTGGACCTAAGAAAAAGTGAAATGCTCGTGATGCAAATGTGAATGCAAGACGGCGAAGATGACCTGACTGGGGATAAAACAAAACAAAAGGATACCCGAGTTCGTTAAAGAAAGGGATCCGACTCCACTGTGGGATAATATAGTTTCACTGGGGAAGGGATCAACTATCGTATTGACAGCTTGAAAAAGGGAGTATGATATGGGAAGAGAGGCCGACCACAAGTTGCCCGTTTGCAGAGCTTGCCACTTGAGGTAAGGACGGAAATAATATGCCAGCTGTTCGGGATGTAACCGAACTAGCCACTGACGACATAAACAAAGATAAATGTCAGCTGTTCTGGATATTGCCGACTGCCATTGACGACAAGGAACAAAGATAAATGTCAGCTGTTCGTGATATTGCCGAACTGCCACTGACGATAAGGAACAAAAATAAATGTCAACTGTCGGGATATTGCCGAACTGCCACTGACGACAAGGAATAAAGATAAATGTCAGCTGTTCGGGATATTGCCGAACTGCCACTGACGACAAGAAACAAATATAAATGTCAACTGTTCGGGACATTGCCGAACTGCCACTGACGACAAGAAACAAATATAAATGTCAGCTGTTCGGGACATTGACGAACTGCCCCCGACGACAAAAAACAAATATAAATGTCAGCTGTTCGGGATATTGCCAAACTGCCACTGACGACAAGGGACAAAAATAAATGTCAGCTGTTCGGGATATTGCCGAACTGCCACTGAGGACAAGAAGCAAATAAATGTCAGCTGTTTGGGACATTGCCGAACTGCCACTGACGACAAGAAACAAATATAAATGTCAGCTGTTCGGGACATTGCCGAACTGCCACCGACGACAAAAAACAAATATAAATGTCAGCTGTTCGGGATATTGCCGAGCTGCCACTGACGACAAGGAACAAAAATAAATGTCAGCTGTTCGGGATATTGCCGAACTGCTACTGACGACAAGAAGCAAATAAATGTCAGCTGTTCGGGATATTGCCGAACTGCCACTAAAGACAAGGAAACAAGAATAAAGGTCAGCTGTTCGGGATATTGCCGAACTGCCACTGACGACAAGAAGCAAATAAATGTCAGCTGTTCGGGATATTGCTGAACTGCCACTGACGACAAGAAACAAATATAAATGTCAGCTGTTCGAGATATTGCCGAACTGCCACTGACAACAAGAAACAAAGATAAATGTCAGCTGTTCGGGATATTGCCGAACTGCCACTGACGACAAGAAACAAATATAAATGTCAGCTGTTCGGGATATTGCCGAACTGCCATTGACGACACGAAACAAAGATAAATGTCAGCTGTTCGGGATATTGCAGTATTGAAATTCCTGGCAGGACCTGATTCTGAATCGAGAAACAGAGTACTGAACAGTAGTTCAGAAGCAAGATGATATCAGACATAAATAAAGTACAGAAAGTAAAAGTGCACATGATATTTGTTAACCCAGTTCGGTGACAAACACACCTACCTCTGGAGGCTACCAAGCCAGGAAGGAAATCCACTATAATAGTATCAATTCGAAGTCCTATGTAAACAGCCCCTGTTTCACAGCCTTCTCACTTAATCACTACCCATGGTATTTCTACCTAGGAACTCCTAGATATAAGACCCCTCTTACTTCCTACTCAATCAATCACTGCCCCAGTGATTTTAAACTTTTAAACAATCAAAGATGGAGACACACTTCAAAAACTCAAAACGTCACTTTTGCTTAAAAGCTTCAAGTGATTACAACTCAATAAAACTAAACCAACTCTAAACAATTGAGTGGTGTACAGAAACAGAGCACAAAGCTCACAATGAACAGACTCAAAAACTAAGAATAACTCTCTCTATAATTGCTTCAGTTTTTGATGTACGTTTCTTCAATAGCAGTGTCCTCTATTTATAGCTTTAGCAGCAACATAATACTTGAACCAAATTCTTCAAAGATATGTTCCCAAAATACTTTAGAAACATATAGAAGCAAATATTCTTCAGAAATATATTTTCCAAAGATTTCTTTGAAAAATATATTCACAAATAAACGAAACCAATCTTCAGAAAATCTTTCACGAAATAATGAACCTTCTGGAAATATACGTAGCTTGGAGAACAAGGAACATGAAAGAATACTCCAATCAAATCTTCAAACAGATCTGGTGAGAAAATAAACAGCTCCAAGCTTCTGAAGTTCTGCGTCTGAACTTTTGCGTCTGAAGACTCAGCGTCTGAACAGTGCGTCTGAAGACTCAACGTCTGAACAATGCGTCTGAAGTTCGCAGTGCGTCTGAAGACTCAGCTTCTGAAGGTGTGTCTGAACATTCAGCTTCTGAAGGCGCGTTTGAACATTCAACTTCTGAAGGTGCGTCTGAACATTCAGCTTCTGAATGTGCGCATCTTGCTTGTATATTTGATTTTAGCAAACATGAAGCCAACAACCAAATATCCAACAATCTCCCCCTTTGTCATATTTTTGGCTAAAATCAATTTGAGAACAGAAGCAAGATCTTCACTCATTAAAGTACGCAACCATGAAGAACATAACATAAACGTAGCAACAGAGTCAGCAGCGAATAATACACTACGTTTCACACAAACATCAGCAGCTTCTGAAACACACACACTACTCCCCCTGAAACATATCATTCAGGAACAGAACGAAGCACTAAGCACTCCCCCTGAAACAAATCAGCTTCTAACAGGAAACACATATACTCCCCCTGAAGTACATAATGAAGCACTAAGCACTCCTCCTGAAGTACATCACAACAGCTCTTCTGTATTGAGTTAGAAGAAAAACTGGCTTCTGAACTGTAGTGCTTCTGAAACCTCTGAAACAAACACTTATTTATATACTCCCCCTTTTTAGCCAAACAATCTTGACAAAACACAATCTTCACATAGAGAACAAAAACTGAATTAGTAACAGAGACTGCTTTGACATCGGACTCTGCATCAGACATAGCTTCTTTATAAGGTCCAGCATCATCTTCAGCTCCCTCACTTCCTGCTTGCTCACCCTCAGTAGTCTGTAATTGCTATAACTCCTCATGCAGACAAACTCCCAGTTTACCCCTCAAATTCTCAAATTGCTTGGCATCTAAGGCTTTGGTAAATATATCAGCTAATTGTTCTTCTGTGTCAACATGTTCAAGCTGCACAATCTTCTCCTCTACAAGGTTTCTGATGAAATGATGACGTATATCAATATGCTTAGTCCTGCTATGCTGTATGGGATTTTTTGAAATATTGATAGCACTTAGATTGTCACAATACAATGTTATAACATCCTGTTCAACATTGTTGGGTTTTTGTAGATTGGCTACATTTTGCAAAAACATCTACTAGCCAGATGCTGGGACAGATGCGGTAGCATATGGAATAGCATTATGTGACTTGTGCTTTTCGCGCCAGCTAGCGTTTTATTTTTGTACGCAATCTTTCAAAGATTTGCTTGAAGTTTTATTTTCCTCTAGCTTGTTCATCAAGGCGTGTGTATCTGATGATGTGTAAAAGGCAGTCTTGCCTTGGTATTTTTCCACAAGATATTGTTCTATATTTGGAAGCTTTTTATTATTTCTAGAAGATTTTCCAGCTGGACCGGACAATGTCCACGCTCTATTTTGAAGCCCAAACCCGTGCTATCTCAGTATTATGTATCTGTGAAGACAAACCCTAATAGGGTAACTGAAAACCGTGTGTTATAGCAAAGCGTGTGTTTAAGGTTTTTAGGGTTTCTTTTGTTAATTGTGAGCCTTGCTTGTATCTCCTTGATTCAAGCTAAGGACTGAGTTTGTTTGAGTTGTAATTGTAAGCTGCTCCTAAGCTTTTAAGTATGGAGTGAGTATGTGTTATTAGAGTGTGTTTCTCTTGGTTGTGTTTTGCGTAGTTGATAACAATACTGTTTGTGCTGTTGGTAGGAATTGAGACGGGGTCTCATATCTAGGAGTTCCTAGATAGAGTTGACACTGGTAGGGTCTTGGTGCAAAGTCAAGTAGTGTGTTTACGTTGGTCTTTTCACTAGAACTATAATAGTGGATTCATTCCTGGATTGGTATCCCCCAGAGTAGGAGAGTTGCTCCGAACTGGGTTAACAAACTCACTGTGTACTTTATCTTTCTGTTGTGTTCCTTTTATTTGTGCTTTGTTACGCTGCATTATTTTAATTGTAGTTCTGAGTGAACAAGTGCTCGGACAGTTGTGCCCACATTGTGCACAGCGTCTGTCAGTCAGGTTGCCAGGAATTTCAATTGGCATCAGAGCAGGCACCCTGTTTTGTGTGGGTGAGCTCCAGGGAAAGAATTTTCTGGCTTAATGGATAAAGAAGGAGGACTGGTGAACAGACCACCCCTGTTGGATGGGTCGAACTATGACATTTGGAAATCACGCATGACAGCATTCTTGAAATCTCTAGACAGCAGAGCTTGGAAGGCTGTGATCAAAGCATGGGTTCCTCCTAAAATAAAAGATGCGAATAATGTTGTTACTGATGAGTTAAAACCAGAAGAGGAGTGGTCTACAGCAGAAGACACTGCAGCTATTGGAAACTCTAAAGCCCTGAATGCCTTGTTTAATGGTGTAGACAAGAACATGTTCAAGTTGATTAAACAATGTACTGTTGCTAAGGAAGCTTGGGATATCCTAAGAACAGCTCATGAAGGTACTCAAAAGGTCAAGAAGTCAAGGCTACAACTGCTAACAACACAGTTTGAGAATCTGAGAATGAAGGAAGGAGAGAGTGTTCATGACTTTCACATGAATGTGCTAGAATATGCTAACACATTTGAATCCTTGGGGGAAAAGATGTCTGATGAAAAATTGGTAAGCAAAATCCTCAGGTCCCTGCCTAAGAAATTTGATATGAAAGTATGTGCTATTGAGGAGGCCCAAGATATTGGAAATATGAAAGTTGATGAGTTGATTGGATCTCTTCAAACTTTTGAATTGAAGGCTAATGAAAGATCTGAAAAGAAGGACAAGAACATTGCTTTCATCTCCAACACTGATGAAGATGATGTGGAGAGTAATTTAGATACTGATGAGAGCATCTCTGAAGCTATTGTGTTGTTGGGCAAACAATTTAATAAAGTTGTGAAGAGGATGGACAGACGCCCTAGGACACATGCTCTGGACAACAGTCGCAGCATCTATAAAAATGTCAACAATCAGAGGAAACCTAGAACTGATGACAAAACCAATCAAAGCAAAGGGGTGCAATGCCATGAATGCGAAAGGATTTGGTCACATCAGAACTGAGTGTGCAACGTATCTGAAGAAACAAAAGAAGGTGATGACTGTTTCTTGGTCTGATGAGGATGAATCAGAAGAAGAACCTGAAACTGCAAAACATGTGAATGCCTTGACTGGAGTGTGCACATCTGACAATGAATCTTGTGATGAAGAGGTAACATATGATGAACTGGCTGATTCTTACAAGGAGCTATGTCTCAAAAGTGAGGAAGTTTGTAGAACTTTAGAAAAACAAAAGAGGACCATTGCTCTCTTGCAAGCTGAGAAAGACAAACTTCTGGAAATAAACTCAGATCTCAATGATGAGGTTATCTTACTTACTTCCAAGATTGACAACATGAACAAGCAATTGCGGATGATGAACAAAGGTACTGATGCTTTAGACGAAATTCTGGAGATTGGACAGAAGCCTGGAGATTCTAAAGGTATTGGGTTTGACTACAGATCCTTGCCTCATCAGAAACAACTACCGGTGAGACAGTTTGTGCCATCTGTTAGTACTTATGATCATACTATGTCAAGACAGATGCCCCAGCATCAGGTGAGACAACAGGCATCTGGATATAGGCCTTGGGTATGTCACTATTGTGGAAGAAAAGGACATATCAGACCTTTCTGTTTCAAATTATATGGTTACCCAGACAGGACTTATTCACCAAGACCTGATCCCACAGTGAAGATCACCAAGAAGCATTGGAAGCAAAAAAATGATAATTTCACAAGTAACACTGTGGATCCTAGAAAAATAGAACCAGAAGCTGATGAGATTGCTCAAATTGCTCATACATCTCTGAGAGTGTCATCCAGAAATGATTGGTACTTTGACAGTGGATGTTCCAGGCATATGACTGGTGATAAAAATTACTTAACTGATGTTATGCCTTATGCTACAAGTTTTGTGACTTTTGGGGATGGAGCCAAAGGAGAAATAAAAGGTGTAGGAAATCTTGTGGATGAGGGCCTACCCAAACTTGATAAGGTGCTTCTTGTGAAAGGATTAACTGCTAACTTAATTAGTATTAGTCAACTGTGCGATCAAGGAATGAAGGTCAACTTTACAAAGAGTGAATGCTTAGTTGCTAACGGTGAAGGGGACATCCTGATGAAAGGTGTTAGATCAAAGGACAATTGCTACTTGTGGGTCTCTCAAGATAAAGCAAAGTTATCTACTTGTCTAATAACCAAAGAAGATGAAGTAAAACTATGGCACCAAAAGCTTGGACATCTGAATCTCAGAAGCATGAAGAAAGCTGTTGCTGAAGGAGCCATCAGAGGTCTACCAAAACTCCAAATTCAGGAAGGAAGTATATGTGGAGAGTGCGAGATAGGAAAACAGACCAAGATGCCTCACTAGAAGCTGCAACATCTGTCCACATCCAGAGTTCTTGAGCTATTGCACATGGACTTAATGGGACCTATGCAAGTCGAAAGCTTAGGTGGTAAGAAGTATGCATTTGTTGTTGTTGATGATTTTTCCAGATATACTTGGATAAATTTCATTAAGGAGAAATCAGACACTTTTGAAAAATTCAAGGATCTTTGCTTACAACTTCAGAGATAAAAGGATTGTGGAATTGTTAGAATCAGAAGTGACCATGGGAAAGAGTTTGAGAATGGTAAGTTCTCTGATTTCTGTATTTCTGAAGGAATATTTCATGAGTTCTCTGCACCCATTACTCCCCAACAAAATGGGATAGTTGAGAGAAAGAACAGGACTTTGCAAGAATCTGCCAGGGTTATGCTACATGCAAAGAAGCTGCCATTTTTCTTTTGGGCTGAAGCCATGAACACAGCCTGCTATATTCATAATAGAGTGACTTTGAGAAAAGGTACATCTACAACCTTGTACGAGCTATGGAAGGACAGGAAGCCAACAGTGAAGCATTTTCATGTGTTTGGTAGTAAGTGCTATATTTTAGCTGACAGGGAACCAAGAAGAATGATGGATGCTAAAAGTGAAGAGGGATTTTTCTAGGCTATTCAACAAACAGCAGAGCCTATAGAGTATACAACTCCAAAACCAAGACAGTGATGGAATCTATAAATGTTGTTGTAGATGATGAAGGTAATAATGTTGTGCCAGATGATGCGACATTTGCCTCAGCATCTGACCTACAGGAAGAGAAGAAAGAAGATGAAGCAAGTAGTAAGCAAGATTCTGAAGTAACTGGTCCAGAGAAGACTGCTCCCAACAAAGGACCATCTATCAGAGTTGAGAAAAACCATCCCATAGATCAAGTCATTGGCGATCCTAACCAAGGGATCACAACTAGAAGGAACTATGATGAGGTATCAAATCCTTGCTTTATATCTAAATTTGAACCAAAGAATGTTAAGGAAGCTCTAACTGATGAGTTCTGGATAAATGCTATGCAAGAAGAATTAACTCAGTTCAAGAGAAGTAATGTGTGGGACTTAGTTCCTAGACCAGATAATGTGAATGTCATAGGTACCAAGTGGGTTTATAAAAACAAGTCTGATGAAAATGGTACCATCACTAGAAACAAAGCTAGACTAGTCGCACAAGGATATGCTCAAATTGAAGGTGTAGACTTTGATGAAACTTTTGCTCCTGTAGCTAGGTTGGAATCTATTAGATTGTTACTTGGGATTGCATGCATTCTAAAATTCAAGCTGTATCAGATGGATGTCAAGAGTGCCTTTCTCAATGGGTATTTAAATGAAGAGGTCTATGTGGAACAGCCTAAAGGTTTCATTGATCCAAGTCATCCAAACCATGTTTACAAATTGAAGAAAGCTCTATATGGCCTGAAGCAAGCCCCTAGAGCTTGGTATGAGAGACTTGCTGAGTTTCTAATTAACCATGGCTATAGGAAGGGAGGAAATGACAAAACCTTGTTTGTGAAAGATGAAAATGGACAGCTGATGATTGCTCAAATATATGTAGATGACATAGTCTTTGGAGGAATGTCTGACCAGATGATAGAGCATTTTGTTCAGCAAATGCAATCTGAATTTGAAATGAGTCTTGTGGGTGAGCTAAAGTTCTTTCTTGGTCTTCAAGTGAAACAGATGGAAGATACTATATTTATCTCTCAAAGTAAGTATGCTAAAAATATAGTCAAGAAATTTGGGATGGAAAATGCTGTTCATAAAAGAACTCCTGCTCCCACACATGTAAAATTATCAAAGGATGAGAAAGGTGTGGATGTTGACCAAAGCATGTATAGAAGTATGATAGGGAGTCTTCTATATCTTACAGCAAGTAGGCCAGATATCACATTTGCAGTTGAAGTGTGCGCCAGGTACCAAGCTGAACCAAAAATTAGCCATCTGACTCAGGTAAAGAGAATTCTGAAGTATGTGAATGGTACCAGTGACTATGGTATGTTGTATTCTCATGGGGAAAGCACTGTGTTGTTTGGGTATTGTGATGCTGACTGGGCTGGAAGTGCAGATGATAGAAAGAGTACTTCTGGTGGATGTTTCTTTCTGGGTAACAATCTTATATCCTGGTTCAGTAAGAAGCAAAATTGCGTTTCTTTGTCTACAGCTGAAGCTGAGTACATAGCAGCTGGTAGCAGTTGTTCTCAATTGTTGTGGATGAGACAGATGCTTAGTGAATACAATGTCAAGACAGATGCTATGACATTATATTGTGACAATCTGAGTGCAATTAATATCTCCAAAAATCCTATACAACACAGCAGGACTAAACACATTGACATTAGACATCATTTTATTAGGGATCTGGTTGAAGAAAAAATTGTTACTCTTGAGCATGTTGCAACTGAAGAGCATTTAGCAGATATTTTTACCGAAGCTCTTGATGCTAACCAATTTGAAAAATTAAGACGGAAGTTAGGGATATGTTTATTTGAGGAATTGTAGCAATTAATTTATGAGAGGCGTGCAGCTATTATTTTCTCCCTCCTCAACCGCTTGATGCACGTTATTCAAGGAGGTTATTTCCAACTTTCCTTTTTCAAAACTCTCACACGCTACCATCATTGCTTTTGTCTTAACTTCTCCCAACTCCTCAACTCCTCTCTTGCCGCTCTCATCATCATTCAAAAATCGCCCTCTCTTCATACCTTTAAACACAAAATCATCACCATGTCTGATTCTACCTCTCATCAAAATATGCAAGATCAAACTCCTGAACTTCCCTCTGAAGCGATCATCACCGACGCCCTACCTCTCACCACCATTCTCAGCTCTCCTACAAAGAAGCGACGTACTAGGTCGTCTGCATCACGAAGGAAGGCTCCTGCAAAATCTAGCAAAGCTACCTCTTCTACTGCGGTGAACACGAGGTCGAAATCGAAAGGTAAGACATCTACCACTCCCGCTGTTCAACGTATAGGGCTTAGCATGGATGATCTGTACTGTAAGGACAATCCCTTTATATCGAATGTTGTCGAACCAAATGTTGACCCTTCTGTCAACAAAACTGAGGATATTGCTGTTGAAAGTACTGTAGCTACGTCTGAAATCCTAGGTCCTGATAATCCTAAGGTATCTGACAAATTAGTTGGTGATTTTTCAAATTCCCCTATTGAGCAAGATGTTACTGCTGTTTCTGTTGAAAAGAATGTGGTTGATACGGCTGGCTCTGAGACACCTGTTAATCCCCCTGCCACGACAAAGGATGTTGTGACAGATGCTCAAGCATCTTTGTCACAAGTTAATGTGGAGACTGAAGCGGTGGTTCCAACCACCCCTGATACTGTGAGTGTCCATGAGCATGATTCTTCAAAGTCTCAAGATAAAGGTACTGAGACTCAGAATGCTGTGGATAATGTTGAGACTGACAATTTATACAAAGCTGACACTGTTGCTGTTGAAGATGTTGTGCCTGAAGAAAGACCGCAGGAAAAGACTGGTGCTATAGGTGTTACTCGCAGGACTAGGAGCAAATCTGACAAAACTGTTGCTACTGTTAGTGAAGGTCACAAAGGAAGTAAGAAAAGAACAACCAATACTGGGAAGCAGCCTATGTATGGTCCTCCCAAGGCTGGAAGCAAGAAGGTGGCCCAAAGTGACCAGAAGAAGAAAAGCCTCAAAAGGAAAGATCCTCCCACTAGTGACTCTGAGTTTGAGGTTGTTGAGCATGATGCTGCCACATCTGGTGGAGCTTCTAGAAAAACAATGAAGGGTATGAAGATCCCTCTAACCATTCCTCCAGCCCCTCTGGATAATGTCTCTTTTCATTTGGAAAGTGGGTCTTCTAGGTGGAAGTTTATATACCACAGAAGACTAGGACTGGAAAGAAATTTGAAGGAAGAAGTGTTCAAATGCAAAAAGCTGGTTGATGTGTTGGAATATGCTGGACTGATGAAGACTGTGAGAAATCTGGGTCCATGTTATGATAAGCTGGTTAGGGAATTTCTGGTAAATGTTTCTGATGAATGTGAT
Organism: Medicago ruthenica; assembly: GCA_018208015.1. Taxonomy (NCBI): domain Eukaryota; kingdom Viridiplantae; phylum Streptophyta; class Magnoliopsida; order Fabales; family Fabaceae; genus Medicago; species Medicago ruthenica. The sequence continues at coordinate 104,696,790 of CM031373.1, read as the reverse complement.
GATTCAAGGAATCCTGAGTATAGGCAAGTTTTTGTTCGAGGTAAATGTGTCAACTTCTCTCCTATGGTTGTCAACACATACCTTGAGAGATCTGTTGAGGAGACTCCTGAGCTGGAGGTCACTGAGGACACCATTTGCAAGGCCATCACAGGATCTGTGCTCAAAACTGGACTCCAACCACTCACTCCAACTCTGTTGCTTCTGGTTTGGCTAAGTTGATTTATGCTTTGGGGACCAAGTCATCTTTTGATTATGGGGCCTACATTTATTATCAGGTTTTGGAGCATGGTAAGTCTTTTGCTATTAAGTTTCCAATTGCCTTTCCCACTCTCCTGTGTGGTATTATTCTTCAGTAACACCCAGACATTTTGATCAGTACTGATGAGCCCTGCAAGAGGCCTGGTCCTATGTCTTTGGATTGCAGTTTGCTGTCTGAGAAACATGATGCTGACTTAGCTGGTACTTCTGTTCGGACATCTGGTGTGATCTCTAGAAAGCAAATGATTGCTGATCTTACTGAGACTAGTGTGGCTCTTGGAGCTAGGAAGATGAAGATTGACAGTATCATTACAGCTTTGAAGGCTGAATTTGAAGCTGAGGGTGAGCAGGATGAAAAAGAAGGAGGAAATAAGACTGCTGCTTCTGCTGGTGACACTGAGGATGACTCTGATGACTCTGATGATTTCTGATTTTGTTATTTTGTTCTGATCTCCTTTGTTGTACTCCTTTTGCTTTTGTTGGTGGCTGGGCTATGCTCTGAATTTCTTATGCACCTTGTGTGCTTTTGGTCTGTAATATGCACTATCTGTTATTTGTCAGAATTTGTGGCTAAAAAGGGGGAGTAGATGCATGTGCATGTGTGTAGCTTATAGCTTATATTATCTTGGCTGGTTGTGTGCATGGTTATGTATGGTTACATGTGTTGAGGGGGAGTGCTGTATGTGTTGAGGGGGAGCACTGTTACATTGTGTTGAGGATGCGTATATGTATGCATGTTTTTGAGGGGGAGCTCTGTTTTTTTTTGGTGTGTGGAAATTTATTTTTTCCTGGTGTGGTTTTTCTCTCTTCTCTTTGTGAATCCACTATATGAGAGTTTATTTCTCTCTAGTTGTTCCTTGAGGCTAGATGTTTGTTTTATCTGTTGCATGCCTCTGATACTCCTTGCAAGCTATCTTTGTCCAAATTGCTCCCTTGGAAGTAGTCTCATTATATGCTATGATAGTTTCTTTCTTTGTTGTGTGCCTATGTTGACTTGAAGGAAACTTATCTGTGTATCTCCCAAAGAACTGGCTCTAGAGTGTTTTAGCCAAAAATTTGCCAAAGGGGGAGATTGTTGGGTTTTTGTAGATTGGCTACATTTTGCAAAAACATCTACTAGCCAGATGCTGGGACAGATGCGGTAGCATATGGAATAGCATTATGTGACTTGTGCTTTTCGCGCCAGCTAGCGTTTTATTTTTGTACGCAATCTTTCAAAGATTTGCTTGAAGTTTTATTTTCCTCTAGCTTGCTGATCAAGGCGTGTGTATCTGATGATGTGTAAAAGGCAGTCTTGACTTGGTATTTTTCCACAAGATATTATTCTATATTTGGAAGCTTTTTATTATTTCTAGAAGATTTTCCAGCTGGACCGGACAATGTCCACGCTCTATTTTGAAGCCCAAACCCGTGCTATCTCAGTATTATATATCTGTGAAGACAAACCCTAATAGGGTAACTGAAAACCGTGTGTTATAAAGCGTGTGTTTAAGGTTTTTAGGGTTTCTTTTGTTAATTGTGAGCCTTGCTTGTATCTCCCTGATTCAAGCTAAGGACTGAGTTTGTTTGAGTTGTAATTGTAAGCTGCTCCTAAGCTTTTAAGTACGGAGTGAGTATGTGTTATTAGAGTGTGTTTCTCTTGGTTGTGTTTTGCGTAGTTGATAACAATACTGTTTGTGCTGTTGGTAGGAATTGAGACGGGGTCTCATATCTAGGAGTTCCTAGATAGAGTTGACACTGGTAGGGTCTTGGTGCAAAGTCAAGTAGTGTGTTTACGTTGGTCTTTTCACTAGAACTATAATAGTGGATTCATTCCTGGATTGGTATCCCCCAGAGTAGGAGAGTTGCTCCGAACTGGGTTAACAAACTCACTGTGTACTTTATCTTTCTGTTGTGTTCCTTTTATTTGTGCTTTGTTACGCTGCGTTATTTTAATTGTAGTTCTGAGTGAACAAGTGCTCGGACAGTTGTGCCCACATTGTGCACAGCGTCTGTCAGTCAGGTTGCCAGGATTTTCAAACATTATATTCCTTCAGCATTTGTTTCATCCACACCAATTGAGAACAACTGCTACCAGCTGCTATATACTCAGCTTCAGCTGTAGATAAGGATACACAATTCTGTTTCTTGTTGAACCATGAAATCAGATTGTTTCCCAGAAAGAAGCATCCACCAGATGTACTTTTTCTATCATCTGCACTACCTGCCCAGTCAGCATCACAATACCCAACTAACATAAAACTTCCACTGTGTGAGTACATAATACCATAGTCACTGGTACTATTGACATACTTCAAAATTCTCTTCACTTGAGTCAAATGACTCATTTTTGGCTCAGCTTGGTATCTAGCACAGACTCCAACAACAAAGGTTATGTCTGGTCTGCTTGCAGTTAGATATAACAGACTTCTAATCATGCTCCTATACAGGCTTTAATCAACAGCAACACCTTGTTCATCTTTGGTCAACTTCAAGTAAGTGGCTGCAGGTGTTCTTTTATGGCTTGCATTTTCCATCCCAAACTTCTTGACTATATTCTTTGCATATTTGCTCTGTGAAATGAATATTGTGTCTTCCATCTGCTTGATTTGAAGACCAAGGAAATAGGTTAGTTCACCCACAAGACTCATCTCAAACTCAGACTGCATCTGCTGAACAAAGAGTTGAACCATCTGGTTTGACATTCCACCAAAGACAATGTCATCAACATATATTTGTGTTATCATTAGACTTCCATCTTCTTCTTTCACAAACAGTGTCTTGTCAGTTCCTCCTTTTCTGTAACCTTGAGTAACCAGAAACTGTGTAAGTCTCTCATACCATGCTCTAGGTGCCTATTTCAATCCATACAGAGCTTTCTTCAACTTGTAAACATGGTTAGGAAAATTAGGATCCACAAATCCCTTTCGTTGTTCAACATAAACCTCCTCCTGTAAGTACCCATTTAGAAAGGCACTCTTTACATCCATCTGAAACAGTTTGAATTTAAGAATACATGCTACACCCAAAAGTAATCTTATGGATTCTAATCTGGCCACAGGTGCAAAGGTTTCATCAAAATCAAGTCCCTCCACCTGAGTGTACCCTTGAGCAACTAGCCTTGCCTTGTTTCTGGTCACAGTTCCATGTTCATCTGATTTATTTTTGTAGATCCATTTAGTTCCAATGATATTCATGCCTACAGGTCTTGGAACAAGGTCCAACACTTCACTTCTTTTGAATTGATTCAGTTTCTCTTGCATTGCATCAATCCAGAATTCATCAGTAAGTGCTTCTTTAATATTCTTGGGTTCAAATTTGGACACAAAGCACGAATCAGTAGTCACTTCATCTGATCTTCTGGTTCTGACTCCTTGATCAAGGTTCCCAATGATTAGTTCTTTGGGATGGTCCTTCTGAACTCTGATTGAAGGTCCTTTACTTGTTGATGCATGACCTGGATTATTTTCTCCTTCTTCATACTCTACATCATTTTCCACAACAGGTGTATCTGACTGTTCTTCTGATGTTACAACATTTGGTCCTTCATCAGATACTTTTACAGCAGGTAAATCATCTATCACAACATTGATAGATTCCATTACAACCTTGGTTCTGGAATTAAAAACTCTATATGCTTTGCTGTTTGTTGAGTAACCAAGAAAGATTCCTTCTTCACTCTTGGGATCCATTTTCCTTCTGTTTTCTCTATCTGCCAAAATGTAGCACTTGCTTCCAAATACATGAAAGTACTTGACAGTAGGCTTTCTTCCTTTCCATAACTCATACAGAGTAGTTGTAGTGCCTGTCTTCAGAGTCACCCTATTGTGAACATAGCATGCAGTATTCATTGCTTCTGCCCAAAAAAGATAAGGTAAATTTTTTGCATGTAACATAACTCTGGCTGATTCTTGCAAGGTTCTGTTCTTCCTTTCAACAACACCATTTTGCTTGGGTGTTATGGGCGCTGAAAATTCATGCTTGATTCCTTCAGAGAACTTACTATTTTCAAATTCCTTCCCATGGTCACTTCTGATCCTGACAATAGCACTATTCTTTTCTCTTTGTAACTGAGTGCACAGATCTTTAAACATATCAAAGGTGTCTGATTTTTCTCTAATGAAGCTTACCCAAGTGAATCTTGAAAAATCATCAACAACAACAAACACATACCTTTTTCCACCAATGCTCTCAACTTGCATAGGTCCCATTAAGTCCATGTGTAACAGTTCAAGAACCTTTGATGTTACCTGATGCACCAACCTTGGATGAGACATTCGTGTTTGTTTGCCTATCTGACATTCTCCACAAATGTTGTCTTCATTAATCTGAAGTTTGGGTAGTCCTCTGATGGCTTCCACAGACATGACTTTCTTCATACCCCTCAGATTTAAGTGTCCAAGTTTCTGGTGCCAGAGTCTGACTTCTTCTTCTGAACTTATGAGACATGTGGACAGGTTTGCTTTTTCTTGAGACATCCATAAGTAACAATTGTCCTTTGATCTACCGCCCCTCATCAGCACTTCATCTTCTTTACCAGTTACCAGACATTCCTCCTTGTTAAAGTTCACTTTCAACTCTTGATCACACAGCTGGCTTATGCTGATCAAATTTGAGGTTAGCCCTTTTACTAATAGCACATTGTCTAGCCTTGGTAGTCCATCACTGATCAAGTCTCCAATTCCAAGAATTTCTCATCTAGCTCCATCACCAAAAGTCACATAGCTACTGGAGTATGGTTTTAAGTTACTTAAGTACTTCTTGACACCAGTCATGTGTCTGGAGCATCCACTATCAAAATACCAATCTTCCCTAGAGGAGGCTCTCAAAGATGTATGAGCTATGAGGCCAACATTATTATATTTGGGTCTCCATTCCTTCTTGTTGGATATTTGAGTGTTGGCTTCATGTTTGCTAAAATCAATATACAAGCAATATGTTCAGAAGCTTTCAGAAGTTGTAGCAGTACGTGATCCTCCTGGTTCTATAATGCGCGCCTTCAGAAGCATCTGGTTCAGAAGCTGAGTGAACAGTTCTTTAGAAGCTGGGCTTCAGAAGCATCTGGTTCAGAAGCTGAGTGAACAGTTCTTCAGAAGCTGGGCTTCAAAAGCTGTGTTCAGAGGCAACCTTCAGAGGCGTGTTTAGAGGCAACCTTCAGAGGCAAGTCTTCAGACTCACCCTTCAGAGGCAAGTCTTCAGACGCTCTGCGAACTTCAGACGCTGTCTTCAGACGCGCCTTCAGACGCTGTCTTCAGAGGCGCTCTTCAGACGCACTGTTCAGACTTCAGACACAGTTCTTTAGAAGCATGTTTTCGCGCCTTGAAGCTTCTTGTTTTCTCACCTAATCTTGTGAAGATTTGTTTGGAGAATTCTCTCATGTTACTTGTTCTCTAAGCTTCGTGTCTAGAAGGAAAAGTAAATTTGCGTGAGATTATATCTGAAGATTGGATTTAATTATTTGTGAATATATTTTCAAAGAAATCTTTGGAAAATATTGAAATTTCTGGCTTAGCAACTAATGAGAGTTAAACTGGTTCTGATTAAAACTTGTTCTGAACCAACAGGTTCTGAACTAATACTTATTGGGACAGGTTCTGACTTGGTACTGATCAGAACTTGAAACAGGGCACAACAATGTAAAACAGAGCACAGTTATAGCAGGTTCAGAATCAGGAATAAAGTGCAAAAAATAAAAAGAACACAATATGTTTGTTAACCCAGTTCGGAGTAAACACCTCCTACTCTGGGGGATACCAATCCAGGAAGGAAATCCACTATTGGAATTAATCCTTAAGACTCAGACACTGACACCCCAGTTCCTATCCTAAGCAATCAACTTCCACCTAGTCAGACTTCTACCCACGCATGAGTATTAGAGACCACTAACTTCCTATTCAAGTAACAACCCAGTTACTTGAACAACCCTTGAACTAAACCCAGTTCTGAAAACTACCCTGTTTTTGAAGAACACACTTCAAAACAAAAACTTCATTCTTGCTTAAAAGCTTTGAATGAATTACAACTCAATTAAACCTAAACCAACTCAAAACATATGAGTGGTGCACAAAACAAAGCTTAAAAAGCTTACACACACTAAGACTCTATTTCTGAATTTTGTCTCTAATTTCTTGTCTCTTAAATAGCAGCAAAGCACTCCTTATATAGCCTTCAGCAAATAACATTAATCTGAATTAAATCTTCTAAAACAGATATGTTTCTGAATTATGCAAGGCTTGAAAAGGAAACATATAAATCTTCAATGTATCTTTGAAAGATACCATCAGGAAAATACGTGTTTTCATAAAAACAAACCAAATCTTCAGGAAGTCTCTTAATTATGCTCCAAATCTTCTGAATTAGATTTGTTTCTGAATTATGAGTAATCCAATAAGGAAACAAATAAACCAGGAAAATATCTTCATAAGATTGCAACAGAAAAATACGAGCATTCATAAATCCATGCCAAATCTTCATTAAATCTCCTCCAAATTAATCAGCAATCTAGAAGCAACATGCGAGAATAAATCCTTGTTAAATCTCTCAAAGATTTGCGCCAAACCAACTTGAAAATAACCAGCTTCTGAAGAAGTCAACAAAAGTCAACTCTGCTACAGTGCGTTTGATGCTTCAGAAGCACATTTCAGCTTCTGAAGTAACTTCCAGCTTCTGAAGGTGATTTCAGCTTCTGAATGACTTCAAAATGAAAAACTTGCAACTGAAGATTTGTTCTGGACATTGAGATGCTTCTATTCAACACATTGGATTTGCCAAAATATGCAGCCAACACCAAAAATACTCAACAAATATATTTCTGAATAATATGTGAGCTTCTATTTCCTTCTAAAGAATTCTGGAATTATATCTGTGAAGATTTGGTTCAAGAATTATGTTGCTACTGAAGACTATATAAAGAGGACGCAACTATTGAAGAAAATGGCTCAAAAAAATCAAAATAGAAGAGAGTCGTATTTTAGGGTTTTGAATCTGTAAGCTTTGTGCTTTGTTCTATACACCACTCAAGTGTTTAGAGTTGGTTTAGTGTTTTGAGTTGTAATCACTTAGAGCTTTTAAGCAAAAGTGACTGTTTATGTTTTGAAGTGTGTCTTCATCTTTGTTTAGAGTATAAGATCACTGGGGCAGTGATTGCTTGAGTAGGAAGTAAGAGGGGTCTTATATCTAGGAGTTCCTAGGTAGAAATCTATACGGGTAGTGATTGAGTGAGAGGACTGTGAAACAGGGGCTGTTGTCATAGGTCTTTGAATTGATACTATTTAGTGGATTTCCTTCCTGGCTTGGTAGCCTCCAGACGTAGGTGTGTTTGTCACCGAACTGGGTTAACAAATCACCTGTGTTCTTTATTTTCTGTCCTTTATTTTGTTGCTTCTGAACTGCTATTTTTATACTCTGTTTTACGGTTCAGAACCAAGTGCGCCAGGAATTTCAATTGGTATCAGAGCAGGCACCCTGCCTGTTTTAGGGTGAGCTCCAGGGAAGGTATTTTCTGGCATAATGGACAAGGAAGGAGGATTTGTGACCAGACCACCTCTGTTGAATGGTTCCAACTAATGAATATTGGAAATCACGTATGAGTGCTTTCCTTAAATCCATAGATAGTAAGACATGGAAAGCAGTTCTAAAGGGTTGGGAACATCCAGTTGTGCTTGACAAAGATGGAAAGAAGACTACTGAGTTGAAACCAGAGGAAGAGTGGTCCAAGGATGAAGATGAATTAGCTCATGGAAACTCCAAAGCTTTGAATACTATATTCAATGGAGTGGACAAGAATATGTTCAGACTGATCAAGCAGTGTACTGTGGCTAAGGATGCTTGGGAGATTCTTAAAACTACTCATGAAGGCACTTCCAAGGTAAAATTGTCCAGACTTCAACTTCTCACCACAAAGTTTGAAAATCTCAGAATGTTTGAGGATGAAAATATTCAAGACTTCTATATGAACGTTCTGGACATGGCCAACTCATTTGATTCTCTTGGAGAAAGAATATCTGATGAGAAACTTGTGAGGAAAATCCTCAGATCCTTACCTCAGAGATTTGACATGAAAGTGACTGCCATTGAGGAAGCACATGACATCTCCAACATGAAGGTTGAGGAATTGATAGGATCTCTTCTGAAATTCTGGCCAGGCAATTAGAGATTAACAGGTTCTGAACCAGCAGGTTCTGAACAATAACTTATCACAATTTAAAGCAGATAAGTAGCAGAAATAAAAAGTGCAGGAAAGCTAAAGAACACACAAGGTTTGTTAACCCAGTTCGAAGCAAACACCTCCTACTCTGGGGGATACCAATCCAGGAAGGAAATCCACTATTGGATTTAATCCTTAAGACTCAGACACTGACTCCCAGTTCTTATCCCAAGCAATTAACCTCCACCTAGTAAGACTTCTACCCAACTCTGAGTATTAGAATCCTCTAACTTCCTATTCAAGCAACTAAACCCAGCTACTTGAAACCCTTAATCAAAAACACTCTGTTTTTCAGAAAACTTCAAAAACACAAAGACTTCATTCGTACCTAAAGGCTTAGAATGAATTACAACTCTATAAAACTCTAAACCAACTCAAAACCTATGAGTGGTGCACAAAACAAAGCTAACAAGCTTAAAACTAACACAGACTCTTTTTCTGAATTAAAACTCTCTAAAATCGTAAGTTGAATAGCAGCAGCCTTCCTCCTTATATAGCCTTCAGCAAGTCTCTTAATTTATGCTCCAAATCTTCTGAATTGATTTGTTACTGGAATAAGATTGAACCAATAATGTAACAAATAAAACTGCATCCAATCTTTGAAAGATTTAAAACAGAAAATACGAATTTTCATAACTTTGAACCAAATCTTCAAAGATATCTTCTCCAATTAAACCAGCCTTCTAGAAGCAATTATACAAAGATAATTCCTTGCTAAATCTCCCAAGATACGCGCAAAAACAATCCAGAAAAACCAGCTTCTGATGTGGTCAACACAAGTCAACGCAGGCTTTAGAACCTGAAACTGCTTCTGAAGTGCTACAGTGCTTCTGATGAGCATTTCAGCTTCTGATGTAGATTTCAGCTTCTGAATGGCTTCAAATGAGAAAACTTGTAACTGAAGAAATGTTCAATATAAGGAAATGCTTCTATTCCATACTTTGGTTTTGCCAAATAATGCAGCCAACACCAAAAGACTCAACAATCTCCCCCTTTGGCAAATTTTTGGCTAAAACCATCCAAGTTCTTCAATCTCCCTTATAATCAACTCAGCAATGAAGAACTCCACAATAATACATCATAGCAATTTGTTTAGGCAGCAGATTCAGCTATGTTAAACAACAGCTTCAGCTTCTGATCATCACAACCATGGTATCAGAGCTACTGATCAATTTCTGATCACCACAAATACTCCCCCTGAAGCTTCACAAAACACATAAACAAACACTCCAGCTTCACAACACTCCCCCTGCAACTCAGCTTCTCCTACAAACTCCCCCTTACTACTGAACTACAGAGAAATGTTATCAGAGCATATCAGAAGCACACTTTATTGTAACACCCATAATAAGATTGCCTAGGATCTTATACGAGTATTAAAATTTCGTACTGGATACATTAATTTACAATATAAAAGTTCATATAAATATTACATCACACTGTAACATTACATCCAAAGTTAATGCAATTCTCTTGTTATATGTACAACAAGTACCACAACATATAATACAATCAAACTTTAAACAAATAACATCAGCACGATCAGTCCGTAGCCTTCTCCTTACCCTTGTTGCGTGCTGAATGCGATCCTGCCTGTGAACCTGCACCAGAAGGAATGGGATGAGACATAATGTCTCAGTGAGCTCTACCCAACCTAGTGTTTGGCAACCACAGGGAACCTAGGGTCGCCATGCCTACCTTGGCAATTTAGGGGAATCTAGAATCGCCAAGTCTTATAAACCAGCCTATGACTTTAACTATAACCTTCCTGTAACTATAAACTTTCTATGACTTTAACTGTAACTATAACTATGAATCATAAAACAAATAAAGTGTTTTATGTTAGCTGTTAGCGTTGAACAAACAATTATCTGAGTTCATTTTACGGAGGGCACCCCGGGTGGAGTAACCCCGAGATACGTCTCCCTATAAACCGGTGAAACTCCTATCATATCAGGCTAACACCGGACTCCCTATGAAACGTGTGGACAACCCTCTCGGAGAAGTCCCATCCGGCGAAACCCGGAGTCTGATGAACACGCCCTATGACTGTGAAACGTGCAAGCACGCCAATAACTTTGATTAATTCTTTAACTTTGACATATAATCAGTACTATGATCGTATCGTATTTCTATGACATATAACATATATTCTATGATTCCTTGACTCATCGTTCTCATGAGTCACCTATGATCGTTGGAGGATCAACACTATAAACATATCTCTTACTATGATGACTAAACATTCCCATGCCTATGCATTTCAAAGGAACATTTCTATAACTTTGTTCACCTCTTTAGGCTCTCTAATTAACAAACTATAAGCCTTCCCTAATGATCTAATCATGCTCTAAGGGATAGGTTCTTTAACGTTTAAAAGAGGTGCATAGCCTTTACACATCGCTTAATGAGTTTGGGATAGCATTGGATGGCTAAAATGGTGCAAGAAAAGTGTAAAAATTTTCAGGTTCTGCCACCTTCAAAATCGTGACACGATTTTGGAATCGTGTCACGATTCCATGCCCAGAATTCGTGTTTTGCACTGCCTATAAAATCGTGACACGGTTGTAAAATCATGACACGATTTTACCTGCAGTTGGACATCATAGGGCAATTTCAAAGCATAATTTTCACCATTTTTGGCACAATCAATTCCACCCAAACATCATACAGCTTATGGCACATTTCTAAGTCCTATAAACAGCTTATAACATGCTAGAACAAGGAATTACTATAAAGAGGAAGATTAGGGTTCTATGAATCACAAAAGGATCAAATGACTATAAAACTTAGAACTTAAGCAAGGAGGGTTCTAAAACCCACTAGGAGCTCACCTTAATCCCACAAGATGCTTGCTAAGTTGAGGAATCAAACCCTAGCTTCAAGTCCCAAAATCTCTACTCAAGAGAACTTCTATTTCCTTGGCTTTCCTTCTTGTTCTTGCTCCAAAAATTTCCCCAACATAAGCTTGCTTACCATACAAGGTTTTAGGGAGAAGTTTGCTAGCTTAAGGGATGATAATTTAATGATGAAGATGAAGAGGAGATGGGCGAAAATGAGAGAAGAAGGAAGAGCAATTTTTCTGAATTTTTGAGAGTAAGAAAATGAGTAGAAACCTTTGAAAATTTCATATATATCCAATAAGCCCTTTCCCCTTATTTACAACTATGCCACTCCTCAAATTACAATCTTGCCATTGCTTGCAAACGAAGTTTCTAACGCTCATCTCTGATACTTCTAAGCGGGATATTACACTCTACCCCCCTTAAAGAAATTTCGTCCTCGAAATTTAGAAATTACCTGTAAAAAGATGTGGATAACTCTCCTGCATCTCCGATTCCAATTCCCATGTAGCTTCGCCGTAGGGAGAACCTTTCCATATGACTTTAACAATTGGAATCTCTTTGTTCCTCAATGCTTTGACATCACGTTCAATAATCCGTTCCGGTTCGGGTTGAAAAGTCAAATCCGATCTCAAGTCGATAGTTTCCAACTCTACTGGTTGGTGAGGATCAGGAATGTACTTCCTTAGCTGTGAAACATGGAAAACATCATGCAATCCTGACATCGCCGGTGGCAGAGCCAATTGATAAGCTGCTGGTCCGACACGTTTAAGTATCTCAAATGGCCCAATAAATCTTGGACTCAATTTCTTTGTTCTGAAAACACCTCGTAATCCTAGCTTAGGGGTAACTCTCAGGAAAACATGATCTCCCACTTCGAACTCTAGAGGTCTTCGCCTCTTGTCCGCATAACTCTTCTGTCGACTCTGAGCAGTTCTGATCTTATCCTGAATGGATTTAATCTTTAAAGTGGTTTCCTGGATAATCTCAGGATCCCAAAATACTTTTATCTCCAACCTCTGACCAACAAAGCGGTGTTCTACACCTCCTGCCATACAGTGCCTCATAGGGTGCCATTCCGATGCTAGAATGGTAACTGTTATTATACGAAAACTCAATCAAAGGCAGATGATTATTCCAACTTGCTCCATCCTCTAAAATGCATGCACGTAGCATGTCCTCTAACGTCTGAATGGTTCTCTCAGATTGTCCATCCGTTTGAGGATGATGAGACGTACTCAACTTTAACCTTGTTCCCAAAGCCTTCTGAAAAGCTTTCCAAAAATGAGAAGTGAAGATAGGATCTCTATCCGACACAATGCTGGTTGGAACACCATGAAGCTTCACAATCTCTGCTATGAACAATTCCGCATACTGAGCAGCCTTGTAAGTAGTCCTAACCGGTAAAAAGTGAGCAGACTTAGTTAACCGATCGACCACTACCCAAATAGAATCATGTCCCCGTTGAGTCCGAGGTAACCCGGTCACAAAATCCATAGAGATTTCTTCCCATTTCCATTGAGGGATCTCCAATGGTACAAGCATCCCTGCCGGCCTCTGATGTTCAATTTTCACTTGTTGACACACAATACAACGTGATACAAATTCCGCAATATCAGTCTTCATCCCTGGCCACCAATAATCCTTCTTTAAATCTTGGTACATTTTAGTGGTACCCGGATGAATACTGAAACTACTCTTGTGCGCCTCTTCTAAAATCAACCTCTTTAAACTAGCATCATTTGGAACACAAACTCTACCTTCAAACAGCAGAGTACCATCCGAAGCCCTTGAAAACTCTGACTGACCAATCCTCCTCTGAAGGTTCACATCCGATTCTTGAGCTTGTGCGATTCGGGACCGTAAATCACAAGTAACCTCTAATCTTTGTAACAAGACGCCATCACCCATGTCTGTAACGCTGAGATTAAGATCTCGAAATTTCTCATACAAACCACAAGTATGCATCAACACTTCTGCTCTAATCAAAGATTTTCTGCTTAAGGCGTCAGCAACTACATTTGCCTTTCCAGGGTGATACTTTAACTCAAAATCAAAATCCTTTAAGTATTCCATCCATCTTCTCTGTCTCATGTTCAGTTCCCGTTGGTCGAACAAATACTTTAAACTTTTATGGTCACTGAACAAGTCGAATTGTGCTCCATATAAATGGTGCCTCCACACTTTCAAAGCAAAAACTATTGCCGCCAACTCAAGGTCATGAGTGGGGTAATTCTCCTCATGAGGTTTAAGCTGCCGAGAAGCATAAGCTATCACATTACCTTCTTGCATGAGCACACTGCCTAGTCCTTTAGAGGACGCATCACAATAAACCACATATTTCTTCTCAGGGTCTGGTATTACCAATACTGGAGCCTTGGATAATTTCTTCCTCAAAGTCCGGAAACTTTTCTCGCAATCTTCGTCCCAGACGAAAGGCACATCTTTCCTCGTGAGGCGTGTCAATGGCAAAGCAATCTGTGAAAATCTCATAATAAATCTTCGGTAGTAACCTGCTAAACCGAGGAAACTCCGAACTTCTGTTACATTTGCTGGTCTGGCCCAATTAAGGACAGCTTCAACTTTTGATGAGTCAACCGACACTCCTCCTTTAGAAATGACATGGCCTAAAAACTGAATTTCCGATAACCAAAATTCACATTTGCTGAATTTTGCATATAACTGATTTTCTCTGAGAATGTCCAAAACGATCCTCAGATGTTGAGCATGTTCCTGTGAGTCCTTTGAATAGATCAAAATATCATCTATGAAGATTACAACAAACTGATCCAAGTAAGGCTGGAAAATCCTATTCATGTAGTCCATAAACACAGCTGGAGCATTAGTCACTCCGAATGGCATAACCAAAAATTCATAATGTCCGTAACGCGTTCTAAACGCCGTCTTGGACACATCTGACGATTTAATACGAATCTGGTGATATCCCGACCTGAGGTCAATCTTTGAAAACACTGCGGCTCCTTTGAGTTGATCCAAAAGATCATCAATCCTCGGTAACGGATACTTATTCTTTATTGTTACTTTATTTAGCCGACGGTAGTCGATACACAATCTCATACTACCATCCTTCTTCTTAACCAACAACACTGGTGCACCCCAAGGTGACACACTGGGCCTGATAAAATGTTTGTGTATTAAGTCTTCTAACTGAGACTTCAATTCCTTTAACTCTGACGGTGACATTCTATAAGGCGCCACTGATACTGGCTCTGATCCGGGGATGAGATCAATGGAAAACTCAACTTCCCGTTCTGGGGGTAAATTGCTTATCTCAGAAGGGAAAACATCTAAATAGTCACTGACAACAGGAATGTCACTGGGACTTAGTTCTGATTCTAAAGTCACAGTAACCATCACATAAAAACCATTATCCTGAGCACACATAAGCTGAGTAAGTTGATGAGTGCGGTTGATTAACTCTGATAAAGCCACACCTTCGGTCGTATCATCTGTAGGCATAAAAATACACTTTTCCGCACAACCAATATACACATGATTAGCAGATAACCAATCCATTCCTAGGATCACATCAAGTTGTATCATGGGAAGACACACCAAATCTATATAGTATGTCTTGCTAGATACAGTGATCGGGCAATTTTCACATATAAAGTTAGCTACAACTCCGCCCTCAGTAGCGGTAGATACCGTCATAGGAGGTATCAACGGTGACATAGACAATTGTAATGCTTCTACACACTTGTAAGAAATAAAGGAACATGTTGCACCACAATCAAAAAGCACTTTAACTGGAGTTTGGCCTAAGTAACACATACCGGCAATTAAATCTTCATTTGCCAAAGCCTTCTGGCCATCAAGGGAGTACACTCTACCCTTACTTGTTGTAGTACCTTCAGCTCCACTTTTACCTCTTCTTTCTGGACAATTAGCCAAAATGTGCCCCGGCTGCCTACACCCGAAACACACACCTGTTTGCCTCATGCATTCACCGTAATGCATTTTCCCACAGAATTTACAAGCAGCACTCGTCTGATGTGGAAACGACTGCTTACCCCTCTTAGGAGAACCCTTAGGCTTGTTCTCTTGATATCTATCTGGAAACTTTCCTTTTCTCTTTTCATATGCTGCAGCTTTCTCTTTCGCGGTCTTGGCAAAACCCGCTTCTGCCACCAAACTATCATGAACCATCTCGTCATAGCTAGTATTCCTTTGTAGACTCACAGCTGTATCAATCTCGCCTCTCAACCCACGTCTATACTGATTCATCTTCCAATTTTCATTAGCGGCATACTCGTTGTGAGAGGAGTAATACGACAATTCTTCAAACTTTTTTGTAAACTCGGTGACTGACATGCCACCTTGTTTCAGCTCAAGAAATTCCTGTTCTTTCTTCACCTTATAAGACATCGGGATATACTTCTCTATCATTGCTTCCTTGAAGTTATCCCAGTTAATCTCCGTGTCATTCGCTATCATTCGGCGTTGAGCAGATTCCCACCAATCTTCTGCTGCGCCTCTGAACTGGTTAGTAGCCAACAATACTTTACTTTCCTCAGGGCAATCCACCATCCGGAACACTTTCTCAATCTGTTTCAGCCACCTCTTGGCCTCTGGAGGTTCACCTTCCCCATTGAACTCAGGAGGGTGATTTCTGTTAAATTCCCGGTAGGACGGATTCGCCACTGCTGGTGGTGGTGTCTGTTGCTGAGCACCTTGTCCATGGTGCATCATCCCCATCCATTCTTGCTGAGCTTGGGCCTGTTGTTGGGCTTGCTGCTGCATCATGAGCATCATCTGCTGATGCTGTAACGCAGCCTGAGCTTGCTGCTCTTGGTATTGTTGCTGCAACGCCTGCTGCTGTTGCATCATTTGAGCCCAAAATTGCATATTAGGGTCTCCTCCGGCTTCCTCAGCATTAGCCTGATTTGATCTAGGCCTGCCAGGACCTCTTCTCCTCCCAGACATATTATCCTAACTGTCATACACAAGTCAAAGTGATCAGTTTCAACAAGATATAACATTTAGAATAATGTCCCGGATCCAAGAGATCCACAAACTTGAATTGTATTTTAATGACCCAAGGCACGGTCTGAATCGACCTGCTCTGATACCAAATTGTAACACCCATAATAAGATTGCCTAGGATCTTATACGAGTATTAAAATTTCGTACTGGATACATTAATTTACAATATAAAAGTTCATATAAATATTACATCACACTGTAAAATTACATCCAAAGTTAATGCAATTCTCTTGTTATATGTACAACAAGTACCACAACATATAATACAATCAAACTTTAAACAAATAACATCAGCACGATCAGTCCGTAGCCTTCTCCTTACCCTTGTTGCGTGCTGAATGCGATCCTGCCTGTGAACCTGCACCAGAAGGAATGGGATGAGACATAATGTCTCAGTGAGCTCTACCCAACCTAGTGTTTGGCAACCACAGGGAACCTAGGGTCGCCATGCCTACCTTGGCAATTTAGGGGAATCTAGAATCGCCAAGTCTTATAAACCAGCCTATGACTTTAACTATAACCTTCCTGTAACTATAAACTTTCTATGACTTTAACTGTAACTATAACTATGAATCATAAAACAAATAAAGTGTTTTATGTTAGCTGTTAGCGTTGAACAAACAATTATCTGAGTTCATTTTACGGAGGGCACCCCGGGTGGAGTAACCCCGAGATACGTCTCCCTATAAACCGGTGAAACTCCTATCATATCAGGCTAACACCGGACTCCCTATGAAACGTGTGGACAACCCTCTCGGAGAAGTCCCATCCGGCGAAACCCGGAGTCTGATGAACACGCCCTATGACTGTGAAACGTGCAAGCACGCCAATAACTTTGATTAATTCTTTAACTTTGACATATAATCAGTACTATGATCGTATCGTATTTCTATGACATATAACATATATTCTATGATTCCTTGACTCATCGTTCTCATGAGTCACCTATGATCGTTGGAGGATCAACACTATAAACATATCTCTTACTATGATGACTAAACATTCCCATGCCTATGCATTTCAAAGGAACATTTCTATAACTTTGTTCACCTCTTTAGGCTCTCTAATTAACAAACTATAAGCCTTCCCTAATGATCTAATCATGCTCTAAGGGATAGGTTCTTTAACGTTTAAAAGAGGTGTATAGCCTTTACACATCGCTTAATGAGTTTGGGATAGCATTGGATGGCTAAAATGGTGCAAGAAAAGTGTAAAAATTTTCAGGTTCTGCCACCTTCAAAATCGTGACACGATTTTGGAATCGTGTCACGATTCCATGCCCAGAATTCGTGTTTTGCACTGCCTATAAAATCGTGACACGGTTGTAAAATCGTGACACGATTTTACCTGCAGTTGGACAGCATAGGGCAATTTCAAAGCATAATTTTCACCATTTTTGGCACAATCAATTCCACCCAAACATCATACAGCTTATGGCACATTTCTAAGTCCTATAAACAGCTTATAACATGCTAGAACAAGGAATTACTATAAAGAGGAAGATTAGGGTTCTATGAATCACAAAAGGATCAAATGACTATAAAACTTAGAACTTAAGCAAGGAGGGTTCTAAAACCCACTAGGAGCTCACCTTAATCCCACAAGATGCTTGCTAAGTTGAGGAATCAAACCCTAGCTTCAAGTCCCAAAATCTCTACTCAAGAGAACTTCTATTTCCTTGGCTTTCCTTCTTGTTCTTGCTCCAAAAATTTCCCCAACATAAGCTTGCTTACCATACAAGGTTTTAGGGAGAAGTTTGCTAGCTTAAGGGATGATAATTTAATGATGAAGATGAAGAGGAGATGGGCGAAAATGAGAGAAGAAGGAAGAGCAATTTTTCTGAATTTTTGAGAGTAAGAAAATGAGTAGAAACCTTTGAAAATTTCATATATATCCAATAAGCCCTTTCCCCTTATTTACAACTATGCCACTCCTCAAATTACAATCTTGCCATTGCTTGCAAACGAAGTTTCTAACGCTCATCTCTGATACTTCTAAGCGGGATATTACATTTATGGTATC
The DNA here is from genome assembly GCA_018208015.1 of Medicago ruthenica. Classification (NCBI taxonomy): domain Eukaryota; kingdom Viridiplantae; phylum Streptophyta; class Magnoliopsida; order Fabales; family Fabaceae; genus Medicago; species Medicago ruthenica. The sequence goes on along the minus strand of CM031373.1, from coordinate 104,678,475 downwards.
AGAGCACACTTCAGGATCACAAAAACACTCAGGATCACAAAAACAATCTTGTACTCCCCCTGAGACACATATTCCCCTTCAATCATATCTGGACATATCTTGTTGCTGGTATCAGAGCAAAACTAGTCATCTTCTGAGTAACACTGAAAGCTGAACATCTGAAATTTGAACTAATTTTGAGCAGCAACACAATGCTTGAGATGTTTGGTATCAGAGCCAACACAATACTTAAGATTTTCTCCCCCTTTTTAGCCACAAAATTCTGACAAATCTCAGACTTCAAATAGGGAATAAAATCAAAACATGTAACACAGATCCTGGAAGACATATTAGACTCAAACTCAAGTTCAGGATCACATTTAGCACAGGCACAACTGGCAGGTACTCTATCTCCCTCACATCCAGTTTGCAGTAATTGCTATAAGTCTTCATGTAAGCACACTCCTAACTTGCTTCTCAGATTCTCAAACTGTTTAGCATCCAAGGCTTTTGTGAAAATGTCAGCAACTTGTTCTTCAGTAGCTACATGTTCCAGCTGAACAATCTTGTCCTCCACAAGGTTTATGATAAAATGATGTCTGATGTCTATGTGTTTGGTTCTGCTGTGCTGAATTGGATTCTTAGAGATGTTGATGGCACTCAAATTGTCACAAAACAATGTCATAGTTCCTTGTTCAATGTTGTACTCCTCCAGCATCTGCTTCATCCACACCAATTGTGAGCAACTACTTCCAGCAGCAATATACTCAGCCTCAGCAGTTGACAATGACACACAGTTTTGTTTCTTGCTGAACCATGAGATCAAGCTATTTCCTAAGAAGAAACAACCTCCTGAAGTGCTCTTCCTGTCATCAGCACTTCCAGCCCAGTCAGCATCACAATATCCCATCAGTTCAGAACTTGAACTGTGTGAATACATGATTCCATAGTCACTTGTGCTATTCACATACTTTAGGATCCTTTTAACTTGTGTCAGATGACTCATCTTAGGATCAGCTTGATATCTTGCACATACTCCTACAGCAAATGTGATATCAGGCCTGCTTACAGTTAAGTACAATAGGCTCCCAATCATGCTTCTGTACTGACTTTGGTATACTGAAACTCCATGTTCATCCTTAGTTAACTTTAGGTGAGTAGCAGCTGGTGTCCTCTTGTGAGCAGCTGATTCCATTCCAAATTTCTTCACTATGTTCTTGGCATATTTACTTTGAGAAATGAAGATTGTATCTTCCATTTGCTTGACTTGTAGTCCAAGAAAGTAAGTAAGTTCACCAACTAAGCTCATTTCAAATTCTGACTGCATTTGCTGAACAAACAATTTGACCATCTTCTGAGACATCCCTCCAAACACTATATCATCCACATAAATCTGAGCTATCATCAGACTCCCATTTTCATCTTTCACAAACAAAGTCTTATAAGAACCTCCTTTTCTGTAACCTTGAGCCACAAGAAACTGAGTCAGCCTGTCATACCATGCCCTTGGTGCTTGCTTCAATCCATATAAGGCCTTCTTTAACTTGTACACATGTTCTGGAAACTTTGGATCCACAAAACCCTTAGGTTGTTCAACATACACTTCTTCTTGCAGATATCCATTCAGAAATGCACTCTTCACATCCATCTGGAATAATTTGAACTTGAGAATGCAGGATACACCCAACAGTAGTCTTATGGACTCTAGTCTGGCCACAGGTGCAAAGGTCTCATCAAAATCAAGTCCCTCAACTTGAGTATAACCCTGAGCAACCAACCTTGCCTTGTTTCTGACTACAGTTCCATTTTCATCTGTTTTATTCTTGAATATCCACTTAGTCCCAATCACATTCAGCCCTTCAGGTCTTGGAACCAGATCCCACACTTCACTCCTTTTGAATTGATTCAACTCATCTTGCATTGCTTCAATCCAAAATTCATCAGTTAGGGCTTCTTTCACATTTTTAGGCTCAAACTTTGACACAAAGCATGAATCAGTAGCAGCATCTGATCTCCTGGTTCTGACACCTTGATCTAAGCTTCCAATGATTAAGTCTTTAGGATGATCCTTCTGAACTCTAATTGATGGCCCTTTACCATTTGGAACTTGATCTGTTTGATCTTCTGCTTCTTCAGACTCTGGATGAATTTCTGCTTCTGAAGTTTGTTCTTTTGATGGTTCAGACTCTGGAACAACTTCAGACTCACTTCTATCTTTCTCAGCAGACAGATCATCAATTACCACATTAATGGACTCCATCACCACCTTGGTTCTGGAATTAAACACCCTATAAGCTCTACTGTTCACTGAATATCCCAAAAATATACCCTCATCAGACTTAGGATCCAGTTTTCTTCTATTTTCCCTGTCAGCCAAAATGTAGCATCTGCTCCCAAAAACATGGAAATATTTGACTGTAGGCTTTCTCCCTTTCCACAATTCATACAGAGTTGATGTAGTACCCTTCTTCAAAGTGACTCTGTTGTGTATGTAACATGCAGTGTTCATTGCTTCAGCCCAGAACATATATGGCAACTTCTTAGCATGCAGCATAACCCTTGCACATTCTGCTAATGTCCTATTCTTCCTTTCAACTACACCATTTTGCTGAGGTGTGATAGGTGCAGAAAACTCATGCTTTATACCTTCAGAAGCACAGAATTCTGAAAAGCTCTTGTTTTCAAATTCTTTGCCATGATCACTTCTGATCCTGATAATCCCACTATCCTTCTCTCTTTGTAGTTGGATGCACATTTCTTTGAAAACTTCAAAAGTGTCCGACTTTTCTCTAACAAAGCTGATCCATGTGAATCTTGAGTAGTCATCTACCATTACAAAAGCATATCTTTTTCCTCCAATACTTTCTACTTGCATAGGCCCCATTCCATATGAACAAGTTCTAGTACTTTAGTAGTTACCTGGTGAACTAATCTGGGATGAGACTTTCTTGTTTGTTTACCAATCTGACAATCACCACAAACACTGTCCTCATTGATCTTCAGATTAGGCACACCTCTGATAGCTTCAGTACTTAGGATTTTTTTCATGCCTTTTAAGTGCAAATGTCCCAGTTTCTGGTGCCAGAGTTTGACTTCCTCTTCTGAGCTCATAAGACAAGAAGTCAGACTTCTTTCTTCTTCAGAAACCCATAAGTAACAATTGTCTTTGGATCTGCAGCCCCTCATCTGAATCTCATCTTTCTGATCAGTAACAATGCACCCTTGCTTGTTGAAATTAACCTTTAAGTCTTGATCACAAAGTTGGCTAATGCTGATCAGATTAGAAGTTAATCCTTCCACCAGTAGCACATCATTAAGTCTGGGCAAGCCTTCTCTGATCAAATCACCAATACCCAGAATCTGACCTTTTACACCATCTCCAAATGTCACATAACTTCTGGAGTATGATCTGATATTGCTCAGCAGCTTCTTCACACCAGTCATGTGCCTTGAACACCCACTATCAAAATACCAGTCTTCTTTTGAAGTGGCTCTCAAAGAAGTATGAGCTATAAGGCCTACATTCTGAACCTTGGGCTTCCATACCTTCTGAACATTGTGTCTGATAGCAGCTGGTTCCACTCTTCTATACTGAAAATGTTCAGGATAGCCATAAAGTTTGAAGCAGAATGGTTTGATGTGCCCTTTCTTTCCACAATAATGACAGATCCATGGATGACTTCTCCTCCTTCTGTTTCTGAACAATTTCTGGGGTTGCTTCTGAGGCAGCATCTGATCATGCTTTTGACCTTGCATCTGAACATGCTTCTGAGCTGCCATCTGGGCTTGTTTCTGAGGTCTCCTCTTTGATGTTCCAACCATAGTATCCTGAGTTTAAGTAGCAGAAACAAAACTCATCTGTTTAGGAATCTGAGTCTGATCAACAAAACCTAAACCAGTTTTTCCTTGTTGCTGATTCCCCAAAATGTCCTCCAACTTATCAGTAGTAGAGTTCAACATCTTCACTTGCTTCTTCATTTGATCAAGTTGGGAGTTCAGTTGGTTCACTTCTTCTTTTAAATCTGAATTCTGCACTAACAGTTCACCTTTTTCAGCCTCCAGTTGAAGAATAGTCTCCTTCTGATCCAAAACTTGTTTGCAAACCTCAGCACTTCTGGTATACAGCTTCTTGTAGTTGTCAGCTAGTTCATCATATGAGGTTTTAGCAGCTTCAGACACATATGAGGCTTCAGACTCTGAGTCAGACTCTGAGAAGGTCTCAGACTCTAAAACAGGTTCCTTCTTTAAGATAGCTCCTGACCTTACTACAAGACCAGTATCACACATACCAGATTCACTATCATCATCTTCTTCAGAACCATCATCAGACCATGCAACAGCTAGGCTTTTCTTCTGCTTCTTAAGAAAAGTAGGACATTCAGACTTGATATGTCCATACCCCTCACACTTATAGCAGTGCACACCTTTGGCTTGGTTACTTTTCTCCTCAGACTTGGTCTTCTTCTCATCAGTTTGTTGATTTTTGTTATTGAATCTGAAGTTCTGACCTTTGGCTTTGGCTTTTCTGTTAACATTCTTCAGAATCTTGTTGAATTGTTTTCCCAGCAACACTAGAGCTTCTGATAAGTCATCCTCATCAGACTCTTGTTGATCATCAGCTTCAGAATTCACACTAAAGGCTACACCTTTTCCTTTCTTTTCAGTCTGTTTGCAAAAGGCTGTTTCAAAATTGAGCAATTACCCAATCAGCTCCTCAAGCTTCATAGTGGTAATATCATGAGCCTCTTCAATTGCTGTCACCTTCATATCAAACCTTCTGGGCAGGGGCCTGAGGATTTTTCTTACTGCTTCTCATCAGACATCTTTTCACCAAGAGAATCAAAAGAATTTGCCATATCAAGCACATTCATATAGAAATCCTGGATATTCTCGTCCTCCTTCATCTTCAGGTTCTCAAACTTGGTGGTCAGTAGCTGCAGTCTGGACATCTTCACCTTAGAAGTTCCTTCATGAGTGGTTTTCAGAATTTCCCAAGCATCCTTAGCCACAGTACATTGTTTGATAAGTCTGAACATATTCTGATCAACACCATTAAAGATAGCATTCAAAGCTTTTGAATTTCCCAGAGACAAGTCATCTTCAGCTTTGGTCCATTCCTCCTCAGGCTTCAGAATCTCAGTCTTATTACCATCTTTGTCTGTATACACAGGATGATCCTAGCCTTTGATCACAGCTTTCCAAGTCCTGCTGTCAATAGATTTTAGAAAAGCACACATCCTAGACTTCCAATACTCATAGTTTGTGCCATCTAGTAGAGGTGGTCTATTGACATAGCCTCCTTCTCTATCCATGCTTGCCAGATATTAAGTCTACTGGATCTCACCCAAAATACAGGCAGGGTGCCTGCTCTGATGCCAATTGAAATTCTGGCCAGGCAATAAGAGATTAACAGGTTCTGAACCAGCAGGTTCTGAACAATAACTTAGCACAATTTAAAGCAGATAAGTAGCAGAAATAAAAAGTGCAGGAAAGCTAAAGAACACACAAGGTTTGTTAACCCAGTTCGGAGTAAACACCTCGTACTCTGGGGGATACCAATCCAGGAAGGAAATCCACTATTGGATTTAATCCTTAAGACTCAGACACTGACTCCCAGTTCTTATCCCAAGCAATTAACCTCCACCTAGTAAGACTTCTACCCAACTCTGAGTATTAGAATCCTCTAACTTCCTATTCAAGCAACTAAACCCAGCTACTTGAAACCCTTAACCAAAAACACTCTGTTTTTCAGAAAACTTCAAAAACACAAAGACTTCATTCGTACCTAAAGGCTTAGAATGAATTACAACTCTATAAAACTCTAAACCAACTCAAAACCTATGAGTGGTGCACAAAACAAAGCTAACAAGCTTAAAACTAACACAGACTCTTTTTCTGAATTAAAACTCTCTAAAATCGTAAGTTGAATAGCAGCAGCCTTCCTCCTTATATAGCCTTCAACAAGTCTCTTAATTTATGCTCCAAATCTTCTGAATTGATTTGTTACTGGAATAAGATTGAACCAATAATGTAACAAATAAAACTGCATCCAATCTTTGAAAGATTTAAAACAGAAAATACGAATTTTCATAACTTTGAACCAAATCTTCAAAGATATCTTCTCCAATTAAACCAGCCTTCTAGAAGCAATTATACAAAGATAATTCCTTGCTAAATCTCCCAAGATACGCGCAAAAACAATCCAGAAAACCCAGCTTCTGATGTGGTCAACACAAGTCAACGCAGGCTTCAGAACCTGAAACTGCTTCTGAAGTGCTACAGTGCTTCTGATGAGCATTTCAGCTTCTAATGTAGATTTCAGCTTCTGAATGGCTTCAAATGAGAAAACTTGTAACTGAAGAAATGTTCAATATAAGGAAATGCTTCTATTCCATACTTTGGTTTTGCCAAATAATGCAGCCAACACCAAAAGACTCAACATCTTCAGAATTTTGAAATAGCCAGAACTGATAAGAAGGGGAAAGGTGTTGCTTTTGTAGCAGATGCTGATACTGTGAATGATGAAAGGACATCAGAAGCTCTTGTGATGCTTGGAAGACAATTTAACAAGATTCTGAAACGTAATGGTCAGAACATAAGGTTCAACATCAGTAAGAAACCAAATGATGAGAAAGACAGTCAATACAAAGGTGTTCAATGTCATGAGTGTGAAGGCTATGGGCACATTAGGACAGAATGTGCCACATATCTCAAGAATCAGAAGAAGAGTCTGACTGTGTCTTGGTCTGATGAAGATGACTCAGAAGGAGAAGTGGAGAATAAGTCTGCCAAGTATGTCACTTCCTTTACTGGAAGATGCATGACTGATGATAGAGTCAAGGTTTCAGAAGCACCATCAGGTTCTGAAACACCATTAGAGTCTGAAGCACTATCAGAGTCTGAAGCATCTTCAGAGTCTGAATACAGTGATGAAGAACTGTCTTATGAAAAACCTGCTGATTTTTGCAAAAAGTTGCATGTTAAATTTGAAAAAGTTTGCAAGTTATTAGAAAATCAGGAGAAGACTATCAGTCAACTTCAATCCGAAAGAAGTGAACACTTAGAGCAGATTTCTGATCTCAAAGATGAGGTAACCCAACTGAACTCTCAACTTGAACATGTGAAGAAACAAGTCATAATCTTGAACAATGGTACTGATATGCTTGAAGAGATATTGGAGAGTTAGAACCAAGGGAAATCAAGTGGTATTGGATTTGATGATAGGGCTTTGAACAACAAACAACAAAATCCAGCTAAAAGGTTCATTGCTGCTGTTAAGACATGTGATCCAATGATGAATAAACCTAAGTTGGTACACCTGAACCAACCTCAGGGATCTAAGAGCAAGAGGGTATCTCATCCTTGGGTACGTCATCACTGTGGTAAAAAGGGGCACATAAAGCCATCCTGTTACAAGCTGCATGGATACCCCAAGCACCTTCAGCAAAGAAAATCTGAACCTGTTGTAGTCAATGTCAAGAAGGTATGGAGACCAAAATGTGAAAGTGTTGACAAGAGGCTGAAGAATAGGAAAGGAATGGTTGTTACTGCTGTGCGTTCGCTAAAAACGCCCGAGCGCGCTAACGCTCGGAATGACTACGGAGTCGCCACCAAAGTTTTATTTTTAAAGGGAAACGTTGATAAAACCCTTAACGATTTGGAAAAGATGGTCATCGCAACCATTAACGGGTTCGGGAGTCGATTATGCAAGGGGAAGGTATTAGCACCCCTCACATCCGTTGTACCCAATGGGAACCTCCGGGTTAGTTTAGGTTAAAAAGTGTTTTAAAGGTTTGCTTGCTACATTTTGACATTTCAAAGAAAAAAGGAAAGGGGAAAAAAAGGTTTTTTTTATTAGTGTGCTTGACAAGAATGGGATCTTGCTCCTACGTATCTCCTGGTGCGATGGAGAATTCAAAGCATACGTAGTTCTTTGTGTAGAAAAATGTTTGCTTGGTTGGTTGATTTTAAAGAACGATGTTTTTGATCGTATTCTAGCGGTTAAACGTAGCTTGTATGCTCGCGCGTGGGAGGCTTAAGCGTTTGTTTGTATCGCACTAGAATTGATAAAACATGTCCGTTTGTGAAGGAGATTTGATTTTTTAATTGACCACGGGGGGTCGAAGAGATTTGATTTTAAATTGACCACGGGGGGTCGAAGAGATTTGATTTTGAAATGACCACGGGGGGTCGAAAAGGTTTGATTTGTAATTGACCACGGGGGGTCGAAGAGATTAGTTTGGTGTGTTGAACTTGTTTTTTATGATTTTGAAAATAGAATGACGATTGTCCGAACAACGAGACATACGTCCAGTGCTCGTGCAACCGGGGAATGGAAAGACATACGTCAGACCACTCCTTTTTCATTCAAGTTTTATTGTTGAAAATTAATATATTTCTTGTGTTTTTGAAAATAGAATGACGATTGTCCGAACAACTAGACATACGTCAAGTGCTCGTGCAACCGGGGAATGGAAAGACATACGTCGGACCATTCCTTTTTCATTCAAGTTTGTTATTGAAAATTAAGGTTTTCTTGTGTTTTTTGAAATAGAGTAAAGTATTGAAGATTAGTATTCTTTGTGGTTTTGGAATGGGATGAGTTAAAGCCCTTCAGACTCAGAACCTTAGGATTCAGAAGCTGCTGAATTCAGAAACTGAGTTCAGAGGCTGCGCTCAGAAGCTGCCTTCAGACTCAGAACTCGCTGAGCCACCAGGATTTCGCTCTGCGAAGCCTTCAGGAGCACTGTTCAGACTCTGAACTCAGACTCTGAACTCGCAGAGCGAAGAGAACTTCGCTCAGCGAACATCAGAAGCATTGTTCAGACTCTGAACTTCAGAGGCACTATTCAGACTCTGAACTTCAGACTCTGATTTCAGACTCTGAACTTGCAAAGCGACTTGGACTTTGCTCAGCGAAGCTCAGAAGCTGAATCTCAGATTCTGAACCTCCAGATTCTGAACATTGCAAACAGTAGGAAGAAAAGCTTTTTTCTGTTTTGACAAGTGCTATGCTCTTTGATTTTTTGGGTTTTGAATGATGATTTTGTGCAAAAATGAGTTGAAATGAAAAGCAAAAATGCACAGAAAAATCTGGAATAAACAGAGACAGTTTAAGTGGTTTTTTCTAAATTTCTCAGTTTGATTTCTCACTCAATACTGAGCCAAATACGAAAATGAAGATATCCATGGAAAGCCTGCCATGAGTACTACATCCTAATGGCCTTAAATCTACCAAAAGATGTCCTAGAACTGACTATAGGTTGGCCTTAAGTCATGCTCATGAACTGATGTTGAACAATGATATTGTTTATGCAGAAATTTACAAACTTAAACAATGCAAAAATAAAATAAAAGAGGGTTAAGATACTTACAAAACTCCAAGCCAAGGTGTTTATCCACGAAAATGAAGAGGCTTTTGAGTGGGTGTCGTTTTTTTGTGTTATGATGATTTGGGTGTTTTTGATGGTTGTGTTTGTGTGAGATTTTTTTTGTGATTTCTGTGTGATGGGTGTTTGGATTTCTCTTGATTCTTGCTGGCCAAAAAAACCTCTCTTCTTCATCTGATTTCGTCCTTTATATAGGCCCTTGGAATTGCAAGCTGATTTTTGTGTGGCAAAAAATTGGATTGGCATTAATGGAGGAAGTGATGGGGATCCTTGCTTTGAAGATTTTGGGGGCTGATTCTGAAATGGAAATGATGAAAGAAGCAAGGAAGAGGGGCGCTGCAGGCTGGTTGTAGTGTTTTTTAGGGTTGATTTTGAAGACAAAGGATGCAAGAAAATAGGACATAGGGGGCGCTAGTGATTTTAGCTGGCAGTGAACAGTGCACTGTTGGCTTGGGGAAAGCAAAGGGGAAAGGAAGTCTGAAGGGAGGAAGAAAAACAGGGAAAAGGGGGCGCCCCCCCATGCCTGTGAACAGTAAACTGCTTTTGGTGTTGAAGGTTGAAGGGAACATGAACAGGGGGCGCCCCTGTGTGAACAGTACCCTGTTTTTTCTTGTTTTTTTGTTTTTATGCCTTTTTGCTTCTTTTTTTTATATTTTATATTTTATATTTTGTTGTAATATAAAAAATTCACAATTGGATTAAAATGTAAAAGGTTACAACTAAATGGACTCACTTAATGTGTTCGATGAATGCAATTTTCACATTTTTATTATTTTTTAGATGTTATGATAAAAAATGACGGAGATGGAATAACATGATAAAAAATAAAATTACCACTTGTTTTGGCATTATTATTATTTTTAAAAATTTGCCTGGACAAAATTAGGGTACTACAGCTGCCCCTACTTAATTGTGTCTTCGCATAGAGAGTGTGAGTGCCGAGGGCACCTCACAAACTCTTTGTGAAGAGCAATTAAGTATAAAGGACCCAAATTTTGTCCTTCGAAATAAAAACAGACTAGAAAAATGATGCAGGAGATAATATTAAAATGCAGAAGTGTGGACACAAAAGTAAATGCAAGATCGCCTCTGGATTGGCTACTGGTGCACAGACTGAAAAAAGTAAAAGTCGTTGCCTCGGGGGGTGCTTAGACTGAAAGATGAATAAATCGTCGCCTCGGGGGGTGCTTAGATCGTAAAGACAAAGTCGTCGCCTCGGGGGGTGCTTAGACTGAAAGATAAAAAAGATCGTCGCCTCGGGGGGTGCTTAGATCTAAAAGAAAAGTCGTCGCCTCGGGGGTGCTTAGACTGAAAGATAAACATATCGTCGCCTTGGGGGGTGCTTAGATCGAAAAGAAAATTCGTCGCCTCGGGGGGTGCTTAGACTGAAAGATAAACAGATCGTCGCCTCGGGGGGTGCTTAGATCGAAAAGAAAAGTCGTCGCCTCGGGGGGTGCTTAGACTGAAAGATAAACAAGATCGTCGCCTCGGGGGGTGCTTAGATCGAAAAGAAAAGTCGTCGCCTCTGGGGGTGCTTAGACTGAAAGATAAACAAGATCGTCGCCTCGGGGGGTGCTTAGATCGAAAAGAAAAGTCGTCGCCTCGGGGGGTGCTTAGACTGAAAGATAAACAGATCGTCGCCTCGGGGGGGTGCTTAGATTGAAAAGAAAAGTCGTCGCCTCGGGGGGTGCTTAGACTAAAAGATAAACAGATCGTCGCCTCGGGGGGTGCTTAGATCGAAAAGAAAAGTCGTCGCCTCGGGGGGTGCTTAGACTGAAAGATAAACAAGATCGTCGCATCGGGGGGTGCTTAGATCGAAAAGAAAAAAGTCGTCGCCTCGGGTGGTGCTTAGACTGAAAGATAAACAAGATCGTCGCCTCGGGGGGTGCTTAGATCGAAAAGAAAAAAGTCGTCGCCTCAGGGGGGTGCTTAGACTAAAAGATAAACAAGATCGTCGCCTCGGGGGGTGCTTAGATCAAAAAGGAAAAGTCGTCGCCTCGGGGGGTGCTTAGACTTCTCTGGGGATAAGCGTATCGTCTCTAGACATGGCTGGTACTTAGATGTTGGAAAAGAAAAATGATTGTTGATGCATGACATGCTTTAAGTTGCTTTATGCAGTATGATATGATATGAGGTAGACTCATAGGGAGTTTCTGCTGGGGAAACTTAAGGGGTCTAGGTAAGTTTAGTGAGAATTGGGATAGTTTGTGAAAGGACCCGCCATTTTTTTTTGAAGAAACCTGCTGGGGAAAATCTTGCAAGAGGTCCACTGGGGAACACTGGGATAACTTGTTGGTGAATGTCGGTGGATATGGGATACTCACTGGGGAAGTGCTTGCTGGGGAGCATGAGAAATTGTAAGGAGGAGTACAATATGAATATGAGATGCATGCTAATGAATGAGTTTGATATGATGCATGCGTTATGCTAACATGTGGGATAAGCAGATGACATGTTGAGTTTCGGTGGTGATTGGGTGCCAAGCATGGTTGGGCTTTGGTTATGATTAGGTGACAATGACGATTGGGCTTTGGTAAGAAATTGTGAGTGGGAGTGCCAATGAAAATTGGGCTTTAGTTGGAAATTGTGGGGGCCAATGAAAATTGGGCTTTGGTTGGAAATTGTGGGTGCCAATGAAAATTGGGCTTTGGTAGGAAATTGTGAGTGGGAGTGCCAATGAAAATTGGGCTTTAGTTGGAAATTGTGGGGGCCAATGAAAATTGGGCTTTGGTTGGAAATTATGGGTGCCAATGAAAATTGGGCTTTGGTAGGAAATTGTGAGTGCCAATGAAAATTGGGCTTTGGTTGGAAATTGTGAGTGCCAATGAAAATTGGGCTTTGGTAGGAAATTGTGGGTGCCAATGACGATTGGGCTTTGTTTGGAAATTGTGGGTGCCAATGACGATTGGGCTTTGTTTGGAAATTGTGGGTGCCAATGACGATTGGGCTTTGTTTGGAAATTGTGGGTGCCAATGACGATTGGGCTTTGTTTGGAAATTGTGGGTGCCAATGACGATTGGGCTTTGTTTGGAAATTGTGGGTGCCAATGACGATTCGGCTTTGGTTGGAAATTGTGGGTACCAATGACGATTGGGCTTTGTTTGGAAATTGTGGGTGCCAATGACGATTGGGCTTTGTTTGGAAATTGTGGGTGCCAATGACGATTGTGCTTTGGTTTGAAATATGTGAGTGGGAATGCCAATGAAAATTGGGCTTTTGTTGGAAATTGTGGTATCCCGTCCTTCCGACACCCGGGATCTTTGTGTTTCACGTACTGTGAGCTACGCACTTCTTTCTGCTGAAGAGTTAGAATCTTAGAATGACTGATGAAGAGTTTCAGGCCTTGAGTCCCTTGATGCAATACTGGAGACCAACGAAATTCTTTCGACATTTAAAATCCAAGTAAAACACATTTTTTTTAAGTTTTTTTTTTATTTCCCATATTTCAATGCATTATTTGTCATGGATAAAAACAACATTTTATAAGCAAGTAAGGACGCATAACAATGAAAAGGCTTGAAGATGACTTTTATTCAATGAAACTTAGTCCCTTGAATGGGTACCAATACATGAAGATGTAATTCCTGTAAGAGATGATTACTAAGATAGAGAAAAGAAAAGAAACAAAAGGCAAATGGAGATTTGTGTGGGTTTCACTTTGGTAACACATGCTACTTTCCCTATGACTTCGAAATACCTCGCCTCTGAAAGATGATAACGAGACCAATTCTTCCCCTTCTGAATTCTGTTAGGACCTTGTGTGCTGCAGTCTTCTGCCTTTTTATTTGTTTTGAAACCCCTAATTTTTACCTGCACCGCTCTTTCGAGTTTTCAGCCCACTGGGGTGTATTTCCTTTTTTGATGTCCTTAATTTTTGCCTAGACCGCCCTTTTGGGTTTTCGATCTACCAGGACGCTCTCTATTGCCTAAACCGCCCTTTCGGGTTTTCGATTTAGCGAGCTCTTTTTCTTTTTGTTCTTTTTTTTTAGGCATAATATTTTTTGACTGCGTCGGAGTTTATCGAGAGTGGAAACTCCTCTCCATCCATAGTAGTGATAATTAAGGCTCCGCCAGAGAAGGCATTTTTTACTACGTATGGTCCTTCATAGTTAGGAGTCCACTTCCCGCGGGGATCCTTGTGGATGGGTAATATCTTTTTCAGCACTAAGTCTCCTTCTCTAAATTCTCGAGAACGAACTTTTTTGTCGAATGCCCTCTTGAGCCTCTTTTGGTACAACTGTCCATGACACAAGGCTGTTAGGCGCTTCTCTTCTATGAGGTTCAGTTGGTCGAATCTTGTTTGGACCCATTCGGCTTCCTCCAGTTTAGTTTCCATCAAGACCCTTAATGAGGGGATTTCAACTTCAATGGGAAGCACGGCCTCTATACCGTATACCAAGGAAAAAGGGGTTGCCCCAGTGGAAGTGCGAACTGACGTTCTGTAGCCGTGTGGCGCAAAAGGAAGCATCTCATGCCAGTCCTTGTAGGTTTTTACCATCTTCTGGAGGATTTTCTTGATGTTCTTGTTGGCTGCTTCTACCGCGCCGTTCATCTTCGGCCGATATGGCGAGGAATTATGGTGCTCAATCTTGAAGTCTTTGCATAACTCCTTCATTGTGTTGTTGTTCAGATTTGCCCCATTATCTGTGATAATTTTGTGAGGAATGCCGTAACGGCAGATGATTTCTTTCTTGATGAACTGGGCTACCACTTGTTTGGTCACGTTTGCATAAGAAGCTGCTTCAACCCACTTGGTGAAATAGTCGATGGCAACCAGGATGAACCGGTGTCCATTTGAAGCCTTTGGCTCAATCATTCCAATCATGTCTATGCCCCCCATAGAGAATGGCCAGGGCGACGTCATGACATTCAGAGGAGTTGGTGGCACGTGCACCTTATCGGCGTAGATTTGACACTTATGGCATGTCCTGGCGTAGTGAAAACAGTCGGCCTCCATAGTTAGCCAGTAATAACCTGCCCTTAGTATCTTCTTCGCCATTGCGTATCCGTTGGCATGGGTTCCAAAAGACCCTTCATGGATTTCTTTGATGAGCATGTCTGCTTCACACCTGAGTAAGACCATGTCATAGTTTCTATTGTAGAGTGTGCCCCCGCTGAGGAAGAACTGCGATGCCAATCTATTGGTTCTTGGTGAGGTTGTATTACCCTATCCTATTGATCCCCAGGCCTTGACAATCCTTCAGGAGGTTCATAATCGTCCTCATCATCGTCTTCCGTTTGGTTAATCGGGAAAATCGAAGTCGCAAGGGATTATAGTAGTGTTATTTTCGGTGAGTGTATTTTTGGATTTGCATGAGCATGATTTTTTTATTTTAGGGCTGCGAAATTTATTGCTATTTAAGAACGAAAGAAAAACGAACTCAATTGAACATAAAATGCAATTTTCATTAATGATGGAAATAATTTGAAACATGGGGGCCCCATAAAGCTAATCATTTGCCTTGGGCAGAGCAAAAATGATTTTTTTTAAAAAAAAAACATGATAAATTACTTGGACAAAGAAATGATTTCCGGAATTTCTATGGCCTTCCAGTTGCTCGGGATCTCATCAGAAACGCAGCGGTACACCAGGTCGGGTACTTCTTGGAGTTTTTTGGGGAATGATATGGGTGTTTGTCTTGAAAATGCATGAAAATGCAAGTATGCGATGTAGATGAAAAAAACATGCTCTTTTTTTTTTGTTTTGCTTTGGGAAGGAAATGTATATGCGAAAATTATTTCCATGGATGCAAATGTTATGGCATGCAGAGGTGTGGTTAAAAAGGGTCAAGGCATACGTTACCAAGGTAGGAACGTTCAATATTACCCTCCCATTCTCACATGTAGGCTCTAGATTGGTTCAAAAAGGTCCCTAGAGTCATGGATCCTACAGGGAAGTGTTGCCGCCATTGCAAATACTCGCAAGACAACAACGCCTCTAAGAGAATCTACTGTAGGCGGGGTTTTCATGCCAACTCTACAAGACATACGTCAGGAAAGTCAACACTACGCAACCACCATCTTATCTTAAGTTTTTCTCAAAGCTCGGGTAAAGAGCTTCACTCATGTGACAACCCACAGTTGATATATATATATGAATATAGAGCACAATGAAGCATAGATATAGAGGCGAGAGAAAAAATGAAGATAAAGACATAAGACAAAAACATGCAAGCAAACAAAAAACGCTTAACCTAAGAACTAACTAGGATAGGCTTGACTCGCTAGTGAGAAACAAAAGTCCCCAGCGGAGTCGCCAGCTGTGCGTTCCCTAAAAACGCCCGAGCGCGCTAACGCTCGGAATGACTACGGAGTCGCCACCAAAGTTTTATTTTTAAAGGGAAACATTGATAAAACCCTTAACGATTTGGAAAAGATGGTCATCGCAACCATTAACGGGTTCGGGAGTCGATTATGCAAGGGGAAGGTATTAGCACCCCTCACATCCGTTGTACCCAACGGGAACCTCCTGGTTAGTTTAGGTTAAAAAGTGTTTTAAAGGTTTGCTTGCTACATTTTGACATTTCAAAGAAAAAAGGAAAGGGGAAAAAAAGGCTTTTTATTAGTGTGCTTGACAAGAATGGGATCTTGCTCCTACGTATCTCCTGGTGCGATGGAGAATTCAAAGCATACGTAGTTCTTTGTGTAGAAAAATGTTTGCTTGGTTGGTTGATTTTAAAGAACGATGTTTTTGATCGTATTCTAGCGGTTAAACGTAGCATTGTATGCTCGCGCGTGGCAGGCTTAAGCGTTTGTTTGTATCGCACTAGAATTGATAAAACATGTCCATTTGTGAAAGGAGATTTGATTTTTTAATTGACCACGGGGGGTCGAAGAGATTTGATTTTAAATTGACCACGGGGGGTCGAAGAGATTTGATTTTGAAATGACCACGGGGGGTCGAAAAGGTTTGATTTGTAATTGACCACGGGGGGTCGAAGAGATTAGTTTGGTGTGTTGAACTTGTTTTTTATGATTTTGAAAATAGAATGACGATTGTCCGAACAACGAGACATACATCAAGTGCTCGTGCAACCGGGGAATGGAAAGACATATGTCAGACCACTCCTTTTTCATTCAAGTTTTATTGTTGAAAATTAATATATTTCTTGTGTTTTTGAAAATAGAATGACGATTGTCCGAACAACTAGACATACGTCAAGTGCTCGTGCAACCGGGGAATGGAAAGACATACGTCGGACCATTCCTTTTTCATTCAAGTTTGTTATTGAAAATTAAGGTTTTCTTGTGTTTTTTGAAATAGAATAAAGTATTGAAGATTAGTATTCTTTGTGGTTTTGGAATGGGATGAGTTAAAGCCCTTCAGACTCAAAACCTTAGGATTCAGGAGCTGCTGAATTCAGAAACTGAGTTCAGAGGCTGCGCTCAGAAGCTGCCTTCAGACTCAGAACTCGCTGAGCGATCACGATTTCGCTCTGCGAAGCCTTCAGGAGCACTGTTCAGACTCTGAACTCGCAGAGCGAAGAGAACTTCGCTCAGCGAACATCAGAAGCACTGTTCAGACTCTGAACTTCAGAGGCACTGTTTAGACTCTGAACTCGCAAAGCGACTTGGACTTCGCTCAGCGAAGCTCAGAAGCTGAATCTCCGATTCTGAACCTCCAGATTCTGAACATTGCAAACAATAGGAGGAAAAGCTTTTTTCTGTTTTGACAAGTGCTATGCTCTTTGATTTTTTGGGTTTTGAATGATGATTTTGTGCAAAAATGAGTTGAAATGAAAAGCAAAAATGCAGAGAAAAATATGGAATAAACAGAGACAGTTTAAGTGGTTTTTTCTCAATTTCTCAGTTTGATTTCTCACTCAATACTGAGCCAAATACGAAAATGAAGATATCCATGGAAAGCCTCCCATGAGTACTACATCCTAATGGCCTTAGATCTACCAAAAGATGTCCTAGAACTGACTATAGGTTGGCCTTAAGTCATGCTCATGAACTGATGTTGAAAAATGATATTGTTTATGCAAAAATTTACAAACTTAAACAGAATGCAAAAATAAAATAAAAGAGGGTTAAGATACTTACAAAACTCCAAGCCAAGGTGTTTATCCACGAAAATGAAGAGGCTTTTGAGTGGGTGTCGTTTTTTTGTGTTATGATGATTTGGGTGTTTTTGATGGTTGTGTTTGTGTGAGATTTTTTTGTGATTTCTGTGTGATGGGTGTTTGGATTTCTCTTGATTCTTGCTGGCCAAAAAAACCTCTCTTCTTCCTCTGATTTCGTCCTTTATATAGGCCCTTGGAATTGCAAGCTGATTTTTGTGTGGCAAAAAATTGGATTGGCATTAATGGAGGAAGTGATGGGGATCCTTGCTTTGAAGATTTTGGGGGCTGATTTTGAAATTGAAATGATGAAAGAAGCAAGGAAGAGGGGCGCTGCAGGCTGGTTGTAGTGTTTTTTAGGGTGGATTTTGAAGACAAAGGATGCAAGAAAACGGGAAATAGGGGGCGCTAGTGATTTTAGCTGGCAGTGAACAGTGCACTGTTGGCTTGGGGAAAGCAAAGGGGAAAGGAAGTCTGAAGGGAGGAAGAAAAACTGGGAAAAGGGGGCGCCCCCCCATGCCTGTGAACAGTAAACTGCTTTTGGTGTTGAAGGTTGAAGGGAACAGTACCCTGTTTTTTCTTGTTTTTTTGTTTTATGCCTTTTTGCTTCTTTTTTTATATTTTGTATTTTATATTTTATATTTTGTTGTAATATAAAAAATACACAATTGGATTAAAATGTAAAAGGTTACAACTAAATGGACTCACTTAATGTGTTTGATGAATGCAATTTTCACATTTTTATGATTTTTTAGATGTTATGATAAAAAATGACGGAGATGGAATAACATGATAAAAAATAAAATTACCACTTGTTTTGGCATTATTATTATTTTTAAAAATTTGCCTGGACAAAATTAAGGTACTACAGCTTGCTGTCAGCAGGTCTACTCCTGTTGCTAAGAAGAGTGTTGTTACTGGACCATCTAAAGTCTGGAGCAAGGTAGTGGTCCCTGTCCCAAACAAGAAGGCACTAAAAGGAAAGGAAGTGGATCCTAGTGAGTCTGAGCATAATGTTGAGCAAGACATCATGAAGAGAATTGCTGATCTTGAGAAGCAGATTGCTGGGAAGAAGATTCTGAATGTGCCTGAAGCGCACATTAACTAAGCAGCATCTGATGCTATGTCTAATGAAGACTAAGCAGCTTCTGATGCTGAGTCTGAAGACTGTAAACTATGTTCTGGGTAGCATTTTGTGTTCTGGTTTGCATTTCTGTACTATACTCTGCAGTGTGTTCCTATGTTTTGTACTTCTGAGAAGACTTTGTGTGTGGGTACCAAGTTTCTGTGATCCTGTGATGGTTTTAATAATGGTTCTGTTGATGGTGCTGATGTGTGTTCAGTATGTGGTGATGGTTGTTTATAACCTCTGAATTTTTCTGGGTGTGTTCCTTTGTTTCCTCTGTTTTTTCTTGTTTTTTTCTGCTCCTGGTAATTACTTGGTTGTTTTGTCAACATTGTTTGGCTAAAAAGGGGGAGAAGAGTGTTCAGAATTCAGGGGGAGTATAAGAGTCTGAGTGTTTCAGAAGTGATCCACCTGGTTCTATGATCAAGTGTTTCTGATGTGATCCACCTGGTTCTATGTTCAGAAGTCAGGGGGAGTAGTTGTGTTGTGCTTCAGGGGGAACTTCAATGTGCCTTGTTTATGTGTCTCAGAAGCTACTTTGTTTGTGTTCCTGAATGATATGTGTCAGGGGGAGTTCCTTAGTGTATGCTTCAGGGGGAGTAGTTTTTTTTTTGTTTCAGAAGCTGTGTGTCCTCAAAAGCTACTGATGTTTGTGTGAAATGTAGTAAATCATCCGATGCTGGACTCTGTTGTTGCTACATTTGTGTTTGTGTTCTTCATGGTTGCTTACTTTGTTGAGTGAAGAACTTGGTAATTGTTTGTATTTGTGCTCAATTGATTTTAGCCAAAAATTTGCCAAAGGGGGAGATTGTTGGATATTTGAGTGTTGGCTTCATGTTTGCTAAAATCAATATACAAGCAATATGTTCAGAAGCTTTCAAAAGTTGTAGCAGTACGTGATCCTCCTGGTTCTATAATGCGCGCCTTCAGGAGCATCTGGTTCAGAAGCTGAGTGAACAATTCTTCAGAAGCTGGGCTTCAGAAGCATCTGGTTCAGAAGCTGAGTGAACAGTTCTTCAGAAGCTGGTTCAGAAGCTGTGTTCAGAGGCGTGTTCAGAGGCAACCTTCAGAGGCAAGTCTTCAGACTCACCCTTCAGAGGCAAGTCTTCAGACGCTCTGCGAACTTCAGACGCTGTCTTCAGACGCGCCTTCAGACGCTGTCTTCAGAGGCGCCTTCAGACGCACTGTTCAGAGGCGCTCTTCAGACGCACTGTTCAGACTTCAGACGCAGTTCTTCAGAAGCATATTTTCGCGCCTTGAAGCTTCTTGTTTTCTCACCTGATCTTGTGAAGATTTGTTTGGAGAATTCTCTCATGTTACTTGTTCTCCAAGCTTCGTGTCTAGAAGGAAAAGTAAATTTGCGTGAGATTATATCTGAAGATTGGATTTAATTATTTGTGAATATATTTTCAAAGAAATCTTTGGAAAATATATTTCTGAATAATATGTGAGCTTCTATTTGCTTCTAAAGAATTCTGGAATTATATTTATGAAGATTTGGTTCAAGAATTATGTTGCTACTGAAGACTATATAAAGAGGACGCGGCTATTGAAGAAACTGGCTCAAAAAAATCAAAACAGAAGAGAGTCGTATTTTAGGGTTTTGAGTCTGTAAGCTTTGTGCTTTGTTCTGTACACCACTCAAGTGTTTAGAGTTGGTTTAGTGTTTTGAGTTGTAATCACTTAGAGCTTTTAAGCAAAAGTGACTGTTTATGTTTTGAAGTGTGTCTTCATCTTTGTTTAGAGTATAAGATCACTGGGGCAGTGATTGCTTGAGTAGGAAGTAAGAGGGGTCTTATATCTAGGAGTTCCTAGGTAGAAATCTATACGGGTAGTGATTAAGTGAGAAGACTGTGAAATAGGGGTTGTTGTCATAGGTCTTTGAATTGATACTATTTAGTGGATTTCCTTCCTGGCTTGGTAGCCTCCAGACGTAGGTGTGTTTGTCACCGAACTGGGTTAACAAATCACCTGTGTTCTTTATTTTCTGTCCTTTATTTTGTTGCTTCTGAACTGCTATTTTTATACTCTCAGAACCAAGTGCGCCAGGAATTTCACTTCTTGACATTGATTCTGTTTACAATAGGTTCCACTTTTCTATGTTGAAAGTGCTTGGGGTATCCATACAGCTTGAAACAGAATGGCTTTATGTGCCCCTTTTTACCACAATAATGACATACCCAAGGACGAGATGCCCTCCTGCTCTTAAATCCCTGAGGTTCCTTCCGATGTTCCATCTTAGATTTGCCTATCATTGGATCATATGTTTTAACAGCTGCAATGAATTTTTTAGCTGGTTTTTGTTGTTTGTTCAAGATCCTATCATCAAATCCTATACCATTTGGTTTCCCTTGGTTCTGACTCTCCAGTATCTCTTCTAGCACATCAGTAGCAGAGTTCATCATTCTGACTTGCTTCTTCATATGTTCAAGTTGAGAGTTCAGTTGGGTTACCTCATCTTTGAGATCAGAAATTTGTGCTAAATGGTCACTTCTTTCAGCATGCAGTTGACTGATAGTTTTCTTCTGATTCACTAGTTGCTTGCAAACTTCTACACTTCTGATGTATAGATCTTTGTAAGAGTTAGCCAGTTCTTCATAAGACGATTTTTCAATACTGGCTTCAGACTCTGATGGCGCTTCAGACTCTGATAGTGCTTCAGACTCTGATAGTGCTTCAGACTCTGAAAGTGCTTCTGAGGCCTTAACTTTAACATCAGACTTGTATCTCCCAGTTAAGGCAACAACATGCTTAGCAGACTCATTCTCTACTTCTCCTTCTGAGTCATCTTCATCAGACCAAGAAACAGTCAAACTTTTCTTCTGTTTCTTGAGATATGTAGCACATTCTGTCCTAACATGACCATATCCTTCACACTCATAGCACTGAACTCCCTTTGATTGATTGCTCTTCTCATCAGTTTTTGCTTTCTTCAAATCATTTTGTTGCTTATTGTTGAATCTGATGTTTTGACCATTTGATTTGGATCTCCTGTCAACATGTTTCAGAATCTTGTTAAACTGTCTTCCTAGTAACACAAGTGCCTCTGATAAGCTTTCATCATCCTCATTATTTCCTTGTTGATCCTCAGTATCAGCATTTGCAGCAAAAGCAACACCTTTCCCTTTCTTATCAGTATGGTTACTGAAGGCTGTCTCGAAATTCAGCAAGGATCCTATTAATTCCTCAACCTTCATACTGGAGATATCATGTGCTTCCTCAATGGCAGTCACTTTCATGTCAAATCTCTTAGGTAGAGACCTGAATATTTTTCTCACAATTTTCTCATCAGACATTTTCTCTCCAAGAGAATCAAATGAGTTGGCCATGTCCAGAACGTTCATATTAAAGTCTTGAATGTCCTCATCCTCCAACATTTTGAGATTTTCAAACTTGGTGGTGAGAAGTTGAAGTCTGGACAATTTTACCTTTGATGTGCCTTCATGAGTAGTTTTGAGAATTTCCCAGGCATCCTTAGCTACAGTGCATTGCTTGATCAGTCTGAACATGTTCTTGTCCACTCCATTGAATAGAGCATTCAAGGCTTTGGAGTTTCCAAGAGCTAATTCATCTTCATCCTTGGACCACTCTTCCTCTGGTTTCAACATAGTTGTCTTCTCTCCATCTTTGTCAAGCACAACAGGTGTTCCCAACCCTTCAGAACTGCTTTCCAGGTCTTACTATCTATAGATTTCAGGAAAGCACTCATATGAGATTTCCAATACTCATAGTTGGAACCATCCAACAGAGGTGGTCTGTTCACAAATCCTCCTTCCTTGTCCATTCAGCCAGAAAATACCTTCCCTGGAGCTCACCCAAATACAGGCAGGGTGCCTGCTCTGATGCCAATTGAAATTCCTGGCAGGACCTGATTCTGAATCGAGAAACAGAGTACTGAACAGTAGTTCAGAAGCAAGATGATATCAGACAGAAATAAAGTACAGAAAGTAAAAGTGCACAGGATATTTGTTAACCCAGTTCGGTGACAAACACACCTACGTCTAGAGGCTACCAAGCCAGGAAGGAAATCCACTATAATAGTATCAATTCGAAGTCCTATGTAAACAGCCCCTATTTCACAGCCTTCTCACTTAATCACTACCCGTGGTATTTCTACCTAGGAACTCCTAGATATAAGACCCCTCTTACTTCTTACTCAATCAATCACTGCCCCAGAGATTTTTGTTGAGTATTTAGAAGTTGGCTGCATGTTTTGGTAAAAGCAATGTGTTCAAGCAAAGCATCTCCATGTGTATAACAAGTCTTCAGAAAAAAGGAATTGGATTAGAGGAGGTTCAGAAGCTGAAAACTGCATCAGAAGCTGAAATCCTGGTTTACTGTTCATCAGACGCTGGATGGACCTTCAGACGCAGAAAGTGCCTTCAGACGCAGGAAGGGTCTTCAGACGCACTGTTCAGACGTTGACCAGCGTTGACTTCTTCAGAAGCTGAACTTCAGTAGCTGGATTTTTGTATTCAATCTGACTCTTTCTGTGCGTATCTTTGGAAGATTTGTCAAGGATTTATTTTGGCATTTGGTTTCTAGAAGACTGATATTTTTGTTGAAGATCTTATGAAGATTTGGCTCCTGTTTATGCTCAATCATATTTTCTGAAGCAATCTTTTAGAAGATACATTGCAGAATTATTTGAGCCATTCATATTTCAGAAATATATCAAATGCAGAAGATTGGATTCAGATTTAAAACAAGCTACTGAAGCCTATAAAAGGAGATTGCTGCTATTGCCGAATAGGTACGAGTGATATTGCAGAAATCAGAGAATTGAGTCTTTGTGTTTTCAAAACTTAGAGTTTTAATTGTACACCACTCAACTGAGTTGGTTTAGGTGTGTTTGAGTTGTAATTCACTCTAAGTCTTTAGGTACGAGTGTTATTCATTGATGTATTGAACTTGTGTTCAGAACTGGGTTAAGTTCAGAGTAGTTTTTGTAACTGGGTTAGTTACTTGGATAGGAAGTTAGTAGTGTCTAATACTCAACGTGTTGGGTAGAAATCAGAACTAGGAGGAGATTGATTGCTTAGACTGGGAACAGGGGGTCTGTGTCTGAGTCTTAAGGATTAATTCCTATAGTGGATTTCCTTCCTGGATTGATATCCTCCAGACGTAGGTGGTGTTTGCACCGAACTGGGTTAACAAATTCTGTGTGCCATTTTACTTTCTGCACTTTTAAATTGCTGCTTCTGAACTTGATTAATCGTGCTCTATTTTACTGTCTTAGTGCCCTGTTTCAAGTTCTGATCATTGTCCAGCCAGAAATTTCAATTGGTATCATGAGCTATCTTGAAGAATGAAGCAGTTTTAGAGTCTGAAACTTTTTCAGAGTCTGAAGCTTCATCTGTTTTTGAAGTTGCTAAAACCTCATATGATGAACTGGCTGACAACTATAGGAAGCTATATACCAGAAGTGCTGAAGTGTGCAAACAAGTTTTGGATCAGAAGGAGACTATATGTCAACTGGAGGCTGAAAAAGGAGAACTTTTAGTGCAGAATTCAGAACTAAAAGAAGAAGTAAGCCAGCTAAATTCCCAACTTGAGAACATGAAAAAGCAGGTCAGGATGATGAATACTGCTACTGATGTGTTGGAGGAAATTTTAGATGCTCAGAAACAAGGAAAAGCTGGTTTAGGCTTTGTTGATCAGACTCAGAACCCCAAACAGATGAATTCAGTTAAAAAGTTTGTTCCTGCCACTAAGACTTTTGATTCTATGATTGGGACATCTAAGATGAGACCTCAGAAGCAAGCTCAGATGCAAGGTCAGAAGCAAGCTCAGATGAGACCTCAGAAGCAAGCTCAGAAGCATGTTCAGATGCTACCTCAGAAGCATGTTCAGAT
The DNA here is from genome assembly GCA_018208015.1 of Medicago ruthenica. Classification (NCBI taxonomy): domain Eukaryota; kingdom Viridiplantae; phylum Streptophyta; class Magnoliopsida; order Fabales; family Fabaceae; genus Medicago; species Medicago ruthenica. Next base: position 104,654,063 of record CM031373.1, on the reverse strand, counting down.
GCTACCTCAGAAGCAACCCCAGAAATTTTTCAGAAACAAAAGAAGAAATCATACCTGGATCTGTCATCATTGTGGTAAGAAGGGGCATATTAAACCTTTTTGCTTTAAGTTATATGGCTATCCTGAACATTTTCAATATAGAAGAGTACAACCAGTTGCAACCATAAACAATGTTCAGAAGGTGTGGAAGCCTAAAGTTCAGAATGTTGGCCTTATAGCTCATACTTCATTGAGAGCCACCTCAAAAGAAGACTGGTATTTTGATAGTGGGTGTTCAAGACACATGACTGGTGTTAAGAAGCTGCTGAGTAATATAAGACCTTATTCCAGAAGTTATGTGACATTTGGAGATGGAGTAAAAGGTGAGATTCTGGGTATTGGTGATTTAATCTGTAAAGGTTTGCCTAGACTGAATGATGTGCTGTTGGTGAAAGGATTGACCTCTAATCTGATCAGTATTAGCCAACTTTGTGATCAAGACTTGAAGGTAAATTTCAACAAAGAAGAATGTGTTGTTACTGATCAAGAAAGCAAGGTTCTGATGAGAGGCTGCAGATCTAAGGATAACTATTATTTATGGGTGTCTGAAGAAGAAAGAAGCCTGACTTCTTGTCTCATGAGTTCAGAAGAAGAAGTTAGACTCTGGCACCAGAAATTGGGACATTTGCATCTGAAAGGCATGAAAAAAATCCTAAGTACTGAAGCTATCAGAGGTATACCTAATCTGAAGATCAATGAGGACAATGTTTGTGGTGATTGTCAAATTGGAAAACAAACAAGAAAGTCTCATCCCAGATTGGTACACCAGGTAACTACTAAAGTACTAGAACTTTTACATATGGATTTGATGGGGCCTATGCAAGTTGAGAGTATTGGAGGTAAAAGATATGCATTTGTAATGGTTGATGATTACTCAAGATTCACATGGGTTAACTTTGTTAGAGAGAAGTCTGATACTTTTGAAGTGTTTAGAGACTTATGCACTCAGTTACAAAGAGAGAAGGACTGTGGAATTGTCAGAATCAGAAGTGATCATGGCAAGGAATTTGAAAACAAGAGATTTTCAGAATTTTGTGCTTCTGAAGGTATAAAACATGAGTTTTCTGCACCTATTACACCTCAGCAAAATGGTGTAGTTGATAGGAAGAATAGGACATTAGCAGAATGTGCTAGAGTTATGCTGCATGCTAAGAAGCTTCCTTATATGTTTTGGGCTGAAGCTATGAACACTGCCTGCTATATTCATAATAAAGTTACTTTGAAAAAGGGAACAACATCTACTTTATATGAACTATGGAAAGGAAGGAAGCCTACAGTCAAATATTTTCATGTGTTTGGCAGTAAATGTTATATTTTGGCTGACAGGGAAAATAGAAGAAAATTTGATCCTAAGTCTGATGAGGGAATATTTCTGGGTTATTCAGTGAACAGTAGAGCTTATAGGGTGTTTAATTCCAGAACCAAGGTTGTGATGGAGTCCATTAATGTGGTAATTGATGATCTGTCTGCTGAGAAAGAAAGAGATGAGTCTAAAGTTGTTCCAGAGTCTGAAGCATCAGAAGAACAACTGTCAGAAGCAGAAAATCAACCAGATCAAGTTCCTACTGGTAAAGGACCATCAATTAGAGTTCAGAAGGATCATCCTAGAGATTTAATTATTGGAAGCCCAGATCAAGGAGTCAGAACAAGAAGATCAGACTCAGCTGCTACTTATTCATGCGTTGTGTCAAAGTTTGAACCTAAAAATATAAAAGAAGCCCTAACTGATGAATTTTGGATTGAAGCCATGCAAGATGAGTTGAATCAATTCAAAAGAAGTGGAGTGTGGGATCTTGTTCCAAGACCTGATGGTTTAAATGTGATTGGTACTAAATGGATTTACAAGAACAAAACAGATGAACATGGTACTGTAGTCAGAAACAAGGCAAGGTTAGTTGCTCAAGGTTATACTCAAGTAGAGGGATTGGATTTTAATGAAACCTTTGCACCTGTGGCTAGACTAGAGTCCATAAGATTACTGTTGGGAGTATCCTGCATTCTCAAATTCAAACTGTTTCAGATGGATGTGAAGAGTGCATTTCTGAATGGCTATCTACAAGAAGAAGTTTATGTTGAACAGCCTAAGGGTTTTGTGGATCATCAATTTCCTAATCATGTTTACAAACTGAAGAAGGCCTTGTATGGATTGAAGCAAGCACCAAGAGCATGGTATGAAAGGCTTACTCAATTTCTTAAGACACAAGGTTACAGAAAAGGAGGTTCTGATAAGACATTGTTTGTGAAAGATGAAGATGGAAGTCTGATGATTGCTCAGATCTATGTAGATGATATTGTGTTTGGTGGGATGTCAGATAAAATGGTTAAGTTATTTGTCCAGCAAATGCAGTCAGAGTTTGAAATGAGTCTGGTTGGTGAGCTAACTTATTTTCTTGGTCTGCAAGTCAAGCAAATGGAAGATACAATCTTCATTTCTCAGAGTAAATATGCCAAGAACATAGTGAAGAAATTTGGAATGGAATCTACTGCTCATAAGAGGACACCTGCTGCTACTCATCTGAAGCTAACCAAAGATGAACAAGGAGTATCAGTTGATCAAAGTCAGTACAGAAGTAAGATAGGGAGCTTATTGTACTTAACTGCAAGCAGACCTGATATCACTTTTGCTGTTCGAGTTTGTGCAAGATATCAAGCTGATCCTAAGATGAGTCATCTGACACAAGTTAAAAGGATCCTGAAGTATGTGAATAGCACAAGTGATTATGGAATCATGTATTCACACAGTTCAAGTTCTGAATTGATGGGATATTGCGATGCTGACTGGGCTGGAAGTGCAGATGACAGGAAGAGCACTTCTGGAGGATGTTTCTTTTTGGGTAACAACTTAATTTCATGGTTCAGCAAGAAACAAAATTGTTGTGCGCTCTCGTTAAAAACGCGCAATCCTCCGAGTACGTTCGCGAACGCTCGGATGGCCTTGTGAAGTCGCCACCAAAGTTTTTGTGTAAAGGGAACGTTGATAAACCCTTAAGTTTTTTGTTTAAAGGGAAACGATAATAAAACCCTTGACGATGAGGAAAAGGGCTGGTCATCGCAACCATTGTCGGGTTCGGGAGTCGATTACGCAAGGGGAAGGTATTAGCACTGTAATATCCCGCTTATAAGTATCAGTTATCAGAGTTAGAAGCTTATTATGCAAGCAATGGCATTTTCGTAAATAAAGGGAAGGAGGAGTTTATTTAAAAAGAAGGGGGAAGATATTTTTTCTTCATTCTCTTCTCTCCCCTCTCTCTCTCCAATTCTGATTTCTCCTCCCCTCTCTTTAGAGATTCGACCCTCCTCCACCTCTCACAAATCCATCATTTTCCTTCCTCAATTCTTAGAGCAAGCAAGCATTTTGGGGAAAAGTTGGAACAAGAAAAGCTAGGGAAACAAGGAAGAATCAAGGAGTGAAGCTAGGGTTTGAAGTTCTGAAATTGCTAATTCCTTGTTCCAGCCATGTTTAAATGATTTATAAGCTTAAGAAAATCCTTTTTATGCCATTTGGGAAGCTTGGGTGTGTTGGGATGGTTTGGAATGATGAAAAATATCATTTTTGAGATTTTTGGACCTGTCATGGTCGCTACAGCGACCAGGCAGAATTTTATTCTGCCTACTGTCGCTACAAGCGCCCAGCTGGTCGCTTCAAGCGCCACTGGTCGCTACAAGCCCATGCTGGTCGCTACAAGCGCGCAGGCCCAGACAGCACTTGACAGCTTTCCTGTTTTGAGTGTTCTGGGGCGCATAGGCATGGTTTTCCGCATCCGTTTTCTCCATAAACATTTTAGAAACATTAACCACCATTCTAACACATTCAAGGGGCCCCAAAAAGGATGGAATGTAAGGAACAAGGATTGAGCAATGATTTAAATAGTTCAGAATTAAAGGGCAAAGCTTAGACGAATGCAGGAACTTCATTACAATGTTTAAGTAAGTTAGGGACGTAGTTTCCCCACTTTAGATAATGGCTCATGAGAACGATGAGTCAAGAACCTATTATAGGTTAAAGAGATTTAGAATGGTACTCATCATGTACTAAGCACAAGATCGAATCTATATTCATAGTTAAGGACCTTTAATAGGTTAAGCATTCAAGAATGCATCAGATATGCAATAGACATAAGTTATATATATAAGAAGAATAAGAACAAGAATTAATCAGATATTAAGTCGTGGCCTTCGTCGTTCACGCCAGTGGGACACGAATGGTTCATGCAAAGTTAAGATTAAGATTATTATTATTAAGTCGTGACTTTCATCGTTCACGCCAGTGGGACATGAAAGGTTCATGCATAAGTTTAAAGAATATTAATTCGCGTCTTCCGTCGTTCATGCCAGTGGGACTCGGGAGGTATACGCGTATAAGATTATTATTAAGTCGTGTCTTCTGCTGTTCACGCCAGTGGGACACAGGAGGTTCACTCCAGTGGGACGTGTTATTCCGCAAGGATGACCGCACGACGACAAGAGGAGTCCGGTGTTAGCCTGATATGATAGGAATTTTCACCGGTTATCAGGGGAATGTGCTTCGGGGTTACTCCACCCGGGGGCATTCCGTAAAATGAACTCAGATAATATTGCTTGTTCAACGCTAACAGCTAACATAAAGACATGTATCAGTTAATATTTTATTATGTTATCAGACAGAGAATAATTATCAGACAGGAATCAGTTATCAGGCGGTGATCCTAGGTTTCCCCTCGATTACCCAGTTATCAGGATATAGTCTAGATCTCATGACTATTCAGTATCAGACTCAGACAGTGATCCTAGATTTCCCCTTGATCACTAGTTCAGCAGGATGTAGTCCAGTTTATGACTACACAGTTTAGCAGGAACAGTCAGGTAGCCCTCTAGGGGTAAGGATAAGACTTGGCGATCATAGGTATCCCCAAGATTGCCGAGAGTAGGCACGGCGACCCTGGGTTTCCCCCGTGGTTGCCAACAGTAGGTTGGGCTGGAGCTCACTGAGACGTAATGTCTCACCCCAATCCTTCTGGTGCAGGTTTTCAGGTGTTTAAGAGATGTTCATGATGCTATTCTCCAAGAAGACGCTGGATGGAGTGCAGTTGCTCGATGAAGACAAGCTCAGGAGGTTTTCAGATTATGTATATATGTATATGAAAGTGTAAATTATGACATTTGGATAACTGTATTAACGAGCTAACTTGTACTCATTCAGATGTTTGTATTATTATTATTGAAAATTTTAATGTACCCAGTATCAGATTAATACACATGCTAAATATTCTAGATAATTTAGTATGGGTGTTACAAGCACCCCTCACGTCCGTTGTACTCAACGGGAACCTTCTATTTGGCTAAAGCTTAAATTGTTTTTAAATGTTTTTGCGCGCATGCTTATCTATGTAAAAAGGGAAAAAGAAAAAAATATGATGCAAGGGAAAAAGAAAGTTTTTATTATTGCGCTTGACAAGATGTCGATCTTGCTCCTACGTATCTCCCGGTAGTCGGAGAATTCAAAGCGTACATAGTTCTTTGGTAGAAAAACGTACATATGTTGGTTATTTTTAGATGGACGATGTTTTAACCGAATTCTTGCGATTAAACGTAGCTTGTATGCTCGCGGATGGGAGACTTAAGCGTCTTTCTTGTATGCTCGTGCATGGGAGGCTTATTAAGCGTTTGTTTACGAATCGCGCTAGAATGTTAAATGGCATGTCCGTTGGGTAAAAGGGTTCGAGTTGGTCGCTATGGGACCAAAATGGGTGCAATGGACTCAAACGAGTCGATCATTGACCGAAGTGACTCCAACGAGTCGGGGGATGGTTCGATTGATCCAACGGGATCAAGAACGGGTACAATGGACTCGAACGAGTCGAACATTGACCGAAGTGACTCAAACGAGTCGAGGGATTGAATCTAGTGGCCACGGGGGACCAAAAGGTTCGGATTGACCACAAGGGGCCAAGATTTGGTTTGGTATGGTTGGATACGTTGAAAATGGAATGACGATTGTCCGAACGACGAGACATACGTCACGCATTCGTACAATCGGGGCAATGGAGAGACATACGTCACACCATCCCTTTTTCATTCAAGTTTTTGGTTGAATTTCTTTAGAAATCCCAAAGTTTATCAAAATATTTGGTTTGAAACCCAAGATGAAGAGGTTTTAGCAATTTTGTTAGAAAACGCACAAGTTCGGCTCATTTTGCGAACGGCTTTTAAAAGCGAACAAATTCGGCTTATGTTCACGTTTGGTTTTGAAAATCATGAACAACGTTTATTGTTCAAGTTTGGATTGAAAGTGATGAACATAGCTGGTTTGTTCAAGTTGTTTTGAGAGTTTGTGGACATAACTTGTTTTGCAAGTTATCCACAAAGTATTACCCGAACTTGCGAATTTTCCAAGATTATGCAAAATCCTTGAACTGGTTTGAGTAAAATGAGTTTCAAAAACCCTAGGTTCTGAGCTCTTGGGCTAGAACCTCAAAAATTGGCCATTTGGGAGCCTAAACTCAGATTCTGAGTTCTGTCATGGTCGCTCTGCGACCATGACTTCGCACTGCGAACAATGCGAATTTTTGAGTTCAGAAGCTGTTTCTGAACTGTTGTTCAGAATGAACACACTCAGGACCTTCTAGGAGAGTGAAAAGATTTGAGTTTTTGCAATGAAAAGGGCTGGACAAACCAGTTTTGATGTTTTGCAAACCTTGGGATTTCTTTTGAAATTCAAAAGGAGTTTTTAGAACAAAAAGGTTTTGAACCAAAATTGATATGCAAGCACTATTATAGATGCAAGATAATGACTTAGAAACTTACAGAGATCCTTAGCAAAGCTCCTGCTGCAATGAACTTGGATTGGTTGAAGGTTCTTGCAAAGGTTTTGAGTATTGGTGATGGTTTTTGAACTTTGTAATGCTTTGAGTTTGGCTGGTTTTTGCTAGTGTTTTGGCTGGTTTTCTCTGGTTATTTGCAAGTGTTTCAAGTGCTTATGAGTAGTGTTTCTTTGTGAATAATTGCTGTTAGAATTGCTGCATTTCCTCTTGCCTTGCATCTCTATTTATAGGCCAAAATGCAATCCAATGCAATGATGGAAAATCCATAGGACCTAGCTGATTTGTGGGCTAAATTCAGGCTAAAAGGCTTTGCATTTAATGCTAATGGATAGAGGCAATCATGCCTTGTGCCAAGGGTTAAATCCTTGACTGATTTCAGCCACAAATTCAATGGTCTTTGGATAGAAATGATGAGAAACATGGCTGGATTGCAATTGGCTATGCTTGGGGATTGATCCTTGCAATCTCAATGGTTGAACAATAAAAACGTGCACTGTGATGTGCAGAGGTTGGGGGATGCAAAAGGCTACATGTGGCTGGTGTGAGAGGGATGAAAAGCTGCCAAAAAACAGGGCAAGCAATCATGGCTTTTGCAAGTGAAAAACCAGCTAGGGTTTGACTGGTTTTGGGGGAGCAAGCAGGAAGAAAGTCCTCAAGCAGGTGGCTGGCAACCTTGGGGTGGTTAACAGGTCACTTGGGAGGGACAAGAGCTGCCCAAGGGCAAGCCCACTTGCTTGTCACATGCTAGGTTGGAAGAAAAAGCTTCTTTCCTTGGCATTAATGACAAGTCTCTCAACTCTGGCTTTGCTGAGCCCAATTAGCCATGAATGCTGATTAAAATAATAATGCAAATGATGTGTAACAAATTCTGGAATTAAATCAAAGAAACCAAAAATCTGCAGAAAAATCGCAGACTTCGCAGTGCGAAGTCATCATTTTTGAAATGTTGACTTTTTTGTTGACTTTGGTTGACTTTGACTTTTTTCCCCTCTTTGATTTTTTTGATTCTTTTGCTTTGAAAAGGCTTAGGACAAAATTGGGGTACTACAATTTGACGGTGAGAAAAACACACACAAGAAGGGGGGGTTGAATTGTGTGACTCAAAAACTTGTTATCTTTTCTTTTCAAACTAAAGGTTAAGTTCAGAAGCTGATATGAATCAGTTCTGAACTGTTATCAAGAGTTAAACGCAGCGGATTAAACAAGTTGAGGAAAGAATGAAAGAGAGACACACAGAATTTATACTGGTTCCTTCTCAATGTGAGAAGTAGTCCAGTCCCCTTGTTTTCCAACAAGAGAGTTTCACTATAATCTGAAGATTACACTTGCTCAATCACTTAAGAAAGAGACTTCCAGTTGCTCAACCACCAAGGAAGAGGCTTCTAGTGCTCAACCACAAAGGAAGAGGCTTCCACTGCTTAATCACTAAGAAAGAGGCTTCCAATGCTCAAGACACTAAGTCAAGAGACTTCTCAATGCTCAAGACACTAAGTCAAGAGGCGTCTGACTCAGACCACAAAGGAATGAGGTTACAAATGCTCAGTATACAGACTGAGACTTTGAGGACCAAACTGGTTTACAAATGAAATAGTTTGGGATGAACACTTGATCAAATATCAGAGGTGTTCTCTAAATACAACACAGGTTAAGACTCTTAACCTTAAGAAATTCTAAGTTACAAAGACTATGAGAATTTCTAAGAGTTTTGAACTTGACAGTTTTTACACAAAAAACAGAGCACAGGTTCAGCAATACGTTTCAAGAGTCTTAGACTTTTTCTTCTTCAAATCTTCTTCCTTTTATAGATGAAATATAGTTGTTGAAGATTTGCTTGATTTGAGGAAAGAGTCGTTGCAAGCTAAGCTACAATTTCTGCAAAAGTATGCTGCACTTTTTCAAACAAAACAGAGCAGCAGCCATTTTTTGAATTGGCCTACCTTAAAAGCTGGAGAATGTTTGGGTCAGGGAGACAACTATTCCATTGAGTTGTTCTGACATATCCAGGCATTAAATGCGCACAGTACTGGTCACTTTCCATGCCACATCAGCTTCAGAAGCTTCTCAGTGAACAGTGCATCAGAAGCTGCTGCATCAGAAGCTGCCTTGTACGGATCAGAAGCTGGCTTCAGGAGTTGACTTTGCGTTGACTTCTTCAGAAGCACCCAGACTTCAGAAGCTGCCTTCAGACTCAGAGGCTGCACTTCAGGAGCACCACTTCAGGACCACATTAGAAGCTCTACTTCAGGAGCACTTCTTCAGGAGTACCTTTTGAGCCTTGGCATCAAATTTCTTTAGGTAGATTTTATTGTTTAGTATGTAACATGTACAACCAAACTGATGAAAATAAGAAATGCTTGGTTTTCTTCCTTTAAATAATTCATATGAAGTTTTATTTAGAATGGGTCGAATGTAGATCCTGTTCTGAATATAACATGCTGTGTTTACAGCTTCTGCCCAAAAGTACTTAGCAATTTTAGACTCATGGATCATGGTTCTGGCCATTTCTTGTAAAGATCTGTTCTTTCTCTCTACAACTCCATTTTGTTGTGGAGTTCTAGGAGATGAGAACTCATGGAGAATTCCATGATCTTCACAAAAATTTTCAAAAGGTTCATTTTCAAATTCCCCACCATGATCACTTCTGATTTTCAAAATTTTCAAATCAGTTTCAGTTTGTACTTGTTTGCAGAATTTGAAAAACACATCATATGTTTCATTTTTGGTTCTGAGGAATTTAACCCAAGTCCACCTACTATAATCATCAACAATAACAAGTCCATACTTCTTCCCATTGATTGAGGTTGTTCCAACAGGACCAAACAAATCAATGTGAAGGAGTTCTAGAGGTTTAGAGGTGGAAACAATGTTCTTTGATTTAAAAGAAGTTTTAGAAAATTTTCCAATTTGGCATGCTGAACACAGAGCATCTGAGTGATAATCAATACTGGGTAAGCCTCTGACCAGCTGTAACTTGCTAAGCTTAGAGATGAGTCTCCAGTTAGCATGTCCCAGCCTTGTGTGCCAGAACCATTTCTCATCACTCACAGACAGAAGGCAAACTACCTTCTGCTGAACCAAATCAAAAAAATTTATTTTGTAAACATTGTTTTTCCTACAGCCTCTGAACACTACAGACTTATTTTCATTGTTGATTACAGTGCAAGTGTTCTTATTAAACAGGACTTCATAATTACTATTACATAATTGACTTATGCTAAGTAAATTATGTCTAAGTCCATCTACCAGCCAAACATTATCAATGTACAGGGAAGAATTACCTATCTTACCAGTACCAATGATCTTTCCTTTCTGACTTCCTCCAAACCCCACAGTTCCTCCCTCTTTCAGAGTTAGGGTTTGGAACATAGACTTGTCCCCTGTCATATGATGCGAGCATCCACTGTCCAGGTACCAGGACCTTTCCTTTTCTTTGGATGTTAAGCATATCTGCAATTGAAATTATCTCAGACTTAGGTACCCAGATTTTCATGGGTCCTTTGGGGTTAGTCCTGAAAGATTTTGGCTTTTTAAACTTGTGTCTGAAGTTATGATATTCAGACTTGTTCTGATACTTTGGATATGAATCCTTGTATCTTGAATAAGTCTGAGTTTCAGAACCTGAGTGCTTCAGAACCTGAGTTCTCAAAGGTTTGGACTCAGATTTCTTCAGAACCTGGGACTTGAGAGTCTTTGGTTCTGAATCCTTTAGAGTTTGAACCATTGAGCACTTTGGTTCGGATCTCTTAAGAATTCTTACTTTGTTTACTTCAGGCACAAGGCAAGCTTCAGTTTTGCCTTTCTTAAAACAGTTAGAGGCAGACAACTTATTGGTATGCTTTTGCTTGCTTTGCTTATCATTCTGAGATTGAAAATGTTTTATGTTGACTGGTTTAACAGATTTTGAAGTTTTAATAAACTCAGTCCTAGAAAAATTTGAATCAGATTTATTCAGATTCTGAGACTTGATAGTTTCAGGTTCTGAACACTTCAGATTCTGAACCTTATCAGGTTCAGAGTCTGATTTCCTCTTACTCTTAGGCTTGGGACCTTTTGGCTTAGATTTAGGCAAGGTTTTAACAAATGCCTTCATCTTATCCTTAGGTTCAGAAGCTTCAGAGTCTGAATTGTTCAGAACTTCTGACTTAGTCTCAGATTCTGATACTTTCAACTTCTCAGAATTATCAGAAGCAGGCATAAAGCATATACCATTGCCTTTTAAAATATTTTCAGAACATGAAGGTGAGTTTAATTCATTTGAGGGTTTAAGTGCATCATAGCCAATGCCTTCACCTTTGTTTCTGATCATATTATACATCATGGAGGCAATTTTAGTTCTATTGAACCCAGTTAACATGAAATCCTGAAGAGCTATTTCCTGTTCATTAGGAACCTCTTCAGATTTCTTATGAGCCTCTTTTCTGAGTTCCTCAACTTCTTCATCATATTCAAAAATTTGATTCTGAAGTTTAAGATTTTCCTCAGTCAGCAAGTTAGTTTGATTTTTCAAAGATTTAATTTCTTTTAACTTGCTTTTAAGATGACTCATAAGATCATTAACTGTTTCAATTAATTCAGATCTAGAGAGTTCAGAGTATACCTCATCTTCTTCATCAGAATCTGAGTATGATTCAGCATCAGAAGATGCAGTTGCCATCAGGGCCAGGTTTGCTTCTTCCTCATCAGATTCTGACTCATTATCCAGATCATCCCATGTTGCCATGAGACTCTTCTTAAGCTTGTTTCTAAAACTGCTGGACTTTGAGCTGGACTTCTTTGCTTTTTCCTTTGATTTTTCCTTCTGAAGATCAGGACAATCAGCAATGAAGTGCCCAGGCTTCTTACAGTTGTAACAGCTTTCCTTCTGGATATCCCTCTTTGAACCAGAACCAGATCCTCTAAAGTTACTGCTTCTGTTAGAGAATTTTTTCTTTCTATTCATCAGATACTGAAGCCTTTTAGAAAGCATTGCAAGCTCATCAGCATCTTAATCTTCATCAGAATTTCCCTCAGGAAACTCCTCTTCAGATTCAATAGCTTTCAAAGCTTTAGCAGGCTTTCTCTTAGACTTCAGAGCTAATGTCTTTGGTTCTCTGACAGACTCATCCTCATTGAGTCCCAGTTCATGCACCTTGAGAGGAGCTTATCAGATCCTCAATACTTAAAGTATTCAGATCCTTAACTTCCTCAATAGCAGTCACTTTTGGTCTCCATTTGGATGGCAGACTTCTTAAGAGTTTGTTCACATGGTCAGCTGTGGTATAACTCTTCTTCAGAATCTGAAGTCCAGAAACCAGAGTCTGAAATCTTGAGAACATTGTCTCAATATTTTCATCCTCTTTCATTCTGAACAGTTCATATTGCTGAACAAGTATGTTTGCCTTAGCTTCTCTAACTTTCTTATTACCTTCATAGTTAGAGCAGAGGGATGTGAATATGGCTTTAGCAGTTGACTTGTCACTCAGCTTCTGGTACTCAGTGTGAGGTAATGAATCCACGATGATACCTCTGACATGGTGATGCTTCCTATAGATCTTTCTTTCTGCATCACTTAGAGCTCTTCTGTTGACAGCAACACCTTCTTCATCAACTGGAATGGTGATTCCATCTTCTATGATGTCCCATAGTGAATCATCAACCCCAATAATATGACTGTACATTTTACTCTTCCACCAAGAGAATTTTTCTGGGTCACCAGTAAACATAGGAGGTTTATTGTGTGACCTAGACTTCTTTTCTTCAGTACCATAGTCATATTGTACATTTCTTTGATTTCTGGGAGATGGTGGATTTCTGGGAGAGGGTGGAGGTGAACCACTAGTTGAGGTCATGTTTTTCTCAGGATCCTACTGACACACTGTTAAGTGTTAATATCAGAACCGGAGCTCTGATACCAACTGAAGGTGAGAAAAACACACACAAGAAGGGGGGGTTGAATTGTGTGACTCAAAAACTTGTTATCTTTTCTTTTCAAACTAAAGGTTAAGTTCAGAAGCTGATATGAATCAGTTCTGAACTGTTATCAAGAGTTAAATGCAGCGGATTAAACAAGTTAAGGAAAGAATGAAAGAGAGACACACAGAATTTATACTGGTTCCTTCTCAATGTGAGAAGTAGTCCAGTCCCCTTGTTTTCCAACAAGAGAGTTTCACTATAATCTGAAGATTACACTTGCTCAATCACTTAAGAAAGAGACTTCCAGTTGCTCAACCACCAAGGAAGAGGCTTCTAGTGCTCAACCACAAAGGAAGAGGCTTCCACTGCTCAATCACTAAGAAAGAGGCTTCCAATGCTCAAGACACTAAGTCAAGAGACTTCTCAATGCTCAAGACACTAAGTCAAGAGGCTTCTGACTCAGACCACAAAGGAATGAGGTTACAAATGCTCAGTATACAGACTGAGACTTTGAGGACCAAACTGGTTTACAAATGAAATAGTTTGGGATGAACACTTGATCAAATATCAGAGGTGTTCTCTAAATACAACACAGATTGAGACTCTTAACCTTAAGAAATTCTAAGTTACAAAGACTATGAGAATTTCTAAGAGTTTTGAACTTGACAGTTTTTACACAGAAAACAGAGCACAGGTTCAACAATACGTTTCAAGAGTCTTAGACTTTTTCTTCTTCAAATCTTCTTCCTTTTATAGATGAAATATAGTTGTTGAAGATTTGCTTGATTTGAGGAAAGAGCCGTTGCAAGCTAAGCTAGAATTTCTGCAAAAGTATGCTGCACTTTTTCAAACAAAACAGAGCAGCAGCCATTTTTTGAATTGGCCTACCTTAAAAGCTGGAGAATGTTTGGGTCAGGGAGACAACTGTTCCATTGAGTTGTTCTGACATATCCAGGCATTAAATGCGCACAGTACTGGTCACTTTCCATGCCACATCAGCTTCAGAAGCTTCTCAGTGAACAGTGCATCAGAAGCTGCCTTGTACGGATCAGAAGCTGGCTTCAGGAGTTGACTTTGCGTTGACTTCTTCAGAAGCACCCAGACTTCAGAAGCTGCCTTCAGACTCAGAGGCTGCACTTCAGGAGCACCACTTCAGGACCACATCAGAAGCTCTACTTCAGGAGCACTTCTTCAGGAGTACTTCTTCAGGACCAGTTTCCTTCTAGCTTTCCAACCTTGCTTCTTAGCTTTCCTTCCTTGCTCTAAGCTTGTTCTTCCATAACCATTCTTAATAAATAATCATAAAGCACATGGTTCTGAAAACACTTGAACAAAGCATTAGCAAATAACCAATTTTCTCTTTAACACTTTGTTATCATCAAAACCATAAAGAGAGATATGTTTACACATAAATGTTTCAACAATCTCCCCTTACTTCAAAAGAGACTTGTTAAACACATTTTGTTCCAACACAATTGTGTGTCATTGTCTACAACTGAAGCTGAATATATAGCAGCTGGGAGTAGTTGTTCACAGTTGGTATGGATGAAGCAGATGCTGGAGGAATACAACATAGAACAAGGTGTTATGACATTATTTTGTGATAATTTGAGTGATATAAACATTTCTAAGAACCCCATACAGCACAGCAGAACCAAACACATTGATATCAGACATCATTTTATCAGAAATCTTGTGTAGGAAAAGATTGTTCAACTTGAACATGTGGATACTGAGAACCAGATTGCTGATATTTTCACAAATGCCTTGGATGCCTAACAGTTTGAGAATCTGAGAAGCAAGTTGGGTGTGTGTCTACATGAGGATTTATAGCAATTACAGCAAGCTGGATGTGAGGAAGATATAGTACCTGCCAGATTTGCTAATGCTGAGTGTGATCCTAATCCTGAGTCTGAGTCTGATACTGGGACTGATTTTGAAGATTTTTGTGCAGTTTTTATTCCCTATGTGAAGTCTGAGTTTTGTCATAATTTTGTGGCTAAAAAGGGGGAGAAAAGCTTGTGTTATGATTCAGAATGTATTCAGAAGTGTTTGATCAGAATTCAGAGTTTTCAGAAGCTGACAGAATTTTTCAGATTTCAGAATTACAACAAGAACTGTCAAGATATGCTTGAGGGGGAGTTTGTGACTCAGGGGGAGTACATAAATATTAAGTTCCTGAGTTATGAAGTATTTCAGTTTCAGAAGCCCTTGTCTCAGAATTTTCAGAAGTTCAGAATTAAGGGGGAGTTTGTATGTGTGCTGAGTTGCAGGGGGAGAGTTGTTTTGAAGCTGTGTATGTTGCTTACATGTGATGATCAGAATCTTAGATCTATCAGAAGATGATCAGTTGCTTTATGTGTACTTCAAAAGTTGAGAATATCAGAAGCTGATATGTTGTGAAGATCTGAAGCTGTTTTGTGTTTTTCATGGTTAATCATAGCTGAATCCGCTGCTTATCTCTGTGCTATGATTAATTTTGTGGAGTTCTTCATTGCTGAGTTTGTTTTATGTTGAATTGAAGAACTTGGTTTTATAAAACATTGATTTTAGCCAAAAATTTGCGAAAGGGGGAGATTGTTGAGTATTTAGAAGTTGGCTGCATGTTTTGGTAAAAGCAATGTGTTCAAGCAAAGCATCTCCATGTGTATAACAAGTCTTCAGAAGCAAGGAATTGGATTAGAGGAGGTTCAGAAGCTGAAAACTGCATCAGAAGCTGAAATCCTAGTTTACTGTTCATCAGACGCAGGATGGACCTTCAGACGCAGAAAGCGCCTTCAGATGCAGGAAGGGTCTTCAGACGTACTGTTCAGACGTTGACCAGCGTTGACTTCTTCAGAAGCTGAACTTCAGAAGCTGGATTTTTGTATTCAATCTGATTCTTTCTGTGCGTATCTTTGGAAGATTTGTCAAGGATTTATTCTGGCATTTGGTTTCTAGAAGACTGATATTTTTGTTGAAGATCTTATGAAGATTTGGCTAGTGTTTATGCTCAATCATATTTTCTGAAGCAATCTTTTAGAAGATACATTGCAGAATTATTTGAGCCATTCATATTTCAGAAATATATCAAATGTAGAAGATTGGATTCAGATTTAAAACAAGCTACTGAAGCCTATAAAAGGAGATTACTGCTATTGCTGAATAGGTACGAGTGATATTGCAGAAATCAGAGAATTGAGTCTTTGTGTTTTTAAAACTTAGAGTTTTAATTGTACACCACTCAACTGAGTTGGTTTAGGTGTGTTTGAGTTGTAATTCACTCTAAGCCTTTAGGTACGAGTGTTATTCATTGATGTATTGAACTTGTGTTCAGAACTGGGTTAAGTTCAGAGTAGTTTTTGTAACTGGGTTAGTTACTTGGATAGGAAGTTAGTAGTGTCTAATACTCAACGTGTTGGGTAGAAATCAGAACTAGGAGGAGATTGATTGCTTAGGCTGGGAACAGGGGGTCTGTGTCTGAGTCTTAAGGATTAATTCCTATAGTGGATTTCCTTCCTGGATTGGTATCCTCCAGACGTAGGTGGTGTTTGCACCGAACTGGGTTAACAAATTCTGTGTGCCATTTTACTTTCTGCACTTTTAAATTGCTGCTTCTGAACCTGATTAATCGTGCTCTGTTTTACTGTATTTGTGCCCTGTTTCAAGTTCTGATCATTGTCCAGCCAGAAATTTCAATTTTAAACTTTTAAACAATCAAAGATGGAGACACACTCCAAAAACTCAAAACGTCACTTTTGCTTAAAAGCTTCAAGTGATTACAACTCAATAAAACTAAACCAACTCTAAACAATTGAGTGGTGTACAAAAACAGAGCACAAAGCTCACAATGAACAGACTCAAAAACTAAGAATAACTCTCTCTATAATTGCTTCATTTTTTGATGTACGTTTCTTCAATAGCAGCATCCTCTATTTATAGCTTCAGCAAGCAACATAATACTTGAACCAAATTCTTCAAAGATATGTTCCCAAAATACTTTAGAAACATATAGAAGCAAATATTCTTCAGAAATATATTTTCCAAAGATTTCTTTGAAAATATATTCACAAATAAACGAAACCAATCTTCAGAAAATCTTTCACGAAGTAATGAACCTTCTGGAAATATACGTAGCTTGGAGAACAAGGAACAAGAAAGAATACTCCAATCAAATCTTCAAACAGATCTGGTGAGAAAATAAACAGCTCCAAGCTTCTGAAGTTTTGCGTCTGAACTTCTGCGTCTGAAGACTTAGCGTCTGAACAGTGCGTCTGAAGACTCAGCGTCTGAACAGTGCGTCTGAAGACTCAGCGTCTGAACAGTGCGTCTGAAGACTCAGCTGCCTGAACAGTGCGTCTGAAGTTCGCAGTGCGTTTGAAGTTCGCAGTGCGTCTGAAGACTCAGCTTCTGAAGGTGCGGCTGAACATTCAGCTTCTGAAGGCGCGTCTGAACATTCAGCTTCTAAAGGTGCGTCTGAACATTCAGCTTCTGAAGGTGCGCATCTTGCTTGTATATTTGATTTTAGCAAACATGAAGCCAACAACCAAATATCCAACAAGTATGATGCATGATTATGCTTATGCAAAAAGAAAGATTTGTTATCGAAGGACTTGTCGAAGTAATTGTAAACATCATGGTTTGAACATTTCGTTTAAGCATTAAGACATTACAAAATAGTTCTTTTTGAAACCAAGCCAAGGGACCAATTCAAAAGTCCTTTAGTGGAAGCTAGATTTTAACAGAAAAAATCTAAAGACTCCTAGCTTCCTTAAATTCAACAAATCAGGGCTCGTGAAGGTGTACTTCCTAGTGCTCTTTATTGCAGAGTCCATATCTATGATGTTCACAAAAAAAACTTGTTTAAGTCCTTCGGTAATTGGATGAAAAAAATGTTTATGCATGAATGCATGTATGCATGATTATGCTAGAGAACGGAGAAAACATGATGAGTTTAAGTCCATAATGTTGGAGTCAAGGGTAAACACGCCATTTGGTAAGGACTATGGTTTCATATGTACCTGTATCACGGGTTCTACCAAGTTCCCAAAGTCCTCAACCCCTTCCAAATATCATCGGGTTACGAGATTGACTCCCGGTCCAACAACATTTGTAAGAAAGTCTCGTTTGAGTGTAGCATCGCGTATCAACTAATTCAAGATTACTCTTGGTTAGCTACCGCACTACGTCCTAAAAGGGCAAGATGAGTTAAGTGTAACTAAAGGTCCTCAACTTCATAGGTCACTTGAAAATAATAATGCCGAACACGACTACTCATGTTGACATAACAATACTTCCAAGATTCCTCCATTGAGCGGGGTTATCACATGTGCCACATCCGAAATTTACTCTCGGAAAGACACTTTGATTATACCACCATTCTATCTTATGTTTCCCTCAAGTCCGGGTGTAGGACTTATCTCACCACTCACGTAAAAGGGAAAAAACACATAGGCAGGTATTTACACTCTTATTTTTATTTTAAGCAAGTTATAGCACAAAATAATTAAATAAATTCAAGTTAGGCTCAACCCTCTTAGGTAGAT
The DNA here is from genome assembly GCA_018208015.1 of Medicago ruthenica. Lineage (NCBI taxonomy): Eukaryota > Viridiplantae > Streptophyta > Magnoliopsida > Fabales > Fabaceae > Medicago > Medicago ruthenica. Next base: position 104,635,807 of record CM031373.1, on the reverse strand, counting down.
CCCCAGTGAAGTCGCCATTTCTGTCGCGATGATTTTCGGAGATCAAGCTATTGATTAGCGTTGACTCACTAATTTTATTTCACGACTGAACTTTTAATTTTTCAAAAGAAAAGGGGAAAAAGTTCTAAATTACCACATTTTTTAAAGATTTAGGGTTCGGGGGTTAGTTACGTTTAGGGAAGGTGTTAGCACCCTAAACGTTCGTAGTATTCTACGAGAACCTCTTGATTTTATTTATTTATTTTGGCTATAACTTGCTTATATATATATATATATATATATATATATATATATATATATATATATATATACTTTTTTAAAGAAAAGAAGGAATTAGAGTAGTGAGAAAAAATTGTTTTTTTATTTTTTATGATTTGGAAGGACAAGGTCCTTTGCCTACGTACCCGTGAGGGATCAAAACCTCGTAGTTCGGGGTAAAAATACTGGTTGATTTGTTGTTGTATTTTTTTAGTTTTTTGAAAGAAAAAAAAATTAAAGGTAAAATAAGGCCAAGCGGCAAAAATGAGATTTGTTTGTATTTTTTATTTTTTGAAAATGATTTAAATGTTATTAAAATGGATTAATGGTTATTTAAGAAAATAAAAGAAGAAAAAGGGCACTTGATTGAGAATCAATGGTTGTTTAAGAGAATATTTTTTGAGTTTTGACTTATTTGCATGTTTTTTTGTTTTTTTAATAATTAACTAAGACAAAAAACGTAACCAAAAAGCTAAATGTGAGGAATTTCCGAGGTGACGTTGGATCACCACGAAATCCTTTGGAAAAATAAACTAACCTAATATTTTTGCATTTTTGTTTTTTTGACATAAAGCAGAATAAATAAGTGTGAGTGTCGGTGCAATATTCTCATTTATATTTACATCATTCCTAAATACATTCTAATAACATAAAAAAAATGACAAGATAATAAATAAAAATAAAATTGCAAATGCATTAAAGTAAATATGCTAAAAATAAATAAAGAAATAAAGATGCATGAAATGCAAGACAATAAATAAATATGTTGCATAAAATAAATAAAGAAATAAAAAAAAATGCATGATGTGCTAAAAAAGGCATTAAAATAAAATGCATGAAAATAAAAAAACTAAAAAATAAAATGCAAGAAAAGAAATAAAAAGGGGAAAATAAAAGATGAAAAATAAAGGAGAAGGGGGGTGCAGGAAGCAGAAGGGGGTGCAAAAGGAAGTCAGAAAGAAGAGAAATATGGGCCTTGTGAAGGAGAAAAAAAAATCAGACCGGTTCGGTCTGAGAGAACCGAACCGGTTCAGTTCTTATATATGAGTCACAATCCGGTTTTTCTTCCATTTTTCTAAAACATTTCTCTCTCTTTTCTTCTTCTCCTTCAAAACTCCCTCCCTTCTCTCTAAAATGGATGGCCGGAGATGAACTTCCGGCGCGGTGGCCGGCCGGCCCAGAGGGCGGCGCCGCCGCGCCGGAGGAAGAATCCTCCTTTTTTTAAATTTTTTTTTTAACTTTCCGAAACCCTTTTCTTTCTTCTTCTCGGAACCGGACTCGGATTTTTCAAAATCCTTTTAAAAATGAGTAGATCTACGTTTTCTTTTTAAAAAGAGAGAGATAACTACCTTGTTCTTAAAATCTTTTCCGGTTTTGGTTCGGCTTTGTTACTTTGTGTTGGTTTCGGTTCGGTTTGTGGTGACTGGTTGTGTTGGTGGCTGTGTGTATGGTTGTGGCCGTGTGTGTGGCCTATTGCCGTATGGCTTTGGGTTACTGTTGATGGTTGTTTTGTGATGTGGCCGCGGCTCCAGTTTGGATTGTGGTGGTTTCTAACTGTGTTTTTTGGATGGTGATGGAATTCTTTTTCTGATTGTTTTTGGCTACTGATCACTGACTCTGTGGGTGGAATTGGCTTTGGGTTTTTTCGGTTATTGATGACTGACTGTCTTTGATGGAATTTTGGTGGTTTCTGTTTCGGCTAGTGATGACTGATTGTGTCCGTTTTGTTGTTCTCCTTGCCAGTCCTAAATACTAATTTGCCATCACTGACCATAAAGGTCAATGAATGACAGTTTAAATGACAATCAAAACCAAATTAATTTTCTGAACAAAAATGCTCTCCTCACTAAAAAGCCTTGCCTAAACAGGATCCAAAGTCAGAGGTTGTAAAATTTTAAAAGAGGTAAATAGTAAAAATAAATAAAAAAACGCTAATGATAGTAAAAATAGAAAAACACTTAAAAGGATAAAAATAAAGATAGAAAAATAAAATAAATAAAAACAAAAGGACGGACCCAAATGAGACCAAAAAAATGAGGTATTTTAAAATACTTCTCTGCCGAAATTTCGTCTGAGACGACGAAAAATTCCGAACCAACAGACGAGTAAAAAGAATTTTAGGTCAAAAATTGGGGTATGACATCAATACATGTATGAATCCTTTAATTCTTGTTAGTTATCTTGTACTTTAGCTATGAGTAACTAATCTCTTTGTGGTTGAGACTTAGATGAATCTGATGTAATCCTATGGGAACCCTAATTTGTTGAACTCCTTTGAATATCAATGAAAGTCTAGTTTTTTATTCATATTACTTTGTGTTTAATGCTTTTTGTATGTTCATCATCGACTACTAGCCCTAGCTTTATTAATATGCAAATTGATCTTAGAGATTGAATGACCACTAACCCTGGCTTTTGACTCGAATCTAGGTAATAAGTTTAACCTAAGTAATTAAGCTAGAGATAGACAATTATTAGGTTATGACATAGGGATTAACGGACTGTTAAAACCTCAAACGGTTTCGAACTCGCTTAAGAGATTAAGGTGTTGTCACTTGCGGGGAGAATTCTAGGTCAAGAGATTGGGTAGAATTAATATGTTAATCTGTCGTTGAACTAGATAGTCATTGATTGAATTAGGAGTGCAAATTACCATAAGAGAACTTCAGAGGAGTCGAAAGTCTTAGCCATATTTCTCTCTAAATTCTTAAAACCAATCGTTATTGCTTTTTAATCAATTTATTTTACAAATCCAATTCAATTGCCTAGGGCAACCCTGAATTTAGTACATCCTAATTTATAACAATAATGCTTAGTCGAAATTAACAACGGTCCTCGTGGATACGAATTTTATTATTACTTCGATTGAACTTGGTACACTTGCCAAATATTCATCATTGTCAAAAAAAAAAAGACATGACAATGGGACGAAACAGTTTTTGTCTCGAACTCATTTAAACATATAAATGTCATTGAAGTGTTTGAGCTTTTTTGTTAAAGAGTCCCGCATCGGAACAAAGATGGCATGAACATGTGTTTATAAGTGGGGGCAATCCTCACTTCACAAGTCGGTTTTGTGAGGTTGTGTTAGGCTCAACCACGATTTTTAAGATGGTATCAGAGCCTCTCCATGATCCATAGGACCACCTGCTATGCACACCTCATAAGTCGGTTTTGTGGGGTTTTGTTAGGCCCAACCATAATTTTTAAAATGGTATCATAGTCTGGTTTTGATTCAGGGACCTGTGGAGGCAATCCTCACCGCACAAGTCGGTTGTGTTATGCCCAACCACGATTCCTAAGACTTTTTAAACAAGTTTCAACAATCTGACTTTTTTAAACAAAAAATAGAGAAAAAACTTGTTTAAACATATAATGTAATTTAAGTGTTTGTTTGAAGTTTACTATTTTAAGAGAGATAAAAAAATATATAATTTTGATACAAACGGGGAAGATTCAGATTTGGAGTTAGTATTCGTGCCCCTATTATCCGTCTCATCCCCGTCTTTTGAAATTGGAAAAATCTAAACCCAATAAATTTGGGTTTTCCTCATCAAAGTTGGGGCAGGTTCGGAGGATACCCATGAATACGAGTTTTGTTGGCATGCCTAATCCAAACAACATAAATTGATAAAAATTACTTTTTCAATGAATGTATTTAAACATAAATCACGTTCAACTCACTTATAATCCAAATCGATGATGCATAATCAACTCATTTTAAATCAATTTTCGACGGCATAGAATCAAGCACACACACTCATAAATTAAGATTTCAACCCTTGGATGCAGAGAAAACATCATTTCTAGAAGAATGTTTAATTTCAGAGGGGGGTAAGGCACATCGAAGATGAGGGTGAGAGAGGTTGATATAGGCAAGGTACGGGGACAAATGATAGGGAGATGTGATAAACATAGTCATCTATGTATGACGGGGCAAATCTTGTGGAAATTATGAGGTTTGGTGAGTTTGATCATGGAGGGGTGGAAGGAATGGTTGCTTTTGGTGGGCTACTTGGCATGGAAGGTGAGTTGGATAAGTGTATAGAATGGTAGGTGAGTGAGAGACTGGTTTAGTGTGTGAGTGTGTGTCAACATGATGTCATTCAAGGGAATCAGGAGGAGACGCTCTCCATTGTCAACTCCTTTGTCATATGGGAACTCAAAGTTGAGATATTTACGAGGCTTAAATACAGTTTTTCACCCTTATGTTTTAAAACGTTGCGATTTTGGCCCCTTTATAAAAAAAATAGAAATTTTAACCCCTATAATTAGCCTCATTTGCAAAAGTGACCTCATCCCTCAATTTTGACTAAGTCAACGCATATGTGACAACTGACTTAGCTGAGTCAGATGCCACATGTGTAATTTTCAAATTAAAATTAAATATAAATGACACGCGTGTATTTCTAGAAATAAAAAAATAAAAAAAAATGGAAAGAATGAAAGAGAGAAACACGTGAAAACCAAGCCATCCTTCTTCCCTCTTCTTGATCTTCTTCATCTTCAACACCATACTCATATAAACCCAAAAAATCAACAAATAACCCAAAAAACAAAACAAAATCCATCATCTTCAACTTAACTCCTCACCTCATCTCTTCTTCAAATCTCTTCAATCTCATGAATTTGATCTTGATTTCAAGCTCGTTGATGACCCTTGTATCACTTTACAAAACACACAATTCTCACATCAACTACTAATAAAGCACCGAACTTTAAACTCATCAAATTAAAGTAGGAATTCACACATCAATTGTAATTTCTAGCTCTAAAAGGAATTACTAATAACATCAATTACCAAAATCAATTACTAATAACCAACTAGTACAACATACACCACTAGGGCTTCCATTGATACAAAAATGAAGAAGCCACATCAACTCCAAAACCCAAACGAATCAACAATAGAACCAAGTGCAAAATCTATCATATCAATTACCAAGTTTCCCCCAATTTTTTATTTCTAGGGTTCAAGCTTCCCCAAATTTTAAGCAAGCAACATGTTACCCCAATTTTGAAGCAAGCAACATTGAATTGAATCAAATAACAGTTTTTAAGAAAACAAACCTGAAAGGAATCAAGGGATGATGGAACCAGAAGAACTCAGGGATGCGACTGAGAGAGTGAGAAGGGAGAGGCTCCGGTGAGACTGAGAGGCTCCGGCGACACTGAGTGAGGCGCCGTTGAGACTGAGAGAGGTCGCCGGAGAATGAGAGAGGCGCCGGAAAGGTTATGGGTTCATTGTGGATTCAGGGTTGCAGATTTGGAGCAAGATTCAAAAAGGTTCATGGTGGATTTAGGTTGTGAGGGTTCTGGGTTTTTGTTGCATTGTGTTTATGTGGAAGAAAATTGTAAAGGATAAAGGAGGAAGAGTGAAGATGATGAAGAAAAGGGGATTGGAGACATGTGTTTCTGGGTTTGTGTATAATGAAGAAGAATAATGGGATTGAAGATCTCCTAGGTTCATAAGAGTTATTTTTTTTTCCTTTTTTAATTATTTATTTTAATAAATGATGTGTGATTTTGTTATTATTTTAAAATAAAAGAAGGCTAAAATATTAAAAAGGTCCCTGCAAATATGCCTCATTTGGCTTTTGGTCCTTGTAAAAAAAAAATTTGTTTTTCGTCCCTGCAAAATATTTTGTTTTTTAAAATAGTCCCTGGGCCCATTGAAGTTGCTAGGTGGCAATCTGATGCTGACGTGGCGCATGCTGACTGGGCATAAGTGACCACGTGTCAGCTTATGTGGCATTTGAAAATAAAAAAACTCATTTTTAATTTTATAAAAATGATTTTCAGTTATTAAATTTTAAAAACTAAATTTTAATTAAATAAAAAAATTACATAAAAGAGATTTTCCCCCAGATTCTCATCTCCTTCTTCTCCCAGATTCTCATCTCCTTCTTCATCCCGTGTTCTTCTCCCATATCGATTGAGTGTTCCTTCTTCTTCCTTCATCCATCGCGTGTTCCTTCTTCCTTCATTCAATCGACGACTGGGATTTAGCAAGGGCTTTGTGTTTGACGGCTGGGATTTCACTATTTCAGACTGTGTTCGACGGATGTGATTGTCTTAAAGTTGAAGACAGTGAAAGGTAACCCTCTTTATGACCTTTAATTGTAGTAGTCGTGTAAATCACTGTATTGTTGTCTTGTGTTTGTTGTTTTGTTTGTGGGGACCAAAACGTGAGTAAAAGTGATTATTGACAAAAGTGATTATTGATTATTATTTATTTTTGTTTTTTTGCATGCATAGTATGTCGATTAAGGTTGCTTTTCACCATGGAGGGTTGTTTGTAAGGGATTGGGTGATAACTTACAAGGGTGGTGAGAACGTGTGGTTGATATAGATATTGATAAGTGGTGTTATTTTGAACTGTATGGGTATGTAAAAGACATACAGAAAGAGTTTAAGTATGAGAAAGGGTTTATGATGTGGTGGATTGTTGAAGCAAAGGTTGATTTTAAACTGGTTAGGGTAGATGAAGATGCTAATGCAATCAAGGATTATGCTAGTAAGAAACAATGTAAGGTTGATATATACATTGAGCATGATGTTGTTGATAGTGAAGGTGGTCTAGTTTTTTTTCCTAAGTATATTGTTGTAGAAGAAAATGAAACTGTTAAGGATGGGTCTGTTAATGGGAAGGGGAAGGAAAAGGTTGTTTATGATGAAGATTATGATGAAGATTATGAGCCTGATGATTCTGATGATGGTGATTGTAGTACTGATGATGAGGTTAGAGGAATCACATTTGATGACAGTGAAGATGAAAGAGGGCTAGATTTAGATGATGGGTTTGTATTTGCTGATGACAGTGAAGATGAAAGAGGGCTAGGTATAGAAAATTTGCTGATGATTGAAGCTGCTCCTGGTAAAGCTGGTTCAACACAAGATAATCAGATGCTAGATGGAGTTGAAATTGATGCTGAATATGTGAGTGATGAGTTAGGAAGCTCTGACCCTGATGATTCTGAGAGTGAGAAAGGTCCTACTTATGAGAAGTTTAGGATGGAACAACTTAACAAAAAGTTTAAGTTTAAGGTTGGTATGGAGTTTAAGTCTATAAAAGAGTTCAAAGAAGCAATAACTGAGTGGACTGTCTTAAATGGGTGGGAGTTAAAGTTTGTGAAAAATGACAAGACAAGATGTAGGGTAATTTGTAAGAATGACTGTGCTTTTGTTGCTTTATGTAGTCAAGTTGGTGGGGCCCACACGTTAGAATAAAAACTTGGTCTGGGGACCACACATGTGCAAGGACATTAGATAATAGATCTGCTACCTCCAAGTGGGTTACAAAAGCTGTCATGCCAAAGATGCTTGGTTCTTCTTCCAAATTAAGGGTCACAGACATCATGAAGGACTTGAGAAGGGATCATTATGTGGGAGTTACATTTGGTAGGGCTTGGAAGGCAAAGAAGGAAGCACAAAAAATAATTGATGGTGATGCTGCAAAGCAATATACACTGTTATGGAGGTATGCAGCTGAGATTAGGAGGGTAAATCCTAAAAACACTGTAAAAATCAACACTGAAAGACCAGTACCAACACTTCAGCCCAGATTTGGTTCATTCTATTTTTGTTTTGAAGGCTGCAAACAAGGGTTCTTGACTGGATGCAGACCATTCATTGGTGTTGATGGGTGTCACCTGAAGACACAATATGGTGGTCAGCTTTTGATAGCAGTTGGAAGAGATGCTAATGACCAATATTATCCTTTAGCCTTTGGTATTGTTGAAGTGGAGAACAAAGAATCCTGGAGATGGTTCTTAACACTGTTACTTGAAGATATTGGTACTGAGAAGAAATGGGTATTCATTTCAGATCAACAAAAGGTATACTTCTGATTGAAGCCTCTAATTTTTTGTTGTTTAATTTACTTTTACTTACAAGTATGTAATATGTTTTCTGTTTTATTGTTTAAGGGATTGATTTCTGTGTTTGATGAATTAGTTGAGGTAGTCGAACACAGACTATGTTTGAGACACCTCTATGCTAATTTCAAGAAAAAGTTTGGGGGAGGCACTGCAATTAGGGATTTGATGGTGGGGGCAGCTAAAGCAACCCACTATCAGGCATGGGAACAAAAGATGTTGCAGCTGAAGGAACTTGATGCAGAAGCATGGGGTTGGCTTATGAAAGTGGAAACTAAGCTTTGGTGTAAGCATGCTTTTACTTACTACTCCAAATGTAATGTTTTAATGAATAATCTTTCTGAAGCTTTTAATTCAACAATATTGCTTGCAAGAGACAAGCCAGTAATATCAATGTATGAATGGATTAGAACTTATTTGATGTCAAGAATTTCAACTATTAGATCTAAGATTGGTGCTTGGCAACATAGGATAATGCCAATGCCTAGGAAAAGACTTGATAGGGAGGTTGCACTTAGTGGGGAATGGGTTCCAACATGGAGGATTGCTGAAGAATTTGAGGTTCAAAAGTTGTATGGAGGTTTCCAATACATAGTTGACATTGGGAAGAAAACACGTACTTGTGGCTTTTGGGAATTAGTGGGAATCCCATGTAGGCATGTTGTAGCTGCAATGGGTAAAAGGTCTCAGAGACCAGAAGACTTTGTAGATGATTGCTATTCCAAAGAGACATATGAAAGATGTTATAGCTTCAGTGTCAGTGCAATCAATGGACAAGACATGTGGCCATCTGTTGATGCTGAAGAAATGCTTCCTCCAACTTACAAGAAAGGTCCAGGAAGACCAAAGAAAGTAAGAAGAAGGGAACCTGATGAACCTGATGGCAGAAAATACAAGAGGCAGAATACAAAGTATAGATGCACAAAATGTGACAAAATTGGGCATAACAGAAGCTGCAAAAGTACTACAATTAACCCAGAGGCTCAAAAGAGAAAGGTACCTATCTGATTCTGAGTCTGAGTCTGAGTCTGAACTAGGGAGTCTGAGTCTGAGTCTGAGTCTGAACTAGGGAGTCTGAGTCTGAGTCTGAACTCGGGAGTCTGAGTCTGAACTAGGGAGTCTGAGTCTGAGTCTGGGTCTGGTCCAGCTTCTGAACTAGGGAGTCTAAGTCTGAGTCTGGTCCAGCTTCTGAACTAGGGATTTTGCCTCAACATATACTGATGTACCTATCTTTCTTTGGTTTCACAGAGGAAACCACCCAGGAATGCACCACAAGATGTAGCAGAAGTTGCACAACCTGCCAATACACCTACTTCTCAGATTGCAGAACCTGCACAACCTGCAACAATCCCTGCTGAGTCATCTCAGCATCCCAGGGATGTGAATGTACTGTCTCACCCACAACCAAATGCAGAGTCACAGAATTTTAACATTCAACCTACAGCACATATGGATGGTCAACCTGCACCATTTAAGGCTCCAAGAAAGGTAAATTTATACATTAAAATATCAAGCTCATTACATGATATTTGTATATGTTACTGAATCATTGTTTTTTATCATAGAAAAAACATGTTGAGATGGTTTATGATGTTACCCATTTACAAAAGAAGGCAAAGACCACCATGTCATGGAAAGGAATCAAGTGTGAAGCATCTAAGGAAAAATCAGTTGCCAATGTATCAAAATACAATTTCAACAAATTAAGAAGGAGTGGCAGAACTTGTTACTTTGGGCATCAACCTAAATTAGGTGCACCAGGAACTCTTGAGAAAAACCCCATTGAAGTTGAAGTAGATGATGGAGATGGAGAATTAACTCAGGAGATTTAAACTTGTAGTGCTTTAAAATGTAATGTCTTACAATGCCTTTTGATTAATTAGATTTGGATGTAATGGCTTGAACAATGCCTACTGTTTTTGGATGTAATGGCTTAAACAATGCATGTATTTTGAATGCTAATGGCTTACAGATGCCTTTTGATTAATTAGATATGGATGTAATGGCTTGAACAATGCCTTCTGTTTTGGATGTAATGACTTAAACAATGTTTGTTTTTTGAATGGTCATGAAATATAAATGCCTTTTGTTTATATCAATGTGTGAATGCAAAGCATTTTATTCATATCAGAGTAGCCAAACCAACTGTGAATGATAATGGCTTACAATGCCTTTTGTTTAGATCAATTGATAATGGCTTAAGCAAACAATTTGCACATAAAGCAACAAAATACACTAAATAGCAACAAAATGAGTTACAACTTTGATTGATAACAAAGTAGCCAAACTAGTTCCATTCATTACTCAACAAATACAATCTTTGATCCATAACACATCAATTCAAATAACAACACATCAATTCAAAATAACACTATTACATCACATCAATTCTTAGCATAAACACACCAAAAAAAGCTCATCATCAAGGCCAATGTCATCCACATAACTTTGTTCCTCTCAGCCTTGTACTTTGTCTTCCATTTTGCAATTTCAATCGACTCAAATGTCTTCATGATTTCTTCAATGTTGTTGCATTTGGTACAAGCTTGGTTATTGGTTCCTTCCACCCTTGACCTATCCTCCTCCATTGACACTTCCATAGCAGAATCAACATGAATCATGGGTGTATGCCCTGGTACAATGTCATCATCCCATATGAACAGCTCACAAGTATGAACATTCTATGACAATAATCCATGGACCAACTTAAATTATCAGTTAAACAACAAATACACATTATCAGTTATACATCAAACAAGCTTAACTAGAACTAACCTTGCTATTCCAATTACGACATTTCCAAAACCTACGCCCTTGGTTATCAAATGTGTTAGCTATGTACACCTTCATGGGTAGATTGCACCCACAAACCGGTAACATAGACTGCATCATTTCTGGAACTCGAGCAGCAGGACGACTTGCCCTTGCCCCATTTCTGGAAATTGAATAGGAATGTGAGCATTTGCTGTTTGAATTACCTCTGCTGCTCGACATCTTCCAAAAATCTTCTCTTATTCGTGAAGGAGATGAAGCAGAAGAAGTATGAAGAAGATGAAGCAGAACGATTATTGAGAAGAAGAAGATTATTGAAGGAACACGTGATGGAGAAGAAGAAATGGAGAAGAACACGCGATGAAGAAGGAGATGGGAATCTGACCACCAGAAGGGACACGAATTGGGGGAAAATGTGAAACCCTAGTTTCAATTTTCCCCCCTTTCTCTTTTATGTAATTTTTAAATTTAATTAAAATTTAGTTTTTAATTTTTAATAACTGAAAATCATTTTATAAAATTAAAAATGAGTTTTTTTATTTTCAAATGCCACATAAGCTGTCACGTGGTCACTTATGCCCAGTCAACATGCGCCACGTCCGCATCAGATTGCCACCTAGCAACTTCAATGGGCCCATGGACTATTTTAAAAAACAAAATATTTTGCAGGGACGAAAAACAAATTTTTTTTTACAAGGACCAAAAGCCAAATGAGACATATTTGCATGGACATTTTTAATATTTTAGCCATAAAAGAATTACACATGTGGCATCTAACTCAGCTAAGTTTCCACATATGCGTTGACTTAGTCAAAATTGAGGGATGAGACCACTTTTGTAAAAGGGCCTAAATATAGGGGTTAAAATTTCTATTTTTTTTTAAAAGGGAACCAAAATCGCAACGTTTTGAAACATAAGGGAAGAAAACTGCATTTAAGCCTATTTATAAATGGAGCGTCCAAAGAAAACACATTTCTATGCTTTAAAGTCATACCAGTGCTTGAGATAATTTTCTTTTGGCACCAATATCAATCCATCAACAAACATAAATCTGTTCTTCATAGCAAGAATTTGGTCCCAGTGATGGAGTCACACACGATGGTTTGATTTTTTTTATGAATGAATGTAATACAAATCTAAAGCCACATCCGGATTTGAATTGTTATCCTCCATTGTTATAGGCAGTCAGTTTTCTCTCTATCTTGAATATGAACATGAATGAGAATCTTCTACAAATTTTCAACAGAGCTCCATGATAGCATAAGAGTAAAACTCCATAACTTAGAACTCATTCATGGACTGTGGGTAAGAAAAAATATATGATTCTTATTGATTAGCAAAGTGAAGATACAAGGGAATTTATACAACCAAGTGAAAGGTAAATGCAAAAAAAAAAAACATAAATGAATGTGAGCTAAGCAAAACGGAATGTCGGCCATTTTGGATGATTTAACAACAAAAATCATCATTTGCTCATAGGGTAATTCTTATTTTTCTAAACTTTTTACTTCAAATTTAAGAATACAACAAGGAAACATCTCCACATGACTAATTAAGATCAAGAATCTTAAGAAACACTATAAAACATGTAAATCTGTAAAATCCCACATACACATAAAGTCAAATTCTTCTATCACCCAAAACATCAAATACTTTATGTGCATGTGACATTTACTACCCCCTTTACTCAAATCCTATAAAGCCCGGATACGGGTGCGGGTATGGGGATACGCGGATTTTTTTAAATTTAGAATATGATACGGCTAAGATACGTTAACAAAATTTTTATACTAAAATTTATATTTGTGTAAAATACTTGAAGAAAATAAGCATTCATTACTCTTCATTATTATATGTATGTAAAGTTTTCTTATAAACCATATTATATATAATTTTAAGTGGTTCATCGAGAAAGAATTCTATTGATGCATATCTAAAATTGAATCATATACATCTCTACTGAATTTTTACAACATTGTCTCACTTTTTACCCTTCATCTTTTCTAGGATACGTGTCTGTGAATTATCTTATAAGTATCATTGTGTATCTATGAAGTATCCTATAAGTATCAGATAAAATATTTTTTAAAAATTAAAATAATTAATTCCGATACTTTGTCGGTACGTATCCGTGAGTATCCATGGAGTATTGGTATTCGATACGTATCCGATACGGATACGTCTCTGTTTTGGAGTATCCGGCTTCATAGCTCAAATCTCTCATGCATGTCAATTCCATATATCTATGAGAGGGGAACCCACTTTGCTAGAATTGGATGTCATTTTAGGGCATTTTTTCACCATTAGATAAACGATTTGAGTTAAAATAAAAATTAGCATGCCACCGTGTATTTTTTAAAAAAAGAAAAATACATCCTTAATCATATGTTGTTATTTATTATTATAGATAAATAATTGTAATTTGCCGTAATCATACATAATTACATATAGTAATTTTTCTTTTTGAAAGATTTTTTTCTCTCAAATATAACTTATGCACGTTTGTTACTGGGAATTCTGGTCAGCCGTTATCCTCCCTAGTAACAATTAAATTATTTTCTAAACTTTTTTTTTGCTAAACTAATTTGCCTTATAATACCAAAATATACTAAGGATATAACATTTATTTATTATAAAAAAGACGAAGGGTTTTTTTGAGGAGTTTCTAAACGAAAGATATAATAAGTTATATTAACCTCCTCTTCGGTATTGAATTTTTGACTATGCAATGGAATATGGAAACGATAAATTATCCATGTTTATTAAAAAAAAAAATATTCAACCATTCTTCGTTATTAAATATAACATTTTATTCTAATTTAATTATTTATAATTGTAAGGTACATAAAGTAAATTGATATTTCATAACCTATAAACATATCACAACCCACTCAGAAAAAGAAAAAAACATACCATAGCTAATGTTCTTGCAAAATTCTATCCACTGAATTTTAAATTCACAAATCAATGGTTGCAAATGGAATTGTGTATGAGTAAACATTTCAGAACGTATGTACCCTAAAAGCACCCTCTGTGTGTTGTGTGGTGTGCCTGATTCGGTCAAAGTGAGCCTAATTGAATAATGTATACTTTTTTAATTGAGTGTACCACTAATTACTCCCTGTCTTTCTATCTTATGTTTTGGGCCAATTGAAAGTTGGGTTTGGATCACTCTAACATTCTACTTAGTCTAGTTTGGATGTTTCTCTTTAGGCCTCCTCAATATCTCTAAGGTCCTCTAAATACATGTATGGTAGTTATCTACTTGATGTACATTCTTTTGAAAAACGTACATCTGGTAAATAACTACCGGATGTGTATTTAGGAGGCCTAAAGAGAAACGTACGTCCAATTTTCCAACACTGACCCACAATCAAAAACATATATGATTTTGTCAACGGTGTAAATAGTTAGTTATACGTCGAAGGATATCAATTAGTAATAATAATATTAATAAAACAAACATTTGGTAATGAAAATTGAGAATGTTCCACAACTAGTAACTTCGGCCCCAGTATGACCACTTCTTTGCCGGCTTACCCGATGCAAAGCACTTGGTGCCTATAAAACCAACAACACACAATTTTATTAAGCAACATCAAGATCAATTGTGATACAGAGAAGAGTTCATACAAGGGGTACATTAACAATAGTAGAGAGCAAGTGCATAAAGATTTTAACTAGAAGTTGTTTAAATTCAATCACATAAACATTGGAATAAGGATTATACCTTCTGGGAGTTCTGGCTGATCAAAGGGACTACAGAGAATCTTTGCTGCTCCCATCTCATTCTCTGTCCTTTCTTTAACATCCAACTCCACCACCTGAATCATTATACAGATAAATAACAGTTACCAAGAAAGCTCCTTTTAAATAACCTTTTATTTTTAGTTTGCTAAAACACAACCGTAGAATTGTTCAAATTGTTAATGATTTCTCTTGGTATATTTTGGTGAGACGCCTTATAAAAATGTAATACTCAACAAGTTCTGTTAATATGGTGATGAATATATAAATCTTATTCTAAATTTAGATTTTTATAAATAGTGCTCACTTTATTTCATCTAAATATATATTGTATTGCCAACCTATATTTTGAACTACCGATATCTATGTACCAATGCATGCATCAGTTCTTTATAAATATCAATGTACAAGTGCATGTGTGAGTTCTTCGTAAATTTAGACTTCAGTATAGGGAAACACCTTTGAATAATTATAGGTACAGATTTAATTTATAATTGCATAAGAAAATATACAATTTATACCTTCTCATCACACCAAGGAGCTAAGATCATCTTCCTTTGATTCAAAGCTTCTACAAACTCATCCCATGTATGTATGACTTGAATACATTCATCTCGTTTTTGTTTTGCAACATCCAACATATTTTGTTGAACATTATTGAGCAACTTTTTTATTTCTTCAACCAAATCAGCATTAGCAATGTCAATCTTTGCACCATTATCACGTCGAACAACACAAACCTGTGCAAAATTGAAAAGGTGTATTTAGTGTTTGCATTGAACATAAAAGATAGAAGCATAATGACATATTAAAGAATACAAGTGTAATAATATGACAACGTTAGTAACCTGCTTATTTGCTAAACCCTTCGTCCCAATTTCGATCATTAGAGGGACACCTTTCATTTCCCATTCCGAATACTTCCTTTTAGGAGAAAAGTTATCTCTAGAATCTAACTCGGCACGAATTTTTTCTTCACCCAACATCTTCACAGTTGCTTTACAAGCGTCATTGATTCCTTGACAATCAGCGTCTTTGTAAGGCACTGGAATCACAATGACTTGAGTTGATGCTACTTTAGGAGGTAGCACCAATCCCTTGTCATCACCATGAACCATCACCATCACTCCAATCTGACAGCGAAAAATATAAATGTCAACCATATATAGAGGAATTAATATAAATGTTAATCATATACAAAGATGTATGTATATGTATACTTTAGACATTGAAAGCTTACGGTTCGAGTAGAATAGCCCCATGAGTTTTGCCAAACCATTGTTTTCTCTCCCTTTTTATCTTCAAAGTTTACTTCAAACTTCTCAGCAAACTTTTGTCCTAAACAATGGATAGCTGCACCTTGTATCCCACGACCAATGTTTGGAATAAATGCCTAAAAGAAAAATTGAACATCAAATATTTTACAAACTTTCTAAGTAACATTCAAACAACTTACCAGCGTCACATCGTAATGTTGACATATACCTCAACAGTATTGGTGAAAATTGCCCCGCCAAAAGTATCTGCTACACTTTTCATACCCTTTATGACAGGAACTGCCAAGTACTCTTCGTATATACGTCTATATAATTCCAATATCTCAAGAGCCTGAAACAACAACAACAATTTAGGGTATTTTGAAAAAACAAAACTTTTGTTTGAGTGGAAACATGTTAGTATCAGTAAATTGTATGCACCAAAAGCAAAAAGATAACTAATTTAAGCAATATAAACCACAAGTGAATGTAGTAACAAAAAATCATTTTTAAAACATATTAAAAAATACGAAGGAAATTGTTCACAAAACACAATATAAAACACAATATAGAACTCATTACATCCAAATATGCATATATTAAGGCAAATTCCTGAAACAACAACTAGATGGAATACCTCTAAATGTGCTTCTTCTTCTGTTGCAAAAGCACTGTGTCCTTCTTGCCAAAGAAACTCACGACTCCTACAATCAAAATTTGTATAAGCACTTGAAATATATTATATATGCAAGTTTCAATATAAAGTAGATGTGCGTGACAAAAAACAACATTGTAACCGATTCACCGAAATATGAACATCCATTAAAAAAAATGTGCAGAATTTTAAGATATTATGTGACACATATAACCAAAATGCATAATATCAATTGTTGGATTTTTTTTAATCCTCATGATTAAAGCTTGAAAGTTTTCATTATGTTACGGTGGCCAGCACATTGTTTTAATGTAGAGAAAGGAAAACATGGTAAAAAAAGAAAGTGCCTGATGAATGGTGTGGGATCTCCGACCACCCATCTAACCGCATTGCACCATTGATTAAGTTTCGAAGGCAAGTCACGGTGTCCCCTTATCCACTTAGAGTAATAGGGATACATGATAGTTTCACTACTTGGACGAAGAGCAAGATGAGTTTCCAAATCAGACTGTCCAGACTTTGTTACCCAAGCAACCTAGAAAACGAACAAGATATAATCAGAAATATACTAATAATGTCCTCAAGCGAAGCAATGAATTTATATAGACTATTATAAAGAAAATCGTTAAAAGCAGTCATTTTAACACAAAACATCCCCAGTGAAATGAGAAACATTGATAAAATAATTAGGAACTAACAAATGATTTAATAATGCGATGATTTTCAAATATTTAAGAGAAAACCAATACGCCTGATATGCAAGGAAAATGTCAAATAGCTCAACCCAACAAACTTAAAAACTCTCACCTCTGGCTTAAAACCTTCGTAATGGGCCTTCTCCTTATTCAAATGACATTCTAGCACAAACATAGGGAAGTAGCAGTTCTCAACATTCATTTTCTTTATTTCTAGATTAAAAAAAGCCTGCACATTTGTTTGAGATATGAAAGCAACTCTCAGCTAAGTAAAGCTTAACAGAAAAGAAAAGAACTGTGTAATTATATATCTATGTCTAAAGAAGCGAAGTTTCACCAAAAACAAAAACATCACCATTTGGAAAGAATCATATATTTTATTTATTTTGCATCAACTCTATAGCTAGCTAATCAAGAGTATAAAATAAGTACAATATACATAAATGCATTCAAATCGTTGAGAAACATACTTGCAAAGTCTCCCATATTTCTACTGCTGATGGTCTCAGAATATATAAACCAGAAACATCGTAGTGCTCAATCAATTCCGCACTAGCGACAACCTATTAGGGCAATCAAAAGTCATAATCAATCAGGTTAGAGTGTTGTTTTTTTTTAAATATATTAATATAAGAGTAGAGAGAGTTTATTGTCAAAAAATAGAGAACAAAAACAAAATATTGTGTGGGGGAGAACAATAAATATTGTATTGCTCAGTTTCCTGAAGCTATAGTACATGAGACACTAAATAAAATCATATAAACGATCGCTCTTTTCTCAATTTTATCAAGAAGAATAGTAGAGGTGTATTTGTTGTCTGACTATCTATGCTTGGATTTCTAACTCTCTCAGTGTTGCAAAGTTTGAATCAGAAGACCAAAGATCAAAATTCTTGTGGTTGGAAAGACAAATCTTGTTCTATCTTTTCATCCCACCAACTTAAACTTGTTGGAACTGTGATTTTGCATTTTAAATCATGGATATAATCTAAGTACATCAAATGACGGTAGCTATGACATGGTAGTGCACATCTTGCATGGTGAGAAGTTTGTAAGATTAACTTTAACAAAAGGGATATGTAGATTGCACACTTAGGGTCTTTTTGGATTGACTTATTTGAGCTTATCTTTTTTTTAAGAAGCTTATTTGAGTTTATCTAATGACATAAGTTTTGTGATACTTTTTGAGGGAACTTGTAAAAACAGTTTATGGCATTTTTCATAAGCTTTTTACAGCTTATTTTCATCAATTCTCCAAGATAGCTTATGAAAACAGCTTATAACATATACAAAAACAATTTAATTTAATTTTAACTTTTGCAATAGAAATAGCTTATGTAAGATTATTCAATTGCTTATAATGATAAGCGCTTGTGCTGTAAGCTGCTAAATAGATATTTATCCACAAATACTTTTGATCGAACTACAGGAAAGACAGATACATGCAATGGGTTACAGAGAAATAAATGAGAATACATTCCAATGTTTCTTAAATTGTATCGTTCAAAGGCAAATGTATAAAATGAGTTATGAATTTGGGGATATTTTAGAAAGGTTTCAATTCAATTGGTTTCATGACAAAAAAAAATAATAATTGAAAGAACTAAGTAGTGTCTGTACCTCGGAATACCACTCTTCGAAATTTTCATCCTTCTGATTGATGAGTCTTAAGCCAGTCTCTGTCTCCACCTTGTTGTTCATCTTCTCACCTGTAAGACGGAGGCACTAGTTATTATGAATTTGTTCGTTTGTGAGTGAGTGGCGAAATAGAGCAACTTAATATATGATCTTGTATTGGGACTTGGTCTTTGTGAGTGAGTGCGTAGGTCCAATTCTTATTAAAAAAACAAAAAAAATCAATGATCATGACGGCAGAATAAGAGTGAGAGTGTGTGGTATGTAAACTTAGGGCTCAAGAAATAATTTTTATCATTTATTTTGACAATTTATATTTTTTTAAAAAGGAATATTTAAGTAAATGGTCCTTATAAATATCTAAAATCTCGTTTAGTCCATACAAAAAAAAATCGCACTTTTTAATCTCTCAAACATTTACCTTTTACATTTTACAATGACTAAAAATGCCGACGGAAAATTTTCCACGATTGAAAAGTGTGATTGACTTTATTGTGGGGACTATAAACGAAATTCTGAATATTTATAGGAACTATTTACTTAATTAACCCTTTTAAAAATTAAGTCATAAGTTTAAGAAAAAACTCGTGCAAGCTTTATATTTCCCTATAATTATAATGTAGATTTAAATTTAAAAAAGAATTAAGTTGTTAAGAATAAATTTGTCAACGAAAAGATTCGACTAAAAAAAGTAGTTAACTTTAGAGTTGTGTTTATGCAATGTAATTATATATATTACTTAGAAATTAAATTGCATAAGGTTTTTAAAATTGTATATTTCTTTTACGCAAACAAAGCACTCCCTGGTCTCAAATATAAGCAAAAAAATATTTCGCCACATTCATTAAGTAACTGAGATATAGCAATGAAATTGAATAGGAGTTTTAACCATTATTAAGTTAAGCCAATTTTCTTTTTTCAATATGAAACAAAAGCTTTCGTTCAATTCGGAGATATCCATACTTTTTCTTTAAACCAATATTAGTTATATTTTGAATTTGAGACCTCTTTTGAGTGTTTAAGCTCAACCAGTTAAACTATACTTAACGGGATATATAGTAGTGCTTCAATATTTTATTGGCAAATGGGATTTGTATTATACTTTTATTCATTAGTTTACTGTAATTTTTAAACTAAAATAAAATGTGAATTCTGGGGTGAGGGCTCAATCAAGTCCCTCACCGCGGAACCAAAAAAAAAAAAAATGCAACGTTAGATTCAAGTCCATATTTTTTGAAATAAAAATAAGACTATATAAACATTTCCAGACACAGTTCTGACTCAATCTTCCCTAATCTGTATGATTATGTCTTCTCCCCAAATGATGTTTCGATTGTGAATTTAACGAGATTCAATTTTTTCTATAGGGTTGGAAACTACTTTTCCCAATTCTTAAGAAAAAAAACGTGAAGGATTAAATAAAACTCAGAAGTATTAAATCGTCGTATTCTTCATGAAACAATACCTCTTAATCCGAATCTTTGTAGGGATTTATAATGTTGGTGCAGTGGATGGATGAACACACAGAGAGAAGTGACAGTGTTCTAATGGGTGGTGTATCCAAAAAATCAAAGAAACCCTCCTTTACATTTTTATTCAACAAAATAGAAAAGCACACCAGTACATCATCTACGAATATATTTTGTGTTATTCTTTTAATTTGGTAACATTGGTTTTGAACTGTAAAGAAAAATTTGTAACTTGCGAAATTTCACCATTAAAACCTCCACTGAAGAGAACACAGTTTCATAGGCAGGGGAGATGTAGGAGTAAGATTGTGTGTGAAATTATTTAGATATTCTCATTTTTGTTTTTAAAAATATGGACCATCGATTAAATTAATGGTGCATTTTTCTAGTCCACCGGTGAGGGACTCACAATTGAGCAAAATAAAAAATACAAAAATTGTAAAAATACAATGATACAGCAAACATATCACTCGTTTTGTTCTGTGAACAAATCTTAGAAATCTCGAAATAGAACAAATTTAAAACATTTTTTTTGTCATTTAAAGCTTGGAAATCAAACATAATACCTAGAAAAATAAAACTTCAGAAATTCTACAAAAACTTACAGATCGAAGCAGAAGCCGAGTAGCAACGGCGCGCGCACGGAGGGAAGGGAACGCCAGAAGAAACAGAATGCGCACAAGATGACGAGGAATCCAGACGACAGAAAAACTTGAAGTCTTTGGAAGTCTTTGGATTTGTGTTGTTAGGGTTGCTGTGGGTGTGTGTATGACTTCAAGTTATTTTCACCACGCACAGTGGCGGTGTGAGAATGTTATTTTTTCCTGTGGGCCGGGCAGTTTAGGTGACTTGGGTTAACAAAAGTACAGAACTTATAACATTGTACTTCGAAAATTGCTCTTCTCAAAATTGCACACTCCCATCAAAATTGACCAAAATACCGTTAAAGTGACTTAAGTCACGTCCAGTATATATCAGTGTGACTTAAGTCACGCTCGGTATATATCATCGTGAGTCAATAGGTATTTATTATTACATTACACTAAAACAGAAATATTATTACACACAATATAAATATTATGATATTACATTGCAGTTCATTACATTCAACAATGATTATTATAACATAAATTAAAATAATTTTTTTAAAAAAAAATCAATTAATCATAATGACCTTAATCGTCTTCTTCACGACGGAGTATCGGACATGAGCTTCAATTTGGATTTGTGCATCTTGAGACATGTTTGACTTCACAAAATTTTATGGAGTAAAAAGTATAAGAATAAAACCAAATGAAAGATAAAATAAATAGTTGAATAATTAGAGACATATAATTTTATAAAGACTTAATTACTGAATTGGTCTCTTAAGTTATTAACGTTATAACTTGGTCCCTTAAGTTAGATTCTGTTAGTCAAATAAATCATGACCGTCAAAAACGTTAACCCAATGTCTAAGATGGATACATATTGTAAGTGGTCTACCAAAGACCTCAGTAATTTGTTTAATATTAACCATGTGGTCTTTTTTTCGAAATGACAACCATTAGATCATGCATGTCTACTAGATCTAATAGTACACCATCGACACCTAATTTTTTATACCTTTCTTCATCTTCTTCCCTATTTATCTTCTTCATCTTCATGAACATCCTCATGCATTTTTCAAAGAACTTCAAACAAACCCTGAAAAAAAATCCAGAAAAAAAAAATCAAAACCCAAAATCAAAACCCCTTTCTCATTAATTAAGCAGTAACAAAATCAAAACTCATTCATTATCTTCACCCAAAATCAAAACCCATTCCTTCTCTTCACCTTCCTTCTTCTAATCCTCAGCTCTTCTCTCTTATGTTCCCTCCTTCTGCGAAACAGTAACAACAACATCAGCACAAAAAAACTCCCAAAATCAAAACCGTTTTCTCATTATTAATTAAAACCTTTTCCTTTTTCGTTTTTGGTCTGAGATCCAAATTGAAACTTGATATGGGATCCAAAATCAAAAATCAACCCCTTTGGACTCTACACTTTCAATTTCGTCCAAAATCAAAAATTGATCCTCAACCTTCTCTCTCTCTCTCTCTCTCTCTCTCTCTCTCTCTCTCTCTCTCTCTCTCTCTCTCTCTCTCTCTCTTTCAATTTTGGATGTGCCGCAGCTTCAAGACACGATCGGAGTTGCTTTGATTGTTGTTGGGTGTGTCGCAGCTTCAAAACACAGTTTCTTGGTTTGGTTTTGCTTGGTCGATTTGGCTTGTTGTGGCACTACAATTTGAGTCCTTTATTCTATTTCGTGTTGGCATTTTTTTTGTTGCAGATTGTTGCTGTAAGAATTTATTTGAGATGGTTGGGATTGATTTTTGTATTTGTTGTTGCTGAATTTCTTGTTGATTGTTGTTGAACTTGTACAATTTTTTGTGTTTGTTTGATTTGGGATGTTTTTAATTTTGGGTTTTATTGCTGGATATTTTTGTCTCTTTTTTCTGAATTTATTTGGATGGTTTTGATGAATGTATGAATATGAATGATGAAGATGAAGAAGAAGAAGAGGAGGGAAGAAGATGAAGAAGGATGAAAAAAGTTAGGTGTTGATGGTGCACCGTTAGAATTAGTAGACACGCATCATCTAATGGTTATAATTTCTAAAAAAAATCGAATGGTTAATATTAAACAGCGGTTAACGGTTTTGATGGCGATGATTTATTTAGCTAACGGAGATTAACTTAAGAGACCAAGTTGTAACGTTAATAACTTATGGGACCAAAATGTAACCAACAAATAATTTAAGGGATCAATTCAGTAATTAAGCCTTTTATAAAATGCGAGCAATAATAATAACGACTAAAATTGTTGATGTTTTGTCTATCACAAAAAAAAGTCATAAATTTATATAATCTTAGTTACATATTGGCCACAAAAATTGGTGTTACATAATCGACCACAAAAAAATATGCAGGTGTAATATCGACAAAAAAGGACGAACACAGACTAAAAAGTATCGTAGCCTATCTAACTAGCTAGTGATAGTGCACCATCTTCATCTTCTTCAATTACTTCAAAATCTCCTTTTGGTTTTTCCGGAGTGGGAGTGTCGTTATATATTGGATTGAGTTGATTTATTGGTTTTTTCGGCAGCTTCGGCTCCTTAGACATGAGGTCTTTGAACAAAGCTTGTCTATCCATAAATGCAAACTCCCATTGCTCCGCCACACTAATCTTGTGATCTTCCACTCCGTACAAGGCGGTGGTAATGGACAACCGTCTTTCTAATAAACATGAAGAAAGTGGTCGGGAATTAAGTCAAGACACAAGATGTGCGAATGTGGGTTAAGTTGTGGAGCACCTCGGATTGGGAAATATGTCTCACATATACCTCTTTCGGTCGAAACCAATTGAACAACGGCTCTATTGTAGCAAGTTGCAACAATGTGACTCATATCCGGTAATGTCAATAACTTATCTTCGTATGCAATTCCACCATTATTTGTTGGAGGGTGTAAACCATTTAAGATATATTGAAAACGTTTCTCCGAACCAAATATCGGCAAATAGTCACTCTTGTTATTTTTCAACTCTTGAATACGTGCGCTACGAACCAATATGCGATTTTCCTCATCCATGCCCATGTGTCTAGCTATGACCCAGAATCCACAATTATCATCCCCATTAACATTCACAATATTTTCGATGTAAGGTCTCGTGATCTTTGGGAATTGTGTTATGTATGGTAAATCCGGAATATACGGATATGGGTGTATAGTAGAGGTTGAAGCTTGTGAGCGGGATGAATTGCCTATACGTGCCCTTTTCCTCTTTGAAAGTGAAGTCTTGGCATGCGAAGATTGGTTATCGGGACATTGAGAATCAACACGCTCCTAGGTAGAGCGGATTCGACCCGTGGATGACTCTTTCGGTGTAGACCTCGCCCTTTTAGGTGCTCCCTTGGTTACCACCTTTCTTGGAGGTGGAGACAACATTGTGTCTTCCGAAAATACAAGTTGACGCATCGCCTCTTTGATGTGGAGTTTCATCTTGTAAAGGGCTTTTTTGAGACGTTCTTGAATGTAATACCACTCCTCCATCACCGAAAAAACATCATCAACCTCTTCTCCGCATACACTTAACTTTTGTCAGGGAGGCTCTATGTCATCCAATCGAATAGGCAATTTTTCTTTTCTCTTCATGGCAAGAATACATGCACAATGCAACCTGTACGATGTCTTTTGAACACAACCGCAATCTTTCTTAGCAAAGCCGAATGTCTTGGACCGCTTTGCTTCCTCAAAGATAAAACACAATGCCATTATTTGAGGTTGTTATGTGTTATTCTCAAGTGCCCAAGTAAAGTTGTCCTCTTTTTCGGAGGCAAGAAAGGCAAAACCAACAGAATATGTCATGTTGGTAGAGGTGACACCAACAACCTCAAATAATGGCATTCTATACAAGTTGGTTTTGTAAGTGGAATCCATGACCAAAACGGTCAGAAAAGTGTTATGCATATTAATTGACTCCGGATCAGTAAAAAATATGTCTTCAAGAGTGGTTTCATCACTATTTGCTCTTGTGAAATATATGTATTTATGCTCCTCCAACTTCGAAATCAAGAATTACATCTCCGTCTTGTCACCTCTTATCCCCTTTCGCCATCTAGTACGCGCATTGTACACTTGTTTTATAACCGTCACACTTTCTTGGTTTTTTGCCTTTAAATCCGTTAAAATATTCCTAGGCAACGCCAAGCTCTTTGTCATGTCGATAACTCTCTTATTCTCCTCCTCTTTTAGTATTCCCGCAAGAAGGTGACCGCCTAACTTTGGCTCTAACTCATGGTTGTGAATTTCACAAAGCATGGCCAACCACCAATCATTTGTATTCTTCTCAAAGTAACCACGCAACCTAAACGAACAATCACATTTTCTTGAGTCCGTGCCTTTAAGCTTCAATTTATTCTTCATCTCTGGTGGTTTGTATACACCACTTCTTTCACATTGCAACGTCGCCATTGGATTCTTTAGACTAGATTTATCTATAGATATAGTAAATCCAGCCCATGCCGCTTGTCGACGAACCCAACCAAGCAAATCATCTTGCTCTCGCCATCTTTCATTTGTTAAATTTTCAACAGAGCTCTATGATAGCATAAGAGTAAAACTCCATAACTTAGAACTCATTCATGGACTGTGGGTAAGAAAAAATATATGATTCTTATTGATTAACAAAGGGAAGATACAAGGGAATTTATACAACCAAGTGAAAGGTAAATGCAAAAAAAAAAAAACATAAATGAATGTGAGCTAAGCAAAACGGAATGTCGGCCATTTTGGATGATTTAACAACAAAAATCATCATTTGCTCATAGGGTAATTCTTATTTTTCTAAACTTTTAACTTCAAATTTAAGAATACAACAAGGAAACATCTCCACATGACTAATTAAGATCAAGAATCTTAAGAAACACTATAAAACATGTAAATCTGTAAAATCCCACATACACATAAAGTCAAATTCTTCTATCACCCAAAACATCAAATACTTTATGTGCATGTGACATTTACTACCCCCTTTACTCAAATCCTATAAAGCCTGGATACGGATGCGGGTATGGGGATACGCGGATTTTTTTTAAATTTAAAATACGATACGGCTAAGATATGTTAACAAAATTTTTATACTAAAATTTATATTTGTGTAAAATACTTGAAGAAAATAAGCATTGATTACCCTTCATATTATATGTATGTAAAGTTTTCTTATAAACCATATTATATATAATTTTAAGTGGTTCATCGACAAAGAATTCTATTGATGCATATCTAAAATTGAATCATATACATCTCTACTGAATTTTTACAACATTGTCTCACTTTTACCCTTCATCTTTTCTAGGATACGTGTCTGTGAATTATCTTATAAGTATCATTGTGTATCTATGAAGTATCCTATAAGTATCAGATAAAATATTTTTTTAAAATTAAAATAATTAATTCCGATACTTTGTCGGTACGTATCCGTGAGTATCCATGGAGTATCGGTATTCGATACGTATCCGATACGGATACGTCTCTGTTTTGGAGTATCCGGCTTCATAGCTCAAATCTCTCATGCATGTCAATTCCATATATCTATGAGAGGGGAACCCACTTTGCTAGAATTGGATGTCATTTTAAGGCATTTTTTCACCATTAGATAAACGATTTGAGTTAAAATAAAAATTAGCATGCCACCGTGTATTTTTTTAAAAAAGAAAAATACATCCTTAATCATATGTTGTTATTTATTATTATAGATAAATAATTGTAATTTGCCGTAATCATACATAATTACATATAGTGATTTTTCTTTTTGAAAGATTTTTTTCTCTCAAAAATATAACTTATGCACGTTTGTTACTGGGAATTCTGGTCAGCCGTTATCCTCCCTAGTAACAATTAAATTATTTTCTAAACTTTTTTTTTGCTAAACTAATTTGCCTTATAATACCAAAATATACTAAGGATATAACATTTATTTATTATAAAAAAGACGAAGGGTATTTTTGAGGAGTTTCTAAACGAAAGATATAATAAGTTATATTAACCTCCTCTTCGGTATTGAATTTTTGACTATGCAATGGAATATGGAAACGATAAATTATCCATGTTTATTAAAAAAAAATATTCAACCATTCTTCGTTATTATTCTAATTTAATCACTTACATATAAATGTTAAGTAGTCTGATTACATGAATCCCTAACCCTAATGCAACCCTAACACCCAAAATGACACATTTCTCCCTAACTTTTCTTTTGAAAGAAATTTATGAAAAAAAATCCTTGCTGAGAGTTGAACCACAGACCAACCCCTAACCCTAATGCAACCCTAACACCCAAAATGACACATTTCTCCCTAACTTTTCTTTTGAAAGAAATTTATGAAAAAAAATCCTTGCTGAGAGTTGAACCACAGACCAACTTCTAATAGGTCACAGCTGTAACCACTGGATCACTAATGGTTTTTGTGACTTATAATTGCTTTTATTTTATATATATCTACGGCAATTATAAAAAGGGGGGTTTGAATGAAGGAATTAAGTAGTGTTTTAATTAAATCTAAAATATTTTTATGCACAATCTAATATATTTTGGTTTGTGATATGAAATATATTTTAATACTCAATAATATATTTTTATACTGAATATGATATATTTTGGTACTCAATTTGAGATATTTTTGAATTAAATCTAATATACTATTTTTATATTGAATATGTTAGAAAGTGATTTCTTAGTCCCCAAGTTTTGCTAAAATATTTTTATGCACAATCTAATATATTTTGGTTTGTGATATGAGATATATTTTAATACTCAATAATATATTTTTATACTGAATATGATATATTTTGGTACTCAATTTGAGATATTTTTGAATTAAATCTAATATACTATTTTTATATTGAATATGATATATTTTGGAACTCAATTTGAGATATTTTTGAATTAAATCTAATATACTATTTTTATATTGAATATGATATATTTTGGTACTCAATTTGAGATATTTTTGTACTAAATCTAATATATTTTTGTACTTAATAATATATTTTAAAATTGAAGAGTAAACCCGTTAAATAGTTATGAGAGAAACCTAGCTCAGTTAAAAGGTTATAAATAGAGGAGAGCATTAGAGAATTAGGGTAGTCTTGACAACCCTAATGACTAACCCTAACTTTTCTTTTGAAAGAAATTTATGAAAAAAAATCTAATATGATATATTTTGAATATGATATATTTTGGTACTCAAATTGAGATATTTTTGAATTAAATCTAATATACTATTTTTATATTGAATATGATATATTTTGGTACTCAATTTGAGATATTTTTGTACTAAATCTAATATATTTTTGTACTTAATAATATATTTTAAAATTGAAGAGTAAACCCGTTAAATAGTTATGAGAGAAACCTAGCTCAGTTAAAAGGTTATAAATAGAGGAGAACATTAGAGAATTAGGGTTACAACAAACAAGAAAAGATTAGAGATCAAAGGAAAACTAGGGTTGTGGAGAGAAGAAGCAAGGAGACAAGTGAGAAGAACCTGGAGAGAGATTTTATCGTAGGAATATTAAATTCTGCAAACCAAAGGTAAGGGGGAGTCTCTGTTCATCATTATATATAAGTTATTAACATATCCTTTTTATTATTATTATTATTTTTCTTTCGATTACCACATAACAGTTCCAGCTTTTACATTTAAGACCAATTTCTTGGTGCAAGCTTTTATATATATTTTTTATTTTGATTTGTCATTTTTATTGTTGTCCATATTTTGTTTTTGCTGTTTTTTAAGGTAGTTTGATAACATAATATTGAATATAATTATAAAAGTAATAATATAGCAAATTTGATAATTATATATGAAGCTCTACAAAACCCGTGCATCGCTCGGGTTAGAGTCTAGTAAATGTTAAGCAGTCTGATTACATGAATCCCTAACCCTAATGCAACCCTAACACCCAAAATGACACATTTCTCCCTAACTTTTCTTTTGAAAGAAATTTATGAAAAAAAATCCTTGCTGAGAGTTGAACCACAGACCAACTTCTAATAGGTCACAGCTGTAACCACTGGATCACTAATGGTTTTTGTGACTTATAATTGCTTTTATTTTATATATATCTACGGCAATTATAAAAAGGGGGGTTTGAATGAAGGAATTAAGTAGTGTTTTAATTAAATCTAAAATATTTTTATGCACAATCTAATATATTTTGGTTTGTGATATGAAATATATTTTAATACTCAATAATATATTTTTATACTGAATATGATATATTTTGGTACTCAATTTGAGATATTTTTGAATTAAATCTAATATACTATTTTTATATTGAATATGTTAGAAAGTGATTTCTTAGTCCCCAAGTTTTGCTAAAATATTTTTATGCACAATCTAATATATTTTGGTTTGTGATATGAAATATATTTTAATACTCAATAATATATTTTTATACTGAATATAGATATATTTTGGTACTCAATTTGAGATATTTTTGAATTAAATCTAATATACTATTTTTATATTGAATATGATATATTTTTATATTGAATATGTTAGAAAGTGATTTCTTAGTCCCCAAGTTTTGCTAAAATATTTTTATGCACAATCTAATATATTTTGGTTTGTGATATGAAATATATTTTAATACTCAATAATATATTTTTATACTGAATATGATATATTTTGGTACTCAATTTGAGATATTTTTGAATTAAATCTAATATACTATTTTTATATTGAATATGATATATTTTGGTACTCAATTTGAGATATTTTTGAATTAAATCTAATATACTATTTTTATATTGAATATGATATATATGATATATTTTGGTACTCAATTTGAGATATTTTTGTACTAAATCTAATATATTTTTGTACTTAATAATATATTTTAAAATTGAAGAGTAAACCCGTTAAATAGTTATGAGAGAAACCTAGCTCAGTTAAAAGGTTATAAATAGAGGAGAGCATTAGAGAATTAGGGTTACAACAAACAAGAAAAGATTAGAGATCAAAGGAAAACTAGGGTTGTGGAGAGAAGAAGCAAGGAGACAAGTGAGAAGAACCTGGAGAGAGATTTTACCGTAGGAATATCATTTTTTGTGTTATGTATCATAACTAATGTGGATCACATCTGTTTTAGGATGACATTGGTGAAAGCAACCCCCATCTCTGATATCCTGGGGACATTATGTTTCCTGTACATTATTCTTCTTCTTTTTATGTTTCCTGATTTACTATAAAACCATAAGTTCAACGAAGTAGCAATTTATGTTAATTCTTCTTTTCCAATTTTCTATTCTATTTTATTTTTGAACCATGTATTTGCTTTTTGTTTTGCTAATTTTTTCTTTGTTTTAATTAATTTTTCCTGCATTCTTTTTGTAGACTTTGCACTTTTGAAAGATGCTCACATTGGGTAACATCCATGACTAGGGAAATATGACGATAAACTTTATATTGGACTGCAAAGACATAATTTACTGATATAAGAGATACCATCAAAGACATAATATTTGTGTAGGGATGTTATGAGGGAGCCATTTTTACTTGGTGTTTTGAAGTTAAGGTGTAGTCTATGTTACATTTTTTAGATGTGCAGTGTGTTTTAATTATGACTTTCTAAAACAACCCGTGCATCGCACGGGTCAAAGTCTAGTTATTTATAATTGTAAGGTACATAAAGTAAATTGATATTTCATAACCTATAAACATATCATAACCCACTCAGAAAAAGAAAAAAACATACCATAGCTAATGTTCTTGCAAAATTATATCCACTGAATTTAAATTCACAAATCAATGGTTGCAAATGGAATTGTGTATGAGTAAACATTTCAGAACGTATGTACCCTAAAAGCACCCTCTGTGTGTTGTGTGGTGTGCCTGATTCGGTCAAAGTGAGCCTAATTGAATAATGAATACTTTTTTAATTGAGTGTACCACTAATTACTCCCTGTCTTTCTATCTTATGTTTTGGGCCAATTGAAAGTTGGGTTTGGATCACTCTAACATTCTACTTAGTCTAGTTTGGATGTTTCTCTTTAGGCCTCCTCAATATCTCTAAGGCCCTCTAAATACATGTATGGTAGTTATCTACTTGATGTACATTCTTTTGAAAAACGTACATCTGGTAAATAACTACCGGATGTGTATTTAGGAGGCTTAAAGAGAAACGTTCGTCTAATTTTCCAACACTAACCCACAATCAAAAACATATATGATTTTGTCAACGGTGTAAATAGTTAGTTATACGTCGAAGGATATCAATTAGTAATAATAATATTAATAAAACAAACATTTGGTAATGAAAATTGAGAATGTTCCACAACTAGTAACTTCGGCCCCAGTATGACCACTTCTTTGCCGGCTTACCCGATGCAAAGCACTTGGTGCCTATAAAACCAACAACACACAATTTTATTAAGCAACATCAAGATCAATTGTGATACAGAGAAGAGTTCATACAAGGGGTACATTAACAATAGTAGAGAGCAAGTGCATAAAGATTTTAACTAGAAGTTGTTTAAATTCAATCACATAAACATTGGAATAAGGATTATACCTTCTGGGAGTTCTGGCTGATCAAAGGGACTACAGAGAATCTTTGCTGCTCCCATCTCATTCTCTGTCCTTTCTTTAACATCCAACTCCACCACCTGAATCATTATACAGATAAATAACAGTTACCAAGAAAGCTCCTTTTAAATAACCTTTTATTTTTAGTTTGCTAAAACACAACCGTAGAATTGTTCAAATTGTTAATGATTTCTCTTGGTATATTTTGGTGAGACGCCTTATAAAAATGTAATACTCAACAAGTTCTGTTAATATGGTGATGAATATATAAATCTTATTCTAAATTTAGATTTTTATAAATAGTGCTCACTTTATTTCATCTAAATATATATTGTATTGCCAACCTATATTTTGAACTACCGATATCTATGTACCAATGCATGCATCAGTTCTTTATAAATATCAAAGTACAAGTGCATGTGTGAGTTCTTCGTAAATTTAGACTTCAGTATAGGGAAACACCTTTGAATAATTATAGGTACAGATTTAATTTATAATTGCATAAGAAAATATACAATTTATACCTTCTCATCACACCAAGGAGCTAAGATCATCTTCCTTTGATTCAAAGCTTCTACAAACTCATCCCATGTATGTATGACTTGAATACATTCATCTCGTTTTTGTTTTGCAACATCCAACATATTTTGTTGAACATTATTGAGCAACTTTTTTATTTCTTCAACCAAATCAGTATTAGCAATGTCAATCTTTGCACCATTATCACGTCGAACAACACAAACCTGTGCAAAATTGAAAAGGTGTATTTAGTGTTTGCATTGAACATAAAAGATAGAAGCATAATGACATATGAAAGAATACAAGTGTAATAATATGACAACGTTAGTAACCTGCTTATTTGTCCCAATTTCAATCATTAGAGGGACACCTTTCATTTCTCATTCCGAATACTTCCTTTTAGGAGAAAAGTTATCTCTAGAATCTAACTCGGCACGAATTTTTTCTTCACCCAACATCTTCACAGTTGCTTTACAAGCGTCATTGATTCCTTGACAATCAGCGTCTTTGTAAGGCACTGGAATCACAATGACTTGAGTTGATGCTACTTTAGGAGGTAGCACCAATCCCTTGTCATCACCATGAACCATCACCATCACTCCAATCTGACAGCGAAAAATATAAATGTTAACCATATATAGAGGAATTAATA
This sequence comes from Medicago ruthenica, assembly GCA_018208015.1. Taxonomy (NCBI): domain Eukaryota; kingdom Viridiplantae; phylum Streptophyta; class Magnoliopsida; order Fabales; family Fabaceae; genus Medicago; species Medicago ruthenica. The sequence continues at coordinate 104,603,156 of CM031373.1, read as the reverse complement.
TAAATGTTAATCATATACAAAGATGTATGTATATGTATACTTTAGACATTGAAAGCTTACGGTTCGAGTAGAATAGCCCCATGAGTTTTGCCAAACCATTGTTTTCTCTCCCTTTTTATCTTCAAAGTTTACTTCAAACTTCTCAGCAAACTTTTGTCCTAAACAATGGATAGCTGCACCTTGTATCCCACGACCAATGTTTGGAATAAATGCCTAAAAGAAAAATTGAACATCAAATATTTTACAAACTTTCTAAGTAACATTCAAACAACTTACCAGCGTCACATCGTAATGTTGACATATACCTCAACAGTATTGGTGAAAATTGCCCCGCCAAAAGTATCTGCTACACTTTTCATACCCTTTATGACAGGAACTGCCAAGTACTCTTCGTATATACGTCTATATAATTCCAATATCTCAAGAGCCTGAAACAACAACAACAATTTAGGGTATTTTGAAAAAACAACAAAACTTTTGTTTGAGTGGAAACATGTTAGTATCAGTAAATTGTATGCACCAAAAGCAAAAAGATAACTAATTTAAGCAATATAAACCACAAGTGAATGTAGTAACAAAAAATCATTTTTAAAACATATTAAAAAATACGAAGGAAATTGTTCACAAAACACAATATAAAACACAATATAGAACTCATTACATCCAAATATGCATATATTAAGGCAAATTCCTGAAACAACAACTAGATGGAATACCTCTAAATGTGCTTCTTCTTCTGTTGCAAAAGCACCGTGTCCTTCTTGCCAAAGAAACTCACGACTCCTACAATCAAAATTTGTATAAGCACTTGAAATATATTATATATGCAAGTTTCAATATAAAGTAGATGTGCGTGACAAAAAACAACATTGTAACCGATTCACCGAAATATGAACATCCATTAAAAAAAATGTGCAGAATTTTAAGATATTATGTGACACATAAAACCAAAATGCATAATATCAGTTCTTGGATTTTTTTTAATCCTCATGATTAAAGCTTGAAAGTTTTCATTATGTTACGGTGGCCAGCACATTGTTTTAATGTAGAGAAAGGAAAACATGGTAAAAAAAGAAAGTGCCTGATGAATGGTGTGGGATCTCCGACCACCCATCTAACCGCATTGCACCATTGATTAAGTTTCAAAGGCAAGTCACGGTGTCCCCTTATCCACTTAGAGTAATAGGGATACATGATAGTTTCACTACTTGGACGAAGAGCAAGATGAGTTTCCAAATCAGACTGTCCAGACTTTGTTACCCAAGCAACCTAGAAAAAGAACAAGATATAATCAGAAATATACTAATAATGTCCTCAAGCGAAGCAATGAATTTATATAGACTATTATAAAGAAAATCGTTAAAAGCAGTCATTTTAACACAAAACATCCCCAGTGAAATGAGAAACATTGATAAAATAATTAGGAACTAACAAATGATTTAATAATGCGATGATTTTCAAATATTTAAGAGAAAACCAATACGCCTGATATGCAAGGAAAATGTCAAATAGCTCAACCCAACAAACTTAAAAACTCTCACCTCTGGCTTAAAACCTTCGTAATGGGCCTCCTCCTTATTCAAATGACATTCTAGCACAAACATAGGGAAGTAGCAGTTCTCAACATTCATTTTCTTTCTTTATAGATTAAAAAAAGCCTGCACATTTGTTTGAGATATGAAAGCAACTCTCAGCTAAGTAAAGCTTAACAGAAAAGAAAAGAACTGTGTAATTATATATCTATGTCTAAAGAAGCGAAGTTTCACCAAAAACAAAAACATCACCATTTGGAAAGAATCATATATTTTATTTATTTTGCATCAACTCTATAGCTAGCTAATCAAGAGTATAAAATAAGTACAATATACATAAATGCATTCAAATCGTTGAGAAACATACTTGCAAAGTCTCCCATATTTCTACTGCTGATGGTCTCAGAATATATAAACCAGAAACATCGTAGTGCTCAATCAATTCCGCACTAGCGACAACCTATTAGGGCAATCAAAAGTCATAATCAATCAGGTTAGAGTGTTGTTTTTTTTTTAAATATATTAATATAAGAGTAGAGAGAGTTTATTGTCAAAAAATAGAGAACAAAAACAAAATATTGTGTGGGGGAGAACAATAAATATTGTATTGCTCAGTTTCCTGAAGCTATAGTACATGAGACACTAAATAAAATCATATAAACGATCGCTCTTTTCTCAATTTTATCAAGAAGAATAGTAGAGGTGTATTTGTTGTCTGACTATCTATGCTTGGATTTCTAACTCTCTCAGTGTTGCAAAGTTTGAATCAGAAGGCCAAAGATCAAAATTCTTGTGGTTGGAAAGACAAATCTTGTTCTATCTTTTCATCCCACCAACTTAAACTTGTTGGAACTGTGATTTTACATTTTAAATCATGGATATAATCTAAGTACATCAAATGACGGTAGCTATGACATGGTAGTGCACATCTTGCATGGTGAGAAGTTTGTAAGATTAACTTTAACAAAAGGGATATGTAGATTGCACACTTAGGGTCTTTTTGGATTGACTTATTTGAGCTTATCTTTTTTTTAAGAAGCTTATTTGAGTTTATCTAATGACATAAGTTTTGTGATACTTTTTGAGGGAACTTGTAAAAACAGTTTATGGCATTTTTCATAAGCTTTTTACAGCTTATTTTCATCAATTCTCCAAGATAGCTTATGAAAACAGCTTATAACATATACAAAAACAATTTAATTTAATTTTAACTTTTGCAATAGAAATAGCTTATGTAAGATTATTCAATTGCTTATAATGATAAGCGCTTGTGCTGTAAGCTGCTAAATAGATATTTATCCACAAATACTTTTGATCGAACTACAGGAAAAGACAGATACATGCAATGGGTTACAGAGAAATAAATGAGAATACATTCCAATGTTTCTTAAATTGTATCGTTCAAAGGCAAATGTATAAAATGAGTTATGAATTTGGGGATATTTTAGAAAGGTTTCAATTCAATTGGTTTCATGACAAAAAAAAATAATAATTGAAAGAACTAAGTAGTGTCTGTACCTCGGAATACCACTCTTCGAAATTTTCATCCTTCTGATTGATGAGTCTTAAGCCAGTCTCTGTCTCCACCTTGTTGTTCATCTTCTCACCTGTAAGACGGAGGCACTAGTTATTATGAATTTGTTCGTTTGTGAGTGAGTGGCGAAATAGAGCAACTTAATATATGATCTTGTATTGGGACTTGGTCTTTGTGAGTGAGTGTGTAGGTCCAATTCTTATTAAAAAATCGCACTTTTTAATCTCTCAAACATTTACCTTTTACATTTTACAATGACTAAAAATGCCGACGGAAAATTTTCCACGATTGAAAAGTGTGATTGACTTTATTGTGGGGACTATAAACGAAATTCTGAATATTTATAGGAACTATTTACTTAATTAACCCTTTTAAAAATTAAGTCATAAGTTTAAGAAAAAACTCGTGCAAGCTTTATATTTCCCTATAATTATAATGTAGATTTAAATTTAAAAAAGAATTAAGTTGTTAAGAATAAATTTGTCAACGAAAAGATTCGACTAAAAAAAGTAGTTAACTTTAGAGTTGTGTTTATGCAATGTAATTATATATATTACTTAGAAATTAAATTGCATAAGGTTTTTAAAATTGTATATTTCTTTTACGCAAACAAAGCACTCCCTGGTCTCAAATATAAGCAAAAAAATATTTCGCCACATTCATTAAGTAACTGAGATATAGCAATGAAATTGAATAGGAGTTTTAACCATTATTAAGTTAAGCCAATTTTCTTTTTTCAATATGAAACAAAAGCTTTCGTTCAATTCGGAGATATCCATACTTTTTCTTTAAACCAATATTAGTTATATTTTGAATTTGAGACCTCTTTTGAGTGTTTAAGCTCAACCAGTTAAACTATACTTAACGGGATATATAGTAGTGCTTCAATATTTTATTGGCAAATGGGATTTGTATTATACTTTTATTCATTAGTTTACTGTAATTTTTAAACTAAAATAAAATGTGAATTCTGGGGTGAGGGCTCAATCAAGTCCCTCACCGCGGAACCAAAAAAAAAAAAAATGCAACGTTAGATTCAAGTCCATATTTTTTGAAATAAAAATAAGACTATATAAACATTTCCAGACACAGTTCTGACTCAATCTTCCCTAATCTGTATGATTATGTCTTCTCCCCAAATGATGTTTCGATTGTGAATTTAACGAGATTCAATTTTTTCTATAGGGTTGGAAACTACTTTTCCCAATTCTTAAGAAAAAAAACGTGAAGGATTAAATAAAACTCAGAAGTATTAAATCGTCGTATTCTTCATGAAACAATACCTCTTAATCCGAATCTTTGTAGGGATTTATAATGTTGGTGCAGTGGATGGATGAACACACAGAGAGAAGTGACAGTGTTCTAATGGGTGGTGTATCCAAAAAATCAAAGAAACCCTCCTTTACATTTTTATTCAACAAAATAGAAAAGCACACCAGTACATCATCTACGAATATATTTTGTGTTATTCTTTTAATTTGGTAACATTGGTTTTGAACTGTAAAGAAAAATTTGTAACTTGCGAAATTTCACCATTAAAACCTCCACTGAAGAGAACACAGTTTCATAGGCAGGGGAGATGTAGGAGTAAGATTGTGTGTGAAATTATTTAGATATTCTCATTTTTGTTTTTAAAAATATGGACCATCGATTAAATTAATGGTGCAATTTTCTAGTCCACCGGTGAGGGACTCACAATTCAGCAAAATAAAAAATACAAAAATTGTAAAAATACAATGAAACAACAAACATATCACTGGTTTTGTTGTGTCAAACAAATATCACTCGTTTTGTAACACAAAAAAAATTTAAAGACCTAAACGCAAACCAAGTAGAAGAAAGGAAAAGAAAAAAAAAGGGAGGGGGGGGGTAGAAAAAAAATTATTGTTCACTCGTACAGGTGCTTCAGACCAAATCTTAGAAATCTCAAATTAGAACAAATTTAAAACATTTTTTTTCTCCATAAATCGTGTATTTTTAGATGTTCGAATAACACTGATCTATTTGTTTTTGGTCAGAATCCTACATATTAAATGTAGAGAAGCGAAAAATTATGGGTTTGAAGTCAGTATCTCAAGACATCAAATGTTGCATATAAGAGTTAGAGTTTGAATGCATATTGGTGGAAGAAGAATTAGAAAAGGAACTGAAATGAGAGAGTATCTCGAATGAGCAAAAATGTAATTATACAAGTATAATCCCACATCGGGTAGCTTCCTAACAAAGCATTGACAAGCTATATTATTTATTTAAATGCTAATCATCAAACAAGTAACGTTAACGGTTTTAAATAACTTGATTTAATATTTATTATGAATTAGAGGATGCCGAGTATCAAGGTCTCATTCAATGGAAAGATATAATGCATAATACTCTCTAGGAGTCATCACAAAGAAACAATTGTATAAAAGATAATGGAAATGATACATGAGTGTTCCTATATATAGAGATTATTCGAGTAACTAACTCTTAACCAAGCTTCTCAAACACTCTAACTAACTATAGTATACTCTAACTAACTATAGTGTAATAGTCCCCCCTCAAACTCAAAGTGGGAAATTTACCATTTTGAGTTTGGAATACAATGAAATTACAAGGCAAATGAAATGTAAAAAATAAATGTAAACCAAACAATTCTCAAACACTCTAACTAACTACTAACTATAGTGATGTAACTAAGGAAATGGGTGGGTAAACTTAGTAAAGCAATTTTGTAACATCAGGCCCAAGTTCAGGAGACCCAAGACCAAGCCCATCAGAGAGAAATCCAAGTTCTGTGAGAATTCTGAAACGCGAAACCAGAACATGCTTCTCCTTCCTGGTTTCACTCAACCAGCTCTTCCAAAAGTGCTTTTGCCAAACAGCTTATTCGGAACGTGATTTACCAAAACAACTTATTCAAAATGCAACTTTTCCAGAACGCGCGTTTTCCAGAACAACTTAAGATGTAAAACAAATCTAAACACTATTCTGAACTGAAACAAAACACATCCAAAATTGATTCATCAAGAACGCGCTTCTGCTCGAATTTCCCTTCTTCTGGCCAAACTTTCTTGACTGCTATTGAGTTTGAAAACGAGGAAGAAAGAATATTTGGAACTTGAAACGTTTCAGATGAAAGTGTAGATGAGTGAGGCTTAGAGTTCCATTGAAGAACCGATTCTTCCCTCTGTCCCATGGTATCCACCATAACCGATCGATGTCAAAGCTTGTGTGAAGGAAGGATGAAATTGAAAGAAAACATGACAGAAAAGTGGGCAACGAACCACAAAGTTTTCCACTAGATCAAAATTGACAATAGATTCGTCATGTAGATCGAAGCACTGGAACTTGTTGTTGATGGTGATTACGGCTGGTTCCAGTTTTCCGACGAAGAAAGAAACGTCCTAAACCGGTCCAAAGCATGAGAAAATTGTATCAATGATGAGATGCTTCGAGTTATCGGTTGCGGCTTTATAAACGTTGAAATCAGATTCGCGATTTGTCGAATTCGTGGATTTGGCATAAACGATCAACTCTGAATAAAGATCTTGTGTCTTATGTGTTTCATATGAAGCATTAGACGCAGATTCGCCATCGATGCAACACGAATTGGCAAGAAAACAAGGGATTTTGCCGAACTTGATGGTGAAACCATCAATGGCCGGTGCGATCCATGGTGCTATCCATGGATTTTATGGATTAACCTAATCAATAATTAAAATAATAAATTATTATATCAACTATTAATTCTACTTATATTGTACTGAATAAAATGATATTTATTAACGGGCCGTGATGGGTTGGGCCGTTTCTCATAGTAAGCATGTTGAGAGGTTCATCTCCCTACTGGTGCTTATATATACTGACTATCAAAGCTCTTCTAAAGCATCAGGAACGAGAGAAGAGTCTCTCAACCATACTTCGCTTCTGGCTTCTCTGACAACATCATTCAATAACCATGCGATAAAGGTACACGTTTACAGTATTCTATATATGTCATAAGTTTGTATCTATGATTTTGGGCTATCTCTGTTAGAATATCTTCAATTGGTATCAGAGCCAAATAGATACTTTTATGGCTATGTCCGTTGTTATAGATGGTATTCTTCCAAAATTGTAGATCGTAATAATATTGTTTTCTTTTAGATTGTATAATGGTGTGATCTGAATTTATGTATGTCATATATCTTTTTCAATCGTCGCTAATTTTTCATTATAATCGAATTGAATCGATTATTAATCTCAAAACACACTATTCCTTTTAATATGATCTATATTTGACTGTTGATGGTGTATCGATGAGTCATGAGTGTAATATAGGGTGTGTTTGGTAAAAATAAGTTATAAGCTAGCTGATGGCTGATAGCTGGTAGCTGAAAAAGCTCGCTTATTAAAATTAATGTGTTTGGTAAAATTAGTTGTTGAAGTGACTGATAAATATAAAATGACATAAAAGTACATATCTATTTTATTTATTATTTCGTTTATAAACAATTTTACTTAATATATTTATTTTTAAATATTTTAATTAATTTCATCTTTAAAATGGTAAATGTGGTATATAAATTAAATTGTGATTTTTGTGTAATAAAACTTTTTAACTTTGATATAATATATATATTTTAAAAGAACTTTTATATAATATATCTTTTTATTTTTTGAAAATTATATAGTTTTATTTGAAATTATAAATAATATATAAACTAATAGAATGTAAGAGGATCTATATATAAAAGGAAAAAAGAAAGTGTTTGACTGTTCAGCAAACCGGAAAAGAAAAATAAATTGGCAGTTATTTTGATAACTTGGGTTTAATGGTCATTTGTTTAAAAAATAATAAAATAAAAATAAGGTTAAAAATGGAAGAAAATGTCAAAAGCTATATGTTATAAGCTCGAAAGCTATTTGAAATAGCATCTGGAAAAAAGCTATAAGCTAATGAAAAAAGTTTGTTACCAAACACATTTAATTTTATCAAGCAAGCTTATAAGCTAATCCAAAAAGCTATAAGTTAGCTTATTTGTGTTACCAAACACAGCCATGAGCTTTTTTGTATTCATTCTCGTCACTGAATTTCCATTAAAACCCATCATATGATATCCTAGTGCTACGATGACTAGATAGGGAGAAATTGAATTTATTTTCGACCTGAGGGATCCTAAGTTTTCAATCTAAGATTTCTCTCTATTAGCCTCAAAATCCTCTAAATTAATATGTGGCTTCTTTTCTATATCAACCGCGATCAAAACCCAATCAAAATTGTTGCCTTACGGCGAGAAGTTACAGGCCGACAGATGCCAATCCGGGTCAAGCCAAATATTCCAAAATCTATTTATATTTTTGTGCCAATTAATTATTAATTATTATTTTGATCAATTTGGCATAAATTTTGGAATTTTTTGACACATTGAATATTTATATATAAATTTATTTGAGGATAAATTGTACTTTAAAATATTATATTCTCACATTTGTTGTGTGAAAATTTTATGAACATTCCTTACTCTTTTGCGACACTTATGAGAAATCTCACTCTCTTAAACTTGAGATTGATGTGTCAATAAGAAATTTTACATCCTCAATTAAATAGTAAATATTATATTATTTTGGGATAAAATTATATTTTCTTTTACACCCAAAATTATCTTACAAAAATTTGTTTTATTTTATACCCTTAATTTCTGGGATTTAAATTATTTTATAAAATCTCAAAATATTTGATGTAAATTAATATGAATCATATACTCTTTTAAATCATATATTCTTTATATTTGAGTCTAAAATATTCTATGTGAAAATACTTTTTATAGTGATAACACTTATTTAAAATATTCTTTTAAAGTGTTATGATCGTGAATAATTTGACTATTATATTACATATATTCTTGACTCGTGGGTTTCATGATTTTGTCAACTCTTGAAAAGATCTTATCTATTAAACTGAGAATAATTTCTTTCAAAATCATATATTCTCAATATTTGAGCCTAAACTTGAAAATTCTCTCTTATATTAGTAACACTAACTATTTAATCAATCAAAATGTTACTATTTTGAATTTATAGATGACTCAATTTTGTATAATATATTCTTTAATTCATATTATCTTAGCATAAAGATCCAAATCTTGACACTTTCTCAAATCTTTGTCACAAATTAATTTAAAGGGTCGTAATAATATTTTATTTAAAAAATGAGCATAGTGAATTGTATATTATATATGCTATTTATATTAAAAGAATCTAAATTTTGCATATTTCCTCTTTAATATACATTATACTTTCTACTAGTTACTTTCTAATTATACATGTAGTTTATTACTCTAAATTTTGTGACAAATACTATTAACCCACTAATTACGTGTCTTGTCACAATTATATTGGGATCAAAATGATGTTAAACTATGTAATTTATATATAGTGAATGATGCGTTGTTGCATTTTTTATGCTAAAATTCTAATTATGGATTAAATTTTGTACGCCTCTTTGTTGTTTATCAGTAAAATATTTTCAAAACAACTTATTAAAAATTGAGGCAAATTTTAAAACAATTATCATCCTCACAACCGAATACTTATAAAAAATCATATTAATTTTATAATTAGAGTCTTATTTATGTTTAGTTATAATGATTTATTATCTATTTATGAATATTTTGAGATGACTATATTAAAAGATATTCTTGTTAAGTCATTAAAAATCATTGACTCAAGTATAAGAATGAATGTCACACTTTACGAGGTCAGTCATGATTTAATTATTTTTAGCCTCTTGTGACTTGTCGTATATTATTGAACATATGAAGAAATTTATTAAACAATATTTCTTCTTCTCTTTTGTTGTGCAACTATGATATCCTATATAAAGTGAAATATTATTTCTTTTCTTGAATATTCTCATAGGTTGCTTTCTTACTATAATAATTTATTTTGTATTTATATTCTAATTCTAATTTACTGTGGGAGTATTTAAAATTCTATTCCAAGAGTTCTATTCTGGATAAAATACAAAACTATTTTACACACTTTTATTTTAAATAATAACTCTTGTTATTATACTCTTTTATATATAAATTCTAAAGTCATATTTATGATGTGCTAATTTAAAATATTGTTAAGCATGTGTTTCTATTATTTGAATATGACCGAATTTGAGTAAATTAAGTACAATTGTTTATGCATGATATTATTTTATCATATTCGCTTAAGCATAAACATTATTGATTTGTATATTTGTAATCTCACCTATTGTGGATACAATTATGCAAATTGTGTTAATTAGATTAACATTATATTGGTGACAATCATACCCAATCGGTGTGTTGTTATTAATATAATTTTGCTATTACTAAATGTACCTTGATTAATTCTTTTATATGTCAAATATAATTAGAGTACACCATCAATAATTATTTTGAGACATAAGAATTGCACATTGTGATGATATAGTTCTTACTTATTATCCTTAAGGTCTTCGAATGGGATTGCAATAAGTAAGTTACTCCATTAAAAGATATGTAGAAAATTACGTAAATTTTGCAATCCAATGTTATTCTAATTTCGAATTAAATTTCTACTTAAATGTTATTTTGTATATGTATAAATATTTTGGATTGCTACTATCTATGTGTTATGTGAGTGACAGAGATACCCTATTTGTGTGACGTTACTTAACATGATCATTATGTGATAGAGAAATAGTTGAATATTTATTTAAAATATATTTCAATTTTTTTTAATTCAACTATCATTATCCGTTCTCTATCAAGTGGGAAAATCTTTGCTATGTATTGTGTAACGTGATGGACATACCCTATCGGTATGACATTACTTAACATAATCATCTTTTTATGGGTAAGAAAAACACCTTATTAGTTTAATTATCATTCTCTACCAAGTGGAGAAAATATCATTCTTCAACAAGCGATGAAAATTCTACATGTCAATTAATAACTCTAGATATAAAATTATTGTAGAGAGTAGAGAATTATATTGAGGATATGAATTATATTCTTTTCTCATAAATTATTATACACTTCTATATCCTTTTATATTATTGTAAACTTATTTTGTAAAAACAATATGTCAAAATCCCAAAATTATTAAAAACTCAATTGAGAATAGATTATTTATTTTATACAATTGTTCTAAATAATTTTAAATGATATATTTGAGATATTTAATTTTACCATTTTCCCTATATTTTGACATATTTAATATTATTGCTATTCTTTAATGTTTGTGGAAGCTTATGACTATTTTCTCTTATATACTCAATAATATGTTTTATATAATATGCTTTATATCATATGCTTTAAAACAGGAAATATAACCAAATATATATTTTAAACAGCCATGACAGTCGACTTTGTAAGACAAATATATTATGTCATGACTGTTTTCATCCCACTACACCATCATCAGCCAGTTTTGTTTTCCTCAACCTTCAAGAGAATGAGCTGCTCGAGCGCATTTTGACAAACCTGCCTTTGCCTCTCAAGCTCTTCAATCTCGCCCTCAATCTTAGCCACCTTTACTTGTTTAGCATCAAGATATACCGAATGTTTCGAAACATTTCCGCCTTATTATTGAGTTTTCTAATCTTCCCATCCAAGTTTTCGATGGCTCTCTGGGCGTCTCGAATTGAATGTTCACGGTCAAGGTTGTGATTAGCAACACGGTCACCTGCCATTGTTGGTTCTTGTTGTTGGTTTTGTTTGTTGATTGAGTTGACTGTTTTGAGTTGAGAAGGGATGTATTTATATGTGTAGTTGTCATGACAACTAGTGTTCCGGGGCACTAGTTAACATTTCAGTTAAATAAATACCTAAGAATTATTATTTCTTGAAAAAACCATTTTCTATCATTTAAAAAATTATGACAACTAAGTATTTTATTCAACCAAAGTTTCAGAAAAATGAAATTTATTTTTATCAATTTTTATTACTCATAATAATGAATATTGAATATTTTTTATATTAACATATAAAAAACTAGAATAATAATGGTAAACTCTGAAATAATATTTTTTTATTATTGAAAAATCATTCATAAAATTTAGTTCTTTGATTCATTAAAATAATCATTAATCTTTTGGTTTAGAAAGCAAATGTACCAAAATTCTTTAATTTATGAATGTATCCTAGAAGCTCAAATAATATATATATATATATATATATATATATATATAAACACGCACGCACGCACACATACAACACAACTTTCACATCCACTAAATATTTAAAAATTAATTGAAATAATGAATATGTTATATAGAACCTATAGACTACATTAACCAACCATAAAATGGATTATATTGAGGAAAACACCTTATTAGTTTAATTATCATTCTCTACCAAGTGGAGAAAATATCATTCTTCAACAAGCGAGGAAAATTCTACATGTCAATTAATAACTCTAGATATAAAATTATTGTAGAGAGTAGAGAATTATATTGAGGATATGAATTATATTCTTTTCTCATAAATTATTATACAATTCCATATCCTTTTATATTATTGTAAACTTATTTTGTAAAAACAATATGTCAAAATCCCAAAATTATTAAAAACTCTATTGAGAATAGATTATTTATTTTATACAATTGTTCTAAATAATTTTAAATGATATATTTGAGATATTTAATTTTACCATTTTCCCTATATTTTGACATATTTAATATTATTGCTATTTTTAATGTTTGTGGAAGCTTATGACTATTTTCTCTTATATACTCAATAATATGTTTTATATAATATGCTTTATATCATATGCTTTAAAACAGGAAATATAGCCAAATATATATTTTAAACAGCCATGACAGTCGGCTTTGTAAGACAAATATATTATGTCATGACTGTTTTCATCCCACTACACCATCATCAGCCAGTTTTGTTTTCCTCAACCTTCAAGAGAATGAGCTGCTCGAGCGCATTTTGACAAACCTGCCTTTGCCTCTCAAGCTCTTCAATCTCGCCCTCAATCTTAGCCACCTTTACTTGTTTAGCATCAAGATATACCGAATGTTTCGAAACATTTCCGCCTTATTATTGAGTTTTCTAATCTTCCCATCCAAGTTTTCGATGGCTCTCTGGGCGTCTCGAATTGAATGTTCACGGTCAAGGTTGTGATTAGCAACACGGTCACCTGCCATTGTTGGTTCTTGTTGTTGGTTTTGTTTGTTGATTGAGTTGACTGTTTTGAGTTGAGAAGGGATGTATTTATATGTGTAGTTGTCATGACAACTAGTGTTCCGGGGCACTAGTTAACATTTCAGTTAAATAAATACCTAAGAATTATTATTTCTTGAAAAAATCATTTTCTATCATTTAAAAAATTATGACAACTAAGTATTTTATTCAACCAAAGTTTCAGAAAAATGAAATTTATTTATTTTTATCAATTTTTATTACTCATAATAATGAATATTGAATATTTTTTATATTAACATATAAAAAACTAGAATAATAATGATAAACTCTGAAATAATATTTTTTTATTATTGAAAAATCATTCATAAAATTTAGTTCTTTGATTCATAAAAATTATCATTAATCTATTGGTTTAGAAAGCAAATGTACCAAAATTCTTTAATTTATGAATGTATCGTACAAGCTCAAATAATATATATATATATATATATATATATATATATATATATATATATATACACACGCACGCACGCGCGCACACATACAACACAACTTTCACATCCATTAAATATTTAAAAATTAATTGAAATAATGAATATGTTATATAGAACCTATAGATTACATTAACCAACCATAAAATGGATTATATTGAGGAAAACACCTTATTAGTTTAATTATCATTCTCTACCAAGTGGAGAAAATATCATTCTTCAACAAGCGAGGAAAATTCTACATGTCAATTAATAACTCTAGACATAAAATTATTGTAGAGAGTAGAGAATTATATTGAGGATATGAATTATATTCTTTTCTCATAAATTATTATACACTTCCATATCCTTTTATATTATTGTAAACTTATTTTGTAAAAACAATATGTCAAAATCCCAAAATTATTAAAAACTCTATTGAGAATAGATTATATATTTTATATAATTGTTCTAAATAATTTTAAATGATATATTTGAGATATTTAATTTTACCATTTTCCCTATATTTTGACCTATTTAATATTATTGCTATTCTTTAATGTTTGTGGAAGCTTATGACTATTTTCTCTTATATACTCAATAATATGTTTTATATAATATGCTTTATATCATATGCTTTAAAACAGGAAATATAACCAAATATATATTTTAAACAGCCATGACAGTCGGCTTTGTAAGACAAATATATTATGTCATGACTGTTTTCATCCCACTACACCATCATCAGCCAGTTTTGTTTTCCTCAACCTTCAAGAGAATGAGATGCTCGAGCGCATTTTGACAAACCTGCCTTTGCCTCTCAAGCTCTTCAATCTCGCCCTCAATCTTAGCCACCTTTACTTGTTTAGCATCAAGATATACCGAATGTTTCGAAACATTTCCGCCTTATTATTGAGTTTTCTAATCTTCCCATCCAAGTTTTCGATGGCTCTCTGGGCATCTCGAATTGAATGTTCACGGTCAAGGTTGTGATTAGCAACACGGTCACCTGCCATTGTTGGTTCTTGTTGTTGGTTTTGTTTGTTGATTTAGTTGACTGTTTTGAGTTGAGAAGGGATGTATTTATATGTGTAGTTGTCATGACAACTAGTGTTCCGGGGCACTAGTTAACATTTCAGTTAAATATATACCTAAGAATTATTATTTCTTGAAAAAACCATTTTCTATCATTTAAAAAATTATGACAACTAAGTATTTTATTCAACCAAAGTTTCAGAAAAATGAAATTTATTTATTTTTATCAATTTTTATTACTCATAATAATGAATATTGAATATTTTTTATATTAACATATAAAAAACTAGAATAATAATGATAAACTCTGAAATAATATTTTTTTATTATTGAAAAATCATTCATAAAATTTAGTTCTTTGATTCATAAAAATTATCATTAATCTATTGGTTTAGAAAGCAAATGTACCAAAATTCTTTAATTTATGAATGTATCGTACAAGCTCAAATAATATATATATATATATATATATATATATATATATATATATATAAACACGCACGCACGCGCGCACACATACAACACAACTTTCACATCCATTAAATATTTAAAAATTAATTGAAATAATGAATATGTTATATAGAACCTATAGATTACATTAACCAACCATAAAATGGATTATATTGAGGAAAACACCTTATTAGTTTAATTATCATTCTCTAGCAAGTGGAGAAAATATCATTCTTCAACAAGCGAGGAAAATTCTACATGTCAATTAATAACTCTAGACATAAAATTATTGTAGAGAGTAGAGAATTATATTGAGGATATGAATTATATTCTTTTCTCATAAATTATTATACACTTCCATATCCTTTTATATTATTGTAAACTTATTTTGTAAAAACAATATGTCAAAATCCCAAAATTATTAAAAACTCTATTGAGAATAGATTATATATTTTATATAATTGTTCTAAATAATTTTAAATGATATATTTGAGATATTTAATTTTACCATTTTCCCTATATTTTGACCTATTTAATATTATTGCTATTCTTTAATGTTTGTGGAAGCTTATGACTATTTTCTCTTATATACTCAATAATATGTTTTATATAATATGCTTTATATCATATGCTTTAAAACAGGAAATATAACCAAATATATATTTTAAACAGCCATGACAGTCAGCTTTGTAAGACAAATATATTATGTCATGACTGTTTTCATCCCACTACACCATCATCAGCCAGTTTTGTTTTCCTCAACCTTCAAGAGAATGAGATGCTCGAGCGCATTTTGACAAACCTGCCTTTGCCTCTCAAGCTCTTCAATCTCGCCCTCAATCTTAGCCACCTTTACTTGTTTAGCATCAAGATATACCGAATGTTTCGAAACATTTCCGCCTTATTATTGAGTTTTCTAATCTTCCCATCCAAGTTTTCGATGGCTCTCTGGGCATCTCGAATTGAATGTTCACGGTCAAGGTTGTGATTAGCAACACGGTCACCTGCCATTGTTGGTTCTTGTTGTTGGTTTTGTTTGTTGATTGAGTTGACTGTTTTGAGTTGAGAAGGGATGTATTTATATGTGTAGTTATCATGACAACTAGTGTTCCGGGGCACTAGTTAACATTTCAGTTAAATATATACCTAAGAATTATTATTTCTTGAAAAAACCATTTTCTATCATTTAAAAAATTATGACAACTAAGTATTTTATTCAACAAAAGTTTCAGAAAAATGAAATTTATTTATTTTTATCAATTTTTATTACTCATAATAATGAATATTGAATATTTTTTATATTAACATATAAAAAACTAGAATAATAATGATAAACTCTGAAATAATATTTTTTTATTATTGAAAAATCATTCATAAAATTTAGTTCTTTGATTCATAAAAATTATCATTAATCTATTGGTTTAGAAAGCAAATGTACCAAAATTCTTTAATTTATGAATGTATCGTACAAGCTCAAATAATATATATATATATATATATATATATAAACACGCACGCACGCGCGCACACATACAACACAACTTTCACATCCATTAAATATTTAAAAATTAATTGAAATAATGAATATGTTATATAGAACCTATAGATTACATTAACCAACCATAAAATGGATTACATTGAGGAAAACACCTTATTAGTTTAATTATCTGTAACACCCATACTAACTTTAACTAGTATATTAGCATGTGCGTTAAACTGATACTGGATACATTTAAAAATTTCAATAATAATATTACATCACAACAGAATAAATACATGTTTACTCGTTTGTACAATAATCCAACACTGTTATAATACTTTTACCAATATCCATTAAACTTCTGGGCTGGTACACAACGAGCAATTGCACTCCATCCAGTACCTCTATGAAGATCTTCGTCACGAACCTCTGATATGCCTGCAAACCTGCACCAGAAGGAATGGGATGAGACATAAAGTCTCAGTGAGCTCCAGCCCAACCAACTGTTGGCAACCACAGGGAACCTAGGGTCGCCATGCCTACCTTGGCAATCTTGGGGATTTCCTATGATCGCCAAGTCTTTTATCTGCCTATGACTATAAGTCCTCCTGTAACTATAACTTGAACTGCCTATAACCTTTGCTGTGACTATCTAGAACCATAATTGTAATCTGCCTATAACTTTAACTTAGTGATCGAGGGGAAAACCTAGGATCACTTTCTGATAACTGTCTATAACTATAACTTTGAGTTTCTTGTGACTATAACTGTAACTGTAACTTTGACTATAACTATAAAACATAAAACAGTTCGATAGCAGTTTTATGTTAGCTGTTAGCGTTGAACAAACAATTAATCTGAGTTCATTTTACGGAGGGCACCCGGGTGGAGCAACCTCGAGATACGTCTCCCTATAAACCGGTGAAATTCCTATCATATCAGGCTAACACCGGACTCCCTATAAAACGTGTGGACAACCCTCTCGGAGAAGTCCCATCCGGCGAATCCCGGAGTCTGATGAACACGCCCTGTAACTGTAAAACGTGCAAGCACGCCAATGCCTTTAATCTTTAATTCTTTAACTTTAACGTATGAACATATAATCTGTTACTATAATCATATAACATTCCTGTAACTTATAATCTATAACCTATGATTCATGGCTTATCGTTCTCATAAGCCACCTATAATCGTTGGAGAACCAACACTATAAACCTTATCTGTGACTATGATTGTAGGAACATTCCTATAATCCTCGTATTCTAAATTGAATACCTCTATGATCCCTTATACCTAAAATAGGTTCTTGACTTAGTAAAGCTGTCTGCATTTCCTAAGAGTTATCAACTCACGTGCAAGGAATCTATCCATAAATCCTTGCACTCATACTATGATTCATGTTTTCCTATCAAGGAATTCGACACATCGTCATCATGTGCCGCTATAAGGGTTCACCTATCCATATAACCATTGTTCCCGTAATTCTCATGCCTTATGCATTCCTTGCTCCTCTAATTTCTCAATCATTAAAAGACTTTGGATGAGTTAAAATGGTGGTTAAAGCTTCCAAAAAGTATTAGGAGAAAACGTTTGCAAAAAGCCATGCCCGTGCGCACCAGAATCCCCAGAACAGCTCAACGAAGTTGGGCTGTACAGGGTTGGTCGCTACAAGCGCCACCTTGGTCGCTACAAGCGCCCCTGGTCGCTACAAGCGCTAGTGTGGTCGCTTGAAGCGCGGGTAGGCAGGGATTTATCCAGCCTGGTCGCTACAAGCGACAGCCCGTCGCTACAGCGACCGTATCAGTATAAAATTGTGTAAAAATGTGATTTTCCACCATTTTTGCCCAATCAAAGATACCCAAGCATCCAAAACATGCTAGGGATGATTTTCTATTACAAATTGATAGTTTAAAACATGTATGAGCAAGGAATTAGCAAGTAGGAAATTAGGATAAAACTCTAAAACTTCTATAACTTTTCCTATGAAATCAAACACTATAAAACTCACAAAAAGGGATTCTAAAACCCCTAGGGAGCTCACCTTAATCTTGCTTGGTGCTGGCTTAGCTTGCTTGCCCATTTTCCTCAAAACCCTAGCTTGAGCTTCCTTGCTTTTCTTTAATTTCTTCATGTTCTAGCTTTCCCCACTACCAAGTTTGCTTGAATCCATGATAAAAGGAAGAAGTTTGATGAATTGGAGCTTGATGATGGCAAGGAGAGGGAGGCGTGTGCCTAGAGAGAGAGGGAGAGGAGTTTATGAGTTTTTAGAGAGAGAAGTGGAAGAGGAGAATGAGGGAAATATCTTAATTCCTCCTTTTAATTAATTCTTCCTTCCAAAATTACAACTTTGCCATTCTATACGTTTAACTTCTGTGATACTGATAAAAGTCACGTTTAAGCGGGATATTACACTCTACCCCCCTTAAAAGAAATTTCGTCCTCGAAATTTAGATAATCCTTATGAGATCCTGAGAAGATAAATCCTTTCTACCTCTTTCTCTACTATGAAAATTCCTAATCCTCTAAGCTTGTTGGAATTTCATGGCAACTCCAGGGCCTGACATGTAGATTAATCACGCACCCCGATTAAACTATACTTGTTAAAACTTGTTCTTTAGCCATGATCTCCATTTCTGTAAATCAAAACATGTGACAATCTATTTCCACCTGTAGGGCCTGATGCGTGTTACACAACTATCACTTGTTAGGACGTATGGTTATCTGAACCAATATACCCATATTATCTGACTATGATCTCTGTTAAACATATTCCTTGTAAATCCAATGTAAAATTATTAAATCTTGGATTTCTTTTACTGAATTCTATCAGTCCTTCTTTAATTGATCATTCAATCTTAACCTGAAGACGTCGAATCGATCTGTTTTCCTCAATCATTCCAACTTTCCGAGGAATCTATTACAGTACTTTCAGTTCCAAAGAACTCTTATCTTTAACTTTCGCCTCGTAAGACGACCTTTTACTGTTACATTCGTACCATCCTTTAAATAAATTTAGTCTTGCTCTGAAAAGCATCTGATATTGAGTATTCTCAAACGAAAATGAAGCCTATTACAACTACCTCCACGATTCAAATTCAAAGTGATGGCTGAACTTCTGGTTTACATTCCTTTCTTTCTGTTGTCCTGGTGTAGCTATTATCACAACCATAAGCATTGCGCACATTCCCACTGCGGGAATCCTTTAAGCTCGAGAAATCTTATGAGCCACTCGTGCTCCGATTAATAAATCAACAATAACATGTAGCCAAAGGTCTTAGGAACCTTCTCCTTTACCAATACTTTCAAACTTATGAAAATCCAGTATAAGTGACGTGTGGCATAAGCCGTCCCACATATCCTCATATGATATAGTCCATAACACATAGCTTCTATACATGATCGAGTACGTGTACACTACTATCGGGTACACTGTACACCGCATCATCATTGTCCAACTAATGGGACATCATACTTAGTCAACATATACTTGAGTCGATGCCACGTCAACCAAGGTCATTCTTTTAGCTCTTAACTCATGCTTATACTCATTGAGTATTCACAATCCCATACGTAACTATGATTACGTCCCATTGACGTTATAACTTATTTCATTCAAGAGCATTAACTGTTTTCAAAGAAAACTCTATTCTATTTGCTATTAAAATAACACTTTAAAACTCTTAATCCTTTAATTACCTTTAATTCATAACTTAAACTCACGTAGCCTTTTACTATAAACTATGAGTAATCTTCTGATCTGTGAAATACATTTCATTCCTTTAGCTGTGAACATTAAGTTCCAGAATTCCGAACTCCTCAATTAAGATTTGTTTGGTAACAACAAACATGTTCTGGTTAAGACTTTCCTGTTAAAACATTACCGACTGCGTACCACGGTTACCAATACATGTCACATGACTATAAATATGTTACACTACTATCTAGGTAGTATAAACTCTGCCTGATCAGTATACATATTACTAATCACAACCTGTTACATGACTGTTACATGCGACATTCTAGCATAACGTGTGTACGAGGTGGAATAATCTCATAACTAATCCTCTTTAGTTAAACCTACTATCCAAATTAACTTTAGGTTACTGAGCTGAAACAGCTAGATTACCGTTTTAAGTGTGGCTTCCTTCGCCATGTACTCATTGTGCTAGAACACATCCTTTGAATTTTTAAACTGCTTCCATTCTCATTTCTCATGAGTTTCAAGGTCCGAAACATTCATCGACTTATCTCTTAAAATTTCCTGTTAGAACTGATGATAAGTTCAAGTCATCACTACTTACAATCATTCTGTAACTTGAGAATTAATCCCTGAATGCCTTTCCTGTAATTCCTCTGACAAGGACTTCACAAACATCCTTTTCTCTAAACTTCAGTTTTGATTTGTCTGTTAACTCATAATTGGATTACTTCTCCGCTGCGCAACTCTGATTTTAACAATTCACCTTGAGATAGAAGTAATACACCACTATTACCATATAAAATCTCCTTGACCAATCCTTTGACCTTATAACTTTGTAGTTACCATACGTAACCATCTTACATTATAATTCCTCTTATGGTTTAAACCACTTGTCAAACTTACTGATTGCTCGACGCTTGACTTTGCGTTTCCTTTCGAACATAAACGAAATTCTTACTTTCACGAAACACGCCGAAACCTGTAAACAGTCTTTAACAATAATACGAGCCCAACGATGCTCCTATTAAAACAACTTAAGTTCATACATTATTTACTTGTGGTAACTTCTAGAATCATTCTATGACTTCCGGAGATTCTCGTCTTTTATACACTTAATCGATTAATGAATCGAGTCTCATCCTATAATTATCCGTAGGGATTTCCCATCCACAACCTTTTTCCGAGACACTTAGGTCCACATAACTCTAACATGACTCTTGGTCACCCCGGAAATAATCCGTCTGGATAAACCCAACTTTTACCGGCTCTCTTGTAAATTCAAACACATGCTACACCTTTTTGAGTACCCAATTAATAAATCTGTAAGCTTCAATACTTAAAATTTTCCATTGGATCCTTCCTATAACTTATCACTGTATTCACAATTCCATTCTAATCCTGTTATCTGAATAATAGTCCATCTGACTTCTCGACTGTTGCCCTCTTCATGGTTTCGAACAATCCAAGGTATATATATATCTACCATCTTTAACATCTACTAACATAAGGTGATCTTTGTCGGCTTACCCAAATACTCATGTAAGGAGCCCATCAAAGGATAACATAGATCTCCTTAACATTAACCATAACTTTAACTGTAACTTGTACGCTAATGACGATTTTCCTACTGCTAGAGCCTCTCAGTAGTTCTTGGCTAAATCCTGCTTAATCCTCGAAACCAGCCTGCTATAATCCGACAACAAACGATTCAATCTTTAATCCATACCCTTACCGGGGGTTTCCTTCACTTATCGCTACACTCGCGTTCTTCATACCAAGCATCTTGGTGTCCTTTAATAAAGGAAGGTAATATGTTTCATCTGTCCCATATTTCGCTTAATCCATAAATAAATCTCTTACCCGTCGAATATTAAAATCTCATCTTGTCCAGGTGCGTAAGTCCTTCCATCCTTACACACTTTATCCTTACTGAAAGTCTAGAGCTTCCAATCGTTAACTGGTCATTCCTTATTCCAAGTCGCTGGGTTTTGGTATCACAATCCTTTGCATCTGCAGCCAGAATTAAAACTCTAATTTACAATTCACTTTAACTTTCCAAATCATTCTTCAATTCTATAATCCCTTACTCTACCCATCACCTCGGAGAAAGCATCGCTAAAGGATGCGTCCAACTGGTTAAGGTACCTGACCTTACTCTTTAATACCTCTTATATTCCTGAAACTTTGCCGTTAACTGGCTCAGTTACTTCACTGTTAGAGAACCATCCTTTGACACAAAACACTTTGCCAAATTCGTCTTAGAATCTGACGTCTTAACCTTCACCCTTTAAACACTTCTTTCCTCCTTGGTCACATTCAGCTCTCGGATATTAGTCCTAACTGTCATATACTAGACTGAGTTGATCAGGCCCAACTAGCTATGACATTTAGAACAACATCCGGAACCCAATGATTCCACTACTTTTATTGAATCTTAAACGACCCATGGCACGGTCTGAATCGACCTGCTCTGATACCAATTGTAACACCCATACTAACTTTAACTAGTATATTAGCATGTGCGTTAAACTGATACTGGATACATTTAAAAATTTCAATAATAATATTACATCACAACAGAATAAATACATGTTTACTCGTTTGTACAATAATCCAACACTGTTATAATACTTTTACCAATATCCATTAAACTTCTGGGCTGGTACACAACGAGCAATTGCACTCCATCCAGTACCTCTATGAAGATCTTCGTCACGAACCTCTGATATGCCTGCAAACCTGCACCAGAAGGAATGGGATGAGACATAAAGTCTCAGTGAGCTCCAGCCCAACCAACTGTTGGCAACCACAGGGAACCTAGGGTCGCCATGCCTACCTTGGCAATCTTGGGGATTTCCTATGATCGCCAAGTCTTTTATCTGCCTATGACTATAAGTCCTCCTGTAACTATAACTTGAACTGCCTATAACCTTTGCTGTGACTATCTAGAACCATAACTGTAATCTGCCTATAACTTTAACTTAGTGATCGAGGGGAAAACCTAGGATCACTTTCTGATAACTGTCTATAACTATAACTTTGAGTTTCCTGTGACTATAACTGTAACTGTAACTTTGACTATAACTATAAAACATAAAACAGTTCGATAGCAGTTTTATGTTAGCTGTTAGCGTTGAACAAACAATTAATCTGAGTTCATTTTACGGAGGGCACCCGGGTGGAGCAACCCCGAGATACGTCTCTCTATAAACCGGTGAAATTCCTATCATATCAGGCTAACACCGGACTCCCTATAAAACGTATGGACAACCCTCTCGGAGAAGTCCCATCCGGCGAATCCCGGAGTCTGATGAACACGCCCTGTAACTGTAAAACGTGCAAGCACGCCAATGCCTTTAATCTTTAATTCTTTAACTTTAACGTATGAACATATAATCTGTTACTATAATCATATAACATTCCTGTAACTTATAATCTATAACCTATGATTCATGGCTTATCGTTCTCATAAGCCACCTATAATCGTTGGAGAACCAACACTATAAACCTTATCTGTGACTATGATTGTAGGAACATTCCTATAATCCTCGTATTCTAAATTGAATACCTCTATGATCCCTTATACCTAAAATAGGTTCTTGACTTAGTAAAGCTGTCTGCATTTCCTAAGAGTTATCAACTCACGTGCAAGGAATCTATCCATAAATCCTTGCACTCATACTATGATTCATGTTTTCCTATCAAGGAATTCGACACATCGTCATCATGTGCCGCTATAAGGGTTCACCTATCCATATAACCATTGTTCCCGTAATTCTCATGCCTTGCGCATTCCTTGCTCCTCTAATTTCTCAATCATTAAAAGACTTTGGATGAGTTAAAATGGTGGTTAAAGCTTCCAAAAAGTATTAGGAGAAAACGTTTGCAAAAAGCCATGCCCGTGCGCACCAGAATCCCCAGAACAGCTCAACGAAGTTGGGCTGTACAGGGTTGGTCGCTACAAGCGCCACCTTGGTCGCTACAAGCGCCCCTGGTCGCTACAAGCGCCAGTGTGGTCGCTTGAAGCGCGGGTAGGCAGGGATTTATCCAGCCTGGTCGCTACAAGCGACAGCCCGTCGCTACAGCGACCGTATCAGTATAAAATTGTGATTTTCCACCATTTTTGCCCAATCAAAGATACCCAAGCATCCAAAACATGCTAGGGGTGATTTTCTATTACAAATTGATAGTTTAAAACATGTATGAGCAAGGAATTAGCAAGTAGGAAATTAGGGTAAAACTCTAAAACTTCTATAACTTTTCCTATGAAATCAAACACTATAAAACTCACAAAAAGGGATTCTAAAACCCCTAGGGAGCTCACATTAATCTTGCTTGGTGCTGGCTTAGCTTGCTTGCCCATTTTCCTCAAAACCCTAGCTTGAGCTTCCTTGCTTTTCTTTAATTTCTTCATGTTCTAGCTTTCCCCACAACCAAGTTTGCTTGAATCCATGATAAAAGGAAGAAGTTTGATGAATTGGAGCTTGATGATGGCAAGGAGAGGGAGGCGTGTGCCTAGAGAGAGAGGGAGAGGAGTTTATGAGTTTTTAGAGAGAGAAGTGGAAGAAGAGAATGAGGGAAATATCTTAATTCCTCCTTTTAATTAATTCTTCCTTCCAAAATTACAACTTTGCCATTCTATACGTTTAACTTCTGTGATACTGATAAAAGTCACGTTTAAGCGGGATATTACATTATCATTCTCTACCAAGTGGAGAAAATATCATTCTTCAACAAGCGAGGAAAATTCTACATGTCAATTAATAACTCTAGACATAAAATTATTGTAGAGAGTAGAGAATTATATTGAGGATATGAATTATATTCTTTTCTCATAAATTATTATACACTTCCATATCCTTTTATATTATTGTAAACTTATTTTGTAAAAACAATATGTCAAAATCCCAAAATTATTAAAAACTCTATTGAGAATAGATTATATATTTTATATAATTGTTCTAAATAATTTTAAATGATATATTTGAGATATTTAATTTTACCATTTTCCCTATATTTTGACCTATTTAATATTATTGCTATTCTTTAATGTTTGTGGAAGCTTATGACTATTTTCTCTTATATACTCAATAATATGTTTTATATAATATGCTTTATATCATATGCTTTAAAACAGGAAATATAACCAAATATATATTTTAAACAGCCATGACAGTCGGCTTTGTAAGACAAATATATTATGTCATGACTGTTTTCATCCCACTACACCATCATCAGCCAGTTTTGTTTTCCTCAACCTTCAAGAGAATGAGATGCTCGAGCGCATTTTGACAAACCTGCCTTTGCCTCTCAAGCTCTTCAATCTCGCCCTCAATCTTAGCCACCTTTACTTGTTTAGCATCAAGATATACCGAATGTTTCGAAACATTTCCGCCTTATTATTGAGTTTTCTAATCTTCCCATCCAAGTTTTCGATGGCTCTCTGGGCATCTCGAATTGAATGTTCACGGTCAAGGTTGTGATTAGCAACACGGTCACCTGCCATTGTTGGTTCTTGTTGTTGGTTTTGTTTGTTGATTGAGTTGACTGTTTTGAGTTGAGAAGGGATGTATTTATATGTGTAGTTGTCATGACAACTAGTGTTCCGGGGCACTAGTTAACATTTCAGTTAAATATATACCTAAGAATTATTATTTCTTGAAAAAACCATTTTCTATCATTTAAAAAATTATGACAACTAAGTATTTTATTCAACCAAAGTTTCAGAAAAATGAAATTTATTTATTTTTAACAATTTTTATTACTCATAATAATGAATATTGAATATTTTTTATATTAACATATAAAAAACTAGAATAATAATGATAAACTCTGAAATAATATTTTTTTATTATTGAAAAATCATTCATAAAATTTAGTTCTTTGATTCATAAAAATTATCATTAATCTATTGGTTTAGAAAGCAAATGTACCAAAATTCTTTAATTTATGAATGTATCGTAGAAGTTCAAATAATATATATATATATATATATATATATAAACACGCACGCACGCGCGCACACATACAACACAATTTCACATCCACTAAATATTTAAAAATTAATTGAAATAATGAATATGTTATATAGAACCTATAGATTACATTAACCAACCATAAAATGGATTATATTGAGGAAAACACCTTATTAGTTTAATTATCATTCTCTACCAAGTGGAGAAAATATCATTCTTCAACAAGCGAGGAAAATTCTACATGTCAATTAATAACTCTAGATATAAAATTATTGTAGAGAGTAGAGATCCTTGGTTTCCCCTTGATCACTAGTTTAGCAGGATGTAGTTTAGTTATTATGACTACACAAGATAGCAGGAACAGGCAGGTATACCCTATATGGGAAATGTTAAAGCTTGGCGATTATAGGAATCCCCGAGATCACCAAAAGTAGGCATGACAACCCTAGGTTCCCCAAGGTTGCCAACAGTAGGTTGGGTGGAGCTCACTGAGACATTATGTCTCATCCCAATCCTTCTGGTGCAGGTTTACAGGTTAGCACGATCATCAGGGAGATGCTGGATGGAGTGCAGTTGCTCGTCATGTACCAGCTCAGGAGCTTAACGGACTTTTGTTTAAGTATTTTTATGGTACTTGATTGGTTGTATAACGAGTAAATTTGTATTCATTCAGTTGTGTTGTATTATTATTTTTGAAAACCTTGATGTATCCAGTATCAGTTTAATGCACATGCTAATATTTTAGATAAAATTAGTATGAGTGTTACAATTGGTATCAGAGCAGGTCGATTCAGATCAGTGCCTTGGGTCATTAAAGATTCAATAAAAGTAATGGGACCATTGGGTTCCGGATATTGTTCTAAGGGTCACATCTAGTTGAGCCTGATCAACTCATTCTAGTATATGACAGTTAGGATAAATATCTGAGAGCTGAATGTGACCGTGGAGGAATGAAGCATATGAAGAGCAATGATTAAGATGTCATATTTTAAGACATGGATTGGCAAATAAGTATTCAATGCCAAGTGGTGGTTATCAAACCGTAAAGTAACGGAGCCTGTTAATGGCCGAGTTTCAGGAATATTAAAGATATTTAAGAATAAGGCGAAGTACCTTAAAACAGATGGACGCGTCATTGAGAAATGTCTCGTCTGAGGAGACATAAAAAGTAAGGAATTATGGTGAGACTTTAGAGACCGAAGTTGTCTCGGAAAAGACTATGAGTATGACTCCTTATGGAATACTCTGAGGAATGATTTGCAACCTAGGAACCAAGATTTTGAGGTTAAAATGCAAGTTTCAGGATTCTGAGTTCTGCTACGATCGCAGAGCGACCAGGACTTTGCTCTGCGAAGCTTCGGACTCAGCGACAGACTACAGATTCACCCTTCAGACCTAGGAACTCAGAATGAGAATTATCAGTCGATTACTGGAACCTCTAGACTGCCAGCAAGGATAGAGTGTGTAAGAATCGGAGGACTCGCGCACTTAAACCGGATGAGAATTTAATATCCAGCAGTTAAGAGACTTATTTATGGATTAAGCGAATTATTGGACAGATGGAACAGATTACCTTCCTTTATTATGAGTCATCAAGATGCTTTGTAAGAGAAAAGCAAGCTTAGCGATAAGTGAAGGAAACCCCTGGGAAGGGCATGAAGTAAAGACTGAATCGTATGTTGTCGGATTATAGTAGACCGGTTTTGAGGAATTATCCAAGAACTATTGTGAGGCTCTAGCATCAGGAAGATCGTCGCTAACGCACAAGTTAAAGTTAAGGTTGTGGTTAATGTTAAGGAGTTCTATGTTTTCATTTGATGGGTTCCTTACACAAGTTTTCTGGAAAGCAGACAAAGATCACCTTATAAGGGTATGCTTTCAAAGGTGGTAGAATATACAGACCTTCGATTGTTCGAAACCATATGAAGAAGGCAACGATCGAGAAGACATATGGAGAATTATTCAGATAATAAGATTAGATTGGAATTGTGGATACAATAACAAGTTATTGGAAGGATCCAATAGGAAATGATAAGTGTTGAAGTTTAAGATCAATTAATCGGGTACTCGAAGAGGCGTAACCTATGTTTGGGCTTACAGGTGAGCCGGTAAAAGTTTGAATCTAATCCAGACGGATTGTTTCCGAAGAAACCCGAGGAGTAACCTAAGAGATATGGTAAAGTTATGTGGACCTAAGTTGTCTTGGAGAAGGTTATGGATATAAAATCCTTACGGATAATATTAGAACGAGACTCGAACTATCAGTGGATTCAGTGTATGAAAGATTTGAATCTCCAGAAGCCATAAATTGTTTTTAGAAGTTGCCACAAGTGGTTAATGTGTGAACTTCAGTTGCTTCAGGTATGCTTTCAGTAGGGTTTCTGCAATGTTTTAATGATTATACATATTGAGCTGACCATGAGATGGTTACAGAATTTAGAATATGGAGAGTAAAGTTAGAACCATTGTATAAGCTGTTTTGTCAGGAGCATTGTTGGGCTCGTAACAATTGCGGGAAACTGCTTACAGGTTTTGGTGTATTTTCACGAAAGTAGGTATACGGTTTATGTCCGAAAGGAACACAAGTCAGGTGATGATCAATCAGTAAGTTAAACAGGTGGTTTAAGCCACAAGAGAAGTAACAAACGTAAGATGATTCTGCTATGATAGTTGCAAGTCATTAAGGAACGAGTTTAGTCAGGAATTTAATAGTGGTGTATTACCCCTATTCCAAGGTGTATTGTTAGAAATCAGAGTCGCGCAGCGGAGAAGTAATCCAAGGATGGGTTAACGAACAATTCTAAGCTGAAGCCTATGGAACAAGGATGTTTGTGAAGTCCTTATCAGATGTACCGCAGGAAAGGCAATAAGTGCCCAATCATTGAACCACAGAATATCAGTGAGCAGTGACGACTCGAACTTATCCTAAGTTCTAACAGGAAGTTTTTAAAAGTTAAGCTGAGGAATACTATGAACTTCGAAACTCATGAGGGATGGAAATCGAAGCAGTTTTAGATTATGTGATAAGGAATAAGAAGGATGTGTTTCTAGCACCATAAGTCTAGAGTAAGGGAAGTCACCGCAAATACAGTAATTTAGCTATTTTAGCTCAGTAACTTCAAGTGGACTTGAAGAGTAAGTTTAGTCAAAAGGATTAAGCATAAGGCAACATTAGTAAAGGTTGCACTTGCAAGATGATATTTTTGAATTTGAAGCATTGATCAGAAACGACAATGCAGTTGCATGCGAGTTTAATCAACATTGTGCCCACGTATGATAACATGTTGCATGTATCAGGTTATGTTTAGTATTGTGTATACTTATCAGGGAGAGTTTATACTACTCAGATAGTAGTGTAACAGATTTTCAATTATGCGACATGTATTGGTAACCGTGGTACGCAGTTAGAAATGTTTAAGTGGGAAGGTTTTGACCAGAACAGGTTTGTTGATATCAAACATATCTTAGCTGAAGAGTTCAGAAATTCTTGAACTTAATGTTCACGAGTAAAGGAAGAAGAACTTTCTATGCAGATTAAAAGTCACTCGTAGTCTACAGTAAAAGGGCTACGTAAGTTCAGGTTATGATTAAAGGATTAAAGATTGAGTGTGCTATTTTTGGTAGCAATCAGAGTAGAGTTTTCTTTCCGAAAACAAGGATCTTGAACTCGATGTTCAGAAATGAGAAATGAGTTCACAATATCGACAAGTGTAACCATGATCTATGTTATGTGATAATGTATGCTCAAGGAATAAACATGAGTTAAGAATAAAAGAGGGTCTCCAGTTGACGTGGTATTGTCTCAAGGATATTTTGATTAAGGAGGATGTCCTGTTAGTTGGACAAGGATGATGTGATGTACTGTGTACCTGTTAGTAGTGTACACGTACTCGATCATGTATGTAATTTATGTGCTATGAATTGTATCATATGATGATATGGGAGACGATGTATACCACTTATCACTTGGACTAAATCCTATAAGCTTTGAATGTTTCGGTAAAGATGATTCTATATGAAGAATGGTATAATTATAACTGTGAGTTGTCGTCTTACGAGGCGAAAGTCAAAGATAAGGATTCAGTGGAATCAATTGAGGAGGATAAAATTGACCCGATGTCGCCAAGGTAAGACCAAGTGGTCAATGAAGGAAACTTATGAATTCAGTACGAGTATCCAATGTTTAATAACCTTAAGTTGGATTCGCACTAAGTGTATGAGCAAAAGTTATAGTCAAGTGAGTCAGGTATTGGTTCGGACAACCATACATCCTACTATGTAAGAATTGTGTATGTACCTCAAGTCCTTCAATTAAGGAAGAGATTGTCAAATATTTTGACTTACAGAGATGGGAACCATCACTAGGGAACAGTTTTAATCAGTCAGGTTTAATCGAGGTGCATGGATAATCTTCATGTCAGACCCTAGAGTAGCCACTGGAATCCCGATAAGCAAATTGTTTTGGAGCTTTGGCTAGTAGAGAAAGAGGTAGAAAGGATCTATTCATTCATGATCTCAGGAGAATTCTAAATTTCGAGGACGAAATTCCTTTAAGGGGGTAGAGTGTAATATCCCGCTTCAGACTCAAGTATTTATCAGAGGTGAGACGATGTATCAGAGATATTTTAAGGAAGGGCAATTTGGTAATTGTCGCACCAGGATTTTTATTAAAAGGGGCAAAACCCATTTTTCCCTCATAATTTCTATTCCCTTCTCTCTCTAAAACATTTTCCTCTCCCTTCTCTCCTCCCCCTCTCTCACGCCATCCTCTATCCCTTCATAATCTTCAATCTCTACCTCAACCTCTTAATTCTCATGCAAGCAAGCAAAATTTGTGACTTTGAGCTAAGGAAAGCAAGGAAGAAAGGAAAGAAAAGGGACTAAAGCTAGGGTTTTGAGAAGAGACCAAGCTAGGATTTTGGGTGAAAAGCTTGGCAAGGAATCAAAGCAAATGCTAGGTGAGCTCCCTAGGGTTTTAGAACCCACTTTGAGTGAGTTTGAGTATGTATTTCATTTTATGCTAAGATATGGTTTTTGTACCCTAATCTTGTTTGTTGCCAATTCCTTGCTAATCCATGTTTTAATCAGTCAATTAGTAATAGAAAATCATTCCTAACATCATTGGGATGCTTGGGTAAGTTGGATTGAGCTAAAATGGTGAAAAAATACAATTTTGAGCAATTTCTGAATTGTCATGCTCGCTACAACGAGCTGGAGCTCGCTGCAGCGAGCAGACCATTTTCTGATACTGCCTTGGGTCGCTACAACGACTATTCCCTCGCTACAGCGAGCTCACCAGAAACAGCTTGATCAGCTGAGCTGTTTCGGGTGATCCAGCGCGTGTAAGTGAGGTTTTTCGCAACCGTTTTCTCCAGAAACCTTATAGAATCAAGGGACACCATTTTAACTCATCCTAAGGGCCTTTAACGGGCAAAATCATAAAGGAGCAAGGAATAGGTAACGTGAGGGAAGTACAAAAACAAAGACCTGAGGAACAGGAAATTAATACAATTGAGTTAGTAACTCTTAAGGAGAACATATGACAACGATATGTCAAGAACCTATGATAGGTAAGCAGGAATAGAGGTGTATTCGTTTTACAATACGAGGATAATAGGAATGTGCTATTACGTTCAAGGTTCAAGTGAGAATAGTATCAGGTATGTTAAGGGTTATTTATCAGGATACCCTTAACCAGGCAGGTTATAGTGTACCATAGGCAGAGGTACCAGGATTTTTCCCCAAGTTCAGGTACATTTATATGTACATCAGGACGTGCCTCAGTTGTTCACGTCAGAGTGACACTGGGGGTACACGTATTAGTTCAGGATAAGATGTACCCTAGTTAGTGGTACAAGGATATTTATCAGGATTTATACAGATTATGTATAAACATGTATATATATGTTGACAAGTCGTGGCACATGTACGCTTCAGATTTATTCTGGATAGGCCAGCCCGTTAGGGAGCCTACATGACGACTCTTATATATATATAGATGTTCAGGAAGATATCAGGATAAGTATATTTTATATACCAGGAATAATATTAATTATCAGGCTAAATTTATGTGACTTCTGTGATCTCGCAGTTAGAGAGCACATGGGGTTCCAGTTATAGCTGGAATGGGAGGAACTTTCCGTGAGGATAACCCACACATAAGTTTATTTAAAGATTACTGTGACTTCTGTGATCTCGCAGTTAGAGAGCACGGGGGGTTCCAGTTATAGCTGGAATGGGAGGAACTTTCCGCGAGGATAACCCACACAATACAGGCAAGAGGAGTCCGGTGATTAGCCTCAGATAGGAATTTTCATCGGTTATCAGGGGAATGCGCTTCGGGGTTACTCCACTCGGGGGCATTCCATAAAATGAACTCAGATAATAATGTTTGTCCAACGCTAACATCTAACATAATAATATCAGTATATACTTTATTATGTTATTAGGCAGAATTACCTATCAGGAAGGTATCAGGTGGTGATCTTAGGAGTCCCCTCGATCACCAAGTTATCAGGTTATAGTCTAGATTTCATGACTATTCAGTTATCAGGCTCAGGCAGCGATCCTAGGTTTCCCCTTGATCACTAGTTTAGCAGGATGTAGTTTAGTTATTATGACTACACAAGATAGCAGGAACAGGCAGGTATACCCTATATGGGAAAGGTTAAAGCTTGGCGATTATAGGAATCCCCGAGATCGCCAAAAGTAGGCATGGCAACCCTAGGTTCCCCAAGGTTGCCAACAGTAGGTTGGGTGGAGCTCACTGAGACATTATGTCTCATCCCAATCCTTCTGGTGCAGGTTTACAGGTTAGCACGAGGATCGTGTTGAGGATCATCAGGGAGATGCTGGATGGAGTGCAGTTGCTCGTCATGTACCAGCTCAGGAGCTTAACAGACTTTTGTTTAAGTATTTTTATGGTACTTGATTGGTTGTATAACGAGTAAATTTGTATTCATTCAGTTGTGTTGTATTATTATTTTTGAAAACCTTGATGTATCCAGTATCAGTTTAATGCACATGCTAATATTCTAGATAAAATTAGTATGAGTGTTACAGTCTCTATCAACCAAGTTAAACTCATTGAGACTATATTTTTTGGATTTTAATTATTCGGAATGAAATACTTTTGAATTTGTTGTAATTATAGATAAACCAACGAAAAAAAACAAGCAAGGAAAAAGCAAGTATACATTTTTTGAATTAGTCTGATAAAATTGAGGCATCACAACACTATATGAATTTTTCTTTTGAGTAATCACTATAGGATTTATTTTTAACCATTTTGATAAGATAAAGTTTAGATGATTGAATTACGAGGACTCGTTACAGTTAAGAAAAATGTCAAGGTTTAAGAATGCTTACAAGGTGTTAGCATTCAGAATTCACATGTCACTTTACTTTTATGGTATTCATGGAAATGTTTAGTTCATGAATGATTTGTTTTCTAGTCATTTAAGCTTTCATGAAATAGATATGTTCTCAACAAACTCAATTTTTTATGCTTCCTAGTCTAGTAGATCACACAAGCGGAAAGGTAAGGTGTTTAGAATGATGCCAAAAGTAAATAGAGACTTAGTTATTATAAATAAACTAGTAAAAGACCCGTTGCGATAATTATATAAAAAATAATTAGATTAGTAATATTGTAGAATATTTATAAATATTAAATGAAAATTATGAGTATTAATGTAATGTTTTTATTAAATAATTTTCTCTTATATATACAAAAATTTGTTAAATAGTTGAGTCACACCAGTTCTGAATTTTATTTGCTTATATATGGGAAAACAAATTTTTATGTAGATATATAAGAAAGTTGATATGATAAAATTTTGAAAACTCATATGACTATTTTCAAAATCAAAATTAATGTAGTGTTTCTATTAAATAATTTTTTTATTTTATATGCAAAAAATCGTTCAATGTTTGCACCGCACCCGTTGCAGATTTTATATATTTATATTTGCGTAAACAAATTTTATATACATATATGAGAAAGTTGATATGATAAAAATATTGAAAACTCATGATTATTTTCAATATATAAACATCAATGTAGTGTTTCTATTAAATAAATTTTTCCTATATTTAAGGGAATTGGATAATAAGGAGAAAAAAGAGTAAACAAATTGATTTTTATATTTTACAAAAGGGTTTTTCTATCATGTGCAAATTTGCACGTGTTAAGAAGTTTAAAGTGGTATGTTTGTATTGAAACTTGTGCATTTTCTATCAAATATATAACTTTTTAATAAATAATTGTTGTTTTTCAATAAATAGTTGCTACTTTTGGTTACTTTAACATGTGCAATATTGCACATGTTAGACAAAACCTTTACAAAATTACCATTAAACACATAAAATTAAGGTGATCATGGGTTTAAGAAAGGACAGTTATGAGAATTTGCTGGAGTATGATTTTTATATATTGTTATGTTAGTATTAGCAGACAAATAAATTAAATTTTGTAAAATGACCATTATACACATAATTAAAACTAATGAGATTATGAGTTTTAATAAGGACAATTATGAAATTTTACTGGACTTCAATTTTTATATATTGTTAATAGATATTAGTAGATTTCATTCCGGAAAGAGTATAACAGACAAATTACTTTTTTTTATAAAGTGACATATAATATAACACAAAAAAAGTATGTAATTAAAATTTATCTTAGAAACCAAATGAAAAACATGTCGTTATTTATATTTGTTAGTTTGGAACGTAGTAATTCAGAATTTGTTAAGTAGCAACATAGAAGAACACTTATATTTACCGAGAACTTAGAAGTTGAAACTGTTAATTTTTTTTAATAAAAGGGGAGTAATATTTTTAACTCACTTGTGTCTGCCGAGAATTCATATGGTTGCCATTAAATGTTTTTTCCTTGGGTACCAAATGACAATCATAGTTAACCTTGGGTAGTGTAATGTAATTATTACTAACATTAAACAACCAATCCAACTAATTAATTACCTTGGACAATAACGTGAGAAAATGACGAAATAGTCCTTCATATTAGTGATTTTATAAGATTAGGAAAGGGTAATGAAGACAATTAGGTACTAATCAACTTTCTTATATTGATAGTAGATAATAAATTAATATCTAGATTTTTTTTTACCATTGTGTTGCAACAGAAGTATCTAATTTTTTAGCAACATGTTACAACACAACTGGTATATGGTTCTTAATCATTTTGTTGTGATGCAATCTGTGCTCGGTGATAATTAGTAGTATATGGAAGGCTTAGTCTCTATAGTTAACCTAATGTACTTTCATTTATTATATCTCAATCCACCTAAATTAGAATTAATAAAATTGTTTTAATAAAAGAAACTCAATTTATTATTAAAATCAATGCAATTAATTATTTTCGTACCAACCATGCATAAAGTTATAATGAGATAAACGGAGTACATCAGATCAAGGAAACTCACCAACTAAAATATCAATCTCAAAGTACCACATAATGGTTGAAACATGAACACAGATATCAACATATCCAATCACACGATTAAGTTTTTTTTTTTTCTTTTTAGATTGCCGTTTGAAGAAATTGTGAATAATTAATTATTCAATAAAAATTAGTCATATGAGTAAAATTGTAGGTGAAGTAAAAATTACGTAAAAACCACCTTATATGCTTGCGAACTACATATGACTAATTTTTATTGGTACAACAATAACAACAATCAAGTTTTATTCCACTAAAGTGAGATCGGTTACATGAATCAATTGACGCAACAATTTATATTGAAAGTGATTAATAAAATTTCTCACAATTCTTCAATGGAAAAGAGACTTCACCCATAATTAGTTACAAATTGAAAGTTTAAGTTGTTTTTGTGGTTATTAGTCCTATAATTAGCTATAATTAAGGTTAAGGTTTCATTCCTTCCACACACAAAATATTCTTTGAAAATTGAAAGTGATAAAACTATGATTGTCTCATATATAACTCATGCCGCAGAAGTAGGCATGGCCAAATTTTTGGTGTAAAACTGAAACTGCTCTAAATCGATCAGGTTTTCAATTTGGAATAGTCAAATCGGTTCTTCAAACTTGTGAATTTATTCTATATATGGATATAAAAAACCAGTTTCAATAATTTTTTGTTACATGAGAAAAGGGGAAAACCAAAAATGGAAAGCCAAAGAAAAATGAAATTACTTCCTAATAAAGGATACTCCTATAATATTTGGTAATTAACTTCCTAATTAGGAGCTCATGCACCATCAGAAGAGGTTTGATATAATTAACTTCTAACTTTATTGCTCTTGTTTGAACACTGCTCTTGTTTGAACTGAACTGTTACAATATGTGTTGAGTCGATCTGAACTACGTTGTTGTATCAACTTAAGCAAATCGTTTTTCTAAATGAAAGAGAATTTCTAAAATAACATTGTGTATGATTGAATTTTCCCATCAAATGAAGTTTCTATAACTTACTTATAAATATTTGTCATCAATAGTATCCTTAAAACAACCATAGAAATAAAGAAAGTGAAACACTACCAATGATTCACGATGACTATTATTTGCCTGTTTGGTTTAGCGTTCTATGGCCTAAACGTGCGTCTCAAAGACCACTAGCCGTGAAAAAGCAGAAGCTAAAAAACATAGCATCCACGGTAACGTGGTTTTCTACCGCTATTTTGCTTAAGACAACGTCATACCAAACACTCTAGAAGACTCTTACTAAGGTACCGTTTGACCTAACTTTTTTCAACTTTAAAAGCTACTTTAAACATGAAACAAGGAATAAGAGCTTTATAAGTAAAGTTAAAAGTTGTTTGGTAACTATTATTATTTTTTAATCAACTTAAAATATATCTTTTAAAAGACTTTTTTTTGATGAAATAATTTTATGAAAAATCATATTTTTCTAATAATAAATATAAATGAATTAAAAATATATTAGTTTCAAATTGAATCAATTAGTTTTTTAAAAGGAAATTTTTTTACGATATAAATATCAAATCATATAAAATAATAATGCATAAATGGAACTAAATTATTTAAAGATGAATAATTACTATGATAAAATATATAAGCAAGAGTATTTTTTTAAAGGATAAGCAAGAGTATTTATCATTTAATTAAAATATATTGTTCGACTGAGTTGTAAAAAATTAAACTTAAACCATTGGCTACATCGTAAAAAGAAATCTCAATAAAATTAGAGCAAAATAAATATTTTGCCGTTGCCACTTGCCAATAGAAAGAGAAAATAAAATCCTTAGTTTTGTCAGAGGCGGGGTTCGAAGTGTGGCACATGAGGAAAAGCTCCGAATTATTGAACAAAAGCTGCTAGAATTAACTTTTGGAGAAAGTCCTTATTCCTTAGTTTTATTCATTAAAATTAAGCTACTTAATATTTCTAGAGCTTCAATAAAAATGTGTTTGGCCCAACTTTTACGGTTAAGGAGAAGATGAGTCAATAAAAAGTCAGGCCAAACATAGTTTAACTATGTTTTGTTTGTATTAACTGTGTCTTTTCCCACCATATAAGTTTCTCACGCGCCCTATGCAATTTTGATTTTAGAATCCGAACTGTATAAAAATGTAAGGGTTCCCGAAATTGAGAATGTGAAATATGGAGAATTGTCAATTGATTATTAATTCAAAGGTAAAATTGATAGATGAGAACCCAATTAGATTTGGTGTTCTTAGTGCATAGAAGAGAGAAGGAAAAAGATAGAAGAAGAGGAGAGTACCAAAGGGGAGAGGAGAGACTTCATCAATATTCTTCATAACCCTTAGTAATCATCATTTCCCTATTCATGTACAATCATTTGTCACATGTCCATTTACCTCAACCAATTACATTTTGACAAGTGTATTTTCTCATGTGCTATTTGAATCATAACAAAAAAACCCCATAAAACCTCCAAAAATACGTTGAAATATTTTGGATTTTAAAATCCGAATAGGGCGCGCGAGAAATTAATAGGGTGGGAAAAATAATGGCTTTTGTACTATATTATTGCTTTGAACTGGGCCTCAGTCCACGCCGTCAGTTCAAACCCATTTCTCTCACTAGCTTGAGCTTTAGGGTGTGTTTGGTTGTGAGGAGAAAGTCAGAAGAGAGAAATAGGTGAGAGAGAGAGATTATAAGAAGAGGGAAATTGGTGAGAAATAGAGTAGATTTTATGGGTTGTTTGGTATAAAAGAAAGAATAGAGAAATAGAGGAGAAAGAGATGCTACTATTTTTTTGAAAAGACAAAAATATCCTTCAATAAAAACAACATATAAATTATGATTAATTAATTTTTTTTGTACTGATTAAATTAATTTATTAGTTAATCTATCAGCTAACTATTATTTCCGCTTAAAAATACTAGTATTATTTTTATATTAGCTCAACATTGGAAATAGTAGCTAGGGAAAAACATAATCAACATGAATATAACCTGCAAGGCCATTTTCTTGTCTTTTATGACACAATGAGAGGATAGAATTGGAAAAGCCATAATAAGATGCATTTCTCCCGTCTTTCTTCGCTCATGTGTGAAGACTCTAAAAAGTGTGGGGGCCCACATGTTCTAACTCTCTCTTCTCTCTTTCCCACCCCTACCAAACAAGAGAAGTGTTGGATTTCTCTTCAACTTCTCTCTCTTCAACCTTTCTCTCCTCTTTTTCTCCTCTACCAAACAGAGTGTTAAAGTGTTATCCTATTTTACATGTTCTTTTCAGAATTACTTCCACCGTGCCAAGAAACTACTTCCACCGTAACTGAAATCACATAGTAAATGGAATAAAATAGAATAGAGAGAAATGAATAGAAATAAATATACATTTATTGCTAACAAGCATTTTACACATGCCATTTGGGCATTCATGGAAAAATAACCTAAAACAAAAACTTGTTTTACAGATTGAGAACTTGAAGATATGTAAGCATTGTCGCTGCAACAATGCTTTACCAAATGACCTAGTGAAGATCCTGGGAAGGCAAGAAACTTGTGCCAATATTCCCTTAATCACCTCATTTTGGCGAAACTTACACTCACTCTATATATAGTTTGTCCCTGGTGCTATTTCTCTTATTGTAACGTATTGTTGGCTATCATTTTATGTAGAGTAAATCACACTCCTCTCTTCTAAAAGAAGTTTGAATTACACTCTCATCCCTTCTTAAGTTAAAATATACACTATTCTCTCTTGAAAAATAAAACTTATACTCATCTCCTCCATAAGATGCTTGAATTAGAACCCCCTCCCTTAATAATTAAATATGCACTACAATATAATATATTTTAATATAAATAAATATTTTTGCGATATCTACTCATTTTAAAACACCATTTAAGAAGAAAAAAAACATTTATTTGTAATTTAAATGTCAATGATGATTAAATTTAAATATTTTATTATTAATTTTATAACTCAGAACTAGTAAGATACCTGTGCATCGGTACGGGTACCTATTGGGGTGGACAATTTATTTATTGTGGGGGTTTTTTATGTGAGTTTAAACAAGAATAATATCCATTTATACAATTTTTCTCCAAAGAAAAAATATATTAACATAAATAATTTTGGAGTATGTTTGCCAAATTAAAATATCAACTTGGAAAAAAAATACTTTTTAGCAATGAAAACTTGTCTTGTATATAATAATTATTTTTTTAACTTTTTAGCAATGATAGCGTGTGCATGATAATTATTTCAAATTATTATTAGGGACGACTTGCCCCGTGTATAATCAGTGACGACTTGTCTCGTGTATAATTATTATTTTAAATTTTTAGCAGTGACAATTTGTCCTATGTAAAATATTTATTTTAAAATTTGTATCACCAACGACTTGTCCGATGTATAATAATTAGTTTAAAATTTATATCATTGATAACTTGTCTCATGTATAATAATTATTTTAAATTTTTTATCAATGACAACATGTTCCTGTGCATAATTGGTTTTAAATTTTGAGTAGTGACAACTTGTCTCGTTTATAACAATTATTTTAAAATATGTATGTATCAGTGACAATTTAGCCCATGTATAATAATATTTTTTAAATTTTAACAGTGACAACTTGTCCCGTGTATAATAATTATTTTATAATATTATATATTAGTGATCACATGTCACATGTATAATAAATATTTTAAAATTTATATCAACGACAATTTGTCTCTTGTGTTATAATTATTTTAAATTTTTTAATCAATAACAACATGTGTTGTGTATAATAATAACTTATAACTTTTTAAGAGTGACAACTTTTATTGTGCATAACAATTATTTGAAAATTTGTAATAGCAACGAATTGTCTCGTGTATAGTAATTATTTATTTGTTTATCTTGAA
This sequence comes from Medicago ruthenica, assembly GCA_018208015.1. Taxonomy (NCBI): domain Eukaryota; kingdom Viridiplantae; phylum Streptophyta; class Magnoliopsida; order Fabales; family Fabaceae; genus Medicago; species Medicago ruthenica. Next base: position 104,562,522 of record CM031373.1, on the reverse strand, counting down.
TGATGATTATTTTTAAATTGTATAAGTGACGACTTGTCTCATGTATAATAATTATTTTAAAATTTGTATCAGCGACGACTTGTCTCGTGTATAATAATTATTTCTAAATTTGTATCAGTGACAACTTATCCCATGCATAATAATTATTTTAAATTGTTAGTAGTGACAACTTGTCCTATGTATAAAATTTATTTTAAAATGAGTATCGCCGACGTCTTGTCCTATGTATAATAATTATTTTAAAATTTATATCATAGATGACGTGTCTTGTGTATAATAATTATTTTAAAATTTTGAGCGGTGACAACTTGTCTCATCTATAACAATTATTTTAAAATTTGTATCAGTGACGACTTGATCCGTGTATAATAATATTTTTTTTAATTTTAACATTGACAACATGTCCCGTGTATAATAATTATTTTAAAATTATATCAACGACGACTTGCCTATTGTGTTATAATTATTTTGATTCTTTTATCAATGACAACGTGTCCATTGTATAATAATAACTTTTAACTTTTTGGGATTGTTAAGAGTGACAACTTTTATTATGCATAACAATTATTTGAAAATTTGTATTAGCAACGATTTTTCCCCTGTATAATATTGATTTATTTGTTTATTTTGAATGATAATTATTTTTAAATTTGTATAAGTGACGACTCTTCTCGTGTATAATAATTATTTTAAAATTTGTATCAGCGACAACTTGTCCCATGTATAATAGTTATTTCTAAATTTGTATCAGCGACGACTTGTACTGTGTATAATAATTATTTCTAAATTTGTATCAGTGACGACTTAACCCATGTACAATAATTATTTTGAATTGTTAGTAGTGACAACTTGTCCTATGTAGATTCTGAGCTAGCGCCATGTAGATGTGGGTTCTGGTGGTGCTATCGGTTGATTATTTACCGCGTCACCACCTCCACGGTCCATCTTGGGGCTGTGTTTGCAACCGCCGGTGTCATCACCGTCGCGGTTTTTTCTGTTTTCTTAAACCTCTATGGCAGTTCTCCTTGTCTCTGTTCACTTGTGGGTCAAAGACAGTTATAACTCCTGCAGGCAGTGACTTCAACGGTGGTGTTGGGCGGTCTGCCGCCATCGCCGTCGGTTTTTCTAGAAAACTAACGAGTTGAAGTCTCTTTAGATCGTTTGGTTGGTGTTGGTTAGATGGGTTTGAGGTTTGATCTGCAACTTTTGTTGTGGGTTAGATCTGGGTGCTGTTTTGTTGAAAAGTACGGCAGTGGATTGGTGGAAGCCACGCCCTGTCATCATGCTCTATTCAAAGAGGGCTGAATCTTTGATTTTGTCCTGGTTCCGAGAGTTCGATCTCGTTTGAAGCTGTGGGTTTAATTCCTTCAACTTTGGGCAGGACTTCGTACTGTATTGCTCGAAAGGGATACAGTTTTGCGGTCTGGTTGATTCAGGTCGGTTTGTGGCCGTTAACTTGTTGCGGTCGTTTCGTCGCAGGAAGTGGTGGGTTCGTGGATCTGTTTTGTTTTCGTGTTGGCGGACAGTTTCATGTGCCAGTTTTGATACGGAGGAATGCACTTCATTGATATGGAGAGAATGCTCATACACCACTTTTTTTTTTGCAATTTGGTTTCATGCCCCGCGTTGGGTTCGCAAGATTGTGCCTATGGTGGATGATATTGTTCGCTTCAGCTCTCAGTTCTCCGTTTATTTTGTTATATACCCGTTAGGGTTGTTCCTAAATAGTGTAGTTTGATACTGGTTATATTCCCTTTATGGGTTGTTTTGCAGTTGTCTTATATCACTGGGTCAGGTTTACGTCCTCCAGTCTTTTGTACTTTTCTTTTTATTTATTATATTTTCTTTTCGCCTAAAAAAAACTTGTCCTATGTATAAAATTTATTTTAAAATTAGTATCGCCGACAATTTGTCTCATGTATAATAATTTTTTTAAAATTTATTTCATTGATGATTTGTCTTGTGTATAATAATTATTTTAAAATTTGAGCGGTGACAAATGGTCTCGTCTATAACAATTAATTTTAAGACTTGGCCATGTATAATAATATTTGTTTTTAAAATTTTAACATTGACAACTTGTCCCGTGTATAATAATTATTTTAAAATTATATCAACGATGACTTGTCTCTTGTGTTATAATTATTTTTTTAAAAAATTATCAATGACAACATGTCCCGTATATAATAATAACTTTTAAATTTTTAAGATTTTTAAGAGTGACAACTTCTAACTTTTATTTTAAGATTTTTAATAATAACTCTTCCCGTGAATATATATGTATATTTTAAAAAGAATAAAAACGAAATTTGAGGCCTACTATATGATGTAACATTGTTTAGTTACATTGTGATCCAAAATATAAACCGACATCTTACTAATATATATATTATCATTAAAAAATAGTTTTTTATTTTTATTTTTCTATTATGTTTGAAAGTTGCATATTACTAAAATAATTTCAAAAAGGTGTGGTATTATAAAGCTAATAACACTGAATACGTAAATTAACACAAATAAAACTAATATATTGAACTAAGCAAGGTACAAAGCTTCTTTTTTCACTCTACAAAGCTACTTTTTTACTAATCATTCTTCCTATATCATAAATACATCTCGCCATTGTAACCCAGAAAAAATATCTCTCTCCATTATACACTTGTTTTCCCATGAAGCTTACCCCTGCAACCAAAATAAAAGAAACTAAATCAGACTCGTACTTAAAAGATCATAGTAGGATGATCATATCAAATAAAAAATATACAAAATAAGACATTTGAATTGTTTGTGGTGTAGGATCATTATTTATCATGATACTCTCATAATGGATGATTGCATTCTTTTTAAGTGTGAATATAGCAGGAAGTTAGAGTAAAATAACACTTGAGAGTTATCAACTACTAAAATTACAACATTCTTTAAAAAAAAAAAATGATATATAGCTTCACAACCTAAAATCACAACCGAAATCTGAAAAAGTACACATCTCAACAAAAGTCTTTCAAATAATTACTAAATCTATCGAATAAAAAATAAACAATAATAAAGGAGATATTTGTCATTCAAAAAACAAAATAAAGGAGATATTTGAGTTCATACCTTTTGATGGAGAGTTATTAGATATAATGAGAGAGAAATAAAAATGAAGAGTTCTTATCAACCTGCAAACTACAAAGAAAAACATCTCAAAAAAGGGTAAAATCATAGAGAAATAAAAAATGAAAGGCGATCAGACAATTCATGTCAGTGTACTAATTTGATTGTCTTTTTGCACCATAGAAAAAGGTAAATATATATGTCATGCTTCAATTAGTGACTATATTTTGTGATTGGTCCTTGAATTCAATCAAACAATATTCATTCTTAGTTACATTCTTTCGAAATATTAACTATGAATCATTGTTTCCTCGTATGTGATGAACATATCCAAAGCCATACATCACAAAACATGTTAAAACAAAGATCTTCACACAAACCGAAATTCATCCATTATTCATAAAAATATTCACATATCCTTTGCCATGCTTTGAAAGGATGACACATCTTTAATCTCTCATAGTAAATCTTTTTAAAATAATGTATTTTTTTTAAAGGAGAACGTTGTGTATTTGATATTCTATAAAATAAAAATATATGAATTGTTAGGAAAATATAAAAGGTAATGTGAAGTTTCAACATATCACCAATACATGACTATGCATAAGAGTAATTAAAACCAACCTTGTAGCATGCCAATTTTCTGAAAGTACCTACTTTTAAGATCAAATAGTACAATACCATCACATGGTATCCTTTAAATGACTCCTTTTTAGATGATCATAAAAATATTAGTTGGTCAACCTTGTAGAGAAAAATGTGTATTTGGTATTCTAAAAAATACATGTAAAGGAATTGATAGGAAAATATAAAAGGTAATGTGAAGTTCCAACACACCGATTCATGACTATGCAGTAAGAGTGATTAAAACCAACATTTTAGAATGTCAATGTTAAAAGTACCAGCTTTTAAGATCAAATAGTCAAGAGAATCTTACATATCCAAAAAACATTAATAAAGTGTATAATCTTTAGACGATCATAAAATAGAAGAAAACATCAATGTTAGATCCAAGAATTTTGAAGATACGACCTCTTCTCTTGAGTTTTGAACTCGTCCATCTTGGCTGACAATTGTAGTGACATAAAAACATCCAATAAGGGATATGATAATAAAGAATATCAATAAATATTAACTAAAATGTTGTTGTCTAGCATTGACATAAGTAACCTCCTTATGATGACATTTTCACAAACACTTTGCGAGTGTTCATTTTCACAATCAAAAAATTAAATTCAAAACATAATCATGGACACCTTATCTTTCTATTTTGAAGAAGTTAGTTTTTTTGTTCCTTTTGATCCATTGAATCACCACCATATTAGCATTACTCTCAAAATTTTCATTATCATCAACAAAACATAATAATAGTGAACAAAACAGTTTTATTTTTGAATTTTCGTTAAACCAATTTTAATTAAATTTTTTTCAAGGACAAACATTCATATTTGATATTACAATTTTATTCCAACAAAACATAATCATCATGAATAACCAAATACTTAATTTTCATTCTTAATGTCCTTTCCATTTCTATTGTTGTTCTTGATCACACTCTCATTCCTGTTGTCATTTTTGTTCCCATTACAACACAATTTTACTTGTTACTGTATCGAACAAAAAAAAATAGAAGAGGGATGTTAGTTGCTTACTCTTTTAATGTGAAGTCGTTCAAAGTCAATCCTGCATAAAGAGAAAACATTTTGATCAGAAACATGAACAAAAGAATACATGTTCCTTTTCTACAATCAAGAAAATCAATAAGAAATAAACTAACTACATTAGATTAAAAAAAAATCACCACAACAGATAGAAAAACTAAACGCACCATATTAGATAGCTTCCCTATCAACATAAGTCATGAATTTATAAATCACCATTGAAGATCGTTTAAAAACCTAAAAAATTGATTTCATGAGACCGTATAATGCAATAAGAATAACACAAATCATTAAATGGTTAATAAAAAAACATAGTTTGATTTTTTTTGGTCTAATAAAATTTTTTTTGATTGAAACCATAAAAATGAAGATCAATTAAAACTGTGTAAAAGAAAATTGAATAACACAAATGATTGTATGGTGAATAGATCGATTGAAACCATTAAGTATTAGTAAATTTTTCACATCCTTTTATACGAACACAAATCCTTTTGTCATTTTGAACTTGTAATATCCCGCTTCAGACTCAAGTATTTATCAGTAGAAGGACGATGTATCAGAGATATTTAAGGAAGGGTAGTTTGGTAATTGCCACGCCAGGATTTTTATAAAAAGGGATAAACCCCAAAATTCTTCATTTTACCATTTCACTTCTCTCTCTACAAAGTTGGAAAAGCCTCTCCCTCTCTCTCTAGAATTCGGCCCTCACCCCAGCATGCTCCAATCCATCAGATTTCTTCCCAAAACTCTTGGTATATTAAGCAAGCAAGCTGTTGGGAAAGATTGAAGCAAGAGAAGCTAAGGAAAACAAGTTAAGAAGAGGAATTCCAAAGCTAGGGTTTTGGCACAAGGAAGCTTATCAAGACCAGCCATGATTCAGGTGGGTTCCTTAGAGTAGCAATTTACCCTTTGGGGTCAGTTTTGTGTGAGATCACAACTTAATTGCTAAGGTTTAGAAAATAAAGGATAGTTTTCCCCTTTTGATACATATGCTTGATTCCAATTAATCCTTGGATACAATACGTTTTTATAGTTCAAAATGAGTCCCTGGCATGTTTCATTGATCATTGGACAACTGGGTATCGAGGTTTTTAAGATTAAAACATGTTTTCAGAAAATTATGTGTTCTGCTACAGTCACAGAGCGACGCTCAGGGTCGCAAAGTGAAGTAGCAGAGTTTTGCTACTGCCTAGCCATCGCCTAGACTTCGCTCTGCAAAGTAATCAGAAGCTGAGTTCGCAAAGCGAAGCTTCCAGACGCTCTGCGAAGCTTCAGACTCAGGATTACCAGGTTCTGAAGGTTCAGACGCAGGATTTCGCAAAGCGAAGTCAGGGGGTCGCAGAACGAAGTTGCCCAGAATGGCATTTTATTTTCAAACAATTGTACCATGCCAATGATCTTTGATATACTTTGGGGTAAGGATACTCATGAACCTTCAAGGATTAATCTGGGACAAGGATAGGTATCATACAGAGAGATGGGTATTTAATCCATAAATTATCAAGTAGTTAAGGGTTAGTTTTCAGGTTTCCCTTAACTAAGCAGAATAGTATGTACTCATTAAGCGTACAAGTGCAAGAAATAGTTTAAATGTTCAAGGCCTCAGATAGGCATAAGGGGTTTAGATACCCAACATGATTTAAGTTGCTTATGAGAACGATAAGCTTAGAACCTTATACTATAGGTTAAGTATCACATGATTAGTTACATGATGAACGCATCAGATATGCATAGGTTCATATGATGTATCAGATATACATATGTCAAGTTAAGATTTATAAGATTATGTTAACATGTTCATCAGACTCCGGATTATGCCGGATGGGATTTCTCCGAAAGGGCTATCCACACGTATGTTAAAGTTTAAGCATGTTCAGCAGACTCCAGATCAGACCGGATGAGACTTCTCCGAGAGGGTTGTCTACATGCAAGTTAAGTTGTGTTCAGCAGACTCCAGATCAGGCCGGATGGGACTTCTTCGAGAGAGTTGTCCACACAACGACAAGAGGAGTCCAGTGATTAGCCTCAGATAGGAATTTTCACCGGTTATCAGGGGAATGTGCTCCGGGGTTACTCCACTCGGGGGCATTCCGTAAAATGAACTCAGATAATAATGTTTGTTCAACGCTAACTTTCTAACTTTATGTTAAAGCAATATGTATATGTATTTATTACATAAGTTTATGGCAAGTATTGTTCAGATAACAGTTATCAGAAAGTGATCATAGGATGTCCCCTCGATCACCAAGTTATCAGGTTATAGTCTAGATTTCATGACTATTCAGTTATCAGGCTCAGGCAGTGATCCTAGGTTTTCCCTTGATCACTAGTTTAGCAGGATGTAGTTTAGTTATTATGACTACACAGGATAGCGGGAACAGGCAGGTATACCCGATATGGGAAAGGTTAAAGCTTGGCGATCATAGGAATCCCCGAGATTGCCAAAAGTAGGCACGATGACCCTAGGTTCCCCGAGGTTGCCAACAGTAGGTTGGGTGGAGTTCACTGAGACATTATGTCTCATCCCAATCCTTCTGGTGCAGGTTTACAGGTTAGCAGGGTGTTCATGATGAATCTCTTCAGGAAGAGGCTGGATGGAGTGCAGTTGCTCGTCAAGTACCAGCTCAGGAGTTTATCAGTCTTGTATAAGTAATTATAGTGGTGCTTGAACAAATGTATAACGAGAAAATTGTACTCATTCCGTTGTATTATTTATTGTTATTATTGAAAATTTAATGTATCCAGTATCAGTCTAATACACATGCTAATATTCTAGATAAAATTAGTATGGGTGTTACAATTGGTATCAGAGCAGGTCGATTCAGATCAGTGCCTTGGGTCATTAAAGATTCAATAAAAGTAGTGGGACCATTGGGTTCCAGATATTATTCTAAAGGTCAGATCTAGTTGAGCTTGATCAACTCAATCTAGTATATGACAGTTAGAACAAATATTTGAGAGCTGAATGTGACCGTGGAGGAATGAAGCGCATGAAGAGCGTTGTTTAAGATGTCATATTTTTAAGACAAGAATTGGTGAATGTCATACCCCATTTTTGACCCCTTTTTAATTCGCTTTTCTCGTCTTTTTAAACCGGAAATCTTCGTCGTTTCAGACGAAAATTCGGCAGGGAGGTATTTTAAAATACCTCATTTTTGTTCCGAAGGCGACCGTTTTTATTTTATTATTTTGTTATTATTTTCTTCTTATTATTATTTGTTTTTCAATTCTTTTTATTAGTTTGTTTTCCTTTTATTTTACTTTTTTCATTTTTCTTTTTTATTTTCGTTTTTATTTTTACTGTTTTTTATTTTCAGTCATTTTAGTCAATTTTAGTCTAATAACTGTCCAGGGGCTTTTTTGTCCATTTTTCTTTCAAACCCTAGTTTTTTTTACTATAAATAGGGGCATTAATTACTGTGTCAGGGGGGCCAAGTACAGAGTCAGTACACAGAGCACAGGTCAGAAAAATCAGTCAGCCATAAACCACTAGCATAACCACCGTGAACCACCAACAGTTCAACATCCGGCCACCACAAAAAATAATAAACAAAAATTTCTCTTTTCTTCCTTTTCTTTTTTCTGAATTCAAACAGTACCAAGAACATAACAAATCAAAGCCACACATACGGCCATTACAACCACAAACCATCCACTATCAGAACCACTCACATACAAAAATCCACACACACACACACCCAGGCCGAATCCAAATCCATACTCAAACACCACAAATCTGAAACGCAAGCACCAAAACCATCACCGAATTTAAAACGGTTTCTAAGGTGAAATTTTCGTAAAACTTAAACTTAGATCTAAGTTTGTTAAAAAAGAATTCGAAAAATCTGAGTTAGGATTTGGAGAGAGGAGAAAAATGGATATCTAAAAACGTTAAAATTTTTCGAAAAGAGGGAGTTTCTAACTCCGGCGTGGTGGCGCCGCCGGCGGCCACCGCGCCGGAAAACTGAGTTCTGGTCAGGTGTTTCAGAGGAGGGAGAGAGGGAGAAGGAGAAGAGAGAGAAATGAGGAGAGGAAATGAATTTTTGTGAAGAAAAAACTGATTTATAGTGCCTAAGCCCAACACCACCAGCGCAGGCCCATTTGCGCAGCCCCTTTCCTTTCTCTTTTCTGATCTTCATCTTACTTCTTGCACCTCCATCCCCTTCCTTTCTACACCCCCTTCTTCTTCTCTATTCTTTTTTTATTTTTATTTCTTTCTCTTGCATTTTATTTTTTCATTTTTTTTATTATTTTTCATGCACTTTATTTATTGCCTTTAATTTCCAGCACCCATGCATTTTTTTTATTTTTTATTTTTTTTATTTTATGCACCATATTTATTTTATGTCTTGCATTTTGATTTTATGCCTCATATTTATTTTATGTCTTGCATTTTTTATTTTCTTTATTTATTTTCCAGCACCATATTTATTTTATGCTTTGCATTTTAATTTCCAGCATCATATTTATTTTATTGTCTTGCATTCTTATTTTTATTTTATGCATCATATTCATTCTTATTGTCTTGCATTTTTATTTTCTTTTAGCATCATATTTATTTTATTGTCTTGCATTTTTATTTTCTTTAGCATCATATTTATTTTTATGTCTTGCATTTTTATTTTATTTTATTTTCAGCATCATATTTATTTTTACGCCTTGCATTTTTATTTTCTTTATTTATTTTTTACAACATATTTAGTTTTTGTTTTGCATTTCATGCATTATTTTTATTTCCTTTTTAGTATATTTACTTTAATGCAATTTTATTATTTTTGTCATTTATTTTATAGCTATTAGAATGTATCTAGGTCCAATGTAAATAATAATAAATGAGAATATGCACCAACACCACATTTATTTTTTATGCTTTATGTCGAGGACGATAATGTAATTTAGACCGTATCCGAGGAAAAGGACCCTCACTTGATCCAACGTCATTTTGAGGGATCCGACGCGTTTAGACTTTCTCAGCATAACTTAGTCTCTGGACCTTAGGACCTAATCAAAATTTTCATAAAAAAGTCAAATAGTCAAAATCCAAAAACATTTTATAATCAAAAAATTTCAAAAAAATTAATCTTTGTTACTTTCTTTCTTAATCAAATCTTTAATCAATCTTTAATCAATCAAAACTTTTTCTCTCAATTTAAAATCAATCAACACACTTCCTTTTATTCTTCTATGCCTTTACGGCCTCTTATCCTTCTTAAACTTTTTTTCAAACTTTTAAAATCAACTAAAACCAACCACTCGGCTTTTTACCCCGAACTACGTGATTTTGATCCCGCTCGGGTACGTAGGCAAAAGACTTTGTCTTTCCAAATCAATAACAATAATAAAAACATTTTCCTTCTTTCTTTTTCATCACTTTAGTCCTTTTACACTTAAGCTTTCACTTTTGCAAATAAATAATTAATTTAGCATAAAGATAAAAATAAGCAAGAGGTTCCTATAGAGTACTATAGACGTTTAGGGTGCTAATACCTTCCCTTTGCGTAACCAACCCCCGGACCTTGATCTCTCTAAAAATAGGGTTTTCGAACTTTTTCCCTTTTCCTCGGAAAAATAAAAGATCGGTGGTGAATCTTAAAATTGCGAGTCAACGCTAATTAATAGCTTGATATCCAAAAATCACCGCGACAGTGAAGAAGTATTCAATGCCAAGTAGCGGTTTTCAAACCGTAAAGTAACGGAGCCTGTTAATGCCCGGCTTTCAAGAATACTAAAGATATTTAAGAATAACGTGAAGTACCTTAAAACAGATGGACGCGTCATTGAGAAATGTCTCGTCTGAGGAGACATAAGAGTAAAGAATTATGGTGAGATTTTAGAGACCGAAGTTATCTCGGAAAGACTATGAGTATGACTCCTTATGGAATACTCTGAGGAATGATTTGCAACCTAGGAACCAAGATTTTGAGGTTAAACTCAAGTTTCAGGATTCTGAGTTCTGCTACGATCGCAGAGCGACCAGGACTTTGCTCTGCGAAGCTTCAGACTCAGAAACAGGCTACAGATTCACCCTTCAGACTCAGGAACATGGAATGAGAATTATCAGTCGATTACTGGAACCTCTGGACTGCCAGCAAGAATAGAGTGGGTAAGAAACGGAGGACTCGCGCACTCGAACCGGATGAGAATTTAATATCCAGCAGTTAAGAAGCTTATTTATGGATTAAGTGAATTACTGGACAAATGAACAAATTACCTTCTTTTTTATGAGTCATTAAGATGCTTTGTATGAGGAACGCAAGCTTAGCGATAAGTGAAGGAAACCCCTGGTAAGGGTATGACATAAGATTGAATCGTATGTTGTCGGATTATAGCAGACCGGTTCTGAGGAATAATCAGGAATTAGCCAAGAACTATTGTGAGGCTCTAGCATCAGGAAGATCGTCGCTAACACACAAGTTAAAGTTAAGGTTGTGGTTAATGTTAAGGAGTTCTATGTTTTCTTTTGATGAGTTCCTTACACAAGTATTCTGGAAAGCTGACAGGGATCACCTTATGTTGGTATGCTTTCAAGGTGGTAGAATATACAGACCTTGGATTGTTTGAAACCATATGAAGAAGGCAACGGTCGAGAAGACCTATGGAGAATTATTCAGATAATAAGATTAGATTGTAAATGTTGATACCGTAACAAGTTATTGGAAGGATCCAATAGGAGATGATAAGTGTTGAAATTTAAGATCAATTAATCGGGTACTCGAAGAGGTGTAACATATGTTTGGGCTTACAGGAGAGCCTGATAAGTGCTTAAAAGTAGTTATCTTTTGATATATTTTAAGGCACTTATGTTACTTGTTTTACAAGTTATCTTAGGATAAGCTCATATTTGTGGTTAAAATGCTAAATTTGTGATCCTATGTCTTACCCCATTTAATTATGCAGGAATTTCATGCTTGGACCTGAATTGAGCAAAGAAATGTGAAGTTTTGTTAAAGCCATCGCTTCAAGCGCAAGCCTCATCGCTACAAGCGAGCATAGGCAGGAAAAATCAGAGCTCCATCGCTACAAGCGCCAGAAGCCTCGCTACAAGCGAGCCTAGGCAGGAAAAAATGGAAGTTCATCGCTACAAGCGATGAACCGGTCGCTTCAAGCGACCTTAGGCAGGAAGTTTTAAAGGATCCATCGCTATAGCGACAGATCTCGTCGCTGTAGCGACCAAGGGCGGTTTAATGCTATGTGCTGACGTGGAGCTTCCTCATTGGCCAAGAATCTGTTGTCGCTACAGCGACAGGCTGGTCGCTTGTAGCGAGCGAACAAAAACTCAGTTGTATAAAAGCTTTTAAGCTCATTTTTTCTGTATTATCAGCAAAATATCAGTTTTTATAACTTTGAGAGCTTAAGATCTTTAACTTCTAGAAAGAGAATAGGCATAAAAGGAGGCAAACTTCATTGAGCAAAAGTGATTCAAGTGAAGATTCAACTAAGCATCTTTGAGAAATCAAGTCTTATCATTTTCTTCATCTTCCATTCTACTTTTGTACAGTTGTCATGAGAATGAACAACTAATCTCCTTTGTTGGGATTATTAGGTAATCAATCACTCTTAGTTGTAAACCTTTGATATTTTAAATATATGATTCTAGCATTTTTATATACCATTGAATTTGTTCTTGTTTTCCATTCTTATATTTGATTTAAATGATATTGAAAAATACTTTTGAATCTAGGTTTAGAATATTATTCTATCAAAATAAGAAATTCTAGACATGGGATTTGGTTTTGATAATTACACAAAGTGTCGGAACGTAAAGCTTTCGAATCGTTTAATAGATTGAGAAATCGTCGATTAAACGATACGATCGATCTCACAACATCATTTGGACACGAATGACGTTGTCGAGTGATACGTGATAATGTTTTATATAAGAAAAGCTAGAATCCATATTTATGATCAATCGAATACAATTGACGTTTGATTGACGCACTCTAATCCTAACACTTTTTATGCCCTATTACTCTACGTTTTATTTATAAAGTTTTTTTAAAGTCGAGTAGTGTTAGTAAAGAAAAAGATGAAACCCTAACTTAAAATGATAATGGACGTTGAACGGTTTATGATATCGCAATAATCCCTGTGGAATCGATATAAAAATATACTTGCTTTTGTTCTATGAACAAAATGGCGCCACTGTCGGGGATTAACGCTTAGATATCATAATCATTGCAGCGTTAATTATTGTCTTAAGCAATTTTGCACAAAATTCTTTTATGTATATATCTATCATATTTTTATCCATCTTGTTTGCTAATTCTTTTTGGTCAGATTGTTGAAACCCGTTTATGCAAGGTCAGATACCAGAAGACCAACTGCTTTTTGATTCTGAAATAGAGAGGACTGCTAGAAGAAATAACAGCAAGAATCGGAAAAAGAGGCAGCAAGCAAAGTAAAAGCAGCAAGAGGAAACTTCTGTTTCAATTCCTTCACTAGATCCAATCCTAGAAACACCAATGGCTGCTGCAGGAGACAAATCTGGAGGTTCAGGCGGAAGTGGGATGCCTTGTCACAATAGCCCACGACGCTTGGCACAATTGGGAAAGACGCCACGGACAACAAAACAAACTGAGATGAAGAACGGAATCCTTCAAATACTATATGCTAACCCTTTCTCGGGTTTAGACCATGAGGATCCATTCCAACATCTCACTAAGTTTTATGAGATCGCCGGTACATTAGGAGAGACGGAGAATAATGAGGAGGCAATATTTATGAGGATGTTTCCTCATTCTTTGATTGGGAAGGCCAAGGAGTGGTACTTGGATTAGCCGTCAACAGTGATGACTAACTGGAACACTCTTGAGGAGAAATTCCTTGAGAGATTCTTTCCTCAGAATCGTTTTATGGAGGCTAAGACAACTATCGCCGTATTTTCTCAAGGCTCAAGTGAGACGTTATGTGAAGCTTGGGAGCGATTCAAGTCTATGCTTAGAAGATGCCCAAACCACGGGTTCGATAATTTAACTCAAATTCATCTTTTCCGGAATGGGATGCAACAACAGTCAAAGCTACTACTTGATGCTGCTGCTGGTGGATCATTAATGGCCAAGAGTGCCGAAGATGCTGTTGCTATCATTGAAAGAATGGCACTCAACGACCATCAGGCTCACCATAATAGAAACCAGGGCCAAAGAAAAGCGGGCATATTGGACTTGGGGACGAATGACGCCATCCTTGCTCAGAACAAATTGTTAACACAACAAGTGGAAGAATTGACTAGAAAGATGGCTAATCTTCCACAACAAATGAAGGATATTCAAAATGAACAAAGAAGACACCATCAAGTCGCATCATGCGAACTTTGTTCAGGCGATCACCCCACCGGATTTTGTCCACCACCCACTGAAGAGGTAAGTTATGTTGGCAATCAACAAAGGCCGCAACAGTTTCAAAGTCAATACCAAGGTCATAACAACAATTTCCCAAGAGGGAACAATCCTAACTATGGCCAAGGTTGGAGACAAGAAGCTGGACCACCTAACCGACAACCTTACCAAAATTTCAATCAATACCCTCCGCAACAAAACCGTCAACAAAACACCGACGAGACTTTAAACCAGTTTATGCAAATGTCAATGGCGAACCAAAAGAATACCGATGCTTCAATCAAAAACCTTGAAACACAAGTAGGCCAATTGGCACAACAGCTTGCTCAAGCCACACAACAAGGCGGAACCTTTACCGCCAACACTCAAACCAACCCCAAAGACCATGCATCAACATCAAAATGACAATTAAGTCATTTTGATGAAGCTGACCTTGCATCAAGAGACAAAGTTAATTGCAAGGCAATTGATACGAGAAGTGGGAAGGTAGTTGGAAGGGGTATAGGAGACAACCTTGAGGTGGAGAGGAGAGTTGTTGAAAATGAGGAGGAAGAACATGATGAAGGAAGTGAGAAGGAAACAGATGGAGATAATAATGAGGATGTAGTTGAAAAAAATAAGGAAGTAGTTGAAAATGAAAACATAGAGAAGAAGAAAGATGTGGTGAAGGAGAGGGGCAAGAATCAAGAAGTTGTGAAGAATGCACCAACACCACATCTACCATATCCAACTACTCCAGCCAGAAAGGATAAAGAGAGGCAGTTTGCAAGGTTCCTGGACATATTCAAAAGATTACAAATCAACATTCCATTCTCGGAAGCCTTAGAGCAAATGCCAACATATGCCAAGTTTATGAAAGAGATTCTTTCCAAGAAGAGGAGGTATAATGAAGAAGAAACAATTCAGCTCGATGCTAATTGTAGTGCAATCATTCAGAGAACATTGCCAAGGAAGGAGAAAGATCCGGGTAAAGTTACACTACCGGTATCCATAGGCAATGTTAATGTCGGCAAAACACTCATCGATCTAGGTTCAAGTATCAACCTAATCCCACTTTCCGTTGTCAAAAGGATTGGTGATTTGGTTGTGAAATGAACTAACTTGACGTTGCAATTGGCCGACAAATCTGTCACACGCCCGCTGGGAATAGCTGAAGATGTGTTGGTGAAAGTCGACAAATTCTTATTTCCCATCGACTTCGTGGTGATGGATATACCTGAGGATGATGATGTGCCACTAATTCTTGGAAGAACGTTTATGCAAACGGCAAGGATGATGATTGATCTTGACGGAGGTCTAATGAAAGTCCGTGTGGACGATGAAGAAGTCAATTTCAACATCAATAAAGCTATGAAGTATCCTAGTGATAAAGGTGCCTGTTTCAAGATAGATCGATGCAACTGATGAATTGATTGATGATACAAGGGAACAACTGCATCATATGACACATCTTGAAAGAGTCTTGACAAATGCACTTAGTATCATAGGAGAAGAAGATGAGAAGGAGATTGAAGAGTGTTTGAAGGAGCTGGATTCGTTGAAGGAAATTCCTCCCCACAAAGCTAAAATTGAGGAATTGACGAATGAAGCCAAAGTTAAAGAAATGAAGCCGGAGATGAAGATCCTACCCTCACACTTGAAGTATGTATTTCTTGAAAAAGAGGGTAACAAACCGGTCATTATAAGTAGCTCCTTGTCAAGCATTGAAGAAACCAAATTGGTAGAAGTCTTGAAGTCCAACAAAGAAGCAATAGGGTGGACACTATCCGACTTAAAAGGGATAAGTCCATCCTATTGTATGCATAAGATCATGATGGAGGAAGATTACAAGCCGGTAGCACAACCTCAAAGACGGCTAAACCCAAACATGAAGGAAGTAGTCCGGAAAGAAGTGGTTTTGAAGCCGGCATGATATATCCGATCTCGGATAGTACTTGGGTTAGTCCGGTTCAAGTTGTCCCTAAGAAGGGAGGTATGACGGTAATTACAAATGATAAGAATGAGCTCATACCGACAAGAACCGTCACCGGTTGGAGGATGTGTATAGATTACCGGAGGCTCAACAAAGCTACAAGGAAGGATCATTTTCCTCTACCATTCATGGATCAAATGCTAGAGAGACTGTCAGGACAAGCTTTTTATTGTTTCCTTGATGGATATTCGGGTTATAATCAGATTTCGGTGAATCCAGAAGATCA
Organism: Medicago ruthenica; assembly: GCA_018208015.1. Lineage (NCBI taxonomy): Eukaryota > Viridiplantae > Streptophyta > Magnoliopsida > Fabales > Fabaceae > Medicago > Medicago ruthenica. The sequence continues at coordinate 104,546,232 of CM031373.1, read as the reverse complement.
TGAGAAGACAGCCTTTACTTGTCCATTTGGAGTTTTTGCATATCGACGCATGCCGTTCGGGTTATGTAACGCTCCAGCAACATTTCAACGATGCATGCAAGCCATCTTTGCTGATTTGATAGAGAAGAGCATTGAAGTGTTTATGGATGATTTTTCTGTCTTCGGTTCATCATTTGATTTGTGCTTGAAGAATCTGGACACGGTACTGAAGCGGTGCAAGGAAACCAACTTGGTACTCAATTGGGAGAAGTGTCATTTCATGGTAACCGAGGGTATAGTCCTTGGTCACAAGATTTCGTCCAAGGGTATTGAAGTTGATAAAGCTAAAGTCGATGTGATAGGCAAGCTTCCACCACCAGTCAATGTCAAAGGCATCCGAAGTTTTCTAGGCCACGCCGGATTCTATCGGAGGTTCATCAAAGACTTCTCAAAGATTGCAAAGTCATTGAGCAATTTGCTCAACAAAGATAAGTCTTTTGATTTTGACAATGATTGTTTTAATGCCTTTGAAAGTTTGAAAGATAGTTTGACATCCGCACCCATAATCACCGCACCAAATTGGAATTTTGATTTTGAACTCATGTGCGATGCAAGTGATTATGCGGTTGGAGCAGTGTTAGGTCAACGCAAAAACAAAATTTTTCATGCTATACACTATGCAAGTAAAGTTTTAAATGATGCACAAATCAATTATGCTACCACTGAAAAAGAATTACTTGCTATTGTGTTTGCATTAGAAAAATTTCGTTCGTATCTCATAGGCTCAAAACTTGTTATCTTTACTGACCACGCAACCATCAAGTACTTAATCACCAAACCCGACTCCAAGCCGAGACTCATCCGTTGGATGTTGCTACTCCAAGAGTTTGATTTGGAGATTAAAGACAAGAAGGGGACTGAAAACCTTGTGGCTGATCATCTGTCAAGATTGGTGAACGATGAGGTGACGAAGAACGAGAGGGAGATTCTTGAAGAGTTTCCGGATGAGAAGTTGCTTATGGTTCAAGAAAGACCATGGTTTGCTGACATGGCAAATTACAAAGCAACGGGGTTCATACCGGAAGATTATACATGGCAAATGAAGAAGAAGTTGATGAGAGATTCAACTCAATATGTATGGGATGACCCATATCTCTTCAAGATTGGAGCTGACCACCTTTTAAGGAGATGTGTTGCAATAGAAGAAGCTAAAGATATCATGTGGCATTGTCACAATTCGCCATATGGTGGGCATTACAACGGTGAAAGAACAACTGCAAAGGTTCTTCAAGCAGGCTTCTATTGGCCCAATTTATTTAAAGACGCATATGAGCATGTGAAGAATTGCGAGAGTTGCCAGAAAACTGGAGGTATTTCAAAAAGGAATGAGATGCCTCTGCAAAACATCCTTGAAGTCGAAGTTTTTGACTGTTGGGTGATTGATGTTGTGGGGCCGTTTCCATCCTCCATGTCCAATGAATACATTTTGGTAGCCGTAGATTATGTGTCTAAGTGGGTAGAAGCAATCGCATCCCCAAAAGCCGATAGTAAAACGGTGGTCAAGTTTCTCAAAAGGAACATCTTTTCCCGTTTTGGAACTCCGAGAGTGCTTATAAGTGATGGAGGTTCTCACTTCTGCAATCAACAATTGGCAAAAGCACTTGAGCACTACGGAGTCAAACACAAGGTAGCAACGTGGACAGTGAATGGACAAAGGCTGAAGCCATATTTTGGCGGTGAAGTTGTTCGGCACACGACAACAATTTCACTCATCGATTCATAAGCAAAAATGAAACAGGCGTCGATCTAATGACGTTAAACAAGAGCTTGTTGGGAGGCACCCCAATATTGTAAGTATGTTGCTTTTTACTTTGTATTTTACTTCTGTACATCCATTAGTGCATGTAGGGATAGTGGCAATAGCTGAAAAGTTTATTTTTCTGTTTACTGTCATGGTCGCTACAGCGACAGATTCCATCGCTATAGCGACGAGCTTCAGACTCTCCATCGCTATAGCGACAGCTGGTCGCTTGTAGCGATGACTGTTCAGACTCTCAGTCGCTGTAGCGCCGTATGGTCGCTTGTAGCGATGATGTTCAAATCCTGTCGCTGTAGCGACGTATCGCTCGCTTGTAGCGACAGAAGGAAAATCTGACACTTCAGTTTCCCATGCCACTTTGACCCTTTATCTTCCCCCCCAACCACTCATTCATTACTCTATCCGTTTTTCTTCCACAGTTTCGCATACCATTCCATTCCATTTCCATTTCCATTTCTGCAACATTAGTTTTATTTCTGCACAGTTTTTAGTTTTACTTCCATAATACTTGCAAAGCTTCTTTATTCTGTTCTAATCAGCAATCTCTCACAATCCAGGTATGATTTCGTAAACCTCTGTTTCTGTTTATTATGCTTTACAGTTGAATGAATGTGCCAGCATGTTTTTAGAAATTAGGGTTTACAATTTTCAATTTTTACCAATTAGGGTTTACTCATTTGCAATACCCATGATAATCTTTAGTTTAGGCTGTTAAAAATGAACTAAAATCATCAAACAAACTAGCCTATCATCCTCTTTTCCCTGAAATTCGTATTTTGAAAAAACCTTTTTTGTAAAAATTCAAAATAAAATTGGGTTTTTGATGATTAGGAAGTTTTGATGATTTTGATTCATTTGTTTTAGCTTTACCATTGATTTTGCATGCCACAAGTTGTTTAGATAGGAGAAAAATCAAGTTTTTGAAAAATGGGTTTCTTGGCTACATAGCGCTTGTAGCGCAGAACCAACGAACAATTTCTGGGCTTCCTCGCTACAAGCGACAATCCTGTCGCTGTAGCGACGAAGACCAGAATCAGTTTTATTTTTTCTTTAATTCTAATTCTGACTTGGATCCTACTTGTTTTGTCTGTTTAATGTTATTTTGTAGGAATGGCACCCAAAACATCTTCAAAAAGACAACACAACGTTGAGGGCTCGTCTTCAAGACCAAAACCTCAACCATCCATACCCCACGATCCAAACCGTTTTCTTAGTCCGCGTAACCAGGAGCGTTACGCCGAGCTTAAAACCAGAAGAATTTGGGCGGAGAAAGAGTTTAAGATCGCTGAGGAAGGGAGGTATGCCGGCATTGCTCATATGCTGAACGAAAGGAAGTGGGGAATCCTATGTAATCCTCCAAAGAAGATAAACTATGACATAGTGCGAGAGTTCTACGCCAACGCCATTCCAGCAGACCCCTCTGACCCATTCAATTGGACTACATTTGTACGAGGGCGCACCATAGCTTTTAACAGCCATGCCATCAACTCTTATTTGGGTAAGCCACTGGTTCTTTGTGAGTCAGATGACCCATTAGAGTCGGAGGAGTTGTGTGCCTTCCACCAACATCAGGCAAGGGGAAACTGGAACCATGAGTTGATCGCACAAGAGATATTCCAAGAGGGGAAGACCTACGATGTGAGCAAGGCCTCGGGAAATCCTTTTAGAGCCTTAAGGGACGATATGACTACCCCAGATCAGGTAATCCTCACCCTTATATTGTATAACATCAGGCCCAAATCCCACACTTCTTCCACTACTCTGGACGTCACACCCTTACTTCATTATATCCTCAGCAACCAGCAGGTTGATGTTGCGAGGATAATAGCTAATGAAATAAGGATCATGGCAGAAAGTGGTATCCTGCCACCGGGTAAACCAAAGTGCCCATTGCCTTTTCCTGGCCTGATCATGGGACTTTGTAGAAAAGCCAGGATCCACATGCCCAGTCAAGTCGACGAGGAAATCAAAAACCCTATTGATGATAGATACATCAATAGGTACTGCTCTTACAAGACTACCCCCTCTTCTGTTGGACCCTCTTCTTCTGCTGGACCATCATCTTTACCACCTACTGCACCCCATGACCCAAGCCAACCTCAGCCCCCAACCTTTCCACATTTAGACTTTTCGAGTTGGGACCCATACCACATGACTGCATATTCTCACATTATGGCTCAGAATGAGTCAAACCATCGCGCTTTGACGACTATGCAGAGTCATATGCATGAGGCGGGCTACTCTACATGGACTCCAGCTTACTTTCAGGAGCACATTGCATGGCCTGGGGACAGGCCATTTTATTCTGGAGGGGAGAGTGCAGCTGCACCTGGTGATGATGCAGCTGGAGGTGATGATGATGACGACGGTGATGACTCCTCTGAGGCTACACGGAGCATTGACCATGAGGCTGCATATTTGATGGACTCAGACTGAGATTTCTTTGCAAGCTGCAAGCAGTTTTTTCTTTCTTTCATTTTACTTATTTCTAAACAATTTTATTATGCTTTGTACTATTTAACTTTGTTTATGTTTATGTACTTTGGATAATTTACTTTGGTTATTATGTTTAGTATATTATGCTTAATTTCAAAATTTTGTTATTTATTTTTGAAATTTACCCAACAAATTGGAAAGTGAGATAATCAAAGATTCAAAAGCTAAGTGTTTTTTTTGAAAAGCAAAGCATTGAGCTATGAATCAGTTGAGTGATAATGATAGAAAGTAGTGATAAAAGCACGCAGCTAAGGTACTCGTTTCTTGTTTTTCTAGGTATATTCTTGAATGTGAATGAGTCCTTTACACACAAATTTAATTTATTCAGTTTTACGCAAGCACATGTTTATGTTTGAACCAATTAGAACTAGCCGAAATGTGAGAAATCCTCAATCATTGTATATATATGCAGGAGACTGGCATTTCATGTTTAACTCAATTATTTTATGTTAAATCTAATGTTGTTTTAAATTGTATGAAAGCATTGAAATGATCAAGGCAATTTTTTCAAATTGAGTAGAAACACTTGACCATATAGCCTACCCTGTGAGAAGTGAGAATCTGTTAACCCCTTTGAGCCTATTGAATCAGAATTGTTAACTATGAACTGTCAACTTTCATAAGCTCAATTGCTTAATGAAATTGCCAGAGTTTGTAAAAAAATCCAGTTCATAGTTAACTCATTATTGAATTCTGATAATTACTTTCTTTTGAACCCTTATCCATCGTGATTATTGACCTTTGCCAAAATGATAAAGGAACATTCGATTAGGGTATCATTGAACTAAGTTGGGGAGAAAAGGGAGGTTGTGTTAATGTCAAGTAGTGGTGAATTGTGATAATTGATCTTGACAACAAGAAAAAGAGAAAGAAAAAGAAAAAGAAAAGAAAAAAGAAAGAAAAGCAAACCAAGAAAAAGAAAAGAGAAAATTAGAAAAGGTTTGCAATAAATCAAAAAAGTTGTTAAGATCAATCAAAGGAAAGAAAAATTTGTAATTCAACAAGAGTTGTATTTGAATAAGGAGGAAGTATGTAAATAGAATGAATGTTCCTCTTGCTTGGCCATTTGAATTCAGTATCCCACATATGACAATTCTTTTGTAACCAAGCCAAATTACAACCCTTAAAGACCTTGTGATCATTTGCTTTTATGCTTTTAGAAATGATAATTAGATGGACACATAATTTGATTGGAATGTTAGCATATTTGCCGGACGAGTGTTCATACCCTCACATTTGATTTCAATTTGTTCATATACTTAATATATAAGTGTGTTAGGTTTGGTTCAAATTTAAACATGTTGTTTGTTAAGAATTGTGTAATTTGATGCTTTGTGTTTAGAACTAGTTCACATTCATAGTATATATCTCGTTTAATGAGAAACTTAACTTTAGCTTGCGCAGTCACGTTTGAATCATTCATCTGATACTTGTTTTCTTCAAACTTTTGATTCTTTTGCTTATTGCTCAAAACTTTGGTTTAAAGCTGTGAAAATTTCCTTTTTATTCTTTGGTTTGAGGACAAACCAAAATGCTAAGTTGGGGATAGTTTGATAAGTGCTTAAAAGTAGTTATCTTTTGATATATTTTAAGGCACTTATGTTACTTGTTTTACAAGTTATCTTAGGATAAGCTCATATTTGTGGTTAAAATGCTAAATTTGTGATCCTATGTTTTACCCCATTTAATTATGCAGGAATTTCATGCTTGGACCTGAATTGAGCAAAGAAATGTGAAGTTTTGTTAAAGCCATCGCTTCAAGCGCAAGCCTCATCGCTACAAGCGAGCATAGGCAGGGAAAATCAGAGCTCCATCGCTACAAGCGCCAGAAGCCTCGCTATAAGCGAGCCTAGGCAGGAAAAAATGGAAGTTCATCGCTACAAGCGATGAACCGGTCGCTTCAAGCGACCTTAGGCAGGAAGTTTTAAAGGATCCATCGCTATAGCGACAGATCTCGTCGCTGTAGCGACCAAGGGCGGTTTAATGCTATGTGCTGACGTGGAGCTTCCTCATTGGCCAAGAATCTGCTGTCGCTACAGCGACAGGCTGGTCGCTTGTAGCGAGCGAACAAAAACTCAGTTGTATAAAAGCTTTTAAGCTCATTTTTTCTGTATTATCAGCAAAATATCAGTTTTTATAACTTTGAGAGCTTAAGATCTTTAACTTCTAGAAAGAGAATAGGCATAAAAGGAGGCAAACTTCATTGAGCAAAAGTGATTCAAGTGAAGATTCAACTAAGCATCTTTGAGAAATCAAGTCTTAGCATTTTCTTCATCTTCCATTCTACTTTTGTACAGTTGTCATGAGAATGAACAACTAATCTCCTTTGTTGGGATTATTAGGTAATCAATCACTCTTAGTTGTAAACCTTTGATATTTTAAATATATGATTCTAGCATTTTTATATACCATTGAATTTGTTCTTGTTTTCCATTCTTATATTTGATTTAAATGATATTGAAAAATACTTTTGAATCTAGGTTTAGAATATTATTCTATCAAATAAGAAATTCTAGACATGGGATTTGGTTTTGATAATTACACAAAGTGTCGGAACGTAAAGCTTTCGAATCGTTTAATAGATTGAGAAATCGTCGATTAAACGATACGATCGATCTCACAACATCATTTGGACACAAATGACGTTGTCGAGTGATACGTGATAATGTTTTATATAAGAAAAGCTAGAATCCATATTTATGATCAATCGAATACAATCGACGTTTGATTGACGCACTCTAATCCTAACACTTTTTATGCCCTATTACTCTACGTTTTATTTATAAAGTTTTTTTAAAGTCGAGTAGTGTTAGTAAAGAAAAAGATGAAACCCTAACTTAAAATGATAATGGACGTTGAACGGTTTATGATATCGCAATAATCCCTGTGGAATCGATATAAAAATATACTTGCTTTTGTTCTATTAACAGAGCCGGTAAAAGTTTGAATCTAATCCAGACGGATTATTTTCGGAGAAACTCGAGGAGTAACCAAGAGATATGATAAAGTTATATGGACCAAGTTGTCTTGGAGAAGGTTATTGATATAAATCCTTACGGATGATACTAGAACGAGACTCGAATCATCAGTGGATTCAGTGTATGAAAGATGTGGATCTCCAGAAGCCATAAATTGTTTTAGAAGTTGCCACAAGTGGTTAATATTTGAACTTCAGTTGTTTCAGGTATGCTTTCAGTAGGGTTTCTGCAATGTTTTAATGATTCTACATGTTGAGCTGACCATGAGATGGTTACAGAATTCAGAATATGGATAGTAAAGTTAGAACCAGTGTATAAGCTGTTTTGTCGGGAGCATTGTAGGGCTCGTAACAGTTGCTGAAAACTATTTACAGGTTTTGGCGTATTTTCGTGAAAGTAAGTATATGGTTTATGTCCGAAAGGAAACACAAAGTCAGGTAATGATCAATCAGTAAGTTAAACAGGTGGTTTAAGCCACAAGAGAATCAACAAACGTAAGATGGTTCTGCTATGATAGCTACAAGTCATTAAGGAACAAGGTTAACTAGGGAACTTAATAGTAGTGTATTACCCCTATTCCAAGGTGTATTATTAAACAGAGTCGCGCAGCGAAAAAGTAATCCAAGGATGGGTTAACGAACATTTCTAAGCTGAAGCTTAGGGAACTGAGGATGCTTGTGAAGTCCTTATCAGATGTACCGCAGGAAAGGCAATAAGTGCCCAGTTATTGAACCATAGAATATCAGTGAGCAGTGACGACTCGAACTTATCATAAGTTCTAACATGAAATTTTAAAAGTTAAGCCGAGGAATACTATGATCTTTGAAACTCATGAGGAATGGAAATCGAAGCAGTTTAAGATTATGTGTTAAGGAATAAGAAGGATGTGTTTCTAGCACAATAAGTCTAGAGTAAGGGAAGTCACCGCTAATACGGTAATTTAGCTATTTTTAGCTCAACAACTTCAAGTGGACTTGAAGAGTAAGTTTATCAAGAGAGAATTATGCATGGGGCAACGACAGCACAGGTTGTACTTGCAAGATAATATTTTTGAATATGAAGCATTGATCAGAAACGACAATGCAGTGGTATATGAATTCATTCCATATGGTACCCATGTTATAACAACATGTCACATGTATCAGGTTATGTGTAGTATAATGTAAACTTATCAGGCAGTGTCTATGCTACTCAGATAGTAGTGTAACAGATTTTCAGTTATGTGACATGTATTGGTAACCGTGGTACGCAGTCAGGAATGTTTAAGTAGGAAGGTTTTGACTAGAACAGGTTTGTTGATATCAATCATATCTTAGATGAAGAGTTCGGAAATTCTTGAACTTAATGTTCACCAGTAAAGGAAGAAGAACCTTCTATGCAGATTAAAAGTCACTCGTAGTCTACAGTACATGGCCAGGCGAGTTCCGATTATGAATAAAGGATTAAGAAACTAAGTATGCTATTTTGGTAGCAATCAGAATGGAGTTTTCTTTTCGAAAACAAGGAATATCTTTAAACGAAATAAGTTAAGTTGTAGACGGGATTCATGAGGCCAGTTTTACTCACCCCGATACAACTAAGGATTATCTTGAATGATACAAGATTGTCAGAATCCTAGTAAGGAAGAAAGTTCCTAAGTCTTTTAGATACACTTTATCGTTGACTAGTTAAAGCGGAGCACGAGTAGCTTATAAGATTTCTCGAGCCCTTAAGGATTCCGCAGTGGGAATGGAAGCAATGTTTATGGTTATAATAAGTATTTCCCCAAGATGTCAGAGAGTAAGGAGTATGTACTAAGTGATGCCTCCTACTTGTAATGAGTGATGGAAGTAGTTGCAGCAGTCCTTACTTCCGTTTGAGAATACTCAATATCAGATGCTTTTCGGTGTAAGGATGATTCTATATAAAGAATGTTAGGACTGTAACTATAGGATGTAGTCTCACGAGACGAAAGTCAAAGACAAGAATTCATTGGAATTAAATTGTAATGTAATATATCTCTCGAAAGGCTAGAATATTTGAGGGAGATAAGATCGACCCGACGTCTTCAGGATAAGATTGAGTGGTCAATGAAGGAAAACTTAATAATTTTAAATTGGATTTGCAAGAAGTATGTCGAACAGGAGACATAGTCAAGTAAAATGGATATGTTGGTTCAGACAACCATACATCCTACTATGTAAGAATTGTGTATGTACATCAAGTCCTTCAGTTGAGGAAGAGATTGTCAAATATTTTGACTTACAGAGAGGGAAACCATGGCTAGGGAACATTTTTAATCAGTCAGGTTTAATCGAGGCGCATGGATAATCTACATGTCAGACCCTAGAATAGCCATGGAATCCCGATAAGCATTTGTTTTGGAGCTTTGACTAGTAGAGAAAGAGGTAGGATGAATCTATTCATTCATGATATCAAGAGAATTCTAAATTTCGAAGACGAAATTTCTTTAAGGGGGGTAGATTGTAATATCCCGCTTCAGACTCAAGTATTTATCAGTAGAACGACGATGTACAGAAGGACGATGTATCAGAGATATTTAAGGAAGGGTAGTTTGGTAATTGCCACGCAAGGATTTTTATAAAAAGGGATAAACCCCAAAATTCTTCATTTTACCATTTCACTTCTCTCTCTACAAAGTTGGAAAAGCCTCTCCCTCTCTCTCTAGAATTCGGCCCTCACCCCAGCATGCTCCAATCCATCAGATTTCTTCCCAAAACTCTTGGTATATTAAGCAAGCAAGCTGTTGGGAAAGATTGAAGCAAGAGAAGCTAAGGAAAACAAGTTAAGAAGAGGAATTCCAAAGCTAGGGTTTTGGCACAAGGAAGCTTATCAAGACCAGCCATGATTCAGGTGGGTTCCTTAGAGTAGCAATTTACCCTTTGGGGTCAGTTTTGTGTGAGATCACAACTTAATTGCTAATGTTTAGAAATTAAAGGATAGTTTTCCCCTTTTGATACATATGCTTGATTCCAATTAATCCTTGGATACAATACGTTTTTATAGTTCAAAATGAGTCCCTGGCATGTTTCATTGATCATTGGACAACTGGGTATCGAGGTTTTTAAGATTAAAACATGTTTTCAGAAAATTATGTGTTCTGCTACAGTCGTAGAGCGACGCTCAGGGTCGCAAAGCGAAGTAGCAGAGTTTTGCTACTGCCTAGCCATCGCCTAGACCTCGCTCTGCAAAGTAATCAGAAGCTGAGTTTGCAAAGCGAAGCTTTCAGACGCTCTGCGAAGCTTCAGACTCAGGATTACCAAGTTCTGAAGGTTCAAACTCTGAAGCTCAGAGTCTGAAGGTTCAGACGCAGGATTTCGCAGAGCGAAGTCAGGGGGTCGCAGAGCGAAGTTGCCCAGAATGGCATTTTATTTTCAAACAATTGTACCATGCCAATGATCTTTGATATACTTTGGGGTAAGGATACTCATGAACCTTCAAGGATTAATCTGGGACAAGGATAGGTATCATATAGAGAGATGGGTATTTAATCCATAAGTTATCAAGTAGTTAAGGGTTAGTTTTCAGGTTTCCCTTAACTAAGCAGAATAGTATGTACTCATTAAGCGTACAAGTGCAAGAATATTTTAAATGTTCAAGGCCTCAGATAGGCATAAGGGGTTTAGATACCCAACATGATTTAAGTGGCTTATGAGAACGATAAGCTTAGAACCTTATAATATAGGTTAAGTATCACATGATTAGTTACGTGATGAATGCATCAGATATGCATAGGTTCAGATGATGTATCAGATATACATATGTCAAGTTAAAATTATATTATAAGATTATGTTAACGTGTTCATCAGACTCCGGATTAAGCCAGATGGGATTTCTCCGAAAGGGCTATCCACACGTATGTTAAAGTTTAAGCATGTTCAGCAGACTCCGGATCAGGCCGGATGAGACTTCTCAGAGAGGGTTGTCTACATGCAAGTTAAGTTGTGTTCAGCAGACTCCGGATCAGGCCGGATGGGACTTCTTCAAGAGAGTTGTCCACACAACGACAAGAGGAGTCCGGTGATTAGCCTCAGATAGGAATTTTCACCGGTTATCAGGGGAATGTACTCCGGGGTTACTCCACTCGGGGGCATTCCGTAAAATGAACTCAGATAATAATGTTTGTTCAACGCTAACTTTCTAACTTTATGTTAAAGCAATATGTATATGTATTTATTACATAAGTTTATGACAAGTACTGTTCAGATAACAGTTATCAGAAAGTGATCATAGGATGTCCCCTCGATCACCAAGTTATCAGGTTATAGTCTAGATTTCATGACTATTCAGTTATCAGGCTCAGGCAGTGATCCTAGGTTTTCCCTTGATCACTAGTTTAACAGGATGTAGTTTAGTTATTATGACTACACAGGATAGCGGGAACAGGCAGGTATACCCGATATGGGAAAGGTTAAAGCTTGGCGATCATAGGAATCCCCGAGATTGCCAAAAGTAGGCATGACGACCCTAGGTTCCCCGAGGTTGCCAACAGTAGGTTGGGTGGAGCTCACTGAGACATTATGTCTCATCCCAATCATTCTGGTGCAGGTTTACAGGTTAGCAGGATGTTCGTGATGAAGCTTCTTCAGGAAGACGCTGGATGGAGTGCAGTTGCTCGTCAAGTACCAGCTCAGGTGTTTATCAGTCTTGTATAAGTAATTATAGTGGTGCTTGAACAGATGTATAACGAGAAAATTGTACTCATTCAGTTGTATTATTTATTGTTATTATTGAAAATTTAATGTATCCAGTATCAGTCTAGTACACATGCTAATATTCTAGATAAAATTAGTATGAGTGTTACAGAACTATACTAAATTGTTTTTTCATTCTTTTAGGTGAGACAAACATGAATTATGAAAAAAGATAATCTATCAAAGTTTAAAATCCAAAAGACATCATTAAAGTTCACAATCTACAAATCACCATGAACAAATTTGTTGAAATGCAATGTTAAAGACATAATCTATCAAAGTTAGATTAACTTAAATTCAACAAATAGTGTTCTACTAAATAACACAGATTAATATAATCTATCATATAAATCATTTTTTCATTTATATGTTCGTAAAAATTGAATCTTTAACTTTTTTTTGGTTATATGAAATAAATGAGAACAGGAAAAAAGTGTGGTTACCAATATAGTTTTCCTATTGTAGATCCGAAACTGTATAATCAATATAATTTTTCTGAAGAAAAAAAAATTGATCTGACAAAATTATCACAAAGCTACAAAAATATCATCACATTTGAGTAACTCAGTTACATGTTAGCCATCAATAAAGTTACATGTTACATTTTAGCTTAAAGGTTGATAAGGTTTTTAAAGAAGAGATAAAATGATTGTACCTGTCAAGATTGGTTCAAGAAGATGATTGTTGACCTGTTCTGCAGTATTAAAATGGCAAAAACAACAAAATTATTGATAGTAACAATAAAAACATTATATCAAAACTAAGAAACAACAAAGATGAAAATCTTTATCTGAAAAGTACAGCTGTGATTTTTGACAAATACATTGAAACATACCTAATGAACAAATCGAAAACAACACTAAAAATTAAAACTTAGTAACATTAAAACCATAAAAAGAACCAAAACACAAACAATTGAACAAATAAAAAAATGAGTTGAAAAACACAACTTGTTTGTTTCTAGAGGAAGACTAACACAAAAGTTGGTAACATCAAAACAAAACAAAATCAGAATACAAAAAAAATTAAAAATGAATTGGCAAACAAAAAACAATGAAAACTTGAGCAAACAATAAAAAATTATACAAAACTCACCACATCAATTTGAACATTTCAATGTCATCATCATAAAAGTGTGCTTTTTGTTCAACATAAATTCTAAAATCGTGAATCACTTTGAATATTGGTCAAAACACTAAAAAATTGACATAAACCATAAAATTAGAACAACAAAAATCATCAATTCACCATTAGCAAAAGTAATTTGAAGTCGTTCAAAGTCAATCATGCATAAAGAAAAATCATTTTGATCAGAACCATTAGCAAAAGAATACATGTTCCTTTTCCACAATCAAGAAAATCAATAAAAAATAAACTAACTACATTAGATTAAAAAAAATCACCACAACAGATAGAAAAACTAAACGCACTGTATTAGATAGCTTCCCTATCAACATAAGTCATGAATTTAGAAATCACCACTGAAGATCAATTAAAAACCTAAAAAATTGATTTCATGAGACCATATAATGCAATAAGAATAACATAAATCATTAAATAGTTAATAAAAAAAACATAGTTTGATTGAAAGCATAAAAATGAAGATAGATTAAAACTGTGTAAAAGAAAATTGAATAACACAAATGACTGTATGGTGATAGATCGATTGAAACCATTAAGTATTAGTAAATTTTTCACATCCTTTTATATGAACACAAATCCTTTTGTCATTTTGAACTATACTAAACCGTTTTTTCATTCTTTTAGGTGAGACAAACATGAATTATGAAAAAAGATAATCTATCAAAGTTTATAATCCCAAAGACATCTTTAAAGTTTACAATCTACAGATCACCATGAACAAATTTGTTGAAATGAAATGTTAAAGACACAATCTATCAAAGTTAGATTAACTTAAATTCAACAAATAGTGTTCTACTAAATAACACAAATCAATATATTCTATCATATAAATCATTTTTTCATTTATATGTTCATAAAAATTGAATCTTTAACGTTTTTTTGGTTATATGAAATAAATGAGAACATGAAAAAAGTGTGGTTACCAATATAGATTTCCAATTGTAGATTCGAAACTGTATAATCAATATAAATTTCTGAAGAAAACAAAAATTGATCTGACAAAATCATCACAAAGCTACAAAAATAGCATCACATTTGAGTAACTCACTTACACGTTAGCCATCAATACACTTACATGTTACATTTTAGCTTAAAAGTTGATAAGGTTTTTAAAGAAGAGATAAAATGATTGTACCTGTCAAGATTGGTTCAAGAAGATGATTGTTGACTTGTTCTGCAGTATAAAAATGGCAAAAAGAACAAAATTATTGATAGTAACAATAAAATCATTAGATCAAAACTAAGAAACAACAAAGATGAAATTCTTTATCTGAAAAGTAGAGGTGTGATTTTTTACAAATACATTGAAACATACCTAATGAACAAATCGAAAACAACACTAAAAATTAAAACTTAGTAACATTAAAATCATAAAAAGAACCAAAACACAAACAATTGAACAAATCAAAAAATGAGTTGAAAAACACAACGTGTTTGTTTCTAGAGGAAGACTAACACAAAAGTTGGTAACATCAAAACAAAACAAAAATCAGCATACAAAAATAACTGAACAAATTAAAAATGAATTGGCAAACAAAAAACAATGGAAACTTGAGCAAACAATAAAAAAAATTATACAAAACCCAACACATCAATTTGAACATTTCAATGTCATCATCATGAAAGTGTGCTTTTTGCTCAACATAAATCCTAAAATCGTGAATCACTTTGAATATTGGTTGAAACCCTAAAAAATTGACACAAATCATATAATTAGAACAACAAAAATCATCAATTCACCATTAACAAAAGAAAATCGGATTTGTTGAGAAAGATTATGGAGGAATTGAGAGAAAGAATGTTTGTAGAAAGAAAGAAAGAAAGAAAAAAGGCGTGTAATAGAGAGGGAGAGAGAATAAGTGTTTTTAGTAAGAGAAAAGTGAGAAGAATAAGTTTAGTGGAAGATAAAAAGAAGGAAGAGAGATATAATTGGAAGCCTTGCATTGAGATAAGAAAAAATGTGGGATTTTTTTAATTTTGAATTGAAGTATTTTGCCCCCAAAATTTGGTCATTTGTTGCAATATAAAGCAAAAATCAAAGCAACCTCGGAGTGCGACACGTGTCCAAAAGGGTAGTTTTGGATTTTCCACAACATACTCTTTTCTTATATTAAGAGAGATTCCAATATCACACCTACATGCCTACACTAAGTCACTTTCAAACACACATGTCACAATCAAGTTAGTTCTCTTCATTTTTTTTTTTGAAATAACTTAGTTCTCTTCATCTAAACACTATTCCACAATCAACTTAATTCTCTCATTTCAATTCGCTACATTAATGCCACTAAATATAATACTCTCTCCGTCCCTTTTTATAGGAGTAGTTTACAAAAACTACGTGTATTAAGAAAAATCGTTGAAATAATAAAGTTGTCTCAAATGTGTGTGACTGTTACTAAATTACCCTTAATTAAATATATATTTAATGTTAACTTTTCATATATCAAGACAAATTAATAGTATTAATAAGGGGTATATTTGGAAAAAATAATCAATGCATCTAAAAATTTGTATATAATCTTATATTTAGGGATAAAACTTTTTTGTAAACTACTCCTATAAATAGGGACGGAGGGAGTATGTTTTTTTTGACAGAAAATTTCAATCATAGACTTAAACACAAAATATGGCACTTAAAAATTTTAACAACGGTCAAATATTTAATGTTTAAATATATTTTTGGTATCTATAAAACTGTGAACTTCTAAGTTTAGTCCTTACTTAATTTTTTTAATAGTTTTTTTAATCTCTACAAAAAAAAAATTACTTGTAATTTTAGTTCATGCTAAAACTAAATTTGTTTAATTATTATTAAACTCTTTAATTTTTGAACGATTTTTCCGAGACACGTTTAGAACATTATAAAAGGCTCATTTAATAAAATTTATTTATTTTTTAACATGGGATGAATTAAATATGTTTTTTTAAAAGAAATAAGTTCAAGATAAAAGTAACAAAAATATGGACGTAGAAATCAAATTTTAAACTAGTTTCTTGTGAAGAAACTTTTAGTAATGTTCTTAACACGTCTACAAAAAATTGTTCAAAAATTTAAGAGTTTAAGTATAATTAAACAAATTTGGATTTATAAGGGACTAAAACTGAGTGAAGAATTTTTTTATAGAAACTAAAAAAATTATTAAAATTAAGTAAGGACTAAACTTAAAAAGTTCCAATTTTATAGGGACTATAAACTTATTAAGCCAAGATTTAACTTAAGGTTTGTTGAAGATTCAATGCGAGTGTAATAATTGATCGATGCCATTAATAATTGAAAGATTTAAAGTGTCAAAGTAAGGATCCACTATAGAGCAGTATTAATTTCACAACAAATAAAAAAGGAAAATGCTTAATGGAATTCGAATTGAACTCCACGAAAACTCAAGAATGATGTGGCATGTAGTGTTTTTTTTTAGGAAACCTGGCATATAGTTATTAGGATTGGTTAATTCGTTGGTCAAAATCAAAAACTTAGGTACAAATCGAAGTCGCTTTTGCCGGCGAAGCCTACCAACTGAAATTCGCCTGTTCTCTTCTCCTCCTCTCCTTATTCTCTCTCACTTTCTACAAGATAACCTTCCAAAACGATGTTGGCGACGATGTAAATCTCAGCTTCCTAGAGGAACCTGATGACGCCGTGGTTTTCAAAAAGCAAAATTTCACCTCTCGTGCGGTCACTATCAAGAACAACTTTTGAAACTGTAACGGTTCCGTCTGAAGACATACATGCATTCAATATGGCCTTACACTGTGTTTTTTTCTGTAGGATTTGGCTTCAACATATTCTTTGACTGACTCACATACTTTCTGGCTCAACCACATGCTAAAGTAAAATATTTTTCCCATCATCTCCATTTTTCGAACTTATCTTAGCAATTCCAAAACCCATACGTTCAGCATAATTCATGTAATACACATTAACTTCATCTTCAGAGCCAAATCTTAACCCAATCCTAGGCAGCGTTTCTTCATCACAAGAATCGTTTGTTTCTAAACAATCATTAAAATAACAAAATAACAAAATAAAATGCAAAAACTGTTGCGCGTGTGGAAAGCAGGATTTCACGCGTCCGTGAGTTTTCGTATGACAACATGTCGTACTATTTGGCAGTTCTGAATAAAAAATATACTCCATCCTATTGTTACCTGTGTTTTTCAACAAGAGGAATTTGACATAATTTCTGAGGTTTGACTGGACACGTGGAAGAAGATGAGATTTTTGCAGTTTAAAAGAACTTTGGAAGGGATACTTGTTCTTTCGACAGAATCGAAACATCCAGAAATAGTCGAAGCATACATCGACGGGACGAAGAATTAATTATGCTTCGGAATGTCTTTTTCGTCAAATCAAAGATTGCAACTGTCGAAGGCACAAGATTTGAATTTCAAATAGGTTCAAAGGAATATTTACAAATACAAGGCTAAGGCAAAGAAGGAGGACTTCGAACCAGAAGGCAGATCGAACGAGCGTATGATCGAATCGAAGCAACAAAGTTCTGGACTTAGCACAATTCTGACAAACTTTCACAACACTCAGTTCGACTTCGAAAGATACAACCGTTCTAAGGAGCAGTTAAGTGCATGCAGGGTGTACGTGGCAGGACATTTGGCAGTAGTATAGTGTTCGACCGTTAGGGCAGTTTATTTTCGAAAGTCTATATATAGTAGTTTTTTTAGTCAGAAAAAAGGTCGCAATTCATTTTATACAAAATCCTTGTAAACTCAAAGTACCCACGCTATCGAGAGAAACGAGTGAAATGGGATCCAAGTATGAATCTGTGAACCATCCTTTTTCTGTAAAACACATTTTACAATTCAATGCAATTTACTTTTTCATGAAATGTATCTTTTAAGCACTTTAAAGTTTCATGCAAAGTTTAACGTTTCTCATTTAAATTCTGTTCATTTCTGTTTCGATCGAAACACAGTATTTAGTAAATAGGAACTTGTTTTTCCTTGTTATTTGCAATCCAAGTAACTTTTATGTTTAATTCTCCCAAAAACTACACAAAATGTTTATGCGTAATGGACATTCATATAATTTAAAGAATTCAAACAAAGCACTATGCTCCTGAGATTCACTAGTTGGTCTCGCAAGCAATTAATTTAGACTAGCGGTTGTTTACCAAATTTCAGGGTAAACAAATTGGCACGCCCGGTGGGACTTGTGCTTTAATTGAATCTTTTCTATCAAAAATATTTTTGTTTGGATTTGCAAATTTCTATTTGTGCATTCTTTCTGGAAATTGCGTTAGTGCATGTTCTTGAGGAGTGGGAAAATACTCCCTGAAATGGTTAGACCACCACCCAGAAATACAAACACAAATAATATGGAAAATGCAAATGTGAATGATAACAATGTGTCAGCGCCTTCGAGCGCGTTGAACACTTCGAATGTGACTGGGGCGACCATTTCCGCTCCCAGTTCTTCGACATTGGGCGTTACTATGCCTATCATTGCATCAACAACGATGCCCTTTACCACTGCAGGCCCTGCAGTTTCGATACCCGAAAATTTAGGGAGCCAGCCATCTCCAGCAAGAGGAGGAGGCACAATGGGCTCTACATTCAGTATGCCTTTTTCACAATATACGAATCAAGGCAACAGTAGGAATGTACCATATGGTATGCCTACGACGCTGATGCAAGGGCTACAAACCAACCCTTCATTATATTCAGAAACTGTGCCTGGCGTTTACTCGCCTACAAACCAACGATTGGCCTCCAGTTCTGTTAATCGAAATGCAGTGCCATCATTAACTAATACATCCTTGATGTCTTTAAGGCAACAAATGGATGAAAGTAATCATGATATGGTTAATATGTTGACACAACAAATTGGTACAGTGTTTAATCCTTTGATACAAAATACTAACCAGTCTTATCAATTGTTAGCCACCCAGATGGGTAGAATGACTGATTTCTTTGGGGCTCCACATGTCCCTAATCAACCAGTCCCTCAGATCCAGAATCTAGCACCCATACAAAACATCCAAGTACCAAATAATGCTATGGTGCCTATGCCCAATAACTTAGTGGTACAGCCTAATCAAGGACAATTACAAATGGGTCCAATCGAACCATACGCTCAACCACAAGTACAACCACAAATCGAACCAAATCCAGGGATAGTCTTAGTAAATCGAAATCAAAATGCTGATGAAGTGGTTCGAAATGTCCAACAAAATAATTTAGGGGCACAAAATAACATAGCAAATTTGGTCGAAGCTATTTTAGTCCAAAACGGTTTGAATGTAGGTTTACATAGACCAAATTTTGTTTCTGCCTTGTCAGAGTATGTGCTTCAGACTGAACTACCAAGGGGTATCAAAATCCCAAAATTCACTAAGTTCGCTGGTGACACTAGCGAATCAACCGTTGAGCACATTGCAAGATTTCTGACAGAAGCAGGAGACATAGCAAATAATGAAAATTTAAGGATGAAGTATTTCCCAAATTCTTTAACAAAAAATGCCTTTACATGGTTCACAACCCTCCCTCCACATTCCATACATAATTGGAATCAATTAGAGAGAGTTTTCCATGAACAATTTTACATGGGACAATCAAAAATAAGCCTTAAAGAATTAGCAAGTGTTCGACGTAAAGCGCCTGAGTCAATTGATGATTATCTCAATAGATTCAGACTTCTAAAGGCAAGGTGCTTCACCCAAGTCCCTGAACATGAATTAGTCGAAATGGCTGCTGGTGGCCTAGACTATTCGATTAGAAAGAAATTAGACACTCAGTATTTGAGGGACATGGCTCAGTTGGCTGATAGAGTTCGACAAGTCGAACGGCTAAAAGCTGAAAAGGCTAGGAATTCTAAATTTCATAAGAGGGAGAAGGTTGCATATGTCGAAGCAAACGACAGTGACCAAGAGTTCGATGTCACTTATGAAGATATCGAAGACAATGAGGTTGATTTAGCAGAATTAAAACCTGGACCTCCTTATGTCTGTAAACTCCTTAAACCTTCGAATGGGAAAAATCCTGTTGAGCCTAAAAATGATAAATTTGTGTCTAAAACTTATACATTTGACATAACCAAATGTGATGAAATATTTGATTTATTAGTTACAGATGGCCAGATTATTGTTCCTAAGGGCTTAAAAGTACCCCCAATCGAACAACAGAAGAAAAGGGGTTATTGTAAATTTCATAATTTCCTTGGCCATAAAACCTCACGTTGTATTCTTTTCAGGGATCTGGTCCAAAAGGCTCTCAATGAGGGGAGACTCAAATTTGGTGAGAAACCAAAGACAACTCAGGCGAATGTTGAGGCACCAAAAGCTGTTGAAACTCTCTATGCGGAACCTCAAGGAGTAATGATGGTCGAAGCCATGGAGGTGTCTGAGGTGCAAGTTCAAGGCATATCTGAAGAAGACTACAGCGAGAAGATGAAGGTTGTGTATCCTCAGACTGAAGAGGATTTGGTCGATTTCTTGAACAGATGCAAACTCGAAAACAAGAATGTAATGCTGTGTCCCCGCTGCAGTGCAGTGTGTGATAGAGAGGCTACTGAGGGCCTCAAGAAGTACCAGGTTGTCAACAAGGGGGCAACGCAAAACCAGCGTTTTGATAAAGGCAAGAGGACTATGGTGCAGTCGAACAACAACCAGAAATCTGGTCGAAAGACTACCTTTATTCCTCCTGGTTCGATTCCTGTCGAAAAATGGATGCACCAGGGGCTCATAAGGTTCAACAAAGGAACTATGGAGGTAGGTGGTTCCAGTGGAATGAAGCAAGTTGGCCCACAGGAGGCTAATAAGTATTCTTACCGAAACAATTACAAGGGTAAGAATCCTATGACAAGGACCCAATGGCGCAGGTTTCAGCGTCAAAAGAAATTGGCTGAACAAAATTTGCAAACTGGCCAATATAAGGATGTGTCCAGGAGGCCAGCAAAAGAAAGACTCTTTCCTCCAGTGGATGAGGATAAGATCGAAGACGAGGATCTACTGGACTCCGAACCTGATTTCGACGTCATCTGCGTGGTGTCCATCTTGCCATCTGAATATGATGTCGAATCTGAAGTTACTGAGATCGAAGGTGAATTCGATCATCTTGATATGGCTGACCCAAAGCCTGTATGTTACTATGTGATGAACAATGGATGCATTGAGGAGCATCTGGCCTCTTTCGAAAGACCAAGTCTTGGGATGAAAAGCCATCTCAAACCCCTTTTCATCAGAGCAAAGGTTGAGAACGTTGGGATCAACAAAGTGCTCATTGATGGGGGAGCAGCTGTCAACTTGATGCCTCGATCTACGCTCTAAAGGATTGGGAAATATGACAGCGATCTATCTGCCCACAACATTGTGCTTTCTAATTATGAGGGCAAAACTGGCTATTCGATGGGAGCCATACAAGTTGATGTTGCTGTGGGCAGCATAGTTCGACCAACTCTTTTCCTGGTGGTTCAATCCAAGGCTAACTTTAACTTGCTGTTAGGAAGGGAATGGATCCACGGAGTTGGGGCAGTACCATCCACTCTCCACCAGAAACTTATTATTTGGAGGGAAGATGGGATTGTTGAAAACATAGAGGCAGATCAAAGCTTCTATAAGTCAGAGGTTGACATTGTCACCCCACAAACCTTTGACAAAAATTTGGCTAATATAGCACCTTGTGGTGACAAGGATTCTGCTTTCGTGCCAAGTGACAATGTCATTCATTCTGTCAAGCTCCACCCTGCCCATGGCTTTATATGGGAGAGAGAAGAAATTAATGCTGTTTCTTCTGAAGATGGAGTCATTCCACCAACTGGGTGGAATATATATGAAGACTACTATGACTGAGGCCACTGCATGGGCCAGGATTACGGCTTATATGGCCGAAAATAGATTAAATACGGCCCTTGAGGCTGAGTTTCAACAAAATATGGCAGTAGAAGCCAAGATCGAAGATCTGGAAGTCAAAGAAACAAAGGATCGAAGACTTGACTGCATCTATGACGATGAGCCGCTGGGGTTCGAGAAGGATCCTATGAGTGAGGCGCCAAAAATGCAAGCACAAGATCCTTTGGAGGAGATCGATATTGGAGATGGCTCGATTAAAAGGCCAACTTATATCAGCGCCAATATCACTTCAAGTCTAAAAGAAAAGCTGGTGCTTCTTCTTAAAGAATTCAAAGACTGCTTTGCGTGGGATTACAACGAAATGCCTGGGTTAAGCAGAGAAATGGTCGAACTGAAACTACCTATCAAAGAAGGAAAGAGGCCAGTGAAACAACTACCAAGAAGGTTCGCACCAGAAATTATGTCCAAGATCAAGGATGAGATCGAAAGGCTGCTGAGGTGTAAATTCATCAGAGCTGCCAGGTATGTCGAATGGTTAGCAAATATAGTCCCTGTTATTAAAAAGAATGGAACTCTTAGAGTATGCATAGATTTTAGGGATTTAAATAATGCTACACCTAAAGATGAATATGCTATGCCAGTAGCAGAAATGTTAGTAGATTCAGCAGCTGGCTTCGAATTTTTAAGTATGTTAGATGGTTATTCTGGTTATAACCAAATATTTATTGCTGAAAATGATGTGTCAAAAACAGCATTTCGATGCCCTGGTGCATTAGGCACTTATGAATGGGTTGTTATGCCTTTTGGCTTGAAAAATGCTGGGGCCACTTATCAAAGGGCCATGAATTCTATGTTCCATGATTTTATAGACACATTCATGCAAGTTTATATAGATGATATAATCATCAAATCTTCGTCCGAAGATAGCCATTTGGATTACCTTAGGCAGTCTTTCGAACGGATGAGGAAACATGGATTAAAAATGAATCCATTAAAGTGTGCTTTTTGTGTACATGCAGGAGATTTCCTTGGTTTTGTGGTGCATAAAAAAGGCATCGAGATAAACCAGAACAAGACAAAGGCTATTCTTGAGACGAGGCCTCCTTCGACCAAGAAACAGCTTCAATCTTTGCTAGGGAAAATCAACTTCTTGAGAGGATTCATTTCGAATTTAAGTGGCAAAGCTCAAACTTTTTCGCCATTGCTTCGACTCAAGAAAGATGAACCATTCAAATGGGAAGAAGAGCATCAAAAGGCTTTCGATGAAATTAAAGAGTATTTGATTAAGCCTCCAGTACTAATGCCTCCTAGTCGAAGTAAAGATATGAAGTTGTACATTGCTGCGTCTGACAATACCATTGGGAGCATGTTGGCTCAGGAAGATGAAAATGGCGTGGAGCATGCAATTTATTATCTTAGTCGTGTATTAAATGATGCAGAAACTAGATATACTGCCATAGAAAAACTTTGTCTTTGTTTGTATTTCTCTTGTATTAAACTTAAGCAATATATAAAGCCTGTTGATGTCTATGTGTATTCTCATTATGATATTATTAAACACATGTTATCGAAGCCTATTTTACACAGCAGAATTGGAAAGTGGGCTTTAGCATTAACAGAATATTCTTTAACTTACAAGCCCTTGAAATCGGTTAAGGGTCAAATTGTGGCAGATTTTATTGTAGATCACTCAGTGATCGAAATGTCTCAGGACTATGTAGATACTGAACCTTGGGTTTTGTATTTCGATGGTTCTAAACATAAACATGGAACTGGGATTGGAATCTTAATAATATCCCCCACAAAAGTCCCAACTAAGTTTAAATATAAAATTAAAGGTCTTTGCTCAAATAATGAGGCTGAATATGAAGCTTTAATCACAGGCCTTGAAATTTTAATTAGCTTGGGGGCAAGAAATGTTAACATAAGGGGTGATTCAGAGTTAGTGTTGAGACAATTAACACAAGAATACAAATGTGTGAAAGAACACTTAGCAAAGTATTTTGTTATAGCAAGTTCTCTTCTGAATCATTTCGATTATATTAACATTGAACATATACCTCGACTAGAAAACCAAGAAGCAAATGATTTAGCCCAAATAGCTTCAGGGTACAAAATGTCGAAGGAAAAATTAACTCAGTTGATCGAAATAAAAGATAAACTGGTGTTACAAGAGCCGTTGACCACTGCATTATCAATGCCAAAACTTGTGGGGGCAAGTACACCACAAGGTAGGGAAGACGAAAACGTAGATGATCTTCAGGAAAAAATTCAAATTTTGGCCATTGACAATATGTTGGATAATGATTGGAGAAAATCCATTGTTAAATATTTGGAAAATCCAACAGGTAACGTGGCTCGAAAGATCAAATATAGGGCTTTGAACTACGTGATTATGGGAAATGAATTATTTAAAAAGACTGCAGAAGGAATTTTATTAAAATGCCTAAGCGAATCAGAAGCATATTTAGCAGTTTCCCATGTTCACAGTGGTGCTTGTGGATCACATCAAGCAGGCCATAAAATGAAATGGCTTTTATTTCGACAAGGTTTATATTGGCCGTCTATGCTAAAGGACTGCATAGAATTTGCTAAAGGCTGTCAAGAATGCCAAAAGCATGCAGGGATACAGCATGTACCTGCTAGTGAGTTACACTCCATAATTAAACCTTGGCCTTTCAGAGGATGGGCTCTGGATTTAATTGGTGAGGTTAAGCCTGCTTCGTCTAAAAACCAACGATATATTTTAGTTGGAATAGATTATTTTACTAAATGGATTGAAGCAGTGCCTTTACCAAATGTTGATCAGGAGGCAGTAATTAGTTTCATTCAAAACCATATTATTTACAGGTATGGTATCCCTGAAACAATTACCACTGATCAAGGTTCAGTCTTTACTGGACGAAAGATGCAAGAATTTGCTCAAGAAACTGGCTTTCGATTATTAACCTCAACACCATATTACGCGCAAGCAAATGGTCAAGTCGAAGCAGCCAATAAAATTATCATTAACTTGATTAAAAAACATATTGCCCAAAAACCAAAAAATTGGAATAAAACGTTGGATCAAGTTTTATGGGCATGTAGAAATTCTCCTAAGGAATCAACTGGCACTACCCCATTTCGACTAACGTTTGGTCATGATGCTGTACTTCCAGTCGAAATACATTTGCAATCAGCCAGAATACAAAAACAAATGGACATACCAATTGATCATTATTGGGAAATGATGTCAGATGAGTTGGTTGATTTAGATGAGGAGAGATTAAGAGCATTAGAAGTCTTGACTAGGCAAAAGGAAAGAGTTGCAAAGGCTTATAACAAGAAAGTAAAGTCAAAAACTTTTAATGTTGGAGACTTGGTGTGGAAAGTCATCCTGCCCATGGATAGAAAAGATCGAACCCTGGGCAAGTGGTCCCCAAATTGGGAAGGACCATTTAAGATAGTTCAGATTTATTCGAATGGTGCTTATGAGTTAGAGGAATTAACTCGTGATCAACGTACCTTGAGCATAAATGGTAAGTATTTGAAAAGATATAAACCAGTGCTGCAAGAGGTTCGAATAAATCAAGAATAGTCCAAAAAATAAACAACTAAAGTGGCAACTAGCGAAGACGCCATTAAAATCAAACATTCGAATTAAAAATGGTGGGTTTCATCCCTCAACATACAAAGATTTTATCTTGGATTTTCTACCCATCATAACTAAGATTTTATTCGAATTACAAAAAGGAAAAGTGGCACGTTGATCTTGAATGGGCCCTCATCTAAAAGAAAGACACGTTGATTTTGAAGGGGCTTTCATTTCGAATCCACTTCTGAGTCTGAGGAACGAAGGTATTCCTTGTTTTCATCATAAGTCGAAAGGAATTCTGCCCAATCAGGGTCCGTACTATCAGACTCTGAAGAAGAAACCTCTGGTTGAGCCTTCGAAGGTGTTTTCCCTTCAGGGGGAGCCCTGCAGGTTCTTGAGCTTTCACCCTTGGAAGTAGGTTTCTTGGTCTTCTTTGAGGAATTAGCAGCCTTTTGGTTGCCTTTCTTTGCAGATGTTGCTTTCTTTTTATCGGTGTCCTTCGCAATTTGTTTGCCCTTACCCATGTTTCTCTTTCAAAATTGATGATACTGGCTATATTATTATGACTTGCAGAGTGGAGTAAGTAAAATGGATAGAGAATGACCATATATATAATGGTAGAATCATTAATGATTCTTCAACCGTTTCCTAATTTTTTCTCAGAATTCACGCCAGTTCAGCAAGTTTGTTTTGAAAACGGATGTTTGACTCGTTTTGAAACTAGAGCCAGTCAGAAATATGGCTTGATAGTTACGCGTTTTGTTATACGCACAATCTTATCCGTTACTAAAAAAGAGGTGTGTCACTGTGTATCATAAAAACTATGTAAATCTTCGATATCTGGCGTTTTTTAAAATGCTAAAATAATCAAAGTGATTCGAAGTAAAAAATAAGCGCAGAATAAACTTCAAAAGAAAATTCGAAAAAATGGTCATAGAAATACCACACACAGCTACGAGGCAAAGCCCTAAAAACTGTCTTCTTGTTCGCCAATCGACGATGAGTAACGGAAGTTGCCTTAAAGTTGAGTAAGTTTTGAGTACCAGTTGCTGCTACCTTTTTAGTAATGGTGATTAGTAAATCTTCTGAAAGTTTCTCCATGATAGAGAGAAGAAGAAAGTTGGTTTTTCTAAAGAGGTTTTTTCTGGAAAGGAAATGACAATGGGAGAAGTGAAAAGTAGATTTTTGTACTCATTACTGAAGGGAAACTGAAAAGACTTGATTGAAAAGTTGAAAAAGTTGAAAAATTCAACCACGTGGCGAGAGGAAAACTGAAGGATCTCTGAACCAAGCCGTCGGTTACTTCTTCTAGGAGCCAAAAAAATCTCCGAAAATAGTGCTGTAATGATAACTGGTTTGGGAACTGCTCGAGGTAAATGACGTCATCGTTTAAGAAGATGTAAAGTTTCCGTCGAAGGTTACAGTTTTTTCAAAAATGTCAGTTTTCTCCTACATTATATTCCGTCGAACCTAACATTTTTGGGGGGCAATTTGTTACCTGTGTTTTTCAACAAGAGGAATTTGACATAATTTCTGAGGTTTGACTGGACACGTGGAAGAAGATGAGATTTTTGCAGTTTAAAAGAACTTTGGAAGGGATACTTGTTCTTTCGACAGAATCGAAACATCCAGAAATAGTCGAAGCATACATCGACGGGACGAAGAATTAATTATGCTTCGGAATGTCTTTTTCGTCAAATCAAAGATTGCAACTGTCGAAGGCACAAGATTTGAATTTCAAATAGGTTCAAAGGAATATTTACAAATACAAGGCTAAGGCAAAGAAGGAGGACTTCGAACCAGAAGGCAGATCGAACGAGCGTATGATCGAATCGAAGCAACAAAGTTCTGGACTTAGCACAATTCTGACAAACTTTCACAACACTCAGTTCGACTTCGAAAGATACAACCGTTCTAAGGAGCAGTTAAGTGCATGCAGGGTGTACGTGGCAGGACATTTGGCAGTAGTATAGTGTTCGACCGTTAGGGCAGTTTATTTTCGAAAGTCTATAGATAGAAGTTTTTTTAGTCAGAAAAAAGGTCAAAATTCATTTTATACAAAATCCTTGTAAACTCAAAGTACCCACGCTATCGAGAGAAACGAGTGAAATGGGATCCAAGTATGAATCTGTGAACCATCCTTTTTCTGTAAAACACATTTTACAATTCAATGCAATTTACTTTTTCATGAAATGTATCTTTTAAGCACTTTAAAGTTTCATGCAAAGTTTAACGTTTCTCATTTAAATTCTGTTCATTTCTGTTTCGATCGAAACACAGTATTTAGTAAATAGGAACTTGTTTTTCCTTGTTATTTGCAATCCAAGTAACTTTTATGTTTAATTCTCCCAAAAACTACACAAAATGTTTATGCGTAATGGACATTCATATAATTTAAAGAATTCAAACAAAGCACTATGCTCCTGAGATTCACTAGTTGGTCTCGCAAGCAATTAATTTAGACTAGCGGTTGTTTACCAAATTTCAGGGTAAACACCTATATTGTACGTATTTTCTATTAACAAGTCATAAATTTATTCTTGTAAAAAAAAAGTCATAAATTTATTAAAATGACAACTCTTGAATATTTTCACATTTTACCGTAAATCAAGAGGTTTGTTGAAGTTATACGGGTAAATTGAAGATTTGACATGTTGTTTAACTTCACGCTGGGTTGTTGAAAAGAATGATTAGAAATTTTTAAAATGTTAGACAAAAAGACAAAACACTAACCCTTATTTTTTTCTATAAAAAAACCTTATTTATACTGATATTAGACTCTACTAGTAATTCTAATATTGTTGTGTTCTAAATAAAAACTCTAAATTCTAATCAAATGGGGAAAAAATTACGATAATGAATAAATAAAAAATATGAAACTTGCCCTAAAAGTACTAAGGGTGTATTGGATTAGAATTTTAAAAGACAATTTTTGAATGAAAAGTCTAGTGAATTTTAAAAGACCGTAAGATTTTAACGACTTTTAAGATTTTATAAGATTTTAAAAAACTACCAAGATTTCAAATGTTTTATATCAAAAAGTTAATTGTGGTCTTCCTAGATGCTTATGGGATGTTTTTATTTTTTCCAACGCCGTGTATTACATTATTATATTCATTTCTAAAATGTGTCATAATAAATTTCTGCCATTTTTTTTAAGACAACTCAATGTATAGAACTAGTTTGAAGTAGAACTAATAAATTGAACAAATTGTTAAAATTTTAGGAGAATGAAATTATAGGAAGCCTCACAACCCACCAACATTATTCCGGTGAAGGCAGCTCTAAACTACATCCGGTTTTCTACACCCAGAACAAAGTAGCAAACGACCTTACTATGTGCACCTGGAAATTAATGGTAAAATGGAATCTAGTTGGACAACACGGATTTTTTGTGAGATTGTTGACTGAGTTTTGTGTTCATATTTTTAACTAAAAAGTCTCACAAAATCCACTCCATAAAAGAATCCATCAAAATCTATAAAAAATTTAATACCAAAGGACATTTTATAAGTTGTGAGAAATCCTAATTGAATACCAATGGATTTCGTTGCATTGAAAAAAAAGTTTTGATTGAAAACCACGAAATTTTCTTAAATCAAAAAGTCTTTTAGAATCTCTTGAAATCTCAATCCAATACAACCCCCTAAAATTGCATGAGATAGTTTCGTATAATCTAAGAAAACTAATTATATTTTTGGTTCTTACAATATGATTACGTCAAAAAAGTTCTTACAATATGCCTAACAAGCAATTTTTGTCTCCCAACAATATTCAGTTTTTTTTTTGTTTGACAAAATAAATTATAATATGTAATGAGCCGTTGATTGTAGCATAAACGTTTGTCATTCTAATGAAAATCATAACCTCTTTTCTGTTTTGCTAACATGGTATCAAAGCACTTGGTTGATTCAATAAGACATTTGTAACAATGGAAAATTATAGATTTAACTTCGGTGCCTCTGTTTGACATTATCTTGTGTTGTGGTTGGTGAGTTCTTTGAATTTTGTTGTCTCTAATTTGGTGGTTGGTTTATGCTTTGAAATTCGGTGCCTCAATTTGTTATAGCCAAAATTATGCACCCATGCTAGCAGTAAAAGAAGGCAAAGTGTATGTTACATTGCAAACTATCCAAAGGATTGGTTATATGGAAGTAGACAACGTTACTTAGTTTTGGTTTCATTATTGAAGATTGTATTCAATCTTTGTCTGTTATTTGCCCAAACTCGTTGGTTGAGTTCACTAGGAGCAAACTATGTAGTGGCCAAATAGTTAGCAAACGCGGCTACAGCTATGGCTAATCCCCAAGTTCTTTATATTATACCTTGTACTTTTCATGCTATTGTAAAAATGATATATATTGACATGTGATAAGATTTTTCCATCGCACAAAAAAATTATAACTAGTCATATTGAAATGTTGACATAAAATAATTCATCACCATCATGAACGGACTTACAGCAGGGTTGAAGGTTTTTATTTTTTGTCAAAAAAGTTCTAGTATGTGTCAGATTAATTATTAAAATCACGAAGATGTGAAGTTTCGTTTCAAATTCAATATTCAATATAAGAAAATTGAAGCTTCGGCCACCCAATCAAAATAGGGCCCATGGCTGGATAATAATAAGCAAATAGTAATTGCCAGGACAGTAAGAAGAATAAGAATATAACACACAAAGCTAAATATTTTCATAAATGCTATCTCCTTGCTAATGCAAGTTAGCTGTTCATTGGCGAAAGTGTTTCAAGTACTACCACACAACGATTTTATTCATATATCCAGCCATGTTGTAAAGATTCTAAATTCCAAACCATACTGAAACCAGGTAAACTGACTCAAATAGCAAAAGGCAAACTGACTCGAATTAGAAAATGGTTTGTTCATATGACCCTTCAAGCATCAGTAGTTGCATGCTTGGTTATTGCTGCTTGCAGCTGCTCCTTCTGAGCACCAACAACCTTGTCCACAAGTTTTCCTTCTTTCAAGAACAGGAATGTTGGCATAGCATCAATTGCCCACTCCTCAGCAACAGTCTGAAGAAATTAATGTAAGTTAATTGCAGGATTCTTAGTTAAAGAAATATACCTCATAATTTCATAAAGCTTTAAGATTAAAAACACTAATAATGTCATGTGGTAAATTTCGATATACTCACCTTCAATTCATCAACATCAACCTTAAGGAAGGTGACATTTGGTAGCTTTTTAGCAATCTCTGCCAAAATTGGAGCAATGAAACGGCATGGGCCACACCAAGAAGCGGTGAAATCAACTACAATCTGTCAATATGAATTCCTTTTAGTACTTTGAACTTGTTTAAAATTAAGGAGTGAAAAATCATCAATTTTAAAGAATCACAAATAATACTGACGATGCTACAATCTTCAATAACAAGAGTTAAAAAACGAAACTATTAGGCAGTTAAAAGTTCTAAGAACAAAGGTCAAACAATGATTTGACATAAGTTTAGTTAAAAATTGCATGCTAGTAAGCATTGAAGATTGCAAAGAGTCAAAGTAAATACTAACCTCAGCTTGGTGTACCGCAAAAAAAGGGGTTGTTGAAAAGGTTTAGGATAGAGAGAGAGAGGGAGAGAGAAAACGAACAAGACATTTCAAATTGTCATAATACAAAAGATGAAGCACTAACCCTTATATACACTTATCTAATTCTAATCTAAGTATTAAACTATGAACAAATTACAATTTTAAATAAATAAAAGCACGTAAGTTAACTTAGACAATACATAAGACAAAGCATTAGCCCTTATTTATACTCAATTTTTGTCTCCCAACAAAATTTAGCTTGAATTTAATCCTAATTTCGTAAAATTTCAACAATCAAATCATTTCATCGGTTTCCTCTAACTTAAAACCCTTAAATCCTTACACCCTCTCGTTGCTACTATAAGCAAAAAATCACTATTTAGGTTTATTGAATAACTAATGTTTCTCGTCAATAATATAGATCAAATACATTAGTTATTCAATGAATCTACAAAGTGATATTTTGCTTATAAAAGTGACAGGAGGGTTTACGTGCCACTCAAAATTTTCCCAAACAGAATAGATTAACCATTTTAAATATTCTTTGCTCAAAATATTTCATTCAGAAAAAGATAATCTCAAACCCTCTCTCCATCTTCTAAACCCTAAGTTCATTTCGTACAAAATCCATCAATTTATCATAAAATTTCCAGGCTATGAAATGTTCAAATCGTTTCATGTCAAATCTTAACCCTATTCCCTAAATCATTATTAAGTGTCATCCAATTGAAGGATCAAATTCACACATCAACAATACCAGAATAATAATCAATAGCAAAATTCATAAATCTAAAAGAGTTGGTTACAAAGGATGCAACAGTTAGAACACAAAACTAAAGAAATGGAAAACCCTAGTTTGGTTTTAGTTTCGAAATAAAAACGTAAAAATAAATGAAAGAACAATTACCAGTTTCTTGGATCCATTTCCCTTCTCCAGATGTTCCTTCCAAGCCTCCACAGTGTGAACTCCGATCACTTGTCCCTCTTCTGCTGCCATTTTCCTATTTCTTCGTACGAATTACGCTTTTGCTTTCAAATCTATTTTTTTTTTTCGGTTAGATTAAGCCTCGTGCTTCTTTATATACTCTGTACGAGAATACGTTACACGCGTTGTCCACATTTACGTGTCACTTTCTCATTTATTAAAACTTGTAGTCGTCATCACCCATGTCATAACAACAAACAACAAACGCGTCAAGTGTGTGAACGCTAAAACTCACGTGACCAATTTTTGTTATTATTTTTTGGTCGGCTATTTTTAATTCTAAAGTTTGGGCCATTAATTTCGGTGGGCCGAAGAGAATGAATCGGGTCTTAATATCATACTCCATTCATTCATCAAATAGAAATGAATCGAGATATTCCCTTTAGCAATTTTAGTAATAAAGACATCTCTCCTAAAACGAACATGTTTTGACGAGGATCCTTTTTAGTTAAAGGTGAAATGTTAAAGATATGAAGATGAAGTTTGACATGATCAAAAGACAGAAAACAATTTTTGGGTGTTTGCAAACAACACATGTTCATGATTTTTTTTAAGTACCCGTATTGATGGGTTAGGTCAACATATATCACTCATGGAGTATCATCTATCCTCATATATCGCTTCATCATGTATATCTTGTTTGCCACAAGACATGTCTTGATACCTTTGGAGAGCACACAGTTCAATGTAATGAGTTTCCCGACTTCAAATACACACATGACATTGTTAGGGGTGCCACTTTTATATATATTTAGTTGGCAGGGGTATATGTGAAGAAGGAGATGTCTCTCAACTTTTTGTCTAACCCTAAGATGGAAGATAGACACTTAGACCAACATATATTTTGGTGTATGAGTGGGTAGGAGAGAAATATGCATGTGTGGACTTGATTGAGGTTTACCCTTTGTTGGACTGGGGACCATGACTTTTACGACAGGACAGTCGGCCTTAAAGTTGTGTCGAACAAAGTGGCTAAACACGACAAAAAGTGTTCTGGACAATCAACATGGATCTATACGATTTAGGTTTGACACTCTTGACTTTATAGCGCAAATGTTATTGACATTGTAAAAAGAGTTCAAAAAATCATGTATAATTATGTTATGTGCCTTGTTAATGAGTGCTTCTAGAGCACTCTTTAAATATTATAAATTGAGAAATTATTTATGACCATTAAAGAATGCCCTGGGAACACTCGTTAACTTTTATGACCCTTAAATCATTCAATTTCTCATTAAATACACAAGTTTTCATAAATAGTCACCATTTATGACCCTTAAAGAGTATTCCGATGACACTCATTAACATTTCTCTTTTGTTTTACTATCTTTTATGTCCATGATCCGTTGTGTCTAAAATAATACTACACCCGTCCCTAATTATAAGACCCTTTTGAGAATTTTTTTTCTCTTTTTATAAAACCCATTTGCTATTTTCAACATATTAATTATTTCTTTACATACATACTCTTATTTATTATACATTTTTTCTTCAATCAACAATAATAACACGTTGAAAACATAAAATATATCTCTCTTAAAAGGATAAAATTGTAAAAACAATAGTGATTACAAACAATTTTAATACAAATATCAACATTCTTAATTCTCTTAATTTTTACAAAAAAAAATCTTATATTTAAGAACGGAGGTATTATATTTTATATCTAAAAAAATATTAACAACACAATTTATTTCTCGATCGTCTTTCTTTGATAAGTAATTTATTTTATTTGAAACCAATTGCAAGTAATGATAGAGATTCCGACGTCACGTGGAATATCTAGAACCACGTGCTTAATCCATATTATTATCATCTCATCCCATCTCATCCACAAAATCTGTCTTCAGCTCAAAACCAACGGATATTTCCAACATCTTCATCTATACATGTACTAATAATTTTTGATTTCAGTGGCTTAGCAAGTTCGAGTGTGACTGTTCGCAGTCACATATTCAATTAGAGAGTGATTGAGAATGGTAAATGACTAAGTGGAATCAGTAGCAACCACACATTCACTAAATTAACCTATACTTTCTCCAATTAATTCGATTCCTTATTATTCTTTCTCTCTGTCTCCTAAATTTCACTTTGTAAAATGGCATTCCCAATTCCTCAGCTTATCCATTCACCAACTTCACCTTTGTTAAATCTCACTCCACTCTTCTTAAACCCTAAAATCTTTCCATCCACAATCCCTACTCCGTCGCCGCCGCATCTGAATGTTCTCCACCACTCTCGCCGCCGTAACTCTACCTCTCTTCTCCGATGCTCGGCGTCGTCTTTCCCGGAGAAACACCACGCCAACTCTCCCAACTCCGACGACGTAACAGAACTCCCCCTGTTTCCTCTTCCTCTGGTTCTCTTCCCCGGCGCAATCCTCCCTCTCCAGATCTTCGAGTTTCGCTACCGCGTCATGATGCACACACTCCTCCACACCGATCTCCGATTCGGCGTCATCTACAACGACGCCGTTACCGGATTATCTGAAGTCGGTTGCGTCGGAGAAGTAATCAAACACGAAAGACTCGTCGATGATCGATTCTTCTTGATCTGCAAAGGTCAAGAACGTTTCCGCATCACGAAAGTGGTTCGCACGAAACCCTATCTCGTCGCTCGTGTGGCGTGGCTTGAAGATAGACCTTCACCTTCTGCTGACGTGGATGTTGAAGGTTTAGCGAACGAGGTGGAGACGTATATGAAAGACGTGATTCGGTTATCGAATCGATTAGGTGGAAAAGCAGAGAAAGAAGTTGGTGATTTGAGAAGGAACTTATTCCCAACGCCGTTTTCGTTTTTTGTTGGAAGCACTTTTGAAGGTGCACCTAGAGAGCAACAAGCTTTGCTGGAATTGGAAGATACTGGTGCAAGATTGATGAGGGAGAAGGAAACTTTGAAGAATACGCTTAACTATCTATCTGCTGCTTCTGCTGTTAAAGATGTTTTTCCATCTTCATCTTCTCCTTCATCACCATCATCATGATCATGCCTTTGATGTATGGATTCAATTCAATAGAGATGCAAAGAGTTTAGTTCAAATACATGAAATGAAAGGTATTGTTTGCATCGATAATAGGGAAAAACTTGTAAATTCACCTTAAGTGTAATTTTTCATATGCCTAATCTTCTCGTCTGGTTATTAATTTTTGGATTACGCATTTTGTTTCATATACAATACAACAACTATTTTTCTTGATAGAATGCGTTGCTTATACAAAATCTGTTACTGTTCTTGGTTAATTTCTGGTTGTATTGTGTTACATGTATGTAATTAGTGTGTCTTGTGATGTGATATCAATTCAATTCAACCGATACTCCTTATTTTTCAATTCTTGAGGATTTTCGTGATTCAATATGGTATATAATAAGAGTATTCAATAAAGATTCCACATTCTCCAATTCTTGAGAATTTTCTTGATTCAATTAAAACAGTGGAATGGTGGTCCTCATCAAAACTGAAAGAAATTTTCCATAACTCAAACATGGGTTATTATGAATGGTGGTCAAATCCACAATCATGCATTCATGCCGCATCATAGTATGGTGTGATGGATAAATGTTGGTTGTTTGATGTAATGCAACGTCTTTCCTGATTTGATGTAGGTCTAGAATCTACGCTAGTACGGTTTTTATTGACAAATGTTAGTGGTTAACATACAAAGGGGATGGAGAATTTATAAGCACAAGAGTTAGAATCTTAAAGCTCGAACTCAATACTCATTCATTTTCTTAACTTATATCACTAGGTTACACCTTCGAGAATTCTACACTGGTAGTTATGCTAGTGTGTTTTTTATTGGTTGAGTGAAATATGTAGATTGTTACCCAGTATGAGGTCTTTGTACATAAATTGAAGATTCAACAAGTGTTTTGGTTGGTTGGCGTGATTTTACACTCACTACATCTCATTTGGTTAGTTATTCCACAATGGTCTCTAGTGGAATATGCTATCTAATTGGGGTCACTAATTGGAGCCATGGTTTTATAAAAATTTGAACAATCAATTTTGTATCTTGCTATCCTAGTGTTTTAGGTCTCTCCTTGACTCGTTGTTTAAGTTCTGTCTTGTATTAGAGATCTTGTAGAGCATTCATATCAATTTCTCCTCTGTTTTTTTAATGAAAAGTTTCTCCTCTGTTGTTACTAGTGTGACATAAGGTTATACTACATGTTATTTGATTGTTATAAGGTTATACAGTAAATGGGAGACTCTACTACAATCCTACAAAAAATGCATCCCATTCAATCATAACAGAGCCCAAAAGGATTAAAGAAAAACTTTGATGTGTCCAGATCTTGAACAGAATGAGCAGTTTCACTGCAAGGCTGCGCACCTGCGAGCGCACACAATTAAACAGATTGAACTTATACATAAACAGAGCAAAATTACTTTGATGTTTCCATAAATTTAAAATATCTTACCTTTTCGTTAAATCTAAAATAGCTCTGGATTGTTTTTCGTTCAGAGCATTGAGTAAAAGTGATACTAAAATTTACACCATTCATTGTTTAACCTTTCTAAATAGATTTCCCATAATATTGTAGTTGGAAATTGTCTGAAATATTGTAGATTTTTTTTTTTTTTGGAATAGGAAGCACATGTATGCCATACTAGTTCAATTTGTGCATTTTTACCTGTTTTTTCATAAATCACGCCGAATTTTCCGATCATAGGCTGCGGCAACAACAACCAAGTCTTATCCTACTAAGTGGGGTTGACTGCATGAATCCAATTACGCTATAGTGTTATATCATAAACCATATTTGGATCCAACTCATTAACCTCTAAATCATTCCTAATAATTTCTCTTATAGTTTTCCTAGGCCTTGTTGTACATCTTTTGACCCGACTCTCCTCCATTTGATCTACTTTTCTTACGACAACATCTACAAGTCTTCTCTCTACTTGTCCAAATCACCTGAGGCTATTTTCTACCAACTTTTCTACTATAGGTGTTACCACCACTCTCTCTCTAATGGTGTCATTTTTAATTCTATCACATCTAGTCTTACGACTGATCCAACACAACATCCTTATCTCTACTACGTTTATTTGATTCTCGTGTTGACTCTTAACCGTCCAACACTTGGTACCACACAACATCCTCGGTATGACTGTTGTCGAATTTTCCAATCAAGATGTAATATATATTTTGGAGCCATTTTCAGCCGTTAATATTAGAACCTCATATAAACAATAATGCTTTGCTTTGAAGTGTCCTCTTATGAAGTTATGTTTCGGTCTTCATTTCTATGTGACATCCTCTTAACCAACACATAGAATTAAAATATACAAAATGGAGGCAGGTGAAGGAAGCTTGTCGTTCTGGTTTAGGAATGAACACGTAAAATAATAATAAATTTATTGAAGTATCAAAGTACTTTCTTCCAAAGTGAATAAGAAAACTGTTCAATTAATTCATATATTAAAGAAAAACTACTTTGTGGTTAGTTGTGGTTTGATTTATCAAACTACTTAAGAGTTATTTTTTGGTATAGTTGTGTCTTTGAATATATCAAATTGTTTATGTTTTAGTTCCAGAAGGACCATTTTTTATATGTTTAAGTTAGTATAGGGACCTATTTATATGACATACATGAGGACTTAATTGAAAAAAATGTAATAGTTCAAGGATTAGATTATATTTTTTTTTTTAGTTTAGGGAACTATTTAAAAATTCTCTAATAGTTAAGAAATCTATAGATTAATAAAACCTTTTGTAAACCATGGCTGATAAAGCTAAAAAATAATCAGAAGGCGATGCATTCAGTAAAATCAATGTGAGATAAGAGTAAAAAACTAAAAAACATATACATCAATTAACAACCATGGTAAAGCTAAAAATACATATGGTAATGCAAAATTATTGGTACATTAGTTCAGTCAATCAAGTCTGCAACTCATCAACTTTAAAAATTTGATTTTTCAACTTATGCGCATCAATGGCATCACAAGTCAAAATGTACAATTTAGAAATAGGTGTGGTACAAATAATGTGAAGGAGAAGAGCTTTAAACAAAGATCTGCAAGGGTATTAAAAAACACCACGAGCATCAAAATTTCCGGTGTTCAATTCCATAAAGAGAATGGAGGGAAGTAAAAAAAAAAATCGTAACAATACTAATATTTTGTTGGCACTGAGGATTAGTGCCCGAAGCAAGTTCATGAACTTTTTAGTGTTCTATTCATTAGAAGGTTTTGATCAAGTTAAAGGAAACTTTTTCATCTTTCATCTGAATTACTGTAAAGGGAAACGAGGTTAATGTATATCAGCTCCATCATATTGTTAGCTTCTCTAATTAATTAGTCTACTGTACTGCAAACATGTACTCTTTACAGACATATCTGGTTCCAAGTAAAACTATTCCAGAAAATTTCACAAAGTGGTTTGCTGCATTATTGTAATAGAAATTGTTGTTACTCTTTTATTGGCATGGTTAATTTACACCTTGAACGTTTTAGCCTGACAGAGAAGCAAAATTTCTTCAGTTTAACTAAAATCATGGTTTTTGATTTCAAATTGATTTGATGATGAAATTCAAGTTGTTCGGGTTTGAGGTGCACAAACTCGAATTATGTCATCATGCAAGTCTAACCTAATTTAAGAAGTAAGTTGCCACGAACATTTTCTTAGACTCGATACTTATACAGTCGTGCTTTAACAACTCTGCTAATAAAACAATGAGAAATACATTTCAAAACACAGATGCATCCTCTCTAGTATTACATTCAGATCATACAAGCATTTTCTAACCTATCAATATCATGTACTATGATTTGTTTCCTTTCGTATCCTATTTGAATGCTAGAAATAGAATAACACACAGTAATGCAAAGTGCAAACCGAATAGCAATCGGAAGGATTCAACTACGGAGATGGTTAAATGAGTAATGTGAATGATAAATACTCAATGAGAACTCCAATCCCTTGTCTGATGGAAAGTATCTTCTTTATCAGATAGCATTGTTGTCGTCCCATTTGCAATTTTCTGGAAGTTATAGACTCAAGTCAGTATTCATAAATAAATAAAATGCGGCCAGCAACATGATAATTAGCTTATAGACGTAGTGGTTCATTTAAATTCTGTTATGTAGCAGTGCTATTGCACTGCTATAGCTTCTATTCGCCAACATTTTATACTAAATAGAGTATCACGGAACAACGGCTATTGTTCAAATTCCGCTACAGTAGCCACTATTTAACAACAATGACAAATCCATCACCCAATTTGTTCAACATTGGACCATTTACTTATGATGAGTATAGAAAGGAGGTGATTCGTACAAACCTTAAGACATTGGCCCCTTCTTGTGTCGCAAATCGGATAATCTAGAGGACAACAGTGACGCTTATCCTTACAACATACAGCAGAAGTTTTACCACAACATTTCCAAGAGAAACATACTCCGAGAAATTTCTTGGCACAGCAACATGTTTCCCCTCTTGAGCAGTAAGTAAACAAATTACACCTTATAGGACCTGGTGGAGGTGGGACAGGAGGATTTGGGCTGGTCTTGGTTGGATATGAAGCTAACATGTTGATTCCACATAACCCTGCAGAATTGTCAGTGTTTCGCAACATGTGTATGTAACCATTCATTCCCCAAGATTTTCCCCAAGAATTTTTTACAATCCAATAATCTACTCCGTTTTCCGAACCATATCCTACAATCAACACTGCATGGTCCAAATAAGTTGAACATGGTCCAGTGAAGATACCCTGAAATCAAAATAAGAACATATTATTGCAAATTCGCAATAGTAATTGGTGAACCTATGTTACTAATATTGACCATTGAGCTCAACCTTTGAGTATAGCTGGAAAGCCCTTGCACTACCGCATATGCCTACACTAACAGGTTGGACTGCAACAGCCTTTAGTAGTTTTTTCTCGTCATTTGGAGGCACATCAGTATAACCATCAATCGTAACAACACGCCTTTTTAACTGTATGATTAGAGGCGAGGAAAAGGTATATAAATACTAATATCAACAAAATTAATAAAGAATTCGGAGTTAAAGTGAAAGATGATGCAACCTATATGTATTTTGACAGACTACATAATTTATTCAGTATTTATTGTTTAAAAAACAAGCAAATACCTTGTCTTTTTTGCAATGTAGTTGACGGCTTTGATACGGGTAATCTTCTTCGGTATCAATCCCATTGTTGTCAATGATAAATTGGTATGCATAGTCCATGAGTCCACCATCACAACCACTATTATAAGTTGTATCGCAATCTACCAGTTCTTGTTCAGAAAGGCTCACAAGAGACCCTGTCACAATTTTATTTATCCCTTCGATAGCGCCGGTAGCTGAAAATGACCAACAAGCACCTGCATGATATACATAGAATATTATCGGTGATATACGTCTAGAACTACTTTAAATAAAATTTTCCAATGCTTAAAGAAATAAAGCAAAATGATCTTATAATAATCACGAGTGTTCTAAATCATAGCTTCTCTCATAGGTTAATAACAAGTTGAGGTCTTGAGTAGTGTTATTTGAAAATCACAAATCCGACACCGTATGTGTACACCATATAAAAATACACCCAACACAATTGTCGACTTAACTAGGATAGAGAGAAAAATAAATAAAAAACACAATACTGCATCATTATACAGTGTCGGACAACATTTATGCTGTCAAAATATCATTTCTGGATCAACTTTGCCTCACGTTTTCTCATAAGCTCCCTCATTTAACTTTTTTATAAACATAAAAACAAGCCTTTCTCATCATGAGGTAAAAGTTGAGTACCTATAACAAATTATATTGGTAACTACAGTTTAAAAGTCTAAGTCTAGATAACCTACTTGCAAAATTGCTAGAAAACCATTTGTTTTGCATTAGAGGCTACCTTCTATGTCCCTCAAGTATTCAACATCAATCTATTTATGCATACAGGCAATAGTTGAGTACATATAACTCATACCTATCCAACAATATCCTTATAAAAAAAAATTATAATATTATATACACAAAAGTCCATCCAAATTCACATAACCCTACCTTACAAACTAAAAAGCTGTCTGATTAACATAAAAGTTGAACTTTTAGAACACCCCCTTTTCAATTTGATTATTAACAAATTCAAAACTGAAAAATCAATTTTATCCCTATTCAAATTTGAATAATTTTTGTAGTACCACAGCTTCCTTGGTCTTTGACAGAAGTAACAGCACCACTCTTTCTCCAATCAATCTCAGAAGGAACTTGTAAAACACCATTATCATCGAATTGTTGATCTTCAAAATGGTTGAATTTGAATCTTAACAACGAAGAAGGAGAAAAGCCGAGACGAGTGGTCTTGAATTCATGGTGGGTAAGATCTGCGAAAGCGTTGAGGGAGAGGGTATAACTGGAATTTCCCATTTCATTGTGTTGTGAGACAAAAGCATAATTGTCTTCGAACACTTTGAACCTGTAACGCTTTTCCTCTTCCGAAGGATATGTTTTACCATGTTGTTTGCTCCACTCTTGGAAGAGTTTAGAAGTGTCGTTGGAGGCAGAGACTAAAGATAAAAGAGACAACAATTGTAAAATGAAGAAAGGGAAACAATTCATGGTTTTGTGGAAAAGTTGAGTATTGATTGCTTTATTATGATAAAATTAGATAAGAGACAGATTTTGAGCTACGTGCTTTTATACATAGGGGATGTTTCAAATAAATAGTGATTTTTAAAATAAGAAGTAAAAAGATTAAATATCATCTATTAGATTAAATAAACGGTTCAGATTAAATTTTAACTTAAAACACTCAACTAACCTTCTCTCTCCATTAACTCAAGTTCTTTTTCTTCTTTCTTTCCCATTCTTCTGGTTGAAGAAGTTGAATAGCTTTCCTCTCTTTTCTTTCCATTCACTTCTTATTTCAAAAATCTTCTCGCTGCAGAAATCTATCTCTCACTCTCTTCTCGCCGCCACAAATACACGGTTAAAACATTTTCTCGGTCGCCGACCTTGTCTTGCTCACGTCTACAACTCTGCTTCGACGTTTCTACCGTTTTGTAATAGCATTGTTATTATTATTGTCGCCGACGTTTCCACTTCCCTGAATGCTATTTTGCCATTGTTATTATTGTTGTTTTAAGAAACCCAACTCTGCTCTGTCGCCGACGTTTCCACTTCTTTGTATATTATTTTACCTTGGTTTGGCTTTGCTTACAACATTGTTATTATTATTGTCGCCGACGTTTTCACTTCTCCGAAAAATACATATACAGAACGGATGACATAGATGTTCTAAGTTTTTTCTTCTTGACGTATTACATTCCCATCTCTTTAATTATTTTGTAAAGGAGTTGAATGGAAGAGAAGTTTTACATTTGGTTTTGAATTATAAACCTTCAAACAAAATAATGAACTTCAACTAAGTAGCATGTTTTGTGATCTGGTAGGACCGCGTTCAATTAATTATAATTTATAATTGGCTAAAATGTGTTTTTGGTCCCTGCAAATATGACGAGTTTGGGTTTTGGTCCCTACAATTTTTTTTTTTGAAAAACATCCCTACAAATTTTTTTTTTTAAAATAGTCCCTGGGCCCACTTTGTGACACCCCGAGAAACCTCATTTATAGTAATGAGATACCTCAAGAAATCACAGTTATCGATAACTCAAAATTATTACTAATAGTTCTTTTCTTAAAAATAAAATAAATGAGAGTAATTAATGTACATAAAAGTTAAGTTATATATTATAACTTTAATACATAACTTTAGACATAAGCTGCACTCATTATAGTTAAGATACCCTAGTCAACATAAGTTCTACCTTTGAACCTTGCTACTACCAGCCATACTATATGCATCTAATACATGTACATATATTACATTAGTGATCCATTTATCTAACTAGACCCTCTAGGGGTTAGGAGTACGAATAGGCTCTGCATACACTGAAGCAGTCCACATTTCAGCAAGGGGTAAGTAAAAAGACAAAGTCACAGCACGGTGACGAGTCCTAGTAATAAAGTTGGGGTATTCGCCGGAAGTGATGTGAATAGCAATTACACCGTCATAAGTCACAATAAAATTAGGGTAGTCAGTGATCCATGTTCCGTCGACAAACTCCAGACGAACTGCAGGGCGGGGATCGTGGTTCTTCATCTTTAAGTTATTAAAATATAAAACCAAACAACAAACAAGAGTGCGTTCACATCAACAAATTTCACAAGTAGTAGAATCTTCAGCAATTATTATTATTATTAGTAAAATAACAATATTCACAGTGTGATTATGCAATGAAATGCACATGCATTATATTTATCATGTATGTAACTCTTTCCTACTCCATGGAGGTTCTATATGAGAGGAGCAATCGGGAGTACATGTTCTGTCTCAATTCTCATTGGTACATTTCTCTTCTCTCTTTATACATGTTTACCATAACACTCTCCACCGATCATGAGTTCTTACAGTGTCACGTCAAGTTCGTCACTGTGAGGCATCGAATACCACGACACGGGGGAGCTACCACCTGGTCACTTGTGGGGTTTCGCACCGTGACGCCCTCAAGGTCTCTTAACCTTCACTTACGCACTCTCGCTTGTACCAAAGTGTGACTCACTCTTGGACTCATGGAATTTATTTTAAAATCTCAGCATTATTTCTTGGTACATCATGTAGATTTATTCTACTTCTTTGATTCATTTCTTATAACTAAGAATGATCATTTTTAAGAAAATGCTTCAACTGCATAATTAGAGTAAATAAAATACCTTCTGTGACACTTTAAAATACATTAATAAGTAGTTAGTACCTTCAACCTAATCCATATATATAAATTTTATTTATTATTAGTACCTTCAGATTCTGAAGATCAGAGTCTGAAGAACAACGTCTGAAGATTAAGTCTGAAGACCAGAGTCTGAAGGTCAGAGTCTGAAATACTGGTTTACTTGCAGACTAATTTATTTCATTTCTGTTAAGTTTCTGGATACTGGTTCTTAAGCTAATCAATCCTACCACCCCATTTATTATTAATTATTATTACTACTATTTTTAGTTTTCATTCTAAAGAGTTGTTATATCCTGTTGTTATTTAATTGAAAAGAGTATAATCGTACAAAACCTTTTCTCAATACCATATACTAGTTATTGCTGCACATTTCCAGAAAATATTATGCTATTATGTCTATACTACAATTACAAGAAATTTAACCTTAACTACACACATTTTTGTTAACCTGGTTAGAATATATAGTTTTACTATACACACTCATACATAGCAGAGTACATCTATAAATATCATAGGTAAACTTAATTCATGATTAGTGCAGATTGTAAAAGCCTTTTAAAACTAAAAAGAGTTAG
Source organism: Medicago ruthenica (assembly GCA_018208015.1). NCBI lineage: Eukaryota > Viridiplantae > Streptophyta > Magnoliopsida > Fabales > Fabaceae > Medicago > Medicago ruthenica. The sequence continues at coordinate 104,501,885 of CM031373.1, read as the reverse complement.
GGCCACTCTTGACTCAATTGATTCTACCATACTATCATTGTTGAGATTCCTCACCCCCCCTACCTTGATAGTTTCTCTTCTTGTTGAAAATTGTTAGAATCTTCTCAAATCTAAACAAAAACAGAATTTCATCAAAATGAGTTTTTTTTTTTACCTAAAGAAAAGAAAATCATCAACAAAATGTGTAGTAGAAATGAATATGAGATAATCTCACCTTTAGGATCTACTAGTGAGATGCACAACTCCAACTCTAATGTTTTTACTTTAAAGTGATGAGATGAAAGCTTGAAGATGATATTAGTTAAGGAGGCTAAAGAAGGTGACTAATTCGTATTTAGCTTGTACAGTGGAATATTGTTGGTTTGTTGTGTGAGTAACTTAAGCCAAGGGTGTAGGTATTTATAGTGAAAGTGAAAGAGTAAAAAGTTCATCTCATGGTTAAAATTAGTGCAAAGTGTCATTCAATTAAGTTAGCCATGTAATTACTAAGATAAGGTCAAATTTACCATTGGATAGATTCAATGTACACGTGCTTAATTACTATTTCTTTATTCTAGTTCCATGCATCTAGTTACTATATTATTAGTACATGAATGTATATAGTTACTACTATTAGTTCATTTGTAAGAGGATTTCATGCATCTAGTTACTATATTATTTCGAAATTAATTAATAAGTTTTAGTTACTAAATGTTCTATATATATAAATTGTATGACTAATGAAATCTCATATTTTGAGCTGCTAAATATACTACATGCAATATATTTTCTCAAGCTAATACTAATTGATGCTATAATGCAAAAAATGTTACAATTCTCCCCCAACAAACCAACAATATTCCATTATTCTTCTTCTTTCTCCATTCGCTATCTCTTATCTTCTTATTCTTTTTCCTCTTCTTCACGGTTCTGGAAATCAAAACCAAGCAAGATTGTGTTGCCGACAACAACTCAAATGCAATTGAAATCAACGACAACTCAAACAGATCTAGATTTCATAAACAAGTATCGAATAACTTATAACAAGATTGTGTTGCCGACACTGAATCGCGATGCCACTCGCCAAAAAAACATTGACCACTTTGTTAACTGTCTGTGAATCGGCATACAACAATTTGTCCTACTCCACAGATTGGTGTTACAAGAACGCCGGGTAGAGGCAAAGCCGTTGAACCACCCAAACACGGTGTGCTGCGGCGAGTTTGAAGTCGAGATTAGTTGAGAAAATGGTCAGATCCCGGCGATAACAGTGGTGGAAGAACAACGAGATTTCGGTAGAGAGGGAGAAAAAAGATTCTATTTTTATTTATAAAGTTTAGAAACAGTCTAATTGATCTCTGATTTTTGGTTGTTTCAATGCTTCTGTTTGGGAGTTTTTTTTACAGGTTTTGTAGTTGTTTTTCTTTGGTTGAGAGAAGAAATTATAACATGTGTTGTGAAAGATTTGGATAGTAACAGATTCAAATGGTTCATCAACAAAGCAAATTAAACATTAATTATCCTTCATTTCTCCATATGAATAAAACTGGGATTGATTTGGAACTTTGCTGAAACTGGGATTGATTTTGAATGTAGATAGATGTTGATGATGAAAGATTATTGAGCAAATAATTGAAATTAAAACCAAATTTATGTTTTAATGTAATTTGTTTTTTGTTTTAAAATTCCAAAATTAAAATTAAAACAAACCAAAAAGAATTTAAGAATATTAATTTATTTTTTAAATATTTTAATCAATTTAAATGCCACACGCATTATTTCTGCACAGTCAGCAAGTGCCACATATGCACAAATGTGACAAATCACCACAAAAGTGGGGCTATGGACCATTTTTAAAAACAAAATATTTTGCAAGAACTTTTTTTAAAAATTTTTACCAGGGACCAAAATCAAAACTGGGCATATTTGCAGGGACCAAAACCACATTTTAACCTTTATAATTTATAGCTGAATTAGGATATTAGGTTCCCCGAAAGCCCTCATCAATGTTGAAAATATCAATAAAGTTTCTTAATGAAAATACAAATTGTTTACAAAATAGAGTCATGTCGTTGTTCTTGTTGAAAGGTTAGTCATTTGTTAAAACTGTCAAATGTCTGTGTAAAAATATTACATGTTACCTCATTACTTCTCATTTTTTTAACCTTTTTACTTCTCATTTTAAAATCACTTCTTGACTATAATCCTAATATTGGAGTTTGGACCGTCTCATGCCAATTCTCTCCTGCCCTCTCTCATGTTCCTCATCCAATGGTGGCTGTGAGATCATAAAGAAAACATTTAATAATAACAGTCCAGAAGAGAGAGAAAAAATATGGATGGACGGCTGATATTAATGCAGAACGAAAAGCAGGAGAGAATTGGCAGGAGAAGATCCGGATCCCTAATATTGGCATAGACTGTAACATTCCAATAATAATAACACCAGTGAACAAATATTTGACATAAACTAAACCGGTGAAAACCTTCTTACTTCAATTTGTTTCAATATTTTTGCACGGGCATTTGGTAATTTTAACCTTCTTACTTATGCTAATAATAACTAAATTTGTTTGAATAATAATAACAATGTTAATTAATCCATCAGAACTATAATAACAACAATGTTGTAAACAAAGGCAAACCAACGTAAAATAACAACATTCAAAGAAGTGGAAACGTCGACGATGGAGCAGAGTTGGGCCTCTTAAAACAACAATAATAACAATGCTAAAATAACATAGAGAAGTGGAAACGTCCGCGGCAATAATAATAACAATGTTATAACAATGACAATAATAATAACAATCCTATCACAAAACGGTGGAAACGTCGAAGCTAGACATGAGCAGGACAAGGTCGGCGACAGAGAAAATGTTTTAACCGTGTATTCGTGGCGGCGAGAAGAGAGTGAGAGATAGATTTTTGCAGCGAGAAGATTTTTGCAATGAGAAGTGAATGGAAAGAAAAGAGGGAAGCTGTTCAACTTCTTCAACCAGAAGAATGGGAAGAGTTTGTAAGTGGGAAAGAAAAAGAGAAAGAATGTGAGTTAATGAAAGAGAAGGTCATTTGAGTGTTTTAAGTTAAAATTTAATCTGAACCACTTATTTAATCTGATGGCTGATATTTAACCTTCTTACTTCTCATTTTAAAATCACTTCTTATTTGAAACATTATATATATATATATATATATATATATATATATATATATATATATATATATATATATATATATATATATATATATATATATCAATTGCACTCTCGGCTCAATATTGAAAAACCTCTTTTTAAATTGATTGAATAAATGATGTATATAATCAATATTATAGACCACGTACATCAATTATTCAATAAACCTAAAACGTAAATATTTGTTTATAACAGTGATTGAAGGATGTCGCAAATTGACAACATCCTGAATTTGTAACCCAAATTTTATAAGATGTAGATGTGATTTCATTTTTTAGAGCAAATACAAAAACGCCACAGACTCTAAAAATATGTTGGCAATTGTGGTATCTTAAGTTAGTTTTGGATGTTAAGTATCCAGAAAAGTTGAGTTGTACTTTTTTGGAGACAAGTAGGAGGTGATGTGAAATCATAGATCATTTTGATATGTTATCAATTGATTTAAAAACCGTAAATTACCAAATTCTCAAATCACCTTCTTCTTCAATTTGAAATCCCAAATCCTTATGCAACATGGAGAAGATGATTTAAGTAAAACAGAAGCAAAAAAAAAAAAACTTACAAATCATACAACAAATGCACGTTCAAATGCCATTTACATTCGAAGTAGTTGAATGATATTAACCAGAAATCAAGTTCAAAATAACTTAGACATTGAAAATTATAGTTCAGATGCAACGAGAAAGTCAGAATCTTGCGCATATTGCAGAGTAACAAAGAAATACAAAAGTGGTGAAGGTCTAAAGAGTTGTGTTATTTCCAAAGCCAAACAGTGGGGCCTTTTGCAAAATTTGGATGTACTAGGCACAAGTGGTTGATAATTTGATCAATGTCCCATTATAGAATGTTAATTGACTGGTTTCGTATATTGAGCTAACATACCAAACTAGTGAGAACACCGAGAACTACAAAACATATCTGCATAATTTTTGTGTTTCAATTTAGTTCAGTCAAAATTAAGCTTCTATTACATATTATTGTGTTATGCCTCATGATAATGTTGTTCTTAGAATTAGATTAACAACGAATAAGAAAGAACATGTTAATGGTCTTTTATAATAATACAAGAACCGCTAATTGTTGTCCCATTTCATGACTGCTACAAAACTTCTGTTTCAGACCCTCTTGGGCTAATAGTTTTTTTCCCAACAAAAGCTCTCACAACAGGATGCCTTCCTTCTACTAACATATATATGTAGGTCAAGTTATATAGATCATGCAGAGGTCTATAATGTCTGATTAGAGCTTTGTGAACACCACTTTCTAATTTCTAATTACTACACTTGGTAAAAACTATTATGCGCCCTCATTTCTCATAGCTATTTAAACAAGATACATTTGTCTTAACTAATTGAAGGAGGAGGAAGAGATTATGGGCTTTTTTGAGTTTTCTCCTATTCATGACCTAATATGACATCAGAGTGCACATGCAAAGACCAAAATGGCTATTTGTCCCTTTTTTTTGTTATATCACTCCTTAATTCCTTATTGTTAAATTTTACATATTTATGTGTATGTTATTAACACAATATGATAGGGAAACATACGTATGTTTATAATTAAGTTTTACACACACACATATATCAAATAGACAAATAGTTCATGTACAAGCTACAACTAATGTTACATGATGATAGTACAAGGAGTACCCAGATCCATGAAAGAAAGAGCCAACCTAAGAACGAAAGAAATACAAAGAAGGACACCCAACACCCACAAAACACCATAAAAAATGAAATGAGTGCAAAGAGAAGCAACTTAAAAACACCTAACACTTTAAAATATCACAAACCACCAACAATTCTCTCCCACAAAATCTCCAACCAAAAAGAGGCCAACCAACCGAGAAAAGAGAAAGCCTAGCAAGCTCATCAGTGCTAGGTCACAAGTTTTTAAAGTTTCAAACAAAGAAGATTTGTCATATCTCACTCACAAAAGGAGCATGATTGTCCATGTCGTCGGCCAAAAAAACCACTTCCACAAAGTGAATTTTATCGAATCTACCAAGTGGGGGCTAAGAAATAACTGTACAGAAAAAATATCTAGTTAGACCACACAATAGCATGCCAAACCAAAAGAAAACATAGCTCTGTCTTACCCCTCCCTAAATCTAGAAAAAGGCTAAGAACACCCTAACTCCCCTAGTAAAATCAAGCTCCTAACCAAGCCGCCAAAACAGCGGCCAGGGCCTTTAGGGCCTAGGTGGGCCACGACCCACCCCAACAATTTTTTTTTTATTTTTTGAGAGAAATTACTAAAATATCTTTGATTTTTAAGTAAAATTATCTTACGGCCCACCCTCTTCTCTATCTCAGTAAATTTTACTATCAAACTTTCAAGTCAATTGTAATGTGTAGATGGTGTCTCCCAAAACACTGAGTATTTTAAGATGGAAAAACTAATTGCAAGTATACACTGTCCAAGTTATAGTATAAAAAGATATTAATCCCACAGGGACTGTGGAGCTATAATTTTGCGTAGCTTTTCAGCAGAAAACTTGTTTGGAGAAAAATAAAATAAAACATTTGTCACAACAACAAAAGTAAAAGGTTAGATTTGGGAAAGCAGTTAAAGTATTTAGAAAATCTCAAGATGGAAAGTGTGGTTTAGAACTAGGTTCAATTATGATAAAACATTACTGCGATTTACAGAGTTATAGCGTAGGTATAACTGTTTGTGTCGCTCAGAGCTATAGCCGGTTCAAAGCATCTTTAGTCTTTGAGATACACATCGCTATATCCTTATATAGCTACTATGTCTCACAGGGCTGCAACCGTTTATTAGCTTCTCGCAACTTTGTGATCCATAGAGCTTTATCTCTCAATAACCGGCTTCCTGGTGAACCAATTGGTCTTGGGGAGTGTTACCTCTACCATCATGTTAAGCTTCGGGATGTCATCTCAATTAAGGGCATGATCACGAGACTTAAAACACAACAATTGCTAGGTTCAAGTGCCCAGCCTTTCCGCACTAAGGTATTAAGCTATCGGGTCTTATGTGCCATATGACAAGAGTCCTACCAAAACCGTAGCACTTAGTGAAATTTCTGGCAGGTCCTGATTCTGAACGTAAAACAGAGTAGAACAGAGTACAACACGCAAAACAGAGTACAGTAGTTCAGAAGCAGAATAACAGACAGAAATAACGGACAGAAAGTAAAAGTGCACAGGATATTTGTTAACCCAGTTCGGTGACAAACACACCTACATCTGGAGGCTACCAAGCCAGGAAGGAAAACCACTAGTGTAGTCCTAGTTCTAAGTTTCTCAGCAAACTCCCAGTTTACAACTTATCACCTAGCTACTACCCGTATTGATTTCAACCTAGGAACTCCTAGACCTGAGATCCCATCTCACTTCCCTCAGTCAATCACTGCCCCAGTGATATCAGACTTTAATAACAAACAACTAAGTAGGAGACACACTCCAAAGACATAAACAGACACTTTTGCTTAAAAGCTTCAAGTGATTACAACTCAATAAAACAAACCAACTCTAAACAATTGAGTGGTGTACAGAAACAGAGCACACAGACTCAAAACCTAAGAAAACTCTATTAATACTTGCTTTGGTTTTGGTTGAGTTTCTTCAATAGCAGTGTCCTCTATTTATAATCTTCAGCAGCAACAAATAAATGAACCAAATATTCTTCAAAGATATATTTCCAAAATTCTTTAGAAACATATAGAAGCAAATATTCTTCAAAAATATATTTTCCAAAGATCTCTTTGAAAATATAATCACAAATAAAAGAAACCAATCTTCAGAAAATATCTCACGCAAATATTCTTCCTTCTAGAAACACCATCTTGGAGAATTCTTCTACAAAAGATCATGTGAGAAAATAAACAGCTCCAAGGCACGAAAACAGAACGCAGAAAACCAGCTTCTAAAGGTACTTCTGAAGGTCTGCGTCTGAACATTTCAGCTTCTGAAGGTTGCTTCTGAAGGTCAGCGTCTGAAGTACTGTTCAGTGTATGAACATCAACTTCTGAAGGTTCAGCGTCTGAAGTACTGTTCAGCGTCTGAACATCAGCTTTTGAAGGTTCAGCGTCTGAAGACCCAGCTTCTGAGGTACAACTTCTGAAGACGCACATATTGCTTGTATATTTGATTTTAGCAAACATGAAGCCAACAACCAAATATCCAACAATCTCCCACTTTGACAAATTTTTGGCTAAAATCAATCTGAGATCAAAAGCAAGTGTTCTTCACACAATATAGGAACATAATCATGAAAAATTTAAACACAACAACCAAAAATCAACAGAGTCAGCAACGGCACAAAATAAACAAACTCCCCCTGAAACATATAAACTCCCCCTGAAACATATCAATCAATAGCAACTTCTGAAACATACATTACTCCCCCTGAAACAGATCAACTTCTGACAGGAAACACATATACTCCCCCTGAAACAGAGACTCTCTCTGAAACAGATCAGCAACAGCTTCTAACACACTTATTTTCCCCCTTTTTAGCCAAACAATTTTGACAAAAATAACCATGCAATCACCAGGAGTAGAAACACAGAGAAACATCAGAGGTTACAAAGGGAACACACCCAGAAATCTATTTAAAGGTTATAAACATCCATCACAGCACCACACACAGAACCCACATCAGAACCATCAACAAAACCATCATCAAAACCAACAGCAGGATCAGAATCACACAAACTACCCACACACAGTCTTCACAGAAGAACAAAAAAACAAGAACACAACTGCAGAGAACAGTACAAAAATTGCAGACCAAAAGCACAAAATGCAATCCAGGACATAGTCCAAAAAATTGACAGTCTTCAGACTCAGCATCAAAAGCTGCTCAGTCTTCATTATACACAACATCAGATGCTGCTTAGTCAATGTGTGCTTCAGGCACATTCAGAGGAATCTTCTTCCCAGCAATCCTCTTCTGAACAAAGGGCATGATGTCTTGAACATCTTGCTCAATATCATCCTCAGACTCACTAGGATCCACTTCCTTTCCTTTTAGTGCCTTCTTCTTTGGGACAGGGACCACTACTTTGCTCCAGCCTTTAGATGGTCCAACAACAGCACTCTTCTTAGCTACAGGAGTAGGCGTGCTGGTAGCAGCAACAACCTTTCCTTTCCTATTCTTCAGCCTCTTGCCAACATTATCACATTTTGGTCTCCATTCCTTCTTGACATTGATTACAACAGGTTCAGTTTTTCTTTGCTGAAGGTGCTTGGGGTATCCATGCAACTTGAAATAGAATGGCTTTATATGCCCCTTTTTACCACAGTAATGACATATCCAAGGATGAGAAACCCTCTTGCTCTTAGATCCCTGAGGTTGGTTCTGGTGTTCCAACTTAGTTTTGCTCATCATTGGATCACATGTTTTAACAGCTGTAATGAACCTTTTAGCTGGATTTTACTGTTTGTTGTTCAAGGTCCTATCATCAAATCCTATACCATTTGGTTTCCCTTGGTTCTGACTCTCCAATATCTCTTTAAGCACATCAGTACCAGTGTTCAACATTCTGACTTGTTTCTTCACATGTTCAAGTTGAGAGTTCAGTTGGGTTACCTCATCTTTGAGATCAGAGATTTGCCCTAAGTGCTCACTTCTTTCAGCATGCAGTTGACTGATAGTTCTTTTCTGTTCTTCCAGCTGCTTGCAAACTTCTTCACTTCTGAGGTATAGTTCTTTGTAAGAGGCAGTTGGTTCTTCAAAAAAAAATTATTCATCACTGGATTCAGTATCAGATGATGTTTCAGAACCTGATGGTATTTCAGAAACAGATGGTGCTTTTGAATCCTTAACTTTATCATCACACATGTATCTACCAGTTAAAGCAAAAACATACTTAGCATACCCATTCTCCACTTCTCCTTCTGAGTCATCTTCATCAGACCAAGACACAGTCAAACTTTTCTTCTGTTTCTTGAGGTATGTTGCACATTCTGTCCTAATGTGGCCATAACCTTCACACTCATGACACTAAACACCTTGGGATTGATTGCTTTTCTCATCAATTCTTGACTTCTTCAAGTCATTTGGTTTGGATCTCCTGTTAGCCTGCTTCAGAATCTTGTTAAATTGTTTACTCAGCATCACAAGAGCTTCTGATGTGCTTTCATCATCCACAGTATCAGCATCTGCTACAAAAGCAACACCTTTTCCCTTCTTATCAGTTCTGTTGTTGAAGGCTATTTCAAAATTCTGAAGAGATCCTATCAATTCCTCAACCTTCATACTGGAGATGTCTTGTGCTTCCTCAATGACAGTTACCTTCATGTCAAATCTCTTAGGAAGAGTCCTGAGAATTTTTCTCACAAGCTTTTGATCAGACATTCTTTCTCCAAGAAACTCAAATGAGTTGGCCATGTCCAGAACGTTCATATAGAAATCTTGTATGTTCTCATCCTCCAACATTTTGAGATTTTCAAACTTGGTGGTGAGAAGTTGAAGTCTGGACATTTTTACCTTGGAAGTACCTTCATGAGTAGTTTTAAGAATCTCCCAAGCATCCTTAGCTATTGTGCACTGCTTGATCAGTCTGAACATATTCTTGTCCACTCCATTGAATATAGCATTCAAGGCCTTGGAGTTTCCAAGAGCTAATTCATCTTCTACCTTGGACCACTATTCTTCTGGTTTCAGATCAGCTGTCTTCTTTCCATCTTTGTCAAGCACAACATGATGTTCCCAACCCTTCAGAACTGCTTTCCATGTCTTACTATCAATAGACTTAAGGAAAGCACTCATGCGTGATTTCCAATAGTCATAGTTGGAACCATCCAACAGAGGTGGTCTGTTCACAAATCCTCCTTCCTTGTCCATTCTGCTAGAAAGTAACTTCCCTGGAGCTCACCCTAAAACAGGCAGGGTGTCTGCTCTGATGCCAATTGAAATTTCTGGCAGGTCCTAATTCTGAACGTAAAACAGAGTAGAACAGAGTACAACACGCAAAATAGAGTACATTAGTTCAGAAGCAGAATAAAGGACAGAAAGTAAAAGTGCACAGGATATTTGTTAACCCAGTTCGGTGACAAACACACCTACATCTGGAGGCTACCAAGCCAGGAAGGAAAACCACTAGCGTAGTCCTAGTTCTAAGTTTCTCAGCAAACTCCCAGTTTACAACTTATCACCTAGCTACTACCCGTATTGATTTCAACCTAGGAACTCCTAGACCCGAGATCCCATCTCACTTCCCTCAGTCAATCACTGCCCCAGTGATATCAGACTTTAATAACAAACAACTAAGTAGGAGACACACTCCAAAGACATAAACAGTCACTTTTGCTTAAAAGCTTCAAGTGATTACAACTCAATAAAACAAACCAACTCTAAACAATTGAGTGGTGTACAGAAATAGAGCACATAGCTCACAGACTCAAAACCTAAGAAAACTCTATCAATACTTGCTTTGGTTTTGGTTGAGTTTCTTCAATAGCAGCGTCCTCTATTTATAATCTTCAGCAGCAACAAATAAATGAACCAAATATTCTTCAAAGATATATTTCCAAAATTCTTTAGAAACATATAGAAGCAAATATTCTTCAGAAATATATTTTCTAAATATCTCTTTGAAAATATAATCACAAATAAAAGAAACCAATCTTCTGAAAATACCTCACGTAAATATTCTTCCTTCTAGAAACACCATCTTGGAGAATTCTTCTACAAAAGATCATGTGAGAAAATAAACAACTCCAAGGCACGAAAACAGAACGCAGAAAACCAGCTTCTGAAGGTATGTGTCTGAACATTTCAGCTTCTGAAGGTTGCTTCTGAAGGTCAGCGTCTGAAGTACTGTTCAGTGTCTGAACATCAGCTTCTGAAGGTTCAGCGTCTGAAGTACTGTTCAGCGTCTGAACATCAGCTTCTGAAGGTTCAGCGTCTGAAGACCCAACTTCTGAGGTACAGCTTCTGAAGACGCACATATTGCTTGTATATTTGATTTTAGCAAACATGAAGCCAACAACCAAATATCCAACATTTAGCTATAGCATGGTATAGCTCTGGTGATTCTCAGCGATATGGCCATTTATTAACCTCTTAAGGTAACTAATATTCACAGAGTTATAACTTCTGATAGCTTCAAGACTCTTCTACGTTCAAGATGTTCAATTTAAGCAGTCTTTCTTGACACTTTCACTTGTGGTGCTTAAGGGAAAAATCATATCTAACAAACATTTTCCACTCCCATACCCGGTCAGGATCAAGGAGCTATAACATTGGAAATAAAAGTTGTCAGGATTTATTTCTAAAGATTTTGAGTTAAAACAGTTTGTTAGAGTTAAGCACGGCGCCACAACTTTATATATCACAAGTAAATAAATAAATCATAACCTCACCATGTTTAAACCACTGGAAGGGGTTTAGCTCATGGTGAGCTGAACCATGGAAATGAAAATGAAGATGGAAATAAATGAAAACATGGAAAACTAAATTGATAGATTAAATAGAGTTGTCACAAAATTACAATCCTTGAAGGAATAAGGTGAGCCAAAACATCATCAAGTAATCTACTCTAAGAACTTTAGAATCTAGCTACCATGCTCATCTATGGTAGAATATGAGATGAAATGAGATCTCGAAGCTGCTAACCCTAGCCATAACCTGGCCTCTCCAATTCTAAGGTGAATTTTCGGACCCTTGGCACTAACACATGGGTGTCCTTTTATAAGGCCACCCACTACAAGTTGTACCCTTTGGTCATTTTACAAGGCCACCCACTACAAGTCGTACCTACCCACTGACATATTCTTTTATTCTTCCTAGAATTTCAATCATTGGGGACAGCTCATATTCTTCCTCATTAAGCAATGGACAGACTGGACCCACGCATTCGTACTATGTACGACCCAGCTAGAGTCCCAAGATGCTGCAACTCTCCACATCTTCGTCGATACATCTTCAATCGACGCTGCAACTTCCCACATTTTTAGAGACATTCCTTAACCTACATCATTAAACATCATAAACAAGCATTGCTAGTTCCAAAGTACTAAAAAAACTTAAAACTATAAAATCCGAAAATAGGCACTGATTAAATGTTTAAGGCATTGCAATCACTCAATTACTTGTTGAATCTGATGTTCTGACCTTTGGATTTGGATCTCTTGTCAACATGTTTCAGAATCTTGTTAAACTGTCTCCCCAACAACACAAGTGCTTCTGATAATCCTTCATCATCCTCATCAATCTCTTGTTGATCCTCAGCTTCTGAATTAACTGCAAAAGCAAATCCTTTCCCTTTCTTCTCAGTACGGTTATTGAAGGCTGTTTCAAAATTCAACAGGGATCCTATTAACTCCTCAACCTTCATATTGGAGATGTCATGAGCTTCCTCAATAGCAGTCACCTTCATGTCAAATCTTTTAGGAAGAGATCTGAGAATTTTTCTAACAATCTTCTCATCAGACATCTTCTCTCCAAGAGAATCAAAAGAATTAGCCATATCCAGAACATTCATATAAAAGTCCTGTATGTTCTCATCCTCCAACATCTTCAAATTTTCAAATTTTGTGGTGAGTAGTTGAAGTCTGGATAGCTTGACCTTTGAAGTGCCTTCATGAGTTGTCTTGAGAATCTCCCAGGCATCCCTGGCTATGGTACACTGCTTGATCAGTATGAACATGTTCTTGTCCACTCCATTGAATAGTGCATTCAAGGCTTTGGAGTTTCCAAGAGCTAATTCATCTTCATCCTTTGACCATTCTTCCTCTGGTTTTAACACATCAGTCTTCTTTCCATCTTTGTCCAACACAACTGGATGTTCCCAACCCTTCAGCACTGCTTTCCAGGTCCTGCTGTCTATGGATTTCAGGAAAGCACACATACGAGACTTCCAGTACTCATAGTTGGAACCATCCAACGAGGTGGTCTGTTAACAAATCCTCCTTCCTTGTCCATTCTTGCTAGAAAAACCTTCCCTGGAGCTCACCCAATAACAGGCAGGGTGCCTGCTCTGATACCAATTGAAATTCTGGCAGGTACTGAATCAGAACCGTAAAACAGAGTACTAAAAACGCAAAACAGAGTACTTAAACACAGGTTCAGAAGCAGCAAAATAAAGGACAGAAAATAAAGAACACATGATATTTGTTAACCCAGTTCGGTGCAAACTTCACCTACGTCTGGAGGATACCAATCCAGGAAGGAAATCCACTAAGTAGAATTAATTCTAAGACTCAAGACACAGCCCCTGTTCCCAGCCTTATCACTTAATCTCCACCCGTTTAGACTTCTACCTAGGAACACCTAGATATAAGAACCCACTTACTTCCTAATCACGTAATCACAGCCCAGTGATTATCAGACACTTAAACAATTCAAGTATGAAGTCACACTTCAAGACATCAAAGACATCACTCGTGCTTAAAAGCTTAAAGTGAATTACAACTCAAAACACATTAAACCAACTCTAACAGATGAGTGGTGTACAAAACAGAGCAATAGCTCACAGACTCAAAAACACTAAGACTCTTATAATGATAACTGTTTTTGACTCAATCAACTAATCTTCAATAGCATCGTCCTCCTTAAATAGTCTTCAGCAGCTCACATAATTCTGAATAATATAATCTTCAAAGATATAATTCTGAAATTCTTTAGAAGCTCATAGAAGGGAATATATTTCTGAAATATATTTTGCAAAGATTCCTTTGAAAATATATACATAAATAAACGAAGCCAATCTTCAACAAGATCTTCACGCAAATTAAGCAGCCTTCTAGAAACAACAGCCTGGATAAATCTTCAAACAAATCTTCAAAAGATACTGAAAGAAATAATCAGAAAGAACGCAGAAATTCAGCTTCTGAAAACAGCTTCTGAAGGTCAACACAAGTCAACGTCTGAACAGCAGCTTCTGAAGGTCAACAATAGTCAACGTCTGAATAGTGCGTCTGATGACCAGTTCTGCGTCTGATGAACAATACCACCGTCTGAAGACCAGTTTTGCGTCTAATGAACAGTACCAGCTTCTGAAATCCAATTTCCAGCTTCTGAAGACACAAATTAACTTCTGGAGACGCATTGCTTGCACACTTTGATTTTACCAAACATGTAGCCAACATTCAGATATCCAACACTTGTCCATTATGGGGCTAAGTACAACGCGATAACCAACTTATTTGCCGGTTATCAGTAGATAATTATTTTGAATTTTCAAGGTATAAAATTTAATTTTTTGATGGTCAATTTGTGCTTAATTCTTATTAAAACATAAATTTTGTGCATGCATTATAGTTTATTTTTGTGGCCCACCCAAACAATTTTTTCTGGCTCCACCAGCGCACCTAAACATAATAGCATATGTTTTCCAATGATACTTTAAACTAGTGATTACAGTCGTGCAACACACGGGAAGTAAGTTAATTATAAACATACACATCATTTTATATATATAGTTTGTTATACTTACAATATATCTTACAACCCCCGTGTGTTTTTAAGTGCGGATTGAGAAATTTTGTATAAATTTAGTGTTTTTAAGTCCTCTTAATTTTTGATGAGATAATTGTTCACTTAAGGGTATATCCTCTTTTCGACAAAAAAAAAAAGAGAGGATATATCCTCTTGACCCCCATTTAACCATAGATAACTACATTTATAAAGTCATCACACATTTAATAGTCACATATAAAGATTTGACTTGATTGATATGTATTATCTACTTATTTGATATTTGCAAGTCCTCCAAATGTTTGAGAAAAATATCTCTTCTTGCCACCGTTTAACCACATGTAATGACTTTATAAAGTCCGTACCTATCTAATAGATTAACATTATAATCTCATTACATATCGACGAAATCAAATCTTAAACAAAATAAGCCAGTAAAATAATATTTGCAAAGTACTTTGAGGGATCAAATTAGATAGAATGCAAAAAAGAAATAATTATAGTCAATCGTAAGAGTGGAAAATTCATGTGGAATTATTCATCCATCCAACGCCAATTAAAAAAGGCAGCAAAAGTTAGGAAGAACACTAATCATATTACCAAAGCTTATTGTCAAATAACTTTTTGTCTAATCACAGTATTAATTTAGATTCATGTAGATAACATGTTATATTTGTTCACACTTAATTTGTTTTAAATCATCTCTATATATTTTGCAGTTGATTTATTGCAAAATGGAGATGATTTGTAAAGCTTAATGTGAAACAAAGAAAACACTATGGTCTTAAAACAAAAGTAAAAACAAAGAAAACACTCTGGACCGTTGTCCCTCTATTGTACCCAAAAAAATTACAAATGTAAAATAAGAAATTACAAAAACAAATTACAATTTCATAATAGTATGTCATCCTCTTGTTCAGATTTAAGTTTTTGTCTAACTCTAGAATTTAGTGGCATCATATATTTGGATTTTGCCAAGGAACCTATCCAAAAATAAACATTGCACATTAGTCTTAAACAATAGAATAGATGGTTCAAATGTTACATAATTGTTCAAATCTTACAAAGTTGAACATTCCCTACAGTAAAAAGGCTTCACCACATAAATTTAGTGCCAAATGCTTGCTTATATTGAGATAATGTAACAGAGCATGCCCAGAGGAATCACTTGTTACTGCAAGAGAACTTGCTCTTTCCCAAATTGATGAATAGCTTGTGTCGCAAAAGCTATGGAGAAAAAAAAAAGAACAAATAAACAAACAACATAACAATTCAAATATCATGTGCAAAAACAAAGTAGGACAATTTGTCCTAAAATCCCCACAATACTTTATCATACATTTAATTCTATCCATCAATTTTCTCCAAAATTAGAAAACCTTTTTGCCACTATCAGAAACATTCTAAGTAAATCTTTCAATTGATGGTTTTGGAATACTCTTTTAGAAGATCCTAAAAAATAATCTCTGCTAATGATTATGTCACATTTCTTCTAAAAGCATATTCTCAACCCAATAGATCTAACAACTTTAACTTTTAAAAAAACAAAAATACCAAAATACTAATTCCTTATTTGTCTTCTATATATGACATGAATTTATATGAGAAGCAAGCAATTTGCATTAAAAGTTAAAAACAAGTATAAAAAAAGTGACATCTGAAACGAAGTAGATCAGATGCAAGATATGGAAACCAAACACAATATTATATATAGAAGAAAGTTAAAAACATGCATACACCTTTTGCTTTGGTATGCCTATTCCAACCCCAAGCACCAATTTTGTGCTTAATGCTTATTAAAATATAAATTTTGTGTATGCATTATAGTTTATTTTTGTATGCATATGTTTTCCAATGATACTTTAAATATGTGAATTTTTATAAAGAAATCGTTAATGTATGTTGAATTATGAAACATGGTTTTACATTAAGGGATAAAAAAAATTTAGAAGTTATTTTATAATTAGGGATGGAGAGAGTAGTTTGTATCTAAAAGATAGTTATAAGTGATGTATGTTTATACGATGTCAATATGTTGTCAACTTTTAGATGTTCAAATAATACCACTCTAACATTTAAAAAAAAACAATGTTATTTGAACATTCAAAAATCAACAACTTATTTGACAATCATATAAAAATACACCATTTATAACTAATAATATGAGGAAAAGAGAAAATCGAATAATACCTAATTCATGTAAATACACCGTGTTGGACAACCATTTAATTGTCAACTTATCATTTATCTTTCAAAAATATGGTTAATGACAAAAGAGTCATTAGTATATATTTTTGGGATAAATTTTACGAAGGAACTCGTTTTTCTAACTTCACTTATGATGAATTTGAAGACTTGGGTGTAATGTGTTTAAGACAATAATTCTTCAATCGATAAATCTGTGTTTTCAGTTATGCTTTGTCATATTTATGAATAAAATCAACATGTATTTTTTTTATTTTACTTAAAACACGGACAACAAGGAATCATTCTCAGTTTACGTGAGAAGTTCTTCTTGCGCGACACTAGCCATAATTTGTTTCCAATGAAGCCATATCTTAACAAGTGTTTCTCCAATGGATCTCCCTTCACCTCATCCACCGTGTATGTATCTTGCTGCTATGGCTACCATATCAACTGTAGAAACGTCCTTTGAGAGCCCCCTCCCTTCAAAAGTCACCATGGCAACTTTATTTTTTGGTTTCTCAATAATTATTTGGTTTGACATCTATTGTCTTTGTTGGTGATTTTATAGTTTCTTTGTTATGTTTCTCTACTTGTGTTTTGTTATTTCTAATTTGTTTCAAGTTTCTACCCCATGTCTTTGCTAAAATGTTTAAGAATGACTCGATTTATAAATATTATATTTTGAGTAAGAGACTTATGTTGACTATCAACAAATTCAGAATCCTCTCAGCTTCACCTACAACTTGTCAACATGTAGTTTGATTGGTCATCTCAAAGACCACCTATAGTCAATTTGACCCAACATCTGCATTTTTTGTATATGAGTGAGATTAAAGATTGTTGATCTCACATTATTATTCACCACCATTTGATGAAAAAAATTACTTTGGTCGTTAGAATTCGAATTTTGTTTGTCAACATTAGATTGATGTCATAAATTTCTATATGTAACTGGTCTTAGAATATGAATAATCTATGTTTCAACTCACTATCCTTATGATTATATTATCTTATTTTCAGCAATTTTTTTTTATCAAATCAATACAAGATTTGATTGTTCACACATAATTAATGTGCATTGGACTGGTGTATGTGATTGTTTTAACAATAAAAAAGTTTAGGGATTATAATTAAACATGAAATTTTGTAAGTTGTAATAATGAAATTTTAATTTCTTACAACATTCAAAGAAAATAATGGAAGTAACGAGTGTATTGAGTTTGTGTCATAATGCTATTTGTAAAAAAGAATGTTGTACATTACATATAATTTAGGGGTCACATTGCAAATACATAAAAAAATTACATAAACTCACTAAGAAGGTATCCTTTCTTTAATCTTGGCCATTGAATTAAATACTATTATATCAATGGTGAAAAGATCATTTTGGTATGGTACCCAAAAAGATCATTTTTCGCCCAAATTAATAATTTTCTTTAGAGAAATATATAACAACAAACCCAATATACTAGAAATATAACAACAAACCCAATATATAAGTAATCCTTCTCCAATCTTGGCCATTGAATTTTTAAACAATATATCAATGGTGAAAAACTCACTTTTGTATGGTACCCAAAAACATGTACTTGTGTATGCTAAATGTCACGCCTGAGTGTAATGTATCTTTCAAATATCTAGACCGTGAAAAAGTATGTATTTTTTTTTTTCTTCTGGAAAAGCTCATCTCGTTATGTTATTGCCCCACTTTATCCGTGGGTTAGGAGGTGCAAGCAAAGGTTAGCGAGTTTAAAACTTAAGTAACTTTAAATGTGTGTAAATCTTTGGTTATGATGATGCCACTTAGTGGTCGCCTTTATAGGTGACTAGTTGCCATTTTACATGGCGCTGGAGGAATATTGAGACTGTTGGAACAAAATGTGTATGAACAACTCTCTTTTGGGTTTTGATGATAACAAAGTGTTAAAAAGAAAATTGGTATTGCTAATGCTTTGTTCTAAGTGTGTTTTTAAACTTAAGAAATCTCTATATGGTCTGAAACAAGCTCCTAGAGCTTGGTATGAAAGACTAAGTAATTTCTTACTTAAAAATGATTTTGTAAGAGGTCAAGTTGACAATACACTCTTTAGAAAAACTCTTAAGAAAGACATCTTAATTGTGCAAATATATGTTGATGATATCATATTTGGTTCTACTAATGCCTCTCTTTGCAAAGAATTTTCCAAGTTAATGCAGGATGAATTTGAAATGAGCATGATGAGAGAATTGAAGTTCTTTCTTGGAATTCAAATCAACCAATGCAAAGATGGTGTGTATATTCATCAGTCCAAATACACAAAGGAGCTTCTGAAGAAGTTCCAGCTTGATGATTGTAAGCTGATGACAACACCAATGCATCCTACCTGCACCTTAAGCAAAGAGGACAATGGCTCAAAAGTAGATCAGAAGCTCTACAGAGGTATGATAGGTTCTCTGTTATACTTAACTGCTTCTAGGCCAAATATTTTGTTTAGTGTATGTCTGTGTGCTAGATTCCAGTCAGATCCTAGAGAATCTCATATGACTGTTGTCAAGAGAATCTTTAGGTATCTGAAAGGATCAACTAATCTGGGACTTCTGTATAAGAAATCCTTGGATTATAAGCTAGTTGGATTCTGTGATGCTGACTATGCTGGGGACAGGATTGAAAGAAAATCCACCAGTGGAAACTGTCAGTTTCTTGGTGAGAATCTGATATCCTGGGCTAGCAAAAGACAAGCAACTATTGCTTTGTCAACAGCAGAAACAGAATACATCTCAGCTGCAAGTTGTAGCACACAACTACTCTGGATGAAACATCAGTTGGAAGACTATCAGATTCATGCAGATAGCATTCCTATTTATTGTGATAATACTGCTGCAATATGTCTGTCTAAAAATCCAATTCTGCATTCTAGAGCCAAGCATATAGAAATTAAACATCATTTTATAAGAGATTATGTTCAGAAGGGTGTTCTGGATATTCAGTTCATTGATACTGATCATCAATGGGCCGACATATTTACAAAACCCCTGACAGAAGACATATTTAACTTTGTTAAAAGGAATCTGAACATGCATTTCATCTCTTGAAAATATGCTTGAATCTGAATGAAAACTGAGATCCTGAGTTTATCAGAAGCTAAGACTTATCAGTCACTCATTTTGAGAGTCTGAAGAAAGTTAAGCATCTGAAAAACTTCAAAGTCTGAGGTTCAGAACCTGGATTTTCTGACTTTTGAATCTGATAGTTATCAAACTTTTGGTCAGAATCTGGTAAGTTATAACTCTGGGCAATGATGATTAAAGCTTTGAAAGTTATACTTTGTCCCTCCCAAAGTCATCAATGTGAAAATGTGTTTTTCTGCTTTCATCTCTGAAATGTCTTAAACAAAAACACAGACACATGTTTTTCATCAAAATTGCTCAAATTGATATCAGACATGTTCAGTTTTTCAAAATATATTTAAAAAAAAAAACTCTGAACAGCTCTGTCTGATAGTCTCTCTTTGGTATCAGACATGTTCAGTTTTTTTTTTCAAACTTATTTAAAAAACCCTGAACAGTTATGTCTGAAAAGGGTTCAGAAGCACTAAGCTAAATGCTATTTTTTTTAAAAGGCTCAGTTGTGCTAAAATCTTCAGTTAGTAAATGATTTGAACAATTTTGTCTAAAATAGTTCAGTGATACTAAACAGAATGTACTGAACAAGAATGCTCTGAACAAAATGATATGTTTTCAGTTTTCTAAAACCAGTTCAGTAGTACTGAACAATTCTGAACAGATTGTGACTGATCAGAATGCTCTGAACAATCTTTTATGTTCTGAACAGCGTTCTCTGATTTTCAAATGCAATGCTATATACTTCATTTATGATCAATCTAGCCCTGATGCTTATCTTTGCTACTTGATTACCTATATGATTGCATTTTTATCTCACATGTTTTTCAAACTCTCTTAAAAAATTCTGGAAATTTTCTTTTTGTTGATGACAAAAAGGGGAGAAAAAGGAAACAAGTATTAAGGCTCCTGAGCTCAGAATATTATAAGTTAATTCTGTCAGTTAATTAACTTATGAGAGGGAGTAAAAGGTATTAAGGCCTGAGCTCAGAACATAAGTTAATTTCTATCAGTTAACTTATGAGAACTGCTTTTAATCTCTGTTAAGGGGGAGAAAAAGTTCTGAATTAATTTTTGTGAGATAATACATTACTCTTAGTGAGTTAAAATGAATTTAAATAACTTGGATAAGACTCAGGGAGCTTACAAAACTCATCTTGTGGATTATCAGACTTAGGGGGAGAGCTTACAAACCTCATAACTTGAAGTCAGCAAGTTATTTATAATTCTGAGTGAAAATTTCACCTTATTGTTTTAAGTTAAATTTAATTGACATGGATAAGAATCAAGGGGAGCTTACAAACCTAACCTTGAGGATTATCAGACTAAGGGGGAGCTTGCAAACCTCATCCTGAAGTCAGCTTGTTAATTAAACTTAACAACAATTCTGAAATTCTCACCTGTTTTGATCTAAACTGAATTTAATTAACCTGGATCAGACTCAGGGGGAGCTTGCAAACCTCACACCCTGTAGTTAACGTGTTAATTAAATTAACAACAATTTTCTATTAATACTTATGTTTGTCATCATCAAAAAGGGGGAGATTGTTGGAACAAAATCTGTATGAACAACTCTCTTTTGAGTTTTGATGATAACAAAGTGTTAAAAAGAAAATTGGTATTGCTAATGCTTTGTTCTAAGTGTGCAGAACCATGTCCTTAATGTTTGGTATTTAATAATGGTTATGAAGAACAAGCTAAGAGCAAGAAGGAAAGCATTGAAGCCTTTGTTGCAAGTCTGAAGCAAAACTGGGTCTGAAGCAGCTTCTGAAGACTGCGTCTGAAGGGTGCTTCTGAAGGCAGAGTCTGAAGACTGCATCTGAAGGGTGCTTCTGAAGGCTGAGTCTGAAGGTCAACGTTGGTCAACGTCTGAAGGCTGAGTCTGAAGGTCAACAGAAGTCAACGTCTGAAGGCTGAGTCTGAAGGTCAACAAAAGTCAACGTCTGAAGGGAGCGTCTGATGAACATTGCTTCTGAAGGGTGCGTCTGATGACCTGAGTCTGAAGACTTGCTTATGTTGAACAGTGTCTGAGAAGCTTCTGAAGTCTGACGTGGAAGGAAAAGCAACTGTCATTCTCTGCATTTAATGCCTGCAATGTCAGAACAACTCCAATGGAACAGTTGTCTCCCTGGCCCAAACATTCCCTAGTTTTTAAGGAAAGATTTAAAAAATGCGTGCTCTGTTATGCTCAGTTTCAACACACATTTTCAGCTAACCTAGCTTCCAATTGCAACGGCTCTTTGCTGCAAATCCTGACAATTCTCAACAACTATCTTTTCCTCTATAAAAGGGTGAAGATTTGAAGAAGAAAATTGCTAAGACTCTTGAAACAAAAGAACTGAACTTGTGCTCTGTTTTGCTGTAAAAAATACACAAGTTACCAAACCTCTTAGAAATTCTTACAAACTTGTAATCTTAGAATTTCTTAAGTGTTGAGTCTTAAACCTGAGTTGTATTAAGTGAACACCTCTGATATTTGATCAAGTGTTCAACTCAAACTTGTTTTATTTGTAAATCAGTTTGGTCAAGTCTCAGTTTGCGTGCTGAGCAAAACAGAAGTCTCTTTACTTTGTGTATTAAAACAGCTTGTGTGCTTTGAGCAGGGAAGTCTCTTAGCTGTGTGCTTTGAGCAATTGTAATCAGTTTGATTATAGTTCAAATATCTTGTTAGTAACAAGGGGACTAGACTACTTCCAACTTGTGGAAGGAACCAGTATAAAAACATCTGTGTCTTTCTTTCCCTCTCTCTTTACTTTTGAATCCGCTGCATAAACTCTTTGAAAAAGGTTCAGAACCTGATTCTGAACTTAACATAAGTTTTGAGAAAGGAAAAACTGCCCACACACAATTCAACCCCCCCTTCTTGTGTGTTTTTCTCACCTTCAGAGACTCCCACTGAGGATATCACAAGTTAGTATTCACCTTTGAATGATATTTTGATGGCAGTGAGACATTACCAGCAACACAAAGGTGAGAAATTTGGTGCATGTCAACAAACAACGGAATGAAACTATTAAAGCTTGGAAATTTCCAGATAATGAGTGGATTATATTGAATTCTGAAGGCACAATTAAAGGATGATCAAAATATGCCTACGGTGGCCTATTTCAAGATGAGAATGGGAGGTGGTTGTGTGACTTCTAAATTATGGGGAGCTTATGAAGGTTTGAAAATTGATAAAGTTTGAGGTTATACTAGAGTTAAGCTTAATATGGATTCTAAAATTGTTATTATGTTATTAAGAGTGATGGTATGGGGAGTACGTATGGGTGGAGGTTGATTAAGAAGATTAGAAGGCTACTAGCTTTGGATTGGGAAGTCAAAATTTGTCTTCTTATCATTCAACTAGTGCATGTGCGGGTGCATTGACCAATATGGGTTGTGTTCATGATTCTATCTTGTTGTTTTATGAACGACGTCCTGCTTAAGTTCACTCTTTGTATGAGGTTGATTTGTTGAGAGTTGCCACCCCTAGACTGATTATTGTCTAATTTTAGGGCTTCAACTCTCTTTCCTTAAAAAAACTTAATTCACTTTGCAAAAAAAAAAGAAGCCTAAATGTGTTGATTTGCCGTGTCCAACTTGTTTTGCCACCTATACACTATTCACTTGTATTTTAAACAATCAAAATTATCAATTAGAGGAGATTTTCAATAACTGTTGCAAACTGATTAATCTAGATGGCCTAATTTCTTGCAATGATTTTTTATTTATTATTTTTTCACATTCATTTTAACCATCTCAATAATTCATACATAAAAGGAAGAAATAGGAAATTACGCTAGCAATTTGTTTTAACTTAGTCGTTTGACACATGAGTTGCATGCCAACAAAAGCACGAGCCAAGTGTATATAAGAGAAAAGAACATTGAGGCTCATTATGGACACGGTATGTCTAGATCTTCATGCCAGGTAGCAGTATAGCCCAACCCAGCTGCCACATTCTACGTACGTGTATCAAATATTTAATCTCATTAATGTGCATTGGTTTGGAAATATAAATAACATCTATCACCTCAATTGTTTTCACTCATAACTCTTTTGTTATATTTCAATCCTCCATAACCCACAATCTTCTCACAACCGTGCTACTCGATATCATAATTATGAAATCAGGCATGGAAGTTGAGGAGAGAAAAAAGTTGAAGAAGCCCCAACAGGCCATTTCCAGAAAAGGTTGTATGAAAGGTAAGGGAGGACCTGAAAATCCGAGTTGCCCTTACAAGGGTGTGAGACAGAGAACTTGGGGTAAATGGGTTGCTGAAATCCGTGAACCCAATCGTGGTGCTCGCCTTTGGCTTGGGACATTCGAGACATCCCTTGAAGCTGCCTTGGCTTATGATGCTGCCGCACTTAAGCTTTATGGATCAAGGGCCAAGCTCAATCTACCTGAAATCTCTACATCTGTTAAATCTGAGGGTCAACAATCTTCCCATGACACTCAAATTGTTCAAATGGAAGACCCGTACCATCCTCAAGGTAATCACAAAGCAGATAAGAACACATGTTTAGGTTTCAATACCAACCCATACCCAACAATGTCAATGGCTTCTCAGCCATTAAACAACAACAACTCCACTCCTTCTTTTCCATTAGATACCAACTCTAATCCAATTGATCAAACTTATAAGGATTTTTTTCCACCTTTAGATGATTCCATATGGCCAGAAGATGCCATGTCAATGGATTTGCCAATTAATTATGCAAATTCGAGAATGATCACAGAGGAAAACTTGGCAAACGGAAGTGTTTGGGACTCGTTGCAGACACCATGGTGCATGTAAGTTGATCTTATCCTTAGAGGAAGAGGAAAGTAACAACCAACATACATCATCATCATCATCATCTTTCTTTTCAGTTCACATGCCACCTGGATTGCTATCTGCTACACACATACACAAGTGTGTGTCTGTGCATAGTGGTCATTTAGGCCCTTAGATGCCAATCTTCTTTTATTGAATATATCTAATTATTATTATTATATTATTATTATTATTATTATTATTATTATTATTATTATTATATGTGAAAATTATATGACAATCTTAAGGAATTACTGGGGTGCTTTTCCAAAGCTTTTGTGTTGTATGTGTTTCATATGCGAATAAATTATGTACTTAATATTGTGTATTATTATATGTAATGTATAATAATAATAATAATATATTAATATTTTATGTAATATATTATTGGAGCATATGATATATGGGAGATTATGAGCCTCTCTTTAATTATTTTTTTTCTTCATTTTTTTAGTTTGATATTTCACGCTTGCAACTACTTACCATTTTCTCTCTCCAAAATATGATAATTATGTTTGTTTAATGTCAAAATCAATTTTATTAATCTCATATCACTCGATTAGTCGATACAAATGAGAACCACATCGATGGTCAGCCTGATTAGTCTATTTGATTGGTTGTGCGTCTGAACAGGGGATGACATCATCCACTCGACTACAAATTGGTGAAATCCCTGTGAAAATCGGTACACTGAATTGAATAGAATAAGCTATGTTGAGTGACTCATACTTTATCTTTCTTTCACTCACGTATAAATTTCTTAAGGAACCAAAAGTTATATTTGTTGCTAAAAAAAACAATGTCCTTAAAATACGTTTTAGCATTCTTCATTTTTTAATAGTTCACAACTTTTAATGCTGACTCACTAGCTTTTACTCATAACTCAAGGGCACAATTTCCTACGATACTGTCACACTCACAATTTGCAAGAAGCCTTTTAATTCTCACGTTCATTTGTGGAGTATTTGTTTTTCATAGAAAAATACAAAGTTTGAAAAAAGTTTCATTGAACAAAAAGTGCAACTATATATATATATATATATATATATATATATATATAATCAACCCCATTCTTGATATTTTAAGGGCCTTAGGCCAAATTTGAGATAAGACCCCTTTATATAATGCATCATATTTTTTTTTTATAAATGAAGAATGAGACATGCATTAATTATGACGGTTGACATCCCAGGAATGTTGGCATCCCAAGTCACCATAATACAGTGTTTTAAAATCTCAGCTATGCTGACACCCCAAAATATCGTGTGTCAAATGCATCTCATCATATATATTATTAATAAAAAAGAATAACAAAACAAAAAAAGTTAGGGGGGCTGAACCAAACCTAACAAAGCTAAGTAAAATGATAGGTAAGCATACCAAACCTATCTAAAAAAACAAGACTATAAAACTAGGACATCAAGACCACCGTTGAAAATCTACACTAAATATAAAAAAAAACTTCTCTTTTATTTGGAAGTCATAAGATCGCGGTTTCTTCGAGCTTTTTGAGATGCAAAATCATTTATAATCTCATCAGCATCAATGGTCAGCAAGTGGCACGAGAGTGTGAAAATTTAAGTTTTACACTTTTCCTTCTTTTTCGTTTTGTATCTTCTTCATTTTGCTTCCTTTAGGGTTTTACCTTTTGCAGCTTTTGCGTTTTGATCGTTTATGTGTTTTTCCTCTTTAAATTCGCGTTTTACTGACTGACTAGGGGGTGTGAAAATAAAACACTACAGAGGAGCCCAATTTCTAACCTTTGTCCTCTTTCTAACAGGCTGGACTATTATTTCTGATAAAAGTTGGCCCTCTTTCTAATTTTTGCTATATAAACCTCCACATAATCAATAATTTATATATACACCCCCCGATAAAAAAAATTTGGGCCCCCTACGAGCATGGGCCCTAGACCGCCGCACCCTTGCCTACGCCTTGGGCCAGCCCTAATATAATATAAATTGTGTCTAGCAGAAGAAATAGACTTCCACAATGTGGTGAATAAAGCTTTAAATTCATGAACAATCCATTTTTTTTTTAATTTTAGTTTACTTCCTCAATGGTGTCACAAATAGAATTACTTCATGTAGAAGAAATATACTCAGAACTAATAAAATATATAAATAGGCTGATTCATGTGGTTCAAATAGTGACACACTGAATCAGCCATTTACCCAATACTATGATCGAGTTGATAATCGGTTAAAAACCCAACTTGTTTCCCTAGCATACCACATTTATCTTCTCCTAGCATATCACATTTACGGTCTTAACCGTTCATCACCTCCCACCACTTATATTGTCATGACAAATGAAAGCATTTGAGTGTTGTTGCAAAGTTAATTGATTATCATAATGTTCACTAATTGCTTGCTTCATGCTGTTGGAGGTTAGGAAAGAACCTTGTTGGTTATGAGAATTTTAAGTTATTATTACAAAATGAATAAGCCAAATCATAAAAAGCGACCCAAAAATAAGACGATAAACTAAAATTCAAAAAAATGGAATTAAGTTGAAAAATTACTTGGTCTAGAGTTTGATTTGTAGTCGATGAGTAAGAAATATATTTTTTGAGATATATTAACTTTTTAAATAAATCTTAATTATCTCAAAAATATTTTTTTCGAAGGGACCTCGAAAAGACTAATCTCTGCGGTTATTTGCGGATGATACTTTTGGTTTTAAAAAATTAACCGTCTCCATGTACTATATATTAAGGAGAATATAATCTATATTATATATAAATAAAATAACATGTTTTGCCTCTTTTGGGCTGACCTTTTCTCTTTCCAAAATTACCCTAAATTTTCAATACAAATAATATATATAACAAATAGATAAGAGTAAATTCAAATATTAAAATAAAAGTGTAACAAACAAGATATGAGTATATATATGTCCAATATTTTTTCCATTATCCTTTAAAAAGTGTAACAAACTAGATGAGTGTATCTATACTTACTTTTCATTATCCCAATTATACCCTTAAACAACTTTTTCTATAATAAAGATTGTTGATGTCATTAAAAAAAATAAGAATTTAGATTATATTTTTTTGTTTTATTGTTGGTGTTATTGAAATAGATAATCATGATTAGTTTGATTTGTTATAATTTGAAAACAAAAAACATTTATATTTTTACTTTTAATCAAAATCAAAATTTCATAATTTTCAAACGTTAGCGCAATAAAAAGAGCAAAAAGACCCGGCTTTTCGCTAGTAACAAGATTAAAAATATTACAAAAATGTATGACGTGTTTTTCACCTAAATAGTACTACAAAATAAAAAATGAGATGCATCATAGCATCCATATGTTCGTTCCTTTATTTTTTCGGTTATTTCTTTCTTTCTATAAAACAATGGGCAAAAATAGTAAAGGGTATATATATTCTTTGCTATTTTTGTCCATTATTTATATATATATATATATATATATATATAGACACACGAATAAAGGGTATACTTGAAATTTGATTATTAGCCAAGTCTATTTTTAAAATTTGTGCAAAATAACATTTATTAAAATTTTTTTCTTAAAAAAAACCTTATTTTTTTTAAGAAGGCAAACTAATACACCGAATTTGATATCGGAGAGAATCAAACCTGAAACCTTAGGAGGAACATACTCTAAGGACCCAAGATAACAAGGATATGCATTTATCAATGAGGTTAAGTTTAGAGGAACAAAACTCATTTGAGTTGGCATGATGATATTGACTTGAGACTTAGGAGTGTGTTCATTCTCGAAATCTTAGTATTAATTTGGACTAAAAAAAATAACATATATTTAGTGTTCGACCTACTTCAAATATGATTAACTTGGATGAAAGGAACCTATACAAAAGTAATGCATCTATGTATAGAATATATTCTTTTGTTTTTCATGAAAATGGAAAATATTTTTTCAAATGTAACCTTAGCTTCAGCCTGGATTAACATAACATTAGTGAGAAAAATACCAAAAGCTGTGTCCCAACTTTTTTCGTATTTTTTAGGAATGAATTAATAAAACAAGATTTGAAATGAAAAAGATAAATCAAGATTAAAGGTACGTCATCATCACCCTTCAGATTTACGCGATACATTGAGTCTGAAAACAAAAAGTCAATAGAAATAAAGGAAGGTCATTACTGAATTAACGTTGTTCTATTTAATTTCCATCAATAGGTCTGTCTTCATTAAGAAACAGCTTTTTCCAAAAAAAAAAGAAAAAGAAAAGCTGTAATTCAACCAAATTAAATTTTTTCCAAAAATATAAAAAAGTTGGGAAGAAAGAAAAAAATGTATTATGCTACTTTAAACTGCTAGTAGTATTTCTCAAACTTTACAATGGGCTCTCACAAGTAGGAATATCAAGTCAAGAGAGAGCTTTGACTCGAACACAGTATCCCAGTTGAAACAAACACTAGAGGATCAGAGTCGTATACACGGTAAGTATTCGTCTTCCCATGTATTTGATACCTCTCATTCTTCTTTTATTTCAACATTAAAATTCTAACACAATATATAATATGTGACACCATATATGTTTATCTTCATTTTCTCTTGTTCTCTCCTCCGTCCTTTTTTATAAGCACAATTTTAAACTCACAAAAGAGACGTTATGAAACAATTGCTTTTTATCTTCTACAATTTATATGTATTTAAAAAATACACATAAAAACTAATGAATATGGTATTGGACATCAAAACTTTGATCAAAATATCATTTCTCTACTCATTTCAATATACCAAAAAACAAATGTATTTTATTATTTTTGGTATAAATAAGAACGTGGCAATATATTGAGGGTAATTAGAATTGCCTCCTCTACTGTGTTTTCTGGCCAGAATATTTTTTGATTGGCTACTTTGAATTCGTAAAAGTTTCGCGAAACAAATGTTCGCTATATATATAGTGGTTCTCTATAGGAAAATGTGATGGTGACACAAGATAATTAGAAGTGTCAAAATTCAGCCTTACAAATTCCGCGGTAAAAGCATATTGAAATTTGAGAAATTAAACGCGACACGATTTGAATGCGAAATCAAAATGTATATTTTTACTATATGAATTTACAGCTGCAGGTATTTTGCTTAAATACGTCTGTTAGACCCAACCACGATTTCTAAGATGGTATCAGAGTCTCTTCAAGATCCATTGGGCCACCTGCTCTCAGGTTTCCGCTATCGGGCCACCCACCATTTATGTCCACGAACCAAGCCCAATAGTGCTGGTCGTGAGGGGGTGTGTTAAGAGTCCCACATCGGATATGAGATGGTCTGACAATGTGTTTATAAGTGGGGGCAATCCTCACCTCACAAGTCGGTTTTGTGGGGTTGTATTAGGCCCAACCATAATTTCTAAGAACGTCATCTTGAATTCTTAATTTTGCTTTTGGAATAGCTTGACATGATTATATATATATATATTTTTTAAAGTGTTTAATTTATAGACAAATAAATAGTATTCAATTTGATATCTCATTATTATCTTCCGGTCCAAATTCTAAACTATGTGACATTTTCCTTTGTTACGATATTTCTTCTTATTTTATAAATTTTATGAAACAGGAGGAAATGGATTTGAATAGCTTGGTGAGCAATGATCGTGTGGATAGGCATGGTAGGATTGCTGATAAACGAACAACTGGAGGATGGAAGGCAGCTCCATATATCATATGTATGAAATAAATACTAAAATATGAGATTAGATAGAATCATAATGTATATTCTTTTAGTCCTCTATTAACTTTGAACTGTTTGATGGACTTTCAGTGAACGAGGTTGTAGAGAGGTTTGCGTTCTTGGGACTTACAGTGAACTTGACCAATTACTTGATAAGTCAAATGCATGAAACGATTCCAGATGCTGCTACTCACCTCACGGACTGGACTGGAGCTGCTTATGTCCTCACTATCTTTGGAGCGTTTATTGCAGATGCTTACCTCGGTCGATTCAGAACCATCATTGTTTTCTCTACCATCTATGCTGTGGTAAATACTTATATTTTACATATATACTCATCCTCACTTGTAATTTGTAACAACTTTAAATAATATTCAACTTAATTTTAACGAATGATAGACTAAATTGAATTGACAGACAATTTTAAATTCAAAAGATGACTGTTATTTTGAATTTGAAAATTTGATTCACTCATTAATTATATTTAATTTAATGCTAAGTGCAAATATTGATGTGTTTAATATTTTGTGAATTATGTCACAGGGAATGATTATGCTAACAATTTCGGCCTCCTTTGACACATTGCACCCGCCAAAATGCACTGTGACACCGTGCAAAGAAGCAAGCCAAGGCCAAAACTTATTCTTGTATAGTGCACTTGGCCTCATTGCCTTGGGTACTGGAGGAATCAAACCTTGTGTTTCCTCATTTGGAGCTGATCAATTTGACGAGGGAGATGAAAAAGAAGTCCAAATGAAATCCTCTTTCTTTAATTGGTTTTACTTTGCCATCAACATGGGTGCCCTTCTTGGAAT
This sequence comes from Medicago ruthenica, assembly GCA_018208015.1. NCBI lineage: Eukaryota > Viridiplantae > Streptophyta > Magnoliopsida > Fabales > Fabaceae > Medicago > Medicago ruthenica. Next base: position 104,470,752 of record CM031373.1, on the reverse strand, counting down.
TACACTATTGGTTTATTTACAAAACAAAGTAGGGTGGAGTTGGGGTTTTGCATTACCCACAATGACTACGATTATATCTATCGTTATCTTAGTTGTTGGTATTCAGTATTATCGTTTTCAAAAACCAATGGGAAGCCCATTCACTAGGTTTCTTCAGGTTATTGTAGCTTCTGTAAAGAAACATCGAAGAGGAGTCTTGGTAGAAAATGAAACTCCTCTCTATGAGGTCGAAACCACATACTCCGATATTATTGGTGCTCGCAAGCTTCCCCACACTCTACAATACAGGTTAGTAATCAATTTGGTGACCACATGCAAATATTTGGAAAATAGATGTCTAACTTTGATATTTATTGAACTAAGCTTGTTTTATGATTGACCCTTAAGTTGCATTTAGGTTTTATTTTGGTTTTTAAGTTGTTTCTTTGTTTACATTAGTTATTCAATGAATTTGTAAAGAAGAATCTTTGTGTGTGTGTATGAATATGAGACCAGAGAGAGCGGACATTTTCTACTTGACATTACATTTTGGTAACAGTTGACGACTCAAATTATAAACCACCATAAAAGGTCAAAGTTACTAAGTTTTGTAGAATAAGGAACTAGGGAACGAAGTCAAACCTTAATATAACCAGATGTGTAATTTAGTCTTAATTTTATCTGGGTCTATGAGATTGGAGCAAATTAATTTTGCAGGTTTTTTGACAAAGCAGCAGTTATAACAGAAAAAGACACACTTAGCAACAGATGGAGTGTATGCACAGTGACACAAGTCGAAGAATTCAAATCATTCATTAAAATCCTTCCAGTATGGGCATCTACCATTGCTCTTTCAATTACTTTCGCTCAAATGTCAACCTTGTTTCTAAGTCAAGCCAAAATCATGAACAAAAAACTAGGTAAATTCGATATCCCAAATGGCTCTGTTACCGTGTTTGCTGCCATCAGCAGTCTCATACTTATACCCTTATATGAGAGATTCTTAATCCCAATTCTCCGAAAATTTACCGGCCACAGCCGTGGTATCACATCCTTACAACGAATGGGAGTTGGACTTTTTGTCTCAATCATCGCTATGGCTTCAGCTGCATTGGTTGAAAAGACAAGACGGGAACACTACCCAAAAGAGAACAGCATGAGTGTGTTTTGGTTGTTACCTCAATTCTTTCTAATGGGTACTGCTGAAGTTTTCACCTATGTGGGACAATTAGAGTTTTTCTATGACGAGGCAACGGACGGGACAAAAAGTATTAGTAGTGCAGTGTTTTTGTCTGAGGTTGGAATTGGAAGTTGGTTGAGTAGTGCTTTGGTGAAGACTGTTACCGCTGCGACCGGAGGACAAGATAAAGGGTGGTTAAGAAAGAATGATCTAAATCAAAGCAGGTTGGATTGGTTCTTCTGGATATTGACAGTTCTCAATGCTGCCAATTTCTTGGTTTATTTGGTGGTGGCCATTTGTTACAAAGGGAAAGAATCGGTTGTGAGAGATGAGAACATGGTTGCGTTAAGCAACGTCCAGAACACACAACCATGAAGGAGTTTATTCCTCTGCTTGTAATCTATTATGCAAAACTAAATTTGGTGTTATTTATTTGCATTCTCAAAAGTCATATAAATACCCCTAAAAAAAGTCATACAAATAAACAAATTATTATACATGAATAAGTAATAATATTTATCTTCAAATTACATCAATAGAACAACTTTTTGCTAGTTATGTGTGATGCTTGGAATTTATAATGACATTACATAAACTTGTCCATCATATCCTTCGTATACATCAAAATAATATTAGAAAAATCTTATTTGAAATTATTTTACAATGAGCATTTTATGTAGCAAAATCAAGAATCACAAACATTGTGAAACAACCCGCGCCAGAATTTCATAATAGAGGGAAAAAATTGTAGTCTCTTTTTGCTCGAAAAAACGGATCAATTGCCAACGATATCATTTTGCGATGCATCTTGATAAGACTTTTCCATTTAATAATATAAATAAATACTCCTGTAACTACTTGGAGGAACTTATCAAAATGAATTACTATATATTTACAAGTTTTCATAACAATACAACGTTACTCTAAGGCTTTGTTTGGGAGTTGAGTTTTGGAGGGGAGGGGAAGGAAAGGAAAGGCTTGTGGAGTGATAAACCCTTGTTTGGGAGATTTAAGGGGGTGTATTGAATTAGGATTCTAAGAGATTTTAAAAGACACTTTTAACATGAAAAAGTCTTGTGGTATTCAATCAAGACTCTTTGCAACTTAAGAAAAGTCTTTTGGTATTCAATCAAGACTCTTTGTCATTTTAAAAAAGTCTCGTGGTATTCAATCAAGACTCTTTATCACTTAAAAAAAATCTTGTGGTATTCAAAATCATTCAAATTTTGAAGGATTGTTTAATAAATTGGATTTTGATGGATTTGGTGGGATTTTCTAGTGAAATTTTAGCATGAAAAAGTCTTTCATGAAAACATGAGATTTCTTAGGATTGTTTTTTCTTTAAAGATTTTACTATATCTCTCCTCCCTTCTCTCTCACTCTCTCTTCCTCTCTCCCTCTCTCCCTCTCACACTTTCTCTCTTCCCCTCTCTCTCTCTCGCTCTCGCTCTCTCTTTCCCTCCTCTCTCTCCTCCCTTCTCTCTCACACTTTATCTCCCTCTATCTCTCTCTTCCCCTCTTCCCTCTCTCTCTCTATCTATCTATCTCTCACTCTCTCTTTTCCCTCCTCTCTCTCTTTCCCCCCTCTCTCTCTCTCTCTCTCTCTCTTTCCCCCCTCTCTCTCTCTCCTCCCTCCCCTCTCTCATTCCGTCTCTCTCACTCTCTCTCTTCCTCTCCCTCCTCTCTCTTCCCCCCTCTCTCTTTATCTCTCTCTTCTCTCTATCCCCCTCATAAAAAATAAAGTAAAATAAATAAAAGAATCTGTATTGAGAATATTGTGAAAGAGAGTGTGTTATGATCATTTTTTTTCAATGAGTCTTTAAAAATTCATAAAATCTTTTGAAATCTTTTGAAATCCATAAAATCATTTGAAATCCTTTAAAATCTTATGAGTTAAATCCATTGAAATCCAAATTGTAAATCTCAATAGTCTTTTAAAATCATCAAAGTCATTAAAATCCTGCAAAGTCTTTTAAAATCCTTAAGACTTTTTTAAACAAAAATTGTCTTTTAAAATCTTAATCCAATACACCCCCCTTAAAAAATCAAGGGAAGGTTTTGGGGGGTTTTGAAGGGCTTCATTTGGTCCAATTTTAAAGTTCCCCCAAATTGGGGGGTTTTGGGGGGTTAAACATACAAATTGACAATTTTGCCATCATAATAATTCAAAATTCCATTTAAGTACAAAACCAAATTCACACAGTTGCACGCCTCATTCACACAATTCACTCATTAACACGTTCGCACTCTCATAGCAACAACCGAAGCGTCGCTTGAAACAAACCGGAACATCTATAATATGTTTTACTTAGACTTTTTATGGTGGATTTATTTTGAGACTTATCTCATATTGTTAGATTTTTTTTTTTGTAATTTCTTTTATGTTGGATTTATTTTGAGATTTGTTTAATGTTGCAGTCATTATGATGGATTTCTTGTTTTTATTATAGCAACATATTTTGCTAATAACAATTGGGAACAAAAGAGCATGGTTCATCTTATTTATATCCATTTATTTTTTAATGGTTCATATTATTTTTGCATTTTAATTCATTAAAATTGGACTATGATGAATAAAACATGATTCAACTTCATTAATGAGTTGCTAAAAAAACTTCAGTTATGACTTTTAAATAATTTATACAGTTTTAAATAATATACATGGTTTGTACAAAAAAATACACTGTAAAAAAAATACATGGTATATATATATATATATATATATATATATATATATATATAGCGAAATTAATTTGTTATTATTGTATCAATTTTTTAATAAAATTATAAAAAAAAACTATAGATTTTTAATTTTTTTAATTTATATATATATATATATATAATTATTTTAGAGTATTCCTCAAAAAAAGAAAAAAGGGGTAAAATAGTAAAATTATCACATAAGTCCTCCATTTCCTTTTCTTGTTGGTTTTTTAACTCCCAAACAAGGGGAAGGCTTTCCCTCCTTTCCCCCTTCCCTCCCCTCCCATCCCTTCCCCTCCTAAGCCTTTCCTTCCCCTCTCCTCAAAACTCGCAAACAAAGCCTAAGGGTCTGTTTGGTTCGAGAGTTTTGGAAGGGAGGAGAGGGGAGGGAAGAGGAGGGGAGCAAAATTCTTTGTAAGATCCACTTTTTGCTTCCCTCACATCGGAGGAGAGGGGAGAGAATCTCTTTAAAATTTTATTGCATTGCCAAAATTACCCTAAGATGAATTTAAAATCTTAATATTATCCTTGCCTTGTAACAAATTTTATTATCATTATGTTATATTATCCTTGTAACAACTTTTATTATTATTATTATTATTATTATTATTATTATTATTATTATTATTATTATTATTATTATTATTATTATCTTTATAACAAACTTTTATTATTATTATTATTATTATGTTATATTATCTTGTAACAACTTTTTTATTATTATGTTATATATCACTCCTATTTGTTACCGTAAAATTCACTCTTCCAATCCTACTTCTACTTCTCTTCCATTATCTCATTGTCTACATTGTGGCTTTATTATTTACATCGTTGCTTCTTTTTCTTTCTGTTTGGTCAAGATTTACATCGTTGCTTTATCCTTATTGATGTTGTAGCTTTGTTTTATCATGACTTTTTTTTTCTATATGTCAATCATGGCTTTGTTTTGTTTGTTATGCTATATCATGTTTTTTTTTTTTTTATATATTAATCATGGATTTGTTTCATACGTTCTACTATATGATGATTTTTTTTTTCCTATATATTAGTCATGCTTTTTTACATTCTGTTATATATATTCTTTCTATATGCTTTGTTTCATGGCTCTTATAAAAAAAATTACAAAGAATTGCTCTTATAAAAAAAAACAATATGAGCCAGTTTGAGATAAAATATGCAGCTTAGATGTGTGTTTGAGATAAAATAAGCGGCTTAGATGTGTGATTGACTTTCGTCGGTCTATGAACTCGTAAAAACAAACATTTTCTTTTATTTAATTAAGTTTAAGGGTAAAACAGTAAATTAATTTTAAAATCTCTCCCCTCCCCTTGTGAACCAAACACATTTTTACTTAAAATCTCTCCTCTCCCCTCCCCTACCCTCTTTTAAACCAAACATATATTTAATTAAAATATCTCCCCTCCCCTCCCCTCCCCTCCCCTCCCTTTCCCTCCCCTCCATTAAAATCCCTCCCCTCCCATTCCCTCCGTTGAATCAAACAAACCGTTTGGTTCGAGAGTTTTGGAGGGGAGGGGAGGACATATTTTAAATTTGATGTGTTTGGTTCAATTTGTAGAAGGGAGGGGAGCAAAATCTCTTCAAGACCCACTTTTTGCTTCCCCACAAATCGGAGTTTTTCGGAGGGGAGGGGATTTCTTTAAAATTTTATCGTATTGCCAAAATTATCATTAAATTAATTTAAAATCTCAATATTAACCTTGTAACAACTTTTATTATTATTAGGTTATATTATCCTTGTAACAACATTATTAAAAAAATATCTATTATCCTTGTAACAACATTTATTATTATATTATCCTTGTAACAATTTTTTTTGAAAGTTGTAACAACTTTTATTATTATATTATCTATCACTCTTATTTGTTACATGTAAAAACCACTCTTCTAACCCTACTACTACTTTGTTGCTGCCAATAGCTGCTTCAGACCTCCTCCAACGTGAACTGCGAGTAATCCATTATTCTATCGTCTACATCATGTTGTTATCCATTATATTGTTATTGTTTCGTCGGTCTATAAAATCGTAAAAACAAGAATTTTTGTATATTTAATTAACTTTAAGGATAAAACAGTAAATTAATTTTCAAATCTCTCCCCTCCCCTTTATGAACCAAACACATTTTTAATTAAAATCCCTCTCTAGCCTCTTTTGCACCAAACATATATTTAACTAAAATATCTCCCCTCCCCTTCCCTCCATTAAAATCCTACCTCTCCCTTCCGTTCCGTTGAACCAAACGGACCTTCGAGACTTTTGAAGTGGAGGGGATGGCATATTTTAAATTTGATTTGTTTAATTCAATTTGTCGACGAGGAGGGGGGGGGGGGATGAGGGGAGCAAAATCCCTTCAAGACCCACTTTTTGCTTCCCCCCAAATCAGAGTTTTTCGGAGGACAGGGGAGATGATCTCTTTAAATTTTATTGCATTGCCAAAATTATCTTTAAATTAATTTAAAATCTAAATATTAACCTTGTAACAACTTTTATTATTATTAGGTTATATTATCCTTGTAGCAACATTATTAAAAAAATATATTATTCTTGTAACAACTTTTATTATTATATTATCCTTGTAACAACTTTTATTTTTTTGAAAGATTGTAACAACTTTTATTATTACGTTATCTATCACTCTTATTTGTTACATGTAAAAACCACTCTTCCAACCCCACTACTACTTTGTTGCCGCCAACCGCTGCTTCAGACCTCCTCCAAAGTACACTGTGAGTAATCCATTATCTCATAGTCTACATCATGTTGTTATCCATCATATCGTTATTGTTTCGATAGTCTATGAAATCTTAAAAACAAGAATTTTTGTATATTTAATTAAGTTTAAGGATAAAACATTAAATTAATTTTAAAATCTCTCCCCTCCCTTTGTGAATCAAACACATTTTTTATTAAAATCTCTCACCTCCACTCCCTTGAACCAATCATATATTTAATTAAAATATCTTCCCTCTCATCCCTCCATTAAAATCCCACTCCTCCTCTCCCCTCCATTTAACCAAACAGACCATTAATTACTCCTATTTGGTTAAAGAGTAATGACATACAAAAGGTCCATAGCCTCTGCTCTTCGTTTGGTAGGTAGAATTGCTGATTCAATCACAGATTGCAACATAATGCTCTCCCGTTGGCAAAATAGATTAGCCACAATCAAACGACAAACAAAAAGGTCCATAACCCCCTTACGTCTACTTGAGCTCACACAAAAGTAACGAATAAATAAGCAAGTCTAAAATCTTACGATTACTCCTCCAAAATTTGAGAAAAGACAAATACCTCTTTTAAATTATAAATCATTGAGTACCTTAGTCCCTCCGTCCATTTACTCCCTTAAAACTAATGGATGTTGACACATCACATGTGTATTTGCCCATAATCCGAGGGTATTTTCCCATATTTTGAATTCACCATTTTTTTCAATTCTTTTTTATTGAATCAAATTTTACAACGGATATTTTTCTTCCGTCATATAACCTTACTTCATGGAAATGAGTATGTAAGTATTGTTAATCTAAAATGATTATGTTTGCATTGTTTGAGGTATATAATAGGATTGTTGTGTATTTTCTTAGCTTTGAACAAATTATTTAGTTCACACTAACTATGTATGCATTGTACGTTGGTCTAAAATGATTATGTATCATTGAATAAAAATGAATGTAGGGAAAAACAGTTTGTTAATATGTCAGTTTCGCGACAATGGACTTTATGCTAAATTTCCCTTGAAACTTGTTGTTTATGTACCCTGAAATTAACAATAAAAATTCACATTAATCCTTAATTAAAAAAACTTCAATATATACGATAACAACTCATAAAAACCATCATTAATAATGCTTAAATAAGTTTTTAAATACAATTCTTCACCATGATGATGTTTCATCCATAATACATAGCCAAAATACATCATCAACACAATTCATCCAAAATACATCACCAATATATATACATCATAAAAACAATTCATCCAAAATACATTATTCAAATATTCAATTTGGTATTTCATAATTTTCTTTTGACCCAATTCAATCTACGATAAAATATCAAATTTAGTCAAGATATTTTCATACGAAGAGAAATTAGTTCTTCTATAATAATAATAATAAATCAAAATTTATTAATTGATTAATATATATCTATCATGTATGAAAATCAAAGGACGAATTTTATTGTTGGTCTTTAGGTTTTTTTGAATGGTCAAACGGTCTTTAGTCTTTTTTCTTTGGTTACAAAAGGAAAAAATTGGGTAGTCTAAACTGTTTTTATAATTAAATTGGATATCTGATAATTATTCAAGGGGATCTCGTCTCATAATAAAATGGGGTTATTTCCGCCTTTTTTTAATTTTATTTATTATTTTACAATTATTTCTATTTTTGTTAAAAACAGTTAAAACAAATTTTTTTTTAGTTTTTATTACAAAAACAGTTAAATAAAAAATTGTTTAAGTGGTTTTTAAGAAACTATTGGAATAAACTCATTGTTTTAGAGATAGGACCATAGAATGTGCCAAAAATCAATACTCCTCATATATAAAATGCAAAAAAGGTGTTCCTTCTTCTCTGACTTACAATTACACCTTCAGCCCTTCAATTCAATCCATAGATACTCCTCATAGCAAACTATACTACAAGGCAATATTTGTTTAGTTGATTTGGTTGGATACATGTCATTTACCTTATTCCTCTAAAAAAAAATGTCATATATACATATTTAATATTTTTTGGATTTTTTGTACAGAAGGAAATGGAATTGAGTAGCTTGGTAAGCGATGATCGCGTGGATAGGTATGGTAGGATTGCTGATAAACGAACAACTGGAGGATGGAAGGCAGCTCCATATATCATATGTATGAAATAAATACTAAAATATGAGATTAGATAGAATCATAATGTATATTCTTTTAGTCCTCTATTAACTTTGAACTGTTTGATGGACTTTCAGTGAACGAGGTTGTAGAGAGGTTTGCGTTCTTTGCAATTGCAGTGAACTTGACAACTCAAATGCATCAATCGCTTCCAGATGCTGCTACGCACGTCACAGACTGGATTGGAGCTGCTTATGTCCTCACTCTCCTTGGACTTGGAGCATTTCTTGCAGATGCTTACCTTGGTCGATTCATGTACCATTATTGTTTTTTCTACCATCTATGCTGTGGTAACTATATTTTACTTACTCATTCTCACGTATAATACACCATTAGTAATTATTAATTTAGGATTCAATTACTTTCAAATTTTATTAAGATTGAATAATCACATTTTTTTTTTTATAAAAAAAGAATTAATCACTATTTTCACTTTTGAAATTATTAAAACTTACCTCCAATTCTATTGAAGAAGTTCAATAATGTTGAGAAGTATGTTAGAGTTATTAGTTTGTTATTAATCTATAATCATGATTAGTAGAGTTAATTGTGATTAGCTTTTACTTTTGGATAAGTTTGTTAGTTAGTTAAATAAGACTTGTTCTCTAAGTCATGTATATAAATACTAAGTAACCTCTCTGTTCATCAATCAATGAAATAACAACTTTCCAATACTCTATTCTCTCTTCCTAACAACCTCTAACTACTCACATCTTCTTCTTCCTCCATAATATCATTCATAGTTAAGATTGCTTACAATGCAAGAAACAAAAGCTGCGCTAATAAGAGTCTATTAGATAAATCTATTACTATTATTCTGTTTAGACTTTTTCAGAAAATCTGTTTTTGGTTAGTTAGTCTAACTTGTAATTAGTTATAAGTTAAGGATTCAGTTATCTTTTCTCCCTAATATTCTTTATAGAGCTTCCTATATAAGCTCATTTGTAACCTTTTGTACAATCAATGAAATTCATTCCTTCCTTTACATCATTGTAATAACAAAGTAAAAAAATAAATTGAGGGAAAATTGATTATTTGAAATTAATAGAACATATTTTTTTTTAATTAAGATGTACTTGATCCTAACTAGCTAATCATAGCCAATTACCAACTAATCATAACTAACTTATAATTTGTAACTACTATAAATGATATTCAACTAATTTTAATGGATGATTGAGTAAATTGAATTGACAGACAATTTTAAATTCAAAAGATGACTTTGTTGTTTTAACTAAATTAATTTAATTCTAAATGCAAATATTTGATATGTTTATATTTTGTGAATTATGTCACAGGGGATGGTTTTGCTAACAATTTCAGCTTCCTTCGACACATTACGCCCACCAAAATGCGACGTTAAACCGTGCAAAGAAGCAAGCCAAGGCCAAAACTTATTCTTGTACAGTGCACTTGGCCTCATTGCCTTGGGTACTGGAGGAATCAAACCTTGTGTCTCTTCCTTTGGAGCTGATCAATTTGATGAGGGAGATAAAAAAGAAGTCCAACAGAAATATGCTTTCTTTAATTGGTTCTACTTTGCCATCATGATGGGTGCCATTCTTGGAATTACACTATTGGTTTATTTAATGGACAAAGTAGGGTGGAGTTGGGGTTTCGGAATACCAACAGTCACTACGATTTTATCTATTATCATCTTAGTTGCCGGTGTTCGGTATTATAGTTTTCAAAACCCAACTGGAAGCCCCTTTACTAGGTTTCTTCAGGTTATTGTAGCTTCTTTCAAAAAACATAGAAGAGGGGTCTCGTTAGAAAATGAAACTCCTCTATATGAAGTTGACACCACATACTCTGATATTATTGGCGCTCGTAAGCTTCCTCACACTCGACAATACAGGTTAGTAATCAATTTGGTGACCTCATGCAAATATTTGGAAAATAGATATCTAAAAGTGACATTTGGTGGCCTTTTAGTGTGGTATTCAAACCTTAAAATCACCAAAAGTACAATTATCTCGGTATATGAGATTGGAGCAAATTAATTTTGCAGGTTTTTTGACAAAGCAGCGGTTATCACAATAACAGACACACTTAGCAACAGATGGAGTGTATGCACAGTGACACAAGTCGAAGAATTCAAATCCTTCATTAAAATCCTTCCAGTATGGGCATCTACCATTGCTCTTTCTATCTCTTTCGCTCAAATATCAACCTTCTTTATAAGTCAAGCCAAAATCATGAACAAAAAACTATGTTTGACATCCCAACAGGCTCTGTTACCATCTTTGCTGTCATCAACGGTCTCATACTTGTACCCTTATATGAGAGATTTCTAATCCCCATTCTCAGAAAATTCACCGGCCACCACCGCGGCCTCACATCGTTACAACGAATGGGGGTTGGACTTTTCATCTCAATCATTGCTATGGCTTCAGCTGCATTGGTTGAAAAGAGAAGGCGCGAACACTACCCGCAACCAAATAGCATGAGTGTGTTTTGGTTGTTACCTCAATTCTTTCTAATGGGTACTGCTGAAGTGTTTACCTATGTGGGACAGTTGGGGTTTTTCTACCACGAGAACGGACGGGACAAAAAGTGTTAGTAGTGCAGTGTTTTTGTCTGAGGTGGAATTGGAAGTTGGTTAAGTACTGCTTTGGTGAGGATTGTGTTGGAACATTGGTGTGAAGTTGGAAGGAAATTGAAAGATTAAACACCAAGTAATAAGACTTTGAGCTAGTGTGATGTGAATTAAAAAAAATAAAAAAAATAGAGAGTGGGGGTCCCACATAAATTAGAACACACACATTAGTAGTGTTTAAATTGCGATATTTAATTTTAAATACTTGATATTGATAAAAATAATAGTAATTATTATTTTTATTCATGAATATCACTTCCCATAATTTTCGCTTATGTTGGTTGTGATTAGAATAAGAATTCAACTGAGTTTCTTATCTTTCTTTCATTCATATCAAATGAGTCCATTTCCTCCACTTTTGTGGATTTATTTCTTTTTGATCTTATCCACAAATGTTGTTGAAGTGATTAGTGATTAAGTTTTATTTTGATCTTATCCATTAGAGTAACTGCTGCCGCAATTTTAGCTAAAATAATTACAAAATCTCTATATAAATAGAGAACTCCACTCAGTTCAAAAAACACACCAAAGAGTTCTATTGAGTTGTCGAGAACTCTTTCTCTCTTCTCCCCCAACTCGTGTTAACGAGCTATTCTTCTCCTTATCTCCTTTTTTCCGTCCCTTCGGATTTAAGAGTGTTCTTAAGACCTTAGTCCCTATTCGGTATAATGTCCCTTCAGAATTAACAAAGGTCTTAAGAACATAGTCCCTTCGATAATATATGTCCCTTCGGAATAAAAAGTACTTTTAAGATATAGTCCATTTTTGGAATAATAATATTCCGTCGAAATTAAGAATGATCTTAACGGTATATAAATATTCTTTCGATATTTTTCTACTATTGGAGAAGTTAAAAAGTCAGAATGGTGGTATCACCATATTTGAGTGGTCGTAGTACCATATTGACATTTTAGAGAACTTAAAAGTTAGAATGGTGATAACACCATATTTGAGTGGTCCTAGCACCATAATAGAGTGGTCACAATACCATATTAGAAAGTGGTTTCAGTATTAAAGAGTGGTCTAAGTACCATATTAGAGGTGTAAATCTCGAACGGTTTTCTACAGTGCAGTAGTTAACCGCACAGTTGTAGCTGTGCTTGTTTTATCTTGGAGGCGGCGTGGTTGATAGTCTGTCTTGCACAATTTTGGGCAGCGCCACGAAACGTCTTAAAGTGAGCGACCTGGTCGTGACTCAACCTAGTAACAACTTCGGTAGATAGTCCCTTTCAAAATAGAATTTGGAAATCCAAATACAAAAGTTTGGAAATCCAAAAACATAAAAAAGCTATAGAAATACATCTATATACTGAACACAATGAAGTGCTTGTTGTTATAACAACAACACTAAAAAATTCACATATGTTATTTTGAATTTTTTGTTTAAAAACTATTTTCAAAAATCAGAACCGCACTGTGAATAAGTAACTCTAATTGCCAATAGAATAGGAACCCCAAAATGGTCCTAAACGAAAATCAGCGGCCACCATCAAGAAATGACACTGGTTCACAATTTATTTTTAATACAATTGTGAGAAACCGGGTCATATGTCCCGCAAGTATATTAGCAAGTAAATTGCTGCTTCGCTGCCTAACCTAACTAAAAAGAAATTCACTGATATGACTAGTTAATTCAATCTAGTTGGTGAATTAAGTGAATGATGGATAAATATTAGCGTCTCACGCTGTGTTTGTTATGATTATGCTATGTTCAAAAACATATGTTACTGCTGTAAATAAGAAAGTGTTGTTAGAATATTATAACATCATTAAATTCGTTGGCATTGGAGATGTGAGGTTGCAAATCATGTCCGAAAAGAAAATTATTCTCTAGGACGTGATGCATGCTCCAAAATAAGAAAGAATCTGAATTTCAGATTTCTAATGAATAAGACTGAGTTGACTCAGACTTAAAGAGAAACTTGTGCACCATCCATTCTTGTGGGGAAAAGACTGCACCTTTGATGGTATGTTCAAAATTAAATTCTCCTTCTATTTTATAAGTTGTGAGATTTAATATTTGACATGTCAAAATTTTTCATATGAACATGCGTTTAATTTTAAACTTGAGTAACTTGGACTTAATTCCAAAGTTATATGACTAGAAAATTTTATTTTTTGCAGTCAAGATGAACGAACCAAAAAGTTCATATAAATCAGTGTTTAGAGAATTTGAACCTCTAAACTTAATAAATTATGATATGTGCGAACCTGATGACACATAAACTAGAAATGATAAAAAGATATTTTATCATATTTATTGATGGCTGTAAATTTTTTAAAAAATAAAATTGATACGCTTGATATGTTCAATTTTTATAAAAAATTGAAATATATGTTGAATAGAGTACCCAAGTCTAAGAACAAAATTTCTAATTAAGAATTTTTGAAGAAAAGACAATCTAACTTGTCTTATTTTTTGAACTTGGGATTGTCTGGCCTATGTTCGGATTTCTGACCCCAACAAAGTTGAACTCACTAGTAGAGCCTATGAATGTGTATTCATTGGGTATGCTATAAATAGCGAAGCATATAAGTTTTATGACCTAAATGCTAAAGTGAGCATAGAATTAAACGATACTGATTTCTATGTAAATAAATACCTCTTTAAATAAAGAATAGTGGGGGCGCTAGTGGGGGCGCTAGTGAAAGCACGCCATTAGTGGGGGCAAAATAATTTCCCTTTTAAATTGAGAGCTAGTGAGGGCACTGCATCTGATCACATTCCAGTAATCAGAAATAGTTATGAAAACATCGTAAGAGATGTTAGAACCTCGAAAAGGTAAGAAAGCTATAATTGCTAAAGAGTATAAACCTAATTATATGGTTTGTATATTGGAAGAGGATCCATCTGGCCTTCAAGAAGTTTTGTCTTCATTGGATGCTAACTTTTGAAAAGAAAAAACAGTAAACGATGAAATGGATTATCTAGAGTCTAACGAAACACGACTCTTAGTTGACTTGCCTCCTAATTGCAAACTAGTTGGTTGTATTTGAAATTTGGAAATGGAAAACTAAAACCTAATGGTTCGGTTGCTAAATACAAGGCTCACCTTGTAGAAAAAGGTTTTAGGCAAAGAAAAAAATATAGATTTCTTCGACACTCATTCACCAGTCACTTGAATCATATTCATGAGAGATACTAGTCCCTTTAGCCGCTGTACATAACTCATAGTACTCCAAATGAATGTGAAAGCTGCCTCCTTAAATGGTGAATTAGAAGAAGAAATTTATATAGAACAACCTGAAGGTTTTTGTGATTCATGGACAAGAAAACAAGGTCAGTAAGTTAGAAAAATCTTTGCATGGTCTAAAATTAAACTCCTAAGAAATGGCATGAAAAATTTGACAACCAAAAGATATCGAATGAGTATAAAGTGAATGAAAGTGACAAATGTATTCACTACAAATATGTAAATAACATTTGCACGATCATATGTCTCTATGTAGACGACTTGCTCATATTTGGTTCAAAGATTCATGCTATAAATTATGAGAAATCATTGTTTATCAACAACATTGATAAGAAATACCTAGGCAAAGTTGAAGTAATTCTTGGTTTCAAGATTACTATATCAAAAAAGGAAATTTTTTGATCAATCTCACAATGTTGAGAAGATCTTAAGAAATGTAATTATTTGACTATAAACTTGCAAGCATACCTTATGATCCAAGTGTAAAACTCTTCAAGAACACTTGAGATGGAGTTAGACAAATAGAATATGTGAGCATCATTGGCAGTCCTAAGGTTTGTCATTGACTGTATTAGACCCGACATTGCATATGTCGCGACACTCTGGTGCAAGTTTACTAGTAGACCAAGTGAGAAGCATTGGCATGCTATTGAAAGAGTCATAAGGTGCCTTAAGAAGACTATGAATCTAAGATTACATTATGAGGAGTACCTTATTGTACTTGAATGGTACAAGATACAAAATAGAACATCATTCAGATGAGTCTTAAGCGACCAGTGACTGCACATTGAACATCACTGGAGGAGTTGTTTATTGAAACATATGATATTGACTCAATCCACTATGGAATGAATCTGAGATGAGAACACTAGAGAAAACTAGTGAAGAAGCAAGTTGAGAAAATGCTTGCTAGTTGAGATCCCCTAGTGGATACAACCGTTGCCAGGAGTGTTAATTCATTGTGATAGTACTGCAGCTATTACAAAATTGAGAATCGTTACTACAATAGTAAGAGACGATAATTAAGGCACGGACACATAACAAATTAGAGAGCTAGCTACTCTCAAAAGGAACGGTTAAAGTAGATCATGTACGTACTGATAAAGAATTAGTCAATCCTTTGACGAAAGGAAAAACTAGAAAGAAAGTCATAAACACATCCAATAGGATGGGACTAATGCCTAAAGATCACAAGTGATGGTAACCCGACCTAAATGACTGGAGATCCCAAGAAATAGGTTCAATGGGTAATAACAAGTCATGAGTGATAGAACATGCTATGAGAAAATTAAGAAAGCATGAATCCTGCAGCGACAGAAGGATGAGATAATAGAAACTCTTAATGAGATCTATACTCTATGTTGAGTGGAGTACATAGCTACAGGAGTACTCTTGATAGACTCACCTATACAAATGTGGAACTGAGGCCGGTTCCTATGGGATTTTGAGGCAGAATACCTAGAGTGTTCATTAAAACTGGGATAGACGTGCAATGCCATAAATGCATGAGCTTTTAGAATACACCTTAGGAAAAAGTTTGTGTGCGGACTCTATGTTTGAGATAGAGTTCAATGTTGTAAGCAACTCTTATTGAATCGGAATAGTTTCCGCTATGCAAA
This sequence comes from Medicago ruthenica, assembly GCA_018208015.1. Taxonomy (NCBI): domain Eukaryota; kingdom Viridiplantae; phylum Streptophyta; class Magnoliopsida; order Fabales; family Fabaceae; genus Medicago; species Medicago ruthenica. The sequence continues at coordinate 104,454,577 of CM031373.1, read as the reverse complement.
TGTTCAAGTTGTAGGCGACACCTTTGTTTATTAGCAACCTTATAGAAACGTTTTGACTTTACTATTGAAACCATTTTTTTAAATTCAAGTGGGGGATTGTTGGAACATTGGTGTGAAGTTGGAAGGAAATTGGAAGATTAAACACCAAGTAATATGACTTTGAGCTAGTGTGATGTGAATTAAAAAAAATAAAAAAATAGAGAGTGAGGGTCCCACATAAATTAGAACACACACATTAGTAGTGTTTAAATTGCGGTATTTAATTTTAAATACTTGATATTGATGTTGGATATTTGGTTGTTGGCTTCATGTTTGCTAAAATCAAATAGACAAGCAATTTGTGCTTCAGAAGCTGAAATCTCAAGGAGTATGTCTTCAGAAGCTGAAATGTGCCTTCAGAAGCTAGAAACAGAATTTCAGAAGCTGGAAATGTTCATTAGAAGCTGAACTGGGTCTTCAGAAGCTGAAACAGTACTTCAGACGCACTGTTCAGACGCTGACTTTCGTTGACCTTCAGACGCACTGTTCAGACGCTGACTTTCGTTGACCTTCAGAAGCTGCATTTCAGAAGCACGTTTTCTGCGTTCTTTCTTGCGACTTGGTTCTGTTAATTCTCTCACAGTATCTTTCGAAGATTTGATTGAAGAATTCTCCTAGCTGATGTTTCTAGAAGAAAGATTAATTTCGCAGGATATTTTCTGAAGATTGGATTCAATTATTTGTGAATATATTTTCAAAGAAATCTTTGAAAAATATATTGCTGGAAAATATATTGCTTCCATTTGCTTCTAAAGAATTCTGAGAATATATCTTTGAAGAAGATTTGGTTCAAGAATTATGTTGCAGCTGATTGCTATAAATAGAGGAAGCTGCTATTGAAGAAATTAAATCAAAACAGAAGTTATATAGAGTCATACTTAGTGTTTTGAGTCTGTAAGCATTAGTGCTTTGTTTTTGTACACCACTCAAGTGTTTAGAGTTGATTGTTGTTTTATTGAGTTGTAATCACTTAAAGCTTTTAAGCAAAAGTGACGTACTGAGTTTTTAGGAGAGTGTCTCAATCTTTGTTTTGTTTAGAGTTTGATAATCACTGGGGCAGTGATTGACTGAGGGAAGTAAGAGGGGTCTTATATCTAGGAGTTCCTAGGTAGAAATACCACGGGTAGTGATTAAGTGAGAAGGGGCTGTGAAACATGGGCTGTTGTCATAGGGGCTGTGAAACAGGGGCTGTGTCATAGGACTTCGAATTGATACTATTTTAGTGGATTTCCTTCCTGGCTTGGTAGCCTCCAGATGTAGGTGAAGTTGCACCGAACTGGGTTAAGAAATCAACTGTGTTCCTTACTTTTTGTCTTTTATATTTCTGCTTCTGAACTGCTGTTTGCATACTTTGTTTTACGGTTCAGAACCAGGTCCTGCCAGGAATTTCAATTGGTATCAGAGCAGGCACCCTGCCTGTATTTGGGTGAGCTCCAGGGAAGTTATTTTCTGGCATAATGGACTCAGAAGGAGAATTTACTTATGAAGAAGTTTGCAAGCAGCTGGAAGCACAAAAAAGAACTATCAGTCAACTGCATGCTGAAAGAAGTGAGCACTTAGGGCAAATCTCTTATCTCAAAGATGAGGTAACCCAACTAAACTCTCAACTTGAACATGTGAAGAAACAAGTCAGAATGTTGAACACTGGTTCTGATATGTTAGAAAAAATATTGGAGAGTCAGAACCAAGGGAAACCAAATGGTATAGGATTTGATGATAGGACCTTGAACAACAAACAACAAAATCCAGCTACAAGGTTCATTGCAGCTGTTAAAACATGTGATCCAATGATGAGGAAAACTAAGTTGAAACACCAGAACCAACCTCAGGGATCTAAGAACAAGAGGACATCTCATCCTTGGGTATGTCATTATTGTGGTAAAAAGGGGCACATAAAGCCATTCTGTTACAAGCTGCATGGATATCCAAAGCACTTTCAACAGAGAAAGTCTGAACCTGTTGTTGTCAATGTCAAGAAGGCATGGAGACCAAAATGTGAAAGTGTTGACAAGAGGGTGAATGATAGGAAAGGAAAGGTTGTTACTGCTGCCAGCAGGCCTACTCCTGTTACTAAGAAGAGTGCAAGTGTTGGACCATCTAAAGTATGGAGCAAGGTGGTGGTCCCTGTCCCAAAGAAGCAGACACTAAAAGGAAAGGAAGTGGATCCTAGTGAGTCTAAGGATAATGTTGAGCAAGATGTTGAAGACATCATGCCCTATGTTCAGTGTGCTGAGGATGATGAAGATGTTACTGATATAAAAGCCTTAGATGCAAAGCAATTTGAAAATTTGAGGGGCCAACTAGGCAAATTTGTTATGAGCTTTTTTTGAAGACTTTGTGTGTGAGTATTGTTTGTGTGATACTGCTGGTCTAAGAAGTGTCACTGAGGTTCTGTGATGTGCTGGTCTGTGATGGATAATTATATCCTCTGTGTTTGTTTTTCCTCTGTTTGAGTGCATCTGGTATGTATCTGCTGTTTCTTGTGTTTCTCTGCTCCTAGTGATTGCTGGTTGTTTTGTCAACATTGTTTGGCTAAAAAGGGGGAGAAATAAGTATGTGTCTGTTTCAGAAGCTGGTCAACAGTTCAGGGGGAGTTGGAGTTTCTGATTGATCTGTTTCAGGGGAGTTCCTGAATGTCTGTTTCAGGGGGAGTTCCTGAATGTCTGTTTCAGGGGGAGTTCCTGAGTTGTGTTGTTCCTGAGTATCTGTTTCAGTAGCTGTGTGTTCCAGGGGGAGTGTGTGTCCTCAGAAGCTGCTGCTGTATGTGTGAAATGTAGTGAATCATCTGCTGCTGACTCTGTTGCTACATTTGTGTTATTTTCTTCATGGTTACATTCTTTGTTGTGTGAAGAATTTGCTTGTTGCTATGCTCAACTTGATTTTAGCCAAAAATTTGCCAAAGGGGGAGATTGTTGGATATTTGGTTGTTGGCTTCATGTTTGCTAAAATCAAATAGACAAGCAATTTGTGCTTCAGAAGCTGAAATCTCAAGGAGTATGTCTTCAGAAGCTGAAATGTGCCTTCAGAAGCTAGAAACAGAATTTCAGAAGCTGGAAATGTTCATTAGAAGCTGAACTGGGTCTTCAGAAGCTGAAACAGTACTTCAGACACACTGTTCAGACGCTGACTTTCGTTGACCTTCAGACGCACTGTTCAGACGCTGACTTTCGTTGACCTTCAGACGCATTGTTCAGACGCTGACTTTCGTTGACCTTCAGAAGCTGCATTTCAGAAGCACGTTTTCTGCGTTCTTTCTTGTGACTTGGTTCTGTTAATTCTCTCACAATATCTTTCAAAGATTTGATTGAAGAATTCTCCTAGCTGATGTTTCTAGAAGAAAGATTAATTTCACAAGATATTTTCTGAAGATTGGATTCAATTATTTGTGAATATATTTTCAAAGAAATCTTTGGAAAATATATTGCTGGAAAATATATTGCTTCCATTTGCTTATAAAGAATTCTGAGAATATATCTTTGAAGAAGATTTGGTTCAAGAATTATGTTGCAGCTGATTGCTATAAATAGAGGAAGCTGCTATTGAAGAAATTAAATCAAAACAGAAGTTATAGAGAGTCATACTTAGTGTTTTGAGTCTGTAAGCATTAGTGCTTTGTTTTTGTACACCACTCAAGTGTTTAGAGTTGGTTGTTGTTTTATTGAGTTGTAATCACTTAAAGCTTTTAAGCAAAAGTGACGTACTGAGTTTTTAGGAGAGTGTCTCCATCTTTGTTTTGTTTAGAGTCTGATAATCACTGGGGCAGTGATTGACTGAGGGAAGTAAGAGGGGTCTTATATCTAGGAGTTCCTAGGTAGAAATACCACGGGTAGTGATTAAGTGAGAAGGGGTTGTGAAACATGGGCTGTTGTCATAGGGGCTGTGTCATAGGACTTCGAATTGATACTATTTTAGTGGATTTCCTTCCTGGCTTGGTAGCCTCCAGATGTAGGTGAAGTTGCACCGAACTGGGTTAACAAATCAACTGTGTTCCTTACTTTTTGTCTTTTATATTTCTGCTTCTGAACTGCTGTTTGCATACTCTGTTTTACGGTTCAGAACCAGGTCCTGCCAGGAATTTCAATTGATAAAAATAATAGTAATTATTATTTTTATTCATGAATATCACTTCCCATAATTTTAGCTTATGTTGGTTGTGATAAGAATAAGAATTCAACTGAGTTTATTATCTTTCCTTCATTCATATCTAATGAGTCTGTTTCCTCCACTTTTGTGGATTTGTTTCTTTTTGATCTTATCCACAAATGTTGTTGAACTGATTAGTGATTAAGTTTCATTTTGATCTTATCCATTAGAGTAACTGCTGCTACAATTTTAGCTAAAACAGTTACAAAATCTCTATATAAATAGAGGACTCCACTCAGTTCAAAAAACACACCAAAGAGTTCTATTGAGTTGTTGAAAACTCTTTCTCTCTTCTCCCCCCAGCTTGTGTTAACGAGCTATTTTTCTTCTTATCTCCTTTTTTCTGTCCCTTCAGATTTAAGAGTGTTCTTAAGACTTTAGTCCCTATTCGGTATAATGTCCCTTCGGAATTAAGAAAGGTCTTAAGAACATAGTCCCTTCGGAATAAAAAGTACTTTTAAGATCATAGTCCCTTTTTGGAATAATAATATTCCGTCGAAATTAAGAATGATCTTAACGGTATATAAATATTCTTTCGATATTTTTCTACTATTGGAGAAGTTAAAAAGTCGGAATGGTGGTATCACCATATTTGAGTGGTCTTAGTACCATATTGACATTTTAGAGAACTTAAAGGTTAGAATGGTGATAACACCATATTTGAGTGGTCCTAGCACCATAATAGAGTGGTCACAATACCATATTAGAAAGTGGTTTCAGTATTAAAGAGTGGTCTAAGTACCATATTGGAGGTGTAAATCTCGAACGGTTTTCTAGTTAACCGCACAGTTGTAGCTGGGCTTGTTTTATCCTGGAGGCGGCGTGGTTAATAGTCTGCTTTGCACAATTTTGGGCAGTGTCACGAAACGTCTTAAAGAAAGCGACTTGGTCGTGACTCAACCTAGTAACAACTTCGGTAGATAGTCCCTTTCAAAATAGAATTTGGAAATCCAAAAACAACATATTGTTACTGCTACGCCTGGAGGACAAGATAAAGGGTGGTTAAGAAGGAATGATCTTAATCAAAGCAGGTTGGATTGGTTCTTCTCGATATTGACAGTTCTCAATGCTATCAATTTCTTAGTTTATTTAATGGTGGCAAAATGCCACAAAGGGAAAGAATCAGCAGTGAGAGATAAGAAGATGGTGGAATTCAGCAATGTCTAACACACACTGCCATGACGGAGAATTAATTTGTAAGAGAAGTTATCTTGTAAATCTATTATGCTAAATAAAATTTGGTGTTCTTTGCTTTATGCATTCTAGAAATGCTTATAAACTTATAAACATACTCCCTCCCTAATGAAACATAAACAAAGAATGTAGTTGAAAAGTTGATGGATCTGATTTAGGATTTAGTTCACTTAGATCAACTTTTCTACTACCTTTTGCTTATATTTCTGAAACATAAAAATCCAATTTATCTTCAAACTACAATACGTGAACAATTTTTTGCTAGTTGTGTATGATGCTTGGAATTGATCGGAATCGTTACATTAACTTGTCCATCCTTTCCTTCTTATACATCAAAAGTATAGGTAATTTAGGGGAATTTGGAGAAATATTATTTGAAATTATTTTTCAATAAATACTTTTCTAACTACTTGGAGGTACTTATCAAAACGAATTACACGTATTTTTTTTTAACACACATGAATTACATATTTACAGTGTACTCTTATGAAAACAACGAGTTTTTTTGACTAATATACAATAATAACATTATTTAATTTAACCATGTGGAAACAACGAGTTTTCCGTCAATATTAATAGCTACAGCGAAAAGATTAGTGGAAATATGAATACGAAACAATCATCTACTTTCCAAAAAAAATTTCTTCACCTGAAAAGGCTAAATCTACTTAAATATATTTCCATCAGCATAACTTATGCTGCATAAGGAATGAAAAAAATTACAATAACGTTCAGAGTTTTACTATTCAAGTTCCAAAACGAATCGCCCAACAAACCTGAAAAATAAAATTCACAAAAATTTCCAAGACCAAAAGCAAAAAATAATACAAAATCACCAATGAAGAAGATCCAAGTAGCAAATGAAATGAATTGAATTTGTACACCGATGATTGAAGTCATGTTCAAATTCCTTCACCTTCATTTTGAACCACCACCATATTTGAATTTTGATTTACTCATCAATAAACTCAACATTATGATGAGCTTTCCGAATCATCCAAATGCCAGCCAAATGACAAGAAAATAATCTTTTGACTTCACACTGTGGACCTGTAGACCACAAATTTGGTGAAAATGAACAATTACTTTATTTTAGAGAACACAAGAGACACCTAACCAAATTTGTAAGCGCACGCCAAACTATTTGAGACACTACACAATAAAAAAAAAGGTTATTTAAATTCTCTTCAACACCACACCCACTAGTACATAAACGAGAATTTGTGTTTAGAATCTCACATTTAAGTAAGTTATCCGTTGGCAGAATGCAATTTTGAAAGGATCTCCAAGAAAATAAGGATACCTTTAAGGGACAATTTTGTTTCAAACTTTGACATATGATGTTGAGATTTCGTCCTCTAATCCATGAGATAGTAACATGTAGGCTTCCTTGACTGTATGTTCTTCATTGTGATTGAACCTTCATGACCAAACTATATACATATTATCCCAACTATCAGACAATTTGTTATGCAATAAGAAAATTATCTGCAAAAGAACAATAATCAAACACCAACAAAAAAAATCTTCTTCCCAAACAAAAAAAATTCTCCTCCACCTCCATCCATTCCCATCACCAACAACCCCCCAAGTTCTAGACATCTCTACCACTAAAAGTGTGTTTGGACGAGGTAATTGAGAAATTTTAAAGAATTTAGAATTCTAGGCGATTCAAATGATTCAATTAAATTACTTTCATTTCTCAATGCTTTTGTTTGGATGAAGTAATAAAAAATTTCATAGTCATCATTTTTGGACAACTTTTATAAATTTTAATTTTTTTGGGCCAAATTTGAAAATTGAAATTAGGGGTCTATTTGTAAATTTCAAAAATTTTGAGGGGTCAAATTATAATTTTTGAAAAATTAAGGGTCAATTTGAATTTTTTTGGAAATTAATTTATTGGGGTCAATTTGAAAACTTTGGAAAATTTGAGGACCAAAATGCAAAATTTGAAAAAATTATAAGAATGAAGAAATTTGAAATTCTTAGCTTTTAGGTGTCATTTGAAATTCTCTAAATTTAACTTAAACAAAATACTTTATAAATTTCCATCATTTTGAAAATTCTCCATATTATTATCCAAACAATGGAATTCATCTAAAAATATTTGAATTCGTTCAAAACATTACATTACCTCATAACATTCCCTCATCCAAACACACTCTAAGACTTTGTTTGAGAGTTTAGAGGAGAGGGGAAGGAAGGACTTTAGGGGGAGAAAAATATAGGGGAAAATTGAGAAATCTTTCACATTTTTTGAAAGAATATTTTTTTAAAGAGTTATAAATTAATGCTTATGATTAATATATTTTTAATTTTAAAAATATTATAACAACATATATTAAATTTGAAGAATTCATATTGTTTAATTTTTTTTGAAGAATTCATACAAACCCTCTCAAACCCCCAAAACTCTCCTCCAATACAATTTTTTAGTTCCCCAAATGTGGAGGGTTTTATATTTTGAAGAAAAATAAACTTCTCAAAAACCCCTTCTTCCAATGTCTTCTATTTCTTTCACTTACTCCTTACTTTTTTTTTTTCAAACCCTCCCTTTCTTTCCCCTTCAAACTCGCAAACAAAGCCTAACACATATTTATCAACAACCAAGGCATATAACCGACTAAAAATCTCACAAAGACGACCCTCACCTAAACAAAGATCTCACTAAAGAGAGGTGGTGTCTTCGTCATTACCCACTGATCTAAGTAAATGACTATCAAACCATTTACCACCTCTAATGCCTACCCCGTCTTTGATAGAATGAAGATCCTCCCACCAAGATGAGGCCCCAACTCCCCTTTCTTTATCAAACGTCTATTCATCCCATACTTTTGAGATAACACTTTAAACCATATTCCATCCATATTATTCCTAAACCTTCACCAACATTTACCTAAGAGAGCAAGATTGAACTTCCCCACTCGACATACCCCTAACCTACCTCTATCCTTATCAAAACAAATCTTATTCCGATGAATCTTAATGAAGCTTATGAGCCTCATCATTATTGACCCCTACCCCTATAAAAAATATTCAAGGAGAGATTCAATAAGAGAGATAAAACCTGAAGGAGCCTTGAAGAAGGAAAGAAAGTAAATCGGTAAAGAAGCACATATCATCCTACCATTGTATGGTTTCAACACTCGTACCAATGGACCTTTTTTTTTTAATCTTTTCAACCAATAGAGGCCCAAAATAAAAGACCAGAACGATTACCACAAATTGGTAATCCAAGATATTTAAACGGCACATCGCCAATTATGCAATGGAGCACAATGGAAAGCGTTACTCTTAAAGCTTCCAAAATTTCTCTTTTTCTTCTCTCCAGCGCTAGTTACAATACTTTTTAGATTGGTTTAATCACTTTTTAAATCGTTTTAACTGATTTAAAAAGTCTTTCGAATAGCAATTAACTACAATTGAAGGTATTTTGAATTTTGGTCTTTTTGGAGTGGCTGAGAGAAAAAAAAAATGAAAGTCTGAAGAGCTATTTACACAATGGATGTGTAACATCTAGGAAGACGTCTGATACTAGAGACCAAAATAAATTTGAAGAAAAAAAGATTTCTATAAATTACTGAAAATTTACATGTTTTTCATAAAATAATTACATAAATGCAATCAAGCCATACAACACAAAACAACTTCTAATCTATGACACTGATTGTGATCCGGTAACGGATAAGCTCTACATTGAACTGTTGACGAGTAGTCCTGACATACCTTTCAACTTTCCAATGTCAAGCTAAACTTGAATACATCACCCAAACATAGTGAGCACTAAGACTCAGTAACATAGAATATAAAAAGTATTTTGATGTTCCCAGCCATGCCTGGTGTACTAGACAAGGAGAAAATCCTCTCGTTAATATTACTAAATAATAAATTCTTATACCTATTAACCACATTACAAAATAACAATGATTTCTATACATAGGTTTCTTTATTCTTAAATTAAATGTAGTTGTTAATCACTTTAGCTGGACACTCAAGATTTGCCTTTCCACTGGAATTCCATCATTTCCCAGGTTTGCCCTGCAGTATTATTTTATAATCTTATTCTTTTTAATGTTTAAGTAGTCTAAAACGTGAGTGTATTCAAAGATTATTCAAGTCCAACCACAATTATGTCACAATAGCCTAGACCAATTTCAACATGATATCATCATCAATCAAACAAGAATCAAAGGGAATATTTACTGATACAAACAATGGTTTAATCATCCAACTCAGGCTATACCAAAGCAACAACATTCCCAATTAAGGAATTACATACATTGACAATCATTAGCAGAATTATTTTACTAGTTACAAGTCAACTTTGACAATTTTATTAGAATATCAAATGACATCGGATTTGAGTAAATAACCACTCTTTAGAAAGCTTAGTATGTCTAATTTACAAATATAATTTTTATTTTTCACAATTTGTAGCCAATTGGTACAGTTCTTGAATTGAAGACATAAAGGTACAAAAATAGGACAATGATTTTTGTCTAACTTGTAACGCATTTTAAAGTATCAATACTCACCCAAATCCAACGAAATTTGTGCTCAACCCGAAGGAAAAAGTGTGTAGTTTCTAACAAAACAATAATCATTTAAAAAGGAGGTCTAAGGAACACATTATGGGCAAAACACTACACATAGGTCATACTAATTTTAAGGGGACAACAACCACAATTCAACCAACTCACCTAGCAACAAGACAAAAACAATATCTAAAGCATATCAACATCGATTTCCTTCCAAATCAATTATCAAAAACAAAATTGACACATGCATTTTTTAATAACCAAAAGTCCTAAGTACACCCTAGAGAGGTTTAAAGTTTGGGTTAAGACTATGTTACCTCAAGGGGTTTTAAAATATCTTCCCCAACTTGAAACCCTAGCTTCCCTTTTTAAAATATCTCTTCTCCTTCATCCTCCATTTTTTCTTCTCCATGAGTTCTCATACCATGCATGCAATTGAAAAGTGTAAGACTTGGATTATTCTAAAAGTATGTGGTTTAGGAAAAACTAGAAGAAGATGAAATTATTTTACCTTCTTGGATTCTAGCCTTCTCTCTTCTAATTGTCTTTGAAACTTCTCTTCCTCTCCCTTTGTCTCTCTCGGCCCCCTGCTCTCTCTCTCTCTCTGCCTTCGTTGCTCTCTCTCTCTCTCTCTCTCTCTCTCTATACTTGACTCTTTCCTTCTTTCTTATTTTCCCCTTCTCTGCAACGTCTCTCTCTTTCTCTCTAAATCTGTTTTTTTTACTTTTTCTCAATTGAGTGGTGGTGAGATCAGTGATAATAAGAGGAAGGGTGGGTGTGGATTTACCTAAAGTGCCCTTAGTCTAAGGGGGTAATTCCTCATATATCATATTCTATATTTTTGGGCTAATTAAAAATTTGGCTTGGTACACTCTAACAATCTACTTGGTCTAATTTTTCAATACTAACCTATAATCAAAACATTTATGGTTTTGTTAACAATATAAATAATCATACATTAAAGGATAACAACAACAACAACAGCAGCAGCAACAACAACAACAACAACAATAATAATAATAATAATAATAATAATAATAATAAATACTTGGTCATGAAATTTCGGGATGTTACACTCTCCCCACCTTTAGAAATTTTGTCCTCAAAATTGCTCAAACTATAATCTACACAATAATCAATTACCCTTACTTACGCCATTAACTAATACACAATGTCATATCTAGGTAGCCAATCCCGGATGGCAGCCATATAGTTAAGCAATACATTAGCATGTTTGATAACATAAATCTTAAAGTTGCCATAGTAATAATTGATATGACACACATGCATCATGTAGAATATATAAATATCAGCGGGACACAAACAATAATTAATGTGATCATCGCATACAAGGTGCATAAACCAATCAGTTAGAGATCTATACTCACAATAACAGATACTGAAACTATTATTTCACTAATAAGACGCTTTACTTATAAACAACAATTGAAAAAAAATACAAACATGGCACACCATCATAAACCCGCAGGACTTCCCAATGTACGAAGTGGCATCACATGACAACACTAGCAACTATGGGAAATAAAAAAAAAATATAAACAATGATCAGTCCACTAATCATAATTCACCTTTAAATGATAATTCTGCTGATAATTTGATGTTAAATAAATTCTCAAACTTTCGGCATGTATAAAGGAAGGAAAAATGATCCTATTAAATTACTATGGTACACTCAGACTCCAATTAGAACTACACCAAGGTTGAACAAATGGGCACTTTAAATTTCTAACATGCAATTCTTAATAATCAAGATTCCTAATCACAAGGACGATAGGTAGGTATGCTAAGTTTTTAAACAAAACAATTGGTTTCAACAGTAGAGCTATATAAAATACTAGAAAGACAGAGTTACACAAGTATCATAAACTCTAAAGATTTAAAGCTTTATATATACTACACTCATAACTTAGAAATCACATATCATTTCAAAACCGAACTAAATTGGTCCTTTCCCCCATTTTGCCCTCCAAAAACGCTGATATTTTGGTCATTTCCCCCATTTTGCCCTTCAAAAACGCTGATATTTTGGTTATTGTGCTGAATAAAGTAGAATTTTTGTATGTAACATGGGGAAATGACCAAAATATAAGCGTTTTTGGATGGCTAAATGGGGGAAAGGACCAAAATTGCAAAAATAATGGTAGTATAGTGGCAATTTAGTTCGGTTTTGAAATGAGAGGACCAGTTTCGTGAGTTGGTGAAAATACGAGGACCAAAAGTGTAATTAAGCCTAATTTTTACTAAGATTCTTTCAAAATCAAAACTCCAAGGGGCAAAAGTAGGATAAAGTTTTATCATCATTCAAAACATAGAAGCAATTAAATCAATTTTCTAATGTCGTAAAGAGGTGAAACCAAGTCCACAACTTTAAAGAAAATATAGAAATCGAGTATAATGAAAAGGAATCAAAATAATCAAATCCAAATAGAATATAAAAATCGGATTTAATGAAATGGAATCAAAATAATCAACTTCAAAGAAAATATAAAATCCAACTTTAGTGAAAATAATCAAAATGGGTGAATCGAGAACTAGCTCCATCTCGTTGATAGCTCTTTCCTACTATGAGTGGCCTTTCTCTTAGTGGTAGCTCCATCTAACGGATAGCTCTTTTCTCTCGACTCAAAACAAAATGTAAAACATTTTCAATTAGGGAGTTTACGTCTCATTGATAGCCCTCTCCTCCTAATGGTGGCCTTTCCATAGGGGCAGCTCCATCTAATGGGTAACTCTCCTTAATCGTAATCACATACTAGGTGCACCTAGGTCGTCGTTATTACAACCGTGATTTCAAAATACATCATTAAAACCATGTTTCAAAACATTTCAAAGATTATGTCGAAATACATACAATCCAAACCGAGTTGAAAACGTTCTACTTTACAAATCACAAGTAAACTCCAAATCCAAATGGAGCGCATATTAATATCGAAAATTCCCAAAAACATATATCTCAAAACCGTATTTCCCCATGTCTCAAAACTCATGTCATAGTATATGCAGCCAAATTTCAATTTCAAATTCTTTGCTCAATAAGTCATAGATAAATCCAAATAGAGACAATAATAATATCGATGACTGTTAACATAAGTATCAATGAGAAAAAAATGTTCAAAGGGTGTGTTCCCCATTTTTATAAACACTTTAACATAGAAAATTATCAAAATATCAATAATATTAATAATGAAAATACGCGATAATGATCGTTATCAACTCACTAAGACAACCAAGAAACCTCACAACCTCTTGCCCACTTAACTCAGAAAGCATGATATACTTGAAACCACATTTGTAATTCATTGAAGATTTAAAGGTAATTATGTATAGTTGGTCTTCATTATAGTTAAAACAACCTACATGACCACATTTACATGATTTTTTTTTTTTATAGGAGAAGAATAGATACTCTCCACACATAATTAGAGAAACTGAAAAGTTAGCTATCTAAATCTAGGTTATCACTTACTAAGAAATAAGTCATCTCTAAAATTTCATAGACACTTTTTTTTAAGTTATTAAATTCAAAACTAAACACATTTATGCCAAAAGAAGTACCATGTGACTTCGACTAAACATGACAACAAACCTTAAAATCTCTCTCACTTAAAATTTTTCTCATAAGACTTGAAAAAGGAGAATTTTCTAAAAATAGTTTTAACCCAAAATATCAACTAAAATAGGTTTTAGAAAAACTTGGTTCTATGGAATAATATCGTTCCCCTTCCCCTGTACAACTCCATGAGATGGCCTTTCCCACTAAGTCGTACTAAGGATTTGAAAGAGATATTAAACTATAGAACACTACTGACTGACATCCTAAACCAGATCACTTCTAGACTCAAGACTCACAGTCCAATTTGGACCGAACTGCTCTGATACCATTTGTAACATCTAGGAAGACGTCTGATACTAGAGACCAAAATAAATTTGAAGAGAAAAAGATTTCTGATAAATTACTGAAAATTTACATGTTTTTCATAAAATAATTACATAATTGCAATCAAGCCATACAACACAAAACAACTTCTAATCTATGACACTGATTGTGATCCGGTAACGGATAAGCTCTATATTGAACTGTTGACGAGTAGTCCGGACATACTTTTCAACTTTCCAATGTCAAGCTAAACCTGAAAACATCACCCAAACATAGTGAGCACTAAGACTCAGTAACATAGAATATAAAAAGTATTTTGATGTTCCCAGCCATGCCTGGTGTACTAGACATGGAGAAAATCCTCTCATTAATATTACTAAATAATAAATTCTTATACCTATTAACCACATTACAAAATAACAATGATTTCTATACATAGGCTTCTTTATTCTTAAATTAAATGTAGTTGTTAATCACTTTAGCTGGACACTCAGGATTTGCCTTTCCACTGGAATTCCATCGTTTCCCAGGTTTGCCCTGCAGTATTATTTTATAATCTTATTCTTTTTAATGTTTAAGTAGTCTAGAGCGTGAGTGTATTCAAAGATTATTCAAGTCCAACCACAATTATGTCACAATAGCCTAGACCAATTTAAACATGATATCATCATCAATCAAACAAGAATCAAAGGGAATATTTACTGATACAAACAATGGTTTAATCATCCAACTCAGGCTATACCAAAGCAACAACATTCCCAATTAAGGAATTACATACATTGACAATCATTAGTAGAATTATTTTACTAGTTACAAGTCAACTTTGACAATTTTATTAGAATATCAAATGACATCGGATTTGAGTAAATAACCACTCTTTAGAAAGCTTAGTATGTCTAATTTACAAATATAATTTTTATTTTTCACAATTTGTAGCCAATTGGTACAGTTCTTGAATTGAAGACATAAATGTACAAAAACAGGACAATGATTTTTGTCTAACTTGTAACGCATTTTAAAGTATCAATACTCACCCAAATCCAACGAAATTTGTGCTCAACCCGAAGGAAAAAGTGTGTAGTTTCTAACAAAACAATAATCATTTAAAAAGGAGGTCTAAGGAACACATTATGGGCAAAACACTACACATAGGTCATACGAATTTTAAGGGGACAACAACCACAATTCAACCAACTCACCTAGCAACAAGACAAAAACAATATCTAAAGCATATCAACATCGATTTCCTTCCAAATCAATTATCAAAAACAAAATCGACACATGCATTTTTTAATAACCAAAAGTCCTAAGTACACCCTAGAGAGGTTTAAAGTTTGGGTTAAGACTATGTTACCTCAAGGGGTTTTAAAATATCTTCCCCAATTTGAAACCCTAGCTTCCCTTTTTAAAATATCTCTTCTCCTTCATCCTCCAATTTTTCTTCTCAATCACCATGAGTTCTCATACCATGCATGCAATTGAAAAGTATAAGACTTGGATTATTCTAAAAGCATGTGGTTTAGGAAAAACTAGAAGAAGATGAAATTATTTTACCTTCTTGGATTCTAGCTTTCTCTCTTCTAATTGTCTTTGAAACTTCTCTTCCTCTCCCTTTGTCTCTCTCGGCCCCCTGCTCTCTCTCTCTCTCGCTCTTTGCCTTCGTTGTTCTCTCTCTCTCTCTCTCTCTCTCTCTCTCTATACTTGACTCTTTCCTTCTTTCTTATTTTTCCCCTTCTCTGCAACGTCTCTCTCTTTCTTTCTAAATCTGTTTTTTTTTCTTTTTCTCAATTGAGTGGTGGTGAGATCAGTGATAATAAGAGGAAGGGTGGGTGTGGATTTACCTAAAGTGCCCTTAGTCTAAGGGGGTAATTCCTCATATATCATATCCTATATTTTTGGGCTAATTAAAAATTTGGCTTGGTTCACTCTAACAATCTACTTGGTCTAATTTTTCAATACTAACCTATAATCAAAACATTTAGGGCCCGTTTGGTGCACATGATAAGGAGATAAGATATGATAAAAATATTCTATCCTATCTAAATCCGTTGTTTGGTACACTAATAGGATATGATAAATAAAACCTATTACTAATCATATCTATCTCTCCTTTGTTATTTTTATCCTTAGTTTTTGGTGGGTTAAAATTATCCTATCATGATTAACACTAAAATGCTTATTTTGCCCTCTCTTCAATTCATCGCTCATGTTCTCTATGCTCTCCATCCATCGACCTCTACCTTTTTCTCCATAACTCTTCAACTTCATCTCTTCTATTTGTTACAGATCTGCCCTGAATTTCACCCTACAATCACTTTTTTCTCAATCTGCTTAATTGGTTGTTTGTTTCTTTCTTGATTGTCTATGTTGTATTCAAGTCAAATTTGAAAAGAGATGAAACAGATAGTTTTAGAATTTCGTATTATTTTCAACAGAGACAACAATTAGTTTGGTTAAGAGCTTTGATTGTAATTTAAATTTTTTATAGGTTGCTGTTGGTGTATGATTTTTTTACAGGTTGAAGTTACACAAAGGAGTTTTGATAGAACTTTGTAATTGAAGAAGGAAGAAGACAGTAAACAATTTTTTTAATTGAAGAAGCCATATTTTTTTAATTGAACTTTAAGAATGAAGATTATGTCACCCCTAAAAAAAAGGAAGAAGACGATGGACAATAATAGCTTTGTATCTAATTAATAATGGCTTAATTATAATTAATTACGAAGTTAATTATGTCATTTAATTGTGATATATATGATATTATGTTTGTTATCGTGTGTGCAACAAACATGTGATAGGATAAATGATTATCATGTTCATATCCTTTCCTATCCTTATCCAGTTTCATATCATATCATATCTCTATTATATCATGTACACCAAACGGGCTCTTATGGTTTTGTTAACAATATAAATAATCATACATTAAAGGATAAGGATAATAATAATAATAATAATAATAATAATAATAATAATAATAATAATAATAATAATAATAATAATAATAATAATAATAATTAATAGGAATGTTACAGGATGCCTCCTACATCCAAAATTTTGAAACGTTAACTCCCATAATCAAACTTTTATGAAAGTTAACTTTAAGCCCATACATTAGTTCAAAATGGAAATGAATAAGTAGGAAGAAATTAACACGCTATACTCTCTCTCTCTACAATAATTTGCAGTGTGTTAGATTCTTGATGCTATGGTTTATTTTACATATTTGTTTTTAAACAACATATTTCCAAAGTAAGATCCCTACAATTCAATTGGATAAATCAGCAGGAAACAGGAAAAGAAAAAAGTGGTTTTATTTTTATGTCTGGGTTTTAAAATGATTATACAATACTCATTAATTTAAACTTACTTTTCTTTACTAATTATTTAAACTAACTTAATAGTTAAAAATGTGTTTTTAGATAATAAAATGGTTTTTTCGTCCAAATCAAAGAGGTTTACGTTACTAATATACATTTTTTTTATCAAGTAGTTTGGTGACTAGATATTCATCTTAGAAGATGAATAAGTGGAGAATTTAGGGTTCGAATCTAGATCCTTGCATTTTACTTGTAATCTCCCTACCAATTGGTTATACTCACGAGGACATTAATATACACATCTGATTAAATGAAATAAACATACGGATTTTTTTGTTAACCCTCTGATTTCTTTCTGAAGTAAATAGACTATAATAATTTGAGTTTGGTCAGAAGATAAGTAAAATCTGACCTAGAATTGTTTCATCTAAAAATTGATAGCGCAAAATAAGGATATATTAAAATTTTGGTGAATATGGGTTATATTTGAAATTTAATTATTAACCAAAGCTATTTTTGAATTTGTGAAAATAACATTAATTAAAAATACACCTATATAGAAAAGATTTTTTTTTTGTTCATGAAAATAGAAAAGATTTTTTAAATGTAACTTTAGCCTCAGCTTGATTAACTTAATAAAAGTAAGAAAAATACGAGATTGTCCTTAATATTTTAGCAATTTCAGGAATGAATAAATAAATCAAGATCGTATACCAAAAATTATTAAATATTTTCGTAATTTCAGGAATGAATAAATAAATCAAGATCGTATATACCAAAAATTAATAAATTTTTTCATAATTTCAGGAATGAATAAATAAATCAAGATCGTATACCAAAAATTAATAAATTTTTTCGTAATTTCAGAAAATGAATAAATAAATCAATCGTATACCAAAAATTAATAAATCATCATCAAGAGTAAAGGAGACGTCATTGTCGCCATTGATATTGACTGGATAAATAGAGTATGAAAAGAAAGTACTGGTCAGTCGAAATAAAGGAAGGTAGATAATGAATTAATGTCTTTCTATTTAATCTCCATCAACAGCTCTGTCATACATTATGAACTAGCTATAATTCAAATATATTTCCAAATAGAAACGCTGCAGTCCAAATAGCTGTTTCAAAAAAAAAAAAAAAAACCTGTAATTGCAATGAAAATGTACTACTATAAACTACTAGCCTTTTACTAATGAAAAATGGTCTCTCACAAACTGGAAGATCAAAGTAACTAAAGAGATAGCTTTTCACAGTTGAGTGGAAACAAACACTCACGAGGATCAGAGTTCATACGCTACACGGTAAGTATTCATCCTTCCATGTATTTGATTCCACATGTTTTTCGTTGTTTTAGAATTATTTACACGTAAAAAATTATTATACTTTGTCAATTTTTTTAACAGAAATAAACTCAACTCATTTCATTACTAACAAAAATCGTAATACAAAATGGAATCATGAACTTGTGAACTAGCTAGCATGAGATAATGACATCATGTCTAACAAATGGACAACATTATTTGCTTGCCTCCTGATAAAACTTATATTAAATTGTCACTTTTTTTTTAAAAATTACATTTATTTTTCTTATAATGATGAAATAATGGGGGAGTATGATTTACATGATACAAATCATATTACAAAGAGAATAATAAATCATATTTAAACACTATAGTCCGTCATGTCCTGGATATGTGGGTTTTAGATTCTAGTCAAACTAGCAATTTTGGATGAAGCTAAATGTAATTTTTTGTAAGTTTTCTTTCAGTTTTAATATTTTCTCCACATTAAATGAAAACACTATTCTCTCACGCAAAATTAAAAAATAGAAACACATTTCATTAAAAATAAAACACCATAGTCGTCTTATCTCTGCTCAACAGTTTTGACTCACAAATTAGTGTACATTGGCTAGATTATAGGAAAATGTGGTGCCAACTGCCAACACAAGTGATGGCTTCACAAATTTCACAGGAAAAACAAATATATTATGCTATAATATTTACCAGAATTTGTTAATCTTTTGGTGGAAGGAGTTGAGGTGTTTTTAACTTTTAAATACGTTATCTTGAATTTTTGATTTGGAATTGCTTGAGATGATTTTATTCTAAAAAAGTACTAGTAAGTGCAAAATTTTAAACTATTTTGTGATATGAGTCTCATTGACCTTAATATTTTTTTGCTTTTTCTTGGATTAGAATCAGAGACATATATGTACTTTGAAGTCTGAACTCAGCCATAGTGATATTGATATATTCATATTATAATTACTTAAACGATGTGTTTATTCCTTAAAAACCTTTTAAAACAATTTTCTTAAAAAAAACTACAAATAGACTAAAATAATATTAACTTTGACAAAAAAATAAAAAATAATATTGGCTTCATTTTTTGGCTCTTGAAATAAATTTTTAAATGCTTTTTTAATATTGTACCTAAATATTATGCATTTGACTATAATATTCACAATAAATCCAGAAAAATATATTTTAGACTTACATAATACTACTCCGTCCCAAAATATAAGCAAAAATGAGTCAACATAAGTTGATGTATTTGGTACAAATTTTGAACCAAATACATTAATTTTTATTGACCAATTTTTGCTTATATTTTAGGACGGAGGGAGTATTAGTCAACGGCAATCTGACCATGATTGCGAAAGAAAACTGCAATGTCAGCATCAAATTATTGGCCCATTTAATATTATTAATACCCTAAATGCTTGTGGAGCTTCCATTTGTTAACCAAGTTTGTGCCGGCCAGCCTACATTATTTGTTACAGCCATAAATCAATTGTAACCCAAATAAAAATGACCCTGCCTGATTGAGACTCTTTCTTCCACTCTGCTAACCTATATAAAATGCAAAATTAGTGTTAATTTTCATTTCATCTCACTAACAATTACACTTTCAATTAAACTTTAGCAAGTCCATCCATGGATACTCCTCATAGCAAAATATATCACAAGGCAATATTTGTTTACTTTATTTGAATGTATCCATGTGTAACATGCCATTTACCTTATTATATACAAATAATTACACATTTTTCATGTATGTCATATTGCTTTTAATTTTATAATACAGGAGGAAATGGAATCGAGTAGCTTGGTGAGCAATGGTCGTGTGGATCGGCATGATAGGATTGCTGATAAAAGAACAACTGGAGGATGGAAGGCAGCTCCCTTCATCATAAGTATGAACTAAATACTACATTATGAAATTATACAGAATCATCACAATGTATTAACTTAGCACTTTTTAATGATCTTTCAGTGAACGAGGTGATAGAGAGGTTGGCGTTCTTTGCGATTGCAGTGAATATGACGGCTTACTTGGTATTTCAAATGCATCAATCGCTTCCAGATGCTGCTACTCATGTCACAGACTGGATTGGAGCTGCCTATGTCCTCACCCTCTTTGGAGCATTTCTAGCAGATGCTTATTTGGGTCGCTTCAAAACTATCATTGTTTTCTCAGCCATCTATGCCGTGGTAACTAAATTTTAAACATTAGTGAAGTAATTCAAATCAACTGATGATATCATAGTTTTCTTTTTGAACATAATAACTTCACCTCTAATTCCATTGATAAAGTTTGATAATGTTGAGAAGTATGACGAAGTCCAATAAAGAGAAAAATCAATTGAGAGAAAAATGATTATTTAAAATTGATATAAATAATGAGTATAGGATAAAATCAAATGTGATTCTAATTCTAACTAAGCTAACTGATCATACTAGTAACTTGTAACCACTTTAACAATTTTCAACTAATTCTAGCAGAGGATGGACTGCATTAAAATGACATAGTACAATTTAAAATTCAAAAAATGATTGTACTCATTAATTTAAGTTTTAACTTTTAAATGGAAATATTGATGTTTATTATTTTGTCACAGGGGATGGTTTTGTTGACAATGTCGGCCTCTTTCGACACACTGCGCCCACAGAAATGTCTCGCAAAACCATGCAAGGAAGCAAGTCAAGGCCAAATCTCCTTCTTGTACGGTGCACTTGGCCTTATTGCCTTGGGAACAGGAGGAATCAAACCTTGTGTATCATCCTTTGGAGCAGACCAATTTGACGAGGGAGATGAAAAAGAAGTCCAAAAGAAATATGCTTTCTTTAATTGGTTTTTCTTTGCTATCAACATGGGTGCTCTTCTTGGAATCACGATATTGGTTTATGCACAAGATAAACTAGGGTGGGGTTGGGGTTTTGGAATACCCACAATAACTACGGTTTTATCTATAGTTGTTCTAGCTGCCGGTGTTCAGTATTACCGTTTCCAAAAGCCAATGGGAAGCCCTTTTACTAGGTTTCTTCAGGTTATTGTAGCCTCCATCAAGAAACATCGAAGAGGAGTCTCCGTAGAAAATGAGCCTACTCTCTACGAGGTTGAGACCACACACTCTGATATTATTGGCACTCGCAAGCTTCCTCACACACGACAATACAGGTTAGTTAATAAATCAGGGGATTTTTTTCTTCCAAAAAATAAATAAATCAGTGATCAAATGCACTTAGTATATCATATTCGGTTTCACTATCTTTAATTTAAAAAATATAGTTCCTAAGTTTTTGCCACAATTGAATTTTGGATTTAATTTTTAGGAATGCTACATGTTTTAGAATTTTAGGATTGTTTCAGGATTTTAAATGCTTGTACTGCGTTTTCCTAAAACAATACTTTCAAGCTATGAAAAATAAAATAATTAGATTTAATTTACACATGCATTGCCACACTATTTTATTGCTTGCTCAACACATTATTCAATTTGACACATGATACCCTGAAACTATACCTGAGAAACATAGTTATAGGAATTAAGGAAAATGCTAGAATATTTGCAGGGTGTAATTTTAGACATATAGGAAGGGCAGGAAATCAGATGACCCTTGCTCTGGCCCAATATGCCTCAGAGGAGCTCAACATCATTTGGATGGAAGATATACCATCTATCATTGTATAATTAATAAAAGTCATTTATTTTCAAAAATAAAAAAGAAAAGAAATTGACACATGATCAAAAGTAAGCATTAAATTTAACAGTGTAGACAAGTTTTGAAATTTTCAAAGCTAAAACTATATATATGAATTTAAATATGGGTGACCACATGAAAATATATTGAAATAGATTATTTAAAACTTGGATTCCTCACCATAGGAAATTTGACGCATTCACATTGTCAGCACATTCGTTACCGTTTGTATGAGGCTGAACAATCCAGATTTTGATTTTAAATAAAATAATATCGAGCTAGAAATTTAAATCATTGATCTTGATCAAATGACCTCAAATGTACCGATCATGTGAATGCGTTAAATTGTTGTGGTTAGATGGTCTAATTTTCGTATTTGTGACTTTGTTTAGTCTGATAAACTCAGCTTAATTTATGATCGAAATTACATAACTAAATGTGATGTTAGTTAATTTAATCTTGGTATATGAGAATAAGATTGGAGCAAATTAATTTTGCAGGTTTTTTGACAAAGCAGCAGTTATAACAGAAAAAGACACAGTTAGCAACAGATGGAGTGTATGCACAGTGACACAAGTGGAAGAATTCAAATCATTCATTAAAATCCTTCCAGTGTGGGCATCTACCATTGCTCTTGCTATTTCTTTCGCTCAAATGTCAACATTCTTTCTAAGTCAAGCCAACATCATGAATAGAAAACTTGGAAACAACTTTGAAATCCCAACAGGTTCTGTTCCTGTCTTTGGTGCCATCAATGGTCTCATACTTGTACCTTTCTACGAGAGATTCATAATCCCATTCCTCCGTAAGTTTACCGGCCACCACCGTGGCATCACATCGTTACAACGAATGGGAGTTGGGCTTTTCATATCAATCATTGCTATGGCCTCAGCTGCATTAGTTGAAAAACGGAGACGTGATCACTACCCGCAACCAAATAGCATGAGTGTGTTTTGGTTGTTACCTCAATTCTTTCTAATTGGTACTGCTGAAGTTTTTACCTATGTGGGACAGTTAGAATTTTTTTACGATGAGGCAACGGACGGGACAAAAAGTATTAGTAGTGCAATGTTTTTGTCTGAGATTGGAATTGGAAGTTGGTTAAGTACTGCTTTGGTGAAGATTATTGTAGCTGCAACAGGGGGACAAGAGAAAGGGTGGCTAAGGAATGATCTTAATGAAAGCAGGTTGGATTGGTTCTTCTGGATATTGACAATTCTCAATGCTGTCAATTTCTTGGTTTATTTGATGGTGGCTATTTATCACAATGGGAAAGAATCAGCTGTGAGAGATGAGAACATGGTTGAATTCAGCAACGTCCAGCACACACAACCGTGAAGGAGGATTGGTTTTTAAGAGAATTAATAGTAGTATATTTCTCTGCTTGTAATCTATTGTGCAAAACTAAATTTGGTGTTCTTTATTTTATGCATGCTCGAAATTCTTATAAACAAACTATGAAACATAATAGTTCATAATAGTTCAAATGATCTTCAAATTACAAAAACAGAACATCTTTAGTACCGGTTATGTGTGATGCTTGAAATTAATAACATGAATAATGTTAGCCAATAGAATCACAAGGTGTGTATTGCTAGCACTCTTGATAACATTACATAAACTGTTAATCAAATTCTTTTTTTTTGAGAGGACCATCAAACTCTTCTTATACATCAAATTGATAATAATTTAGCGAATATAAGGAAAACCAAATTTGAAATTATTTTACAACATGAATACTTGTCTAACTAGTTGGAGGAATTTATCAAAATGAATTACTATATATTTATAAGTTTCGATTTGTACTCATAAGAGTACAAGTGGCTCTCATCTGAAAACAATAGGGATTCTAACTCATACTAATAATAACGTTATTTCACCCAAGCAAAACAAACGTTCAAATTGATACACTAATTTGAATAAAAACAAGATTTAGACTCAGCTTTGAGCAGTGTGATGCTATATTCACTACTACATAAAGGAGTTTTCAAATGTGTTGGAAAGTACTTTTCACATCATGTGGCAACCGATGTGAGGTGACATGATGTGGTATGTCCACGTCATTTCACATTGGGTATGGACTGTTGTGATATCAAACTTTGCACATCGGGCCTTTTTTCCACTGATGTGATACGTTCTCTTTAAAATTTAAAATCAGGGTTTTCACATGAGTTGTACGATAAAAACCGAAGTTAAATATGTATATTTCACATCAGTTATCTGTCCCACCGATGTGAAATCTACTTTTTGCAACAAAAAAAATTGTTTTTTTTAAACTTCTTATCAAATCAGCTTGAGACCATGTTCTTTTCTTTTATTTATATTAAAAATATGAAAACAAATATGGATATTTAATGCCAAAAAGGAAGTTAATAAGCTAACAAATACAAAATTTCATCTATAACTATCACAAGTGAAGCTAATACTCTCAAAAGAACATAGCGTAAACACACAAGTGAAAACAGGAAGAAGAGGCCTGATTCAGTAGCCTGGGTCTTGGTCAGCAGCATGGATCTCTAACAACAAATCTAGTTTAGCAGTGAATGCATATTAATCACCCAACAATTCACGATCTAACGCTTCCTGCATTATGAGAGGGTAAAACTAATTAATAACATTGTAATGCAAGAAGGAAACTTATTTTGTGTGCAACGTAAGGTGATTAAGTTTCATGGAATAGAGCCCGAAAGTTGTGACTCATTGATGACTAAACCGTAAGCACAAGATTGTGAGTTTGTAATAAGCAGAACACAATCAAGAGTCTTCCACTGTTGATTGAGCCTCATTAATGCCTGACATCTTGGCATACAAGCGAAATAAACTATGTGATAAAAAAATATCTACTCAATGAGTGATATGTGCAAAAACTAGTCAGCTTACAATATCTACAACAAAGCAAGCAATTGAGGGAGAATTTGTGTAAACAACTTAGTTAAGCGCTTATATTCACACAACTTGGTTATGCGCTTATATTCAGTGAAAGGTTGTAAAAGCGTTTCTATATAAATCGTTTCTACAATTGAAGAGGGGATGAAGTAAAACTCTGCATTAGCTGTGCAAGCTTCTTGTATAAGTAATTCTTGGAGCTTATAAAAATAATTATTTGTTTGGATTGAGCTTTTTTTGAGCTTATAAAAAAGAGCTTATGCAAATAAATAAGCTTTTATATATTCTCATAAGTTTGTTAAGGTAGTTTATGATAAAACAACTTATTAAGATGCAATTTTCGTTAGTGAGAACTAATGAATTAACATAAAAACTTATTTATTTACATAAACTATTTTTCATAAGTTCAAAATAAGCTCAATCGAAACGACCCTATGTTGAAAACAGTTTATGAACATATATGCATATGTTATAATAAATTTAGGTAAGATCTTCCAAATACCTCGTAAATGTAAAACTTCAAGTTTGGTATAAGCAAAGCCTTTTAAACTAGCAATTAAGCCAAAGGGAATAAGAGCATGGTAACACAATCAAAGATTCTCGTAACTAACAAGTGCAACTTTACAACTACCATATGATCTTTTTGAATTAATTCAACGTTTTTACAAATTATTGTTGTGATTTCAAAATTTCGCTATTAATCTAGTATTGATATGCTAAACAAAGAATAGCCGCTAACAAACATAATCATTGACCAATTTGAAAGTGGATGTAGTATATAAAACCATAAGCCATAAGGGAGGTTGAAACCCAAAATTCACAATCCAAAAAGAATTTTTAAACGAAGTAGAGAAGGCCAAGGTGTAGGAATTGAAAAATCATGTTGAAAATAAAACAAACTTATGCACATTACATACAAATGGAAGATTAAACTTACTATTTAAGCGCTTCATATTCCTGCATTTGCAACAACTGCAGAACTTACTGCCATATTTGCACCAAAACAGCTCCGCAACTGATCATCATCATCAAAATCGATACCCTAATCCTGCAAAAACACTATGCACATAAGCTTTTCTAGAGAGAGAGAAAAAATCAAGTCCTGCGTATGTAAAGAATCCAACAAAAGTGAATTACACAAAAATGAGAAGAAATGAAAATGTCCATTGACAGATGGCCAATCAAGAGCAAACTAAAAAGTGAATTACACTAAAAAGTGAATTACATGTGTTGTGTTGTTGACTCACATTCATGTATTCACTTGTGTGAGTGATTACGTTATAGCTTTTGATGTATAGTGATTGCGTATTACGCTATAGCTAACAAATACAAAATTACTGTATTACTGATTTTGAAAACAAATATGGATATTGATCATATTGCAAAATCTGATATGATATAGAATGAGAAGGAAAAAAAGCTATTAGTAAGAATATCAAGAAGCACGGAAAATTGTAGATGAAACAATACCCAACAATAAAGGTGAAAATTTTGAAAACATAACAATTCAGATAAAAATAATGGAATTGAAAAGGAAAAATGATGCATTGATTAAAATTGTCATAAAAGCTTTAGTCACTGTAGAGGTAAGCTTATAACCAAAGCACAAGGTCAAACCAGATAGAACAAAGGTAACCATATGGAACAAAAGTAACCAGATGGAGCAAAGGTATCCAGATGGAACAAAGGTAACCATTTACATGAGAAAATTTTGTATCTCCATGATGCAATCAGCTGCTTCACAATCATTATGATATTTTTTTTCTATATCCATAGTTCACGAAAAGCTGGACTAGTTTCTCACAAACTTCATTGAGTGGGAAAACGGCGACGGTTCTTTGAGAACGGTGAGTGGTGAAACGGCGAACAACGAGGTTTAAGGGAGAAGGGAAAACGACGACGAGTATGAGATGTGAGAGAGAAATCAACGGTTCAGTATTCGAGGTGAGAGGGAATCGAGTGTTTTAGAATAAGGTTTCGTGAGAAGGAAAACAAATCTGAGATTTTGTAACACCCATACTAACTTGAACTAGTATATTAGCATGTGCGTTAAACTGATACTGGATACATTTAAAAATTTCAATAATAATAATAATAATAATACATCACAAATGAATGAATACAAGTTTACTCGTCTGTACAAATATCCAATACTATTACAATACTTATAATATATCCATCAAGCTCCTGAGCTGGTACCCAACGAGAAACTGTACTCCATCCAGTATCTCTGTGAAGATCTCCATCACGAACCTCCGACTTACCTGTAAACCTGCACCAGAAGGAATGGGATGAGACATAATGTCTCAGTGAGCTCCAGCCCAACCAACTGTTGGCAACCACAGGGAACCTAGGTTCGCCATGCCTACCTTGGCAATCATGGGGATTTCCTATGATCGCCAAGTCTTTTATCTGCCTATGAATATATATCCTCCTGTAACTATAACTTAAACTGCCTATAGCCTTTGCTGTAACTGTCTATAACCATAACTGTAATCTGCCTATAACTTTAACTTAGTGATCGAGGGGAAAACCTAGGATCACTTTCTGATAACTGTCTATAACTATAACTGTGAGTTTCCTGTGACTATAACTGTAACTGTAACTTTGACTATAACTATAAAACATAAAACATATAAACAGTTCTATAGCAGTTTTATGTTAGTTGTTAGCGTTGAACAAACAATTAATCTGAGTTCATTTTACGAAGTGCATCCGGGTGGAGTAACCCCGAAGTTCAACATCCCTATAAACCGGTGAAATTCCTATCATATCAGGCTAACACCGGACTCCCTATAAAATGTGTGGACAACCCTCTCGGAGAAGTCCCATCCGGCGAATCCCGGAGTCTGCTGAACACGCCCTGTAACTGTAACTGTAAAACGTGCAAGCACGCCATTATCTTTGATCTTTAATTCTTTAACTTTGACATATAAACATGTATATCTGTTACTGTAATCATATAACAGTTCTATAACATATAACCTATAACCTATGATTCTTGGCTTATCGTTCTCATAAGCCACCTATGATCGTCGGAGAACCAACACTATGATCTTATCTGTAACTTTGATTGCCGAAGCCTTCCTATTATCCTCGTATTCTAAAATTGAATACAACTATAATCATGTTTACCTAAAATAGGTTCCAACTTGACTATTATATCATTCTTAGATTCGTGTATACTGAATCGAGTCCATAACATTGCCTAGTAAGGGCTAAACCATAAACTAGTTCCTTAACATCTCTATGATAGCTTGTGGGTTAAGGTAACCCTCTCTTAATATTGTGTCTAACCTCATCTATAAACTCATCTATACAATCTCAAGGATAGGTCTTTAAATGCTCACTAGCAATGCTTAACCATTACATGTTGTTCCTTAAGTCCGAAGCAGGATTAGATAGCCGAAACGGTGCAAGTAAAGATGAAAAACAACATGGTCCTGTCCACCTCAAAATCGTGACACGATTTGGCAATCGTGTCACGATTTCATGCCCAGAAATCGTGTTGGTTCCTGCCTGTAAAATCGTGACACGTTTGTAAAATCGTGACACGATTTTACCTGCAGTTGGACAGCATAGGGCAAGTTTAAAACATGTTTTCCACCATTTTTGGTCTATCCAATCATGCCCAAACATCATACAACTTAAAGGGATAATTTCTAATGCTTAACAACAGAATACAACATGTAATGATCACGGATTACTAGCAATTTAGAATTGGGGCTTAAAAGTTCATAACTTTGACATAATACTATAAACTCATGAAACTCAACAAAGTGGGTTCTAAAATCCCTAGGGAGCTCACCTTATACTTGATTCCGATCTTTGCCAAACCTAACCTCAAAACCCTAGCTCATCACTTGTCCTTTTCTTGCTTTCCTTCATGCTTCTTCTTGCTCCAAATTCCCCCAAAATAAGCTTGCTTGCATAACAAGAGTTTAGGAAGGAGTTTAATGAATCAAGGGGTGATGATTGATGAGAGGATGATGGAGGTGATGGAGGGCGAAAATGAGGGAGAAAGGGAGAGCAATTTTCTGATTTTGAGTGAGAGAGAGAATGAGTAGTAACTTGATAAATTTCATATTTATCCAAACATCCATTTTCCCACAATTTACAACTTTGCCATTGCCTCATATTACCACTTTGCCATTGCTTGCTCATGAAGTTTCCAACACGTTTACTTGATACTTCTAAGCGGGATATTACACTCTACCCCCCTTAAAGAAATTTCGTCCTCGAAATTTAGAAAATCCTTATGAGATCCTGAAAGATAAATCCTTTCTACCTCTTTCTCTACTATGAAAATCTCCAATTCTATTAGCTTATTTGAATTTTCATGGCAACTCCAGGGTCGGACATATAGATTAATCGCGTACCTCGATTAAACCATACTGGTTAAAACTTGTTCTTTAGCCATGATTTCCATTTCTACAAACCAAAACGTATGACAATTTCTTTCCAGCCGAAAGATCTGGTGCATGTTACATAACTATCACTTGCTAAGACATATGGTTATCTGAACCAACATATCCATATTATCTGACTATGTCCTTTATTCGACATATTTCTTGTAAATCCAAAGTAAAATTATTAAATCTTGGATTTCCTTTACTGAATTCTATCAGTTCTTCTTTCATTAACCATTCCATATTACCCTGAAGACGTCGAGTCAAACTGTTTTTCCTCAATTATCTCAATTTTCCGAGGAATCTATTACATTACTTTTAGTTCAAAGAACTTTTGTCTTTAACCTTCGCCTCGCAAGACGACCTTTTACTGTTACATTCGTATCATTCTTCATATAAATTTATTCTTACACTGGAAGGTATCTGATATTGAGTATTCTCAAACGGAAGTGAAGCCTATTACAATTACCTTCACGATTCAAAAACAAGGAGGTGGCTGTACTTATGGTACAAGTTCCTTCTTTCTGACATTCTGGTGTAGCTATTATCACAACCATAAGCATTGCTCACATTCCCACGGTGGAAATCCTTAAAGCTCGAGAAATCTTGTGAGCCACTCCTGCTCCAATTAAATTAATCAACGATGACGCGTAGCTAAGGGTCTTAGGAACTTTCTTCTTTACTAATACTTTCAAACTTATGAAAATCCAGTATAAGTGACGTGTGGCATAAGCCGTCTCACATATCATCATATAATATAGTCCATAGCACATAGCTTCTATACATGATCGAGTACATGTACACTTCTATCGGGTACACAGTACGCCACATCATCATTGTCCAATTAACGGGACATCATACTTAGTCAAAATATACTCGAGACGATGCCACGCCAACTAAGGTCACTCTTCTTACTCTTAACTCATGTTTGCACTCTTTGAGTATCTACAATCCCATACGTAACTATGATTACGTCCCATTGACGTTATAACTTATTTCGTTCACGAACATTTTCCGTTTTCTAAAAGAAAACTATTCTGTTCGCTATTCAAAATAGCACTCTTAAACTCTGAATCCTTTAATTCATGACTTGAATTCACGTAGCCTTTTACTATAAACTATGAGTACTCTTCTGATCTGTGTAAAACATTTCCTTCCTTTAACTGTTAACATTAAGTTCAAGAATTTCTGAACTTCTCAACTGAGACTTTCCTGCTAAAACATCACCGACTGCGTACCACAATTACCGATACATGTCACACGACTATAAAATATGTTACACTACTATCTGAGTAGCATAAACTCTGCCTGATCAGTATACATAATACTAATCATAACCTATTACATGCCTGTTACATGCGACATGCTAGCCGAACGCGGGTACGATGCAGAATAACTGTATGCCACGGCATAATTTCTCTTTGGTTAAACTTACTATTCAAATTAACCTTAAGTTACTGAGCTAAACAGCTAGATCACCGTATGAAATGTGGCCTCTTTCGCTACGTACTTATTTTGCTATAATCACATCCTTTTAAGTTATCAAACTGCTTCGATTCTCTTATCTCATGAGTTTTGAGATCTGAAACATCCCTCGACTTATCTATTAAAATTTCTTGTTAGGACTGATGATAAGTTCAAGTCATCACTACTTACACATATTATGTAACTTGAGAATTAATCTCTGAATACCCTTCCTGTAATTCATCTGGCAAGGACTTCACAAACATCCTTTTCTCTAAACTTCAGTTTTGGTTTGTCTGTTAACTCATTATTGGATTACTTCTCTGCTGCGCAACTCTGATTTTTAAACAATTAGCCTTGGGATCACTATTACCATATAAAATCTCCTTGACCAATCCTTTGACTTTGTATTTCCTTTCGGACATAGACAATGTTCTTACTTTCACGGAGATACGCCGAAACCTGTAAACAATCTTTAGCTATAACTACGAGCCCAACAATGCTCCTGTTAAAACAACTCATTCACTAGTTCAAGCTTTACTCTTCATATTCTGAATCAAGTTTCCATACTATAATTATCCGTAAGGATTTCACATCCACAATCTTTTCCCAAGACAACTTAGGTCCACATAATTCTATCATACCTCTTGGTTACTTCTCAGGTTTCTCCGAAAATATTCCGTCTGGATAAAACTCAACTTTTACCAACTCTCCTATAAGTCCAAACACATACTACACCTCTTCGAGTATCCGATTAATAAATCTGTAAACTTCAATACTTAACATTTTCCATTGGATCCTTCCTATAACTTATTACTGTATTCACAGTTCCAATCTAAACTCGTTACCTGAATAACATTTCATATGTCTTCTCGACCGTTGCCCTCTTCATGGTTTCGAACAATCCAAGGTATATATATATATATATATATATATATATATATATATATCTACCATCATAAGGTGATCTTTGTCGGCTTACCCAAATACTCGTGTAAGGAGCCCATCAAAAGATAGCATAGAACTCCTTAACATTAACCGTAGCTTTAACTATGACTCGTACGTTAGTGACAATCTTCGAAACTGGTCCACCATAATCCGCCAACATAAGATTCAATCTTTAATCCATACCCCTACCGGGGGTTTCCTTTACTTATCGCTACGCTCGCATTCTTCATACCAAGCATCTTGGTGTCCCATAATAAAGGAAGGTAGTCTATTTCATCCATCCAATATTTCGCTTAATACTTAAATAAGTTTCTTACATATCGGATATCAAAATCTCATCCGGTCGAGTGCGCAAGTCCTTCCATCCTAACACTCTTTATCCTTACTGGAAGTCCAGAGCTTCCAATTGTTAACTGGTCATTCCTTATTTCAAGTCGCTGGGTTTTGTATCATAATCCTTTGCATCTGCGGCCGGAATTAAAACTCTAATTTACCATTCACTTTAACTTTCCCAATTTTCTGTTCCCATTAAGATTCCAAATCATTTCTTAGTGCATTCCATAATTCTTTACTCTACACATCTCCCCGGAGAAGGCATCGCTCAATGATGCGTCCAACTAGTTAAGGTACTTGACCTTACTCTTAAATACTTCTTGTATTCCTGAAACTTTGCCATTAACAGGCTCAATTACTTCACTGATAGAGAACCATCCTTTGACATTAAACACTTTGCCAATTTCGTCTTAGAATCTGACGTCTTAACCTTTACCCTTCGTACACTTCTTTCCTCCTTGGTCACATTCAGCTCTCGGATATTTGTCCTAACTGTCATATACTAGACTGAGTTGATCAGGCCCAACTAGATGTGACATTTAGAACAACATCCGGAACCCAATGATTCCACCACTTTTATTGAATCTTAAATGACCCATGGCACGGTCTGAATCGACCTGCTCTGATACCAATTGTAACACCCATACTAACTTTAACTAGTATATTAGCATGTGCGTTAAACTGATACTGGATACATTTAAAAATTTCAATAATAATAATAATAATAATACATCACAAATGAATGAATACAAGTTTACTCGTCTGTACAAATATCCAATACTATTACAATACTTATAATATATCCATCAAGCTCCTGAGCTGGTACACAACGAGCAACTGTACTCCATCCAGTATCTCTATGAAGATCTCCATCACGAACCTCCGACTTACCTGTAAACCTGCACCAGAAGGAATGGGATGAGACATAATGTCTCAGTGAGCTCCAGTTCAACCAACTGTTGGCAACCACAGGGAACCTAGGGTCGCCATGCCTACCTTGGCAATCTTGGGGATTTCCTATGATCGCCAAGTCTTTTATCTGCCTATGAATATATATCCTCCTGTAACTATAACTTAAACTGCCTATAGCCTTTGATGTAACAGTCTATAACCATAACTGTAATCTGCCTATAACTTTAACTTAGTGATCGATGGGAAAACCTAGGATCACTTTCTGATAACTGTCTATAACTATAACTGTGAGTTTCCTGTGACTATAACTGTAATTGTAACTTTGACTATAACTATAAAACATAAAACATATAAACAGTTCTATAGCAGTTTTATGTTAGTTGTTAGCGTTGAACAAACAATTAATCTGAGTTCATTTTACGGAGTGCATCCGGGTGGAGTAACTGATAAGTGCTTAAATGTTGTTATATTTTGGTACAAATTTAGGCACTTATGTTTACTTATTGTACAAGTTACCTTAGGATTAGGGCATAAATGTGTTAGAAATGCAATGAATGTGATCCTAAGCCTTACCCCATGTGTTTATGCAGGAAATACATGCTTGAACCTGATTGATGCAAAAGATTGAAGGTTTTCTTGATGCCATCGCTACAAGCGCAGGACTCATCGCTAGTAGCGAGGATAGGCAGAGATTTTCAGTGATCCATCGCTTGAAGCGCAGCATCCATCGCTAGTAGCGAGCTTAGGCAGGGATTTTCCAGGGTTCATCGCTTGTAGCGATGAACTGGACGCTTGAAGCGAGCCTAGGCAGGGAATTTCAAAGGCTGGTCGCTAGTAGCGACAGACCTGGTCGCTACAGCGACCAAAGGGGCGGTTTAATGCTGATGGTGACGTGGAGCTCTATGATTGGCCAACTGAAGTCCTCGCTACAAGCGACAGGCTGGTCGCTTGTAGCGAGCGAACATTTTCTCAGCATATTTAAGGATTTTTAAGCTCATTTCTTAGTGAGATAGTTTTTTATCAGTTATAATATTTTCCAGAGCTTAGAAAACTTGTTATCTTTGAAAGAGAATAGGCATAGAGGGAGAAGAACTTCAAATAGCAATTAGATTTGGATTGAAGAAGATCTTAGGAAGCTTTGAGACATCAAGCTCTCACATATCTTCATCTTCCTTTCTTATTTTGCAAGAGTTGTCATGACAATGATCAACCAATCTCCTTTGTTGGGATTGATAGGTAATCAATCACTCATGTTGTAAACTTTTGATTATTCAATATATGATTCTAGCAATTTTTATATACCATTGAATTTCTTCTTGCTTTTCAATCTTATGTTTGATTTAAATGTTGTTGAAAAAGACTTTTGAATCTAGGTTTAGAATGATTTTCTATCAAGATAAGAAATTCTAGAAATGGGATTTGGTTTTGATAATTACATTATAGTATTGGATCATAATGCTTTTGGATCGTTTAATAGATTGAGAAATCATCGATTAAACGATACAATCGATCTCAAGACGTCATTTGGGAAATCAATGATGTTGTGAGCAATACGTAATAATGTCATATATAAGAAAACGCTAGAATTCGTATTTGTAATCAATCGGATATAAACGATGTTTGATTGATGAAAGTTAATCCTAACACCTTCTATGTCCTATTACTCTACTATTTATTTATAAAGTTTTAAAAATTATGAGTAGTGTAGTATAAAAACAAGTTAAACCCTAACTTAAGACTATAATCGAAGTTGAACGGTTTATGATATCACATTAATCCCTGTGGAACGATATAAAAACTAATACTTACTTTTGTTCATTCAACAAAATGGCGCCGTTGCCGGGGATTAGTGTTAACTTATTTTGAACATCGCAATAGTTTGTAGTGTTTTGAGCTTTTGTGTATACCTTGTTAATATTCTTTCATTTCTTTTGTATATATAAACTGTTTGGCATTAACCCTCTTTGTTATGCAAAGAAAAGTTTCTTGTTAGCTAATTGTGTTTCAGATTCTCATTGAAAGAAATCATGGCTGATCATCATGATTATTTCAACTATTATGATCCATACGAGTATGAAGCTTATCAACAATATCAACAATATCCGTCTGAAGATGAACAAATGTCAAGAACTGAGAATATTCTGAACATGTTCATGCAACAATCCATGATCCACATGCAAAACACCAACCATAGATTAAGAGCTTTGTCATGCCAATTGGAGGTTTTGCAAGTTCAAATGAATTATCTACCAAGAATCGTGGATGTTCAGACCGACAATCAATCCATTTTGGAATGTGGAGAGATTGTTGAAGATGATGTTGATGAGAGTGAGGAAGAACCAATGTTTAAAGGATGTGGTATAGAGCTATTAGTGGAAGAATTAGAGATACCACACAAAGATGAACCTCCTCAAGAAAGGTCAGATACTGAAGAGGCTAGTGTTGTTGATAGTGAAGAACGTATGGAGATTGAGAAGCCGGAACCGTTTCCTAAAAAGGAACAAACTTTTAAGGATGAGGGGATGAAAGTGAGCAAGGTGGAACTTGAACGAGTACAAGATTGCTTATGTACCTTGCTCAGCTTATTCTGGATAGGGAGGTTATGGACTCCACATCAGCTGTTCTTCAAGTTCATGGAATTCCTCCCGATACAAAGGAGTACTAATGCTGATGTGATCTCCGTCTCATTCTGGCCACCCTAACAAAAAAGGCGTCGAGCTAACGACGTAAAACAAGCGCTTGTTGGGAGGCAACCCAACTGTTTAGGTTTGTTTTAATTAGTATTTTGTTTTTTAACATTCATCCATGCATGTTGGGATAGTGGCTAGAACTCAAAAATTTATTTTTCTGTTTCCTGTCATGGTCGCTACAGCGACCAACTCATCGCTGTAGCGATGGAATTTACACTACGTCGCTGTAGCGACGCACTTGTCGCTTGTAGCGACAGTTTTTGCACTTGCGCTTGTAGCGCCATTTCACGCTTGTAGCGATGGGCTTTTTGCCTGTCGCTGTAGCGACGGATCGCGCGCTTGTAGCGAGCGTATCAGAAAACAGTTTTATATTACCCAGGCCACACCTGTCGCTTCAGCCACCCCCAACCACTTTCATTTATTATTATAGCCGTTTCTAGCTTTTATTTTCGCATCTGAATATATTCCTTTCCATTCCATCAATTTCTGCATTGTTCACAATTCACATTCTGCACAAATCTGCAAAATCCACTAAGTACTTCTGTTTAATCTCAACCATCAACTCTTCAGGTATGTATTTCGCACCCTTCTGTCACTGTTTATCAACTCTTTACTGATTAATGGTGCTTGCATGTTGATTTAGAATTTTAGGGTTTAGGGTTTACGATTTTTGAACTTAAAACATGCCCTTTTGATTACCCATTGTTATGCCTAGCTTAAGTTGTTATAAATGAACGAAAATCACTTGATAAACTTCCCTGTAATCCTTTTGTTCATAGAAATCGTATTTTGGAAAAACCTTTTGTAAAAATTCAAAATAAATTAGGGTTTTTGAGGATTTAGGAAGTTTAAGTGATTGTTTCTCATTTATTCTAGCTTTAATGTTATTTTCGCATGCTACAAGTTAGTCAAAATCAAGAAAAACATGAAATTTGAAAAAGGGTCTTCCTCGCTACAGTACGCTTGTAGCGAAGGAAAGAGGCAATTTCTGGGTTTTCTTGCTACAAGCGACCAATCTGTCGCTGTAGCGATGAAACCAGAAAATTGTTTTATTTTGATTTTGATTGAAACCTGACTTGCATCCTACTTAACTTTCATCTGTTTTGATCCTTTTGTAGGTATGGCACCTAAAACCTCTTCTAAACGTCAAAGGAATGTTGAAAGCTCCTCGTCAAGACCAAGAGTCAACATTCCACCACACGATGCGAGTCGTTTCCTCAGCTGGAGGAACCAAGAGAGATACGAAGAGCTGAGGACAAGACGCATCTGGTCTGAGAAAAGGTTCGAGATTTCTGAAGAGGGGGAGTATGGAGGCTTGGCAGCAATGATCAATGAGAGAAAGTGGGGGATTCTTTGCACGCCACCCCGGAAGATTAATTATGACATCGTGCGCGAATTTTACGCGAACGCGATCCCCTCTGATCCTTCTGATGAGTTTACTTGGACTACTTTTGTGCGAGGACGCACCATCACTTTTGATCGCATGTCTATCAACGCATATTTGGGCAAGCCTCTGGAGCTACTTGCAGAGGATCATCCACTCGTACGTACTAGGCTATGTGACTTCTGTGAACATCAGAAGAGTGGCAATTGGGATCATGAGCTTATAGCACGAGAGATCTTCCAGGAGGGGAAGAGCTATGATGTGAGTAGGGCTTCGGGTAAGCTTTTCCGAGCATTGAGGGAGGACATGACCACTGAGGCTCAGGTAATCCTTACCCTAATTTTGTATAACATCCGCCCTAAGTCTCATACCTCTTCCACCACCTTAGATGTGACCCCCCTTGTCCATTATATCCTCACTCAGCGTCAAGTTGACGTTGCTAGATTGATAGCAAATGAGATGAGGATAGTTGCTGAGAGTGGTTTATTACCCCCGGGCAAACCTAAATGCCCTCTGACTTTTCCCGGGTTGATCATGGGTCTTTGTAGGCGAGCTAGAGTTCACATGCCATCACAAGTTGATGAGGAAATTAAAAACCCTATTGATGATAGATACATCAATAGGTACTGCTCTACACCTGCACCTGTTGCCCCACCCCCACCCTCAGCTGGACCGTCATCCTCAGCAGGACCTTCACATGTACCACCACCACCACCTGAGCATACTAGCCACCCTAGCCACCCGACCATTCCACCTTTGGACTTCTCGAGTTGAGATTCTGCTACTGTGAGCTCATTCCTGTTGGCGCAGAATGCGTCAAATCACCGAGCACTTACTACGATTCAGAGCCATCTGCACGACAGTGGCCAGAGCCCGTGGACACCTGCGTTCTTCTATGAGCACATTGCTTGGCCTGGGGACAGGCCATTCTTTCCAGGAGGGGCAGATGCAGCGGATGCTGGTGATCAGCAGGATGCTGGTGGCGATGGTGATGACGACGCTGACGTCGATGATGATCTGGGTGATGACTCTTCAGCTGCTACAAATTCTATTGATCGCAGGGTAGCTGACTTGATAGACTCTGAGGACGACATGGCCACAGATTCAGATTGATGATGCAGAGCTGCAGATCTTGATTTGTTTTCTCTTTCGTTTTATTTATTCAGCTTTGTACTTCTTTAACATTTTGATTTATGCTTTGTACTTTGATTATGTTCCTTTTGGACCATGGATGATGTACCTTTTATGTTTATGTTATTTATTTTGGGTATAACATGTTAGTAGTTATATTTTATTTATGCTTTAGTGTTTATTTATGGTAAAATTTTTTTTGGAATGATCCCAACAAATTTGGAAAGAAAGATTCAAAAGCAAATGCTTGAACTGTGAATCATCTGAGTGATAATGATAGAATGAGTGTTAAAGCGCGCAGCTAAGGTACTCGTTTTCTTGTTTTTCTAGGTATATTCTTTAATGTGAATAAGTTCTTTACACACACACAAGTTAATTTATTCAGTTTTTAAGCAAGCATGTGTTTAGTTTTGAACCAATATAGAACTAGCCAAAAATGTGAGGAATCCTCAACCAATGTATATATATGCAGGAGACCAATATCATGTTTAACTCAGTTATATTATGTTAAATCTGTTGTTGTTTTAATTTGTATAAGAGCATTGAAATGATCAAGGCATTTTTTTTTTGAAATTGAGAGAAATACTTGACCAAATGAACCTACCCTGTGAGATGTGTGAGTATCTGTTAACCCATCTGAGCCTAATGGAATCAGAATTTGTTAACTGTGGACTGTCAATTTAATAAGCTCATCTGCTTATTTAAATTGCCGGAGTTTGTAAAAAATTTCAGTTCATAGTTAACTCTTTAATAAATTCTGATAGTTGTTTTCTTTTGAACCCTTATCCATCGTTTTTATTGACCTTTGCCATAATAACAAAGGAACATTCGATTAGGGTATCATTGGAATAAGTTGGGGAGAAAGGAAGGTTTTAATTAAGTCAATGTATGGGTGAATGTGTTATTTGATCTTGACAACAAAAAAAAGAAAAGAAAAAAAAAAGAAAGAAAAGCAAACCAAGAAAAAGAAAAGAGAAAAATGAAAAGGTTTGCAAGATTTCAAAGAAAAAAATAGTTGTCAAGAATCAATCAAGAATAAGAAAGTTGGAAATTCACCAAGTGTTGTATTGGAGAAAGAAGGAAGTTGTAATTAGATCGAATGTTTCCTTTTGCTTGGCCATTTGAATTCAAATATCCCACATATGACAATTCTTTTGTAGCCTAGCCCAATTACAACCCTTAAAGACCTTTTGATCAATGCCTTTTATGCTTTTTGAAATGATAATTAGATAGACACATAATTTGATTGTATGTTATCATGTTTATTGGATGAGTGATCATAACCCTCACAAATAATTTCAATTGTTCATATACTTTATAAAGAAGTGTGTTAGGTTTGGTTCAAATTTAAACATGTTGCTTGTTTAGGATTGTATGGTTTAATTCCTTGTGTTTAGAACTAGTTCACATTTGTAGAATGTATCTTGTTTAATGAGAAACTGGACTTAAGCTTGCGCAATCACATTTGAATCACTCACTTGATATTTATTTCTTCGCACTTTTGAATCCTTTGCTAAATTGCTCAATACTGTGGTTTTAAAAGCTATGAAAAATTTCCTTTTGTTCTTTGGTTTGAGGACAAACCAAAATGTAAGTTGGGGAGAGTTTGATAAGTGCTTAAATGTTGTTATATTTTGGTACAAATTTAGGCACTTATGTTTACTTATTGTACAAGTTACCTTAGGATTAGGGCATAAATGTGTTAGAAATGCAATGAATGTGATCCTAAGCCTTACCCCATGTGTTTATGCAGGAAATACATGCTTGAACCTGATTGATGCAAAAGATTGAAGGTTTTCTTGATGCCATCGCTACAAGCGCAGGACTCATCGCTAGTAGCGAGGATAGGCAGAGATTTTCAGTGATCCATCGCTTGAAGCGCAGCATCCATCGCTAGTAGCGAGCTTAGGCAGGGATTTTCCAGGGTTCATCGCTTGTAGCGATGAACTGGACGCTTGAAGCGAGCCTAGGCAGGGAATTTCAAAGGCTGGTCGCTAGTAGCGACAGACCTGGTCGCTACAGCGACCAAAGGGGCGGTTTAATGCTGATGGTGACGTGGAGCTCTATGATTGGCCAACTGAAGTCCTCGCTACAAGCGACAGGCTGGTCGCTTGTAGCGAGCGAACATTTTCTCAGCATATTTAAGGATTTTTAAGCTCATTTCTTAGTGAGATAGTTTTTTATCAGTTATAATATTTTCCAGAGCTTAGAAAACTTGTTATCTTTGAAAGAGAATAGGCATAGAGGGAGAAGAACTTCAAATAGCAATTAGATTTGGATTGAAGAAGATCTTAGGAAGCTTTGAGACATCAAGCTCTCACATATCTTCATCTTCCTTTCTTATTTTGCAAGAGTTGTCATGACAATGATCAACCAATCTCCTTTGTTGGGATTGATAGGTAATCAATCACTCATGTTGTAAACTTTTGATTATTCAATATATGATTCTAGCAATTTTTATATACCATTGAATTTCTTCTTGCTTTTCAATCTTATGTTTGATTTAAATGTTGTTGAAAAAGACTTTTGAATCTAGGTTTAGAATGATTTTCTATCAAGATAAGAAATTCTAGAAATGGGATTTGGTTTTGATAATTACATTATAGTATTGGATCATAATGCTTTTGGATCGTTTAATAGATTGAGAAATCATCGATTAAACGATACAATCGATCTCAAGACGTCATTTGGGAAATCAATGATGTTGTGAGCAATACGTAATAATGTCATATATAAGAAAACGCTAGAATTCGTATTTGTAATCAATCGGATATAAACGATGTTTGATTGATGAAAGTTAATCCTAACACCTTCTATGTCCTATTACTCTACTATTTATTTATAAAGTTTTAAAAATTATGAGTAGTGTAGTATAAAAACAAGTTAAACCCTAACTTAAGACTATAATCGAAGTTGAACGGTTTATGATATCACATTAATCCCTGTGGAACGATATAAAAACTAATACTTACTTTTGTTCATTCAACAGTAACCCCGAAGTTCAACATCCCTATAAACCGGTGAAATTCCTATCATATCAGGCTAACACCGGACTCCCTATAAAACGTGTGGACAACCCTCTCGGAGAAGTCCCATCCGGTGAATCCCGGAGTCTGCTGAACACGCCCTGTAACTGTAACTGTAAAACGTGCAAGCACGCCATTATCTTTGATCTTTAATTCTTTAACTTTGACATATAAACATGTATATTGATAAGTGCCTAAATTGAGTTTAAAAGCATAGTTAATTTAAGCACTTTTGTAGCTTGTTTTGCAAGTTATCATGGGAAATGATCATAATCAATGATCAAATGCCCACTATTGCTTTTACTTCTTTCCCCATCTATTTATGCAGGGAATGCAAGCTAGGAAATCAACTGAGCAAAGAACATGAAGTTTTGATCAAGCCATCGCTACAAGCGCAGGATTGGTCGCTACAAGCGAGGATAGGCAGGGAAAATCAGAACTTCATCGCTAGAAGCGCAGGATGCATCGCTTCAAGCGATCCTTTTGGAAAGTTCATCGCTACAAGCGATGGATTGGTCGCTTCAAGCGACCAAGGGCGGTTTAGTGCCAGGTGCTGACGTGGAGCTTCCTCATTGGCCAGAAGTCGGCCGTCGCTACAGCGACAGGGTCGTCGCTTGTAGCGCGCGATCTTAAACTCAGAGTATAAAGGCTTTTTAGCTCATTTTTCTGTACAGGCAGTTAGAGTTTTTAGTAGTTTCTCTGTAGAATATTTTAGCTTAGCTTTTAGACAAGAAATAAGGGCTAGAAGCTTTGATCTTCAAGGAGCAAAGGTGATTGGATTGTGGAATCAAC
Source organism: Medicago ruthenica (assembly GCA_018208015.1). Taxonomy (NCBI): domain Eukaryota; kingdom Viridiplantae; phylum Streptophyta; class Magnoliopsida; order Fabales; family Fabaceae; genus Medicago; species Medicago ruthenica. The sequence continues at coordinate 104,412,476 of CM031373.1, read as the reverse complement.
CAAAACTCTTTGGGAAATCAAGAATTTAGGTTTGTATTTTCATCTTTTCTCTACACTTTTGTAAAGCTATCATGAGAATGAATAGTTAATTCCCTTTGTTGGGATTGGATCCACTCTTTCTAGCTTAGATGTAATAGTTTGATTATGCAATATATATGGTTTTAGCAATTGATGTGAATTTGAGTTTTTCTTGCCATTCATTGTCATGTTTTGATTTAAAATGATATTGACGAATACTTTTAAATCTTTGGCGAGAATAACTTCTATCAAAATAAGAAAATCTAGAAATGGATTTGGGTTTTGATAATCGCAAATAGTTTCGGAACTTAATGCTTTCGGATCGTTTGATTGATTGGGAAATCGTCGATTAAACGATACGATCGATCTCGCGATGTCATTTGGGAAATCAATGACGTTGTCGAGCGATACGTGGTAATTTCGCTAAAACGCTAAAACTCATATGCACGATCTTTAGATTACATTCGACACTCGATTGAGGAAATCCTATCTCAACGCTTTTATACCTTACTTTTTGTCGTCTTTATTTTCCGCATTTTTATACATTCCATAGTTTATGTACAAACAATTTACAAAACCCTTTTAGCTCAAAACGATAGCGATTGTTGAACGGTTCGAAGTGTCGCACTAATCCCTGTGGAGACGATAATAGAAAATACTTATTTTTGTTGTATGAAATACTGCTTCAACAAAATGGCGCCGTTGCCGGGGATTAGTGTTTAGATATTTTGAGCATCGCAATAATTGATAGTGTTTTGAGCTTTTGTATATTCTTGTTAATATTTTTCTTCTCTTTTGTACATTATATTTTGTGTTTGCATTAACCCTCTTTGCAAAGCAAAGAAAAATTTCTTGTTAGTTATTCGTGTTTCAGATTCTCAACAAAAAGGAAATCATGGCTGATCATGATTATTTCAACTTCTATACTCCATACGAGTATGAATCCTATCAACAATATCAACAATATCCGTCTGAAGATGAACAAATGAAAAGAACGGAAAATATTTTGAATTTGTTCATGCAACAATCCATGATCAACATGCAAAATACCAACCACAGATTGAGAGCGTTATCAATCCAGTTGGATATTTTGCAAGTTCAATTGAATTGTCTACCAAGAATCATGGAGGTTCAGACTAACAATCAATCCACTTTGGAATTTGGAGAGATTGTTGAAGACGAGGTTGATGAGAGTGAGGAAGAGACGATGTTTGAAGGATGTGGTATTAGGGAATTAATGGAAGAATTAGAAATACCACACACCATAGAACTTCCTCAAGAAATGTCAGATGCTGAAGAAGACATAGCTGTTGATAGTGAAGAAGTGTTAGAGATTGAGAAGACGAAACAGTTTCTTAACAAGGAAGAAACTTGTGCAAAGGAGGGGGTGATAGTGAGCAAGGCCGAAATTGATTTGGTCATAGATTGCATGTGCTCCTTGCTCACCATATTCTGGATAGGGAGGTATTGGACTCCACATCAGCTATGCTTAAAGTTCATGGAATTCCTCCCGCAGCAAAGGGATACTAGAGCTGATGTGCGCTCCGTCTCGTTCTAGCCACCCTAACGAATCAGGCGTCGAGCTAACGACGTAAAACAAGCGCTTGTTGGGAGGCAACCCAACTTTGTAAGTATTTATGTCTTATTATAATCCTCATAAAAGTTTTCACCTGAAGGGAATGTGGTGCATTTCAATTTTCAGAAAATCTGTTATCTGTCATGGTCGCTACAGCGATGGAACACATCGCTATAGCGACGAGCTTCAAACCCTGTCGCTGTAGCGACGTTTAGGTCGCTTGTAGCGATGGCAGTAAAACTTGTCAGTACAGATTTTCAATTCCACTAAAACCCATTAACTTTTTGTGATAAACTTATGTTTAATTATGCACTTTTATTTTTATGTTCAATAATGTTGAATGAGCTTTAAATTTGTGAATCGCCATCAGATGCATGATAATGATAGAAATTGTTTGATTGTGCAAAGCCAAGTTAATTGTTTCTTGCTTTTCTATGTGTGTTCTTGAATTTAATACGAGTACTTTGCATAAGATTTATCTCATACAGTTTTACGTGATAACATGCTTATATGTGAACCACTTAGAACTAGCCCAAAATGTGAGGAATCCTCAAATCATTGTATATATGCAGGAGACCGGCATTTTAGTTTAACTCGATTGTTTTATGTTAAATCTGATAATTGTTTTAAATTGTATGAAAGCACTGATATGATCAAGGCATTTTTTGAATTGAGAATAAACACTTGACCATAAAAAGCCTACCCGGTGAATCAGAATCCTTAATTATGAACTGCCAATATTCATAAGCACAATGCTTAGTGAATTTGCCCAAATATTTCAAAATCCAGTTCATAGTTAAAACACTATAGGATTCTAATATTCTTACATTCTTTTGAACCCTTATCCATCGTGTTTATTGACCTTTGCCATAATGATAAAGGAACATTCGATTAGGGTGTCATTGAAATAAGTTGGGGAGAAAGGGAGGTTATGTTTATGTCAATGTAATGGTGAAAATGATAATTGATCTTGACAACAAGAAAAAGAAAAAGAAAAGAAAAAAAAGAAAGAAAAGCAAACCAAGAAAAAGAAAAGAGAAAAATGAAAAGGTTTGCAATAATTCAAAGAAAAAGTTGTCAAGATCAATCAAGAAAAGAAAAATTGAAATTCACCAAGAGTTGTATTGGAAAAAGGAGGAAGTTTGTAAATAGAATGAATGTTCCTCTTGCTTGGCCATTTGAATTCAATATCCCACATATGACAATTCTTTTGTAACCAAGCCAAATTACAACCCTTAAAGACCTTGTGATCATTTGCTTCTATGCTTTTAGAAATGATAATTAGATGGACACATAATTTGATTGGTATGTTAGCATATTTGCCGGATGAGTGTTCAATACCCTCATAATTGAGTTCAATATGTTCATCTACTTGATATAGAAGTGTGTTAGATGTGGTTCATAGATAATTATGTTATTGCTTTGCATTGTATGATGTGAATTTTGTGTTTAGGACTTATGTCATATTCATAGTATATATTTAGATTAATGAGAAACTTAATACTTGCCCGCACAATTCTCATTTGAATTATGTCATCTGAAAACTTTTCATTTCTTTGCAAGTATTTTAAAAATGTCCAAAGCCTTGTTTTTCCATTTGTTTGAGTCCTTTGTTTGAGGACAAACAAAGATTTAAGTTGGGGAGTGTGATAAGTGCCTAAATTGAGTTTAAAAGCATAGTTAATTTAAGCACTTTTGTAGCTTGTTTTGCAAGTTATCATGGGAAATGATCATAATCAATGATCAAATGCCCACTATTGCTTTTACTTCTTTCCCCATCTATTTATGCAGGGAATGCAAGCTAGGAAATCAACTGAGCAAAGAACATGAAGTTTTGATCAAGCCATCGCTACAAGCGCAGGATTGGTCGCTTCAAGCGACCAAGGGCGGTTTAGTGCCAGGTGCTGACGTGGAGCTTCCTCATTGGCCAGAAGTCGGCCGTCGCTACAGCGACAGGGTCGTCGCTTGTAGCGCGCGATCTTAAACTCAGAGTATAAAGGCTTTTTAGCTCATTTTTCTGTACAGGCAGTTAGAGTTTTTAGTAGTTTCTCTGTAGAATATTTTAGCTTAGCTTTTAGACAAGAAATAAGGGCTAGAAGCTTTGATCTTCAAGGAGCAAAGGTGATTGGATTGTGGAATCAACCAAAACTCTTTGGGAAATCAAGAATTTAGGTTTGTATTTTCATCTTTTCTCTACACTTTTGTAAAGCTATCATGAGAATGAATAGTTAATTCCCTTTGTTGGGATTGGATCCACTCTTTCTAGCTTAGATGTAATAGTTTGATTATGCAATATATATGGTTTTAGCAATTGATGTGAATTTGAGTTTTTCTTGCCATTCATTGTCATGTTTTGATTTAAAATGATATTGACGAATACTTTTAAATCTTTGGCGAGAATAACTTCTATCAAAATAAGAAAATCTAGAAATGGATTTGGGTTTTGATAATCGCAAATAGTTTCGGAACTTAATGCTTTCGGATCGTTTGATTGATTGGGAAATCGTCGATTAAACGATACGATCGATCTCGCGATGTCATTTGGGAAATCAATGACGTTGTCGAGCGATACGTGGTAATTTCGCTAAAATGCTAAAACTCATATGCACGATCTTTAGATTACATTCGACACTCGATTGAGGAAATCCTATCTCAACGCTTTTATACCTTACTTTTTGTCGTCTTTATTTTCCGCATTTTTATACATTCCATAGTTTATGTACAAACAATTTACAAAACCCTTTTAGCTCAAAACGATAGCGATTGTTGAACGGTTCGAAGTGTCGCACTAATCCCTGTGGAGACGATAATAGAAAATACTTATTTTTGTTGTATGAAATACTGCTTCAACAAAATGGCGCCGTTGCCGGGGATTAGTGTTTAGATATTTTGAGCATCGCAATAATTGATAGTGTTTTGAGCTTTTGTATATTCTTGTTAATATTTTTCTTCTCTTTTGTACATTATATTTTGTGTTTGCATTAACCCTCTTTGCAAAGCAAAGAAAAATTTCTTGTTAGTTATTCGTGTTTCAGATTCTCAACAAAAAGGAAATCATGGCTGATCATGATTATTTCAACTTCTATACTCCATACGAGTATGAATCCTATCAACAATATCAACAATATCCGTCTGAAGATGAACAAATGAAAAGAACGGAAAATATTTTGAATTTGTTCATGCAACAATCCATGATCAACATGCAAAATACCAACCACAGATTGAGAGCGTTATCAATCCAGTTGGATATTTTGCAAGTTCAATTGAATTGTCTACCAAGAATCATGGAGGTTCAGACTAACAATCAATCCACTTTGGAATTTGGAGAGATTGTTGAAGACGAGGTTGATGAGAGTGAGGAAGAGACGATGTTTGAAGGATGTGGTATTAGGGAATTAATGGAAGAATTAGAAATACCACACACCATAGAACTTCCTCAAGAAATGTCAGATGCTGAAGAAGACATAGCTGTTGATAGTGAAGAAGTGTTAGAGATTGAGAAGACGAAACAGTTTCTTAACAAGGAAGAAACTTGTGCAAAGGAGGGGGTGATAGTGAGCAAGGCCGAAATTGATTTGGTCATAGATTGCATGTGCTCCTTGCTCACCATATTCTGGATAGGGAGGTATTGGACTCCACATCAGCTATGCTTAAAGTTCATGGAATTCCTCCCGCAGCAAAGGGATACTAGAGCTGATGTGCGCTCCGTCTCGTTCTGGCCACCCTAACGAATCAGGCGTCGAGCTAACGACGTAAAACAAGCGCTTGTTGGGAGGCAACCCAACTTTGTAAGTATTTATGTCTTATTATAATCCTCATAAAAGTTTTCACCTGAAGGGAATGTGGTGCATTTCAATTTTCAGAAAATCTGTTATCTGTCATGGTCGCTACAGCGATGGAACACATCGCTATAGCGACGAGCTTCAAACCCTGTCGCTGTAGCGACGTTTAGGTCGCTTGTAGCGATGGCAGTAAAACTTGTCAGTACAGATTTTCAATTCCACTAAAACCCATTAACTTTTTGTGATAAACTTATGTTTAATTATGCACTTTTATTTTTATGTTCAATAATGTTGAATGAGCTTTAAATTTGTGAATCGCCATCAGATGCATGATAATGATAGAAATTGTTTGATTGTGCAAAGCCAAGTTAATTGTTTCTTGCTTTTCTATGTGTGTTCTTGAATTTAATACGAGTACTTTGCATAAGATTTATCTCATACAGTTTTACGTGATAACATGCTTATATGTGAACCACTTAGAACTAGCCCAAAATGTGAGGAATCCTCAAATCATTGTATATATGCAGGAGACCGGCATTTTAGTTTAACTCGATTGTTTTATGTTAAATCTGATAATTGTTTTAAATTGTATGAAAGCACTGATATGATCAAGGCATTTTTTGAATTGAGAATAAACACTTGACCATAAAAAGCCTACCCGGTGAATCAGAATCCTTAATTATGAACTGCCAATATTCATAAGCACAATGCTTAGTGAATTTGCCCAAATATTTCAAAATCCAGTTCATAGTTAAAACACTATAGGATTCTAATATTCTTACATTCTTTTGAACCCTTATCCATCGTGTTTATTGACCTTTGCCATAATGATAAAGGAACATTCGATTAGGGTGTCATTGAAATAAGTTGGGGAGAAAGGGAGGTTATGTTTATGTCAATGTAATGGTGAAAATGATAATTGATCTTGACAACAAGAAAAAGAAAAAGAAAAGAAAAAAAAGAAAGAAAAGCAAACCAAGAAAAAGAAAAGAGAAAAATGAAAAGGTTTGCAATAATTCAAAGAAAAAGTTGTCAAGATCAATCAAGAAAAGAAAAATTGAAATTCACCAAGAGTTGTATTGGAAAAAGGAGGAAGTTTGTAAATAGAATGAATGTTCCTCTTGCTTGGCCATTTGAATTCAATATCCCACATATGACAATTCTTTTGTAACCAAGCCAAATTACAACCCTTAAAGACCTTGTGATCATTTGCTTCTATGCTTTTAGAAATGATAATTAGATGGACACATAATTTGATTGGTATGTTAGCATATTTGCCGGATGAGTGTTCAATACCCTCATAATTGAGTTCAATATGTTCATCTACTTGATATAGAAGTGTGTTAGATGTGGTTCATAGATAATTATGTTATTGCTTTGCATTGTATGATGTGAATTTTGTGTTTAGGACTTATGTCATATTCATAGTATATATTTAGATTAATGAGAAACTTAATACTTGCCCGCACAATTCTCATTTGAATTATGTCATCTGAAAACTTTTCATTTCTTTGCAAGTATTTTAAAAATGTCCAAAGCCTTGTTTTTCCATTTGTTTGAGTCCTTTGTTTGAGGACAAACAAAGATTTAAGTTGGGGAGTGTGATAAGTGCCTAAATTGAGTTTAAAAGCATAGTTAATTTAAGCACTTTTGTAGCTTGTTTTGCAAGTTATCATGGGAAATGATCATAATCAATGATCAAATGCCCACTATTGCTTTTACTTCTTTCCCCATCTATTTATGCAGGGAATGCAAGCTAGGAAATCAACTGAGCAAAGAACATGAAGTTTTGATCAAGCCATCGCTACAAGCGCAGGATTGGTCGCTTCAAGCGACCAAGGGCGGTTTAGTGCCAGGTGCTGACGTGGAGCTTCCTCATTGGCCAGAAGTCGGCCGTCGCTACAGCGACAGGGTCGTCGCTTGTAGCGCGCGATCTTAAACTCAGAGTATAAAGGCTTTTTAGCTCATTTTTCTGTACAGGCAGTTAGAGTTTTTAGTAGTTTCTCTGTAGAATATTTTAGCTTAGCTTTTAGACAAGAAATAAGGGCTAGAAGCTTTGATCTTCAAGGAGCAAAGGTGATTGGATTGTGGAATCAACCAAAACTCTTTGGGAAATCAAGAATTTAGGTTTGTATTTTCATCTTTTCTCTACACTTTTGTAAAGCTATCATGAGAATGAATAGTTAATTCCCTTTGGATCCACTCTTTCTAGCTTAGATGTAATAGTTTGATTATGCAATATATATGGTTTTAGCAATTGATGTGAATTTGAGTTTTTCTTGCCATTCATTGTCATGTTTTGATTTAAAATGATATTGACGAATACTTTTAAATCTTTGGCGAGAATAACTTCTATCAAAATAAGAAAATCTAGAAATGGATTTGGGTTTTGATAATCGCAAATAGTTTCGGAACTTAATGCTTTCGGATCGTTTGATTGATTGGGAAATCGTCGATTAAACGATACGATCGATCTCGCGATGTCATTTGGGAAATCAATGACGTTGTCGAGCGATACGTGGTAATTTCGCTAAAACGCTAAAACTCATATGCACGATCTTTAGATTACATTCGACACTCGATTGAGGAAATCCTATCTCAACGCTTTTATACCTTACTTTTTGTCGTCTTTATTTTCCGCATTTTTATACATTCCATAGTTTATGTACAAACAATTTACAAAACCCTTTTAGCTCAAAACGATAGCGATTGTTGAACGGTTCGAAGTGTCGCACTAATCCCTGTGGAGACGATAATAGAAAATACTTACTTTTGTTGTATGAAATACTGCTTCAACATATATCTGTTACTGTAATCATATAACAGTTCTATAACATATAACCTATAACCTATGATTCTTGGCTTATCGTTCTCATAAGCCACCTATGATCGTCGGAGAACCAACACTATGATCTTATCTGTAACTTTGATTGTCGAAGCCTTCCTATTATCCTCGTATTCTAAAATTGAATACAACTATAATCATGTTTACCTAAAATAGGTTCCAACTTGACTATTATATCATTCTTAGATTCGTGTATACTGAATCGAGTCCATAACATTGCCTAGTAAGGGCTAAACCCTAAACTAGTTCCTTAACATCTCTATGATAGCTTGTGGGTTAAGGTAACCCTCTCTTAATATTGTGTCTAACCTCATCTATAAACTCATCTATACAATCTCAAGGATAGGTCTTTAAATGCTCACTAGCAATGCTTAACCATTACATGTTGTTCCTTAAGTCCGAAGCAGGATTAGATAGCCGAAACGGTGCAAGTAAAGATGAAAAACAACATGGTCCTGTCCACCTCAAAATCGTGACACGATTTGGCAATCGTGTCACGATTTCATGCCCAGAAATCGTGTTGGTTCCTGCCTGTAAAATCGTGACACGTTTGTAAAATCGTGACACGATTTTACCTGCAGTTGGACAGCATAGGGCAAGTTTAAAACATGTTTTCCACCATTTTTGGTCTATCCAATCATGCCCAAACATCATACAACTTAAAGGGATAATTTCTAATGCTTAACAACAGAATACAACATGTAATGATCATGGATTACTAGCAATTTAGAATTGGGGCTTAAAAGTTCATAACTTTGACATAATACTATAAACTCATGAAACTCAACAAAGTGGGTTCTAAAATCCCTAGGGAGCTCACCTTATACTTGATTCCGATCTTTGCCAAACCTAACCTCAAAACCCTAGCTCATCACTTGTCCTTTTCTTGCTTTCCTTCATGCTTCTTCTTGCTCCAAATTCCCCCAAAATAAGCTTGCTTAGGAAGGAGTTTAATGAATCAAGGGGTGATGATTGATGAGAGGATGATGGAGGTGATGGAGGGCGAAAATGAGGGAGAAAGGGAGAGCAATTTTCTGATTTTGAGTGAGAGAGAGAATGAGTAGTAACTTGATAAATTTCATATTTATCCAAACATCCATTTTCCCACAATTTACAACTTTGCCATTGCCTCATATTACCACTTTGCCATTGCTTGCTCATGAAGTTTCCAACACGTTTACTTGATACTTCTAAGCGGGATATTACAGATTTGTGTTTTATGAGAAGAGGCAAAAGGAAACTAGTGAGGCAGAGTGAAATACAAAGTTTACTAAAATTGCGAAAATGCCACCGCGTTTTTTTCCCCTCATTTCAATTATCCACTGATGTGAAATGTTATATGCTATTATGTTTTCCCCTCATGTATTTATGTCCACCGATGCGAAAGACAAACCAAAGTTCTCTAAAATTTCGAAATTGTCACCGTGTGTATTTTTTCCCTCATGTATTTATGCACTGATATGAAAACCCTGTTGTTAAATGTCTTTTTTCTACCAGTGATTTTTTGTATTTAGTATTTCGAAAATTGCATATTAAGTGATTTGTGTCAAAAGGAGAGGATGACGAAAATATTTTTTTTTATTAATTTACAAAATAGTTGAATTAAAATGTAATATATTGTATTCAGTTTTGAGAAGAATTTATCCGCTTAAGATGTTTCTATTAATTCCCTGTGATCAAAATTGAGTCAAATGCATCATTTTCCTTACACTCTTCACAAAGTCTAAAAGGGAAATGTTAACGAGCACCCTGAGAAATATATGTAATTTTTTATAAAATCTATGTAATAAATGCATCACAAATTAAAATATTTAACTTTTTTATAAAATAATTTCTTCTTTTATATTTCTTAAAGAGTGCTGCAGGATACTTCTTCTTTTACTATACCTGTAAACCCTCATTGTAACACCCATACTAAATTATCTAGAATATTTAGCATGTGTATTAGTCTGATACCGGATACATTAAAATTTTTAATAATAATAATATATACAATACAACTGAATGAGTACAATTGGCTCGTTTATACAATTATCCAAATATCATAGAATACACTTTAATATACATATATAATCTGACAACCTCCTGAGCTTGTCCGTGACGAGCAACTGCACTTCATCCAGCGTCTTCCTGAAGAACTTCGTCTGAAAGCCTCTTGCTTACCTGTAAACCTGCACCAGAAGGATTGGGATGAGACATAATGTCTCAGTGAACTCCAGCCCAACCTACTGTTGGCAACCACGGGGGAAACCTAGGGTCGCCGTGCCTACTCTTGGCAATCTTGGGGATACCTACGATCGCCGTCATTCTCTACTTATTTCGCGATTAGGGGGAAAACTTAGGATCGCTACTTGTCTTTATCATGTCTTATCATATTCTAACTTTAAACTTAAACTTATACTTAGTGATCTGGGGACATCCTATGATCATTTTCTTTCTCTGCTGACTATTTGTCATATTCTCATAATGATTTCATAAGTATTAATATACATCATTCTTAATTATAAAGTTAGTAAGTCAGCGTTGAACAAACAATATTTATCTGAGTTCATTTTACGGAGTGCATCCAGGTGGAGTAGCCCCAGAATACATCTCCCTTCTTACCGGTGAAATTCCTATCATATCAGGCTAACATCGGACTCCTCTTTCTTTGTGTGGCTGCCCTCGCGAGTGGTTACTTCACCGTCCTAGCTGCCATTTAAGGCGGTACTTCACGGGGACCCCCTGTATTCTAACTAGCGAGACTACAGGAGACACATTAACTTTCATGACTTGGATGTGTGGCTGCCCTCACGAGCGGTTACTTCACCGTTCCGGCTGCCATTTAAGGCGGTACTTCACAGGAACCCCCTGTGTACTCACTAATGAGCCTACAGGAGACACATCTAGTCATTTAATTACTTTGTTCTTATTCTTTATATACATATATACATATAATTTATAACTTTAACTTATGCATATCTGATGCATTCTTTGAGTATTCATTCTTAAAAGCTTAACCTATAAATAGGTTCTTAACTTTTATCATTAAATCTTCCCTTGTGCATACGCACATTTAATTGAGTGCATCTTAAGCTTGCTACACTAGGTGCATTCTCATTCTCATTATTTCTTGTCCTAAGTACTTGAAAGTACGTCTCATAATTTTACCATAAGCTTTTGCATATTCAATGCATTTCTTAAGGGAACCAACTTCCCAATACTTAACACATGAGTATAGGATCGTAGGCTTATCGTTATCATAAGCCACTACTTAATTGTTGGAAATGTTCCCATATTCGTCTGAACTTTGCCCTCGATTCTAAGTTATTGTATCATCCTTGTTCCTTATAATTACATCCCTCTAGGAAGCCTCTTGGATGAGTTAAAATGGTGTTTAATCATTCTTAAATGTTTTTGGAGAAAACGGAAGTGAAAAACCTCGCCTACGCGCATCAGAACACCCAAAACAGCTAAGCTGTCATGTGCTGTCCTGATGTTGTCGCTATAGCCACGGCCTGTCGCTACAGCGACCGTAGGTAAAAGTCAAAAAACATGCCTGGTCGCTATAGCGACGGCTGGTCGCTTGTAGCGACCGTAGGCAGAACTCAAAGTGCTGTCTGGTCGCTATAGCGACGGCTGGTCGCTGTAGCGACCATGACAGTTCAGGAAAACTCAGAAATTGCATTTTTTTTCATCATTTTAAACCATTCCAACTTACCCAAGCTTCCCAAAGGTATTAAAAAGGATTTTCTTTAACATTTAAACAATTTAAACATACTAGAACAAGGAATTGACACAACAAAGAATTAGGGTATATTTTTCTAAACTTTACTCAAATTATAATTAACTCTTAAACTTACTCAAGTGGGTTCTAAAACCCTAGGGAGCTCACCTAAGCCTTGATTGGTGCTTGTTAAGCTTATTCCAAAACCCTAGCTTGATTCTTGATCCTTCCTTGTTCTTCTTAACTTCCTCTTGTTCTAAACTCCCCAAAGTTAGTGATTGCTTGCTTGGGAGCTGAGAAATTGGAGTAGAGGTTGAAGATTAATGGAGGGGAGGAGGATGGCGTGAGAGTGAGAGGAAGAGGGAAGAAAAATCTGATTTTGGAGAGAGTGAAGGGAGAGAAGGAAAATGAAAGAAATATCTTACCTCCCTTTATTTAAATAATCCTCACATCCAAAATAATTATCAAATTGCCATGCTTGCTCATTAATCCTTAAACATCAATTAAAGTTACGTCTGAGCGGGATATTACACTCATGTATCAATATTTCCTTGTATCTATTATCTTCTTTTATGCTACTGTGGCCACGTGCATCAAGGTGACACTATATAAATATGAATTACTCAAACTTGTCTATATAACAACTTCATTAACTAGGATAATACACCAAGAATAAATGTGAATTAACTTGCTTGAAAATCAATCACATACGGTCGGCCATTGATAGAGCATTGCACATACACATACTCCCTCCGTCCCAAAATATAAGCAAAAATTGGTCAACAAAAGTTAATGTATTTGGTTCAAAATTTGTACCAAATACATCAACTTATGTTGACTCATTTTTGCTTATATTTTGGGACGGAGTAATATGGTTTATTGCTTCTATCTTGCTGGTCGTTTCTAACACAATTAGCTATAGTTAATTTTGTACTTTTTGTGCTTGAGATTGATGCACCTGATTAAGTAAATGTCGTTAAACATGTGCAAGGATGAGAAATTAGAGATATTGATTGAATCCAACCGAAATGATGATACCGTTTGAGAGCGACAATAGGGCTTTATCAAAATCTTCATGCTTGGCCCGCATTGAAACAACTTGAAGTTTCACGTCTTAGAAATTATACGTGGGTCTCTGTAGGTTACCATTTCCATCTAAAGTCATAAGTAAATTGTTCTTCTCCCAAACAAAAATGATTCCTCCCATATGAAGTATTCAAAATACCTCTGCATAACTTAAGTCACGCTTGGTACATCAACGTGATTTAAGTCACGTTGAGCCGGCGTAAGTTAAGTCACGCTCGATACATATCAGTGTGACTTAAGTCACGATGCATGCTGTTATAAGAACAACACAAACCAGAACATAGAACCAGTGTGTTCTTGGGAAAAAAAATCAAAATTTTTCCCTCCAAGTGCGATTTCAACCATTCTTGAGCCAATCAACGCCAATTTCTACCCAAAATCAAGTAAGTGTTTATTAACTTATTGCATTGGCTTTTTATGGTTTAAAGTCTGGTTTTTTTTTTTTGGAGAAATTTAACATTTTTAGGTTTTTAGAAATTTGGTTTGCATGTTAGTTTTTAGGATTGTTAATAATGAATTAAGTTAGGAATTGTAGTTTAGATGTTGTTTAGAGTAAGTTTGACCCCAATGTGGTAGTTTAGGGTTTAGAAATTGTTAGATTTTATGTTGATTGAATGTTGCACTCTAGGTGTTTGATAAAATGTCTAAATGAATATTTGTTTGATTTTTGCATTGTTAATGATGAAATTAGTTAAAAATTAGATTGTTAATGTTGATTATAGTGACTTTGAGTGCAATGTGGCAATTTAGAGATTAAATTGTTGACGTTGATTGGTTAGAAATGACACAATGTCCATGTGAAAAAAAATCATTGATTTTTTGCATTGTTTTATGTTGTGTTGATATGTCTGATAGACCGGACATGCTGAGAGAAGACAGGGAGACCATGACCAGGAGTGCACGGGCCGAAAAGGCGGCTGCGCGCCCTGCTACTTGAAGGATGTGGGGACATCGTCCCAGACGGGTGTGTTCCAGATAGTGGACCCCATGCAACATCAGCAGCAACCTCAGTACGAGCAGGCGACTCAGCAGCAAGAGGGTGAGGCCCAGTAGCAGGCTCAGAAGGAGGCCGTGCCGCATAGTTTTCCCGGGGGCCCTACTAACTTGACGCTTATACCGAATTTCGGTAAACACGTGACATGCCAGCTTTGGAGCGATGCCGAAGTAAGTATAGTTGTTCAATTTTATTTAATTACGCGTCAATTGATATGTTTATTTTAATTTACTTTTACGATTTAATTTTTATGTTAAAATATTTTAATTATGCGTTAATTTAATTACGCGTCAATTTAATTGTTGATTTTATTTTAATTTTACTATTTAATTGTTATGTTAAAATATTTAATGTTTATTTTAATTATTGTTTTTTACGATTAAATTGTTATGTCTTTCTTAGTTATTCAAATGTTTATATTTTTAACGGTTTGTTGTTCGTTTTATTTTTTGTATTTCAGTTTCAGATGACGCATAAGTTGAACGCTCTCTCGCACGGGAAGAAGATTGAGAACATGACACTCCCGACACAGGAACGTGTCTGGTTCTGACAACGGGTGAAGGCATCCGGTCTTGCACCCCTCCTTCATACTGGGTACGAGACCATCAGCTCTGCCCTCATCACCGCATTCTCAGAGAGATGACATGAGGAGACCAGCAACTTTCATCTGCCCGTTGGGGAGATGACCGTCACACTAGATGATGTGACGTGTCTTCTACACATCCCCGTCATTGGGAGGCTTATGGCTGACGAGGATGTAGGATATGAGAGAGGTATGGAGCTGCTGGAGGGTCTGGGTATGACGGAGGATGAGGCTTTGGATGAGACAAAAAAACAGTGGGGGTAGGTATATTAGTATAACTACCCTGAGGAGACAATATGACACACTCTTGTCATGACTCATCCTATATGAATGGATTAAATGTGATAACTTATATAATTGATTCAGTAGAATACATGTGTTGTGTTCTCTTCATTCTTGAGTTTTGAAAGAGACTTGCAAATTTTTACACTAAGTATAAGACGCTTCAATGCCAACATTTTCAGCAAACTTTCATGAATTTAATTTTAATCTAACATCATGATGATACAACATCCTTAGGGATAATGTAATGAAACGCTTCGTTTATTTGAACGGCGATGAAATTATAACTAAATAAATTTGTCGTATTCTATTAATTTTGGAATTTATTATGTGTAGTTGCGTATTTTTAGTTATTATTTATTTTGAATCATGAATGAACTGTTGCTATTGATGTTTCTAAGACATGACATGCTTTTAAAAATTGATGAAAACATAAGTTATTTTAAACAAGCGTGACTTAAGTCACGTTAGCGTTGTACACAACATGACTTAAGTCACGTTGATATATACGCTGGTATATAACAAACATGACTTAAATCACACTAAATATATTTTCGTCAGTTTGTACGAGATGATCAAAATTTTCAAGTCATAATGATCTATTGCATTACCTTCGAGACACGGACAATCATAAAGCCTTCTCTTACACGAGTGTTTTTTTTTTTTTTAATCTAAGACTTAGTGCATCTCAAAACTTTCGGTTAATTGATTTACAAGGGCAAGTTATTAGGAACTTCATCAAAAAATTATCCTTCGTAAGTTTTCCCTTTGGTAATTTTGGATGTTTTTTTTAAGGGAAACGTTAACGAGTGTCTTCGAGGTATTATTTAAGGGTCTAATTTAGTAACTTTTTTATGAAAAGTCGTGTATTTAATGCATTAGAAATTGAATTATTTATCTTTTTTAATAAATAATTTCCTAATTTAGAATACTTCAAGAGTGTTCCGAAAACACTGGTTAACAAGACTTTTTTTAAGAAGGTAATTTTGGATGTTATCAAGTTAATGACACATGCTATCATAATTTCCTCAGGTTTCAACCAATAGCGACACCTAATGGAGAAATAGGAGCCAAAATAGGCCCAAACAAAGTAAACTGAACGATAAAAGATCAAATCATGCATATCAACTGGTTCATGAACTGAACCATGAATTTTAAACCGTTCAAATAACTAAACTTAATTAAAAAAACCAATTTGAACTTTTTTAAACAAAATATTTTTTATGATAAAAAATACATATAAATTTTATTTATGACAAAAAAATGATGTGATTTTTTTAAATTTTTATTATAATAAAAACAGAATAGTAAAATTTATATTAAAAAACACAATTAGTTTTTTTAAAGAAAAAAAACATAATTGTTACTAAAAAAAGAAAAAAATAATTATAAAAAAATTAATATTAAAAAGAAGATATATAATAAAAACAGAATTATAAAAAAACATATCATAAAAAATAAAACTATATAGCAATATAATAGTTATTATAATTATTTAAAATAATGATTTTAATTAATAAAAAATTACAACCACACCTCAACGGAGCTCCGTTGCCTGCCGCCACCACTCGTCAGAGTTCCCCCTTCTACCACGGTTGAGGTCACAAGAGATCTATCGTGGACCACTTGCTACCCCCTTTTATAAATATTGAACTATTTAGATATTTTTAAACTTATAAAGAATTTGTAGAAAATTGTTTTAATAATAAAAAAATCGGTCCATAAATATTAAACCAATTTATAAAATATTAAAAAATATATTTGAAATTGAACTCAAACTATTTAAAAAATTAAACCAATTTTTTTAAAGTGTTTTTTCAAAAGTTAACTGAATTATTGATGTGGTTCAATTTAATTCTATTTATGTACCATGAACACCCCTACCTATGACACTTCGTAGGATAATTATTGTTTTACAATACCAATAAAATATCAACGTTTTTTATATTATTTTCTTTACTATTTATTACACTTATTTTTTTTCAATTCACTTAATATTTCTTTTCTACAACGAAAATAACTGTGTAAATTAACTCTTAATTTCTATTTTCCATACAAAATTAGCTATATTTTTTTTATTTGTGTGTAATTCTCAAAAGACATAATTTGGCACTGATGGAGATCAGAGAGAGTAGTTTTCATTGATGATGATCATTCTTAATTGTTTTGGTTATATCACGAGATTTGAATATTTGATTGAAGTATTCTTTAGTTTTTCGGATAAATGATTGAAGTGTTCTTTATTGAGTTGGAAAACTAAGAAAATTGTTTACAAGTCTAACAATAACAAGGTTTGGGACCTAATTCGGTTTCTGTATTAAGGTAAAAGCTGGGTTCGAAAATAAATACGAAAAATCTGAACACGAGATTTCTTGTATTTTGAGCTTTCTCTAATAGTTTCTTAAACTATTTATATGGGATCTAGGACTCTTGGTTTTGTGCTAGAGCAGCCTTTCTTTGCTCTATATGGTTACTTCGCAATGACATTGTTTCAATGGTGTATTGTCTGATTGTAATACTAGTTTAGCTAAAATTAAGGTTGTCATGGGGAGGAATTTAACCTTAAATTTGAGGATTGACTATTAGGCAAATATATTTGGTTTTAACCGATTCTTGGAGAAAGGAGCATGATAATGCAAAATTTGACTAGAAGGTGACTAAAGTTTGATCGAAAATATTGAAGTTTATATTTAAATTTGAAATCTTCCAAACGATTCGTTCTTAATTAATTTAATTTATTACTCATTTTTGTTCAATTATTAAATTTTGGATAGCAATATGCCCATATGAAATTGTCTAAACTCTAATCTTTTCGATTTAATGGCTTACAGTATCCCTTATGCTCTCGCTAATCAATTTTGTTTATCAAAACAAAATAATATCCTTTTGTAAATCAAACCATTAATTAACATATAGGCATAATGGGATTTCAGGCTCTAAGCCCAGATTTAAGTGACATCTATCGTTGCAATCATTCCCATAAAAAACCTCATTCTACATATTATCCCAGTAAGAAAGCATTTTGAATTAACCAAAAGCAAACCCATTCATAAACACACAAGCTTCCTGACATAAAGTAGTAGTAATGTATAAATGGCCATGGTAGCATTTTCTTCATTTTTCTTCGATTTCCTTTTTTTTTTTTTTAAATCTTTTCGAGATAATGCTGGGCCAGTTTCAAGTTAGAGTTTTCTTGATCAAACATTTTCCGTTGATGAAGGGAGAAGAGGTTGAGAAAGTGATGTTTTGGCAGGATGGCTTGAGGACCTGATTATGCTACTATGCTCCTGAGTGGAAGTGATTGCTGCCAGCTCCCTTGCAAATTTCTTTTCTTCGTTTTTACCCCACAAGACTAGGTACAACCCCACAATGATCAACACTGCTCCAATGATCCTGTAGCATCACAAATGTGGCATCCATCCATGAAGTTATTTACAAGGTTTTCATTTCTTTTTCTTTTGTAATAAAGATGGGTATAAAGAAAGAAAGAAAAAGGTGATTCTTTAAACTTTTTTGACCCTATGGAACATGGAATCATTAAAAAAAATTGTTTATTCTAGTTTCACATGTGAAAAGTTGAATTATAGAAAAAGATAAATTAAAGTTAAAATTATTTCTAATTTTAATGCTTCTAGCTAACACATAAAGACATAATTAAAAAATAATTTATATTTTTTAATTATCTCTAATTTTCTGTTATGCGTTTATTTTTCTTTCTTCCAATAGTGCTTGTAATAACAGCTAACCATTCTATGTTGAGTCAGTTCTCACCTAAAGGTCCCAACCCAATAGTGCCTTAGTTCTAGCTTACTAGTTGTTTTAATGAAATTCATTTGTCGTTTTCAAAATGGCGATCATTCATCTGTTGGATGCTTTTGGTCGTAATTTTGGACTCAATATTATTAATTAGTTTTATTTATAACTAGCGAAAACACGGACATGTGAGTGTCCGGCTTTCTGTTCTTTTTATTGTCTTAACGTTTGAAAATTATAAATGTTTGTTGCTTTTAAGTTATAACAAACCAAACTAACAATGATTATCTATTTCAATGACACCAACAATGTAACAAAAAAATATAATCTAATTTTTTTAATGACACCAACAAAAATCTTTATTATAGAAAAAATTGTTTAATGGTATAATTGAAATAATGAAAAAGTAAGTATCGATATACTCATCTAGTTTGTTACACTTTTTAAATGATAAATGAAAAAACTGGACATATATATACTCATATCGTGTTTGTTACACTTATATTTTAATATTTGAATTTACTTTTATCAATTTTTTATGTGTTATTTGTATTAAAAATTAATGGTAATTTTGAAAAGAGAAAAAAAACAGCTCAAAAGAGTCTAAATAGACTATTTTTTTACATATAGTATAGATAAAATAAAATGCGTGGACCATCAAAGTTATCAAGAATACATAAATTATCGTGTTATTAAGAGTTGAAGAAAAGTAGATAACGATATATGTATGTGATGAAATTAAAGGAGACTAGGGAACAACTGATTAAAATAAAGCAAAAAGGGAAAATGAATGAAAAAGATGAGGTAGCTTGGACTAACCCTCCCAAATAGAACTCTTCTCCTAAAGCAAGGGAAGCCATAATAGCCACAACAAGAGTTTGAACAGGTTGATACACCGCAACGAAAACTGGGCCTCCTCTATCAATGCACCATATCTGTACAGCGAATGCAATTCCTGATGCCACTACTCCCTGCAATATCATTGTATATTATAAAAAGGTAAATGTTAACTAGTGCCCCCGAAGCACTCTTTAAGCACCTAAAGTGGTAAGATTTTATAAAAATTTGTGCATTTATTGCATTGGAAATTGAAGTCTTTACTTTTTTTAAAGAATAATTTCTTCTTTAGGAATGCTTAAAGAGTGCTCCGGGATCACTCGTTACAAGATCCTAAAAAAAATTAATGTATATTAAACTTCAATATCTATCTTTCGTTCATTATTATCGACACACGCGCACACACTAGACACATATGACCTACCATTATATCTTTAGAACATTATTTCTTAACAACTTTCATAATACATATCATATCTCAAAAGCATGCACATACAACTTTAGAGAAATTCTTTATTGTATAGCTTTTATTATGTTAGCTAGAAATTGCATTCTCTCCTTCTGATCCAAAAAAAAGACTACAAAGTGCATGTCCAGCTTTATTAAGATGGAAATTCTGATGTATGACCTCTAAGATAAAATCAATATACCTATAATATATATAGTATTTCTTATATTATTTACTTTAACCGTAAACTTTTCTCAAACATTAATTTCCAAACATCATTCCGTCAAAAAAAAAAAGAAGAAGATCTCTACACCAAAAAGTGGGTGTTTGAAACTACGTTTTATAAGTGTTTATGTGTGTTTGAACGATGCTACAAGTTGTAGCTGTATGCTAAACTTACGGTGACCCAAGGACTTGACGCGGAAACAAACACTTAATAAGTGAATCTTAAATAAAATTATTTTACTTGAATTTCCTTTTGACCATATCGTTAGGTTTTTTATTCATATTATGATGAAATTTCATATAATCTTGGTATATATTAATTTAAATTTTATATCTTTAAAATATTATATCTATTTTTTTGGTGAATAAATATTATATCTATTCCCCTTAAAAATATATATGATATCTACTGTGTTTCACATTGTTAATACTAAATATACGGAATGTTACAACGATTAGTGAATATTTGTTGAAAACGAAGTCCACATATTGGATAAAAATAGTGCTAAAAAGAGTTTATAAGTCATGTGAGGTGAAAACCCAATGTTTTTAGACTTTTAGATCATGAATGAATCACAAGTTTAGACCACTAAAGGCCAATATATAAAAGACAATTCTAACTGGGTATTTCCGGACACATATTTGATTTTCTTAAAAAAAAAAAAAATTGCAAGCAAATCTTTATATCGTATAGAAAAATGCAATGTTACTATCAAAATTACTTGACATATGACATATTAAATTGCAGTAGTTTATACTAACCGCGTATAAAATAGTAAAAACTTCTCCGCCAGATTGGAAAATCCAAGCCTGAGCATCTCTTTCAAGGATCAAAGCAATAATGAGAAATTGGATAAGTCCAAAGAAACATGTATAGGAAGTGACAGAGAGGCGAGCCGGATACTTCTTAAGGACAGGTGCTTGCAACACCAGCCAACCAGACCAAGACAAACAATGTCCTATAAGGTACAAACATCCAAGGGTCCAGTTTTTTCCTTTTGCATCTCCCAGTGATGATGAGACTGAGATTGACTCTTGTATGCTACTCCCACCATTGCTGTAGTTTAGAGGTGGAACTGGACTGTATATTGTTGGACCTTTGTAGAGTGTAATCACTGATGCTCCTGCAACACAGAACAATGTTCCTGCCACCTTCCCTATTCCATCCTTTCTGTTCAACCGCACCTTTTCTATTCTGAAATTGTAACAGACTAATTATTAACAAATTCTGAATTCAAATTAAATGAATTAAGGGCTAGCTAGCTAGCTTATTTACCTGAGTATGACTGCCATCAGAAATGTAATGGCTGGTACAGAATTCTGTATAGCTGATGCAAAGGTTGGAGATGTGTTGTCCAAGCCAAGCAAGTAGAAACCCTGGTTGGCTGTAATCCTGTGTAATGCAAAGTTCATTTTAACTATAGTACCGTATTAATTATATAGCTTCATCATGAGAATGTGGTTCTCAATTCATTCTTTTAATATAACAAAACAGTACTAATACTAATGTTTCCATCATGGTTTCAAATAGCGGTCTGCAACTTAATATAAACGATTTTGAGGTCTTAGCAATGACATCACAACCACAATATAAATTTTGATTATATCTGCCACATTTTCTAACAATATAATAGTTTCACAGTAGAACCACAACCGCAATTTAAAACCATGGTTTCCATCAATTTTTTTAACTTCTTTTACTTAAAGTTATGAGTGGGAAAAAAAATTGCATACCCGACAAGGGCAAGACAAAAGAACTGCAAGAGAAAGTTGAAAGTAATAGCTGGCCTCTCCTTCCTGAACAAAAAAATAGAAACTATTCAAATTTGTAATTAACATATTGTAAACTTATGTTATGTGCACCACTAAACTTTTATGTATGCTTATATGTTAATTAGTGGAGATAACAGGACTAACTTTTCTAAGAAGTAGGCAAAAGGAAGGAGGAGAAGAAAAGCAATAATATTGCGGTAAACTGGGAAAACAAGTTTGCTAACACCCATGTTAAGAGCAGCTCTTGAGACCACATGGAAACCAGCATATCCAAACTGCAGGGCCAACATGGCCGCATGCAGCTGAAACCGTTCTGGTATGAAGCACCACATTCTCCCCGAAGATCCACCTGAATCAGCCATTACTGTACTATGATCTAGCTAACTAGCTAGTCTTATAATTGGTTAATTAGTGTTATTATAAGATTATTAAGAAGGGAGAGGAAGTGGTGTGAAGAGGTGGTGGTGGAAGAGTAAGGGTATAAATATAGTGAAGAGGGGAAAGCATGAACCCCACAATGACCATAAAAAGACGTTTTGTCAACTGTTGGTTGCATTCAAATGTTTCTGCTTTGTCTCCCACATTCTTTGATATTCATTCGACACCCTCCTTTGCTGACAAGACAACCTCCACCGCACTTAAAAACCTTTGATAAATTTAATTAATATCAGAAAAAGAGAGCTAGAGCGAGTCATAAAGAAATTCAAAGAGATCATAACAGGGTTTGGCACGCCATTAATGATGATATTAGAACAAGAGGGCCAAGCCGCCATTGATAGATAGCGCACACGAATGGAGTGCTGGATATATACCCCATGCCATGCGTTATCATACACATCAATAATCCAGCCTTAACCCCACCTGGCCCACTTTTTTTTTTTATACATAAAAAAGTTTAGATAAGTTGGATTCTTGAGATCATTAGAATTTTTCATACCGCCTCGCGTTAATGTGCATCAGCTGAAAAAGACTATACTCTGACTAAGACTATTACATTAGCTCTCTCTCAATAAGAGGATGCATGAACCTTCAAGTCAAGTGCGCTAGCGGGATTTACGAAGGCTTTCTCTGATAGGGGTTTGAACCACATAGCTTGCTTGGGTCGAGTGTCAACCTTAGGGCATCCGTTTTTTTGCTCATTAGCACAATCATAAAGTAAGTCAGTGAAGGAAAGAAATTTTCATAAATAATTAAGGTTTTGAGTTGAATTCTTATCAAGTGGACTAGGCTTGGTTGGGGTATACTAACTTGTGTATTTAAAATATGATCCTGAAGGATGTTTAACAATAATATAGCTTTGTACTAGCTTCTTTTAGTCGTACTTACATTAAAAAAATACACACAGCTGTACCAATATACTGCGTGCAGAAATTTATAATCAAATTTGGCAGTGAGCACTTCATTTATAATCAAATTAATGGATTAAAGGAAGTTAATGAAGTGTTCCACTTCTAAAGTAAGGAAGTTAATGAAGTATTCCACTTCTAAAGTAGGCATAATATGCGGACTGGTTGCAAGATGAACCTATGCTTCTTGCTTAATTTTAACACACATCATGTCCCTCTCACCCTCTTTTAACATTAATTTATATAAAACTGAAAAGAAATTGAGGACTTGACCATATCTAGCTTAATTAGCTTCATTTGATAATTTTCAAACTTAAAATAAAATTGAAGTCATGGTATATGTAATTTGACAGACATATATATATATGTCTGTCAAATTATAATCAAATTTGACATATATATATATATATATATATATATATATATATATATATATATATATATATATATGCTAGCTTTTATTTGTAACAAGAGTAATAATTGAATTATGTGACAAACAAGCTGGTTCAAGCAGATTAAGTTTGTGGGTCAGACCCGGCCTGCATGAACCGGTCGGATACCACCCAGACCAAGCCAGTTGGAGTCTTAATTGCGTTTCCACGAATAAGTACACAAAGCTGACAGCTAAAATTAAGATTTTGTGTGCACGAGAGAATCTTCACACCACCTCCTCCTCTTGTTAGTTATCATTCGTTTGACTCCTCCTATCGTATTCCTCTTTCCTCACTTCTGGAAACTACATATCACTCTCATGGTGTGTATGTTTGGTTTTAATTTTAAGGGAGTCAAAGTTGTTTTAGTGGAACTGATTTTGATATATGTTTGAATATTTTCAAATAGAGTTGATTTTGGTTTAAGATTGATTATAGCTTCAAACTAAAATTTGATAGCTTTAGTGCTCTCCGGTGGATTTTAACCTTGAATTTAGTGTCAATCAACTTTTACAGAAGTATATTCAATACGTGTCCTCATATTTATGACTAAAATGTGTGATTTGATTCATGTCAGTTTAATAGGAGATACATATTTATTTTTAATTGTTTTATCAAACTGATATCAATTAAATCATTATTTCGTTAAATTCATTTTTAACAATATTAGTCCATGGTAGACCACTTATGAATATGATACATATTAGAATTACTCGTATATTCAAATATAGATCTTTTTACATTAAATTCATTTTTAACAAAAATCAATTTTACAAAATTCATATCAGATTAGAAGCTTGAGCGTTGAACATCATATTACTTGCATTTTAAAATCAGATGATGAGTGTAGTGGATACCGAATGATGGACTGCTCACCTCATGCCTCCTTGGAAACATGAAAGAAGAAATTCTTAGCATGATCCTTGGAGGGGATACAACCTACTTTATTTTGAATTCACTCCTTATACAACAATGGCCTAACACCGAAGATGGTATCAGAACCTCCCTTAAAATCCATTGACCTACATGTTATAAGGTTTTCGCTATTGGCTCACTGACCATTTACATCCATGCACCAAACTCAATAGTGTTGGGCGTGAAAGAGTGTGTTAAATATACTCACATTTGTTAAGAAATTGCATGAACAAATGTTTATAAGTTTGGATAATCCTCATCTCACCGACCAGTTTTATAAGAATGGGTTATGTCCAATTTAAACAAATAAAATAAATAGTATAGACTACAACTATCGTTACTGAGTTAAGACATTCAAATTATGTTTTTCCTATAACTTCAACGATTTATCAACTCGTGTTATAAAATGTGTAGATAATTCAAGATTAAATTGACATTAAGGGTACAATTGAAATACTGGTTTTAATTTATTTTTTTATAAAAAATAAAATACGTTAAGAAAAATTATATGGGAAAGGCCTAGCTAAGGATTTGTTCATTCCCCTAAAATGCGCGTTTATCGGGTCGAAAGACATGCTTTCAATAGTCTATTTTAACAAATTAAAGCATATAAGAATGAGAGATGAGCCCAAGGTAAGCATGTAGTAAGTGCCTAAATAGTAAATACAACATATAACCAGAAAAAGAGCGATCACAAAAACTATGCAACATCAAAACAAAAAACTAGAAAGAAAAAAAAAGGCCAACAAACAAAACCTACTAATTAAGAACCAACTCCATATAGCCTGCCAGATCCAAAAAGCAAAATGACAATCACTACCTTCTATTGAAATCTTCATTACACACATTCCATGACAAATAAATCACATGACTAGACAAACCACTACTAATGCTATCATGCATATAAATGCATGTAGATGGATCAATTTAGGGGGGAATTTTTTTTTTTAAAGAAGGGGGAGAAACTTCTAATATATAGTCCTTTACCTTCTTTTTTTTTAATAAATTAATCTTTTTTTTTTCAGTTTCGATCCTATAACTTTTAAAACATTTATTTATCTATTAAAAAATGTTGAGGTGTCTCCTCCTCCTCCTCACCCAAATTATTAACTAGCAGAGGCCGGAGTTATCAACTTCGATTGAAGAAAAGTAGGTTTTTATATTTCTTCTTCTCTCCTCCTCCTCCTCCTCTTCTTCCTCCTCCTCCTCCACATCTTCAATTAATTAAAGGACCAATGTGAAAACACTGAATAAGTTAAGGGACCATATATTCTATTTAGTCTTTGAGCTTCGAATTTCTCACTTATTCATCTTAAATGTGAATTTTTAACCATTAGCTACTTGACAAAAAAAATGCATTGTGAAACAATACAAAATAATGTATTTTTTTAGTTCTTATCACTTTCTTTTTACGATCAAACACACCCTAAAACATTTGGAAGAATTTTAACAAAATTTGAAAAATCAACCTTTCTTTGTTTAGTCTTTAGGGGGAAACAGTCCCCACCCTTTGCTGATCATGTCAAAGTGTGAGCATCTAATTTGCCCACTTCAATTTTAAGGTCAGAATGTAAATCATTTACCCGACAAATAACATTGATCATACGTTAATTTCAAATTAATACAAGAAATTAACATCTTTTCAATATAAATTTTACCATACCTGACAGTTCCATCACCACCTAATCCCATTTTCTTTTCCGTTTGTAATGTCTTAATTCAGGGTCCCGCTTTTTTTTTTCATTCAAAGAAACAGATTACTTATGTTTTTATGCCTTTACTGTTAATAGTAAATTGTAATTTCGAGTTAATGAGGCATGTCTTAATTATATCCATACCAACTTAATAATGAAAGTGGTGCAGCATGCAGTCAATTTAATTACTAATATGCTCCCTCCGGTCCTTATTATAAGAAGAAAAACAAAAAAACATCAAAACCAATACAATCATTAATTGTTTTAACTTTTTAAATATTTTTACAAATATACCCTTATAGAAAGTTGTGAAACATTAAATACATCTACTAATATTAAAATGACAACCATTAAATGAGGGGTAGAAAAGTTTTTTAAGTAATAACTACACCTTAAAAGTTGTGACATTTTCTTATAAATAATACCATTTTTTTTGTTGAAAATTTTCTTATATAAAGACGAACCGGAGGGAGTAGTACATTACTAGTAGCATGTAATAATAATGTTTTATGAAACACATAATAATTAATGACCGTAAGTTGCATGAATATGTTGGTTTATTTGGAAAGGATGCAACCAAACAATTACTAGTTTCAAGTGATTAATGAGTTCCACTACAAATTGTCTCGGTGAACATGAATTCGATTCTAGGTGAAACAATTATTGGTGAGACTGACAAACAAAATTGTTGACTCGATTGTGGAATACAAACTCTCTACATATTTACGAGTTCTCATATTCTTTACCATGTGTTAACCTTTTATTTATGACAGAAGGTTGCCAATATTTATTTTAATCGTCGATTTCATATACCTAACAACCTCCCTCTTAACCAAAAAAAAAAAAAAGTTTGCATGGCACAGTGCTAATAAGCAGCTATAATTAAAATGTTGAAAAAGAAGGAATCGGAGATAGAATAAAATCAATACCCGTTGAAATAATATCCCAGAACCTAATTATATTCTTTTCACGGTTGCATTCATTATAGTTCCCACTTTAATTTCAGCATGTGCACTTCAGTTTTTCGGTGAATATTGGTCTCTCATGTTGAGTCATTCTCAATATGGGGATTTTTAATGGTTCTGATTGGGATTATATATCTCTCTTAACATTATATGCAAATAATGCATGTACTAAAAAATTGTAAGACCAGCTTTTGGACCCTTGCATGCAAAAGTTGAGCCTCTTGAACTACTACTCTTGAATGAATGGTACACCTCAATAGCTAGCAATAGCATATAGCTTACATGCCTTTACAATGGGTATACATATATAAATCATTAATCAGATATAATGAGACCCGATATCTCTCATTTTCAGACTTGATTGGTCATCTCTGTGTGGGTCAGTCAACGCTTGAATGAAAACATTACTTTACCAAAGGATGGTTTGTATTCCATCAATAACAATGGTATACATACTACATAAAAAATAAAACCGAAAATGATAAATTACATTCATGTTGCTTAATATTTGGAGGTAGATGCATAAAAGAGACGGAAATGAAGTATGTGGATGGATAGAGATTGGGAAAGGAATATGTGCAGCAGAAAGGAAATGAGCGAATTTGTGATTGATTCAAAAACCAATTTGTAAGAGTCTCCAGCTAAATCACTAGTCTTACAAATCACATGATCAAATAGATGAATCATTTTATTGGAGAAATAAGCCTGAGTGTTGAGAGATTAATAGAAATGAAAATCCTTACAAATTATATTGAATTATTGATTAAAAGATAGTAAATGAGCATATAAGAGGCTCTATATATAGAACATCGCATATACTGATCATTTTAACTAACCTTACATTTATAATAACAAACTAACTACCTAATAACAAATTAACTAAATTTTAATTAACCTTACATTTCTAAAATTGTAAACAGAGAAAAGGGTAATTAAGCTTTAGGAAATTCTTGAATCAAAGATGGTTGATTAAAGTAATGGAAATCATTTTGTCAGGGAGTTCAACACCGCCATCAAGAGATCCGACACCATATCTCTAAAAAATATTAATGCATGGTAAGTCAATTCACTTATATATTAAACATTTAACTCATTTATAATCGATATGAAACTAACCACTTATACTTGAACTCAAGATTTTTTCACTTTAGTGTGAGTCTTCTTAATTCTATAGTTGCACCGCCACTACCAACCAGAGAATTTTGATACAAAGATCTAATACTAAGATTCATTCCTCCTCCCATACCAAGTCCAATATGGGGCACACCGGGAACAACAATGGACTATTGATTGAGATCGCCAAGAGATCAGACACCACAACTCCACCCAAACCTTAAAAAATCATATATATAGGTCACTCTTCTTATATATCCAATATTAAACTCATTCATAGTTTATGTAAGACTTCCCACTTACATTTAAACTCAATACAATTCCACCAAAAAAACTAGAAAATGTCTATATGCATATTGTGATTTGTTAGGTTCAAGTTTGAGTGGTTAGTCTTGCATCGACTATAAATGGAACAAATGTTCGACACACACACATAAATATCTAATGCCTTTTAGTTTTAGAGATGTGGTGCTCTGAAGCATGGGTACTTGTAAAATGGTGATTTATCGGTATTGGATGACTTTCTCATATATTAATATGATATTATTTGTGTTTCTTTGTCGTTGTAAAAGACATAGTTTTTGACTTTTTTAACTTTTATTGGGATGATTTTGTTGTGGATTGAAAAATTTAGCTTTTTCATGTTATATTGTATAGCAAAACTCATGTTTTTCATTGACGTATTTATACCTTACCTTTTTAAAAAAAAAATTGTCGTATTCTAGTGCCCGTAACTATAACATACCAGGTATCGTACTCGTGCCTATGCAACATGGATGTGGTGTCTGCCTCTTTTATGGTGCTAGAACTTTGGTCGGCCAATTGTTTCTCCTGGCACTCTCCCAGACTCCCCAAAACTGGTATCAGGAGCCATATATAGGATGTGAAAGACTCGCACTTGAGTGGGGAGAGATTGTTGTGTTCAAGTGTGAGTGGTTAGTCTTACATTGACTATGAATGAGTTAGATGATTAATATATAAGAAAAATGACTCATATATATAATGCATTAAAATTCTGGATGGAGTTGTAGTGTTTCCCTCTCTTATTATCCTAGAGCATTGGTTTCTTGTCGCTCTCTATGGTCTGCAAACTCCTCAACACTATGACTTTATGAATAAATCAGTATTGTATTGGATTGGAATATTGGATTGGATGGATAAATTTGAAAGAATATTAACTTGCATTACATATAAAAAAAAAACTTGGATATTTTCTACCAAAAACAAAAGATAGGATATTCCTGGCAGCCAAGAGAATCTTGCATTTATACAGTTTTGAGATATTATAGTCATCCGATCATATATAGGATGACTCATATTTATGTTTGCAGAACATATATCTAAAGTGAAATCAAAATATAAATTGTCCGATAAAAATTGAATGGTCCTCTTATATAACCATAAAAATTTCCTTAAAAAAACTACTCCCTCCGTCTATTTTTATAGGAGCAGTTTACAAAAAAAAGTTTCGTCCATAAAAATCTCTAGATGCATTGATTACTCATTTTTCAAATATACCCCTTATTAATACTATCAATTTGTCTTGGTATATGAAAAATTAACATTAAATATATATTTAATCAAGGGTAATCTAGTAATAATCACACGCATTTGAGACAACTTTATTACTCCAACAACTTTTCTTAATACACGTGATTTTTGTAAAATACTCTTATAAAAAGGGACGGAGGGGAGTATAAAAATTGAATAGTCCAAATTTCACAACCTGATTATACTAGTATATGACTGCACGTAATTCATCATAAAAGATAAAAGGTTATTCCAAATATATAAGACCTACGCAAGTAGGTGTAACAGATAAGTTAGAATAATCGTCTCCACACTCTATGTTAGAAAAAAATCTCGGATAATGATTAATTCTTTGTCCTCAATGGGTAGTTGTCAAAACCGTTAACCAATTAATCTCGTATTAGTTATAAGTGACTAGCGATAAATATCTTCAAGAACAACTAATGTAACCTAGGTGCTACGTGGTAGCATGACACACGTAATATAATTTGAAACTTGCTACAATTAGGTGTTCATTTATTTTTGAAAACATTTTCTATTTTCATTTTTTGCGTTTTTAAATGTAATGAAAACAATATTTCGACATTTTTAATATTTACAAAAAATGCAGACAAATGTTAACTTCAAGAGTCTAGTATATCTCTATAAGGAAGTAAAATTAACATATATTTTTAGAAAATAAAAATAGAAAACATTTTATAAATTAAACAAGACCTTATTTTTCTAAATTAATAATTAAGAGTTTGGTTTAAGCTTTAGGTATATTTTACTCAAATAAAATTTGAGTAATGATATTGACACCTCTAATTCTCTAATATTATCTAGCATCTCTTATATGAGATATGATCAAATGACACCAAAGTGTCAAATTAAATTTGACACCAAATCCATTAATTCAACCTTAATCCGACGTCTCCTATCAATTCATTAAATGTTCACTTGATTGATCAAATGATCAAAATTTTAATTTTAGAAATAATTTATTCTTTCTTCTCTTGATTAATTATTTACCCAAAATTCTTTAATGGTATTATTATGGTTTCTTTACATTATTCACCGTCATCTGTTTTTTAAGGGCTTATCATCCTTATTTCTTTATTCATATCAACCTTTTTTATTTTTATTTTTCTGAGAAGAACCCAAAGAAAACTGATTTATAAAGAGTACCAGGGATAATGAATGAACGATTACACTCAAACTTAAAAAGAACATATGCTACTAAACGAAAGCAAAAAACAAATGTTAAAACACCTGATACAAGAGTATTAGCAGCATGAACTCAAGAATAATATTACCCAACAAATAAAAGAGTAGCCAATGCAAACAGGATACAAAGATAGAATTTCTAAAAAAAAATAGTTGGGAGAAATCAAATGACAATCATCTACCTATTATTGGTGCAAAATATAACGAAAATGGTAAGTAATTAACCAAGAGAATAAAGAATAAATAATTTCTAAGATTAAAATTTGGATCATTTGATCAAACATGTGAGCATTTAATGAATTTATGAGAGACGTCAGATTAAAGTTGGATTAATGGTTAGGATTTGGTGTCAAATTTAATTTGACACCTTGGTGTCATTTGATCATATCCCCTTATATATATATATATATATATATATATATATATATATGATGTATCAAATAAGAGCATGTCTTCTTGTGTGAGATGAGAGGATAAAATTGCAACTGTTGGATCAAAAGGAACGGTCGTGATTAAACACTTCAATTAAAAAGGAATGTGATGTTTTTGCTTCCATTCTTCTTCGTTCATTTTTCCCTTTTCGTCCAATTGCTATTGCGATCCATCAGCAGATCTAAACCAGAAGCATTGAAAAATCTTTGTGTGTTAATTTTTTCAAAATAAAAATTTGAAATCCAGAAGCATATGAAGCGGTGATGGAGGGGTTGTGTAAAGAGCAGCGGCGAACCATCAATATCATTAAAAAAAACATATCACATTTACTATATCACTCTCTCTATTTATTTCTCTCATAATATGTAAAATTAATGTATGAGTGTCCAAATATTGGTTTGCTTAAAATTTAGGTTACATTTTTTTGTCCATATAGTTTGAGGTGTGTACGTGCAATTTGAGCTCCTTCAAGAAAAATCGAGCAATTCTATTTTTCTCCTTTTAAAAATTTAATGAAATATGATTCTAGCATTTTTTTAATTTTAAATATTAGGAGTATGACGATGGATTTGAGATATAAAATAAAATAATGTGTTTGAACGGAAGAAAATTGATAAAATTCGAAGAACTTCGTAGAATTTGAGGATGGGATTGAGAGGAAGAAAGTTTGGGATTTTTATGTTTAATTGGTATTGGGTCTTTTATTATAATTAATTAGGTTAAGGAATAACTTAGTCTTATAACTTTACTATATACTCCATCCGTCCCAAAATATAAGCAAAAATTGGTCAACAAAAGTTAATGTATTTGGTTCAAAATTTGTACCAAATACATCAACTTATGTTGACTCAATTTTGCTTATATTTTGGGACGGAGTAGTATTCTTTTTGTTTTTAACTCCTGATAGGACTTCCATGAGTAACCAAAAAGATTTTTTTTTTCATAAAAACTCTTGTATTCATAACTTTTGTCATTCTTTAAGGCCTAATAACTTTTTACGAAAATTAGTGTAATCGATGTATTGAAAATTGAAAAGTTTGATTGTCTTATGAAATACTCCCTCCATTCACTATTATAAGGAGAGAGAAAAAACTATTTTTTAGGTTTATTGAATAAATGATGTATGTGGTCTATATTCATTGAATAAACTCTTACTTTGGAATTTTAAAGAGTGTTCCGAAGACACTTGTTAACAAACCCTAAAACTATAACATATTTCTCTTTTTTTTTTATCTCTTTCAATATTTATATGAATATTTATTGTTAACATCCAACCCCCAACTCAATTTTAAATTGTTGATTTGGGTAATTCAATTGGGTCCCTAACGATGTCGTATAATCCCAATCAAAACCGTTTTTATACATATGTGTCCCTCTCTTAGCATGCCTCTTTTGGAATCCACGTTCATGGGAGTACAAAAGTCCTAAGATATTTTCCATTTCCTTTCACGTGCCTCTGGTGGTGGTGGAAGGGTCCCAAAATGGGACATCCAACCCACCAACACCCA
The DNA here is from genome assembly GCA_018208015.1 of Medicago ruthenica. Taxonomy (NCBI): domain Eukaryota; kingdom Viridiplantae; phylum Streptophyta; class Magnoliopsida; order Fabales; family Fabaceae; genus Medicago; species Medicago ruthenica. Next base: position 104,379,428 of record CM031373.1, on the reverse strand, counting down.
TCATGCAATGCAAGGTCTACTTGAAGTTGATATTTTTGCTTAACATGCATTGAGAAGATGGTAATGGAATCTTAATTTGAAGGGCAAAGGATACCTCAAAAATCTTCTAAAGCTGTCAAAGAAGATTCCTAGTTGAATTGCAAGTTTGCAACTATTGAAGACGTATAGTGGTGTGTGTGACCTCACAATGACTATTGCCAACTCTTTATTCTTTGCTTAGTGCTCCCATTCAAAACTTCACTTGATGTGTCCTCTACTTTAATTTTAATTTAGTGGTATATGCATTCAACACCAGATGCAACCGCAAGGTTTCAATCCGGATCAACTAATAATAAATTAGCCTCTAGCTAGTTTCGGATACTAATTAAAAGTCATCAAAGTTTTTCCCTTAACTTCGTTCAGTTTATATGGACATTGTATAACATATGCAGTGGTTTGAGTTTGAACTCCGAACACCTAACTTATTCATCTTAGAACATCTACAACAGAGATATTCATTTTTTGGTACTTAAATGAGTCTCACGTGTACACATCACTCATTTATAATTTTTTAATAGTAGTACCTAATAAACTCTCAATCTCTTCAACCCAGTATCTCACACAAATTTTTTAAATGAGACTCACTAATCAACTATCAATAACTTTATATAATTACATTTCAATTTTTTAATATTAAAAAAATATGTGGTTCCCACTTAAGATTGAGGTCTTATAAGACCCTAAAAAAATTCTCTCTAATAGGTACCAAGTCTTCGAACTTTGAGACTCCTCATTGAAGACGGTCTTAAAAGGGTGAATTCTTAATCCCTAAACAACTTTTTAAAAAAAAGTCTAACATATTATCATATATTAAAACTCCATTTGCTACAGTTTTTTACGAAAAAATCTTTCCTTAAACAAAATAATCACTTTTAAATGTCTTCATAAAAAAATGAGATTCTAAATAAAAAAAATGAGAACATTGCTTCAAATGAGAGACTATTTTAAGAAGCTTCTTTTGAAAAACAATTTTTTATCTTTAATTTTAAAAAATCTATATTTTCGTTACGTTAAATATACAATTTTTTTTCTTAATCTCTAAATTATTGAATGAGCAATGCTATGGTCACTCACTTCAACACTCTCCAACAAACACTCTCCTAATTAATGGTGTCATGTGTCTACTTTTTTAATTTCTTATACTACCTGTTTACCGGCATTGAAAGTTGAGAATAATTATTTCATATTTTTTAATTATTCTCTATTATGTGGAACTCAAAGGTCGTCTTCCCACACCATACCTTTGCAAATTCTCTCGGATTTTTTTTTATGTCAATGGAGAAAAAGACAACACAACCACAATTATAGCTTACAATCTTCTGTAAAATAAAAAAAATTACAACTATTGATTACAATCTTAGACGGTGCGACAAGTTCTCTCGAAATAAAACTTTTAGATAGTTTTATTTGAAACTATTTGGTATACTATTGTACTAGTATTTGAACAAAAACCCAATACAACTTCCAAATAATACTATAATTTTTTATTTTGCCACTAAGGAAAAGTTTTACTTTGATGGTTTTATTTTGACACTATCTTTTCACTGCCATTGTTCTCACACCATAGAAGAAATATATAAGAAATTGGACTTGCATCTTCGATTATTTGTAAACAAAAAAGACTACAACAAACAAATCATGCTTATGGTTTCCATTAATTTTCTTTTGTCAGCCAACACTCAAATTTTGCATCGGTTCTTTTTTTCTGGCTTCCATGGTTAAGGTAGATGGAAGATAGCAAGGACAAATATAAATTCAAATGTATGGTTCCAGTTTGATTGGGTTGTCTGTGTTTGTTTTCATCAAAGTGATGGTAGCAATAATAACACTTGAAAAGTGAAGAAGAAAAGAAAGCGTAGGAAATCACTTAACCTGCTCATCCGGTCTGTAATAATATCCGTTACTTTTTAATTGTCACTTTTTGACATTTTACATAAACTAAAAAACTCAACAAATGTTACTACTTTTACTACAATAAATTATCCTTTTCTAATAATAACTTCATTCGTTTAATATCTTGTTTCATATATTTCTCTCTCTGTGATAAATAACTAAGTGTAATATTGGTAAAACAACATTTAATATTGCATTAGACTTTGAAAGTGATAGTTAAATAAAAACAAAACTTTTCTATAAAAGAAACACTTAAAAAGGAACGGAGGGAGTAGTAAATAATAAAAAAGAAGGCCATGTGGCAACTATCCTTAGCATTACTCTTATTGAATATATCAAAATCACTTTTATAATTTCTAACAAAAAGACTGTATACCGTAAATCATATTATACACACGTGTGCGCGTACACACACACGTTCATAACAGAGAGAGAATGCTAAACTTTGATACAAACATTTATCCAAATTATATATAGGGTGTGTTTGTTTCAGCTTTAAAAAAAATATATAGATTTTGGGTTAAGAAAATCTAGAGATTTTTTTTCTAAAGATTTAAAAAAAACTGAAGCTATTTCTGTTTGTTTACTATCATAAAAATCATTTTTTTTTTAAGAAAATAGATTTTGGAAAAGCTACTAGGAATAGCTTTTCACTTTGAGGCTGAAATATTTTTTATTTTAACAAAATAGATTTTTTAAAATCTGAAACAAACAATACAAAAAATAAAAAATAAAAAGTGGTTTTTTGCACTACAAGAAAACATAAAATTTCCTAGGAAAACAGCCTAATTTCGTCGGAAACAGTGTTTTCCGAGGAAATTACCGACGAAAAAATTCCTAGGAAATTTTCAATCTATTCCTACGATTTTCCGAGGAATTTCCTAGGAATTTTTAGTCAGAAGCTTTCCTAGGAATTTCCGAGGAAAATTTCCTACGAAAGCTTTCCTGCAAAACTGCTAATTCTGACACATGTTTTCCGACGAATTTCCGACGAAAATTTATTAATATTTTAATGGTTAGTTTCCGACGAATTTCTGAGGTAAATTTATTATATTTTAATGGTTAGTTTCCGAGGAAATTAATTAATTATTTAAAAAAATAAATAAATTTGGAATTTTATAAAAAATTTGCGCCAAAAAAATTTGAAAATTTTTTAAAATTTTTTACGAGGAATTTCCGAGGAAAATAATTAATTTTTAAAAAAAAAAAAATTTCGAAATTCAAAATTGCGCCAAAAAAATTTGAAAATTTTTTAAAATTGTTTCCGAGGAATTTCCGAGGAAAATAATTAATTTTTAAATTTCAAAAATTGCGCCAAAATTTCAAAAATTGCGCCAAAAATTTGAATTTTGAAAAATTGCGCTAAAAGAATTTGAATTTTTTTAAAAAAAATTGCGCGAAATTCAAATTTTGAAAAAAAATTCGAAAAAATATATATTAAAAAATGATTTTTAAAAAAGAAATATATGAAGTAAAAGTGTTTTGAATAAAAACAAATGTAGGAATGAATTATTTTGATGAAATTATTTTTGAAAGAAATAAATAGATTTTATGGTTGAAGAAGATGAAAAATTTGTGTTAATGAAGATGAAAAATTGTTGTGGTAGAGTTGTTGAAAAAGGAAGAAGAAGAAGAAAATTAATGTTAAAAAATTATAAAAGATTATTGTTGAAGAAATTGGTGTTAATGAAGATAGAAAATTGTTGTGGATGAGTTGTTGAAAAAAGAAGAAGAAGAAGAAGAAGAAGAAGAAGAAGAAGATGAAGAAGAAGAAGAAGAAGAAGAAGAAGAAGAAGTAGAAGAAGATGATGATGAGAATAAGAAGAAGAAGAGAAGATGAGAATAGGAAGAATGATAAGAGATTATTGTTGAAGAAGATAAAAAATTATATGTGTTTAGAAATTGTTGAAGAAGATGAAGAAGAAGATGAAGAAGAAAATATAGAGATAGACGAATATTTGTTTGAGTAGAGGTGAATGAATGAATGATGAAATGTGTAGTGTAGAGTGTGTTATTTATAGAGAAAAAAATTCTGTCACGTTTTCCGAGGAATTTCCTAGGAATTTTCCTAGGAAAGTTTCCCCTAAAAATTTTAAATTTTCGTTTCCCTCTGCAATTTTCATTTCCCCCCTTTAATTTTTCCTAGGAAAAGATTCTATTTTTTTTTAAAAAAAAACAGTTATTTTAAAAAAGCGATTATTTTTGAAAAAATTGAAAAAATACATTATAAATATTTTACTTGGTCTTGTATAAAAAAAAATTGGTTAAATTTAATAAAATAAAAAATAATGATTTGAGTACACAACGACAATTAATATTCATAAATTACTCGCTATCAACGACAATATTCATAAATTTACCTGACAAAAACATAAAGTACTCGCTATCATCCTCCTCCTCCTCATCGTCGTCCTCGTCATTATCATCATCGTCGTCGTCATGTATTTGATGAGGTGTTGTATAAAAAAAATTGGTTAAATTTAATAAAATAAAAAATAATGATTTGAGTACACAACGACAATTAATATTCGTAAATTAATCGCTATCAACGACAATATTCATAAATTTACCTGACAAAAACATAAAGTACTCGCTATCATCCTCCTCCTCCTCATCGTCGTCCCCGTCATTATCATCATCGTCGTCGTCATGTATTTGATGAGGTGTTGTATAAAAAAAAAATTTGGTTAAATTTAATAAAATAAAAAATAATGATTTGAGTACACAACGACAATTAATATTCATAAATTACTCGCTATCAACGACAATATTCATAAATTTACCTGACAAAAACATAAAGTACTCGCTATCATCTCCCTCCTCCTCATCGTCGTCCTCGTCATTATCATCATCGTCGTCGTCATGTATTTGATGAGGTGTTGTATAAAAAAAAAATTGGTTAAATTTAATAAAATAAAAAATAATGATTTGAGTACACAACGACAATTAATATTCATAAATTACTCGCTATCAACGACAATATTCATAAATTTACCTGACAAAAACATAAATTACTCGCTATCATCCTCCTCCTCCTCATCGTCGTCCTCGTCATTATCATCATCGTCGTCATGTATTTGATGAGGTGTTGTATCAAAAAAAATTTGGTTAAATTTAATAAAATAAAAATAATGATTTGAGTACACAACGACAATTAATATTCATAAATTACTCGCTATCAACGACAATATTCATAAATGTACCTGACAAAAACATAAATTACTCGCTATCATCCTCCTCCTCCTCCTCCTCCTCGGCGTCCTCGTCATTATCATCATCGTCGTCGTCATGTATTTGTTGAGGCGTCGGTGAAAATTGACTCGACGATGCAGGCGACGATGAATCAGATGTCTTTCTACTCTTTTTCCCACCCATGAACTTCTTTGTCATCATCTTTTGGAATTTTCGAAAGACATTCATTTCTTTCAATAGCTTCTTCTCTGTCTCATTTTTCCTTGCCAACTCCTGCTTCAACTCCTGCTTTTGAGATTCCAACAGCTCATTTTGATTTCGCAACTCCAACTTTTGACTTTGCAACTCCTCGTTCATTCGAGTTATCATTGCTTGAATCTCAGGAGACAACTCTGCAGAACGAGCTGAGCTGGACTCTGGTAGAACAGGAGCACGGAACAAATTTCCATGCACCACGTTGCCGGCTAACGCTCCAAGACCGTATACTCTATCCGGTTTTTGTTGTCCTCCTGCAGCCTTTGCCCATAATTCAATTTTTATGGAGTCGGGAATTTCTTCATGCGATTGAATCTCAGGATTCTGCTCCAAAAACCGTGCTACGTACTCGTCATAAGATGCCTATAAAGAAAAGTAAAGAAAATTAGATAATAATAATTGTTTACAAATAAAGTCAAATAAAAATTATATAATAATAATAATAAATGAAATTAACAACATAATTCTTTAATAATTCACTTTCTTTATCTAATTAAAATAAATTACGAATATTTGCAAATTTACCTGGATATTGCGTGCTCGAGCATCGACATACTGACCAGTACGCTGGCTGAAATGAGTCTCTCTATGGAGCTCATTTGGATAAGGATCCCTCTCCAAGGATTTTGCCTAATTGTACACGAAAAGTTGTATAAGCAATTAGAACATTTGAGTTTATTTAATATATACATGTATAGAGATAGAAATAGTGAAATATTTTTTTACCAGATGTCTAGCATGGGTAGGGACACTGACACATCCTTGTGCGTGTTCAAGTCCTCCTACAAGAGATGCTCTATTTTGCTTGTTAGCTCTGAAACGGTTCTTAAATTTTGGATCTTCTAGCCAATACTTGGTCAAGTCTTCCCACGCTCTTTCCCCGATCCAATGTGTACGGTAGTTGCCCTTATGTTTTTTCCATTCCTCCCGTTCATCATATAACAAATCTGATAAACGTTTGGAAGCTAACTTGTGAAAGAGCTTCTCTACAAGAAGATGGACATCTCTAGGCCAGGTACAATGCTCCTGCAATAAACAAAAAAATTATTAGACATTAAAATTTTTAAAAATATAGCATGTTATAAAGTAATTACAATTATTTAATATTTAATAAATTGTGTTTACCGAAAAGTATTTAAAAAGTGTTGCCCTGTTGTCTGTAGTAAGATGTTTATAGACGGCCCAACACCTATGTTTCGGGTAAAACATATGGATGGCTCCTCGAATAAATTCTGCCACTCTCTTGGATGGCTCCAACCTACAAATTTGAAGTGTTAATTAAATTATGCATTTAAAAAACAAATAAAAATTAAACTACTTTTAATACTTACGATCCAGGTGTCGGTGTAATCTTAAGCAGCCCATCCGCATAATGCAAGTCTTCAATGTAGCGACGTCGTCCTCGTCGTGGTGCTGCTGGTGCTGATGCTGCTGATCCTACTGATCCTGCTGATGTTGCTGCTGCTGATGCTTGTGGCTCTTCATGTTGGTGCTGCTCGTGCTGTTGAGGCTGATGTTCAATTACATTCAATAACCCTAAGAAATTTGTATCTTGCATAAAATCTTGCATGAGTTTCGCTGATGAATATCTTCTGGGAGCAACGGGGGGAACAGGTACGTTAAGGCCTTGTCGGATAGTAAATGGGGTGGTATTGAAACCAGGCGAATGTGATGAGGCGAATCCAGGCATAACATATCCAGGTGTAGTGTATGTCGGAGGAATGGTCGAGGGAATGGTCGAGAATGATGTGGGGGGAATGGTCGGGAATGATGTGGGAGGAATAGTTGTGAATGGAGTGGGGTAAGGTGGTGGAGTAGTAGTAGTAGTGGTAGGAATAGGAGTACCAGTCCTTTCATCAATGTTACGGAAGGAAACCCCTGGTAGACGGCGCCATGATCTGGTCTCCTCTGAGGTAATATCTATTATGTTTTGATACTTGTTTTTCTTCTTCTTCTTCTTCGTGGTCTCTACAACTTTAGCCTTACCCCTATCTTTGTCTTGCCCAGACATCCCTGTCATAATACAATAAACAATAATTAATATAATGAATAAAATATTGTCACATTATATATGCAAGATTAAAATAATTCATATGATAAAATCGTACATTAAACATCGTCATAATTAATAAAAATCATCCACATTGTCTTCGGGGTTAATTGCATCTTCCCCATTGTCTATAGAGTTGCTAGACTCATCCCCACTGTCAGTGTCAACAAGTAACATTTCAGCTAACATTTCAGCATCAACTTGCTGACCGTCAACATCTTTGTCAACCAAATCCGTAGCAGGATCGACTTCAATCACTTCTGGAACATGTGATATTTCATCATCTTGGTAAGGTATTTCTTTATCTTGACCTTCTGTCTTAATTTGACCTCTTGGTTTACACTTGATAGCAGCACACCATCCATGTTTGCGTCGGTGGTGAGAAGGATAAGGTACATAATACACTTGACTAACTTTACTTGCCAAGATGAAAGGGTCAAATGCATTATACCTTCTGTCCATTCGTACATCAACTGTTTTATACTTTGGGTCAATTCTCATCCCATGTGCAGGGTCAAACCAGTCACAGTAAAACAATACAACTTTGTTGGGTTCATCTACATATAGGAAAGTTACTTCAAATATGTGTTTGATCACACCATAGAAGTCATCTTCACCTCCATCACTGATTCCTTTGACGTAAACACCGCTGTTAATTATTTTTTTGCCCACCGACCGTGATTGAGTATGAAATTTAAATCCGTTGACAAAGTAAGTGTGATGTTGTTTGACTTTTCTTCGTGGACCTTCAGTAACCCCCTCAACTTATATATCTGTGTAGTCGGATGATCATTTATCAACTGATGTTTAAACCATCCTTGAAAAGTTGTATATATGTTACCAATATTTAATCCTTGAAACATCTCAATGTATGGTCCAACTTCGATGCAATTAATCATCACATGAATGGCCGCTGATTGCAACTCAGCATCGTTCATCCAATAATCTTTCTCAGGATGACAAATACGTCCGTGGTGACGAAAAACTGATAAGGCTGACTGACACTCTTCACTTTCAACAATAAGTTCATTTCGTGTATTTCTTGGGATCAACATCAAGTTGTCGAAGTAGTGAGAGATGAAATAGTTTGCCCGAACCACGTAAGCTGCAACTATTGATCCCTCAACCCTTGCTTTATTTCTAACCATTCACTTTGCATAACCCACGAACCTTTCAAAAGGATACATCCACCTATAATGAATAGGTCCACCAAGCCAAGCTTCATATGCGAGATGCACCGGAAGATGTTCCATATAATCAAAGAAACCAGGGGGAAAAACTTGCTCCAACTTACAAAGAGTGATTGGAATATTCTGATCCATTTTAACAAGTTCATCCATCCTCAAGGTTGAAGCACATAAGTCTTTAAAAAATTGGCTAATTTCAGTCAACGGGTTTATAACATTTTTTGGCAATGAACTAAATGCAATTGGAAGTAAGCGTTCCATGAAAACGTGGGAATCATGACTTTTCATTCCACGCAGTCTTCCAGAGTTGACGTCGGTACACCTTGACAAGTTAGAACAATATCTGTCTGGCATCCTCAATTCTTTCAACCATTGACAAACAGATTTTGCTTCATCAGCAGTTAGACTATAAATAACCTTAGGTTTTAGATATTTTCCATTTGGAAGAAGTTGTAGCTCCATATCTGGTCTCTTACAAATCAATGGCAAGTCCATTCTAGCCTTCTCATTATCTTTTGTTTTACCAGAGACATTCATCACCGTGTGAATTATATTGTCACAAAAATTCTTCTCAATGTGCATAACATCAAGATTATGTCTAAGTAAATTGTCTTTCCAGTAAGGGAGGTCCCAGAAGATACTTCTTTTCGTCCAATGGTGGGTGTCACCGTATTGCGGGTGTCTGACTCTTTTGCCAACATCTGGGAATTTCAAAAGTCCTAATGCACTGACTCTACGGAATACTTCCTCTGATGTTGTCCTAGGAGGCGGGCCATCTTTTTCTGTTTGTCCTTTACGAAACAAATTCCTCTTCTTACGAAATTCATGTGTTGCTGGTAAAAACCTACGGTGGCAGTCAAACCACGAACTCTTTCTTCCGTGATGCAAGTTAAACGCCTTTGTTTCTTCCATGCAATGTGGACAAGCCAATTGTAATAACCCACTTATGCGAGGCATTTAACAGTGTTATAGGAATTAAACGATTGGGAGTGGCAAAGT